>CAKAOJ020000027.1:0-2400000 GCA_916701645.2 Sebastolobus alascanus | reverse complement strand
ATAAATATAAACAATAAATAGCACAGCCAAATCCTGTCCTGATTATCAAAAAGCACCTATCTTTCCTGTGTGCTGTTCCTCTTCTATCTCTTCCTCAGAAACCACAGAATGGATTACTCCATCTCTATCCACGTGTCTCTGAGCGGGGCCCTGTTTCTGCTCAATACAACCTTCCTGCTGACCGAGTGGGGGGCCACGGTGGAGCCAGACTGGGTGTGTGTGTTTGTCGCGGCGCTCATGCATTACTCCTTGCTCTGCTGTTTCACCTGGATGGCCATCGAGGCGCTTCACCTCTACCTACTGCTGATAAAGGTGTTTAACACCTACTTCAAACACTACCTGGTCAAACTGTCTCTCGCTGGATGGGGTGAGTGCTGCAAGAGCGCCTACTGTATTTATTACCACGTGGTGTACCAGTGTCTGATGACATCAGTTTGACTTAGGAGGAACATGTTTCAGTTTTTCAGACTAATAAAGGAAACCGTTTATGAGGAAGCTCAGTGACCCTCTGTTCCACAGAAAGCTACTGAACCAGAGGTTATAGCTAGCTAGTAGCATCTCTGCCTCTTCTGTGATGCTTTCCTTCATGTAGGCTATGACTGTTGAATATAGGTGCAGGGTAAAAAAAAAAAAAACGTAAATGTTTCGGATCTTTAATAGCATCTTCCACCTTAACACATGAATTAACATGCTGTTGAACTGTGTGTGTTTGTGTGATTCTCAGGGATCCCTGGTGTAATCGTGGCGGTCTCTTTGGGAGTGAAGGACTTCAAACAGTTTTACGGAGTTACACAAATGACCATGGCTGATACGAACCAAACTAACGCCATGTAAGTCAATCCTAACTGCTTTTGGCAAGACAACGGAAGTAATCAATTTTTACTATATGAATCCAAAGCCTCATTTGTTTTAAATCACAATTTGTAATTCATACACTTTGTATGATCATACAATGTTTGCACATTTGTGTCACAGTGTTTTCACATTTTCACACAAAATGTTTACTTTAATTATGTTTATATGATTTATATGCAAGATTATTCTGCATATAATGACAAACATTACATACAGGAGACATAATGTACATGATAAATATGTTCTGATTTATATTACATGTGCTGTATATCACATACAGAACATATTATGTTAGTATAATCTTGTATCAAATTTGTATGGAAAAGGCCTTAATATTATAATCTTGATTAATTTGGCGACCCCCATTGTTACTGGTGGTAACATCAAGGTGGTTTACGGTAATGGAAAACGGTAACGTGCGAGAGAAGACAATTTGAATACCACAAGGGAATGGCGGACTCTGCCACTAACAATAAAAACTATTATATAGAGAGGTAATTACAGAATGTAAATATTGTACATTGAATGGCTACTGCTGAAAAATTACCAACCATAAATAGTAAAAAGTCATAAAAACGTCAATGATTGTTACTTTAAACATAAGATAATGTTATTTCATGTATTATTTACATTTTTATATACTGTACTAGGGATGTCACAAGAACCGATAAGTCAACGTGACGTTACTCTGTACCATCAGGGTTTGAGACTAACAGCGTTCTGTCGTCGTCGCGTTATAGAACGCAGTAAACTCACTATTGACGCGTCCAGGGGCACACCCTATTTTTCCCTGATAATGCTGCATTGCGAACAACAAATCTGTGTTGAAATTCGGCAGGACGAGAATTAGTTAACGTTAGCTGATAGCTCCGTGCAGGACTGTGCTGCTTACCGGCTGCTAACAGCTAACGTTAGCTCTCGTCCTGCCGACTTCAACACGGGAGGTGCCATTGATTTAAATTATTTTTATTGTACTATTCAGTAAAAATGAGTAACGTTATCATGACGTCTTCAAATGTAATCTTATAAAATGTAATTTTTGGTGAGAAACTTGAATAAATAGGCCTACAGTTGTTTGAAGGAGATGTTTTCACAGCAATAGAAAATAGAAAATAGAGAGGGAATTATGACCTGTTTAACTTGGTAACAAAAAACATTACGCAAACGGTAATAAAGGAGTGGATGTTGAAGTACGTGGGATTTATTATTTTACTTTTGCTTTTTACCGTGGTATCGAATTGGTATCGAGAATCATGGAATTTCACTGCTGGTATCGACTACTACATTTCTGATATCATGACATCCCTATACTGTACTGTATGTCCCCTGCATTATCTGTTGTGAAACCATGTTGTGACAGTCCCTTGGGTTACCTGCCTGTCCCACAGCTGCTGGATCACAGATGACTCCTTCTTCTACTCCTTGAACCTGGTGTATTTCACCCTGATATTCATCTTCAACTCTGGCATATTGATGGCGGTGGCCTCTAACATCTGCAAGATGAAACAAGTGTTCAGGAGCAACACCAAGCTTGGAGCGGAGGCTGAGGGGAAGACTCCGAGAGACTCTGAGAGGTTCAGTGAGACCTGCAGGAGTGGCCTTACTGTGATGGGTCTTACCTGCCTGATGGGGACCACCTGGGGCCTGGCCTTCCTGGGCTCAGGATATGTCAACTACCCCATCCTCTACCTCTTCTGCATCCTCAACTCCACACAAGGTCTGCTGTCAGTTCTGAGTAGTTGTTTGTCTTTATCAAATATCCTCTTTTACCAGCTTGTAACTCCACTCATGGTTTTTATCATTTATGTGTCTCTTTGTCAAGGTTTCTTTATTTTCCTGTGGATCTGTCTGTCTGCCAAGAAGCAGAGGAAGAGAGACATGGAGGACAGACTGTCTTCAAGTGCTGTGAAGACTTCCGGAGTCAAGTTTGAGTAGACCCCCTTTCCTGCCATTAGTCCAGATGATAAAGCCCTGATGTAATCATTGATAGCATAGCAACATAAACTCCCACATGTAACCCTCCTGACCTGTTAGGTTGATGTAAACATTGTTCTCTGTAAATTTAAAATTGTCCTCACATAAACATACTCTTTTGGTTTAGCTTCAAGTGTGATTTAAAGGAGACATATTGTGCTTATTTCCAGGTTCATACTTGTATCTTCGGTTTCTACTAGAACATGTTTACATGCTTTATTGTTAAAAAAAAAAAAAAAAAACACTTTATTTTTGATTATGAAAAAGCCCAGTCTGCTCTGATTGGCTGCGAGAAAATGACGGTGCACCTTTGCAAAGGTAGTTCTCAAGCTGTGAGCGCTATATTCTAATGAGCCTGCATGTTACATAGGAAGGGGAACCAAATCTGAATGGTTTGTTGAATCACATGTTTTCTGATCTAGACAGCCCACAAACAAAATTATCTAGGTTGTCTTATTTCACAGTTTGTGGGTTGGCAGACACTCCAGTGCTCACTGAAGACGTGAGTTTTTCATGATATGTCCCCTTTAAGTAAAGCTGTTTCCTACTGTAGAATAATAATAATAATATAATAAATTTTATTTGTAACGCACTTTTCATTTGAAACAAATCTCAAAGTGCTACAAAGTAAAAGCAGAAAAATCAACAATATAAGAAATAGATAAAAAGCTAACATCATAAAAAAAAATAAAATATGAGCGAAAAAGCAGCAACCAGCAAGGTTCATTTAAAAGTCATAGCTTCTGCAAAAAAGGAAAGTTTTAAGTCCTTTTTTAAAGCTGTCGGTAGTCTGTGGAGACCTCAGATGGTCAGGGAGGGAGTTCCATAGACGGGGGGCCGCGGAACAGAAGGCCCGATCACCCATGGTGCTGAGCTTAGTCCTGGGGGGGAGGAGGCGGTTTGAATTTTTAGAGCGGAGGGATCGTGTTGAGGTTAGAGGGGTGATGAGTTCTTTCAGATAGGGGGGGGCATTGCCATAGATGCACTGGTGAGTGAGGAGGGAGACCTTGAATTCAATCCTGGCGGAGACGGGGAGCCAGTGAAGTGTGTGAAGGATGGGCGTGATATGTTCAAATTTTCGCACTCTCATCAGGATCCTCGCAGCGCTGTTTTGAACATACTGCAGTCTCTGAAGACTCGTATTAGGGATCCCGATGAGAAGTGTATTACAATAGTCCAGTCTGGAGGAGACAAAGGCGTGGACCAGCTTTTCGGCATCGCTTAGGGTGAGAGTGGAGCGGAGTTTGGCAATATTTCTGAGGTGGTGGAAGGAGATCTTGCAGAGGTGTTTGATGTGGGCTTCAAAGGTGAGTTGGGGGTCAAATTTAACACCAAGGTTGGTGACTGATGAGGAGAGGGGAATGTGGTGACCGGAGGAGGTAATGCTGGTTATGGAGGATGACTGGATCTGGTGTGGAGTGCCAACAAAAATTGCTTCGGTTTTGGAAGTGTTCAGCTGGAGAAAGTTGTGTTTCATCCACGCCTTTATCTCCTCCAGACAGGCGGTGAGTGTTGATGGAGAAGATGATGATGATGGTGGTGAAGCTGTGGAGGAATGAGTGCCAGTTTTCATGTATAATTGAGTGTCATCAGCGTAGCAGTGAAATGTGATGTTATAGCGACTGATGACATGGCCGAGGGGGAGCATGTAGAGGATGAAGAGGATGGGGCCAAGGACTGACCCCTGGGGGACTCCGCAGGTGACAGTGTGTGATCGGGACCTTGCACTTCCAATGGATGTATATTCTGTTCTGTCGGTGAGGTAGGATTGAAACCAATTAAGGGCAGTGTCATTGAGTCCAGTGGTGTGATGAAGCCGGTTGAGGAGTATGCCATGGTCAACGGTGTCGAAGGCAGCAGTTAAATCCAGGAGAATGAGAAGGGAAGGTGAGCCAGCATCAGCTGCCATCATTAGGTCGTTTGTGACTCTAACCAGAGCTGTTTCTGTGCTGTGGGCAGAGCGGAAACCAGACTGAAATTTTTCATAGAGGTTATTGTCTTTGAGATGGTCCTGGAGTTGAGCAGCAACTACTTTTTCCAGTACTTTGGAGAGGAATGGGAGATTGGAAATGGGCCTGTAGTTTGCAAAAACTTCTGGGTCAAGGGTGGGTTTTTTGAGATGTGGTCTGATTATGGCAGTTTTAAGGGCAGATGGAACATAGCCAGCCTGGAGGGAGTGGTTTATTGCAGTGGTGATCAGGGGACTTATGGGAGAGATGTATGCTTTCACCAGGGCTGTAGGAAAGGGGTCGAGGGCACAGGTGGAGGATTTCATCTTCCTGATGATGTCCTCAACCTCTGGCTGAGAGATGACTGGGAAACAGTTAAGAGGCTGGGAGACCTCAAATTGTGAGTGGGCAGTCGGGACAGGTAGGGTGGAGGAACCAGAGAGGGCAGAACGGATTGAGTCAATTTTTGTTTTGAAGAAGTCCATGAAATTATTACAGTGCTCTTCTGTAGTTTCTTTGAGTGGGGATGTTTGTGGTTTAAGAAGATGATTGATAGTGGAAAACAGCTGCTTAGAATTTCCAGGACTGTTTTTGATGACATTTGAGTAGAACTGTGACCGTGCCTCTCTAAGGGACTTTGAGTAGGCTTGTTGGTGTTCCCGAAAGGCTAGCTTGTGGACAGTGAGACCTGAAGCTTTGTAGCGACGCTCGAGGGTACGCCCAGCTGCCTTCATTTTCCGTAGCTCGTTGGTGAACCAGGGGGCTGAGCGGGAGAAGGTGACTGTTCTAGTTTTGACAGGGGCGTGATGATCCAGAATGCTGCTCAGGGTGTTATTGTAAAAATCCACTGAGTCATTTGCCGATGAAAAGTTTGCAGAAAGGAGATGCTGAAGGCCGGCTGTCATGGTTTCTATACTGTACATGTGTTTTTGAATAAAGTCTTAAAGAGGACCTATTGTGCTTATTTTCAGGTGCATACTTGTATTAAGTATTGTATTGTGCTTTAATGATCTAAAAACACCCCAAACCCCACCCTGCCAAAAAGCCCAGGCTGCTCCGATTGGTCAGCTGGCCAACTCTGTTGTGATTGGTTGTGACTTTGCTCCAGCTCCACTCTAACTACCATTGTTTGAGGGCGTGCCAAACTGGCCGTTAAGCTAATGTGTTACTTGTTGACATCACCATGTTACGGAAGAAAAGGCGGGACTTCAAGCAAGGCATTTCAGAGTAACTCCCTTTGGGGTGGACTTTGGGCTTTGTAATTTTGCAGACCTTTTACATGCACAAAAAACGATATAACTAAAACTACTAAAAGAAATGGAAAAAGCATAAAAGCATAATAGGTCCTCTTTAATATATCAGAATAGACCAGAATGGTGTTGCTATTTGCAAATGGTTTAAAATCTTTGAAATCATATGATTAGCTTTGAATTATTCAGATGACATATTAAAGCATTCACAAATAAGCCAAGTGTGAATTGCATTATGTGTGCTGCCAACTTTGGGAAAAATTACGTGGTTGCAGTCTGAGTTTCACTTCCCCAGCAAGCTCTAAGTGTCAGACTTGTTGACGATTATGACTAGACTATTTCTTTTTTCTCCTTGCGTGGCCTCTACAAGGAAAACTGTAACATTTGGATACTTCCTCTTTTCTCTAATCTTGGAGATTTAGTAAAATATTGATATCATGTCTTTCTATGAACTATCAGTCACATTGTAAATGGTGGAGATTTTATTTTCCTTCTCTCAGTGATAATTCAGACAACAATGTGACATTTTACTCTCTCATGAGCAGATCAATGAGAGATCCTCATCGAATGAACATCGATTGCTTACGTAAAAGTGTTGGGCCAATAAAATACTCATGAATCACTTCTGGTCCATATGAGCTGTCATCCACCCCCACTCCGCCACCACCATGTGATAAATGTAGATGTGAAACTCGCTGCTCATCAAGCAAACCTCATGCCGTGCATGGAGCTGTCACATCATATTTGTGTTTGAGGAACAGTGAGACACGATGTGGATTATTGTTTTACTCGTCACACTCGTGTGGTTTCCTACGACCCAAGCCGGTGGTGAGTTTTTCACATATTTATTGTGTTTTTATATGATTGTGTGCTTATGAGGTGAATGCCGTTTTAACTGATAAGTTGAATATTAAGGTCGTGGATGGAACCGAGAGAACAATAATGTCTCTCAAGGTTCTCTGCTACCCGGCGATAGGAACTCTTACCAAACCAGTTGTGCAACATTAAACCACACAGCTTCCCTGAGTAAGTGGTGATCAAAATCAGCCCATATGTCACAAGTTTTATTTTACTCTGTCAGTCTTATATCCATATATTGTACTGTCTTTGACTCCTTCACTTTGTCTCTCTGACAGACTACTGTGAATTTGTCTTCAACGAGTGTCAAGGTTGTGTCCCCTGGACCAGGTACTGTAACTCATACATTCTGATAGATCTTTCATCTTTCTCGTACACTAATGAGTAAGTGTGGTTGTTCTTTGCTGTCTAAGGAATGCTGGGATAGCTCTGACATCATTGGCCCTGTTCAGACCTGGCATTAACATGCGTCCTCAGTGATCGGATCACAAGTGGACAACTTTAAGTACGTCAATTCACACCTGGCATTATAATGCGTCTCCAGTGACCACTTGTGATCTGACCTCACTTTCCCCACTCTATATGCAGATTAACACGTATTAAACACATGGCTAATACAGCAGACGTTGCGACGCATTATTACAGGAATGTCAGTAGTAATATCCTACATATTCGTGAATTTGGGAACATTTCATTAAAATCAAAAAGGTTATTGTACCAGCGGCACCGGAACAACAACACAGAAACATCTCCGACAGTATTATATTATATATTATATGATAATAATGCACTTTGTGTACCTAGTCTGATAATCTGTAGATATGTAGCCAATAAATAAGATATGTAAGGGATAATGTACGGCGAGCCGGTCATTGTTGTGAAAGAAACCCCGACAGGGCGATACCGCACCTTGACGCGGAGCGGAGCGCTTATTACACGGCTACTTACTTAAGAAAACAATAATTTGACACATAAACGGTCCGCCAGAGTCCGAGATCAGAACTGCGCCCATAGCAACGGTCTGTTATACATAGCAACGGTCTGCTATAAAAAAAAATAACAGACCGTAGAACGCTGTGATTGACCAATCAGAATTGAGTATTCAACAAAGCCGTGTAATCAATTTTAATAAAATACAGTTGTGCCGACAGAATACAGTAGTATACAGAAGCCATTTCCATGCCGCGAGGCTCGCGTCTGCCTGTCTATTCATATGAGGAGCACGGTGAGACTCCACGGATCCCAGCGGGACGTCAGTTGGGTAGTAATGTGGCCCAGGACACGTTCGCGTACACACTGCTAAAAGAATGTGGCCATATGTGGCCCAGACTACCTCCCGATGTGGTCTGAAAGATCGGATCTCAAAGCGTCTTGAGTGCGTTCACACCTGTACTTAGAGCTGTCCACTTTTGATCGGATCACTGAGGACGCATATTAATGCCAGGTCTGAACAGGACCACTGTGAGACCTTGAAACAAAATAAGCACGTAAACAACAACAACAATCAATTATTAGAACTTACCATGTTGTTGTTTGTTGTCAGCTTTTCAGGAACTAATGCACATGATGGTGCATTTATCTTTTTATGCCAGTGTTTGTTTGAGAGCTGTACACATTTCTCAACCCATAAATGACTGTGTACCAGTGTTGTATTACTCGAGATCTGTCTTGGTCGGCCTCAAGGCCACTTTTTGAAGGCCTTGGTCTTGTCTCAGAATTGATCACATTTTTACTCGGCCTTGTCTCGGTCTCAGACAATGAGGAATCTGGATTTTATTTCAAGACCAGTCAAGACCACAACTGCGGAGATATCACTAAATTGTCTGTGCATCTGATTTATTTGCCAACATCATTACTGTCACTGCTCATAGAAAACAAAGGAAAATTCCCACACATAAAATTCACCACTGCGATGCCTTTTGATTATTTTATCGAGACGTTACTCATGGTACACTTATACATACAAACATATACCGAATATATGGCAATAAAAGAGGTGAAAGAAATCTTCATTTGTTTTCTGAGGGTGTTTTTATGGGAATGTGGATCTTTCAGATCACTTTGAGTAGCGCCTATGGTTTGCATGTTCCACATTTTATCGTAAGTGTGTCATGCAGTGTAGGACTATGTTCTGGTCTTAGTCTTGACTTGGTATCAACTACTCAAAGTCATTGATCTAGGTGGTCTTGACTACAACGCTGCATGCTGTGTACAATAATCATTCAAATAACGTCAAAGGTTTTCACTCGGCAGTGCTATTGCGTATAACCTAAAGACAACTTAGTTGTGTTGTTTGTTCAGCTAAAATCAATGCTAAAGTTGATGTGACTGTTTGGATATGCTGAAATGCTGAGATATGTGAAATATGTTTTGGTAGGTGTTACGAGAACAGGACTCGAAGCTGTACACCAAAAAGCCGTTTAAAAGTGCCAAACTTCGCTTATCGGAGGGTGAGCACGTCAGAAGAGGTGAGGTCATATTTATTCATATTTTTTCCCAACTCTTGTCTCATCTGGTTCTCAAACAATCTGAAGTTTTGTATGAAATGCACTAACAAATGAACACAACAGGAGAAAAACAGTTTTAGTTCATCTTCACACACATACAGTTGGGTTCTGAGTTTTGGTTTCCACTGTATTGTCTTTCCTTGGAACATGTATAAAAACAAGTTAATTTCCATAAATAATTTCCATCATTTTACTTTATGTTTTTTAGGCTGAAGTGAGTCCCACTCTTAATCACAGCGTTCACATCCCAGCCTCCGCTCTGCAGAGAATCAGAGGATCTGTGTCTGAGGGTGAGGTGCAGCTCGTGGCCGCTATGATCGACAGCACTTTCTTCAAGGTCAGTAGCTCTGAGGAAGCTCTCACAAACTTTGAGCCACAGGGGACCTCTTTAGATGGAACATTTTTGAGCTTTGGGATATCAGGAGGATGGCTAAGGTGGGGAACAATACAAATGTATATAGCACTCACCGCCATAGGCCCTCCTTGGTCCCAGAAAAAGTTTTCATTTCGAATGGTGTTAAGTTGAGTGGAGCACTCAAAAATGAAAGCCTATCAGTGCAAACACACTTCGACAGAGCCCGAACGAAAAAAGCAGTCTGGTCTCCCTAAAAATTACGTTCCCATACAACAAAACTGTATTGTGAATTACGTTTCGAGGAAAACATATTTTGTCACAGATTGCGTTTGTTTTTGACATATAGATATGTTTGTAATGATAGACGGCAGAAGTCCATGTAGTAAGGAGGTCGGGGTGGATGGATGGGTCACACCGGACTTTCACTGGGGAGACTGCTGTTCAAGTAGTTTGGTAAACCAAAAGTCAATGTTCACTTATTTTAATAATGATGTTTTTCAGCCAAGCCATTATGTGTTTTTACTAAACCTAACCAAGTAGTGAAATTGCTTTTTTTTCTTTTTTTTTTTCAATTTACAATATTAAATATGTGTTTAAAACTGTTTAAAAGTGCGACCGTAATTCAGGAAAAATATGTTTCCCTCGAAACATTATTGAGAGTGCAGGTTAGATTATGGGAACATAATTTTGTCGGAGACAGGCTTGAAAAAAAGACAGCAAAACAGGTTATAAAACATACAGAAAACTTTCAGAAAATTCCTTTGCAGCATTATTCAAGCGTCTTGGATCCATTTATAAATGGTAAATGGACTTATATGGCGCTTTTCTAGTTTTCCGACCACTCAAAGCGCTTTACACTACATGTTAGCATTCACCCATTCACACACATTCATACACTGATGGCAGAGGCATAAGGATCTAATCCAAATACTCATTCACACACCGATGGCACAGCCCTCAGGAGCAATTTGGGGTTAAGTGTCTTGCTCAAGGACACTTTGACATGTGACCCGAGGAGCCGGGGATCGAACCACCAAATTCTGATTGGTGGTCGACCTGCTCTACCCTCTGAGCCATTGATTTGTGGGCTCATGGAAATCCAAACACAACTATTTTCGCAAAACTATTGCTAAACAAAACATTTCCCATGAATGACTTGGGTGTACATGCATGAGCACCCACAACAAATTCCTTCACGGGAGGATAATCCGAAAATGCTTTGTTTAGCAAGACTTATGTCAAAGTCTATTGGCGTCGATAGGCTTTCATTTTTGGGGTGCTCTGCTCGCCATTCGATAGAAACATTTTTTCGGGACCATAGAGAGCCTAGGGAGGCGATATACAGTTTATTTTGCTTTTGGGTGAACTATTCCTTCATAACTTAAGTTAGTAACTCCGGTCTGTGAAATCTTGCAAAAACCATTAGGAGCACTAGGAGGAGGCAGAGGAACCTGATTTTTTTTCAGGGATTATGTCTCATGTACTAGTGACAGTCTTATAAAAATAACAATTTATCATATTTGCCAAAAGTTACCAACTGCAGCTTTAAGTTAGCTCCCTGTGTTTAATTATATAAGGTAGCACTTTCCCTTCCCGCTGATTTGCATTGATTTCCATGAACTCTGTACACTCACAGTCAGCCATTGTGTACTATGAAAATGGAGGACAGGTTGATTGAGGAAGCTGATTTACCCGTAATTAGCCACAGCCCAGTATTATGTATTGTCATGTGTCTCTTCTGCCACCTCTATCTGTCATTGCAGCTGAGTCCCCCGCGGAGAGCAGGACGCGGGAGAAAGGTCATACTAGACCAGTCTGTCCACATGCAAGGTTTTGTCCTGGGGGGGCTAGTCCTGGCAGTGAAGGCAGGAGGCCATTCTGTCACAAACCTCTCACAACCCATCAAATTAATCTTCAAACACGACAAACAGGTAGAATAAGACAACCAGCTGTGAGGGCATTACAGTTGGAGAACGTATCAATCTGCTTTCCTCTTATTTTGAACACACTTTTCAATGTTTCAGGTGGGAAATGGAGCTTGTGTGTTTTGGCAGGAGTCTGATGATGGAACAGGTAGGCTACACATGCCAGCCTGCAGTCTTTTTGCTCTTAAATAAAAAGATGAACTCAGATTTATACATTATATTTGTGTGTTTTTAGGTAATTGGAGGACAGACGGATGTGGTACCACTGACACTGGAACTGAATTTATTTGCAGCTGCAACCACTTGAGCTTCTTTGCTGTGCTTGTGGTAAAATTTATCATTCTCTCTCATCAACCACATGCTGCCTAATGCGCAAATTAATTTGCCTTTAGAAGATGTTTTCAACACACAAAACACAAGAGCAAAAGTGTAAGGAATGAATTAAACAGTGTGTTTAAACGCTCTAATGAGGGCCACAAATGTTAGCAAGCAAACTGTCAATTAAGCCTGAGTTACCACACAGATTTCCTTCGTTGAACTGTTATAGGCTATTATTATTTGAAGGTACATTTTTTGTCACTTGGGTACAAAATTGTCAGTCAGGTTTCCATCCAAATATAGCACTTTTCTTTTTACCAAATTTCCAAAAAATCACCAAAGCAAATTATGCAAAGCAAAATGCAAATTAATCCCTGCTACCTCGGCTAAGTTTAGGAACTTTTTACAATATTTCATCCTTAATTTGAATTTGCAGCACTTCCGCTCCAGTATTTTTATGCACAGATTGAAAATATGCATAAAAAAGGTGAATCGAAACTGGTAACTTTTTGGTATTTTTCAACCTGGACCCTATTTTCCCATGTTTTTTTGTCTAACTGACTAATAGGGACAACAATTTCTGAAATTGGTTCAGTATTGGGGGAGAAGACGGATGTAAACGGCAGCTGCTCACAGGCTGCAATGTAATCATATTGGGGCAAGCTGGCACCCCCATTTACGTCCACTAAAAGTGCTTGTTTTTGCCATGACAGATTGTTATTAGAAGCGTCTGACATCAAGGAAAGAGTCTCGCTCAAGGAGAAGTCTCGTTCTGAAATCTGGCGAGGTGAAGTGTTGCCGGAAGACAACGGTGGAAACGCGAGTCCCAGGCTGCAGTGTTCTCCCTCGATACTGGACCAATTTCAAAAATTGTTGTTCCCATTAGTCACTTAGACACAAAAACATGGAAAATAGTTGTCCAGGTTGAAAAGTACAGAAGTTACTACTGATCAGACTTCTGAACTTAAATTACGTTTTAATTTGACTTTTATTGTGTTTCTGTTCCAGAACCCCGCACTGTCAGTGGATAAAAGTAATGCTGTGAACCTCAGCTATATCACCTACATTGGGTCAGCACTCTCCGTCTTCTTCACAGTCATCAGCTTGATCATCTATATATATCTACAGTGAGTTTTTTTTATTTAGAATCATTATTATTTTCATAAGTCTAGAGTGAATTATTTTAAAATATCATATCATATCTGTAATGTTACATTTAAAAAAGATGACAACTTTAGTCCTTTATGTCAAGGAACTGAAGCAATATGTGGTTGTTACTGCCGGTGTGTGTTGTTATTGGAAGTGCGGCAGTTTTGTTATTACGGTGGCAAAGATGGGTATTATAGGTTGCAGATGTTTGTCGTGAGACATTCTGGGTCAAACAAGCTCTGTGGGTGAGCTAACGTGCTGCCAGGATCCAGGTTCAAAACAGGCAAACCACCATGTTAGAGTTTGGACAGATTGTCATGATTAAAAGTCAAACACCACCTCACCAGTGGTTTCTGATGTGATGCTGAAGTGCTTGTGGGATGGTTGAACAACATTTGAAACCCCCCCCCCCCCCCACACACACCTTTCTCACGTAAGAACCAGGAGATATGCATCTGACAATTTCTGTAACTTTCCGAAACCAACCTGATCCGATCTGACAACTCTGCCTCTCTTTCAAGATCTCTTTATTCAGTTAGCACAACTATTTCTGTCACTTTTTGTCTACAAAAAAAATAACTGCAACACTATAAATGTCTACATCTCTACATGTCACACAAACTAGTTTGTCTTGAGCATACCACTACCTTTATACTGTAGTAATACGGTAAAGAAAGCAGAATCAGGACAAAGTCTAAAGTCAGTGTGGCCCAGTAGCAAGTCAGCCTGCACAGAGTGAACAAGAACATGTAAATCAAGGTTACATCAAAACTGTTTGGGTGAGATAAGTGGGAGTCCACTGGGCTCATAGGACTGTGTTGAGGTGAATATACATTTAGAATTCAGGTCAGAGGTACTGCATCTGCTAAGTAGGCAATACAGTAATCATCATAATATACTGTCCACTGTTTCTCTTTCAGACGGCGGCGTCCAGAGAAGGCCATCGGCGTGCATTTGCAACTAACAGCAGCGCTGCTCTGCCTCCACCTCAGCTTCCTGCTGTGCAGTTTCTGGGTGTGGCTGATGAAGGAGGATGAGGAGGACTGGGTTTGCCGGGGTCTGGGTCTCTTTTTACACTGGTCCCTGCTGGCCACCTACAGCTGGACGGCTCTGGAGGGATTCCACCTCTACCTTCTCCTAGTCCGAGTCTTCAACATCTACGTCAGGAGATACCTGCTCAAACTCAGCCTGGTGGGATGGGGTGAGTGAAGTCTGGTTGAGACTGTGTTTCTGTCAGATGTTTGAGGTATAGGACTCTCTTCCAAATATATGGTTTAATCAAAATACCCTGTGTAAACAGCTCAAATGGAGTAGGACTATTTATGAAAGATTTTTTTTCAATTACAATAAAGCCTTCAATTATTTTTTTTGTAATGTAAATGCTTATAATAAAATGTTTGGTCAGTATTAGTCCCATATTCATGTTTTCACATTGTAATATGCACATTTTTATTTTAGAGCAATTTCAACAAGTTACACGTCCCCATTCCAGGTTTTTTTTTTACCACTATGGGTGCAGTTTTTTGCATGTTTTGAGGTTCCAGTATTTGTATCTCATGTTGTAGCACGCACCCAATATATCATGATGAAGTCAGGATTGCTATCTGGGTTACGCAGGCACCAGGGCCCCGGACCTCAAAGGCCCTACATCCGTTGTGTGTCACTTGGTTTGTGGTCATTTAATTTACTGAAATGTTAAGGGCTTTAAACCTGTACCAATATATCTTTTGGCCACTTGGGTGCAGCAGAAACAATCTGTAAACTGACATGTTTTTACCTTTTAAGTTGATATGGCAAAACTGCCAGCAAACAGTTGTTAATTTACACATCCAGCAGATTCAGAAAAATATTAACATTAGCAACATACATAGTCATATTTATGTCCACCTGATGTATGTAAATCCAATATTCACTCTCCTTTTAGCTCTGCTTATGTTACTCCTGCTAACTTTGCTTTCTAGCATAAACCTACTTTTTATAGAATCAAAAAACGATTAAAAACAAACTTATAAGACAAAATGAACACTTGAACATACAGCAGCAAGATAAGAACTACCTAAAAAGACAGAAACCATTTTTTGGGGGAAAAAAATATTTATTATTATTATTATTATTATTATGTATTATTATTTATAAATGTTGTTTTTGTCTTTGAATGTAATAAAATAATATTAAAAACTGGGAACATAAGTGTTCTGTCTGTGCTCACGTAGGCACATTAAACCGTAGTCGGGGCTTGTTGAAGTAACTTCTGTATCTGTCTTGTCTTTATGCAGGTCTTCCAACACTCATTGCAGTGGTTTGTGGGATTTCAGGTGTTTATGGCAAATACAGTCTGGAACTGAGGGATGCCAACAACCACAATTCAACAGCGCAGATGTAAGAAATCAAGATTCATTGTTATGATTTTAAATATTCAACCACACAGGAAGTTTGAATTCTTAGCAAATATACACTGTGATTTAATTCATTTATTTATTTGGAATTCAAAGTGAACTTGATCTAAATAGTTGACATTTTAATAACCTGCAGATGCTGGATGAGCAGCCAGTTCCCACAGAGGCTTTTCGTCAGCTATACCACCACCGTGGCCTTCCCATGCCTGGTGATACTGTGTAATTCCTGCATGCTGGGGCTGGTGGTGTTTAAGCTCTGGGGGCTCAGGGCAGGTGGTGGAGGCATTGAAAGCAGTGGTAGCTGGAAGAAGATTAACAGAGAGAAATGGATGAAGTTATGGAAGGACTGTGCCACGGTGCTGGGCCTCAGCTGTGTGCTGGGCTTACCTTGGGGGTTAGCGAGCACCACCTACATGTCCCTCCCTGGGATCTACATATTCACCATACTAAACTCCCTCCAGGGTCAGTATGTGCATGATCCTCATATACAGTATCTACTGCGCTTGTATGTATGTTTGCTGGAAGAATTCACAACCTTCTTTTCTTTCTTCTTCCTGTAGGTGTATTTATGTTCCTGTGGTGCGTGGCTTTGACCTGCAAGTCTCGATCTGACAATAACTCCTCCAGAGACCCTTCCTCTCAGAAAGTGATGACTACCAGTTTCAATAACTGATATTCACAGCTACAATATATTATCCATTGCCTATATTAGGTGATACTGGCCTTTGTACTCCAGTCATATCCAGTTAAATGATAACTAACAATAACTTCATCAGCTAATGTCTTGCAACTTCTTTACATTAAACATGCATCGTGAACAGTAACCCCTTCTGATTATTTATTGTTGCTACAATTATGATTCTTATGGTTACAGTACTATTATGGGCAGGCAAATATTATCTTTGGTGAATCACTGAATAAAAAAAATTCTTTCACTGTCTTTTCTGCAAAAGTGAGTATTATAAGTCATGATCAGTTATGTTAAAGCAGCGCCTACTACACAGTGAAACCTGACCAGTGTTGTCTGGGGATGTTGGTCGCACCTAATTTGCTTTTAAGGCTGAACACATGTTCATTACATTTGAGAAACACCCTCACAGAAACCCTGAAGTCTAAACACACAACATTTCACTAACAAAAAGGACACAGTATGGATGGAAATAAGCTCATCTTTGTCCAGTATGACAGTATGGAGTGTCTTGTTGGACTCCCTGGCTCTCTGTTTCCTGAAAGGTTAGCATTGCTATGGTCAATGCATATACTATATAAGAAGTGGACGTAGTCACCGTGACGTCACCCATTGGTTTGTGGACTACAGTTTTGAACCCTTGAGTATGTGCAACTAGAAGTGACACGAGAGGGTGGAGCTAAGCACAACCGAATGCTGAATTTTTTGGCGACCAAAAAGATTATAATTAACTTCCATGAACTGAAAACACACTGTGAAAGGGTTAAAGTTATAAGATGAAAACACGGACAACTCCCCAGACAACGCCGTGGTAGCAACCTGTCAACCACAAGGTAGCCACGCCCTAAAGCATACCCTGCTTATGGTCTATTTGACTCTAAATGGGACCATAATTTACTAAATGAACATCATGCTGTATTGAAGAAGACTTGAAACTAGCGATTGAGACCATAAACTCATGTTTACAATGTTTACTGTGGTAATAAATCAAGTGAGAAGTAGGGTCCTTTTCTCATAGACTTCTATACAATCAGACTATAAAATTCTGCATTCGCTTCACTTTTCAGACCCCAGAGTTGCCCACTGGGTCAATGGTGCAAATTCCCGTGTGAAAGTTCACCGAAGCTGTTATCGGTTTCCTTTGAATCTCCAACAAGACAAGGTTAAAGGTCATTCTGGCTTAGGGTTGGGCAACAGTTAAACCTGTTTGGCTTGCACTTTCACTAAATCCATCAGATTCAAGAGATACCTTCGGGGAAAAAGCATTTTTATTTTTGATCTGTTATATTCATCACACTTACTAGATCTGTCAGCTGATGTTTCTTTTAATATATATATTTTTAAATTCTAATCAGAGGATCATGTGACTCATCTGAGACACATAGAAAAAGATGCATAACAACTCTCCATTAACTTTCCCCAAATTAGTAAATAGAATTTGAACCCAAACACAATGCTGGGAAGTGTGCTAACAAGCTTTCCAGACAACTAGATTTGATGAGTTTCAGTGAACGGTTAGTTTTACATTTAGTCAACACATGCTTTGTAAAAGTTCTGAATTGGTTCCACAACTAAGGAATACAAGATAACAAAACGTTCTCACTTTGTAGTGAATCAAAGCTCAAAGTTTTAGGCTTGGTTTGTTGCTGCAACTGAAAATGTTTACGCTAAATGCTGATAAGTTAAAGTGTCTTATGAGAAAATAGCGTTAAAAATTACAAAAATCTACTAAGATGTCAAGTATTAAGGAACCTGTTTGATGCTAATTCTTGAATTAGCTAAAAGACACATTTTACTCGTGTCCCCGCATTTTCATTCAGTCTTGTAGCACATTCTCCCCTCTAAAAATGTGTCACATTACACAAGTCACATGATCAACAGCATCATTTGAGTCTCCTGAAGGCCATGTGAAGACCAAAAGCAGGTTCTCTCACTCTGTATTTTTGACTGAGAATGTCAATCTCAATGTTCAGTCCTGTTACCTATTTCTTAGATGTTATGTTTTGTTTTGTTTTATAAATTGTGGTAAACTACTAGGGGATGCTAAGTGTTCTCATTAGCATTGATGTCATGTGGTTACATTTCATGTATTTGCTCTGCTAAAAACTCAGTCCTGTTACTTTATGAACCATCTTCCTTTTAGAAAATCCATATAAAAATAAATAAAATAGCCTGACATTGACCACTATATATTTCGAATAGTTAAACATATGTTATTAAATAAAGTGCTGAAAAAAACCTAACCCTTCTAAAATGAAGAAATGATGCATGTCATATAGCCTGCAGTAATGTCATTTGAGCTGATTTTCCCCTTTTACTATACAGTAAAATCACATGAAATGTTGTCATAGGCATAGTCCGTTTTTGTGGCTATTTGATTTTATTTTAACCTTGGAGTTCCCTTTTTAAATAAAAAACGTTACCGTAGAACATCTTAAAACTTTATTATAATTGGATTTCATACAATGTACAATATAATATCGTTTTTTAATTGGTATATCAAATTGTTGTTGAACTACGGGTCTTTCTTCACCCGTTTTGGCCGCTCCGAGCACCCGTACCGTAACACCACGAATAGACAAGCATCAAAATCCAGCGGAGGCTGGCCTGACGGGGTTTTCCCCTTGACCGTAGTGAAAATAAAGGCGGAGCACTCCGATTTCTCTCCTCCCTACCTTCTTCTGCCAGACACAAACGAGGCAGCAAAACTCAGACAGAGGGACGACATGGATCCGAATACGACGATTCTGCGAGTCAAGAGGAAAAGGGGGACCGACCCCGCGGATGCGTTGTTGCTGGCCTGCAAACGCATCAGGCCGGAGAGCTCAGGCGACACGGTACCGGAGCCAAACGAAGCCGAGGTGGAGAACTCTGTCTTCAAACTCGTGGCGACCGTAGCGACACAGGTGAGAGGCCCAATGGGTACAGCTAGCCGAGCTAACATCATGTTAGTTACCGTGTCGGAACAAACGTACCGATTAAGTACATTTGAGTGGGCTGATAGCAAGTTGACTAGTTAACAAGCTAACGTTACTTGAAACGATAAAACAACGCGCCTTCTGTGCTAGTTGTTGTTAGCATAACACTGAACGCTGTTAGCCGTTCATTAGCCCGAGCTAACCGTTAGCTCGTTTTGTTGATGTTGAACGTAGTTGTGACGTGTTTGCAGGCCCTCGAAATTTCTATGACTTCATCCAAAAAATTAAAATCCGTCGTAGCTTTAACATTAAAATGTATTTGTATACACTAAAAGTCTCATCCCGTGACGCGAGCTAATTCGTTAGCTTAGCTGGTGACGTAAAGCTATTCTAGTATATACTGTTGACGTTACGAGGTCTGCAGTTTGTCGGTGTCATGTTATTACAGGTGACTGTCTGTTATTTAAATGGTCATATGCTTTGCTACCAGGTTAGCTAGTGTGTTTCTCCTCACTGTGACATTATGAGTGTTTTTTCAGTGATGTAGTGAGGATTTGAAAGTAAAGTTTGGGTGGTGAGATGTTGTCCTTATGGATTATATCTGTAAATTGCTACTAATAATGAGTTTGTATTGATATAATAATGTGAATCTTAATCCCATTTTACAACTTTGTCTGTTTACATATATGGATGTCTGCTAGTGTGTGTAATCTTATTTTTTTTCTTTTCTTCTCTCTCTCTTTACCATCCTTTTTAATAATTTATTCTCTTTTTAAAATTGATTAAGGTATGCACTGGAGAGTGCCCTGATCAAGCCCCTCTGAGGGTTTTTTGCACTCCTCCATCAGATTTTGTTGTTGTTTATTTAATATAAACTTGTTCCTTTTATATATGTGTAAACAAATAAAATCTAAATCTTTTAAAGGATTATGTTGGTGCCTGCTTAATTTCCTTCAACTTCTATGTGCCAGGAAGTAGAGGTCGACCGATATGGGTTTTTTCATGGCCGATGCCGATTTGTTACAGAATCAGGAAAGCCGATGGCCGATATATGATGCAGATTTTTTTTTTGCCGATAAGTTTGGTTGTTTTTTTTTTTACCTCCATTTGATAAAATATAACAGCTTAATAATAACAAATAATACACAAAATGTCTTAACTTAAGTAAACATTTATTGAACAACACTTATGGTCTGTCTCTCCAAATTGCACTTTGTGTCTGCACTGCACTGCAGTGCATATTTTATTTTGTGCATGATGGTTAATAGTAGTAATAGTGCAGGGCTCAAAACCTTTTAAGCACCTTTCCAAACTGTTCTAAAGCATGTTTTTTATTTATTTTTGTTGACAGACACTGTTACAAGCTATATGGCCATAATCTAATTGATAAAAAAATAATAATAACTTTGTTCACTCTAAGGATGTCAGTAATTAACCGTTTAACCGTTAACTGACGTTAAGATCTTAAACCGATTAACGCTATCGGTTAAAACGGTTAAAATATATATTAATAATGAATTACAAAGCTGAGAAAAACTCAGAGGAGCGGCTCGTCTCTTTAAGCAGAAAAGCTGGTCCACCTTAACAGTCCACCTTAACAGTCCACCTTAAGAGCAAGTTTTTTATATAATATAAACTTGTTCCTTTTTTATATGTGTAAACAAATAAAATCTAAATATTTTAAAGGATTCTGTTTGTGCCTGCTTAATTTCCTTCAACTTCTATGTGCCAGGAAGTAAAGCCAAATGTCTTCGCATTTCCATGTAAGATCCCTGTTAAATGTCCCATTTGTCATTTCCTCACCAGGATGCTCCTGTCCAGACACAGGTGCGACAGGCTTTGGCTCGGCCTCGCATGGCCCACGCACTGCGCCCCTCTGCTTCCAGTTCACAACGGATAATCGGGGACCTACGGAGCACAAAGTGGAGCACCCGGAGGGAGGAACGCTACAGAATACTCTCCAGCCACCGTACAGGTCTGTCAAGCCCAGTTGAGCAGCAAACCCCCCAGACAGAAGCTTCTGAGGACGTGGAGGAAACTGGGAAAGAGCAGGACAAATGTTTGAGTCTCGGTCCAATCCAGGTGGTAGATCTCCTACATGAGGATGTAGAGGACCAGGATAAATCTTCTGACAAGGTGAGTTGAGTGTTGTTGTAGCTGGTTAGAGATGAGTATTATCAGGATTTTGTCTGTAATGATGCCGATTACCATACTGCTTATTAAAATAGTCTACTTTACAGCTATACACAATTTTAGGGTAAAAAGTGCCTGCTTCACTCTTTTTCAGAAACAAATGACTACATACAGTACCTTTCAAAAACAACAGTCAACAGGTTAAAACACATTTAACATGGCAGACAGAATAAAACAATCTAAAGTGTGGTTGCATTTTACTTGAGTTGACAATAATGCTTGTATAACGCCGGTATGGGAGACGGTATAATAAATTAATCAAAAACCTGTTAAACAAGCCTAACATAGATTTGCAGAAATATGACAACTTACCTACAGTCAGCTCCCGTTCCCATCTTCATCCAAAGCCAGCATGTTTTCCATAGACATACAGAATCTGTTGGGCTAATATCAAATCGCTATGAACAAACTCAAAACGAAAGCTATTTGTCTTTAAATCTGGCAGATTTGTACAGAGACTAAAGCTGGGCATACACTGTACGATTTTAGCCCGTTTCTTGCCTGGATTCTGAATTGCACAACTCATTTTAGAGTCGGACAGAATTTCAGCTTCGTCGGGCGTCGTTTGCCGTGCAGTGTACGGGGGGGAGGACCGATTTACTCCTCCCGACCGGCAGTCGGACAGTCGGATGAATTTCTGACATGTAAGAAATTTTCGTTGGCTGACCACAGGCTCTCACACGGTTGAAGCAGAGCCTCGAGCCGATTTCCCCGACGTCGGTGTCTATTTTCTACTTTTTTTTCTTTTTTTTTACAGTAATCAGAGTGTATCGAGATAATGTAGGCTACAATAGATATAGCTAGTAAAATTTAGCTAGATTACCTCCAATTCTCTGTGTAAAATGAACAAGCCATACTGTCCACGTCTTCCTAGACACCTGCGAGTCCATATAATGTTTCGCCGTTGCCTCTTTTTTTTTTTGACGTTTCAGCAGGCAGGATGGCACAGATGATCAAGGCAGCACTTGTCTGTCTTGTTAGCATTGTGACCCGTACATATCATATCTTTGCTAGCAAACAAATTTTACCTCGGAGCTTTCAAAGACATCTTTATTGAAAACAGCCAGAATGGCCCGCAGGAGCCGACGGGTCGTGTTTTTTTTTCTATTTTACATGTACAGTGTGAGCACTCAGGTCGTGGCTGATGATCGGACCGTACAGTTCGAGCACATAAATCATGAGCATTGGCTTTACATCGTAAACAATCTACTCGTGCAGTCGGAGTAGGAAGTACACAACAACATTTGTAAAATCGTACGGTGTATGCCCAGCTTAACTAGCCCCTCCTCCTGTACCAGTAGTACCTACTAAACAGTAAATCCTTTGACGTTTATGTTTATTCTGTTCTTAATTTTTTCTAATCAAACGGAACAGATGAGCAGTATTGTATTAATAAAATTCAGCAATACAATTCCCATCCTGACAAAGGAAAGTGTTTTTTGGAAAAGTACCGTGAGGAACGGAAGTACCAAAATCAAAGTATCTGTGTTGGTATCAGTATCTAATTGTAGGACAACCCAAACTCCCTTTGGCGTGGACTTTGGGCTTTGTAACTTTGCAGACCTTTTACATGCTCACAAAACGATATAACACACTAAAGGAAATGGGGAAAAACACAAAAGCATAATAGGTCCCCTTTAACCTGTCTGCCATAAAACCAAATCCTGGGGAGAGCCCCATATGTAATGAACAACAACATTTTTTACTTGTGTTACCAAAGGCTTTCAACAGGATCAATAATAAATATTGAATAACTTATTTATTAACTGTTGACATACTGTTTGAATACAAAGAACAGATTGTTATGCTTTTGACACAAGTTACACAAATTCTTCCAGTTGTTTAGCCTCTTAATGTATAGTGTGTTAACCGCCTTTGTTAACCTGTTAGAGGTTATAATTCAATGCGTTAGTAAACATTGCTGAGGCTGATGGCCTCCGTAGTGATTTATTCTCTCGCTCTCTTTGTAAAGACGCTGTCCTCAGACCCAGAAGTGATCCTGTGTAACAGCACCAAGATGCTGCGGGAGCGCCTGAGCGTAACCGGGGAGAGAATGGGGGAAGAGCACCGGGAGCAGGACGACGACTACGTCTACGACCTTTACTACCAGGAAACGGTCGCACCAGGCTGGATCCAGGACATCCTGTCTGTCAGGGCGTACGCCGATGAGGGAGAACTGGTGTGTGTGGATGGATGGACGGACAGATGAATGAGTGCTGAAAACGGAGTGAGTGAATGAAGACATGGGTGAATAAGACACGGGAAAAGCTTCACACCCATTATGTGCTAACTGCCTGTGAAATGATGCATCACAGGCAGCTAGTCTTGATTAAATGACATGTCTTTACCTACCTGTACATTTTGCCCCTGCTATTTAGCTTATATTTGCTTAATTAACTCAAAGCAGTGACTTGTTTCTCCACATGTTGCTGTTCTGATGTGGCAGATGAGACCAAGTCTATAGAAAGTAGCATTCAAAACTGTGGGTGACTTTTCTTGCATTTGTATTATTTTATTATATTATTATTATATTTTGGCCAAAACATTCCCAGCAAGGAACTTTTTAAAACTGTATCTTATTTTAAAGTATTCAGTACAGTGGTACAAAGTGATTGTCTGAAAAGTGTTAATTTAGGTTTATGGCTTGAACCATGAAGCTGGCGTTGTCTTTTATTATTAATATTACAAACAATATCTATGAGGACAGTAAAACCAGCTTTCAGATAATGGGTTGATGTTGTTTATCTCAGGTGCCTGACCTTGTGGTTCATGAAGAGGAGGTGTACGAAGATGAGGATGATGAAAACGAGGAAGGCAACTGGAGGAATGACTACCCCGATGAGGGGAGTGATGGAGATAGTGACAGAGAGGAGCGCTATGGTGGTACGTAATGTGTCACTTATTGAAGTCTGTGTTGGTACATGAGCTCTTCATTTAACCCAATATTACTTAAACCCTCATTTCCCCTCAAAAAAAAAAATTTGTATAGAGAAAATAGTCGTTGCTCATGTCTTGAATGAGACCTACTGAAAATGCCTGAAGGGAATGAATGTGTGGCATTTCTTCTTTTCCTGTGGTGAGGTTGACAAAAAGGGAATCTTAGTTGCTTTCATTCAAAACCGTTTTAAAAAATTCCAAAATATTAGTAATTTTCATTCGCATACAGTGTCCTGAGATCTTATTCAAAAATACATTTTTTTTTCATTTATTTTGTTCAATTTGCAGATGTTTGTTTTTATTTAATTAAAGTATGTTTCTGTTTATCAGTGGGGCAAATACTCTTTAAATTTTTCTCAAATTTCTCTTTATTTGGGAGGCCAATTCTGAATTATTTTTAGAATTGTGAACTGTTTGGCTACTTAGTTTTGCAGTCATGTCATTATCTTTGATAACTTTTTTATGTACTCATTTGTTTGATGAATATAGACTAAACAATCTGACGTTGCATATTTGTGTCAGATAGTTCAGGTTAGTTAAAGACCAATCTCTGAACCCATCGGCTATCCGTCTGACGACGATAAGTCACTGGGGGCAAGGGTCTATATTTAATTCTGACTATTCGGACACATGTGCATTGTTTTTCTTTTTTCCCAAAATGTGATCCAAGTGGAGCGTGAACTGTAGTCAAAAGCGCTCCGTGAACGACCTGCAAAACAAGTCTAGACACACTCTATCCCTCTCCTGTCATTCATTGGCCGACTTCTGTCCCGTGTACGCAGGTTACTTGGAGGAGGAGCACTCATACAGCCGGAGGAGCTGGGGGAGCTACCAGACGGAACTGCTGCACGAGCTGGGCCGCTGTGGCGAAGATGACAACGAGGAGGATGATGATGGAGACAAATACCATTCCGATTGATCCATCCCTTAACCCAAACCAGTCAGTGGATCTTCCCAACGCCCCCTCTCCTCAAATAACACCATAGACCTCTGTGTAGGTGAGAGTGAACCAAAACAGCTGCTCATAGCGGCACATAATAGAAACCTGAAAGAAAATGTACTTCAAGAAATCCCATCTTACAGTGTAGCAATTGTGTAGCACGCATCAGATTTGACCAAGGTTAGAAAAAAATGACTGAGAACATCTTGTTCTTAAGTTAACACCAGTAACGCCCTGTATGTTAAAAACAGTTTTTTTATGTGCAGACGTATTATAAAAACGTCAAAGCTCGTCAACCACTAATGGTTCCGAAAATTACATATATCAGTAAACATCTTTTTCGGGTGAAATCCATCCCCATATCTACTACACAGATGGTGAAGGAGTAGGCGTTATTTCCAAAAGGATCCAGAGTGTCTTTATTTTTTTTTACTGTGGTGGAGTGAATTTGTGTGTGGGTGTTTGTTCAACGTGGATGTGTGTTAAAAAATGTTGCACATTAGTGTGATATGCCTCGTATGCTTTGTGCTGTTAACACTAATGTTAGTGAGACGTCTTGGGCCGCGTGTGGTTGCAACTTAGGGTGCATTTTGTGCATGGTAGCGTGCGTAGGTATAATTGTGTGTGTTAGATTTTTTTGCATAATGTGAAAGCGTGACGCATACGTTTTGTTGTGGGTGTGCGAGTTTGGTTCCGAAATTTGAAGTTAAGATTGTTTCTCTTGGATGCTTGTTGAATTTGACTTTGTTTTTGTAAATATGTAGATGTGTATAAAAAGAAAGCTTTCAAAATAAACTTTAAACATCTCGGAGTCAATTTGTCCTGCATGACAAACACAGACTGTTTAGTTGGGAAAACGTCAGTTTTCCAGCATGCTCATTGCCGGAGGTGTTGATCCGATGAGCTGTTTTGTTCGGTTACTTTCCCGAGGCCATGCACTGTTATTTTAATGACGTCGGCCAGTGACAGCTGGTGTGTGAAAGCTTTGGATGTGAGATATGTGTTGAAAATCAGTCCCAACTAGTCTGAAATTGTCAAGGAGACGCATAAAGTGTTTTAGGTTTAGGAGTAAAACCTGATCATCCTCTTATTCAGGATTTAGGAAAAGCTCAGCTACCCTAACCTGTTAGGAGTTAGCAGATGGAGCGTGATGAGCCAAACATGCGGCACATCAGAGCAAAGGTTGAAATGTGATCTTTTGATTGAAAGTAAGCTGCAGAAAACAAGTTGTCTCTGATTTTATGCTGAATTTCGAGGGGACGTATCATGAAAAACTCACTTTTACAGTGTTTGTGCACATACATTTGGGTATCTGGAGTTCCTTCCAACCCACAAACTGAAATAAGACAATCAGTTTTTTGTGTCAAAAAAGTCAGATTTGTCTCCCCTTCCTATGTCACATGTAGGCTCATTAGAATATATCACCCACAGCTTGAGAACTACTGCTGCGTTCCATTTACCTCGGAAATCGGAGGTCTGAGCTGGGAATGACATCGCACCCGAGTTCCAGTACAAGAAGTCGGGAATCATAATGGGGTTTGCTCCAGCCAGGTTAGTCATTGTTACCAGTTGATAACAGCACATTACGCCGGTATTTTCTGCATACAAACACCGTAGTAACATGTCCACAGATAGAAGTTGGACAGTACTGTGTGTACGACTGATTTAATGAGACATAAATAAGACAGAAGTGCTAATAAACTATTTACTCAAACTTGCCAAGCTTGAGACTTCAAAAATAGGGAGGATTTCAAAATGAAAGTGGGGGGTCCGCCCCCAGAAAAATTAGAGTTTCAGAGACTTTGTTTCTTGCATTCTGCTGACTTTTAAAGAATAAAAATGGGAAATAAGTAAGTAGACTGCAACAGCATTTTTAATCTTCAATACTTTATATTTTACTTTTAATTCTCAGGAAAGTATACAGAATAATTCACCCCTCTGGAGTGAAGTTGTGTGAATCTCTGGCATAAAGTAATATTCATCAGTTTTTAAACAACATCATGTGTAGCTGTATTGTCGTCCGGGTGGAAACAGTAGAGTTTATACAGGTTGAGATAAGGAAAAGGAAAAAAAGGTGTGAACATTTGTCATAAATCGTGAGAAATACGGGAGAATTGTGACCCCGGGAGGAAACCGGGAGAGGGCGATGAAAAACGGGAGTCTTCCGGGAAAATCGGGAGGGTTGGTAAGTATGTATTTACTACGGCTTTTTTACTGTTGATGCGCGGAGCAGCCATCTTGGATTTTGAGGTTGGGATTGGTGAGGTTCGCCCGAAAGTTCAGAGTCAAAAACTTCAGGGGGTGTTCCAGTTGAAATTTACAACTGAGAACTCGGAAATTCAGACTTCTCTGTTCAAATTGAACACAGCATACCTTTGCAAAGGTGCACCATATTTTTCTCGCAAGCCAATCAGAGCAGGCTTTTTCGGGAAGGGGATTAAAGAGACGGGCGCTGAAACGGAGTGTTGAATACAGGTATATTCAGACAGACAGAGAGTATGAGAGAAATTGTGTTTTTTCAACATTAAAGCATCTAAACATGTTCTAGTAGAAACCCAAAATACAAATATGAACCTGGAAATGACTATGACATGTCCCCTCTAACAAACAGCAATGATTTAGGATATAATAGTTGAGGTTGCATACTGCACATGAAAGCTTCACTTCCCTTAAAATTCAACAGTTTCCTCATGATTGTACATGATTTAAAAAACACATTTTCGTGAATCATGCACCTCGTGGCCACATGGCACTTGTGTGTATGACGCACGGACGCTCGGACCACTGGACCAGAAGTGGACCAGAGCGTGATCTAATTAATGACACAAAATGAAGCGCTAGATGGAAACCAAGAGGTTCCATTTAATATTTAATTTTACTAGTTAAGTGATGTCATGTGCACATAAACGTTGTCATACAAATGTCAGATTGCATTGAATTTTTCTACAAATTGTATCTAGATCAGCCCAGTCCATTTTTGAATGTATTGCATTCATGCTTTAAAACTGCATACAACTATTGACAAAAACTCAACATGATTGTGCTTTGATTTGAAAAAAACAAGTGTTAAAAAATATCACTCTCAGCCTGAGAGTCTCAGGTGACGACTTATTGCTAAGTGAGTGTAGGTGGCTCCATGAGGAACTTTCAAAGCCTCTGTAATAGGAGGATTTTTCCAATTTAAGCCATTCCTCGCAGTGATTCAGATACTTTAGAAACACTACAATAGATTTTGTTTTTACTTAAGTCTGAACATCTATTGATGTCTTGAGTACAGCACGTTGAACACTGTAAAGAATTAGAAATGTATTTAGTGCCACACAGCTTAAAGCAAACACAAATAACGGGAAGGCTACAGCTTCCCACAATGCTAGACAGACAGTTAACCCACCTCAGCCACCGAATAAAAAACAAACAAACAACGTTTTATTTCAACATATAACAGTTGAAATGCACAAACCTACCAAACAATGACACAAAAGTACATAAAGGCAATAACATTAGAATGACGACTCAAAGTCTTCACATAGCAGCAGACAAAAAGAAAAAACACTTTCTTCCCTTTTTTTCATTCAGGAAGTGATCATGACGTCTTTTAATTCTCCGGTGAGGTTAAGCACATTCATACGTACTGCACGCATATATCTTTCAGTTAAAATGGGTTAAATCCATATAATAAAAATGTACTTGCATCGTTGTCAGGTCCCTGTGGTCATGTGCAGCACCTGGAATATCTCACAGGAACATAATGCTTAAAAGGCATGTATACAATTACCTGTGGAACTAACAAGGCAAATCTTTCATAATAGAGGTCATTAAATACTGTGATGAAACTGTAACAATATCCACAATGTGCAGTATAACAGTAAGGCCTGTCCTTAACGGTTGGAGTCTTTGGATGTCCTTGAATTCAAGGATAAATCTGCAGGTGAATGTGGGCGTCTGTGGCAGCATTTAGTTGTAAACAAGTCAGCGGAGTCTGAGAGCTTCGATATGGTGAACAGTACAATAAGAAGAATCCCTCGTCTGGCTCCCCTGGTGACTGCTGGCTCAAGTTTTGAAGTGTACTGTATTGGATGCTATTCACTTTTGTCCATCTCTGTCAGGACACAGTAGCAGGTGTACTGGGTGCAGTCAGTCAGAGAACCTGCAGTAAGAGACAACAACATGTTAGCCATGTTGAGAGAGGAGGGTGAGGAACGATGGAGTTCGAATGACAAGTGTGCTGGATGTGTGTGTGTGTGTGTGTGTGTGTGTGTGTGTGTGTACACTCACGCAGCAGCTTGGTGATGATAGGCGGCCGTTTGGACTCTGGTAGATGGACACCCAGGAAGTAGACAGGAACCCCCGACAGGGCAATGGCAATGCCAATCAGGGAGTTGACAGTGTCGCTGTAGAGAGGAACTGCCACCAGGAAAACAGTACACAGACAGAACACCACCGGGTACACTAAGGACAACTGTAGAGACAGAAATCAGGAGGGAGACTGAGCTAGGAAGACAACAAAAAAACTTTGCATTGTTATACTTAATTTTCTTTAATGATATGACTTTGATCAGTGGGCAACCTCTGGATCTGAAAAGTGAAGTGTGATTGTTTTACCTCAGTAAACATTGTAAACATGAGTTTATGGTCTCAATCGCTAGTTTCAAGTCTTCTTAAATACAGCCCGATGTTCATTTAGTAAATTAGGGTCCTATTTAGAGCCAGATAGACCACAAAGCAGGGTATGCTTTAGGGCGTGGCTACCTTGTGATTGACAGGTCGCAACCACGGCGTTGTCCGGTCTGGGAGTTGTCTGTGTTTTCGTTTTACAACTTTAACCCTTTCACAGTGTGTTTTCAGTTCATGAAAGTTAATTATAACCTTTTTTGTCGCCTAAAAATGTCTTATTCATCGTTCGGTTATACTTAGCTCCAAATGCCGAACCCGAGACTTCAGAACGGCAGTCCACTTCTTATATACAGTCTATGACTTTGATACAATTATTTTTAATTATTATTATTTTTGCCTCTACTCAGTTTTTTAAAGAATCAGTATGTTTTTTTTTTAAAGAAAATCTTGCAGTGTGGTGGCAATATTTAGTTTTTTTCCAAAAGTGATCCTTTTGGTAATATCTTTATTAGTCATGACAGCAAGAATTTCTAATACACAAATCAATGTAATATATACAGTTATTGGCATTACATAAAATACAGTATTGCTATAGCAAGATTAATAATGATGTTCAACTAATCTATTTACTTCTCTCCTTATATTTTTAGCTTATCAAATCTGAGCTTTTTCCGTCTGTTTACAATACAGAGCTCCATCAACTTAGCCAATATGAATGTGGAAATAACTCGATTTGTAATGTAAAAGATGAGTTCTTAAAAATGTTTTTATACTAATTAAATGAACGCATTAATGCAGCTTTATATTTAAAGGGATCTCTAAGGACACCCATGCATTACTTGACAAAGTTTGCAGTAGGAACTGTATTTATTTATAAGTGACGTGGAAACAGAGATATAACACTCCCAATATGTTCATCTTCTTTAGTAACATGCAAAACAAGCACACAAATGACACCGACAAAGAACCAGCATCTGCTTTGGAATAAACATGTCTATGGGAAATGTAGTTGTCTTACTGTGGTAAGATGCTTAAAAGTCTCCACTATGGTCTCCTTTGTTAATGGTTAAGTATTGCAATCAATGATTATTGATCACATTTAAATTCCTATTCTGCACAGAATTTGCTTAGTCTGCTTCTACTGTGACCCAGACCCAGATAAGTGGCAGACAATGGATGGATGGATGTATGGATGGATGGATGGATGGATGGTCTGTTTAACTGGTCTTACCTTAAGAGGTCTGGGTCTGTCAGGCTCTTTCCAGCGGAGGTAGATCTGGCCGGCGATGGACAGACCCATGAAGAACCAGTAGCTAAAGCTGTAGTAGTTGATGAGTTGGAAGACGTCCTCCACTGTCAGGTAGATCAGTGACATGATACACTGGACGATGGGCGCAGAGAGAAAAGGGAGAATGAAAACAGTTTAATATGTCAATTAATGTAGATTTCATTATTTTCACCTCTTAAATGGTCAACATTTTTATTAACCTAATATGTGGTTTAAATAAAGAAGAGGCGTATTTATTAGCAGGCCAAAAAGCCGACAGATATTTTTAGTTTCCATTTACACCAAAATCATATATATTTTTTTAGAATGGAAAATAAGTTAAAGGGCGGGTCCATTACTTGTTTTTCTTTATATCATTCTGTAGCTTCGCAGTGGTGTTCTTTATGTATTCAAATCAGGACATTCAAATTTTGTCTCCTAAGTACGTATGTTTTAGCATCAAAAAGCAATTTTCCCAAGCCCTCCCCACGTGACCTGACGTAGATTTCTGCATGATGACGCTGCTACATGAGTATGTATACATCCTTATAGTCGGTGCACGCTCTCAGTTTGGAGAAGCAGACAGGAGTACCGGCACGGAAGCTAAGCAATGTACTGCTGTGGACGCCACGTTGGTTCGGATCCAAAAGTCACACAATAACACAAACCAATCGATGCAGCGGTAGACCAGCAACTTCCGTGTTCTGTGACGTAAAATGATTTTGTGAATGGAGTCTGGCGGCTTTGAAGACCGTGAAATAACGGCTTCAGTTCCCCGTTGGAAAGGGCTGTCTGATGGCAAGGTAAAGCGGTGAAAATATTCTAAAAAATAGCGTACACTTAAACTGATTTTTTTTTTAAATACATTTTTCTGCTGCTCCCATCCACAGCTGCTTTACCTCGCTGTCAGACAGCCCTTCAAAGCCACCAGATTCCATTAAAAAAACAGTATTTTACCTCGCAGAACATGGGAGTATACTGTACATTCAACCCCACTTCAAAAAATCCAAACTAACCCTTTCAGTTATCTCCAAACTTACTACTTACTGATGAGCTTACTTTAGTAACCGGCATTACTGGTTTTTACAAACGGCTTAGTGGGCGTTTCCATTTGAGAAAAAAAAATGGTAAAGAACGCAGATGGACCCTCCCTTTAATGAGACGGCTCCACTGTACATTTAACTACCATTAAGTGACAGTTTCCTGTACTTCCTCCACTACAATTTACGTGTAATTGTAATCCATTTCCGTACATTGAAGATGAGAGCAGGGATCGGAGTGAATCTCTGTATGTGGATCATGGACAGAGCGTCTGGGAGGTGACCCTCTCGAGAGCCCACAAAGAACAACCTGGACACAAAAGACATGAATTAAGATAGATAATACAACACCGTGCAAAGTATCGGCCATAAGTAAATCTTAAATAACAAGATTTTTGCAGTGTGTGTGTGTGTGTGTGTGTGTGTGTGTTCTACCTGGATGCAGCTATAATGGAGGCATTAAGGCCTCCATAGCAGGACAGGGCTACAGCAATGGGGATGGTCCAGCTCATCACACCAAGAGTGTGATCTGCGAATGTCTGAACCAGACACAGAAACACGTTTAGCAACTCAAACACAGGCACCAGTTCTCCGTCTCATCCGGCTCATTAGTTACAGTTAGGTTACTCACCACTGCCACTGCATCACTAGCCAGTATGGCACTAACATCCAGAACAGCATAGTAGGCCACGTTGGTGAGGATGTAGATGATGGTGACAATGGGCATAGAGATGGCGATGGCCAGGGGCAGGTTCCTGGAACAACAGGGACATTCGATCATTACCAGGCTGATTCAGGTATTCTGGCTCGCCTCTATTCAGCTTTTCCATAGAAAAGAGTACAAAAGTAAAAGTATACCTTTCAGGGTTTTTGATCTCCTCAGTGACAAAGTTGAGGGTGTCCCAGCCGGAGTAGGAGAAAAGGGCAGAGTAGAGCGCCAGCGCGATGTCACCAGGGTCTGTAGACGATCCCTGAAAGGACGATTCAAAGTTGGTCGTGTAACCTAAGAGAGAGTCACAACGATTAAAGGAACAATCAGGGAAATATGTATAAAATTATCACAATACTGTGCAATTGTAGTCTGTCATAACTGTTGTTGATCATCATTCCACTGTCGATGGCTGCTAAGTAAGGGATAATGTACAGGGATCCGGTCATTGTTGTGAAATAAACCCAGACAGGGCGGTGCGGCACCCTGACGCGAAGCAGAGGAAGGGGGTAAAGGGGTTTATTTCACAACAATGACCGGCTCGCTGTACATTATCCCGCTTATTACACGGCTACTTACTTAAGAAATCAATAATTTGACACAAGAACGGTCCGCCAGAGTCCGACATCAGAACTGCGGCCATAGCAACGGTCTGTTATACATAGCAGTTGTTCTTCTATAAAGAAATAACCATAGAACCGTAGACCGTAGAACGCTGTGATTGACCAATCAGAATCGAGTATTCAACAAAGTTGTGTAATATGATTTATTTAAAGAGGACCTATTACGTTTTTGTGTTTTTTCCCTTTCCTTTAGTGTGTTATATAGTTTTTTGTGCATGTAAAAGGTCGACAAAGTTACAAAGCCAACGTCCACGCCAAAGGGAGTTACTCTCACCCACAGAAACACTGCTCCTGAACTGCCTGAAACGCCTTGATGGAAGTCCTGCCTTTTGTTCTGTAACGTGGTGATGTCACCAAGTAACACATTTGCATAATAGTTAGTTTTGGCAGTTTGGCTTGCCCTCAAACAAAGCTAGTTAGCTGGAGCAGAGTCTGACGATTTTTTTTTTGGTTGACCAATCACAACAGAGTGGGCTAGCTGACCAATCAGAGCAGACTGGGCTTTTCAGGAGGGGTGGGCGCAGAGCGTTTCAGACAGAGGGTGAAAAGAGGTGCTGCAGCACAGCCGGTATGAGAAAAGTAAAGCGTTTTTTTGAACATTAAAGCGTGTAAACATGTTCTAGTATAAACCCAAAATACACCTGAAAATAATCAAAATAGGTCCTCGTTAACTTTCTATAAAATCAGTCTAGTACGTTCTGTTTCAGCCATGACAGTTTATCAAAAAAAGTTGCCACGAGAATGAGCTCATGGAGGGTTTGCCTATGACTATTAGGACTGAATACAGTTCATGTGAGTAAATATTTCCCTAAAGACTGGTAAAGTGTTATTCCATTGTTGTATGAATCGTACTGCTATCCATGTCCTTGATTTTTCCTTTAATTGTACGAGCCAAACAAGAGTCCGAACCTAAGACACTTTTAACAGTCGTGGCATAATGTAGAGGGAACACTGTGAAAAAAAGCTGAGTACTGTAGTTACAACACTCACCCTGACTCAGCTTGACGATGCCAGTAATGATGATGACGATGAGGGCCGCCACCTTGGCGTAGGTGAAAGTGTCCTGCACGCGGGTTCCCCACTTCACGTAGGCAGAGTTGATGAATGTCAGTAAGCCTGGGGAGAGAGGAAAGCTTCATGGATGTTCTTGGTGTTGCAGGAACAGCGAGACAGACCGTGTGGGACACAGAGTAGATGAGACGTACTTACATATACACGCCGCAGCGATGAGCCTGGCCGCTGCGTATGGCGGTTCACATGTTGGAAACAGCGGCTGCACCAGGTAGTTTGCAAAAGTAATGGCGATGACCGCCTGGCTGGTGGGCTCGATGATCAACAAAGATGTCCACAGACGAATGAATGCGATGAAGCCACCAAATGACTCCAGGATGTACGCATAAGATGCCCCTGATTTGGTGATGGTGGTGCCCAATTCGGCGTAGCAGAGGGCCCCCACCACAGAGAAAAGGCCCCCGATGGCCCAGATGACTAGCGACAGCCCGTAAGAGGCGCTGTAGATCAGCACGCCCTTCGGCGAGACGAAGATGCCGGAGCCGATCATGTTCCCCACGATCAGGCTGACTCCGTTGAGCAGCGAGATCTCCTTCTTAAGCTGCATGCTCTCTTTGGGCGGCTCCGATGGATCGGAAGAGTGGCCAGCACCGCCGTTCATCCTCTTGGATCCTTCGTGGTCGGCCATGGCGCCGCCGTCTCAGGTCTGAACCAGCAGGAACTGAGGACCAGCTGCAGTCCCTTTCTGGCAACCTCTGGAACAACCTGGCCAACAGATTCAGAAGTCATTGTCGGTGACGTAAAGAGGAGCTCAATGCCAAATGGTGAGTCAGAAGAGTGTCTTGTGGCTGGTGTTTAATCTCTAATGCGCCAAACGCTGATAAAAAAAAAAGGCCATGACTTGAGCACAGAGTAGGCAGGGAAAAGGAAAGAGGTTTGGGATGAACAGATAACAGAAAGGGCAGGGAGAGTGGAAACATTAACTGCAGAGGCAGGGAGGAGGAGAAACATGACATAACGCCCGGAGTCGGATGTTCTTGTTTTGGATGATTTAATGTACCATGATGCTGAGGGTGATTCACTGGGACCGATGCTCATGCGTCAACAAGATTGGGAGAATGGGAGCTGGTGCAACTATCGATAGACATTGGGTAAAAATGTGCAAGTCTGTAATAAAAATAGTAAACTGCCAGAAAAAAACATCTTCTGAATGATGAAACAACACAAAACATCACTAAAAAGGAAAGTGACATAACATATGTTATGTTATGCATTTTATGCAATTATTCAACTTTTTCTATCAAGCCATGCTTTGACAGCATCTGTGTTCAAAAGAAAAGAATGAGATCATAATAAAAATTGACATTCTCAGAAAAATTGAGTCTACTAACTTAATATTTGTCATTAAGAAACAAACTAAAAATCCACTTCCATCGCTTAATTTCTGCCACAGCCAAACCTAATCATCCCACCCCCTTGCCCCCTTGTGATGTGTTCACTGTCCTTTAAAGGGATAGTTTGTGTGTTTTGACATGGAATTGTATGAGGTACTTATCCATAGTCAGTGTATTACCTACAGCAGATGGCGGTCGGCACGCTCCCAGTTTGGAAAAGTAGACAGGAGTACCAGCACAGGAGCAAAGCAAAGTACTGCTGTGGACGGGGGCCGGCAGCAAAATGTATTTTAGCCTCCTAAAAGTAACGCTTGCCTAAAAAAAACAATATCAGTTTAAAGGGACTATTTGTAACTTATCACGCGCATAGATCCTAACGGGTCGCAATCCCATGCGCGCTCGCGTGTGGGTACGCGCTGCTCCTGCAGCCTGCTGCCTGCTTGCAGAAGCGCTCGTTTTCACCCGTTCGGCTCGCTCCCACTCCACGTGCACGCGCGCACACTGCAGAGAGTTAGTTTAGCTCTGAGAATATCTAGTGAATTCAGAGATTCCAGTGGACGTTTTTGCAGAAATAAATGCTGCCGCTCCTCCAGACCAACAAAGGTTTCCCGTGTCTTGTGAAGTGACGGAGCTCTGCAGAGAGTTACGTTATCGTCCCGACCGGGTGTCGGTGTCTCCCCCCCGCCCCCGTTCCCTCCGCGGTCTGCAGGAAGCAGGAAAAGCCAGCACTAGGATCAGCATTGATTCATGGAGAGACCCTCCTCTGGTCAGCTAACATTACTGCCAAGCAGGTGAAATATAGAGTGATATTGTGTGTTAGCTGACGTGTGTCGCCTCGCTGTTTAGACCGGTGCGCGAGCACGAGCTACAGGACGCTGACTTTCGTTGACACTGCAGCCACAGGTGTCGCTGTGAACAAGCAATTTCTGATTCTTACATATAGCCTCTTTAAGTGTATGCTATATTTAGAATATTCTTACCGGTTTACCATGCCGTGAAACCGCTATACAGTTTGTGATTCCGACTTGGAACGGAAGCCATTATTTCTGCCAACGCAACCAGACTCCATCGAAAAAAACTGTTATTTTACCTCGATTGGTTTGTTTGTTTGTGTTATGTGACTTTGATTAGTTCACCAAAGTCACACAATAGCACAAACAAACTAACCGATCGAGGCAGCGTTAGACCAGCAACCCCCGTGTTCTGCGAGGTAAAATTAAAGTTTTTTTCAATGAAGTCTGGCGGCTTTGGCGAGAGCATATGGTTGTATAAGCGCTTCAGTTCCCCGTTGGAAAGGGCTGTCTGACGGCAAGGTAAAGCAGTACAATGCACACATCTGATGTGTCTAGCCCTGTGTTGTTGTTCTTGTTGTTATTGCTACTGCAGCAAAACCAATCGGCCCTCGGGGAAAAATAAAGGTCTTGAACTGGAATTGCTTTGCTTCCATGCGGTAACTCCTGTCTGCTTCTCAAAGCGGGGGCGTGCCGACCGCCATCTACTGTAGATAATACACTGACTATGGATAAGTACCTCATACAACCCGCTTCAACACACCCAAACTATCCCTTCAATAGAGCAGGAAAGCCCTGTAGGTCACACATTGGTTAAAAAGACAAGCAAAACATCTGTCTTTTCATTTCAATAACTAGAGCGAAATCATCGGTGACAACCACAACAACCATATTTTAAGGTAATTGTGGTGGAAAGTAACTAATTACATTTACTCAAGTACTGTACTTGAGTACAATTTTGAGGTACTTGTACTTATTTCCACTTTCTAATACTTTATACTTCCACCCCACTACAATTCAGAGACAAATATACTTTTTTTCCACTAGATTTATTTAATTACTTTAGTTTGCAAATTCAGATTAATGATATGAAATGTAATCAACAAATAAATTATGATCTATTATTATAGGTTAAGATAAGATTCATTGTTATTGATACCTGGAGTAAATCCACAAGCTACCCAGCAGTATATAAAGTAATTAAATTAGCCTCACCTCTATGAGCTGCAACGAACACATTAATGCATCAATAATTATAATCCAGTTATATAATACACATATAGACTGGGGTATTGTTACTTCTACTTAAAGGGGAACTACGCCATTTTCAAAATTCACACATCTTATTCCTATGGTCTAAGACAGTCCAAAAAATATTAGTCAACATGAACAACGCTCTCCCAAATCCAAAGACTAGAGCGCTAAAACTCAAACTTGCGATGTCATAGGGTATAAAGTGTGGAGCTGCTCCATAGACAATAAATAGGGAGAGATGTTCTAGATGTCACTGAGAGCACCCAGGGGACCGTTCTGAGTATATGGGAACATTTTCTGTTTCACAACTCAGAACACTACAACAGAATAAAGCTCATTTGGGTATAAAAAAGAAAACAAACATGTGGGTCCACAAAATCAGTCTCCCATTCATTGTCTATGGAGCAGTTCCAGACACTTGTACTTCAGGTCAATCTTCACTTGATGAATAATAGAACAATCTTGATGAGCCTCAGTTGTCCTTACTTGAATATATAAGTTTACTGTTTGAGTCAGAAATATCTACAAGGTCCTAACATAACCTCCAGACACCCAGAGCCTCCTCACAGAAGTCATGCAAGTGTGAAGGACTCTGTGAGGCCTTTCAAAATACCAACCAGTTGACAAATAACCAAAAATACATTTATGATGAGTTTCAAATGTCTTCATGTCTAACAATTTTACAACAATACCCTTTGACATCCCCAGTTTGAGACTTACTTCTCTGGTTTCTGGCTTTGAGAGAAAGTAGCTCATGTTCACTAATACTGATTGAACTTTATTAGGCCATGGAAATAACATATTGGAATTTGTAATTTAGGTGGTGTTCCCCTTTAAGTAGAAGATCTGAGTAGCCTAGTTCTTGTTTTTGTGTGTCTCATAGCTCACACACAAAAACAAGACATTAAGGGATAGAATGCCAAGCCATTTCATTCGTTTGCTGGGTAATCACATTATAACTTATGTTATAACACACGCACACACACCTATTTTCTGACTTCATCACCCAAAACTTACAAATCCTCGAACAAAACCCTTAATTTCAATAAGGTCTTTCACTGTATTAAATGAGTGTTTTTTTATTAAATCAACTTTCTTTAATGAATATAACTTGTCAGCTAAACGACAACAAATATGGATATTTCATTAGATAAATACATGTGAATTTTGGAAATGATTACATCTATCTTTTTCCAATAAATTTTGACTTTTGGACTTTACAACACTCGATGTTTGTATCACAGGAAACAATCCTATGCAGCCACCACTAGAATCTAATTCTACAAATAGTATAATACTGATAATATTAGCCTGATCTTTATCTGCATAGTATAGTATAGCATAGTATAAACAGAATGTGGCCTAATAAGCAGCAAAAAATCTTTTTAAAATAGTTTTATATACAGACTTTTGTATAAATGATCCAGTAAGTGTGTTATTATTATTATAGTTATACATGTGCAAATCAAATTTCGACAACCTCAGAACTGACAAATCCTGGCGCACCCCCTGTGATTTTTGGCGCCCCCCCCTAAGGGGGAGCCCGGACCCCAGTTTGGGAACCAATGTTATAAGGGACATATATAGTGAAATTGGTCTGAAGATGATATCATTTCAGAGAATGATCTGAACTATCTCCAGGCAGGGCTTAGTGAGGAGGAGAAGTGGAATGTAGATGAGGGAAAAGCAGGTTAGACTAGCAGGGGTAGTCTAGAGAGTGCTGCGTGAATGTAGGTGTGGAATGTACAATTTACAGGACAATAACATAAATATAAATCAGACTGAGTGGTCAGTTTTCACAGTGGGCTGGCTGCTTGTGTGTTGCGCATGTGGGATGCATGCTTCAGTTCAATCATTAGGCATCTGTTCCACATGCGCACACTCACCAGCACACCAGCTGTTTACCTGATGATAACAGACCAATCAATGACTCAAACAACCACACCGATGTAAACTCGAATCTCATTACTCAACAACAGACACAGATCAACAAACAGAAGTATCCTCCTGCAAAGTCAAAGCACGGCCCGTGCTTCATTCAAGCCAGGAGCTAATGGTGTTGGCGGTGTGAGTCTTTATATGTGTGTGCGAACTTGTGAAGTGCGTCAACAGCATTATGCAACTAAGTTAACAATCCTGAAGAAGACATAACATAGGTGTGGTATGTATAGCAGACACCCTGTGCTGCAGCTAGAAATACATTGACGGACATTCAACACAGTTATAATTTTATGACTCTGGTGCAATCATGTGACATGTCGCTCTGATGTTCTGTTAAGATCTTAGATTCCTTTATACGCTTACAAGATCAGCCAATCCTGTTCACTGCTGCTACCTGGGGCCTGTACTACGAAGCGAGTTCATCATACCCGGGGTATCTTCTCGTTATCTGGCTTCACTAACCCTAACAAACGAGATCCCGCTAAGCGGTCCCACGGCGGTGGTTATCCACTCAGTAAATCAATCCAGGGTTTCTCCATCTGGCTGTGAGCGCGTTCACATGAAAGGGGCGGTGTTTGCAGCATGTGACCAATCACAAACATGAGCAAGTCTACAGACGTGCAGACAGACAGACAGGCAGAGCAGCACAATTTGCAAAGGAAGAGCAAACTATATTAGACGAATACAAAGAAGTTAAACACACAATCCAGACTAAAACTAACACAGTTGAAGCAGCCAAATGCAGGAAAGACCGCCTCCGGAGCAGGTTAGGTGTTCAGCATAAGATGGTGATCTACCCCGGTAAGAAGTGAACCACCGTCGTAGGACGTAAAACCCAGGGTTAACCCTGAAGTTACCTCCATAACCCCAAATCCTGCTTCACAGTACAGGCCTCTGGAGGCAGCTAAGGTCTAAAATGCTTTTCACGTGTTTGTGATGTCCTGGGTTTGAATTTGACCTAGGACCTTTGCCCCATGTCACCCTCCCCTCTCTCTCAGGTGTTCTCCATTTTCCAATAAAGGCTTGAAGTACCCAAAATAACCTTAAAAGACAAATGATAAGCCGTGTATAATGCAGAGTAAGTCATTCTCTAATGTTGCAAAAAAAATTGATTAATTTGAAGTGTTGAAGTCATTTATCAAGCAAAAAATGTCAGAAATTCTGTGGTTCCAGATTCTCTAATGTGAGGATTTGCTGCTTTCCTCTGTTTTCTAGTAGATAGAGTATCTTTGGTCGGACAAAACAAGCCTTTGGCTTACGCAACTATTGGCTTTTGAGATTGTGACAGACATTTTTCACTGTTTGCTTACAATTTATAGACCAAACAATTAAATTGATTAATAGAGAAAAAAATTATTGGCACATTAATCGATAATGATCATTAGTTGCAGCCCAATTTACATTGATCGTTTTGTAGTTTGGTACTCTTAACTGTGTGTGTATGTCAGCACGTGTCTGTCTGAGACAGCAAGATCATTAACATGTGTGGCTGCAAGCTGTTTGAGCGTTGTTTACAGCTTAGTGAGTAACCAGAGACAGACCCAGTGTTGGAGGAGCTACAGCCAGGTAAACATGACAGGGAGCTCCTGATAATGAAAACAAGTCATCTACCTCTTCCCTTTTCTTTTTTTTTTTCTAATCTGTCAGATAGATACAACAATCACTTTTCCTCCTGAGTTACCTTGTAGAGCCACAGTTTGTGTTTTCTTTTATTTGACTGAGATAACTGAAACTAAACTAAAATCCATTTCCGATCCTTAGTATTCTGATTTCAAACACAAAATGTCATCGATGAGAGTGTGATATTATTCAAGTTGGAGCGATTGTAACCGAGACGTTCTGCAAGAACGTTCAAGTTTCAACTTGAAATGTGTAACTGTGCCAACTTCAACAAGGCCAAATGATTTACAGCATATCACTATGATCAAAACCTCTGCTATACTACTACATGTAAAAAGCGTGTCTATTTACATACAAAAATAGCCATTTTATGGTATTCCACCCTTACAGATGCCATAGACTAAAGTTTATGCCAGAAGGTAATGCTAAAAAGGTGGATACAGCACAAAGACAAATAAAGGGTGTGTAGTGATGAGTTCTCTCTGCTGCTACCATCTGATGACCTAAACCACTTTTGGATTAGCTAATTTCAGTTGTGAGACTAGGTCAGTAGGGATCAATCTATTTACTGATACGATGTTACACATATCTATTGCGATACCCATGTCTGCCACATAATAAGAAACACGATCAGTAAAAAAAAACATATTGTTAACGCAACAAAGCATCCCGGGCCGGCGTTTCCTCACTAAAAGAACCGGTGTCAAGTCACACTGAATTACCAAACTTAACTTCCGTTTATGACTTTCAAAATAAAGCCACAATTAAATCTGTCGCAACTTTAGGTGGAATTTTTTTCCAAGTTTTTTATCCTCTCACTCTCTCTCTTTCTCTCTCTCCCTCTCTCTCTCTCTCTCTCTCTCTCTCTCAAACGGTGTTTTACTGAATATACCAAGTCAAGTTTATTTATATAGACCAAACCCACACATGTCACATAATGGGCTTCACGTGACAGGAGGCAAAGAGCAGTTCGCTAGTTGTCGTGCAATAGCAAAAAATAAGGACTTGATAGCTGCTGTTCTTAGATATCATATCTATATATATATAAGTATAATAATAACACGACCAATGCACCCTTAATAACAATAGTCGTATAATTACGCACTAATGTCAGAACATTACCCGCTAGCATAACGTTATGTGATCTTTGATCAGACTCACTGCACATCATGGCTCTGATTCCCACTGGAGCAACCCAAGAATAAAAACAAATGTCTGCTTTTACCTCGCCTAAACAAAATGACACAGCTACTGCAACAAAATATAACAAAAGAAGTTATAAATCGGGGCTTTCATTTTGAAATGTGAACCTCCTAACTTCCGGTAGTATCCGGGCTCACTGCGGTTAGCTTGTCATTCAGAAAACAGGATAGGACTTCCCTTTTGTCCCGTTGCTCTAACGTCTTTTTTCAGGTATGAATACACAGACATTGTCCCGTTTTAACAGAAACTAGTCCTGCCGAGCGGCAACAGTTTCAGGTCTATTTTTGCAGTCTTACCTGATGCCGGTTCGCCTCCTGTCTAGCGTTTTTGACAGCCGGCCAACACGGTGTCCATTAGCGAATGCATCAGTGGCCGTAAACAACTGGCTGCTGCTGCTTCTGCTGCGAGGAGGAGACGTCATGTGACGCTGCTATAGGAGCATCGTATGACCACAGTATGCTTACATACATACATGTGTGTGTGTTAGGATTATTTTAAGAACAGGACATTTCATTCTGTCTGATTTACTGTTTCTTGGGCAGAAGGCATTATTATCTGAGACATTGTGTTTGTGTAATAGTTTTCCATCAAATTCAAGAGACGTATAAAAATGGACTTTTAATTATAAAGAGAACATGGTAACACTTCATTTTACAGATGACCAAAAATCACAGGGGGTGCACCAGGATTTGTCAGTTCTGAGGTTGTCAAAATCAGATTCGCACATGTATTACTAAATCATAATAACACACTTACTGGATGATTTATGCAAAACTATTTAAAAAATATTTTTTACTTATTAGGCCACATTCTGTTTATATCCGGTGTCTCTGCACAGTTGCAGATAAAGATCAGGCTAATATTATTAGTATTATAATATTTGTAGAATTAGATTCTAGTGGTGGCTGCGTAGCATTGTTTCCGACTCCAGTGATACAAACATGGAGTGTTGTAAAGTCCGAAGGTCAAATTTCATGGTAATTAGGTGATAATTAGCAAGTAACCTATTTGGAATTTCTTTGGAGTTACTGCCAAATTACCCCAATATTTACCTCAAAATTTATCGAAAAGTACTTTATTATAAACATTATTTAATAATTATAATATAATTATTATGGTTAAAATAGGGCCCTTAGGCTTGAGAAGCGGCTGCTCTTCATCTGAGGTGGAAAACCAAAACTAATAGAATAACACTTCTGATCAGGCACAAATCTCACCATTGTGTGACTTATTGTCTACACAAATGTAACCTGGTAGCTAATGTAATGATCCAGGGAGGTTTTTTAAGAAATTTCAATTAAGTTATTTGCTAATTATTATCTTTTTATCAGCAGACATAGAAATAATAAAAAAATAACTTTGTATTCTTTTCCTGGAAATGTATTAAATAAATTACCAGCTATTGGGAAATAGCGGAATATAATTCTTAAATAATGTTTATAATAACGTAATTTTCGATACATTTTGAGGTAAATATTGGGGTAATTTGGCAGCAACTCCAAAGAAATTTCGAAAAGGTTACTCGCTAATTATCACCTAATTACTATGACATTACGGGACCTGTAAAATTAAGTGTTGCCGAAAACCTTGTCGCCGCAAGAATCTTGAAATATGTTGGCACAGATAGAATACTATATAGTGTAACCTGTAAGCACACTGAAAGTCAACATTGAATTGTTTTTTTTATTATCATAATTTTTTTTTATAGTCTGATTTGCCATTTCTCCCTTATCAAGTTCTCTTATTATATTACCATAAACAGTCCCATGAGACTGCCCTTAGGCCTGCCACTGCTAGTGAAGAATAGACATGTAATTAGAGCGGTCCTGCTAGGAGCATGGGGCCGAGGGGATGGGCCCCTGAACAGTATGTGCTATTATCATGTTAGTGAAGTGTCAGGGATGGTGAAACACATTTCCACGCACTAGCAACAAGCTAGAGTTTTGCAGAGCACAACACAAATGCATGTGCTGGCGTGGTTGCATGAAGTACTGGAGCCATTCTTAGTCATACATTTTAATGCATAATGGATAAAGAGCAGGGACATGCTGGAAAGTACTTAGGGAAATATTTACCATTGGCAATCAAAACACTAGCTTTATGTTTATGAAGAGAACTAGAAATGTAAAAAGCTCCAGGGAGGAAACACACAGGCGAAGATAAGAAGGAGGGACGACTGAGCAGGAAAACAGCAAGTCACGAATGTGCTTACTCTGCACCGGTGCACACTCACTTTTAGACAAACACACAGTCGTTCCTTTTAACCAAAAAGATCTTTATTAATACTATATTTACATCCACAAAAACTCAACTAAACACAATCATTTGAGTGACATACATGTTCACCTTAGAAAATAAAAAGAAGTGCAATTATCACAGTATCTAAAAACTCTCTTGTGGGTTCTGCTGGAGATGAAACAAATGTCATTTTCACCAAAATTATATATACAGGAATATGAAATTTCTATTTTAAAATCGGAGCACATTCTGCCAATCACATGGTTTAAATTAACTCAGTTTACATGCAAATTGATCCATTTTGAAGATGAAGACCTGATAATTATTACACTTTGTTAATAATGTTGACTGAAGGTCTGGATGTGGAGTCATCTATTATAAAACATTCAGCTATTATTTTATTGTGCGCACATACCGTTTATGAAATCTCTTCTATTATGCAAAACAATAAAAAAGACAACTCACTGACGTTCTATAATACTTTTTTTTTTAAAGATTGAAAATCTAAAGTGCTAAAAAGACTTAAAATTAGCTATAAAAACAAACATACAGTACAAAATAAAAAAATAAAAAGCTTATCTAAGGTTCAAGGAAAGCTTCGATAACATATCTTATTTCTTTGCAGACAATATAATGGAAATCACAGCACAGTAACCTGCAATCATTTAACATCGCCACATTGTCCCTGTCTGGAAATAAAGCTATATCCAGCTTACAATTTAAAATCTCAAATAAATTCTTTCCCTTCTGTAACTAGACCCAGTCTAGGTATTCTACAAATACAGGCTCCAGGCCTGTTTTATGAGTTCCTGAGTGATGGTGTCATTACTTCTCCGCTGTCCCAGAGAAGATGAATCAAGTAATCAAGTTTTTTTTAACCAGTTTTGACTGCAAAGTGGATGTTGTTGATTAAAATACTTCCAGCAAGGTGTTGATTATATTTAGCTAATCTCCATCCACGTTCAATCTGTAGCTCAAATTAAACAAAAATCAATTAATGCCCCCAAAAAAAGGATAAAAAATCTGGTAATTCTTCACCTCATGAGATGACTAATGAACACAATTTGCACCCACAAGAATGACTGATTAAGCTCATTTAACTTGATAAGCTGGTGGTGTCTGTGAATGTGTGTTTACCACCACAGCTGGTCTGTGATGTTTAATACCAGAGGGTACCAGAAGAATGAGAGGGGTAGGATGTACGGAGAGCTCGCTCACTGCTTTTTGTCTTCAGTTGTGGTATGTCACTTCACTCAGCAGTTACCACCATGCCCGACAACATAATTTCAGCTGAAGAAACAGTGCAGCTACAGAGTAAAGTTTTTCTCCATTTTGATATTTACTTTTATAAGAAGACTCCAGTTTTTTTTAAATAAAAAGCTTGACTGCTGCAGCTTTGACATCCATCTAACTCTTCTCCGGGGCCGGTAGCATTTGTTGCCTGGTAGACCCGGTGCTGCTGCTGCGTAGAGCAGAGCCAACGGCCTGTTTCCTCATCCGGTCCAGCACGTAGAACCGCAGCATCAGGAAGAAACCTGGGAGAACAGACCAGAACCAAAGTTAAATAATTCCTTTGTTTTCTTGATCTATTTCCACCAAAAGCCTATGCAATAAGTGGAAGGTACAGTAGAGACACATTCAAGGCAGTTCTCAAATACATTCGTCTCATTTACTTTATGTGATTGCAGTCCAACTTAAAACAAGATAAACAATCTTCCAACAAGAATAGCTAACTTCATCTGTTTCCAAAACTAATCTAAGGTTGAAAGGATTTTCTCAAATCAAAATATATAGTAATAGTTGGTTGTTGGTATGTGTATCCTAACATTTCCAAGACTCTACTGCACTGAGACTGTGAGCGTTTCAGCTACATTTAAGTTTTTCTGTTAATAAGGAACAATTTTGGCTGCCAGCTTAATTCTTATCACTTTAGATTTTAGGTTTACAAGACTTAATATGAGACAAAATGATGTGACAAAATTGATTGACTGACCATCTATACACATCTACTATCTGCTATCTATACACTACTGTGCATATACAGTGCAGAATATGTTGCTTTGCTTTGATCAGATCTTTTAGAATAGCCATTGTTTTACTTTTAGAGATATGCTAAAGTAGTTTCCAAATCTGCTTTTCTTATGATATTTTTCTATGAAAGAGTAATAATTCAACATTTTGGGAAACATGCTTATACGATTTCCTCTAGATGAAAAAGATCAATACCACTCCATCTATCTATATCTATCTGCTAAATCTGTCAACTAAAGCTACAGCCCGGCAAAGAAATAGTCGGGCACATAACCCCCCCATAAAACCCCAACCTACACTATGGTTTTTGTATGGATCAAGTAATACAAATAAAATGTGAGAGCTTTAGAGGTGCTGGCAGGTGGATTTTGTTCCCTTTGGAAAGAGCCAGACTAGCTGTTTCCCCCTGTTTCCACTCTTTATGCTAAGCTAAGCTAGCGTACAGACATGAGAGTGGTATTGATCTTCTCATCTAACGCTCAACAAGAAAGCAAATAAGCGTATTTCCCAAGATGTCTAAGTATTTCTTTACATGCTTAGTGTAATGTTTGTGTGCATAAAGTTAGCTCATAATACAGCGTCCAGCTTCTATAAAACTCAAATGGAACAACTGCGAATATAGGGCCATGCATACTGTACATGTAAGCCTATGCAGTTACATCATTAAATTGTCACATGTTAGCCAGTTGGCATTGAAAGTTCTCTTACTAAACTACCAATGTGCAGCATAAATGGGGTTAATAAGTTGAGACCTGAATCTAAAACAAGCGCCCTGCACGTGAGAGGAAGCAGCTTTTCTTCTGATAGGCACCAGTAACAGAAGGCCCTGATTAACCATGGCCATTGTCTCATTCCCACACTGATACAATGGACCACTGGCTCCAAATACAGTCACCAATCTCTGAGTCAACAATGAAAATACCCCTGGCTATATATAGTGAAAACTTCTGGGAAAGCACTAATGATAAGATGATGATAAAATTACACAAATTTGTAGTAAAAGTTTTTTTTTTTCCCTTTTGGATCAGTATATTTGCCTAGGAGACAACAATGCCATTTAAAGTCTGGTGACACAGTATAATGGACGAGAATGCAAGTCTCTGTCCTGTTGTGATAGTTTTGTGGTATGGTCTCTTCTAAATGAGAAAAATACAAAGTAGTCTACAAAATTTGATAAAGGCTGATAGCCAAGCTCCTGTGAAAAGCTTAGTAAAAAAACAAAATATAAACCCCAAATGCAATCCGGACTGACAAAGTCAGAAGTCTATGTGTTTTAAACTGGCACAGTAACACCACAAGCACTGACCTTGAAAAGAGTTGAGGATGCAGGAGAGGAAGAGGACAAAGTCAGAGAGGGGTCCAAAGTCGAGGAAGGTCAGACCCCAAGTTGTCCCAAAGAGGCAGCTGAGGCCGCAGATGCTGAAGAAAGCCACACGGTTCTGCCTCCATTCATGCCTGGTACGGATCTGCCAGTAGACCAGGAAGAGCATCACGATGCCCGAGAACACCAGGATGGCCAGGACTGTCATATTGGTGAAATAGTGGGCCAGCAAGGCTTTGGGGGTCGCTTTCATCCAGCACCTGGAAACACCAAGTGCAATTTGTGATTTACTACAATTACTATCTAGGCACTACTGCATGTTTCTCCGCAGCAAATATCCAAATAATCTCGCTTACATCAGATAAGGATTGGAGACGTCATCGCTTGGCACCACCTCTCTCAGTCCATAAATGTCCCCGACTGCAGCCAGGATGATTATAGGAACAGCAGGGAGAACTGGAGAAGGATTTTCAAAGGCCACACATTAATATCACGTTAATGTGCCATGAAGTACAGTTTTAGGAATATTACTTCGCACGCTCACCGAAGCCGACCAGGTTCCACACGTAGGGCTTCGGGGAGGGGCTGAAAACCACGTAGACCAACCAGAAGGTGTGGAAAACCTCTATGCCCATCCAGGTGAAGGAGCTGAGTAGGGCGTAGTGGAGGCCCGCACCCACCCAGACGCACACACTCTCCCCTCCCACGTTGGCCAGGACGCCGGTAAAGAAGAAGAGCAGATTGAGGAAGGCGAGAGACACGGCCAAGCCTACATGGACGGGTATGGACTGCTCCTTAGATCGCTTACTAGAAGGACAGTGGGACGGAAATGAGTCGGTTACTTACAGTAATTGTTAAAAAAATGATTTATCTTTTTTTTGATAAACTACATAAGCCCTCAAAAAGTAGCATTACCTCTTCCTGCAGAGAAAAATGATGAGAGCGATACAGCTGATCACGGACACAGCACAGCCCAGAGATGTAATGGCGGTCAGTACCAGGAGGTGGCGCACTGGGCGAGGCTCCATTTGCTGTCAGGGCACACAGAGCAATGAGCAGAGCAACAGGGGCCTTCGTACACCAAAATGTGAGTGTATGTATTTTTATTTTTATTTCTATTTCTATGATATTTGTGATAGTGTCTGTATGTGTGTAAAATCATGTCTAGATGTTGGTTTTTCTAGGTCATTCATTTAAATATTAACAATAATGGGTATGGAGGATGGAAAATTACTAAATACATAAAAAACATAATAAATACATAAATAAATGTATAAATAAATACAGGATTAAATGAATAAATACAGAAATAAAAACCGGAAATGCATAAATAAATAAATAAACAAACATTTTTTTTTTTTTTTTTTTGTGTAAAATGATCTGCTGCATGTCTCACCACTAGTACACTGAAGTAAGTCAGATGGTTACAGAGGCACTCGGTGTGTTCTTCTCCTTTCTGTTGTGTCTCGCATCCATCCACCAACCAATTGACCTGCAACGGATCTACACAAAGAAAATGCAGATTTAAACATACTTATCTATCTATCGGAGTTACAGTAAATAAATAGGGAAATACAGATATACAGTATGTTGAATGAATATTGCTTATAAGGTTGGTTCCAACCTTTCCTGGTGTCCCATGAAACACACTTCCTTGAATACATTTTCTGAAATAAAAAAGGAGAGAGAGATGTTAGGTGTCACTTCCCATTACGATGCTGCACATTTTTATTCATATCAACATTTTGAAGTAACTGCTGCATCGTTTGATTCACTGTAAAGCAGTGTAAAATCTGGCCTGCTGCGTGTCAACACATCACCACAGATAGTTCAAGTCACAGTGTAATGGTAAAGCAGATCAGGTACGACACTAAACGGTGGGTTTATGTGCATTTGTGCATTGCAGAGAGGAAGCAATCCTGAGCGTATATTGTTTGCGCGAGATGTGAGGTAAGAAAATAAGCCGTCAAGTGGTTTTTGTGTGTTCTCTGTTCGTGATTTAGACAGCTTGAAGCAGACGTCATGGAACTGAAAAAAAGCGTCTTGTTTTTTTTTCTGTGGTGTCTGCAGCAAACCCACATTTGAGGAGTTAGTGAAAAATAAAATAACCAAAATAATTCAATTCACTGTATGCAGCATCAAATTATTGTGTATGTATTCTAGTGTTCACCAGATTTCAGTATTTTTATAACTGATTTAACAATACAATTTGAAAGTATAGATTTAGACAATATAATGTGGACACTGATCACCCTGGTACAGACAAAAGGGCATAAAAAAGCACACAAACTTACAGATATGACATTATGGTGAAAACCAATCCTAATTGGCTCAGATAGATCAGTGATGACCTCGTTCTCCACATTGATTTCCACCACATCATCGAGAATCCTGACCTCTTTGGGACCCTCCTGGAACACACACACACACACACACACACACACACACACACACACACACACACACACACACATCTTAAACTGTCCCTTGATATAATACATATAATACGTCCTACATATTTATACGCAGAAGAACTAAAGTGTTTCAGTGTAGATGTCATATCAGTAGAATGGGTGTATTATTTCAAAGTCTAGGCTTGGATCAAGAATAATGGCAGGTGTTAGTCTTGCTGACATCTCTTCTCAGCTGCGTGTGTTGACTGAGGGCAAACAGAGCCTTACCTGGAAGAGGGAGTTGTTTTTGAAGAAAGTGCAGACGACTTTGTTAGTCTTTTTTGCAGCTTTCTTTAGAGCACGGGGGAGGTGGACAGTGGTAACGGACTCTGCAGATACACCTTCAGTGGCCTGGAATATACACAGAGAAAGGACCACAACATTGCACAGTTAGAAACAACATATCGGGGTTTGGGTCAATTCACTTTCAAGTCAATACATAAAAAGTGAACAGGAAAACCGCTTTCGATAAACCGGCTAATCACAGGGTATCAATTCTGAATTATTCCATTAAATACAGGATGTAGGATAATGTCACCAAAATAAAATGTTTTTAAATTTTGAGTTAAATCAACGACTTGAACCACCCAGCTGCTCTGCTTGTGAGTGTGCATCACAGCCTCATGCTGTTGTAATTACTGTAGTAGATCTGCATGTGGATTGCTGGGTACTTACACAAATGATCCTATTTTAAGATAGTTTGGAGGGAAAAAATGTCAGCTTTCAAAATCCGTCCTCTACTTGTCAGTAAAAATCCTGCCATCATTCACTTTCATGTGGTTAACCTCTCACCTATTTTCTCAGCTAAATTACCACCGTCCTCGACTTGAATGAAAATGTTAACACAGTTACTCACTCACTGGGTTAAAAACCTGCTATAAAGTAAGGCCCTGATTAAAAATGGACAAGCACAGTCACAGGAGTGAAGCAGCCTACTCAGTTGAGCTGTGTTATTACTGTGGAGCACAAGTCAATTCAATGCCTTCTGTCCACCACTAGGTTCACTATTTTGTGAATCTCTGCCAAGAAAGTTCCTATCACTAGACTCCCAAAATATATGAGTGATTCAGGTCTCAACTTATCAGTGATTTCCTTCCCGAAACCAACAGTGTCTCCAACATTTGGCATCCCCCTCCAGCAAAATGTTAATTCTGCTTCGGTGTAATAAAGAACCCAATAAAACACTTTGACCAAAACTCCTGTCGCACGTGAGAGTTTGAGCATTTCCACTGAAACTTACACACATCCAGCCAGTCTTCATTTGATATTGAAAGATTACCGTCTCTTTCCCATTTTTCTTTTATGTATTCTGTAGTGTGATATATTTTTTGTCATAAGGCCTTTATAAAACATAGAGATTGGACCCATATTTGAATCATTTTGGTCGGCGCCGAAAAGTATTTTCAATATTGGATCGGGAAATAGACTATGAGTGAATAAATCAATATGTATGTGAGTTAATTTCTGAATCAATGAATTACTCTGAATGTGAACTGAGAGAATCTTTAATTGTCCATCTCTAACCAGGAATGCTTTCTTTCTATCAATTGCTGCCACTGAAGAAGACATTTTAACTTATTATTTCATCTTTTCCTAAACAAAACTAGCTTTATGAATAGCATTAAGTTATAAAGTCACTGATTAAGAAATGACAGTGTTATGGAGGACTGCCTATGAAACTTCCCTTTTATTCCACGGTTCCAGCAAAACATGAATAAGAGCATAAATAACGGATGTATTTCAGTTTCTGTTTGTGACTCAGAGGAGTCGTGCTTCAGTTTTGAATATGCAGCTGAAATGCAAAGTTACAGATCCAGTGTGGTCACAAGCTTGCAGATATGGCCTGCGTAGGTTTCAGCGTAGGTTAACACATGACCCGAGACAATTCGGAGTAAATCATGAAGCTCAAAGTTTATTCTCGAGAAACAAGAAACAGCGGTTTATATGCTGATATGATGATATGATTGAAAGCTACTCAATGGACCTCGTGGTGAGATTGTTTTCTCGGCTGCCGTTTACAAGGTCAAGAATGAACTTTGAACCTCAGCTTAATTCAAAAACAGCTGAGCAAACTTTAACTCTTTTTTGTGTGTTAGTCTTACAGGTGATGTGACGTTGTAGCCTCTGAAATCCTCTTTCATCTCCACCTCCGAGCTGCTGGCGCATGGATGCTCAATATTCGTCTCTTTAGTCCTGGACAAACACACACCAGCATGATAGTACGTTAAAAACGGTGGCTTCAGATGGTCTTTTAAAAGAAGCAAGCTTATTTTTGTAACCACCACCCCCTCCCGGACATAGTATTAAGTTGGGCTTCCTGTTTGTAGTCAAAGCTCCCTTGATTGCATAAAGCTTCACAATAGTGGCCTCAGCAATTAAGACAAAGTCATGTGAAAAAGAATGTTGAGAAAAACACCAACATGCTACCTCGACAGTAAATGTGATGGCGCGTTCGAGAAAAAGGAGAGAAAGGAAATTACATGTTGACTTGGGTGGATCTCTGGCTCCGTTGATCACATAATGCTTCTGCAAAAAAAAAAAAAAAAAAAAAAAAAACAGTTTTGAATTTGACATGTTGACCTTTAAACTGACTTGATCATAAATCTGACTCTAAAGTCAATTGTAGTTTGGGTTGAATCAAGTTTTGAGTCTTTATGTTTGAAGGCCATTTTAACAGTCAATGTGGAAACACTGACTTATTGGAGGAAAAAATAATGCAGAAAATCTGCAATTTATGTACCATTAGTAAAACCTTCATCTTGCTAAATATATTCCATTTACAGATAACATTCATTGTCCCTTACTGCAGTCGATGGAACGTCCATCGAACGTGTAGGCTGTCAGTATTTTGTGTGTGATGAGATCATCTTTGACCGTCCCATCGACGATGCCGTAGGGTGCTTCGGCTGCGTTGGGACCGTGAGACAGATCAGTGCAGCAGGAGCCCTGCAGGCTGGCAGGCCAGCACAGAGTGAGGTTCTTTCCTCCGACCTGTACGACAAAATATGAGAAACTGATGAGTCCTTGCCATCCTCTCACATTGAGACAGCTTTGAAAAGGCAGAAAAAATGTACTTGTCTCTGGAAACTCCTCAACAAATCCTCATCTTGCCTCCTTTTTCGGATTTACCTGCAGCTTCAACTGGTCCAGCAGTGGCTCCCAGTACAGACAGAATGGAGTTTCCTCCTCTGAATCAAGTCCAAGCTGCTTGAGGGGAATCACATCCGACCGCTTACACTGAGCTGTGATCTTCCCATTGATGGACAGAGAGCTCTGATTAGCTGAGATTGAGATCTCACTACAGCCTGTGGAGAGGTGGACGTTCAGGCTCAGGGGGGCCTTGCCATGGCGCCAGGTGCCACAAAACTTCAAGTCCTGGTCATTTTCACCTGAACCTGAAGGAACAAAAAGGACAGTCACAAAAGGTATTGGTATTCCTTTAAGTATAATGCTTTTAAAATACATTCAATCTAAATAAGAGTTGTGAATGCAATACTGAAACAAATACTACAGATGAGCTCACACTACAAAAAAATGTTCATCACAAAAAAGTGATCTCATCCAGTTCTGATTCAGTGTCATTTTTTTCTGAAAATAAAGGAAATCAGCATCTTTCAACCGCTTTTTAAAACCACATCTTCCAATACTCTTACAGGCTCAAATAATGGTCAATGAGATTTTGGACTTCTAAAATTACAGTCAGAAAAAAAAATCCTCATCTCTAAAGTTACAGTACACGCGTCTTCCCATGGTGGCGTGCAGCGAGTTACCAAAATGCCAAACTGTCTTGTGAGGAACTCAGGAAAATTCCAATACATCAGAACCTTGTATGTGACACTGAAGTGCAAAATTCGACTTGTGCATGCATCTGGTGTTTCACACTCTGCTTTATGCTTTAAGTCTGTACTCTTGCAGAGTTTTTACACAGGTTTACAAAGGGCGATGTATAACAACAGATATGATCTTAAAGGCAGGGTCGGTGATCTTGAGAAACTAGAAAGAGTACACTACATTTTTAAAAATGATCCAACCGAAAAACCCAGCCCAGTGTTGCCAACTCTTTTCCAATGAAAGTAGCTAGCAGCATTAGCTGCTAACTAGCTCCAAAAGTCCATAAATCTAGCGAGAAAGTCTCCAAGTCAGCAACACTAACAGTCCGTCCCTTCAGGCTTCCCTCCAAAGCCACTCCCCCACAATTATCATTACGAACATAAACGTATCATAATGAACGTGAACGGCGAACTATTGTAATACTCACAGCTGTCAAATTAGCAGCTTGTGAAAGACTACGGTGACGCGCGATGAGTGCACGAGCAGGGTGCGCGCAGGTAGACAGGCAGGTATAGAGTGCTCCAGGGATGACGTACTTTCGGAGGCCAGCCTGGAAGTTAGCATCGTCCTGGGTTCCCTCGACAAAAAGCCAGTGGGATTTTTCCATTGGGTTTTGGATTATTGCAAAAAAATAAGCTCTGTGGCAAACACACGTTTATGATACGTACACGTTTTGTTCAGCAAGATAATCTTCACAAATGAACACCACTTTTATGATTTCTGAAGCGTGAATGCAATCACCTGAAGTAAAAAGCTAACGTTAGGCTATAAACGAACAACACCACAGTCGCATGAGCGTGAGTAAAAAAAAATTCTTCTTTTTTTTTGTCAGAGCATTTGATTTATTGATTTCTGTCGATATTTAATGAGAATTTCAACTAATATAACAAAAATGTTTCTAAAATCTTCACCAGCCCTACCTTCAAATGATTTCTGAGCATCATTTCACATCAAGTCTCATTGACCCTTAGTGGAGCCCATACATCCTGCCTTGCTTCAAGATACTGACTTTCACACAGTTCTCGGTACAAGTGAAACTGCATTAGTGGCAAGATGAATTTTCCTTGTCGGCAGAATATTGTCACGTTGTTTTAGGAGGCACTTTAGGTGCATAATACCCACAATGCTACACTTATCAGGAAATCTTAAACATAACACACTATGGCATTAATTACACTGTTTGATGACAAATATATGTTATCATGTGTGCCATAATACTGTTACTTATATGTTCATACAGAGAAGAAGTTAAAGCAGTTTAAAGTCGCTGTGTTTTGTTCACAGACATGCAAATGTACGTTGCAAAAGCTCAAAAATCTAATCAGATCATCTACTCCACAGAGGTTTGAAGTTTCTATTATGTAGTATTTGAATATCTCAACGGAAGACAACATACACCGCATACAGAAACAGGCAGAGTGGAGCTTAAAGAGCCACTTAAGATAAGGGTATTATCTTACCTGCAGAGAGGAGGATGATCAAGATGAACACAACCCTCAGATTATCTGTCAGTCGGGGCTCCATTGGTAACAACTGCCGTTGGGAAACAAAGAAAGAGAAATGCAGTTGTAAAAGAGGAACATCTCTATAGATTATTTCTCCTTTGGCAGGCGGAGCAGTCAGTCAGCAAATTAGAAACCCCACCACTGAAACCTGCTGATAAAGGGGAGGATTCAATTAAAAAAAAAAAAAAAGCACTGTGTGCATTTGCTGCCAGATAATAACTGTAAAGGGTAAATTTCAATGAAACACAAGCCTATCGCTTACATTCTTTCTATGTGCAAACACACATCCTATATAAAACAAAATGTCCATATCTAGAGGTAGCATAAGTTTGACATAACACACTTTTTTTTTAATGATATCATTGTTACCAGGAACGCCTGCTTTGTTATCTACACTCTCTTATCCATGAATACAAATGAGTTCATGCTCAAAATACACACAGGGACCTTTCTGTGCTGTTATCAATGGAAACAGTTGTTCCCTTTAACTGGCACGCGCACACATATCCACATCCCCACAAACACACACCAACAATTCAGTCTTTCCGTCACCCAATAGCAAGTTGATTTTTCTCGATGCAAGGACAAAAGTAACAGCTGATGATGACTGTTTCAATATTAATACACTGCAGACATGATAGTATTTAGAAACAAAGATAATACAAACTGAATTTCCCTGAAAAAACACCACCTTGCATCATATCAGACTTACTGAGAATCATGTGTGTGTTACCACAGAGCATGTGTCAATTACCCACACATACCCACACACATTTCTGTCATTTTCAGTTTCTAGCAAATACATGCCAAGTCACTCCAGACAGCTGTCATCACACAGACGTTCCAGCTTTGTTGTTGCCTGCATGATAACCCACTTAACAGCTTTATCACAGCGCTGGCACGTTCACCCAAGGTTGGTCACACCTTGCAATTTAAAATAAAACAAATAAACACTGCATCTATGACTGTGTGGAGTTACGGTCCTATACAGTGCGTGTGACATTGAGAGCGGGTGTAGAAGGGGAAACAGAGCAGTCGTGGTTTTCCCGATCTCAACATCACAAGACGCTGAACCACAGACAGAAGCAGAAAGGCAGCAACGGAAAGAAAAAGACAGACAAAAAGAATCAGAGAGAAACATATCAAGCTGCATAGCCTAGGGGGGGTCAGTTGGCTATTTATAACTATGTACGCAGAAACACATACCTGATACTCGAGAAGGACCTGAGACTTGGACAACCACTCAGAGACAGAGTGATAAACAAACACACACACACACACACAGACAGGGAAGGATGTTTACAGAGCAACAAGCTACAATGAATGTTTGCGCTATGTAACACGTCAACACTTTAACAGATAGTAGAAGCTTGCATATATTTTCAAAGTTTAATATTTCAACAGCGTTATTCACTGGTTTACTGTAATCAAACTAATTCAAGGAGCAAATGCAGTGTTGCTTCCAAGTCCTTTACACAAAGTCAGCAGCAGTGCTAACATCAATCTCCTGGGAGCATTGATCTTGCTTCCTAACCTTTAGCTGATATAGCATTCTAGCGTCTGCCCTGAAAATAGCAATCTTTCAACAAGCTGTCTGGAAACTCTGCACAGCAGAAGTCTCACTATGGAACGGATGATCAGGCTCAGTATTACGCAAAGCATACAACTGTACAAACAGGGTTGTATTTTGAGCATTTTACTGCAAAGACTGTGTTTTGAGCACCATAATCATAGCATCGTAATGATAATTTTGGGGGAGTGGCCTGAAGGGACGGACTGTCAGCATACTTGCCAACCCTCCCGATTTTCTTGGGGAACCCACGTTTTTCATCGCCCTCTCCCGGTTTCCTCCCAGGGTCACAATTCTCCCGTATTTCTCCCGATTAATGCAAATTTTCACAATTTTTTTTCCCTTTTCGTTATCTTAGCCTGTTTCTGGAACTGTACAACGTGTATAATCCCTACTGTTTCCACCCGGACGACAATAGAGCTACACCAACTGTCGTTTCCCGGCGGAAGAGAGCAGTCTATGCTCGCGACACAGCACAGTATGAAGCCTCGCTCGCCACAGCGCGCAGCGCCCAAAGTTGGGCTTTGCTCGATGCAGCAAGCCATTGGAAATAACGGGTTTCAGAGCGCACTGGTGCCGTTGTGGCGTTGTGTCTGAAAGGACCTTCAGTGAGTGAGAGAAGGAGAGAAAAATGGAGAGTACTAAGAGAAAGAAATACTCAAGCAGGAGCCAAAAAATAAATAAAAACAGATGAATATTAGTTTATGCCAGAGATTCACACGCCAAGTTCACACCAGAGGGGCGAATTATTCAGTTTTCTTTCCTGGGAGTTAAAGGTAAAATAGAAAGTTTAACATAAAAATGCTGTTGCAGTGTACTTATTATTTTGTTATTTTCACTCTTTTAAAGTCACTAGAATGCAGGAAACAAAGTCTCTGAAACACAAATATTTCTGGGGGAGGACTATGACTGTCAGTGTTGCCAACTTGGTGACTTTCTCGCTAGATTTAGGGACTTTTGGAACACTGGACTGGATTTTTCAGTTGAATCATTTTTAAATTCTAGTGTACTAGAACAACAAACAACCTTAGCGTTTTTTACCAGCCAGAGTCACAACTTGACATTGGCTACAGTTGCCTAATCAAACATGTACCCATCAAACATACAGTATCTGGACAAATATAATACATTTTTTCTGGCTTTAGGTCACTGGAGCCAATTTGAATACTGTAAATAAGTTAGACCCGTGGCGTAGCATCACAGCAAAAGTAGTGTTTAATTTGTGATTGAAAATATAAGAGGGGCAGACGACCATTCAGACGACCATTCCCTTTGGTTCTTTTAGAAAACAGTACACTTATTATGTACATGTATATCCATTTTTGACATTTGTGATAGATTTTTTCACACAATGTAAAAAAAACTATTATTCAAACTAGGTTTGAAACCAAGAGTGCATAATTAGAGCGCTGCAACAGACTTAGCTAACAGTGGCACTGAGTTAATCTGAGGTAAGTGTCAAAGTCCTGTGCTATCTGGTGGTCTAAACTATCACCAAAGCCTATGCATTTATTTTTTTGTTGGTTTTCCGTCTTCAAAATGTGTTGCTCTGTGGTCACGAATCATGACGCCTCTGTCTTATCGTGAATTGATGTTGTGCAGGCAGTTTTTACACCCGGCTCGCATTAGACTGACTGTTTTTAGCTCTGAGTTCGCTTTCTGGATCAGATTAATCCTGGTTCAGGATAAATTTGATTTGTTAGGCTCATTGAAGCCACGCTTTAACAATGAAAGAAAAAGTATGCTATAACACTGTAAAGTATGCGGCATACATTAACCACATAGGGTTTCACACATTACATTTTCTGTTTCACTTTGACTAAAACCATGTAAGTTGATCTGTTGCACTGACCATCTCCAACTGAAAAAGTGCATAATATAGTTTTATATTTTCCATGACAACATATTCATTACTTATTTTGGGGCAAAATCAACCAGTACAATAAAGTATTAAGCTGAATGAACAATGGACAAACTGAACTCTGAAATATGACTGTATATATTCTGGGGAAGGTCAGTCTTAACTTTATCTGTTAATATACATACTAATATTTTACATACTGTAATATACTATAATACAATAAATAAGGGCAATACACTATAATTAATATGGTATAGACTGCTTTCACTTCAGTTAAAGATCATGCGAAACTGCACCTATTGTAAATTTTCACGACATGACTTGTGCTTTGTGGTTTTGGCACTTCCTTTTTTGATAATTCAAGAGCGACAATAAAAGCTTGGGGCTAAAGGTGTTATGGTGCGACTTCACAGTGGTTTTATGATGGAACTAATATGGTATACACACACACGCACACACACCTGCTTGCAGAGTGTATTGGTTTAGCAAGCATCAGTGTGTTTATATCATTATTCTGTGACTTATATCATGTCTCTCAATAACTAAAAGAGTAAACAGTCATGCAGCCTACAAATGTGGTGGCGGTCTACTATGCTCGGGCATGCAGAAACTTGCTGTGGTTGCCCCATGGTCTACACATAGCGCAGCACAAACATACCAGTCAGGTACAGGTGGGCAATGTGGGTTTATTCTACAATCACAGTATATGTAGTTTTATATTGTAATATCAATATATATATATTTGTTGATATAGTAACATTTTCTGGAAGGTCAATTGAGTAATTTGAGTGTGTAGAGTTCATTCTTGAACTTGGAAATCAGCAGATGGAGTTAACTCCCTTGTCACGTACAATAGATGACTCAGTTTTTCCATCATGTGACCTAAGAATGAAACTTCAATGAAAGCTGAGCAAACTTTTTTTGTGTTTTTTGTTTTGTACTTTAAACTGAGAAACTGTTTGTGGATACTAATTGATTGGGAATGTCTATTTTTTGCCTAATCCAGCTAAATAAATACTTGAAAAATCAAGGTAGTTCATCAAATTGATGGTAAAGAGATAGTTACCTCAGGATAAGTGGCATACCAAAATCTCTTACAGTTAAAATCTAAGTTGTTTTTTTCACTTTTTTTTTTATTCTAAATTAACAATTGGACTATTGTTGTAAGGTTTTAAAAAAGTAAAATATAAGATCTGTAATCATCTGTCTGAATTCAAAATTCACTAAGCTGGGCGCGACAGGCCAAGCCTTGTAAAGCCTCTATAAAGCTAAGGCTGTTTGCTGACTTTGAAAAATGAAAATGCATTACAATAACGTTAGCTTGGCAGCGGAGGCACCTTGAATTAATGTAATAACATGTTTTAGGATTAGGATACACAAGTTGCGCTCAATTGAATAGCAATGAATTCTGTGTTAGTTTAAATTTGTTTGAACTCGATTTTTTTTTTTTAAATAACCGCCCTGATTAGTTTAATCAGAACTACAGTTGTTTTCTTTTCTTTGGTAACACACATTTCTCAATACTTTTTCAAAACTCTTCACACAGTCCTCTTTACCGACAAGCAACCAAAACACTTGATACACATCTCAGGATCAACTTTTGTACCAGAATACTGACAACATTTGTCACTCATTACACAATTACCTAAATTAACGACACTAACAATCCTCATTATTACTTACTACAATCCTGTTCACACCTCTGTGTACATATGTTACTTCTCATCATGCATATAATACTACATTTTCCAATCTGAAATACTGTCTTTCACAAAATTACAAATTTACATTTACGTAACTATTTTATATTTACTTATGTTTGTATTAAACTCGATATTTTAACTGCACTATTTTATGCCTTAGATTATCATTTTGCTTTTACTTTTACATGTGTGATTTCCCCTTTTATATCAACATATTTTGTTGAAGGAACCTGAAACCAAAGATTTTCATTGCCAATGACTGCTTTGCTGGAATTGACAAATAACAAACGAAGAACCTTGAACCCTGAAACGCCACTAAAACTACATGATATTGTTACAATTTTTGTATGGGTTCTTAAAACTGCCGAGTGATTTCATTTAATGATTTTATTAACAGATCGGTTGATTTTTGTCTCAAATGTCTCAATCTCAAATTCCTCCGATAGAAAATCGAATGACAAAGACAGTATATGTAAAATGGGATGTTTTCAACGAGTGATCAGAAATGATGTTAAACTGCCAAGGTCTGGTGATAGCTACACATACTTAAAACAAAGTCCACATTAACTAAATTTAGACCAAACCAGGAGTACACAGTAGTGTTTTGGGGTAAAGTGATGACACATAACTCAACAACAAGATTCTATAACAGTCATTCAGCATCACACTGCTGGCGAATTCACACACGGCAATAATGTGTGACTCACGTCAGCCACGACCAGATCCCGCTCATCGCGGCTCTCTTACTGTAGACGGTGAATTGATGAGGAAGAACTCTAGTTGCAGTGAGGAAATTGTCACCACACCCACAGGCAGCAAGTGAGAAAACACAGTGGAGGGCTCAGTTCTCTAGAAATGTTTGAGAGAAGGCGAAATTGTCCCCCATCGACAACACAAAACCCTTGTGTATATGTGCATGAGTGCAAATGTGTGCTCTATGAACGTCTGTCATGATAACATAACTTTATTTACAACTCAAACCACTATAATCTCCTTCTATCACACAACGTTTCGACTTGCAGAATTGGCATGACATGTAAACCAACTCTCTCTACCCCCACACCCTCTCTATTGTCCCTGCACGGCGCCCAGGCATCAATTCAGCGCAAGGATTTCCCCTTTTCTTTCACTTCCCAGCTCTCATGAGTGTGCGTGTGAGAAGCGCTGACCGAAGACTGGCATAACTGGATGTGTGTGCGAGACCCAGACTGGAACGCTGCTCACATACCCGCGGACTTATCATTTCTCATTTTTCAGTAACAAGCCCACACTCATCCTGCAACTTGCTGCTTCACTGCGCTCGTCACTCCTACACATGACAATATGAAGCCCCGATGCTTGTTTATGTGTGCATGCATGCATATACTCCAGCAACCCACATGTGTGAACGAGACAGGCCCCGGCGTAAACCCCTGTCCTCCCACTCTGTCGCTTTGTGTTTTCCAGTAAAATTTCCGATGTTTCTTCCTCATCTCTGCATCATATAGGGGGTCTGACTCACACTGTCAGTCTTGTCTGACCTCATGCAAAGTGGAATGGCAGCCAAAACAATGCGTGACACAGACGGCAGATAAGGGTGACAGACAGAGAGCGGCTCTGAGGAATGTCTGAGCCATTTAGATATGGAGGTGTATCACTTTTATCTTTATATTTAGCTACAAATATTGGATGTATTGCCACAAAAGTTTATAGAAACACCCATGGTCCTAAGAGGATGAGCCCTACTGAGTTTGACTTTGGCGATCCCCTGACTTTCCAACAGTACCACCATGAGGTTGATATGTTTTGTTTTGTTTTTTTGGTGAAATGTCTAAACAATTATTAGATGGCTTGCCATGACATGACTTTGGTCTTCACCTGGCCTTTCTTCAAGCGCCCTTTTTTTGGACAACATTTTAATTTGTCCAGTGGTTTGTTTGGTTTACGACCAAAAACCTGCAAAGCTTTGTGTTTGGTGCTATTTTTTGCATGCTAGCAAACACTGGCATACTAACACACAAAATTAAGATGGTGAACATGGTAATACCTGCTAAACATCTTGTTGATATTACTGTGAGCATGTCCAGCCTCACAGAGCTGCTAGCACGTCACACACCTTTTAATATGATGCCACAGGCTGCAGTTGGCCAAATTGCCTAGATAATTAAAAGATAATTGGAAGATTTGACTGTGAATTCTATCAAAAGGCTGATTTTGTTCTCAAGCTACAGCTAAATTTCAAATCGTGTGACATATATGACCTGTTTTCAGTACAGTAAAGCACCTTGACAATACCACTTCCTGCCCGTCTCAAAGACATCTGAATGTCACATTTTCTGCGACTGCTTTTCATGTCTGTCCCTCTACGTTGCCGACTGCTCACCTGAATGAAATGTTGTCCGCTTTATTAGTACTGTTCGTGTCTCAGTTTTCGCTTGGAATAAGTTGTTGCTTGCACAGCACTTTTTTTGGTCCAGCTAACAACAAAGCCCGACTCGAATAAAAGTTTACATCCACTATCTTGCACCCGCATTTACAGCAGACTGAATTTGTAGTTTGGATTTTGTCCTGCGAGAGTTTTCGGTTTGCATTCATCCCACTCCACATGCGGCAGAGTGAAGGAGAAAAGAATGTGCATGGAAGAGTAATTCAAGGAACAAAAGCTGCTCTTTGTTGTCGGGCCTTAGAGCTGAAGTGACAGCCAGCGTGAATAAGGGTCAAAGATCACTGGCTGGTTTGGAGGCTGTTTAAGCCAATGCTTAAAAGACATATGCACACACATACAGTTTTCACTCTCTGCACAACACACGCCAAAATGACAGGGCAGTTACGGAGGTTAAAGACCACTTTGAAAACATATTTTCAAATTGTATTTTGGGTTTATTTTCCAGCTCTTAAGAGCTTTCCTTCAAGAGTAAGGTCGGAATCAAAGTCATTGTGTTAGTACTGTAAAACACAACCAAGGAAACTGTTCAGAAAAAAAGTCTCTTCTCACTTTTTCTTCTGAAGGAACACACTGACCTCATTTGTCTTGTTCATTTGTCTTTTTTGCAAAAGCTGCTGCCGTGAGAACACTGCCCTGTGCTACAATGTCTTGCTCTGCTGCCAACATGGTTACATGATAAGATTTGTTTTCCTGAGGCACAATAAGCAACTGGCACACAGTGGCTGCTGTTTTAACATGTTGATTTACGGCACGTAGCATTAGCACTTCAAGACTTGCGTGTGAAAACGGCAGGTTACAGTCATACACTGAGCAGCTACTGTCTGAGGATGCTTCTGAAAGTGAGACTCGTGACGTCTAATTGAAAGTATTCATAATAACTTGGACTTTTTTTCTTCTCGCCAGATGCAACAAACACTATAATAAAACCCAGCGGAGCTGTGTCAAAGCAGGAATGAGCATCAAAGTCCTCTGCACAGAAACGTATCAACTTGAAGTGGAAGAGTAGATGTAATATGGCTGATGTGGAATGTTCCCTAGGCTACATTTGTGTGTTAGGACCTTGCATTCTTTGTGATAGCGCCGTAGCGATGCCGTGTGCACGTCTGCATGAGTGTGCATGTGTTCCTTTATCTGTATCTTGCCGTCCTCTGTGAGGAAATTGGAGGAGCAGGTGGAATGCTGCAGATATGTCCTTTGGGGCTATGAATAAATCAACAAAACAACACACACACAGGCACGCACAGACAAAAGGCAGCATGTTATTAGGGCCTAAATCACCCCCAGCGTGGCCTTAAGGTGTGGGTCACAAGGTTCAGTTTGCCATCAGGGGCTTTCTTTTCCTCATTATGAAAAAAATAAAGACAGCACAAAAGGAGTTTCTGCAATGACTCACACATCCACTGCAATATTTGCATTTCAGGGGATACAAAAAATCCCACAACATTTGTCATTTGCTCACTTTCAGTTTCAAACATGAAGTGATTATCTGATCTGCATGGTTTACAAATGTTTAAACTGGTGCAATGCCAAGCTTCCTTTTTAAGGGTTGTTCACACTTAGTTTTTTTTTTACCAAGTGAAGTCTTTTGATTGTGCACATAGGCACAGCCAGGAAACCACATACTACAGCTGTAAGAAGAGCAAAGTAGAGCCTCTCAGTCCCTGCTCTCTGACTTTGATGTCTTCCTTTCCTTTCAACACCATATGAACCCAAACACCATCACTTCATGAAACAATGCACAAGGCTTGGTGCAAGGCTGGGCCTGTTACTGTAAATAATGTTGATGATGCCTTCATGACCCCAGCCCCAAAAACATAAAAAAAAAAAAAAAACATGTTATTGTTGAAATAAATATTAACTACTGTGGCACTGCAATTTAACATGAACAATAGATGGCTGCAAACAAGGAAATTTAAATAATAATTATATAGCTAATGGATCTATAACTGAAAAAAAAACGATATGTGCATGCTAATTAAAATCCTACCCATAGGCAGCATCAGGTTCACCTCATTATCATGCTATTCTACACGCAATTATGTTTATGTTTATGTTTATTTATTTTGCACAATTTAATACTACACAACATAACAAAAAAAATAATAATAATAATAATATACAGTGCAGGAAGAGGCAAAAAAAACACTGGGCTTATCCGAAGCCTCCACCTAGACAAGATTAATATAAAGAAATAATATGACTAATTAATAACATATTTATTAATATATTGTTAAAACAAAACATTTAAATAACTTTATAATTTAACAGTAACACACCCTATTTTTTTGAAAGGTCTCAAATAGAGGTGCTAATGGATATCAGACAATGAATGTTCTACCATTAGCCCGCAGTGTTATAGCCGAGCTTGTTTCTATAGAAACAGTCTTTTTCCTCGGGGTGTGTAGCCTTACCTTTAGGACTTTTCCTGTCAGCAGTCGAGGTTTGTGTTCTCCTCCTGTAGACTAGAAGACTTTTTTTGATGCCCAACACTTCCAGTTTAAACTTCCACCCACTGCTCCACACAAACTGGACCCAGTAAGGAATGAAGAAGTAGCCGTAAAAACACCGCAGTGACAAACAGGGATGGACGCTCACATTCAGTCAACCACATAAACTGACTAAAGGTTTACCAGAGGGAGAAAAAAAAAAACCTGTTCACCTGCTGTTATTTAGGTCAATTCCGACGTCTTACTGAAGACGGTTGAAAATATTTTTAAAATGGAAAAAGTCCGAAGAAGCAGACGCCGGGCTGAAGCGTTGAGTAAAGCCGTCACACAGAGCCTCTGTTCGCGGAGAGACTGTCAGCGGGAGGGAGGTGTAAGACCAGAGCTGCTGTCAAGGCGGCCACAATGACGGGGAAGCTGTTTCCGGGAAATTACTTTGAAAATACCTGACTGTAAGAAAGAGAGGCAGAGCGCCCTTTAATTAAAGCGGCACTAGGCAGAATGTTTTTGGCGTCATTGGGCAAAAAATCCATAATAACCTTTCAGCATATTGTAATTCAAGTGCTTTGAGAGAAAACTAGACTTCTAAAAATCTATGACGGGAGACTTTGGCCAATCACAGGTCAGTTCAGAGAGAGAGCGTTCCTATTGGCTGGTCATTCAACGGAGGCAGCTGTCAATCACTCGCGAATTCCGACCAAACGGTCAAACTAGGCAGCCCTGATCAAATATGAATCAATATTCTGTTACTGTAATGCCTATTTCTCTCCTCAAATGTTTTCAGAAACATCTTGTAGTGTACTGTTTAGCTGTAAAATGAGAAAGTTTGTGACGCCGCCGCCATTGTGAAATCTGGTGAAGGGACGCCAAATTCCGGTCACAAGAACCGGAGCACAGCCAATAGGAACGCTCTCTCAATGAAATGACATGTGATTGGTCAAAGTCTCCCGTCAAAGGCTATTTTTTTAAAAGCCTGAAAACGGAGCCATGAGGAGGTGCAGAAGTTTAGTTATCTCTCAGAACACTTGAATTACAATATGCTGAAAGGTTATTATGGAATTTTTGCCCAATGATTCCAAAAATATACTGCCTACTGCCACTTTAAGAGAACTGGATACAGCGTTGGAGGCGGAGCAAATGAGAAAGTTTGCTCCTGTTGGTGGGCGGTGCTAAAGCCGCCAGGAAGAGAGCGGTCCAATTTTCGTAGTGGCCAAACGGTGGTACTACAACTTCTTTTTTTTCAGATTACCTGTCTCATGCACCACTGTCAGGATATAGTTACCGTTTATAAAAATAGCTTTTTAAAATCATATTTGCTCCAATTCTACGCACTGCAGCTTTAACTGTGTATTTATAATTACATTTATGAAATACATTTATTATGTAGAAATCTAATTTACTAATTTTGCTCAAAGAAACCTTGCTTTTCTCTCTCTCTCTCTTTTTTTTTTTTTTTAATTCTGTGGTTCTCCAGGAAAAAATGGCTAACTATTAGCTTGTCAGGAGGGGGCCATGGTATATGGACCTGGTCAGGAAAAGGCTTTCAGGATCTCTCGAGCATCTTTCTGAGAGGATTACCAAACATGAATGCATAGCTACCCAAACATAGCTGCCCAAATTGACAGCGCACACAAATGGAGAATTGAGCAGTAATAACAGCACATTGAGCAGGACGTGCGCAGGTGGATTATCACCTGTGTTAAACTGTGTGGGAAATGTGAAATAGCGCATTGTGTCAAATTGTAAAATTGTGCAATTTTCTGGTTTTGTATCTGTGCAAAGTAGTTGTTGCCCCACCATTTTGTGGGCATACTGCTTGCATGTTCACTGCGCCTGAAGCTGGCCTGAATGCATAAACCTAATCCTTAGGTCAGTTTCTTTTTTAGCCAGTTATAACCTATAACTTAGTAGTTATAACCTATTCTTTAACACCTATATTAATATGCCAATTCAAATTGGCTGAATTGCACTTTTACTCCATGGCTAATGCAATGTTATGAATTTTTTTTCCAGTGTCAAATTGTGCGCTTTTATTTTGAAGGCAAAGTCATTTCCTGGTTATATTCTGTTATCTGTGTCTCACTTGACTGCTGTCGAGCAGCAAGGTGTTAGACAGACTGGATGACTGGGTCTGGATCTGGGAGCACAAAGGAGGGGCTGCATAGTGAGAGTACAATCAGTCAGTTCACTTTCCAAAGCAACTCTCAACCCAAGAAGTAGACAAGCCTCAGCATTACGTAGCCTTCAGTGTTTGTTTAATGACGAAGTAACCACTTAATATAATTGTTATTGACCTATTGCCATTCATTTTATTAAATTCTGCTTACATCTGATAATCCCCCTAAAATGCATAATTAGGTTAATGTTCATTGTGGTTTGGCTAAGGCTTGTTCCGTTGAAACCTTGGATTGTGTTAGAGCTCAGTTCAGGATATTGCATAAATTCTCAAATAAGTGCTCCATAAGTGCCCTGTCAACTGTCTCTGGGTCTATCCAGGAACATGTTAACTTGGCTATCTCCAAAAGCCTTAACAGTGACCCCTGTGCATGATGTGTTTTATTTTTTCTGTGACATTGATATCAGATAGCGTTAGAACTCCTACTACTTCAATGCCACAGGCAGCTGGCACACTTGCAGGTTTCAAATGTTACCACAAACCGCAGCTTCATCATGAGGAAGCTTTGAACTTTGAAGAAAAAACACGGTCTTGATGACTGCTTCCGAAAAACAAGCATTGTCTGGCAAACATAAAGCCCCTTGGGTGAACTATGAAATCCCTAAAACGGTTTTAAGTAGGCAGCTGTGAAGATGAGCATGAATGGCAAAAGTCTCAGTGAGATATTTAGAGTCTGAATAGCTACAACAGATAATTGAAATCAGCTAAGATTATTGCTTCCTTTAATGAAAAAAATAATCACGAGAGCATTGGACCGCTAAAACACTGCACATTGTGCATGACATGTCCTGTTGTAGTAAAGGACATCCCAAGTTAATCTAAAACACAAGACATCAATTTTTGGTCCTTTATTTGGCAGATATTTCTGAACGAGTCTTAACTAAGACTACAAAAACTGAACTGAACTTTTTCTGGTTACTCAGTCTCCCAGTAGACAGTTGACTTTATGGCTCTGCTGCTTGTCTAGAAAGCAAAGAATGGCACCACAATAAATGTCTGGCTTTGTTGCAGGATGTGAGCCAACAAGGTCTCTCAGGTCTTCTGGTTTTGGCCTCTTGAAGTGAACCAGACACAAAGTATGTGTGTGCATGTGCAAAAGCCCTTTGTGTCCTCTGTATATAAACACACTAAAAAGTGCTGGGTTCAAAACAACCCAATTTAGGTAGTTTTCAATCACACGGCTGGGTAAATATAGGACAGAGCACATGCTGGGTTAATTTAACCCAGCAAGTTCGGTTGATCATTCAACCCAAATATTGGTTCATATGGACAAGAATGCTGGATAAATTTTACCTCATAAATGGTCTATTATTATTTTCATGTTTCCTTACAGTAAAATATGTAAAAGTTATTGCTGTCAAAGTTAACGCAATTATAACGCGGCAACGCAGATTCATTTTAACGCCACTAATTTCTTTAACGCATTAACGCAATTTGCGATTCTTAGGTTGTAGCAGGCTCAGTTTTAAAACTAGTGTGATACTGTTATCATATGAAACTAGAAAACACAGGAATCCATTGGTACCAACCATGTCATACTAGCTTGTCGCAAAGGAGGCTAAATAACGCTCCAAATTATGCTAAATTTTGTTGAAAAACTAACATGGCCATTTTCAAAGGAGTACCTTGACCTGATATTTTTTTATGCTAAATGCAGTACCTGTGAGGGCTTCTGGACAATATCTGTCATTGCTTTGTGTTGTTAATTGATTTCCATTAATAAATATATACATACATTTGCATAAAGCAGCACATTTGCCCACTCCCATGTTGATAAGAGTATTAAATACAAATCTCCCTTTAAGGTACATTTTAAACAGAAAAAAAGTGTGATTAATTTGCGATTAGTCACGATTAACAATGAATAATCATGTGATTAATCGTGATTAAATATTTTAATCAATTGACAGCCCTAGTAAAAATGTTATTTAAATTGACTGTACATAAAATAACTTGTTTTAATGTATATGTAGGCCTAATCCAAAAATAAATTTAAGAGTTGGTAATGCAAAACCAAGTACTGGCAATAATAAACACAAAGAGTTCTGAAAAAAATGTTTCTAAAGACATTTTATTTTCCATTTGCATGTAGGACATAGTATGGCCTTGTCACTTAGCCTGTTGAAGTTACTCCACCATGTTTGTTCCAATGATCAAGAGAAAGAAAATAAATGAGTATTCTTATAGTGGGATTTTTCTACTTTCTGCTGTGGGACACTTTTATTGTTTTAAGTAAGACATGTGGTGTTTCCTTGCTAATGAAATGAAAGTTTGAATTAGCTTGACTTTGACTTTGTTTTCTGGTTTGTACAAAAATATATCCGTGACGTACCTGCAGCTGCAGGTGTTAAAAGCAGGTTAATGTTTAAACCCAGCATTATCTGATGTCATTGTTCGTGCTCAACTTACAATTTAAAGCATGTCCCACTAAAAACTCAACCTTAAACTCTTAGATTTAGGCTCATATCTTTTTCTATACCTAAGAAAAAAAAGAGGAGAAAAAAAGGGGGTGGAGAGAGGAGGGGGTGGAAGGAAATGGCTAGATTCAGCACCTGGCTCCTCTTTTCTGTTCAACTGCCTATGTGAGTGGTTGAGTGTATGCATGCGTCTGTGTGTGTTTGTCTGGAGCAGGGTTTGTCGGTTGAATTGCGTGGGCTTGGGTAATAAAGGGCCCACTGTTTCGGTGTTGACAGGTGTGCTTGGAATCACACACACACACTCGACTACGGTCGGAGACGAAAGTGACAATACATTTGTGTCCGTAAAGATCTGCTGTGAGATTTGTGCGGACAGAGAGAGTGAGAGTGAAAGACAAGTTGACAACAGAGAGAAAGAGTGTAACAGATAACAAGCAGCAGCATGAGACACAGAGACTCAGGCGACAACCTCAAGCCTGCACTAGTTAGTTGTCTTATCATATGTCTGTGAATGTGTGTTTTCTGTGTAATCATCTCTGACCCCCATCAAAGAGTTCTCTCTTCACATCTCGTGGTAAGGCGAAACCGTGCCAGCCCCTCATTTTCCTGCGGTCCATCTCTAATGGGATTTGGGTTTTATATTAAGTCCACCTTCCCCTTCCCAACCCTCTCTTTGTCCTGACACTGTGGTGTGAGTGATTTGAATTTAAAAAGTGGCTAAATCCACAGAGCAGAGCTTCAAATAGGATTGTGTGCGCCTTTCACTGTTAAACAGGGCCTTCCAGGTAAGCCTGTCCTGTAAAATGACAGGAAAGGTGAGGGGTGCGGTTATGTAAGGCATCACTTACACACACACACACGCTCCCTCACAAGAGGAAGCTCTCTTAGATCAACTTGTACAACTCAGTAAGGCAGATTTTCTCTCTCAGAATTACTGCTGGCCAGTCTTCATCCGAAGGCACCAGCTTAATGTCACCGGGGGTATTCCATGAACAGTCAATGCACTGTGTTTTGCACATCACTTTCATTATTTGCAATAATGAAGGGGGGGATGAGATTCTGTTAAATAAATGATTCAAGGTCAGGTAAAGAGCAGCATCAGTTACATGAAGCGTTAAACTGCTTTCTGCTTTATGGTCTATCATATGAACCATTGCAGTTATGTTTAAGCTGCATAATAGCACCACAGGATATTATTGCATGATTAAAAGTGCTCTATATGATATCCAGAGCATTAATTTTGCATCGAACAACTTGCTATGTAAAGATATAGAGGAGTAATGTCTACCTGAGCAGATAATGAAGTCGCTCTCCCTCTGTGTGTGTTGTAATCCGAGCTTCTATCTGCTTTGTTGACATAGCCAGGCCGGCAGTGCATGCTTTTAGTGCAGGTTAGTGCATGTGAGCGTGCCCCACTGGCTAGCTCACAATCGCTGCTCCACACTGCTCTAACATGGCGGTTACAGCTGATAATGCCGTCCCAACCGTCGGCGCAGTTGAGGAAGCTTTGCACCCACCCTACAGTTCCCCTGAGGTTTTCACTGTTAGCCCTGTTAGCAGCGTTAACTATGGGTCATTGGATCAGCCGTTGCCATGTTGAGAGCCGTGCGGAGGCAATAGAAATGCTCCCAATCACGCATTTAACACCTTTAAGCTTAAAGGTATGTTGCAGATATTTATGCATCTTTGAAATGATTCCATATAAAATAAGATTATAGATCTACATGGCATTACTCACATGCTGATGTTTAGCAGGTAATGTAACATTTGCTAATTAGCATAGAAAACAAACAGCTGTGGCTGATGGGAATGGCATTAGTTTGGCAGGTATTTGGTAATAAATCACAAGTATTAAACAAATTAAAATTGTGACCCCATGGTGGCGCAATGAATGTGGGTTCAAAATTTCATGGCAAACCATTAAATAGTTGACGAGACATTTCACTAAAAAACAAAATGGTCAATCTCATGGTGGCACTAGAGGACAAGTCAGGGGATCACCAAAGTCATTAGGATTCTTCCTCTGGGGACCATGACTATCTGTACAAAATGTTGTGCCAATCCATCTATTACTGTAGATGTTGATTAGATATTTCACAGAAAAAGTGAACCTAAAGTCATTAGGTGTCATCCTCTGGGGATCATGAATGTCTATAAACAATTGTATCCAGTAGTTGTTACGATGTGATTAAGATAAGATTTAGATTTCAGTCGGGACCAAAGTCTGACTGAAATATCAGTGGTGGACAGATCGACCAAAAGCTATCCCTGCCCAATTCTATATTCCATCTCATGTCAAAATGAATAGAAACATGCAAAGCAGTTGCTCAGATCTATTCTTATTTTCTTAACTGAGTTTAATATAACATTCAACTATGACCAAGATAAAATGTCTGTCCCTAATTTATTGGCATGCATCCATCAGTGTGTGGTAGAGGTCGACCGATTTATCGGTCGGCCGATTAATCGGGCCGATTATTTGACATTTTTTCATAATCGGCATCGGCCGATGCCTGAGCATATTAGGCCGATTATCAAGCAGGCACATCTACGGGCAGCCCAGTGTTGTTGTTGCTGTGGAACACGTGTGACACCGCCCCTTGTGTGTCAATCAAATTGCCATTCTACCGGGAGAAACCGGTAGGCTTACATACTTCTCTTTCAAAGCCCTATATATTTAATTGGTTAGATATGAAATGCTCCGACGTTATCAATTCTGTTTTTGGTAACGGAGAATTTCTCTCCGTAGGTGACGTTAGCTGTGTGCGGGGCGGAGCAGCTCTCACAGACACGCTGCTGCAGCGCAGACACACACACACACACACACACACACACACACACACACAGAGCTTCTGCTCTTAGTAACTATGGCGGAAAAAACTAAACTTATAAAGCGTGATTACACTTTACTAGAGTTGATGCTGACAATGCTTGTCATAAGTGCAAGTTTGCGTGTGAGGGCGGAAACACGAGCAATTTGTCGAAACATTTAGCAAAAAGTTCACTTCCTCATTAAACGTCTCTACGGGTCCTTCATAGCGTCTATGACGTCACTGGCCTGTTTGTAGTCCGCAGCAGATATGAGCAGCAGGCTGTGTAATACGAGTGAACAAAGTTATTATTATGTTTTGATCACTTAGATTATGGCCATATAGCTTGTAACAGTGTCTGTCAACAAACATAAATAAAAAACATGCTTTAGGACAGTTTTGGAAAGTTGCTTAAAATGTTTTGAGCCCTGTACTATTACTACTATTAACCATCATGCACAAATAAAATATGCACTGCATTGCAGACACAAAGTGCAAATTGGAGAGACAGACCATAAGTGTTGTTCAATAAATGTTTACTTAAATTAAGACATTTTGTGTATTATTTGTTATTATTAAGCTGTTATATTTTATCAGATGGAGGAAAAAAAGAAAACCAGCCAAACATATAGGCAAAAAAAAAAATCGGCATCATATATCGGCCATCGGCTGTCCTGATTCTGTAAAAAATCGGCATCGGCATCGGCGATAAAAAACTCATATCGGTCGACCTCTAGTGTGTGGTCTTTGTCATGCATTCAATCTTAATCTGGCTGACATGTTCAGTGTCATAGCTAATTACAGAAGTAATATATTGGTCCATTAGTAGCTGCCTCAACAGCTTTAGACACATTTCTAACATAACTAGTTGGGACATTTGTATGCACAAAGCCATGTCTTCAGCCAAGAATGTTCTCCATTTTCCATGGAAATTGTACCTTTTCTGAGCTATTCACTCGGTATTCAAACCTGTATTATGATCTGGTAAACATCATGTTGGCATTCCCGTCTGTCTATGGGAGATTTCTGTGCTTCCATCAGAACGAAACAGCACCAAAGGTATTGATACTTTTTGTAAATAATCATTTCTCGTAGGTGAGGTATTGGTACAAGCTAATTTGCGATATCTCAAGAACCTAGTGGGAATTTCTTCAAATGGCGCAAACGTCCACCTGGACTCAACAATGAACCAGTTAGATTTTAGTGGTCAAAGGTCACTGTGACCTCACGTCCTTCCCATTCTCGTGAAAGCGATATCTCAGGAACGCCTTGAGCGAATTTCTTCAAATTTGGCACAAAGTTCTATTTAAGGATGACCTGATTTGATTTTGGTTCTCAAAGGTCAAGGTCACTGTGACCTCACAAAACACGTTTGGCCATTACTCAAGAATTTGCTTGCTAATTATGACAATTTCACACAAATGTCTAACAGGATAAAATGATGAAGTGATGACATTTTGGACAGACATGGATGTAAACTGCAACTTGACTGGTTGGCAGACGCATACAACCGCGAGGCAGTAATTCTAGTTTTGTTTTGTCACAGGTATACAGAGAAATTGAGACCATATCCCAAAGTTATCACCAAATAATGAATTAACCGTCCCTTGACCACATCCCTCAGGGCCCACAATGTTTTGGCAGCCCAGTATCCCTAGGAAAGACATACATATTTGACGATTTGACCTTTGGTTATATTCAGTATGAGATTGAAGCCAAACTTTGACCTCTATGGAGTGTTTTAAATAAACTATTCAGCTTTGTATCTCAAAGGACACTACTTCTTGCTCACCGTCAACAACAAACGTTTATTGAAGTCAGACAAACGATATTATGAATTGTTTCTAAAATGTACATTCATATTTTTGTAGTGGTTTGTTTAGTTTAGACAGAAAATATGACTCACATTCTGTAATTTCAAATAATAATTCAAAACTCTACGACTGGGAATGTAATATACTTAAACACACGTAAATAATATACTTAAATACATATTTCAGTTTTATATGTAAGCAAGATTAAAAAACAAACAATTAACATGCTTTGATCAAGCATGTTTACCTGTCCTAAATCGAGAGTTACATTTCTCAAAATTGTAAATACAGATGCTATATCTACTCCTTTCCCAACACAAGCACAAACACAGAATATAGCTAAAATATTTGCTAATAAAACATGCATCTACATATTCAGGCTCTGAACTACATGTACTGAACTACATGTAGTTATGTTTTTTTTGAGCAAAGAAAATTCCTTCTCTCCAAACAGTTCCTGAGTTGCAAAAGCTCCCCCGTCTTCGATATTGTCCCACAGTACATCCCGGGTGCAGGGCAGGCAGACAGTTGTTTTCGCAGAGGCATCCCGTTCACCCACAGCCACTCTCCTGCCAGGAAACGTAGACCTATCCACACCTCTGGTGTCTGGGCATCCATGATCGCTTTTCTGACATAGGAGTTGTCGATGCCAAAATCCACGTTTGGGAGATCGTAGAGATCGTTTTTGTTCCTGCAGTGTTCCAGAGCTTCCTCCCAGGTCTTGTTCTCTTTCACCAAGATTGAATCATCATAACACTGAAATGCATATTTTCCATCACAGTTTGCATCATTCCAATATTTATTCCACATAGAAACACAATTCTCCTTTCCGCGACCGTTATTAGGTTCACCGCTATGCCACTTTTCAAATCTGCATTCCTCGCCATCAGACCAATTCCAGACTTTAGAATCATTTTTGTCTCTTTGGAGACCAATCCAATAGGGCGTGTCTAGTTTGCTCTGATGCTGTGATGCACTATATTCATTCTCATCTCTCAAAGTGGCCAGGTCAATATGGTTCTTCCTGCAGTACTGTTGGGCCGCTGACCAGGTCTTTTTATCCGACACATGGACATACCTTCTTTGTTGGTAAAAGGCCTGCAACAGAGGGAGGTTGAAGATGAAGATGACGATGAAGAGACGGGTGGAGCTGCTATTCTTCAACATGGTTCCCCAGAGGTGACTTGGCTTTGCTCTATGGCAGATTTGAGTTTCAACACCAAGATCTCGATACTGTAATTTCTGTTTAACGTCCCTTGTTACCAAAAGTATTTTGAAAAAAAATCTACGTGGGTTGTCCCAACTCAGTATTTGCAGACTCACTGAGTAAATCACTACCACTAGTCCCCCAGTGAGAGAAGCCTGGAATTCACTCGGACAGTCCGTACCTTCACTCCCCTGACGGCCCCTCCATACAACTGACCAATCATGTCATCCGCATTAACATGAGAATGGGATGACACAGGAACAAACACAACACACAGGCTCACCCAGTGAAGGAAGTTTAATTCAAATTAAGGTTACTTACTTTTACTTTTAATAATTAAAGTATTAAAAGTAAAGTTACACATTATGTAGGCAGAACGCCCCCTGTGATATTAGGGGGGTATTACATTAGATTATTATTGCTGATGCATTTAACATGTAGGCGGCATTTTAATGTTATAGTAAGTGAAGATGGAGATAATAATATATTTATTGGTATATTTAACAGTGACAGCACACATTAATAAACTTTGCTGTGTAAGGCAAAGGCTATTTTTCATCTGTGGTGGCTCATCATTCGTGGACAGATGTTACAAAGTCACCCTTAGAGTTGAATGTCAAAAACACTGTCAACCACCAACCACATATGTCAGATGTTTTTATATGAATAATAACAATCTAAAATGTAGTAAAATGTATGTCAATTGCACTGCACTTAAGTAAATGTACTGACACATTCACTGACACAATGCTCACAAGTTTATTGTGTTCTATTTGTTTATGTAAATCAGAGAACCAGGCAAAGCATCTCTTCCTAATAGTCAAATAGGTCTTAACTGCAAGTCACCATTGTCATGGTCAAGGTCAAACAGGGCAGTGAAAAGAACTTTTGCTTGGATCACTGTGTAGGGTGTTTGCAGCTATGGTCCTGAACAGGACCAGGTCTAGTCCATTTAGACCACAGGGGCCAAACTGGTGCCAGCTGTTCTTTTAAGGGTGGGCAGTGAAATTTATTATGCACTCATTTTAGCAGTGGAGAGGTTCAGAAACACTGGAATTAGTCAACTTTTAAATGTTCACATCAAAAAGAAATAATACCCTTATCACAGATACATGGCTTACACAACATGTGTTTTATGTATTTTCTTATTTCTCATGCAACAATGTACAGGACTACAAAGCTTGTACTCTAATACAGCATTGAATACTAAAAGACAGACATTCACAGATTTAAAAGCTTGTGTTCACATCAAAATGTATCAAACGCATTACTCATAGCCTACAAGGTCTGCGGTACTCTTGGTACTTTAGGCTCATTACTCGTGCACCGCAGCTTGAAACAAAACAGAATGAAGAAATTCTCGCCAGCAACTAGCAGACCTTCTGCACAGGCTCATTCACAAATCATACACTCAACAGGTGATTGAACAAACAATAAATGCAATACTGGAGAAAGTCCAAATTACTCAAAGCTCTGCAGGCTCTTTCCCTGCGACTGTGGCCGCGGAGACGGCGCACTATAACACAACTGCTTCAGCGGCCAGGCAAACAACCTGCAGTACGTAATGTGACTTGCTTGCTGTGTTCTTGTTAAGGAGTAACACACACACAGAGACAAATTTAACCAATGGGAAAGAAACCAGGGAGCAAAGAGACAGACAGACAAGTGGCACAGAGAGAGGGGGGGTGTATGTGACTCACTTTATTTCAGGTCAAAGTCCATTCCCCTTTCTTTCATGTATAAGTGTCCATATACTGTACTGCCCCACTGCATGCGTCACCGTGACGATCATTGTGTTTGTCAACTGACAGAACTCCAGTGCTGCTAGATTTGATATCATTAGCAACACTTTAACCTTTTACCTATCCTCACTCTGATAGACTGCGATAAGGCTTGAATATCATGTGACCCATAGACTGTATAAAATATGGACGTAGTCTCCGTGACGTCACCTATAGGTATCTGAAGAGCCGTTGTGAAGCTCAAAGTGGGTAGCTCCATCCGTCGCCATCTTGGCAGTGACGACTCCGCCTAACTCCTGACTAATCCAAAAATGGGCAAACACGTCGGTGGTCGGTGGAGCTGAGGCGGGCCCGGGTGACGCAGCAGAGCAGACAGCTAGCAGCTAGCGACCTGGTACGGCACCTATTTATCATTCAAAGCGGCCACGCCCTCAATTATGCCAAACTTTAAGCCTTTTTATAATTTAAACGGGTGAGTTATGTAAAAATTCACCACTTGTACAGTTGTCATGAACGGGGATATTAGCTATAGAGACCAAAACCGTTTTTTGTACCAGGCTGTAAACATGTTTATTTCTGCTGTAAAGTTGGGCATTTTAACATGGGGTCAATAGGGATTGACTCGCTTTTGGAGCCAGCCTCAAGTGGCCATTTGAAGAACTGTAGTTTTTGGCACTTCATTTCTCAGCACCAGAGTTTGCCTCTTGGTATGACCACACATGCTGGCAGACATTTACCGGCTGTTACAATCCAGAGGGGCGCTGTTTCACTAATTTGATGAAACTTAGTGAAAAAAATTGGCCACAACAACAAACTAATAAGGAGGCGTGGGGGTGCACAAGGGTGTTCAGGCTTGTTGGCCCAGCCTAGAACAACCCCTGGTCCTAAAATCTTTTAACAAACCAAAGACAAAATCTGCCAGCAAGTCTAATTTTATCCCTCTACCCTCACAACCTTCACAGTTTTGAACTGAGTTGCTCAGCCCAAAAATTCAGCACTAAAAATATACTCAATATATAATCATTGGGATTATTGCCAAATTTTAACATAGGGGTGATTGATGATGAAGGGAAGCACACACACACACTCGACTACGTTCGGAGACGAAAGTGACAATACATTTGTGTCCGTAAAGATCTGCTGTGAGGTTTGTGCGGACAGAGAGAGTGAGAGTGAAAGACAAGTTGACAACAGAGAGAAAGAGTGTAACAGAAAACAAGCAGCAGCATGAGACACAGAGACTCAGGCGACAACCTCAAGCCTGCACTAGTTAGTTGTTTTATCATCCATCTCCATGTAAAAACCATAGCAGACTTTGTGGGTGACTGAGGTCTTTCCTTAATGGATGAACGATTAGGCCTGCCATTAACAGGGCAAGGTGCAGCAGCAGAGCATAAAATGGTTGTGCATGCTTATCAGCAGCGAACAATGTCGTATACTTGTATATTGGCCCCTGAGTGCGTAATTTAATCTCCTGTCAAACGCTCCAAATATGGTCAGAAGAATCTCTTACTGTCTGAACTTGAAGACAAAGCCTTTGTGGCCTATCATGTGACAGGACAGAGTGTGGGCCTGACAGGAACTAAAACAGCACTTAGTGATCCAGTCACTTATGTAGTAGTTGATCTAACATCCTGCAATTATGGTTTCCCACCAGCAACCACTAAGGGATAATATCCAAAAGCAAATTTTCTTAATCCGTCATGCCCAAACGTGTTATTTTGGTACAAATATCACATGCTTGTAAAAGCAGGGTTCTGTCTGTGAATGTGTGTTTTCTGTGTAATCATCTCTGACCCCCATCAAAGAGTTCTCTCGTGCCAGCCCCTCATTTTCCTGCGGTCCATCTCTAATGGGATTTGGGATTTATATTAAGTCCACCTTCCCCTTCCCAACCCTCCCTTTGTCCTGACACTGTGGTGTGAGTGATTTGAATTTAAAAAGTGGCTAAATCTACAGAGCAGAGCTTCAAATAGGATTGTGTGCGCCTTTCACTGTTAAACAGGGCCTTCCAAGTAAGCCTGTCCTGTAAAATGACAGGAAAGGTGAGGGATGCGGTTATGTAAGGCATCACTTACACACACACACACGCTCCCTCACAAGAGGAAGCTCTCTTAGATCATCTTGTACAACTCAGTAAGGCAGATTTTCTCTCTCAGAATTACTGCTGGCCAGTCTTCATCCAAAGGCACCAGCTTAATGTCACCGGGGGTATTCCATGAACAGTCAATGCACTGTTTTTTTGCACATCGCTTTCATTATTTGCAATAATGAAGGGGGGGGATGAGATTCTGTTAAATAAAAGATTCAAGGTCAGGTACAGAGCAGCATCAGTTACATGAAGCGTTAAACTGCTTTCTGCTTTATGGTCTATCATATGAACCATTGCAGTTATGTTTAAGCTGCATAATAGCACCACAGGATATTATTGCATGATTTAAAGTGCTCTATATGATATCCAGAGCATTAATTTTGCATCGAACAACTTGCTATGTAAAGATATAGAGGAGTAATGTCTACCTGAGCAGATAATGCAGTCGCTCTCCCTCTGTGTGTGTTGTAATCCGAGCTTCTATCTGCTTTGTTGACATAGCCAGGCCGGCCGTGCATGCTTTTAGTGCAGGTTAGTGCATGTGAGCGTGCCCCACTGGCTAGCTCACAATCGCTGCTCCGCACTGCTCTAACATGGCGGTTACAGCTGATAATGCCGTCCCAACCGTCGGCGCAGTTGAGGAAGCTTTGCACCCACCCTACAGTTCCCCTGAGGTTTTCACTGTTAGCCCTGTTAGCAGCGTTAACTATGGGTCATTGGATCAGCCGTCGCCATGTTGAGAGCCGTGCGGAGGCAATAGAAATGCTCCCAATCACGCATTTAACACCTTTAAGCTTAAAGGTATGTTGCAGATATTTATGCATCTTTGAAATGGACCCATATAAAATAAGATTATAGATCTACATGGCATTACTCACATGCTGATGTTTAGCAGGTAATGTAACATTTGCTAATTAGCATAGAGAACAAACAGCTGTGGCTGATGGGAATGGCATTAGTTTGGCAGGTATTTGGTAATAAATCACAAGTATTAAACAAATTAAAATTGTGACCCCATGGTGGCGCAATGAATGTGGGTTCAACATTTCATGGCAAACCATTAAATAGTTGACGAGACATTTCACTAAAAAACAAAATGGTCAATCTCATGGTGGCACTAGAGGACAAGTCAGGGGATCACCAAAGTCATTAGGATTCTTCCTCTGGGGACCATGACTATCTGTACAAAATGTTGTGCCAATCCATCTATTACTGTAGATGTTGATTAGATATTTCACAGAAAAAGTGAACCTTTTGACCTAATGGTGGTACTAGAGGAAAAGTCACTCAAAAAAGAGGATCACTAAAGTCATTAGGTGTCATCCTCTGGGGATCATGAATGTCTATAAACAATTTGATCCAGTAGTTGTTACGATGTGATTAAGATCAGATTTAGATTTCAGTCGGGACCAAAGTCTGACTGAAATATCAGTGGTGGACAGATCGACCAAAAGCTATCCCTGCCCAATTCTATATTCCATCTCATGTCAAAATGAATAGAAACATGCAAAGCAGTTGCTCAGATCTATTCTTATTTTCTTAACTGAGTTTAATATAACATTCAACTATGACCAAGATAAAATGTCTGTCCCTAATTTATTGGCATGCATCCATCAGTGTGTGGTCTTTGTCATGCATTCAATCTTAATCTGGCTGACATGTTCAGTGTCATAGCTAATTACAGAAGTAATACATTGGTCCATTAGTAGCTGCCTCAACAGCTTTAGACACAGTTCTAACATAACTAGTTGGGACATTTGAATGCACAAAGCCATGTCTTCAGCCAAGAATGTTCTCCATTTTCCATGGAAATTGTACCTTTTCTGAGCTATTCACTCGGTATTCAAACCTGTATTATGATCTGGTAAACATCATGTTGGCATCCCCGTCTATGGGAGATTTATGTACTTCCATCAGAACGAAACAGCACCAAAGGTATTGATACTTTTTTGTAAATGATCATTTCTCGTAGGTGCTGTATTGGTACAAGCTAATTTGCGATATCTCAGGAACCTAGTGGGAATTTCTTCAAATGGCGCAAACGTCCACCTGGACTCAACGATCAACCAGTTAGATTTTAGTGGTCAAAGGTCACTGTGACCTCACGTCCGTCCCATTCTCGTGAAAGCGATATCTCAGGAACGCCTTGAGCGAATTTCTTCAAATTTGGCACAAAGTTCTATTTAAGGATGACCTGATTTGATTTTGGTTCTCAAAGGTCAAGGTCACTGTGACCTCACAAAACACGTTTGGCCATTACTCAAGAATTTGCTTGCTAATTATGACAATTTCACACAAATGTCTAACAGGATAAAATGATGAAGTGATGACATTTTGGACAGACATGGATGTAAACTGCAACTTGACTGGTTGGCAGACGCATACAACCGCGAGTCAGTAATTCTAGTTTTGTTTTGTCACAGGTATACAGAGAAATTGAGACCATATCCCAAAGTTATCACCAAATAATGAATTAACCGTCCCTTGACCACATCCCTCAGGGCCCACAATGTTTTGGCAGCCCAGTATCCCTAGGAAAGACATACATATTTGACGATTCTGCACTTCATGATTTACGTCCAATGCCGTTGTTCAGTGTCAATCCAATAAGCAGTGTATATGTACCATAGCATTGAAGTGAAAGCAAAGCATAATTTGAGTCAAGGTCTCAAGGTCCACTCACTCACTTTTTTCTGGCAAGTACCTTTACAAGAGACTGAATGAACACCAAAAACGGATCATTAGGGAAACAAAATATCATCAACTATAATATCTGTGGAGAGGCTAAGAGCAGAATTTACTTCAACCATACCAAGGTTAATCAGGAGAAAGAGCACATAGAGCTGCGACAATAGAGAAAAGAGGAGCACGGAGGTCCAGAAACTGTTGCTATCATATCACCAGCATTTGTGTAAGGCTGCAATATGGCTTTATTATTATGATCATTTTATGGTATTACCATAAGCTGCTTGAAATGTCGGCCAAATTACATAAAAATCTCTTCTCTCCCATTAAAGTACATTCAAAGATCTTTTCAAAGAAAAGTTAGGTATTATTACCATAGTCAATGGTACCTGCTTTGGTTATATTCAGTATGAGATTGAAGACAAATTTTGACCTCTATGGAGTGTTTTAAATAGACTATTCAGCTTTGTACTGCTTGCTCAACGTCAGCAACAAACGTTTATTGTCAGATAAGTCAGACAAACGATATTATGAATTCTTTCTAAAATGTACATTCATATTTTTGTAGTGGTTTGTTTAGTTTAGACAGAAAATATGACTCACATTCTGTAATTTCAAATAATAATTCAAAACTCTACGACTGGGAATGAAATATACTTAAACACACGTAAATAATATACTTAAATACATATTTCAGTTTTATATGTAAGCAAGATTAAAACAACAAACAAATAACATACTTTGATCAAGCATGTTTACCTGTCCTAAATCGAGAGTTACATTTCTCAAAATTGTAAATACAGATGCTATATCTACTCCTTTCCCAACACAAGCACAAACACAGAATATAGCTAAAATATTTGCTAATAAAACATGCATCTACATATTCAGGCTCTGAACTACATGTACTGAACTACATGTAGTTATGTTTTTTTTGAGCAAAGAAAATTCCTTCTCTCCAAACAGTTCCTGAGTTTCAAAAGCTCCCCCGTCTTCGATATTGTCCCACAGTACATCCCGGGTGCAGGGCAGGCAGTCAGTTGTTTTTGCAGAGGCATCCCGTTCACCCACAGCCACTCTCCTGCCAGGAAACGTAGACCTATCCACACCTCTGGTGTCTGGGCATCCATGATCGCTTCTCTGACATAGGATTTGTCGATGCCAAAATCCACGTTCGGGAGATCGTAGAGATCGTTTTTGTTCCTGCAGTGTTCCAGAGCTTCCTCCAAGGTCTTGTTCTCTTTCACCAAGATAAAATCATCATAACACTGAAATTCAAATTTTCTGTCACATTCTACATCATGCCAATGTGTATTTTGCATAAAAACACAATTCTCGTTTCCGCCATTGTTATCAGGTTCACCGCTATTCCACTTTTCAAATCTGCATTCCTCGCCATCAGACCAATTCCAGACATCACGATTATTTTTGTCTCTTTGGAGACCAGTCCAACAGCGCGTGCCTAGTTTGCATTGATGCTGTTGTGCATTATATTCATTCTCATCTCTTAAAATGGCCAGGTCAGTATGGTTCTTCCTGCAGTACTGTTGGGCCGATGACCAGGTCATTGTATACGACACATGGACATACCTTCTTTGTTGGTAAAAGGCCTGCAACAGAGGGAGGTTGAAGATGAAGATGACGATGAAGAGACGGGTGGAGCTGCTATTCTTCAACATTGTTCCCCAGAGGTGACTTGACTTTGCTCTATGGCAGATTTGAGTTTCAACACCAAGATCTCGATACTGTAATTTCTGTTTAACGTCCCTGGTTACCAAAAGTATTTTGAAAAAAAATCTACGTGGGTTGTCCCAACTCAGTATTTGCAGACTCACTGAGTAAATCACTATCACTAGTCCCCCAGTGAGAGAAGCCTGGAATTCACTCGGACAGTCCGTACCTTCACTCCCCTGACGGCCCCTCCATACAACTGACCAATCATGTCATCCGCATTAACATGAGAATGGGATGACACAGGAACACACACAACACACAGGCTCACCCAGTGAAGGAAGTATTTAATTCAAATTAAGGTTACTTACTTTTACTTTTAATAATTAAAGTATTAAAAGTAAAGTTACACATTATGTAGGCAGAACGCCCCCTGTGATATTGCCAGGTATTACATTAGATTATTATTGCTGATGCATTTAACATGTAGGCGGCATTTTAATGTTATACTAAGTGAAGATGGAGATAATAATATATTTATTGGTATATTTAACAGTGACAGCACACATTAATAAACTTTGCTGTATAAGGCAAAGGCTATTTTTCATCTGTGGTGGCTCATCATTCGTGGACAGATGTTACAAAGTCACCCTTAGAGTTGAATGTCAAAAACACTGTCAACCACCAACCACATATGTCAGATGTTTTTATATGAATAATAACAATCTAAAATGTAGTAAAATGTATGTCAATTGCACTGCACTTAAGTAAATGTACTGACACATTCACTGACACAATGCTCACAACTTTCTTGTGTTCTATTTGTTTATGTAAATCAGAGAACCAGGCAAAGCATCTCTTCCTAATAGTCAAATAGGTCTTAACTGAAAGTCACCATTGTCATGGTCAAGGTCAAACAGGGCAGTGAAAAGAACTTTTGCTTGGATCACTGTGTAGGGTGTTTGCAGCTATGGTCCTGAACAGGGCCAGGTCTAGTCCATTTAGACCACAGGGGCCAAACTGGAGCCAGCTGTTCTTTTAAGGGTGGGCAGTGAAATTTATTATGCACTCATTTTAGCAGTGGAGAGGTTCAGAAACACTGGAATTAGTCAACTTTTAAATGTTCACATCAAAAAGAAATAATACCCTTATCACAGATACATGGCTTACACAACATGTGTTTTATGTATTTTCTTATTTCTCATGCAACAATGTACAGGACTACAAAGCTTGTACTCTAATACAGCATTGAATACTAAAAGACAGACATTCACAGATTTAAAAGCTTGTGTTCACATCAAAATGTATCAAACGCATTTACTCACAGCCTACAAGGTCTGGGGTTCTCTTGGTACTTTAAATTCATTACTCGTGCAGCGCAGCTTGAAACAAAACAGAATGAAGAAATTCTCGCCAGCAACTAGCAGACCTTCTGCACAGGCTCATTCACAAATCATACACTCAACAGGTGATTGAACAAGCAATAAATGCAATACTGGAGAAAGTCCAAATTACTCAAAGCTCTGCAGGCTCTTTCCCTGCGACTGTGGCCGCGGAGACGGCGCACTATAACACAACTGCTTCAGCGGCCAGGCAAACAACCTGCAGTACGTAATGTGACTTGCTTGCTGTGTTCTTGTTAAGGAGTAACACACACACAGAGACACATTTAACCAATGGGAAAGAAACCAGGGAGCAAAGAGACAGACAGACAAGTGGCACAGAGAGAGGGGGGGGTGTATGTGACTCACTTTATTTCAGGTCAAAGTCCATTCCCCTTTCTTTCATGTATAAGTGTCCATATACTGTACTGCCCCACTGCATGCGTCACCGTGACGATCATTGTGTTTGTCAACTGACAGAACTCCATTGCTGCTAGATTTGATATCATTAGCAACACTGGAAAACAAGCTGGTAGTATACTTTAACCTTTTACCTATCCTCACTCTGATAGACTGCGATAAGGCTTGAATATCATGTGACCCATAGACTGTATAAAATATGGACGTAGTCTCCGTGACGTCACCTATAGGTATCTGAAGAGCCGTTGTGAAGCTCAAAGTGGGTAGCTCCGGCCGTCGCCATCTTGGTAGTGACGACTCCGCCTAACTCCTGACTAATCCAAAAATGGGCAAACACGTCGATGGTCGGTGGAGCTGAGGCGGGCCCGGGTGAAGCAGCAGAGCAGACAGCTAGCAGCTAGCGACCTGGTACGGCACCCATTTATCACTCAAAGCGGCCACGCCCTCAATTATGCCAAACTTTAAGCCTTTTTATAATTTAAACGGGTGAGTTATGTAAAAATTCACCCCTCGTACAGTTGTCATGAACGGGGATATTAGCTATAGAGACCAAAACCGTTTTTTGTACCAGGCTGTAAACATGTTTATTTCTGCTGTAAAGTTGGGCATTTTAACATGGGGTCAATAGGGATTGACTCGCTTTTGGAGCCAGCCTCAAGTGGCCATTTGAAGAACTGCAGTTTTTGGCACTTCATTTCTCAGCACCAGAGTTTGCCTCTTGGTATGACCACACATGCTGGCAGACATTTACCGGCTGTTACAATCCAGAGGGGCGCTGTTTCACTAATTTGATGAAACTTAGTGAAAAAAATTGGCCACAACAACAAACTAATAAGGAGGCGTGGGGGTGCACAAGGGTGTTCAGGCTTGTTGGCCCCACCTAGAACAACCCCTGGTCCTAAAATCTTTTAACAAACCAAAGACAAAATCTGCCAGCAAGTCTAATTTTATCCCTCTACCCTCACAACCTTCACAGTTTTGAACTGAGTTGCTCAGCCCAAAAATTCAGCACTAAAAATATACTCAATATATAATCATTGGGATTATTGCCAAATTTTTAACATAGGGGTGATTGATGATGAAGGGAAGCACACACCTTCTTAGAGCGAGACACTGCCCTAGGTATTAACAATGAAACATTGTGTACTGGGATACACGTCGGTGTTACTGCACTTGTAAGGACCAACACTGGCAACTCCAACACACTTCGCTACATGCAAGGCCTTGAGGAGTATTTCATTATTATTAGGGCCCGAGCACTGACAGGGGTAGACGAGGCCCTATTGAAATCGCTATGTTTATTATTCTTCTCCGAAATTAATTACATTTTTGAGGCACTAAACATGCTCAGAAATGAACGACACTTTGCACATGAAGCAGTAGTGGTGAAAATCAACCAATCTGCTCCAAATTTATCATGTGTGATAAGAGTCTCGGCCTGAGGACATCCATATGCAAATTTTGTCTCGTAGTCACAGCGCCGCCTATACTGGCAACAGGAAATGTCATGTTTTGCATGTTGATGTACTTTGCCTCACAAGTTAATCAAATCCACCTCAAATTAGGTCAGAAAAGACTTAAGATCTTGATGATGCTTCATTGTAAACATAGTGAGTTTTGGCTACCCCCAACGTGCGGGAAGCTGCGAGGGCCGGTTCATCGCTGCTTGCAGCTTTAATTATTATTATTATTTTTTAACAAAATCTAATCTTGTGTAGAAATCTGAACTTTGACCTTAAACGTGCTATTGACAACATTGATAACATTCAGCCGTTGCCAGGCACTTACTGTCAAACTCAGACATTTTTTTTCCAAACTAACTGGCAACTTGATAGCTGACGACCCAGAGATACCACGTGATACCAACGTCGTTATACTATTGGATCACGAGCCTTGTTAGAAGTGCGAACCAAACATCAGATATCTGCACAGAGATAAACAAAACATTCATTTTGGACTCGCCAAAATTTCTAAAATGATTAATTCACAATCATAATATTTTTTTTTAGAAAAAGCCATACTTTTATTCAGTACCTTTCTAAAAGTCTGTGGATGTATTATTTTAAAAAGTAGTCTACATAAAAATATTACCAAAATGACCTTTAATCCATCACTTTAACCTGAATGTAATGTATTGAAAAAAAACCTTAAACCGAAACTCAAAATCCTCCAAATATCTCAGTTTCCGTCTTACAGAGGACATTTTCAAACACATATGCCTTCGTTTTCATGTTGTTCATTTCAGGACGCTCACAGGAGCCTGTTTTTGTTAAATTCACCAACAATAGTGGGGTCTCAGGGTTACACCCGCTATAGTTTAAATGACTTTACAGCACGGTCATAAAGGCGAAGGGCCAGAATTCCCTATGAAAACAACAACTTTACAGGGGTTTAAATCATCTCTACACCTGTCACAAGTTCAGCCATCCATCCTTGGAGTTTTGTGCTCAAGTACATTTCACACCAATTAGTAGCAACCATTCACATCAGTCTAAAGTTAGTTCAATTTAGGTTTTCTACCACGGAGTGTCTGTGGGTCTTACTTTTGGTGCTTTCATTTTAAGTGTCAGTATAAAGGTCGCTGTGGTATGTGCATACACTGACCTGGTTGCATGCAGGAAGTGACTTAAGTCACTGACATCTGAAAGCATAAATGATTGAAGTTTATTTAAAACGTGTGACATCCTGAGCTAAGTGCTCCTAATCTGAGTTCATATAAAATACAGCTATAAGTAATCACATTAAGAGCTTTTGTAAAAATAGTTCATTAAAATATGCTAAAATAAGCCAAAAGAAAACAATTCATAGTAGAATACCAAACACAATGTCTACTTACAGGCCTTTTGAGCCTTGATGGTGAATTAATAATCGAAGATATGTTCTGAAGGGTGAAAGTAACTCACTGAAGGGCTGAGGAATAAAACAAACTCCTAAGGTCTACAAGAATAGAGGGTAAAGAGTTGTAGTTCTCTGAGGCCCCTCAGGTGTCTTTGAGTCCCAGAATAGCTCTATTTAGACGGAGCAAACTCATGTTAAAGTGCTGATAACCAAGTTTAGCACAGGGGCTCATGACATTAGAACACTTTGGAAGCAGAAAAGGCTGTAAGGATTTGAATCTTATGAGCAACAGAATACTTAAGGGTACAGTGTGTAGGATTTGGCTTCATCTAGTGGTGTGGTTGCAGATTGCAACCAACTGAGTACCCCTCCCCTCAGCTGGTTCACGGCTCACGTTACCGCAGCCCTTTCCAAGACTGCGGTAACGTGAGCCGCGGAGTGCAAAACCTTACCATAATAACAAATTGGAGCTGGTGGTACCACGGCAAGCATGTCGGAGAACTACGGTGGCCTTCAAGTAAAATTCAGATATCAAAATTCATCACTTAGGATGGGCATAAGGATAAACCATCAAGTCTGAGTCAAGTCAGTCATGTGATCCAAGAAAGAGAAGTTCAGATGAGTTTTTTTTTACTTTTTTGGAAATTACAAAACCTTGTGGAAATTTCAAATAGGGTAATTCAAACCTCTTGAATTCAGATAGATGGTTTTCAAAGTAAAATATTGCGTATTCCGTAGAGGTTACATTTCGCAAGGAAGGAGAAATTCAGATGTTTATAAAATTCAAATTATTTTGTCCTTTCTTGACTTACATAGTCATTATGTTTGTCCAAGCGTCTCTTTTCACTCTCTTGCAGAAATGCAAACGTTACCGTGAACAGTAACCTTGTACTGTTCCACCTGAAAAATATAAAATTTCCTTACATTTTAAAATTTCTGACATCTCTTCTTACATAGAACTGTGTCGTATTCCGTATTAACACTCCGGTTTTCCACCCGGTATGATGAAAAATGAACGGTGAATTTTCTCTCTGCACAGTTTTCGGGGCTATTGGTAGCAAAATGAGTGACAGGTAGTCTGAGCAACCATGCAGCTCCATCTCTGCCTCTTCAACTCCTCCTTTGTTCTCTCTTTTCACTCTCCCCTATATTTCCATCCTCACTCCCATCAGTCCAGCACCTTTTATCCTTTCCCTCTTTTTCTCTTCCACCCTTCATCCTTTTCTTTAAAACTCCCCCCATTTACTTCTCTTTTGTATCCTGGCAGGCTATAGAGAGTGTTGTATAGATCGGTTGCTGTAAAATGTTAAACATTTAAAAACAATTGGAGGAATTGTACCTAACAGCATATTACATGTACATGCACACATGAAAAACACAATCAGTGATGTGTTTGTTTTATCTCTCATCTCTGTTTATTCTCTTTGTCTGGAATACAGACAGGAAATCTGAAGGCTATGTGAGCTACACACACACACACACACACACACACACACACACACACACACACACACACACACACACACATACACACATACACTCAGGCCTGCCTTTATGCATTATTAAGGGATTGTTAAACTAACAGCACACACAAGCAATAAATAACACAAATGGGTCCTCATCTGCCGGGCTTTGTCACCATGGTGACAACCAGCTGGTGGTCCCTGACTGTGATGGGAGTGATGTATGTGTGTGTGTGTGTGTGTGTGTGTCTGTGTGTGTGTGGGTGTGTGTGTGGGTGTGTGTGTGTGTGTGTGTGTGTGTGTGTGTGAGTGTGAGTGTGTGTGTGTATGAGAAAGAGAGACACGACAAAGAGAGAACACGCTGCCATGGAGAATTATTCATTAAGCAGTCTGTTCACATTATATGCTTGGACACACACCTGAAACCCAAGAAGAAGATAGAAGGCACAGCAGACATTAGCATATTTGATATTGATCCTTGTATTGATTGACAGTTGCAAATGAGTATTTATTCTCTTATTCATTCTATATTGAATCATTCATTTTGTTTCCAATTGTGGTGGGAGTAGTGTTGACACTCCAGACAGCGTGCCATCTGTTTCCACCACTCTACAGAGAAACGTATGGAGCATGCAGAGACACGTCGGGTTGTCTGGTTGGCACGAGCACAGCTATGTGTTTGTCTCATTTAACATGATTACAGACTTTCTACTATACCAAAACATCCAGGCCTCCTTCCCATCATTCCACACTTACTTACTCACTCTCTCGACTGGCTTTCTTCACGCCCACCTCTGCACTGTGCCCTCAGCTCCACCTCCCAGCTAGAATAGTATTGTTTTTCCATGAAAACCATATATTAAATGTCAAACTCAACATCAACTCAGTTTTGAAGTCTTACACAATGGGTTGCCTGAAATTATCATCCACATGAAAGGGCTACTTTCCAGTCTGAATGGGACGAACATTACTGACATTTCCATGAGCAACTTACTGAAATGTTAACTATCTCCATGGCAGCTGCTCTGTCTCTGATAGTGACCACCAGTGGAGGTGGAGCAATATGCCTTTTAAAAAAAAAATGTTTTTACCTTTTTTTTAAGTATTATACTATGAATTTTCTTTACTTGACTGTTTTATGACTTTTTTCGACATACTATACTAAAAAAATGTTTTGTGACATTTTACATTTTTTTTTACTTTTTACGTCTTTTTTTGAACATATTATGCTATGCATTTTTCCAAGATACTATACTGTTATTTTTTTATGAATTTTTCAACATACTATACAATGACTCTTTTTTCGACACACCATATATCATGACTTTTTTAAGAATTTTTTCAACATACTATGTTATGACTTTTTTTTTTACTTTTCTGAAATACTATACAATGACTTTTTTTGACCTACTATACTGTGACTTTCTTACTACTTTTTTTATATACTATTCTATGACTTTTTTTCACTTTATTCGACATACCATACGATTACTTTTTTATGACTTTTTTCAACATACTATACTATGATTTTTTTCGACATACTATACAGTACTAACACTTTTTTATGATTTTTTTCGACATACTATACAATGACTTTTTTTTTTACCTCGAAAAATTTAATGAAAAATTGTCATAGTATAGTATGTTGAAAAATGTAACCAAAAAAAGTCATAGTATAATATGTCGAAAAAAGTTAAAAAAAAAAAAACAGTAATAGTATAGTATGTTGAAAAATTTCATGAAAAAAGTCATAGTATAGTGTGTTGAAAAATTTCACAAAAAAAAGTCATAGTAAGGTATGTCGAAAAATTTCATGAAAAAAAGTCATAGTATAGTATGTTGAAAAATTTCATTAAAAAAAGTCATAGTATAGTATATCAAACAATTTCACCAAAAAAAGTCATAGTAAAGTATGTCGAAAAATTTCATGAAAAAAAATTCATAGTATAGTATTTCAAAAAATTTGACCAAAAAAGTCATAAAAAGGGCACCGGGCATCGATGTGAGGGTGTGGATCAAACTCTGCTCTGCCGCAGCCAGAACCAGGAACTTAGCAACCAAGCCAGGTACTGTTCTCTTCATATATTTGACTTCGTCATTAGAAGTTAGACTTGAAAACAGACTGTGCCACAAAAGGATCAAACCCACATCCTTCAGTATTCCAACCAGTTATCTACCACACTGAGCTATACCACAAGATACACTTGTGACTGTTCTCTTGGTGTATTTGACTTCATCATCAGAAGTTAGCCCTCAAAACTCACTGTGTCACATTAGGATCGAACCGACAACCTCCAGTATTCCAACCAGATGTTCCAACCAGTTATCTACCACACTGCGCTATCTGCCCGGATGGACAGATGTAGTGTTTCTTTTTTTATTTGACTTCTTCATTTGAAGTTGGCCCCCATAAAAGTCACTGTGTCACATAAGGATCGAACTCACAACCTCCAGTATTCCAACCAGATATGTACTGCCATGAGCTATTTCACTAATTTAAATGCTATTTCACTAATTGAAATGTACAAAGAACTCAATGTATAGTATGTTGAAAAAAAGTCATAACATAAAAAAAGTATGTTGAAAACAAGTAATTGTATAGTATCCAGAAAAAAGTCATAGTATATATATTATTTTGAAAAAAGTCATAGTATAGTATGTCGGCAAAGAGTGATAAAAAAGCCACAGTATACTATATCGAAAAAAGTCATGAAAAAGTCATGGTATAGTATGTCGATAAAAGTCATAAAAAAGTCATAGTGTAGTATGTCGGAAAAATGCATAGTATAGTATGACGAAAAAAGTCATAAAAAAGTCATAGTATAGTAAGTCGAAAAAAGTCATAAAAAAGACATAGTATAGTATGTTGAAAAAAAGTCATAAAAAAAGTTATAGTGTAGAATGTAAAAAAAAGTCATAGTATAGTTTGTCGGAAAAAAAAAATAAAAAAGTCATAGTATAATATGTCAAAAAAAGTCATGAAAAAGTCATAGTATTGTATGTTGAAAAAAGTCATAGTATAGTATGTCGGAAAAAGTGATAGTATAGTATGTCGGAAAAAAGTGATAAAATAGCCATAGTATAGTATATCGAAAAAAGTCATGAAAAAGTCATGGTATAGTATGTCCATAATAGTTATAAAAAGTCATAGTATAGTCTATCAAAAAAAGTCATAGTTTAGTATGTCGAAAAAAGTGATAAAGAAGTCATAGTATAGTATGTCCAAAAAAGTTATAATAAACCCATAGTATACTATGTCGAAAAAAGTCAGTATAGTATATCAAAAAAAGAAATAAAAAAGTCAGTATGTTGAAAAAAGTCATAGTATAGTATGTCGAGAAAAGTCATAGAAACATCATAAAAAAAAGTTAGTATAGTATATCAAAAAAAAGAAATAAAAAAGCCACAGTATACTATATCGAAAAAAGTCATGAAAAAGTCATGGTATAGTATGTCGATAAAAGTCATAAAAAAGTCATAGTGTAGTATGTCGGAAAAATGCATAGTATAGTGTGTCGAAAAAAGTCATCGTTTAGTATGTCGAAAAAAGACATAAAGGAGCCCTAGTATAAATGTAGAAAAAGTCATAGTATAGTATGTCAAAAGAAGTGATAAAAAGCTCATAGTATAGCATGACGAAAAAAGTCATAAAAAAGTCATAGTATAGTAAGTTGAAAAAAGTCATAAAAAGTCATAGTATAGTATGTTGAAAAAAAGTGATAAAAAAAGTTATAGTGTAGAATGTCAAAAAAAGTCATAGTATAGTATGTCGGAAAAAACAAATAAAAAAGTCATAGTATAATATGTCAAAAAAAGTCATAAAAAAGTCATAGTATAGTATGTCGAAAAAAGTCATGGTATAGTATGTCGGAAAAAGTGATAGTATAGTATGTCGGAAAAAAGTGATAAAATAGCCATAGTATGGTATATCGAAAAAAGTCATGAAAAAGTCATGGTATAGTATGTCCATAATAGTTTTAAAAAGTCATAGTATAGTCTGGCAAAAAAAGTCATGGTTTAGTATGACGAAAAAAGTGATAAAGAAGTCATAGTATAGTATGTCCAAAAAAGTTATAATAAAGCCATTGTATACTATGTCGAAAAAAGTCAGTATAGTATGTCAAAAAAAGAAATAAAAAAGTCAGTATGTTGAAAAAAGTCATAGTATAGTATGTCGAGAAAAGTCATAGAAACATCATAAAAAAAGTTAGTGTAGTATGTCAAAAAAAGAAATAAAAAAGTCATAGTATAGTATGTCAAAAAAAGTCATAAAAAAAAGTCATATTATAGTATGTCGAAAAAAAGTCATATAAAAAAGTTATAGTGTAGAATGTCGAAAAAAATAATAGTGTAGTATGTCGGAAAAAAGTGATAAAAAAGCCATAGTATAGTATATCGAAAAAAGTCATGAAAAAGTGATGGTATAGTATTTCGAAAAAAGTCATAAAAAAGTCATAGTATAGTATGTTGAAGAAAGTCATAAAAAAGTCATAGTATAGAATGTAGAAAAAAGTAATAAAAAAAGTTATAGTGTAGAATGTCGAAAAAAGTGACAGTATAGTATGTTGCATAAAAGTCATAGTATAGTATGTCGAAAAAGTTATAAGAAAGTCATAGTATAGTATGTCGGAAAAAGGTATAATGAAGTCATAATATACTATGTCCACAAAAGTCAGTATATTGTGTCAAAAAAAGTCATAAAAAATTCATGGTATAGTCTGTTGAAAAAAGCCATAAAAAAGTCATAGTATAGTATGTCGGAAAAATGCATAGTATAGTGTGTCGAAAAAAGTCATCGTTTAGTATGTCGAAAAAAGACATAAAGGAGCCCTAGTATAAATGTAGAAAAAGTCATAGTATAGTATGTCAAAAGAAGTGATAAAAAGCTCATAGTATAGCATGACGAAAAAAGTCATAAAAAAGTCATAGTATAGTAAGTTGAAAAAAGTCATAAAAAGTCATAGTATAGTATGTTGAAAAAAAGTGATAAAAAAAGTTATGGTGTAGAATGTCAAAAAAAGTCATAGTATAGTATGTCGGAAAAAACAAATAAAAAAGTCATAGTATAATATGTCAAAAAAAGTCATAAAAAAGTCATAGTATAGTATGTCGAAAAAAGTCATGGTATAGTATGTCGGAAAAAGTGATAGTATAGTATGTCGGAAAAAAGTGATAAAATAGCCATAGTATAGTATATCGAAAAAAGTCATGAAAAAGTCATGGTATAGTATGTCCATAATAGCTATAAAAAGTCATAGTAGTCTGGCAAAAAAAGTCATAGTTTAGTATGACGAAAAAAGTGATAAAGAAGTCATAGTATAGTATGTCCAAAAAAGTTATAATAAAGCCATAGTATACTATGTCGAAAAAAGTCACTATAGTATGTCAAAAAAAGAAATAAAAAAGTCAGTATGTTGAAAAAAGTCATAGTATAGTATGTCGAGAAAAGTCATAGAAACATCATAAAAAAAGTTAGTGTAGTATGTCAAAAAAAGAAATAAAAAAGTCATAGTATAGTATGTCAAAAAAAGTAAAAAAAAAAGTCATATTATAGTATGTCAAAAAAAAGTCATATAAAAAAGTTATAGTGTAGAATGTCGAAAAAAATAATAGTGTAGTATGTCGGAAAAAAGTGATAAAAAAGCCATAGTATAGTATATCGAAAAAAGTCATGAAAAAGTGATGGTATAGTATTTCGAAAAAAGTCATAAAAAAGTCATAGTATAGTATGTTGAAGAAAGTCATAAAAAAGTCATAGTATAGAATGTAGAAAAAAGTAATAAAAAAAGTTATAGTGTAGAATGTCGAAAAAAGTGACAGTATAGTATGTTGCATAAAAGTCATAGTATAGTATGTCGAAAAAGTTATAAGAAAGTCATAGTATAGTATGTCGGAAAAAGGTATAATGAAGTCATAATATACTATGTCCACAAAAGTCAGTATATTGTGTCAAAAAAAGTCATAAAAAATTCATGGTATAGTTTGTCGAAAAAAGCCATAAAAAAGTCATAGTATAGTATGTAAAAAAAAATTCATAGAATAGTACGTCAAAAAAAGTCATAGTACATTATTTCGAAAAAAAGTCATAGTATATTATGTCGGAAAAAAGTGATAGAAAAGTCGTAGTATAGTATGTCAAAAAAAGTTATAATAAAGTCATAGTATAGTATGTCGAAAAAAGTATAATGAAGTCATAATATACTTTGTCTACAAAAGTCAGTATATTGTGTCAGAAAAAGTCATAAAAAAAGTAATGGTATAGTATGTCGAAAAATGCCATAAAAAAGTCATAGCATAGTATGTCGAAAAAAGTCATTGTATAGTATGTCGGAAAAATGGATAGTATAGTGTGTCGAAAAAAGTGAAAAAAATGTCATAGCATAGTATGTCCAAAGAAGTTATAAAAAAGTCATAGTATAGTATGTCGAAAAAAGTCATTATATTATGTCAAAAATAAATAAAAAAGTCATAGTACAGTATGTTGAAAAAAGTCATAATATAGTACGTCAAAAAAAGTCATAGTATAGTATGTCGTAAAAAGTCATAGTATAGTATGTCGGAAAAAAGAAATAAAAAAGTCATAGTATAGTATGTCGAAAAAAGTCATAGTATAGTACGTCGTAAAAAGTCATAGTATAGTATGTCGAAAAAAAGTTATAAAAAAAGTTATAGTGTAGAATGTCAAAAAAAAGTCATAGAATAGTAAGTCAAAAAAAGTCATAGTACAGTATTTCGAAAAAAAGTCATAGTATAGTATGTCGGAAAAAAGTGATAAAAAAGTCGTAGTATAGTATGTCAAAAAAAGTTATAATAAAATCATAGTATAGTATGTCGAAAAGAAGTATAATGAAGTCATAATATACTTTGTCTACAAAAGTCAGTATATTGGGTCAAAAAAAGTCATAAAAAAAGTAATGGTATAGTATGTCGAAAAATGCCATAAAAAAGTCATAGTATAGTATGTAAAAAAAAAGTCATAGTATAGTATGTCGGAAAAATGGATAGTATAATGTGTCGAAAAAAGTGAAAAAAATGTCATTGCATAGTATGTCCAAAAAAGTTATAAAAAAGTCATAGTATAGTATGTCGAAAAAAGTCATTATATTATGTCAAAAAAAGAAATAAAAAAGTCATAGTATAGTATGTCCAATAAAGTTATAAAAACGTCATAATACAGTATGTTGAAAAAAGTCATAGTATAGTACGTCGAAAAAAGTCATAGTATAGTATGTCGAAAAAAAGTCATAAAAAAAGTTATAGTGTAGAATGTCGAAAAAAGTCATAGTATAGTATGTCGAAAAAAGGTATAATGAAGTTATAATATACTCTGTCGACAAAAGTCAGTATATTGTGTCAAAAAAAGTCATAAAAAAAGTCATGGTATAGTATGTCGAAAAATGCCATAAAAAAGTCATAGTATAGTATGTTAAAAAAAAGTCATAGTATAGTATGTCAAAAAAAAGTCGTAGAATAGTACGTCAAAAAAAGTCATAGTATAGTATGTTGGAAAAAAGTGATAAAATAGTCATAGTATAGTATATCGAAAAAAGTCATGAAAGAGTCATTGTATAGTATGTCGATAAAGGTCATAATAAAGCCATAGTATACTATGTCGAAAAAAGTCAGTATATTATGTCAAAAAAAGAAATAAAAAAGTCATAGTATAGTATGTCCACTAAAGTTATAAAAACGTCATAATACAGTATGTTGAAAAAAGTCATAATATAGTATGTCAAAAAAAGTCATAGTATAGTACGTCGAAAAAAGTCATAGTATAGTATGTCGAAAAAAGTCATTGTATAGTATGTCGGAAAAATGGATAGTATAGTGTGTCGAAAAAAGTGAAAAAGATGTCATAGCATAGCATGTCCAAAGAAGTTATAAAAAAGTCATAGTATAGTATGTCGAAAAAAGTCATTATATTATGTCAAAAATAAATAAAAAAGTCATAGTACAGTATGTTGAAAAAAGTCATAGTATAGTATGTCGAAAAAAGTCATAGTATAGTACGTCGTAAAAAGTCATAGTATAGTATGTCGAAAAAAAGTTATAAAAAAAGTTATAGTGTAGAATGTCGAAAAAAGTCATAGTATAGTATGTTGAAAAAAGTCATAGTATAGTATGTCGGAAAAAAGAAATAAAAAAGTCGTAGTATAGTATGTCAAAAAAAGTTATAATAAAGTCATAGTATAGTATGTCGAAAAAAGGTATAATGAAGTTATAATATACTCTGTCGACAAAAGTCAGTATATTGTGTCAAAAAAAGTCATAAAAAAAGTCATGGTATAGTGTGTCGAAAAATGCCATAAAAAAGTCATAGTATAGTATGTTAAAAAAAAGTCATAGTATAGTATGTCAAAAAAAAGTCTTAGAATAGTACGTCAAAAAAAGTCATAGTATAGTACGTCGTAAAAAGTCATAGTATAGTATGTCGAAAAAAAGTTATAAAAAAAGTTATAGTGTAGAATGTCGAAAAAAGTCATAGTATAGTATGTCGAAAAAAGTCATAGTATAGTATGTCGGAAAAAAGAAATAAAAAAGTCGTAGTATATTATGTCAAAAAAAGTCATAAAAAAAGTCATGGTATAGTATGTCGAAAAATGCCATAAAAAAGTCATAGTATAGTATGTTAAAAAAAAGTCATAGTATAGTATGTCAAAAAAAAGTCGTACGAATAGTACGTCCCAAAAAAGTCATAGTAAGTATGTTTGGAAAAAGGTGTTAAATTAGTATAGTATAGTATATAGAAAAAAAAAGTCATGAAAGAGTCATTGTATAGTATTGGCGATAAAGGTCATAATAAAGCATAGTATTCTAGGTCGAAAAATGTCAGTGATATGTCAAAAAAAAGAAATAAAAAAGTCATAGTTAGTAGGTCCCATAAAGTTTAAAAAACTCATAATACCGATTTATGTTGAAAAAGTCAGATTATAAGTATGTCAAACAAAGTCATAGTATAGTACGTCGAAAAAAAGTCATAGTATAGTATGTCGGAAAAAAAATTCATTGTTAGTATGTCGGAAAATGGAATAGTATAGTGTGTCCGAAAAAAAAAGTGGAAATCAAATGTCATAGCCCTAGCATGTCCAATGATGTTATAAAAAAGTCATATAAAAAATAAATAAAAAAAATAAAGTCAATTATAAGAATTTACAAAAAGTAAAAAAAAAAAAATTGTAAAAAAGCATAAAGTATAAGTCAAAAGTATAAAATAAAATAAAATATTAAAGTGAAAAAAGGTATAAAAAGTTAAATATAATTAAAAAATAGTATATGTAAAAAATCATAAAAAAGATAGTATAAATGCAAAAAGTCATAGTATATATGTAAAATAGTATAATTAAAAAAATCTAGATAGTCAAAAAATAAGTATATATTTAAAGAAAAATATAAAAAGTAAAATAAAAAATAAATGAAAAGTATTTATAGTAAGTCATATATAGTCAAAAATAAAAAAAAGTATATATCGTAAGTAAAAAAGTAATATGTATGTCAAAAAAATAAGTAATAGTAGTCAAAAAAGTCTATATAATGTAAAAAAAGTAAAATAAAATAGATATTTAAAAAGTATAATAGTATGAAAAAAATCATAGTATATGTCGAAAAAAAGTATAAAAAGTCAGAATAATGTCAAAAAAAATATGTAAAAAGTCAAAAAAGTATATATAAGTCATAAATATTGTAAAAAAGAAATATGTAAAAAAAGTATAGTATAGTCAAAAAAATGAAAAATATCAAAAAGTCAAGAAGTATGAAAAAAATAAATAGTATGTCGAAAAAGTCATATATTTCAAAAAAAGTATAAAAAAGTTTTAAAATTGATAAAAAGTCATAGTATAGTATGTCAAAAAAGTCATAAAAGTATGTAAAGTCTAAAGTATAAAAAAGTCATAGTATATGTCGAAAAAAGTCATAAAAGTCAAAAATATAATAAAAAAGTTATAAAAAATTATATAGTATGTCAAAAAAGTAAAAAGTATAATATATGTCAAAAGTCATATATATGTAAAAAAAGTAAAAAAAGTCATAGTATAGTATGTCGAAAAAGTCATAAAAAATATAGTAAGTATGTGAAAAAAAGTAAGTATAATGTCAAAAAAAAGTCTAGTATAGTACGTCGAAAAAAGTCATAGTATCGTATGTCGAAAAAAAAAGTCATAATAACAAGTTCTAGGTGTAGAATGTCGAAAAAAAGTTCATGTATAGTATGTCGAAAAAAGTTCATTGTCTAGTATGTCGGAAACATGGATTAGTATAGTGTGTCGAAAACAGTTGAAAAAAATGTCATAGCATATTTGTCCAAAGGACGTTATAAAAGTCTTAGTATAGTATGTCGAAAAAGTCATTTTATTATGTCAAAAAATAATTAAAAGTCATAGTAACAGTGTGCAAAAAAGTCATAATATCGTACGTCAAAAAAAGTCATAGTATAGTACGTCGTAAAAAGTCATAGTATAGTATGTCGAAAAAAAGTTATAAAAAAAAGTTATAGTGTAGAATGTCGAAAAAAGTCATAGTATAGTATGTCGAAAAAAAGTCATAGTATATATGTCGGAAAAAAGAAATAAAAAAGTCGTAGTAGTAGTATGTCAAAAAAAAGTTATAATAAAGTCATAGTATAGTATGTCGAAAAAGGTATTTATGAACGTTATTAATAGACTATGTCGACAACAAGTCAGTTATATTGTGTCAAAAAAATTCATAAAAATAGTCATGGTTAGTATGTCGAAAAATGCATAAAAAGTCATAGTATAGTATGTTAAAAAAAAGTCATAGTATAGTATGTCAAAAAAAAGTCGTAGAATAGTACGTCAAAAAAAGTCATAGTATAGTATGTTGAAAAAAAGTGATAAAATAGTCATAGTATAGTATATCGAAAAAAGTCATGAAAGAGTCATTGTATAGTATGTCGATAAAGGTCATAATAAAGCCATAGTATACTATGTCGAAAAAAGTCAGTATATTATGTCAAAAAAAGAAATAAAAATGTCATAGTATAGTATGTCCAATAAAGTTATAAAAATGTCATAATACAGTAAGTTGAAAAAAGTCATAATATAGTATGTCAAAAAAAAGTCATAGTATAGTACGTCGAAAAAAGTCATAGTATAGTATGTCGAAAAAAAGTTATAAAAAAAGTTATAGTGTAGAATGTCGAAAAAAGTCATAGTATAGTATGTCGAAAAAAGTCATAGTATAGTACGTCGAAAAAATGGATAGTATAGTGTGTCGAAAAAAGTGAAAAAAATGTCATAGCATAGTATGTCCAAAGAAGTTATAAAAAAGTCATAGTAAGTATGTCGAAAAAAAGTCATTATATTATGTCAAAAATAAATAAAAAAGTCATAGTACAGTATGTTGAAAAAAGTCGTAATATAGTACGTCAAAAAAAGTCATAGTATAGTACGTCGTAAAAAGTCATAGTATAGTATGTCGAAAAAAGTCATAGTATAGTATGTCGGAAAAAAGAAATAAAAAAGTCGTAGAATAGTATGTCAAAAAAAGTTATAATAAAGTCATAGTATAGTATGTCGAAAAAAGGTATAATGAAGTTATAATATACTCTGTCGACAAAAGTCAGTATATTGTGTCAAAAAAAGTCATAAAAAAAGTCATGGTATAGTATGTCGAAAAATGCCATAAAAAAGTCATAGTATAGTATGTAAAAAAAAGTCATAGTATAGTATTGTCAAAAAAAAGTCGTAGAATAGTACGTCAAAAAAAGTCATAGTATAGTATGTTGGAAAAAAGTGATAAAATAGTCATAGTATAGTATATCGAAAAAAGTCATGAAAGAGTCATTGTATAGTATGTCGATAAAGGTCATAATAAAGCCATAGTATACTATGTCGAAAAAAGTCAGTATATTATGTAAAAAAAAGAAATAAAAATGTCATAGTATAGTATGTCGAAAAAAGTTAAAAAAAGTCATATATATTAAAAAGTCATATATAGTATGTCAAAAAAGTCAAGTATATAGTCGAAAAAAAATAAAGTATAGTAATAGTGTCAAAAAAGTCATAATGTATATATAGTCAAAAAGTCAGTATATAGTAGTCAAAAAAGTATAAAAAGTCATAGTATAGTATGTCGAAAAAAGTATAAAAGTCATAGTATAGTATGTAAAAAGTCATAGTATATATGTCAAAATAAAAGTAATAGTAAAGTCAAGTATAGTATGTAAAAAGTCATAGTAATAGTATTAAAAAAAAAGTATAATAGTAGTAAAAAAGTCATAAAAGTATGTATATGTCGAAAAAAGTATAAGTAATAGTATATGTAAATGTCGAAAAAAGTCATAGATAGTATGTGAAAAAAGTCATAGTATAGTATGTCGAAAAAAGTATAGTAAAAAGTCTAGTATAGTATGTCGAAAAAAAGTCATGAAGTATGTCAAAGATAATAGTAAAAAAGTAAAAAAGTCATAAATATGTCAAAATAGTCAGTATATATGTTCAAGTAAATATAAAATATATAGAGGAATAAAGTCATAATATAGTAAGTCATGTAAAAAAAGTCATAGTAGTAAAAATAAGTTAGAGTCAAAAAAGTATAGTCATAGTATGTGAAAAAAGTTCATAGTATAGTATGTTCGAAAAAGTAAAAAAATGTATAGTATGTCAAAAAAGTCATAAAAAGTCATAGTATATAGTCGAAAAAAGTCATAAGTATAATAGTCAAAAAAGTCATAATAAAAAAGTCATTAGTATGTATAGTATGTCGAAAAAAAGTCTAAAATAGTATAAAAGTATAGTGTGAAAAAAGTCATAGTATAGTGTAAAGTGAAAAAAAGTCATAGTATAGTAGTCAAAAAAGTATAAAGTCATAGATAGTATGTGAAAAAAAGTATAATAATAGTAAGTATATAGTAGTAAAAAAAGTCAGAAAAAGTCATGTATAGTATGTCGAAAAAAGTCATAAAGTAATAATATGTCGAAAAAGTATATGTAAAAAAGTAAAAAAAGTCATAGTATAGTATGTCAAAAAGTATAAAAAGTCATAGTAAGTATGTGAAAAAAGTCATATATATATGTCAAAAAAAGTCAAAATAAAAAGTCATAGTATAGTATGTCGAAAAAGTCATAATAAGTAGTAGTAGAAAAAAGTCATAAGTATAGTATGTCAAAAGTATAGTAATAAAGTATGTCGAAAAAGTATAGTATAGTCAAAAAAAGTATAAAAATGTATAGTATAGAGTCAAAAAAGTCATAAAAGTATATATGTCGAAAAAAGTCATATATAGTGTCAAAAAAATAAGTATAGTAGTGAAAAAAGTCATAAAAAGTCATAGATATAGTCGAAAAAAGTTATAAAAGTCATATAATATATGTGAAAAGTCATGTATAGTATGTCGAAAAAATAAAAGTCAAAGTATAGTATAGTGTAAAAAAGTCATAATAATGTCAAAAGATATATAGTCAAAAAAGTATATAAGTATGAAAAATAGTCGAAAAGTATTAGTAAGTCAAAAAGTCATAAAGAAGTAGTATGTGAAAAAATCATAATAAGTCAAGTCATAGTATAAAAAAAATAATATAGTATGTCAAAAAAAGTATAAAGTATAAAAACAGTAAATATATGTCAAGTAGTAAAAAGTATAAAAAAGTCATAATAGTATAGTCAAAAAAGTCATAGTATGTATGTCAATAAGTCATAAAAAAGTCATATATAGTATGTGAAAAAAGTCATATAATATAGTCAAAAAAGATATAGTATATAAGTGTCGAAAAAGTCATAGTATAGTAAGTAGAAAAAGTCAGTATAAGTATGTAGTAAAAAAGTCATAGTATAGTAGTGAAAAAAGTCGTATAAAAAAAGTCATGTATAGTATTCGAAATAGTAAAAAAGTCAAAAGTATAGTATGTCAAAAAGTATAAAAAGTCATAGTATAGTATGTCGAAAAAATAAAAAAGTCATAGTACAGTATGTTGAATAAAGTCATAATATCGTACGTCAAAAAAAGTCATAGTATAATACGTCGTAAAAAGTCATAGTATAGTATGTCGAAAAAAAGTTATAAAAAAGTTATAGTGTAGAATGTCGAAAAAAGTCATAGTATAGTATGTCGAAAAAAGTCATAGTATAGTATGTCGGAAAAAAAGAAATAAAAAAGTCGTAGTATAGTATGTCAAAAAAAGTTATAATAAAGTCATAGTATAGTATGTCGAAAAAAGGTATAATGAAGTTATAATATACTCTGTCGACAAAAGTCAGTATATTGTGTCAAAAAAAGTCATAAAAAAAGTCATGGTATAGTATGTCGAAAAATGCCATAAAAAAGTCATAGTATAGTATGTTAAAAAAAAGTCATAGTATAGTATGTCAAAAAAAAGTCGTAGAATAGTACGTCAAAAAAAGTCATAGTATAGTATGTTGGAAAAAAGTGATAAAATAGTCATAGTATAGTATATCGAAAAAAGTCATGAAAGAGTCATTGTATAGTATGTCGATAAAGGTCATAATAAAGCCATAGTATACTATGTCGAAAAAAGTCAGTATATTATGTCAAAAAAAGAAATAAAAATGTCATAGTATAGTATGTCCAATAAAGTTATAAAAATGTCATAATACAGTATGTTGAAAAAAGTCATAATATAGTATGTCAAAAAAAGTCATAGTATAGTACGTCGAAAAAAGTCATAGTATAGTATGTCGAAAAAAAGTCATAAAAAAAGTTATAGTGTAGAATGTCGAAAAAAGTCATAGTATAGTATGTCGAAAAAAGTCATTGTATAGTATGTCGGAAAAATGGATAGTATAGTGTGTCGAAAAAAGTGAAAAAAATGTCATAGCATAGTATGTCCAAAGAAGTTATAAAAAAGTCATAGTATAGTATGTCAAAAAAAAGTCGTAGAATAGTACGTCAAAAAAAGTCATAGTATAGTATGTTGGAAAAAAGTGATAAAATAGTCATAGTATAGTATATCGAAAAAAGTCATGAAAGAGTCATTGTATAGTATGTCGATAAAGGTCATAATAAAGCCATAGTATACTATGTCGAAAAAAGTCAGTATATTATGTCAAAAAAAGAAATAAAAAAGTCATAGTATAGTATGTCCAATAAAGTTATAAAAACGTCATAATACAGTATGTTGAAAAAAGTCATAATATAGTATGTCAAAAAAAGTCATAGTATAGTACGTCGAAAAAAGTCATAGTATAGTATGTCGAAAAAAAGTAATAAAAAAAGTTATAGTGTAGAATGTCGAAAAAAGTCATAGTATAGTATGTCGAAAATAGTCATTGTATAGTATGTCGGAAAAATGGATAGTATAGTGTGTCGAAAAAAGTGAAAAAAATGTCATAGCATAGTATGTCCAAAGAAGTTATAAAAAAGTCATAGTATAGTATGTCGAAAAAAGTCATTATATTATGTCAAAAATAAATAAAAAAGTCATAGTATAGTATGTCAAAAAAAAGTCTTAGAATAGTACGTCAAAAAAAGTCATAGTATAGTACGTCGTAAAAAGTCATAGTATAGTATGTCGAAAAAAAGTTATAAAAAAAGTTATAGTGTAGAATGTCGAAAAAAGTCATAGTATAGTATGTCGAAAAAAGTCATAGTATAGTATGTCGGAAAAAAGAAATAAAAAAGTCGTAATATAGTATGTCAAAAAAAGTTATAATAAAGTCATAGTATAGTATGTCGAAAAAAGGTATAATGAAGTTATAATATACTATGTCGACAAAAGTCAGTATATTGTGTCAAAAAAAGTCATAAAAAAAGTCATGGTATAGTATGTCGAAAAATGCCATAAAAAAGTCATAGTATAGTATGTTAAAAAAAAGTCATAGTATAGTATGTCAAAAAAAAGTCGTAGAATAGTACGTCAAAAAAAGTCATAGTATAGTATGTTGGAAAAAAGTGATAAAATAGTCATAGTATAGTATATCGAAAAAAGTCATGAAAGAGTCATTGTATAGTATGTCGATAAAGGTCATAATAAAGCCATAGTATACTATGTCGAAAAAAGTCAGTATATATGTCAAAAAAAGAAATAAAAAAGTCATAGTATAGTATGTCCAATAAAGTTATAAAAACGTCATAATACAGTATGTTGAAAAAAGTCATAATATAGTATGTCAAAAAAAGTCATAGTATAGTACGTCGAAAAAAGTCATAGTATAGTATGTCGAAAAAAAGTCATAAAAAAAGTTATAGTGTAGAATGTCGAAAAAAGTCATAGTATAGTATGTCGAAAAAAGTCATAGTATAGTATGTCGGAAAAAAGAAATAAAAAAGTCGTAGTATAGTATGTCAAAAAAAGTTATAATAAAGTCATAGTATAGTATGTCGAAAAAAGGTATAATGAAGTTATAATATACTCTGTCGACAAAAGTCAGTATATTGTGTCAAAAAAAGTCATAAAAAAAGTCATGGTATAGTATGTCGAAAAATGCCATAAAAAAGTCATAGTATAGTATGTTAAAAAAAAGTCATAGTATAGTATGTCAAAAAAAAGTCGTAGAATAGTACGTCAAAAAAAGTCATAGTATAGTATGTTGGAAAAAAGTGATAAAATAGTCATAGTATAGTATATCGAAAAAAGTCATGAAAGATTCATTGTATAGTATGTCGATAAAGGTCATAATAAAGCCATAGTATACTATGTCGAAAAAAGTCAGTATATTATGTCAAAAAAGAAATAAAAAAGTCATAGTATAGTATGTCCAATAAAGTTATAAAAATGTCATAATACAGTATGTTGAAAAAAGTCATAATATAGTATGTCAAAAAAAGTCATAGTATAGTACGTCGAAAAAAGTCATAGTATAGTATGTCGAAAAAAAAGTCATAAAAAAAGTTATAGTGTAGAATGTCGAAAAAAGTCATAGTATAGTATGTCGAAAAAAGTCATTGTATAGTATGTCGGAAAAATGGATAGTATAGTGTGTCGAAAAAAGTGAAAAAAATGTCATAGCATAGTATGTCCAAAGAAGTTATAAAAAAGTCATAGTATAGTATGTCGAAAAAAGTCATTATATTATGTCAAAAATAAATAAAAAAGTCATAGTACAGTATGTTGAAAAAAGTCATAATATCGTACGTCAAAAAAAGTCATAGTATAGTACGTCGTAAAAAGTCATAGTATAGTATGTCGAAAAAAAGTTATAAAAAAAGTTATAGTGTAGAATGTCGAAAAAAGTCATAGTATAGTATGTCGAAAAAAGTCATAGTATAGTATGTCGGAAAAAAGAAATAAAAAAGTCGTAGTATATTATGTCAAAAAAAGTCATAAAAAAAGTCATGGTATAGTATGTCGAAAAAAGGTATAATGAAGTTATAATATACTATGTCGACAAAAGTCAGTATATTGTGTCAAAAAAAGTCATAAAAAAAGTCATGGTATAGTATGTCGAAAAATGCATAAAAAAGTCATAGTATAGTATGTTAAAAAAAAGTCATAGTATAGTATGTCAAAAAAAAGTCGTAGAATAGTACGTCAAAAAAAGTCATAGTATAGTATGTTGGAAAAAAGTGATAAAATAGTCATAGTATAGTATATCGAAAAAAGTCATGAAAGAGTCATTGTATAGTATGTCGATAAAGGTCATAATAAAGCCATAGTATACTATGTCGAAAAAAGTCAGTATATATGTCAAAAAAAGAAATAAAAAAGTCATAGTATAGTATGTCCAATAAAGTTATAAAAACGTCATAATACAGTATGTTGAAAAAAGTCATAATATAGTATGTCAAAAAAAGTCATAGTATAGTACGTCGAAAAAAGTCATAGTATAGTATGTCGAAAAAAAGTCATAAAAAAAGTTATAGTGTAGAATGTCGAAAAAAGTCATAGTATAGTATGTCGAAAATAGTCATTGTATAGTATGTCGGAAAAATGGATAGTATAGTGTGTCGAAAAAAGTGAAAAAAATGTCATAGCATAGTATGTCCAAAGAAGTTATAAAAAAGTCATAGTATAGTATGTCGAAAAAAGTCATTATATTATGTCAAAAATAAATAAAAAAGTCATAGTACAGTATGTTGAAAAAAGTCATAATATAGTATGTCAAAAAAAGTCATAGTATAGTACGTCGTAAAAAGTCATAGTATAGTATGTCGAAAAAAAGTTATAAAAAAAGTTATAGTGTAGAATGTCGAAAAAAGTCATAGTATAGTATGTCGAAAAAAGTCATAGTATAGTATGTCGGAAAAAAGAAATAAAAAAGTCGTAGTATAGTATGTTGGAAAAAAGTGATAAAATAGTCATAGTATAGTATATCGAAAAAAGTCATGAAAGAGTCATTGTATAGTATGTCGATAAAGGTCATAATAAAGCCATAGTATACTATGTCGAAAAAAGTCAGTATATTATGTCAAAAAAAGAAATAAAAAAGTCATAGTATAGTATGTCCAATAAAGTTATAAAAACGTCATAATACAGTATGTTGAAAAAAGTCATAATATAGTATGTCAAAAAAAGTCATAGTATAGTACGTCGAAAAAAGTCATAGTATAGTATGTCGAAAAAAAGTCATAAAAAAAGTTATAGTGTAGAATGTCGAAAAAAGTCATAGTATAGTATGTCGAAAATAGTCATTGTATAGTATGTCGGAAAAATGGATAGTATAGTGTGTCGAAAAAAGTGAAAAAAATGTCATAGCATAGTATGTCCAAAGAAGTTATAAAAAAGTCATAGTATAGTATGTCGAAAAAAGTCATTATATTATGTCAAAAATAAATAAAAAAGTCATAGTACAGTATGTTGAAAAAAGTCATAATATAGTACGTCAAAAAAAGTCATAGTATAGTACGTCGTAAAAAGTCATAGTATAGTATGTCGAAAAAAAGTTATAAAAAAAGTTATAGTGTAGAATGTCGAAAAAAGTCATAGTATAGTATGTCGAAAAAAGTCACAGTATAGTATGTCGGAAAAAAGAAATAAAAAAGTCGTAGTATAGTATGTCAAAAAAAGGTATAATGAAGTTATAATATACTATGTCGACAAAAGTCAGTATATTGTGTCAAAAAAAGTCATAAAAAAAGTCATGGTATAGTATGTCGAAAAATGCCATAAAAAAGTCATAGTATAGTATGTTAAAAAAAAGTCATAGTATAGTATGTCAAAAAAAAGTCGTAGAATAGTACGTCAAAAAAAGTCATAGTATAGTATGTTGGAAAAAAGTGATAAAATAGTCATAGTATAGTATATCGAAAAAAGTCATGAAAGAGTCATTGTATAGTATGTCGATAAGGTCATAATAAAGCCATTGTATACTATGTCGAAAAAAGTCAGTATATATGTCAAAAAAAGAAATAAAAAAGTCATAGTATAGTATGTCCAATAAAGTTATAAAAACGTCATAATACAGTATGTTGAAAAAAGTCATAATATAGTATGTCAAAAAAAGTCATAGTATAGTACGTCGAAAAAAGTCATAGTATAGTATGTCGAAAAAAGTCATTGTATAGTATGTCGGAAAAATGGATAGTATAGTGTGTCGAAAAAAGTGAAAAAAATGTCATAGCATAGCATGTCCAAAGAAGTTATAAAAAAGTCATAGTATAGTATGTCGAAAAAAGTCATTATATTATGTCAAAAATAAATAAAAAAGTCATAGTACAGTATGTTGAATAAAGTCATAATATCGTACGTCAAAAAAAGTCATAGTATAATACGTCGTAAAAAGTCATAGTATAGTATGTCGAAAAAAAGTTATAAAAAAAGTTATAGTGTAGAATGTCGAAAAAAGTCATAGTATAGTATGTCGAAAAAAGTCATAGTATAGTATGTCGGAAAAAAGAAATAAAAAAGTCGTAGTATAGTATGTCAAAAAAAGTTATAATAAAGTCATAGTATAGTATGTCGAAAAAAGGTATAATGAAGTTATAATATACTATGTCGACAAAAGTCAGTATATTGTGTCAAAAAAAGTCATAAAAAAAGTCATGGTATAGTATGTCGAAAAATGCCATAAAAAAGTCATAGTATAGTATGTTAAAAAAAAGTCATAGTATAGTATGTCAAAAAAAAGTCGTAGAATAGTACGTCAAAAAAAGTCATAGTATAGTATGTTGGAAAAAAGTGATAAAATAGTCATAGTATAGTATATCGAAAAAGTCATGAAAGAGTCATTGTATAGTATGTCGATAAAGGTCATAATAAAGCCATAGTATACTATGTCGAAAAAAGTCAGTATATTATGTCAAAAAAAGAAATAAAAATGTCATAGTATAGTATGTCCAATAAAGTTATAAAAATGTCATAATACAGTATGTTGAAAAAAGTCATTATATAGTATGTCAAAAAAAGTCATAGTATAGTACGTCGAAAAAAGTCATAGTATAGTATGTCGAAAAAAAGTCATAAAAAAAGTTATAGTGTAGAATGTCGAAAAAGTCATAGTATAGTATGTCGAAAATAGTCATTGTATAGTATGTCGGAAAAATGGATAGTATAGTGTGTCGAAAAAAGTGAAAAAAATGTCATAGCATAGTATGTCCAAAGAAGTTATAAAAAAGTCATAGTATAGTATGTCGAAAAAAGTCATTATATTATGTCAAAAATAAATAAAAAAGTCATAGTACAGTATGTTGAAAAAAGTCATAATATAGTACGTCAAAAAAAGTCATAGTATAGTACGTCGTAAAAAGTCATAGTATAGTATGTCGAAAAAAAGTTATAAAAAAAGTTATAGTGTAGAATGTCGAAAAAAGTCATAGTATAGTATGTCGAAAAAAGTCATAGTATAGTATGTCAAAAAAAAGTCGTAGAATAGTACGTCAAAAAAAGTCATAGTATAGTATGTTGGAAAAAAGTGATAAAATAGTCATAGTATAGTATATCGAAAAAAGTCATGAAAGAGTCATTGTATAGTATGTCGATAAAGGTCATAATAAAGCCATTGTATACTATGTCGAAAAAAGTCAGTATATTATGTCAAAAAAAGAAATAAAAAAGTCATAGTATAGTATGTCCAATAAAGTTATAAAAACGTCATAATACAGTATGTTGAAAAAAGTCATAATATAGTATGTCAAAAAAAGTCATAGTATAGTACGTCGAAAAAAGTCATAGTATAGTATGTCGAAAAAAAGTCATAAAAAAAGTTATAGTGTAGAATGTCGAAAAAAGTCATAGTATAGTATGTCGAAAATAGTCATTGTATAGTATGTCGGAAAAATGGATAGTATAGTGTGTCGAAAAAAGTGAAAAAAATGTCATAGCATAGTATGTCCAAAGAAGTTATAAAAAAGTCATAGTATAGTATGTCGAAAAAAGTCATTATATTATGTCAAAAATAAATAAAAAAGTCATAGTACAGTATGTTGAAAAAAGTCATAATATAGTACGTCAAAAAAAGTCATAGTATAGTACGTCGTAAAAAGTCATAGTATAGTATGTCGAAAAAAAGTTATAAAAAAAGTTATAGTGTAGAATGTCGAAAAAAGTCATAGTATAGTATGTCGAAAAAAGTGATAAAATAGTCATAGTATAGTATATCGAAAAAAGTCATGAAAGAGTCATTGTATAGTATGTCGATAAAGGTCATAATAAAGCCATTGTATACTATGTCGAAAAAAGTCAGTATATATGTCAAAAAAAGAAATAAAAAAGTCATAGTATAGTATGTCCAATAAAGTTATAAAAACGTTATAATACAGTATGTTGAAAAAAGTCATAATATAGTATGTCAAAAAAAGTCATAGTATAGTACGTCGAAAAAAGTCATAGTATAGTATGTCGAAAAAAGTCATTGTATAGTATGTCGGAAAAATGGATAGTATAGTGTGTCGAAAAAAGTGAAAAAAATGTCATAGCATAGCATGTCCAAAGAAGTTATAAAAAAGTCATAGTATAGTATGTCGAAAAAAGTCATTATATTATGTCAAAAATAAATAAAAAAGTCATAGTACAGTATGTTGAATAAAGTCATAATATCGTACGTCAAAAAAAGTCATAGTATAATACGTCGTAAAAAGTCATAGTATAGTATGTCGAAAAAAAGTTATAAAAAAAGTTATAGTGTAGAATGTCGAAAAAAGTCATAGTATAGTATGTCGAAAAAAGTCATAGTATAGTATGTCGGAAAAAAGAAATAAAAAAGTCGTAGTATAGTATGTCAAAAAAAGTTATAATAAAGTCATAGTATAGTATGTCGAAAAAAGGTATAATGAAGTTATAATATACTCTGTCGACAAAAGTCAGTATATTGTGTCAAAAAAAGTCATAAAAAAAGTCATGGTATAGTATGTCGAAAAATGCCATAAAAAAGTCATAGTATAGTATGTTAAAAAAAAGTCATAGTATAGTATGTCAAAAAAAAGTCGTAGAATAGTACGTCAAAAAAAGTCATAGTATAGTATGTTGGAAAAAAGTGATAAAATAGTCATAGTATAGTATATCGAAAAAAGTCATGAAAGAGTCATTGTATAGTATGTCGATAAAGGTCATAATAAAGCCATAGTATACTATGTCGAAAAAAGTCAGTATATTATGTAAAAAAAAGAAATAAAAATGTCATAGTATAGTATGTCCAATAAAGTTATAAAAATGTCATAATACAGTATGTTGAAAAAAGTCATAATATAGTATGTCAAAAAAAGTCATAGTATAGTACGTCGAAAAAAGTCATAGTATAGTATGTCGAAAAAAAGTCATAAAAAAAGTTATAGTGTAGAATGTCGAAAAAAGTCATAGTATAGTATGTCGAAAAAAGTCATTGTATAGTATGTCGGAAAAATGGATAGTATAGTGTGTCGAAAAAAGTGAAAAAAATGTCATAGCATAGTATGTCCAAAGAAGTTATAAAAAAGTCATAGTATAGTATGTCAAAAAAAAGTCGTAGAATAGTACGTCAAAAAAAGTCATAGTATAGTATGTTGGAAAAAAGTGATAAAATAGTCATAGTATAGTATATCGAAAAAAGTCATGAAAGAGTCATTGTATAGTATGTCGATAAAGGTCATAATAAAGCCATAGTATACTATGTCGAAAAAAGTCAGTATATTATGTCAAAAAAAGAAATAAAAAAGTCATAGTATAGTATGTCCAATAAAGTTATAAAAACGTCATAATACAGTATGTTGAAAAAAGTCATAATATAGTATGTCAAAAAAAGTCATAGTATAGTACGTCGAAAAAAGTCATAGTATAGTATGTCGAAAAAAAGTCATAAAAAAAGTTATAGTGTAGAATGTCGAAAAAAGTCATAGTATAGTATGTCGAAAATAGTCATTGTATAGTATGTCGGAAAAATGGATAGTATAGTGTGTCGAAAAAAGTGAAAAAAATGTCATAGCATAGTATGTCCAAAGAAGTTATAAAAAAGTCATAGTATAGTATGTCGAAAAAAGTCATTATATTATGTCAAAAATAAATAAAAAAGTCATATTACAGTATGTTGAAAAAAGTCATAATATCGTACGTCAAAAAAAGTCATAGTATAGTACGTCGTAAAAAGTCATAGTATAGTATGTCGAAAAAAAGTTATAAAAAAAGTCATAGTATAGTACGTCGTAAAAAGTCATAGTATAGTATGTCGAAAAAAATCATAGTATAGTATGTCGGAAAAAAGAAATAAAAAAGTCGTAATATAGTATGTCAAAAAAAGTTATAATAAAGTCATAGTATAGTATGTCGAAAAAAGGTATAATGAAGTTATAATATACTATGTCGACAAAAGTCAGTATATTGTGTCAAAAAAAGTCATAAAAAAAGTCATGGTATAGTATGTCGAAAAATGCTATAAAAAAGTCATAGTATAGTATGTTAAAAAAAAGTCATAGTATAGTATGTCAAAAAAAAGTCGTAGAATAGTACGTCAAAAAAAGTCATAGTATAGTATGTTGGAAAAAAGTGATAAAATAGTCATAGTATAGTATATCGAAAAAAGTCATGAAAGAGTCATTGTATAGTATGTCGATAAAGGTCATAATAAAGCCATAGTATACTATGTCGAAAAAAGTCAGTATATTATGTCAAAAAAAGAAATAAAAAAGTCATAGTATAGTATGTCCAATAAAGTTATAAAAACGTCATAATACAGTATGTTGAAAAAAGTCATAATATAGTATGTCAAAAAAAGTCATAGTATAGTACGTCGAAAAAAGTCATAGTATAGTATGTCGAAAAAAAGTCATAAAAAAAGTTATAGTGTAGAATGTCGAAAAAAGTCATAGTATAGTATGTCGAAAAAAGTCATAGTATAGTATGTCGGAAAAAAGAAATAAAAAAGTCGTAGTATAGTATGTCAAAAAAAGTTATAATAAAGTCATAGTATAGTATGTCGAAAAAAGGTATAATGAAGTTATAATATACTCTGTCGACAAAAGTCAGTATATTGTGTCAAAAAAAGTCATAAAAAAAGTCATGGTATAGTATGTCGAAAAATGCCATAAAAAAGTCATAGTATAGTATGTTAAAAAAAAGTCATAGTATAGTATGTCAAAAAAAAGTCGTAGAATAGTACGTCAAAAAAAGTCATAGTATAGTATGTTGGAAAAAAGTGATAAAATAGTCATAGTATAGTATATCGAAAAAAGTCATGAAAGATTCATTGTATAGTATGTCGATAAAGGTCATAATAAAGCCATAGTATACTATGTCGAAAAAAGTCAGTATATTATGTCAAAAAAAGAAATAAAAAAGTCATAGTATAGTATGTCCAATAAAGTTATAAAAATGTCATAATACAGTATGTTGAAAAAAGTCATAATATAGTATGTCAAAAAAAGTCATAGTATAGTACGTCGAAAAAAGTCATAGTATAGTATGTCAAAAAAAAGTCATAAAAAAAGTTATAGTGTAGAATGTCGAAAAAAGTCATAGTATAGTATGTCGAAAAAAGTCATTGTATAGTATGTCGGAAAAATGGATAGTATAGTGTGTCGAAAAAAGTGAAAAAAATGTCATAGCATAGTATGTCCAAAGAAGTTATAAAAAAGTCATAGTATAGTATGTCGAAAAAAGTCATTATATTATGTCAAAAATAAATAAAAAAGTCATAGTACAGTATGTTGAAAAAAGTCATAATATAGTACGTCAAAAAAAGTCATAGTATAGTACGTCGTAAAAAGTCATAGTATAGTATGTCGAAAAAAAGTTATAAAAAAAGTTATAGTGTAGAATGTCGAAAAAAGTCATAGTATAGTATGTCGAAAAAAGTCATAGTATAGTATGTCGGAAAAAAGAAATAAAAAAGTCATAGTATAGTATGTCGAAAAAAGTCATAGTATAGTATGTCGAAAAAAGTCATAGTATAGTATGTCGGAAAAAAGAAATAAAAAAGTCGTAGTATAGTATGTCAAAAAAAGTTATAATAAAGTCATAGTATAGTATGTCGAAAAAAGGTATAATGAAGTTATAATATACTATGTCGACAAAAGTCAGTATATTGTGTCAAAAAAAGTCATAAAAAAAGTCATGGTATAGTATGTCGAAAAATGCTATAAAAAAGTCATAGTATAGTATGTTAAAAAAAAGTCATAGCATAGTATGTCAAAAAAAAGTCGTAGAATAGTACGTCAAAAAAAGTCATAGTATAGTATGTTGGAAAAAAGTGATAAAATAGTCATAGTATAGTATATCGAAAAAAGTCATGAAAGAGTCATTGTATAGTATGTCGATAAAGGTCATAATAAAGCCATAGTATACTATGTCGAAAAAAGTCAGTATATTATGTCAAAAAAAGAAATAAAAAAGTCATAGTATAGTATGTCCAATAAAGTTATAAAAACGTCATAATACAGTATGTTGAAAAAAGTCATAATATAGTATGTCAAAAAAAGTCATAGTATAGTACGTCGAAAAAAATCATAGTATAGTATGTCGAAAAAAAGTCATAAAAAAAGTTATAGTGTAGAATGTCGAAAAAAGTCATAGTATAGTATGTCGAAAATAGTCATTGTATAGTATGTCGGAAAAATGGATAGTATAGTGTGTCGAAAAAAGTGAAAAAAATGTCATAGCATAGTATGTCCAAAGAAGTTATAAAAAAGTCATAGTATAGTATGTCGAAAAAAGTCATTATATTATGTCAAAAATAAATAAAAAAGTCATAGTACAGTATGTTGAAAAAAGTCATAATATAGTATGTCAAAAAAAGTCATAGTATAGTACGTCGTAAAAAGTCATAGTATAGTATGTCGAAAAAAAGTTATAAAAAAAGTTATAGTGTAGAATGTCGAAAAAAGTCATAGTATAGTATGTCGAAAAAAGTCATAGTATAGTATGTCGGAAAAAAGAAATAAAAAAGTCGTAGTATAGTATGTTGGAAAAAAGTGATAAAATAGTCATAGTATAGTATATCGAAAAAAGTCATGAAAGAGTCATTGTATAGTATGTCGATAAAGGTCATAATAAAGCCATAGTATACTATGTCGAAAAAAGTCAGTATATTATGTCAAAAAAAGAAATAAAAAAGTCATAGTATAGTATGTCCAATAAAGTTATAAAAACGTCATAATACAGTATGTTGAAAAAAGTCATAATATAGTATGTCAAAAAAAGTCATAGTATAGTACGTCGAAAAAAGTCATAGTATAGTATGTCGAAAAAAAGTCATAAAAAAAGTTATAGTGTAGAATGTCGAAAAAAGTCATAGTATAGTATGTCGAAAATAGTCATTGTATAGTATGTCGGAAAAATGGATAGTATAGTGTGTCGAAAAAAGTGAAAAAAATGTCATAGCATAGTATGTCCAAAGAAGTTATAAAAAAGTCATAGTATAGTATGTCGAAAAAAGTCATTATATTATGTCAAAAATAAATAAAAAAGTCATAGTACAGTATGTTGAAAAAAGTCATAATATAGTACGTCAAAAAAAGTCATAGTATAGTACGTCGTAAAAAGTCATAGTATAGTATGTCGAAAAAAGTATAGTATGTCGGAAAAAAGTTATAAAAAAAGTTATAGTGTAGAATGTCGAAAAAAGTCATAGTATAGTATGTCGAAAAAAGTCATAGTATAGTATGTCGGAAAAAAGAAATAAAAAAGTCGTAGTATAGTATGTCAAAAAAAGTTATAATAAAGTCATAGTATAGTATGTCGAAAAAAGGTATAATGAAGTTATAATATACTCTGTCGACAAAAGTCAGTATATTATGTCAAAAAAAGTCATAAAAAAAGTCATGGTATAGTATGTCGAAAAATGCCATAAAAAAGTCATAGTATAGTATGTTAAAAAAAAGTCATAGTATAGTATGTCAAAAAAAAGTCGTAGAATAGTACGTCAAAAAAAGTCATAGTATAGTATGTTGGAAAAAAGTGATAAAATAGTCATAGTATAGTATATCGAAAAAAGTCATGAAAGAGTCATTGTATAGTATGTCGATAAAGGTCATAATAAAGCCATAGTATACTATGTCGAAAAAAGTCAGTATATATGTCAAAAAAAGAAATAAAAAAGTCATAGTATAGTATGTCCAATAAAGTTATAAAAACGTCATAATACAGTATGTTGAAAAAAGTCATAATATAGTATGTCAAAAAAAGTCATAGTATAGTACGTCGAAAAAAGTCATAGTATAGTATGTCGAAAAAAAGTCATAAAAAAAGTTATAGTGTAGAATGTCGAAAAAAGTCATAGTATAGTATGTCGAAAAAAGTCATTGTATAGTATGTCGGAAAAATGGATAGTATAGTGTGTCGAAAAAAGTGAAAAAAATGTCATAGCATAGTATGTCCAAAGAAGTTATAAAAAAGTCATAGTATAGTATGTCGAAAAAAGTCATTATATTATGTCAAAAATAAATAAAAAAGTCATAGTACAGTATGTTGAAAAAAGTCATAATATAGTACGTCAAAAAAAGTCATAGGATAGTACGTCGTAAAAAGTCATAGTATAGTATGTCGAAAAAAAGTTATAAAAAAAGTTATAGTGTAGAATGTCGAAAAAAGTCATAGTATAGTATGTCGAAAAAAGTCATAGTATAGTATGTCGGAAAAAAGAAATAAAAAAGTCGTAGTATAGTATGTCAAAAAAAGTTATAATAAAGTCATACTATAGTATGTCGAAAAAAGGTATAATGAAGTTATAATATACTATGTCGACAAAAGTCAGTATATTGTGTCAAAAAAAGTCATAAAAAAAGTCATGGTATAGTATGTCGAAAAATGCTATAAAAAAGTCCTAGTATAGTATGTTAAAAAAAAGTCATAGTATAGTATGTCAAAAAAAAGTCGTAGAATAGTACGTCAAAAAAAGTCATAGTATAGTATGTTGGAAAAAAGTGATAAAATAGTCATAGTATAGTATATCGAAAAAAGTCATGAAAGAGTCATTGTATAGTATGTCGATAAAGGTCATAATAAAACCATAGTATACTATGTCGAAAAAAGTCAGTATATTATGTCAAAAAAAGAAATAAAAAAGTCATAGTATAGTATGTCCAATAAAGTTATAAAAACGTCATAATACAGTATGTTGAAAAAAGTCATAATATAGTATGTCAAAAAAAGTCATAGTATAGTACGTCGAAAAAAGTCATAGTATAGTATGTCGAAAAAAAGTAATAAAAAAAGTTATAGTGTAGAATGTCGAAAAAAGTCATAGTATAGTATGTCGAAAATAGTCATTGTATAGTATGTCGGAAAAATGGATAGTATAGTGTGTCGAAAAAAGTGAAAAAAATGTCATAGCATAGTATGTCCAAAGAAGTTATAAAAAAGTCATAGTATAGTATGTCGAAAAAAGTCATTATATTATGTCAAAAATAAATAAAAAAAGTCATAGTACAGTATGTTGAAAAAAGTCATAATATAGTACGTCAAAAAAAGTCATAGGATAGTACGTCGTAAAAAGTCATAGTATAGTATGTCGAAAAAAGTCATAGTATAGTATGTCGGAAAAAAGAAATAAAAAAGTCGTAGTATAGTATGTCAAAAAAAGTTATAATAAAGTCATAGTATAGTATGTCGAAAAAAGGTATCATGAAGTTATAATATACTATGTCGACAAAAGTCAGTATATTGTGTCAAAAAAAGTCATAAAAAAAGTCATGGTATAGTATGTCGAAAAATGCTATAAAAAAGTCATAGTATAGTATGTTAAAAAAAAGTCATAGTATAGTATGTCAAAAAAAAGTCGTAGAATAGTACGTCAAAAAAAGTCATAGTATAGTATGTTGGAAAAAAGTGATAAAATAGTCATAGTATAGTATATCGAAAAAAGTAATGAAAGAGTCATTGTATAGTATGTCGATAAAGGTCATAATAAAGCCATAGTATACTATGTCGAAAAAAGTCAGTATATTATGTCAAAAAAAGAAATAAAAAAGTCATAGTATAGTATGTCCAATAAGGTTAAAAAAACGTCATAATACAGTATGTTGAAAAAAGTCATAATATAGTATGTCAAAAAAAGTCATAGTATAGTACGTCGAAAAAAGTCATAGTATAGTATGTCGAAAAAAAGTCATAAAAAAAGTTATAGTGTAGAATGTCGAAAAAAGTCATAGTATAGTATGTCGAAAAAAGTCATTGTATAGTATGTCGGAAAAATGGATAGTATAGTGTGTCGAAAAAAGTGAAAAAAATGTCATAGCATAGTATGTCCAAAGAAGTTATAAAAAAGTCATAGTATAGTATGTCGAAAAAAGTCATTATATTATGTCAAAAATAAATAAAAAAGTCATAGTACAGTATGTTGAAAAAAGTCATAATATAGTACGTCAAAAAAAGTCATAGGATAGTACGTCGTAAAAAGTCATAGTATAGTATGTCGAAAAAAAGTTATAAAAAAAGTTATAGTGTAGAATGTCGAAAAAAGTCATAGTATAGTATGTCGAAAAAAGTCATAGTATAGTATGTCGGAAAAAAGAAATAAAAAAGTCGTAGTATAGTATGTCAAAAAAAGTTATAATAAAGTCATAGTATAATATGTCGAAAAAAGGTATAATGAAGTTATAATATACTCTGTCGACAAAAGTCAGTATATTGTGTCAAAAAAAGTCATAAAAAAAGTCATGGTATAGTATGTCGAAAAATGCCATAAAAAAGTCATAGTATAGTATGTTAAAAAAAAGTCATAGTATAGTATGTCAAAAAAAAGTCGTAGAATAGTACGTCAAAAAAAGTCATAGTATAGTATGTTGGAAAAAAGTGATAAAATAGTCATAGTATAGTATATCGAAAAAAGTCATGAAAGAGTCATTGTATAGTATGTCGATAAAGGTCATAATAAAGCCATAGTATACTATGTCGAAAAAAGTCAGTATATTATGTCAAAAAAAGAAATAAAAAAGTCATAGTATAGTATGTCCAATAAAGTTATAAAAACGTCATAATACAGTATGTTGAAAAAAGTCATAATATAGTATGTCAAAAAAAGTCATAGTATAGTACGTCGAAAAAAGTCATAGTATAGTATGTCGAAAAAAAGTCATAAAAAAATTTATAGTGTAGAATGTCGAAAAAAGTCATAGTATAGTATGTCGAAAAAAGTCATTGTATAGTATGTCGGAAAAATGGATAGTATAGTGTGTCGAAAAAAGTTAAAAAAATGTCATAGCATAGTATGTCCAAAGAAGTTATAAAAAAGTCATAGTATAGTATGTCGAAAAAAGTCATTATATTATGTCAAAAATAAATAAAAAAGTCATAGTACAGTATGTTGAAAAAAGTCATAATATAGTACGTCAAAAAAAGTCATAGGATAGTACGTCGTAAAAAGTCATAGTATAGTATGTCGAAAAAAAGTTATAAAAAAAGTTATAGTGTAGAATGTCGAAAAAAGTCATAGTATAGTATGTCGAAAAAAGTCATAGTATAGTATGTCGGAAAAAAGAAATAAAAAAGTCGTAGTATAGTATGTCAAAAAAAGTTATAATAAAGTCATAGTATAGTATGTCGAAAAAAGGTATAATGAAGTTATAATATACTCTGTCGACAAAAGTCAGTATATTGTGTCAAAAAAAGTCATAAAAAAAGTCATGGTATAGTATGTCGAAAAATGCCATAAAAAAGTCATAGTATAGTATGTTAAAAAAAAGTCATAGTATAGTATGTCAAAAAAAAGTCGTAGAATAGTACGTCAAAAAAAGTCATAGTATAGTATGTTGGAAAAAAGTGATAAAATAGTCATAGTATAGTATATCGAAAAAAGTCATGAAAGAGTCATTGTATAGTATGTCGATAAAGGTCATAATAAAGCCATAGTATACTATGTCGAAAAAAGTCAGTATATTATGTCAAAAAAAGAAATAAAAAAGTCATAGTATAGTATGTCCAATAAAGTTATAAAAACGTCATAGTACAGTATGTTGAAAAAAGTCATAATATAGTATGTCAAAAAAAGTCATAGTATAGTACGTCGAAAAAAGTCATAGTATAGTATGTCGAAAAAAAGTCATAAAAAAAGTTATAGTGTAGAATGTCGAAAAAAGTCATAGTATAATATGTCGAAAAAAGTCATTGTATAGTATGTCGGAAAAATGGATAGTATAGTGTGTCGAAAAAAGTTAAAAAAATGTCATAGCATAGTATGTCCAAAGAAGTTATAAAAAAGTCATAGTATAGTATGTCGAAAAAAGTCATTATATTATGTCAAAAATAAATAAAAAAGTCATAGTACAGTATGTTGAAAAAAGTCATAATATAGTACGTCAAAAAAAGTCATAGGATAGTACGTCGTAAAAAGTCATAGTATAGTATGTCGAAAAAAAGTTATAAAAAAAGTTATAGTGTAGAATGTCGAAAAAAGTCATAGTATAGTATGTCGAAAAAAGTCATAGTATAGTATGTCGGAAAAAAGAAATAAAAAAGTCGTAGTATAGTATGTCAAAAAAAGTTATAATAAAGTCATAGTATAGTATGTCGAAAAAAGGTATAATGAAGTTATAATATACTATGTCGACAAAAGTCAGTATATTGTGTCAAAAAAAGTCATAAAAAAAGTCATGGTATAGTATGTCGAAAAATGCCATAAAAAAGTCATAGTATAGTATGTTAAAAAAAAGTCATAGTATAGTATGTCAAAAAAAAGTCGTAGAATAGTACGTCAAAAAAAGTCATAGTATAGTATGTTGGAAAAAAGTGATAAAATAGTCATAGTATAGTATATCGAAAAAAGTCATGAAAGAGTCATTGTATAGTATGTCGATAAAGGTCATAATAAAGCCATAGTATACTATGTCGAAAAAAGTCAGTATATTATGTAAAAAAAAGAAATAAAAAAGTCATAGTATAGTATGTCCAATAAGGTTAAAAAAACGTCATAATACAGTATGTTGAAAAAAGTCATAATATAGTATGTCAAAAAAAGTCATAGTATAGTACGTCGAAAAAAGTCATAGTATAGTATGTCGAAAAAAAGTCATAAAAAAAGTTATAGTGTAGAATGTCGAAAAAAGTCATAGTATAGTATATCGAAAAAAGTCATTGTATAGTATGTCGGAAAAATGGAGAGTATAGTGTGTCGAAAAAAGTGAAAAAAATGTCATAGCATAGTATGTCCAAAGAAGTTATAAAAAAAGTCATAGTATAGTATGTCGAAAAAAGTCATTATATTATGTCAAAAATAAATAAAAAAGTCATAGTACAGTATGTTGAAAAAAGTCATAATATAGTACGTCAAAAAAAGTCATAGTATAGTACGTCGTAAAAAGTCATAGTATAGTATGTCGAAAAAAAGTTATAAAAAAAGTTATAGTGTAGAATGTCGAAAAAAGTCATAGTATAGTATGTCGAAAAAAGTCATAGTATAGTATGTCGGAAAAAAGAAATAAAAAAGTCGTAGTATAGTATGTCAAAAAAAGTTATAATAAAGTCATAGTATAGTATGTCGAAAAAAGTCATTGTATAGTATGTCGGAAAAATGGATAGTATAGTGTGTCGAAAAAAGTGAAAAAAATGTCATAGCACAGTATGTCCAAAGAAGTTATAAAAAAGTCATAGTATAGTATGTCGAAAAAAGTCATTATATTATGTCAAAAATAAATAAAAAAGTCATAGTACAGTATGTTGAAAAAAGTCATAATATAGTATGTCAAAAAAAGTCATAGTATAGTACGTCGTAAAAAGTCATAGTATAGTATGTCGAAAAAAAGTTATAAAAAAAGTTATAGTGTAGAATGTCGAAAAAAGTCATAGTATAGTATGTCGAAAAAAGTCATAGTATAGTATGTCGGAAAAATGGATAGTATAGTGTGTCGAAAAAAGTGAAAAAAATGTCATAGCATAGTATGTCCAAAGAAGTTATAAAAAAGTCATAGTATAGTATGTCGAAAAAAAGTCATTATATTATGTCAAAAATAAATAAAAAAGTCATAGTACAGTATGTTGAAAAAAGTCATAATATAGTACGTCAAAAAAAGTCATAGTATAGTACGTCGTAAAAAGTCATAGTATAGTGTGTCGAAAAAAAGTTATAAAAAAAGTTATAGTGTAGAATGTCGAAAAAAGTCATAGTATAGTATGTCGAAAAAAGTCATAGTATAGTATGTCGGAAAAAAGAAATAAAAAAGTCGTAGTATAGTATGTCAAAAAAAGTTATAATAAAGTCATAGTATAGTATGTCGAAAAAAGGTATAATGAAGTTATAATATACTATGTCGACAAAAGTCAGTATATTGTGTCAAAAAAAGTCATAAAAAAAGTCATGGTATAGTATGTCGAAAAATGCCATAAAAAAGTCATAGTATAGTATGTTAAAAAAAAGTCATAGTATAGTATGTCAAAAAAAAGTCGTAGAATAGTACGTCAAAAAAAGTCATAGTATAGTATGTTGGAAAAAAGTGATAAAATAGTCATAGTATAGTATATCGAAAAAAGTCATGAAAGAGTCATGGTATAGTATGTCGATAAAGGTCATAATAAAGCCATAGTATACTATGTCGAAAAAAGTCAGTATATTATGTCAAAAAAAGAAATAAAAAAGTCATAGTATAGTATATCCAATAAAGTTATAAAAACGTCATAAACAAAGTTATAGGGTAGTATGTCGAAAAAAATCATAGTATAGTATGTCGATAAAAGTCATAAAAAAGTTATAGTGATAAAAAACTGATAAAAAAGTCCTAGTATAGTATGTCGAAAAAAGTCACATTATAGTATGTTGGAAAAAGTCATGAAAAAGTCAGATAAATATCTTAAAAAAAAAACTAAAAAAAAATCTGAAACAATAATAAAAGTATTGAGAGAATAGTTTGTTTCACTGGTGTTTCCTCACTCTGTGAGTTAGTCTAGGATCAATCGCATCTCAGAGGCAGCTGAGCTGCTTCTGATGAGCCTCCCTGTGGTTCTCCAGCTGCTCCTCCAGTGTTTCTGTAGGATGGAGACACAAAAAAAACACATTACAGATACACAATCATTTAAATATAAAAATCATGTCATTTGACTGTTGCAGTTTCCAGCTGTGTACTGATGGTTGTGTTTTTCAGGTCCACCTCTCCCGCCTTGATGTCCTCATCTCCATCCAGTCTACTGCTCTTCCCCCAACACCTTGTGCTCCTTAAATGGGCTTTTCGCTTCAGATATTCTGAATTTCTGCTCATCAGAGACAATTGTATTCTCAGGAAGCGTAAATCACACTGAATGATGTCTAAATGTCTATGTCTTTTACAGAACATATCCTATAATTTCATTAATTTAAAATAAGTTTATAACAAAGCTAAAGAGGAGCTGAATTTAAAATATGTTGTATGCTTTCAATATTCTCAGTTGGTCTGTAGGCCTATAGCATTTCTCTTCCTCCCAGATGTCATCCATTGAGGTTGCATGTTTACTAGTGTGTGACAAATAAAAACACCAGTCTTAAAATGCAACACAACTGACGGTTAAAGTAAAACTCCTACAATATTAATACATTTTTATGGAATTTATAGTTATATCTATAGCTAGCATTGATGCTGGAAAGTGTATCACAGTGTATTACATGACATTGCAATCCACCAAAAAATGCAAAGAATAAGAAGACGACTGTAAAGTGGAGAATTGCATAATGTTCATGAATAAAATGACAAAGATACGCAGGATTTGAACAAATCTGAAGATTCTTCCATAGTTCCCGAGGACTATGTAAACACCAGTCCATCTGCACTCGTCTATGTGATGAAACAAAATAAAGAAAGTCATCAGAATTATGAGTTGCATTCATTTCTAGTCAAACCATGTTGTACACATTCAAACCAACCTTGGTGTATGAAATAAAAAAAGTGGATATTTGCACTAATAAATTATCTTTCATTTCATTTATTTTGTTAATTAATAGTTTTAATACATTCTTTTTTAAGTGTGTTTAGAGTGCATGGAGAAATTAAAAATCACCTGGAAGAAAACATAAATGCTTTTAGTCCTATTTAGAACATGGGGTAGTCATGTACTTCAGTCTCTTGTGGCCAAAATGAGTATGAGCAAAAAATAAAATAAATTCACCTGCAAAAACGTTTGTTTTCACCTGTTTCCACAGATGAAAAAAAGTAACTTAGAAAAATGATCCTGCCAAAACCTTTCCCCCCACCTGCTTCACAGATGAAAATAAAAAAAAAGATTTAGGAACTTTGCCAGAAGATTATCCTGGCAAATTCTTAGTCATAAACACAGGAGAGAAAACAATTTAGATAGGACCTAAAAAATGGATCACAATATTTATTTTGTTCTCACTTGCCTCTCAGGGCTTCCGTAAAGTTGCCTTTAATGTACCATGTGTTTTAGGTTCATAAAAAGGCTTTGTAGCATTTTTCAAAACAATAGTTTTTGTCATTTTAAAACCTAGTTCCCCTTGGCTTTGTGTCCACCTTAAACATGATGTATATTGTCCATAATCACAGATAAATATTTATTAAAGGATGACAGGTTAAACAGAAAATGTACAGTATTTCAGTTGCAGAGAAACAAAGTAAAGCAGACATGCACACAGGAGTTTGTGAAAACGCGATACAAAATGTAAAACGACAAGCAGGTGTAATGAAAGGGAAATAAAGTTAAGTATAGTGTTAGAATCTTCTTTATTTACAGAAATGTAACTTTACATTTGACTTTACTGTACTATAACTATACCGAGACTTAACTGTACAACCCACCAGAAAGCAGCAGTGGAAACAGAGATACAATTTCATGTCATTTCAAACAAGCCACCTCCATTATAAAATTCACTGTGCTTGTACTGGAGCGCCCTCTAGCGGCTTTTTCCCCATGACAAAGAGAGAGGGTAAGGGAAAGCAAGTAGATAAAAGTAGGAAGGAGCAATGAAGTAGCACTTTACTAATATGTCTGAACATACCCACTGTTTCCGGCAGAGGTAACACACTCTTGCTATTATTGGATCTACTCCTTCATCAGGTACAGGAGAATGTTTACAGGATAGCAATCACAGTTGGGTGGAGCAGAGAATGTGGAAGTTCATCCCCTTGTGCATCCCCGGTCACTATTCCTCCATTCTGGGCCAGAGCACTTAACAGGAGACAGACACACACAGTACTCGTCTAGCTGTCGTCAGCCTGCAGCATCTTCTCAATCTCTTGATCCCATTGGTCGTCTTTGTTGTCTGACTCAGTCACCACCTCGTACTCCTGAAGCTCCTGCTGCAGCTCCTTCTCCCAGTCTGCTGATTCATCTGCATGGAAGAGGAAGATTATGAGCAAGACAGTTATTTCATCCATCCATTTATTTATTATCTGTAACCGCTTATCCTATACAGGGTCGCGGGGGGGGCTGGAGCCGATCCAAGTTGACATCGGGCGAAGGCAGGGTACACCCTTGACAGGTCGCCAGACTGTCAAAGGGCCAATACAATTATTTACTCCACAGTATAATAACACTCAAAACAATCACAGAATGTTGTTTTCCAACATCCAAATGATCTGAATAAGTACAGTAAAGACTTGCAGCTGTGCGATGAGAGAATCTAGGAGACAACATTTAGCCGAAGAATCAGAAACTGTTAGAAAGCTAACCATCGGGAGAGGGGACGCTCTCCTTCTTATCCAGCACCAGCTGCTCCATCTCTTTCCTCAGGTCCTCCTGGTTGATGCCTGTCGAGTCGAAAGCATCGCTCACAAACTCGGACACTCCGGGACTTGTCGACATCTCCTCCTCTTCTTCCTGAGGTGGCTGCGAGTCATGCGGACGGGACAGAAAAAGGCAACTGTCTGTACTACTGTCTCGTATGTTTCAGAATGATTGTTGGAAAGTACAAAAAGACACACGTCTTTATTTTAGTACTCTTACCTTCTGTATGTCGCTGATGGAAACTGGAGGAGTTTTGGGTCTAACATTGTCTACAAAAAAAAATACAGCGCTATTATTTTTCCACTCAATGACCCGTGGATTACCTGTAAAACTGCAGCCCTGTCTGAGTTTATGTGTAGTAGGAGTGACATTAACAGCAATGACTAGGTGAATAATAATGAGGTAGATGGCAAGACCTGAAGACATGCTTCTCATGACTTTTTACAACCACACAAACGCTCCTAACATCACTTTTAGCATGGATAGCCTCTGATCCTACACCAGGAGCTCCACCTACAGAGCTCAGTCATACCACAACTTCAACTGTAAGTTATTTTGCTTCCAGGTCTCCAATCAGATGCTTTCCCAAGAGGACAAAAACTCTCACCACAGAGCACAAAGCAGAAATCCATGAGCTGTTCCCAATGATAAATCAAACCAGACAAGTGCAACAGCAGTGTTAGTGGTGCATGAAAGTTATTCACAAATCACAGACACATAAGGTGACAAAGCAGATTATTCTCTCTTTCCACATCTTCTATTGTAGAACATCAGTCTTTACAAATGAATACCCATTTTATGTAAATAAGGAGTGGAAAGAGAGTAGACCTGGGGCCAGATGTATAAACAATGTGTACGCACTAAAACCATACATATGCCATTTACCATATATTAACCATAGACTGTGTATTAGAAGTGGACGTAGACACCGTGACGGCACCCATTGGTTTGTGGACTACGGTTTTGAAGCCTCCAGTTCGGCTTTTTGTGCGTCACCACGACACGAGAGGGTGGAGCAGAGTACAACCGAACGCTGAATAAAGACATTTTTAGTCGACCAAAATGTTACAATTAATTTCATGAACTGAAAACACACTGTGAAAGGGTTAAAGTTCTAAGACGAAAACACGGACGACTCCCAGACCGGACAACACCGTGGTAGCGACCTGTCAATCAATCAAGGCAGCCCCGCCCTAAAGCATACCCTGCTTTATGGTCTATTTGACTCTAAATGGGACCATAATTTACTAAATGAACATCATGCTGTAGTGAAGAAGACTTGAAACTAGTGATTGAGACCATAAACTCATGTTTACAATGTTTACTGAGGTAATAAATCAAGTGAGAAGTAGGCTCATTTTCTCATAGACTTCTATACAATCAGACTTCTTTTTGCAACCAGAGGAGTCGCCCCCTGCTGGCTGTTAGAAAGAATGCAAGTTTAAGGCACTTCCGCATTGGCTTCACTTTTCAGATCCGGAGGTTGCCCACTGATATTAACTGGTATTTATAAAAGAAAAAACATGCTGTGTGCACCTCACACATACTTAAAGCCTTGCATACACATATTTTTTTCTAGAAAAAGTCTAGAGCAAATAAGGTGAGAGAAGAAATAATAACAAAACATCATTCATTTAGGTTGTTAGCTAATTTCACTGATTGACATTTTTTGTACAGTGATTTGTAAAATGTTAAAGGCACATTTACATGACTACAAAAACGTGATCAATTAATGATATGTGTGCTATAAATAGCCACAGTTTTTCATCGACAGGTCTAACGAGTTGTGGGACAAGCAGAAGTAATTGATATAACTGTTGGAGAAGAAATGAAAAAGGCTCATGCACGTGTGCCCAATTCAATAATGATTTGAGATCTGTAAAAAACAACCATGCGCACACGCGGCTTAATACCTCTGACGGAAACAGAATGCATGCACATATTTCTGGAGTTTGAATCTACACAGAGTTTGATGCATCTTGCTGAAGGTCGTAGTGAGAGTACCAGCCATTCCAAGCATAGTACAGTGAGTTGGGAGAGGCTTGTGAGGTGCATGTGTAGTTATAAAAGAAGCAAAATGCAGCTCTGGCAGTGCCCCCCTGTTGATGTGAATAAACAGGTGAAATGTGAGTGAAAGTCGGACCTGTTAAGACGACGTCCTCAGGTGAAACACTGGCCCCTCTGTCCTCACCGTCCTTCTGCTGCTGCTGGGCTGCCAGCGCTGTGAGCTGAGCCGACTGCTTGACCAGAGACACCCGGTAGAAATAATTCCTCCAGAAAACCTCCTCCTTCACACTGTCAAACACAAACACATCCATTTTATGTTGATTCCACAGGTGAATGTAATTCAATCAAATTGTATTCATATAGCATATTTCATACGGCAGGCGTAGACTCAATGTGCTTCAAATAAAAACAAAAAACAGGCAAATATCATATATGACCAAAGCATATTAAATAAAAGTGTCATGTTAAAGGGTAACTTTGGTATTTTCAACTTGGACCCTATTTTCTCATGTTTTTGTGTCTAACTGACTAATAGTGACAACAATTTCTGAAATTGCTGTAGACAACAGCTGCTCACAGACAGCAATGTAATACAATTGGGGTAAGCTGGCACCATCTTTTACGTCCACTAAAAGTGCTTGTTTTTGCCATGACAGGCTCTGACTGTTATCATAAGTGTCTGACATTATGGAAAGAGTCTCGCTCAAGGAGAAGTCTCGTTCTGAAATCTGGCAAGGGGACGTGTTGCCGGAAGACAACGGTGGAATAGTGGAATACATCCATGGTGGAAACGCGAGGGCCAGCCGGGCAGAGTCGGCGGTTCGATCCCCGGCTCCTCTGGTCACATGTTGTAGTGTCCTTGAGCAAGATACTGAACCCCAAATGTGCCATCGGTGTGTGAATGAGTATTTAGATTAGATCCTGGTTGGCACCTTGTATGGCAGCCTCTGCCATCAGTGTATGAATGTGTCAATGGGTGAATGCTGACATGTAGTGTAAAGCGCTTTGAGTGGTCGTAAGACTAGAAAAGGGCTATGTAAGTGTAAGTCCATTTACCAAAATAGGTCCCAGGTTGAAAAATACCAAACTTACCCTTTAAAATAGGCACATAATGTAAAATCCACACTGTACAACCACAAGCACAACTCTGAAAGACTACTGACTGTTTAGGAACCAGGTCAAAGCGCATGCGGTTGAGTAGCTGGTCTTCCTCCAGCATCACAGCAGCCAGAGGATACATCTGCTCCATGTCGAAGTGGAACTGAACACCGGCGGGGGGGTCTCGCAAGAAATTTCTCTTGTCCTAGAATCAGCAGCCAGAGAGCTCAGTTTGTAGGGCAAATTATATCCAGAGATAAAGAGCGATAATGTCGCAGACACGTTGACACGTTCATATAGTTTTTGATGTGTTTGCTTACAGCTGACAGAGCGAGGATCTGTTGCTGGATTGTCTCCTCCTCGTTGTAGCCGACCCAGGGAGGCACCGCTGCTTCTGGACACAAACATCAGCACACACACACACACACACACAAACACACACACACACACCTTCAGTCGGGCTGTCACACAACGTAATCAGACAGAACCAGGCTTCAGAGAGGTATTTCATCACTCACTGGTCTTATCTCTCAGATGCACACATCTGGATCTAAAGTAATAGATGTCAGCAAGTTTTAAGAGCTGATAATGTGAGTCCACTGTTCTCACTGACAGAATGTAGACATGAAGATTAACATGTTTTCTATCAATACGGTCTTGCAAGATTGCTATTTTAATTCATTTTCACATTTAAAAAAAGTGCAATTCACACTTCAATTTGATACATTACATTGTTGTGTCAATTCAATATATTATATGCAGACAAAATAAGGAGTGACTGATAACGTGCCTTAAAGGTACTACAGCATATGTAACAATTTACATGTATTAATCGCTTTGTATTGCCATTGTGTGAACAGATTGTAATGTAACTTAAAAACTGAGACCTTCCCCGACTTTCCCGTTTGCCTATAACATCCTGTGGACTGATTTCTATGTAAAGGACTCGGGACGGTTTTGCTTCGTAACGTTAGCTGATGAAGTAATTTGCAAATGCAAGCTAGTTAGTATCATGGAGATTGGACATTACAGATAGTAAAGGTGATATGATTGTAATGTAATGTCACGTCACTGTTTTGGCCGATGCCCAGGATGATCGCTCGCAATTGTTCGCTCGTGTTTTACTGTTTATATCGGTACTGTCTTGATCTTATCTGTTTGTAAGTCCCTGTAAAGCACTTTGAATTGCACTAACCTGTATATAAGATGCTACACAAATAAAGTTTGTTTGACTCATTGAATTGTATTATTTTTAAACACATTATGCTTGCAGGAAATGTCGTTGCTTGTTGCTGTGTTTTTTAAGGATCGTCTTTATGTTTGCTTGATGTCCCTTTAGAAACAGTGCTGAACTTGAAAGGCAACGTATTTGCTGAAGCTGATGCCAGCTCGGATTAACAGCGATTACGATGGATACTAATATTGACTTATTTTGGGAGGAGTTATGAAAACTACAAATCCTCATTAAGCCAATAAAGCCATATTAATACTCTGCTTACAATACAGTATGTTTCTGTTGGATTTAGCTGTGGCTTCTCCCTATTGTGAAAAGTGACTTCACGCCTTCACTTCACTGTTACTTGCTACATTAATGACACTTTCCCACTGTTTCACCATTTTCTCATCAAGACCTAGACGTCCTAGAAATCCTCCGTAGTGTTTAGCACAACAAACCATGATATGCAAAGCAAGCGACTTAATTGGAAGCTAGTTTGCCCTGTAAAGCAAGGGGTATTTCACAGAATACAAATTAATTTGAGAGAGATTACTTGGTAAGTAATTGATTATTTATTGTAAAGAGGATTCCTGTCTCTTAGTTCGGATTTTACCTGATTTTTTTGCCTTCTTCTCTTGGACGAACTTCTCTTGCTCCTTTTGAAAGTCTCCTAGGAAAGTCTGCAAATACACAAGTGTAACACACACACACACACAAACACACCGATACAAATTCAATAAAGGAAAAGGAGAGTTGTCATGATAATTATGTCAAACTGCTGCTCTTGACAACAGCAAGTGAAACCTTCCACACATTACCCACAAGTTGTCTCCCACATGCTGCCAAACTTGTCAAACAGGTGACAATACCAACATGCCTTGTCTATGATGCCGTCGATTTTCCCTTCTTCCACAGTCTTCTTGATGGTCTGAGCTGTCTCCACCACTGACTCGGAGATCTTCTTGGTGGCATTGGAGGCAAAACTGAAGATGTAATCTTCAGATGGAGGAGGGAGATGACAAGATAGTGTGGGTGACAACAACATCATCATATTGTAGGTATATTACTACAAACATTGCTACAACAAGACAACATATATCTATCAGAAGACAGCTCCTCCTGCAGTCACATATCCTCTTGTTGGCACTGGACAATAGGGCCGCACGATATGAGGTGCAATAATAACATTGAATATCGCGATAACGATATTACTTGCGATAAATAAACAGCTATTAATGTGTACTCAGCTCTGTACGGAGCCCCTTAAGGGTCACGGTGAGAATATTTTTGAGGACTACTTTTGCGTTCCCTCGCAATATGTTTTGCGTTACCTTGTAATATTTTGCGTTCTCTAGCAAGGTGAGAATATTTTTGAGGACTACTTTTGCGTTCCCTCGCAATATGTTTTGCGTTACCTTGTAATATTTTGCGTTCTCTAGCAATTAGTTTAATGTTAAAGCTGAAGTAGGCGAGACGGTCGCTATATCGTGACAGTAGTACATGAAACAGGTAACCTGAAAAAAACACGTTCCTCTGTGTCCTACTGTGTCCTCCGGTGCTCCTAACGTCATCTGAAAGATTTCACTTACCGGAGGAAAACAAGGTCCGCTGTCCAGCTGCAGTCTATGAGAGCCGGCTGTCAATCACTCACGAATTCCGACCAAACGGTCAAACTAGGCAGCGCTGATCAAATATGAATCAATATTCTGTTACTGTAATGCCTATTTCTCTCCTCAGATGTTCTCAGAATCATCTTGTAGTTTACTGTTTAGCTGTAAAATGAGAATGTTTGTGACGCCATTGTGAAATCTGGTAAAGGAACGCCAAGTTCCGCTCACATGACCGGAGCACAGCCAATAGGAACGCTCTCTCTCTCTGAAATGACCTGTGATTGGTCAAAGTCTGCCGTCACGGGCTAGATTTTCTAAAGCCTGAAAACAGAGCCATGAGGAGGAGCAGAAGTCTAGTTTTCTCTCAGACACTTGAATTACAATATGCTGAAAGGTTATTATGGAATTTTTGCCAAATTATGCCAAAAAATTGTTGCCTATACTGCCACTTTAAGGGGCTCCGTAGTTCTGTCTTTCTGCTAATTTTAGTATTCTGCTAAAATACGACTTGTTGAATAAAAAAATAATAAAGGAATTATTTCCAAAATCCTTTAATGAACAAACTGAACATTTTGAATTGAATGTTTTCTACTGATATTCTCTTTAAACTAACTCCAAAAAAAAACCTGAATACAAAATCGCAGTTTTTCTCGATGTGTTTATAGCTCAAGTTGACATTGCGATGACAATAAAATAACTCTATATTGTGCTGGCCTACTGGACAACAAACAACAAAGCTAATGGGGAAAGCTTTTACCAAAATCTTCACACAATGTGTGTATGATGGGTTAACACAGACAGACACACTAATGGCAGCCTTGAGCCACTGACAAGCATGTTGCTAAGTAACTAGCTTGACGTTTCATTTTCAATAATACAAGTAACGCAGTTCTCTCTCACCACCAAGTCCCTTTCCGATCTCAGAGCTGTCCTGGTTCGCCTCCGGTTCTCCATCCTCGTCAGCTGGTTGCTGTTTGTTTACCTCGTTTTGAGCCTCGACCACCTTTCCTTCCTGCTCCACCACCACCAGCTCGTCTTTGTCGTCGGACGTCTTCGCGTACGTCTGGTTCTCCAAACCCAACCACGTCCCGAGCCCTCGGAACATATTGGTCGGAATAAAAAAACACCGTTTTTAGCTTTAAAGATGAGGAGAAACAACAATCTGAACAGAGGGGGATCTCGACTAAATATGTAACCAGGAAATGAGCCGACAGGTTTTCTTCTTCTCTGTGTGATTTTGTGTAGTTCAAGTCGTGTGTTCGGTGTGTTACTGCCGCCCACTGGTCAAACGGGTGGGATGATGCCTTCAGGTGTTCTCTGGGTAGAAGGGGAAACTTCGGTTGTAGATTTTGTCATTATGTGACTTGCTGCATACAGTGTTTTGGTCGAATACATTAACAGAAATATACGGCAACAAATGCATTCATTTTGCCAATATTATTACAGAATTATGCATTATAGCAAACCCCACACACTCTTTCAACAATAATACAAACATTGCAGATTGGCCCTCACTACAGGTTGTAGGATTGTCCTCAGACCCTGGGAAACTACAAATATAATCCCTTTTAATGAAAGGCTGGGAGAAATGACCAAAATAAACAATCAATTTTAAATTGAACAATAGACAGGATGTTTTTTTGGAAATATGGGGCCCATATATGAATAATAAATTATTGAAGGACTAACTAAGGAGAGGTTGATAACGCTGTATGTAAGATGTTATTGTCATGAGGTGTGAGAGTCGTCTGCATTGTCGCCTGTAGGTCATTACTATTAGAAATGTGGGTTATATACCTATCAATACCCTGTGTGTGTGTGTGTGTGTGTGTGTGTGTGTGTGTGTGTGTGTGTGTGTGTGTATATATATATATATATATTAATTTTATTTTATATTAGTATTTGCTGTTGTTTTTTTTCCTGTGGTCTTAGTTTTGTTATTACTGTTTTCATTTGTGTTTCTGGTGTCTTTGTTCGGTGTGATGTAACTTCTTTTGGAAAAAACAATAAAAAGTGAATTATAAAAATAAAAACATTTCAGTTAGTATACTGTCTCAACCTATATGTTTATATGGGACATTATAGGAACGACTGTTGCCATAATAATACTTGTTACAGTAGTTATTATATAAGACTCCACAAAGCATCACTTCACCAGCAGGTGGCGGTAATGAGCCCAGAATCACATCTTGTAGCACAACAACAAGACGAGGAGGAAGACAGAGCGGTGGACTAATGACAGACAGGCTGAGGTCAGTTTTACTTTATATTCTGTATTTTATTGATCCTAATCTGGGGTATAGTCTAGTACATAAATCAGTTTAATCCCTGTTATTCCCCTTGAACCTGATCTGAATTGTTGCAGAATGTGAATGGATGGAATCAGCCGGGCTGCTGCTAGGCCGTTTTACATACAAGGAGACGAAGTTACACCAGACCTCTTATAAAAATCAGTCATTTGAAAATTATTGAGTGTAAACGTTACCTTCTATAGCTATTAGAAAATAACTTAAAACATCTCAGGATTAATTGAGGTGTTGTGGTACAATCGGCATACAAAGGAAGAGCGATGTATTGAGATACAACAGTTGTGGTTCAGTTTGTTGTGGTCGCTCAAGGTTGGTGCTCCTGATAAAAGATAAACTGGGTTGAGTGCAACAGACAGAACAGCTACATTTTATGTACTAACCAAACCCTAATGTCACCACTAGACCTGAGCAAACACGCGTAATACGACTCTCCCTATCTGACGAGAATATATTAGATAATAATAATAGCTTCCTTTACTTCAGGTCTGATTGTACATTTTTCTTTCTTTCCAGGTGAAACATGAAGACTCTGATGGTGTTTGATTTTGACCACACTGTGGTCGATGACAACAGTGACACTTGGGTGATCAGGTAAATAACATATTGATTGAATCAATTGATTAATCACTATGCAATACATTACAAAACACAAGTTAGGTTTATTTTTACTACTGAAAAATGTAAACAAATCTATATGAGTACTAATAAAAAGACTGTTAAATACTAGTAAATTAAAATACCACAGTGGACATGATCACTATACGGTAAAGAACCACAGATGACATATAATGTCCTATATTTTAATAACAAGCACTTAATTACTTAATGGATTTTCTTTTGGTTTTCTCTCTTCCCAGATGCCTTCCAGGTCAGACTCTTCCTGACTCGGTGAAGAATTCCTACAGAAAAGGCCACTGGACTGAGTTCATGGGCAGAGTGATGAACTACATAGGTGAGAATTCATTATCCTGTTTGCCATTCATTTGTCCATTCACAGAGCTGCTCCAAATATTTGTATGTTCACATTTTTATTGTTACTTCCTCCAACCTGCATATTCTTCTCCTCTTTTTTCATCCAGGAGAACAGAAGGTAAGCCCTGAAAGGGTCCGCAGTGTGTTGGAGACCATCCCCCTCACTGCCGGAATGACGGACTTGCTGACATTCATATCAGAGCATAAAAGCACCATTGACTGCATAGTCATCTCTGACTCCAACACCATGTTCATAGACTGGATCCTCCAGGCATCCGGATTCCAGGCAGCTGTCGACCAGGTCTTCACCAACCCGGCTAAGATCAATGAGCTCGGGTACATGGAGGTGCAGTGCTACCACTCTCACGACTGCAATCGATGCCCCGTCAACCTCTGTAAGAAGAAAGTCCTGGAGCTGTATCTGTCAGAGCAGTCTGACGGAGGCGTGGAGTACGAGCAGATATTTTACGCGGGGGACGGTGGGAATGATCTCTGCCCTTCTACCTGTCTGAGAGGGCATGATGTTGTGATGCCCAGGAAGGGGTACACCCTGGAGAAACTGCTGGCCAAACTGGTAGATAACGCTTCTCTAAGAGCTAAAGTCATTGCCTGGAGCAGTGGCACTGACATCCTCGAGGAGCTGAAAGCAAGTATGCAGCCGTAGCCTGGGCCACGGAGTACAACACTTGATTGAAATCTCAGTTGTAACTGAAATATTGCACTTGTGGAAAAATAGAGTGTGTGCTGCTCCCCGTAATTGATTTTAAAAAAGCAATTAATATTATCAAGACAGTATTTATAATTTTTAAATATGGTACAATTATTTTAATTTAGGTAAAAATCCTTGAAATGTTATATTTTCCTTTGAAAACAGTAACAGCCTCCTCATACAAGGTTGTACTCTCAGTTATAATTAAGGATTTGCCTTTTATTCAGAGGTGGAGGTGGGGAATGGGGCCATTTGTGCCCAATTAAAATACAAATACAGTACAAAAATAATGCTTACATTGAACTGAAATTAAGGGATCACGGTTTACAGAGAAGCCCCTGTTCGAGACAGCAGGTTGACTGGCAAGACAGTATGTGTTATAATGGCAACTGGTGCTCAGTTGTTCAGTCCTCCTGCTAAGCTAAGCTAATCGATCTCCATATTTGGATGGCAGACATGATAGTAGTACTGATCTTCTGATTTAAAGGTGCTGATCGCGAAATTCAGAGCATATCTATTGCTTCCACATGGCTCTCAACATGGCGTCAGCTGAGCTGGCGGCTCACAGCTAACAGTGCTAACAACTGAAACAGTGCTAACAGAGCTAACAGTGTTTACCTGAGGGGGAACTGGAAGGTGGGCGCTACGCTTCCGTGACGAAGACGTTGAACGTTGCGTTATCAACTGTAACTGCCGCATGAGAGCAGTGCAGAGCGGCGGCCGTGAGCTAGCCAGTGGGGCACGCTCACATGCACTAAAAGACACGTGCCGCCGGCCCGTCTACGTCAACAAAACACAGAGAAGCTCAGATTAAAACACACAGAGGGAGACTGACTTCATTCTCTGCTCAGGTAGACATTACTTCTCTATATCTTTACATAGAAAATAGTTGTTTGCTGCTATATTAATGCTCTGAATATCGTATAGAGCACCTTTAACTCTGGGCAAGAGAGCGAATAAGTGCATTTCCCCCAAAAAATTCCCTTAAAGCTACAGTAGGCAGTATATTTTTGGCATCATTGGGCAAAAATTCCATAATAGCCTTTCAGCATATTGTAATTCAAGTGGTCTGAGAGAAAACTAGACTTCTGTTCTTCATCATGGCTCTGTTTTCAGGCTTTAAAAAATCTAGCCTGTGACGGGAGACTTTGACCAATCACAGGCCATTTCAGAGAGAGAGCGTTCCTATTGGCTGTGACCGGTACTTGGCGTTCCTTCAAGACATCTCATCATGGCTGCCGGGTCCCAAACTTTCTCATTTTACAGCTAAACAGTACACTACAAGATGATTCTGAAAACATTTGAGGCGAGAAATAGGCATTAACGTAACATAATATTGATTCATATTTGATCAGCGCTGCCTAGTTTGACCGTTTGGTCGGAGTTCGCGAGTCATTGACAGCTGGCTCTCATAGACATCAGATGGACAGCAGATCCCAGATTAGCTCTGACTGTTTGTTTTCCTCCAGTCTGTGAAATCTTGCAGATGCCTTTAGGAGCACCGTAGGACACAGAGGCACATGTTTTTTTTCAGGTTACCTGTTTCATGTACTAATGTCTGGATATAGCGACCGTTTTATAAAAATAACTTTATTTGATCATATTTGCTCCAATCTCGCCTACTTCAGCTTTAAGAGTATCTTAAACAAAGGTATCAACTGGTGTAACCATCTTCCAACCACATTGAAACACAATATTTTATATTTTCAGTACTAACTTTGTCATTGTCATGTATATAAGTTAGAGTTTATAAATGTCAGTTATGCATGAAGCCTTTGCAGGGCACTTCAACTAACTTATATGCTTTTAAACACACTATAAAACCTACAAATACACTTTATGACTTTACCAATGTATTAGTGGTATGTATTGAATTGCTATAGGCCTTTTTTTATTACAGCAGACTTGTCATAGTAGGAAAAGCACAGATCAGGTCTCGAAATATGTCTCTGTTCTATTTAAGTGTCCCAGTGAGCCAGAATGCACAATACCAGCACCCTGAAATTGAAGCAATTAAATGGAATCATTCATTTTTTTTTTTATTTACATCTGTGCTTTTCCTACTCTGACATGTCAAAATGTCTCCAGTGAAAAGGGCGTATCATAGTATAGCTAATAATTACAATTTTAGATCAGGGCCAGTAACCAGCATTTTGAACGTAACACCTCGACATTAATTTACCTCAGTTGTCCAATATGCTATTAAGAAATTAAATAAATAAATCTGTCTTGCCAAATACATTGTTCATGATATGTCAAAGTTGTCTAATGGTACTTAATCTTACAACTGAAAGTACAACATCACTTATAATAGGAAAAATAACTTCTGTGATTGCTACAAACCTTTAAGATCATAAAGTAGGAGAACACACATAACTGAGCTAATTACAGTAGGTATTACCCATAGTTAGATTATGGATTAAATTTTTGCTCTTGTATCTAATATATGCTGTGAACATCTCTGACCTTCATTGATTTTGACTGTTTTACATCTCAGGGTGTGCGTTGTAGTCCTACATGTGAATCTCTTTTGATTGTTTAAATCAGTTTTGGATCAACCTGATCATGTTGACTCTGAGTTGGCTCTATTGAATGGCATAAACCTCAACTAACTGTTTACGCTATATGAACAAAAAGTCTCAGAACTGCTGTTTTTACATCCATCCAATGCTTCACACTGATTTTATTCAATAATATTATCCAGATAACTGTTTGAGAGAGTATTAGACCAATCCAGGGACTTTGGCCATGCAGGTAATATATACCAGCTATGATAGAGTATTGTTTTTCCAACTTAAATGTTCTTGGAAAAATGCGTTGAGAGATTTTGGTTTGACACTGTCATCGTTTATTCTTAATCATGTGATTCTGATGATGCAATTAAAACCAGAGACCTCTTGGATCCATTTTTTCTTCATGTACTGTTCACTGAATGACCAGAAAAAACTGCAATGCATTCAAACAACAGTCTAACAGTGTAATATTTGCTTTGTATGAATAAATGCAGGGGACAAAATGCTAGAAACAACTAATGCAGTTCATTAGATGTCGAAGGGGCGTTTTATAAATGGCTGAAACCAGCTCTTTGGAGATGATATATACAGTATACTGGCCTTTATTAATCATGGAGACGGTTGAAGGTTTAACCTGCTGAGAATATCTAATCATCCAATCAGTCTGTGATGAAATGCTATATCCTCTCAACTCTCCCTATCAGATGATGGCTGGACAACATCAGCCAACTGAAAGAGGAAAAATGAGAAATGTGAAGGAAAAAAAAATCCGTCCAATTGAAAATGTGATAATGGAGGATGTGAAGAATATTATGAATGTTACAGAAAAATGGGACATAGATAAATATACAGTATGCTAGGACCTAGAAAAATAAAAGAGTTAGGTAGAAAAAATAAGAAGCACAGTTGAAAAATGCATTACTATGTTTAAAATTCTAAAGAAAGGATGAAATATAATTTTTTAAATACAAATTCAGTACTTGTGTAAAGTAATGCTAGTGGTTCTGTGAGGATGTACGTTAAACACAATGCTAACATCAGCATGCTAACATGCTGACTTTCAGCAGGTATATCATTTACCGTGTTCACTTATTTTAGCGTGTTAGCGTGCTAATATTTGCCAATAAGCACGAAACACAAAAATGGGAATGCCGTTAGTTCTGCAGGTATTTATAGTCATAGACCAATATGTTGTTTATATATACAGTATATTTATATATAAACTCATATATTTTGACCTGATGATGGCGCTGCATGTAAAGATAAGGGATCAGAAACGTGACTGCAATTCATCCTGAAGGAAACATGTACAATGGCAATCTGTCCAAAAGTTATTTAAAACATTTCACTCAAAACTGAAAAAACTGAAACTGTCAGCCTCGTGGTGGCTCAGAGGATCACCAAAAGTCATTAGGATTCATCCTAATGGAACCATGACTGTCTGTACAAAATGTTACGCCAATCCATCTAATAGGTGTTGAGGTTTTCTCAGGATAACGGAAACTTTGACCTGTTGGTGGCGCTAGAGGAAGGTCCATCAGGGGATCACCAAAGTCAGTGGGCTTCATCCTCTGGAAATGATGAGAGATATAAAATATATGAAACTTAACGGTTATTGGTGCACCATCCTTTTTTGTAAAAAATCATTAGTGATGTAGGCTAATGTTCTGTTTCCACCCAAACTTCAGCCAGTGGTGAGGAACTGATTCATCCTCACTTTTCAGATAGGCAGATACATCCTTTGAAGATGCAAAGATATTCCTTCCCAAGACTGACGGGAAAAAAAGCATCACTGGATTGGCACAAATGGAGAGGGATTTGAAGACGGATTTGGAAAGGGATGCACGCCAACAACTCACAGAGACAGCTCTTGCCTAAGATCTAACCTGGTATTATGATCCAAGACTCAGCAGGCTTTGTTTACTTCCTGAATTCACTCTTCAGTGGGAAGAAGCTTTAGATGAGGCTCGCTGTATTAAAGAAGATGCTTAGTTGCATAAGTAATAGCCAGGCTCAAGAGTGAGGCTGTCAAACTGGGATTCAAGTCTCGGAAGTTCGGACCAGTTTGCTCAGAAAGTTTGGTGTTCAGGCCAGAGAGAGGGCTCGGAAACAGCTGGTGTCTCTGAGTGACCAGAGATTTTGCTCCATCGTCATTATGAATTGTTGCATTTATGACATGATGGAGTGACTATATAATCACACTTCTTGGGTACTATAGTCACATACAGTGTCACCCTTGGATATACCTGCTGCTTGTGTCTACACAACACATTAATAAGGCAGAGTAAAGGGAAATCTACAATAACAAAAATGGGGTCTATTGTAGGAAAGGCAATATCAGTTTGTCTATCCGTAGAGCCTCGATAGACCAGCATGCAATGCAGCCACAAGACATGTGTGTCTATTAAGGAGCTGTGAAAGTCAGTCAGAGTTGGGGGTGCTGAGAGAAAGTCAGTCTATATAATGACGTCATACTAAATGCTTTGAGATGAGATTCATGTTTTTTGCTTTAATTTGAATGGCCAGGATAATTTATATTTGATAGTTATTAACAATATTTTACAGTAATTTCAGGTTTTCCCCAGTTTTTTTAGATAGCTTAGGTGCTGTGCAGCAGTTAACATTAAATAACTATACTAAATATTGTGTATTTGTCATGTTATTACTGCTTATGGCCAATTATTGCCATGACTATGCACTTCCCTCCAACGGTGACCACGAGTAACTACAACGTTGTGTACGTTAAAAGTTTTATTTTGAAATGATTTACAGGAAGTGCGAGTATGCTATAATGTCTGCATTGACGCTACTTTGACTATTTAATGTTGCAGTTCCTCGCTGTCACCTCTAGAGGGCAGCAAACACTCCTGATTTTAAATACACAGATCAACATCTCCTAGCATCAACATAGAGGTAGACTCAGGAACTGTTAATGCTTAAAATAATATATACATTATTCAGGTTAAACAACCGGTAAAAAAAAAAATGACCTGTTGCTAACTTGACCTGTGTATTTAAAATAACGAGTTTTAATGCCCTCTAGTGGTCACATGTAGGAACTGCATCATATATTTTATCAAGCTAGAATAGAATAGAATAGAAAGCTTTATTGTCATCGTATTAAATACAACGAGATTCACAGTTGCCACTCCTGGTCAGTGCTTTAAAACAAATACTTGACAAGACAAGGCAGGTAAAACATATAACAGATAAAACACACATAGCTATGAAGCAAATAAAAACAGGAATAAAACAGGTGAGGTAGAGTAATAAATAAATAAATAAATAACTATAAACAGAGGTATTGCACTTGGGAAATGGAATAGGTGAAGTAGATTCTATTTCACATTCAGTGTATTAATATTGCACCGATTTTAATGTTTGTTCAGTGACCGTACGGCCCAGGGAAAGAAACTGTTTGCAAGTCTGGAGGTGCGGGCTTTCATTGACCTGTAGCGCCTGCCAGAGGGCAGCAGGTCAAACAGGTGATGAGCTGGGTGGGAGGAGTCCCTGAGAATAGTTCTGGTCCTACTGAGGCAGCGGGAGCTGGAGATCTCTTCCAGAGAGGGCAGAGGGCAGCCAATAATCCTCTGGGCTGTGTCTATGACCCTCTGCAGAGCCCTCCTGTCTGCAGCCGAGCTCCCAGTGTACCACACCGTGATGCAGTACGTGAGTACGCTCTCGATCGCAGAGCGATAGAAGGACTCCAGCAGCTTCTGTTCCAGTTTGTTCTTCCTGAGAATTCTCAGGAAGTAGTCGCTGCTGGGCCTTCTTTTTCACCGCCAAGGTGTTTGTGGACCAGGAGAGCTCCTCGGAGATGTGCACTCCCAGGAATTTAAAAGATGACACCCTCTCCACACAGTTCCCGTTGATGTGGAGAGGGGCGTGGGCCACGCTGTTCCTCCTGAAGTCCACGATTATCTCCTTAGTTTTTGTGGTGTTCAGCAGCAGGTTGTTAGCTGAACACCACACAGTCAGTTGCTGGACCTCATCTCTGTAGGCCGTCTCATCCCCCCCTGAGATGAGCCCAACTACAGTGGTGTCGTCCGCGAATTTGATGATGGTGTTGGAGGAGTGGGAGGGGGTGCAGTCATATGTGTAAAGTGCATACAGTAGTGGACTCAGCACGCAGCCTTGAGGAGAGCCAGTGCTGACTGTGAGAGAGGAGGAGAGATGGGGGCCAAGTTTCACAGATAGTGGTCTGTTGGTGAGGAAATCCTTTATCCAGGCACAGGTGGAGGGGGGGAGGTGTAAGTCCAGGAGTTTATTGATGAGGATGTCAGGGATGATGGTATTAAAAGCTGAGCTGTAGTCTATGAAGAGCAGTCTTGCATAGTTACCAGGGTGTTCCAGGTGGCTCAGCGTGGAGTGGAGGGCGATGGCGATGGCGTCCTCGGTGGAGCGGTTTGCTCTGTAGGCAAACTGGTGAGGGTCAAGTGATGAGGGGAGGCAGGCCTTGATGTGCTGTGAAACCAGCCTCTCGAAGCACTTCATCACCACCGACGTGAGAGCTAGCACCATTGCAGACTTTAGTAGGATTATTACAGTTATAAATACTGATTATATTCTTTAGAGGTATCAATAAAACATTAATATGTTCATAACAATATCTGTATTCATAATGTATTATTTGTTATAAAACAATATAAAGCCCTGCATCATATAATGTGCTAAGAAAGTGAACATTTCCAACAAGTGTAAGTATGTTTCACATGGCTGCCCCACAGTTTTAATACTTATAGCAGTTGATATCATTATGATTACATCATGCATATTCCTAAATAAGTGCGAGTTATGCAACAATTATTCAATTAATCGATAAGCTGATCAGTAGAAAATTAATTTCCAAATATTTCACAAATCAATTAATTGTTTTGAGTCATTATTTTAAAGAAAAAATGCAACATTTACTGGTTTCAGCTACTCAAAGGTGATTGCTGTCTTCCTTGGTCTTCTATCATGTGAAAACTGAATATTGTTGGGTTTTTAGACTGTTGGTCAGACAAAGCTAAGATGTCCCCTTGGACGACTGGAAATTGTGATGGACATTTTCTATGATTTACTCTCAAAACATGAGAAAATATTTGGCAGATTAATAATGGTGAACATTTACTTATCATGTACGGGTCTATAATGAGTTTGGGAACCAGCTTTATCTGTGAACCTACTGACTAAATATTGATTCAAATCTGTCCAAGCCTAAAATGTCTCTCTTCTGCACCATCCCCCCCTACTACAGCCCTCTCTTTACAGCCTAGATAATCTCATTTCCAATTCTGTTGACCACAGTCTGAGTGTGACAGTGAATGCATCATCATGTGATCCTGGTTGATGTTATCATCAGACAGGTGACACCGTGTTTAGCATGATGAGGAGCGAACCACTGGACCGAGGGGCACCGTGATCATTCAAAACCTTCACACGATCTGAAGGCTCATCAGTGACAGCAGCGTCAAGCTAGATGCAAGCAAACGGAAGTATAGCGATTTGGTCTCCAAAGTAAAAGCGTCAATTTTTGTCAAATTTTGAAAGTAAGGCTAGAGAAGTATTAACGATAAAATGTTGCAGTATCAACACTGTCGGTGGTGCATAAATAATATATTGTAATATGGTAATGATAAATGGCTAATATCTGATCAATAATATTGATGCATTACTATGTAAGCAGTATGTTGAACATGTAGCCTAAGCAGTAGGCTACTAAATGTTCAACCATAGTGTTCAACCAATAATAATGCATCACATTTGATAAAATGTTTTCAGACATAAAATCTTAATCTGCAAGTAACTAATATTGTTGAATAAATGTAGTTTAGCAAACAGCAGCCTAGAGTATTTCCCTGTTAAATGTAGTGGGATAGAGTATAAAGAGGCAGAAAACAGGTTGGCTACTACTAAAGTAGGCTTCAAATTGTAGCCTACTTTAAGTGCAGTACGTAAAACTGTAAATTAAGTTACTTACCACCACTGGTAAAGATAGATAGGCCAATCATTCATGTACATCTAGAGGTGAACAAAGCCTGGTTCATGCTAGAGGAGCAGGCCATGTGTGAGCTCAGATGTAAACAAGCGTTTTATTTTGAAAGTCACGACCAGAAGTTATTCTGGCTTGCTAAACAGTGACCACACGGATCATCTGTACAGTGGTTTTCTACTAAAGGCAGAGGGACGTCGCGAGAATTAAAGGCCATGACACCTGAAAACAACCCTTAGAATCTGTGCCGATTATTGTCGCCTGAAAGAGCAATTTGCTGTCTTTGCAAATTATTTTGAAATTCAGAGGAACCGACCTCAAATCCTGTGGACCATGTTGATCAGGTATGTTATGGTCATTGTCCATCACATTAATGTATCATGCTCAAAACATGGTTTTGTTGTGGAAATTCAAACTTGTTGTCACGTTACTCCAGAAAGTATTTTACCACAAGCTTTAAAGTTAATTATCAAGCAGAAATATCCAAAGCTAAAAATCATAATGCTAGAGACAATTTGATGTCACAGGGCTTGGCTATAGGTAATAATCATTAATTATTTTATAATGTGTTTTCCATGTGTTCATATTAATAGCAAGAGCTGTTCGAGGGAAACTAGATCTATAGGAGAAACTCAACACCATAATTTAACACCACAAATGATCCATGTATATGTATTATATCACCATAACACCATTTATTATGCATGACATGATGATAAATATTTAAAGGGGCAATCCTTGATTTCAGCAGGCAACTGTCTCATTTGCACACCAAACTGAAGAATGGGGTAAGAGACCTCGGGGGCACCACGATAATTTACATTCTTCTTTTCTGATACATTACACTTTTTTTTTTTTTTCCAAAACACAGCATTTCATCATAGAAAACCCCAGAGACGTCACTAATTCAATTTACATGCAGAACATAATGTAACTTTAAAATGTGTTTGTCATAATCAAACTGACAATAAGTATACAAACCTATTATGTGACATGGCACTGTGTCAAACTTTGTAATGCACAGACAGACAACCGCGTCACCCAGAAGACCCCAGGAGCTCTACGAGTATGATTTCCACGATGTGAGCCACCCTGAGGAGGTGCTGGATGCCCTCAGGGGCTTCTACTCTGAAGGCCTCTTCACAGACATCGCCCTGCAGTGCTCCTCTGGCCAGGTCCTGCACTGCCACAAGGTGGCGCTCTGCGCACGCAGCTCATACTTCAGGGTCATGTTCACCGCTGACATGAAGGAGAGGACCAACAGCCTCGTCAGGTATGCATGTAAGAGAAAGGGAGGGGGTCATCGTGGATGGATTATGCCAATTAATGAGGACCGATTATGCTTATTTTCAGGTGTATTTTGGGTTTCTACTAGAACATGTTTACATGCTTTAATGTTCAAAAAACACGTCTGAAACGCTCTGTTTGGGCTCCTCCCCCCTCCCGAAATGCTCAGTCTGCTCTGATTGGTCAGCTGGCCCACTGTTGCAATTGGTCAACCGAACCAAACTCTTCGGACTCTGCTCCGGCTCTGCTCTAACTAGCTTTGTTTGAGGGCGTGCCAAACTAGCCATTATGCAAATGTGTTACTTGGTGACATCACACAAAAAACTATATAACACACTATAAAGGAAAGGGAAAAAGCACAAAAGAGGTCCCCTTTAAAGACAGTGAAGCACTCATATTCAATGCTTCACTGCCACCTGCAGGCATTGACTCACCTTGTGCATTTGCATCAACCGAATCAAGGACCAGTGATGTCTGCCTTGTCTCACTGTGTAAGCAATACCAAATATTAGGGCTGTCAAAGTTAACAAGGTAATAACACGTTATCGCAAATTCGTTTTAACGGCACTAATTTCTTTAACGCATTAACACAACTTGCGATTTTTAGGTTGTATTGGGCTCAGTTTTAAAGCTAGAGTGAAGGTACTAGCATCATATGAAACTAGAAAACCCAAAGAATCCATCGGTACCAACCATGTCATACCAGCTTGTTGCAAAGGAGGTAAAATAACGCGCCAAACTTACACTAAATTTTGGCGAGGAAAAACTGGCTTGGCCATTTTCAAAGGGGTCCCTTGACCTCTGACCTCAAGATATAGAATGAAAATGGGTTCTATGGGTACCCGCGAGTCTCCCCTTTACAGACATGCCCACTTTATGATAATCACATGTAGTTTGGAGCAAGTCATAGTCAAGTCAGCACACTGACACACTGACAGCTGTTGTTGCCTGTTGGGCTTGAGTTTGCCATGTTATGATTTGAGCATATTTTTTATGCTAAATGCAGTACCTGTGGGGGTTTCTGGACAATATTTGTCATTGTTTTGTGTTGATAATTTATTTCCAATAATAAATATGTACATACATTTGCATAAAGCAAGAATATTTGCCCACTCCCATGTTGATAAGAGTATTAAATACTTGACAAATCTCCCTTTAAGGTACATTTTGAACAGATAAAAAATGTGCAATTAATTTGTGCTTAATCATGATTAACTATGGACAATCATGCGATTAATCGCGATTAAATATTTGAATCGATTGATAGCCCTACTAAATATTGAAGGACGACAATCTTGTATGCAAATGTGTATGGATGATTGACTAAAAAGTACTTAGGGCAATGTTAAATTTATGAATAACAATTACAAAATCATGACAAAATAATAACAGCATAGACAGGAGTACACTGGTTCATATCGTGGCTTACAGCATTGTAAACAACTCGTAAACACCTTGTTGGTATTTAGTTGGAAGGCATTGAGGAAATGTAATGGTTTAGTGGTTTAACAGGCAGTCATTCATTCGGCAACCTTGGTTCATGTTCCGTGACGTGTTGCTCATATTTGCAAACATCTGCTGAGCTGTACTAGCCTTTGGATAGACAATGAAGCCCTACTAGCTCCAACAGAGCTGTTCTCCAGCTCTCCCTGACCTCTGAGCTCCCTGTAAGAGAGGAGCGAGGAGAAAACAGAGGAGAGATTCTTCAAGGGATCAATAAATTATCACAAACTCCTTTGAAAAATGTGTAGCCAGGGTCTTGTGTTCAGCGCGACCAGATGGTAATAGTTAACAGGGGAGACGGGTCATGAAGAGAGAGAGCTGCAAGTAACCATTTTCTTCTATATTGTCCCCTGTGATGAAATTATCATGAAGAATGTGGATGAACTACCCCTTAATGGATTTCTTACAACTCGCAGAGGTTTCAAAAGATATTGGTACATGAACAATGTGCCAATATCTTTGAACTGAACTGAAAGTGAATATTATCTATACTGTTTTTGTCAGCACAGTCTGGCTGTGTTGAAGAGAGCATAGAAAAGTTTCACTTTCAGCTCAGCTGCTCGTCAGATAGGGCTGTCTGATGGCAAGATAAAGCGATGATTATTATTATTATAAATATAGTACACAGTTAAACAGATATTGATATTTTTAGGTCAGCCTTTCTTTTACGGGGCTAAAATATGTTTTGCTGCCGGCCCCGTCCACAGCAGTACATTGCTTTGCTCCCATGCTGGTGCTCCTGTCTGATTCTTCAAACTGCAAATAAATTACTGCAACTGGTAATACATCGACTATGGATAAGTACCTCATATAACCCCACTTCAAAAAATCCGAACTATCCCTTAAAGAATTATTTACTGAAAGCTGCTATAATCAATATTTTTTTATATAACAATGGACATACATAGAGTATCAAAATTAAAAGTGCTAATAATGGAGATTGACCCCTTTCAGTATGTTAGATATTACAACTAGTCTAAGATGGAGCTGATATCAACTACTTTACAGGTCATATGTTTGCATGTGTAATTAGAATCTTCAAAGTAACTAGCAACTGAAGCTGTCATATAGATTTAATGAAAGTATTATTTCCCTCTCAAATGTAATGGAGTAAAAGTATAAAGTAGCACAAAATGGAAATATTCAAGTAGAATTGTTCTTTGAGTAAATGTATTTGCTCTCCACCACTGCATTACTGATCAAATTATTTATTTAATAAGCCTCACACACAAACGTTTTGACTCATTTCTATTTTGGCAGTACTGTTTGAAAGTTGTTTGAAATTTGGTTTCTAAGATATCTAATAATAATACTCATAACCCCCGCCCCCTGCAGGTACTACCACTGTTCTGTGGCCTGTTGTGGCTGTGTCTATGTTATGGGAGGCTACAGAGGAGGTTCAGCAATGCCACTGACTGAACTGTTTGATCCACTGAAGAGGAGGTGGATGGCTGTAGCTGACATGGTTCAAGGTGTGTTTCTGCAAGGATGTCACACGTTTTGCATCTCTATGTTGTTTCATGTAGATTTGATATTCAAGTGTCACATGAGTTTGACATGGTTTGTCAAAAATATCACAACCAAGCCAACCAACCACGCTAAGCTAACATCAGTTGACTAGTTCAACATTTTGAGAAATATGCTTGTTTGCTTTTTCTTGCCAAGAGTTTGAAGAGAAGGTCAATACCACTCATGGACTAGACTGGTATCAATCTTCTCATCTAAGAATCTAAGGAAGCAAATAAATCCATTTCCCAAAATGTCAAATTATTCCTATAAATTGACCAGAATAATATTGATAAAATGATCCTGTCCGTTTTCACAGGTGTGGGGAACGCCTCCGTGACTGTGTTGGGAAACAACATCTATGTAGCAGGTGGTAATTATGGCTTCAAGGGCAGCTGCAGCTACAACAACATTCAGAGTTACAAGGTGGACGTCGACCAGTGGAGTATCCTAACCACTTGCCCCCATCCAGGTACTTGTGATATCAAATCTAATCATAAAATAATCAGCTTCTCAGGGATAAAAAGATTCTGCTTCACAAGCACTCAAGAAATCACAACTGCGATTGTACATGCAGAAAGCCCCACAATTTGCTGTTTCCTATTTAGCCTTTACATAAAAATGTTTGGATTGAAACCCCGTTACTGTCATGTCGTTGCTCCCTGCAGAGTACAGGATGTGCCTGGTGTCTTTGAACGGCAGCCTGTACCTGGTAGGGGGCCAGACCACCCTCGCCGAACGCTTCGACCCGGACACAGAAGAATGGATCCCGCTTGCCAGCATGAAGGAGAGGAGGATAGAGTGCGGGGCGGTGGCCATGCTGGGCTGTGTGTACGTCACTGGGGGCTATTCCTGCTCTAAAGGGACCTACCTGCAGAGCGTGGAAAAATATGACCCTCGCACAGATGCATGGGACATAGTCGGAGATCTAACAGAAGCGGCACGTTTGCACGGCTGTATCTGTGTTTATAATAGCTTATAATAGTGTAGACCGACAGTTGCAAACCAAAGATATTGCATCATCACCTTCTCTTGGATTGCAGTGCCAATAGGGTGAACTAGCTCCCAGTTAGGCAGTGATGTTCCAGCTGGTTTGAGTTTTATTAGTATAATGTGGTTCTCCCAGGGTCTGTCTCCTGAAGTGCCTCCTCCAAACCAGCAGGGAAAACTGGAAAACAAACTGGAAAGGGAATGCTTAATGCTCATGCACATTTAATTATCTCTGGGGTTCTAGAAATAAAGAAAAGAAAGTTGACATTTGGGGAATACGCTCTCTCTACCAACCGGCACCTCTAAAGCTCACTAATTAACACAGGAATTCACCACTGCCACTGCCGCCAAGAAAAGGTGCGGCATATGAGGAAATATCAAGCACCGCCCACACGGCCGGAGCACAGCCAATAGGAACACTCTCTCTATGAAATGACCTGTGATTGGTCAAAGTCTTCCATCACAGGCTAGATTTTCTAAAGCCTGAAGACAGAGCCATGATGAGTTGCAGAAGTCTAGTTATCTCTCAGAATACTTGAATTACAATATGCTGAAAGGTTATTATGGATTTTTTGCCCAATGATGACAAAAAAATGTTGCCTTCTGAAGCTTTAAGTCTTAGAATTTGTAGAATTGTTAGCTGTGGCCTATAGTTTAAAAATATGGTGGCTCAGTTGGCCACTGTGTATTTGCACCATGCGACATGAATTATCGGTACAAATCTTTTTTTCCTTTTCCTTTTTTTCCTTTTAGCCACCCCCCTGCTCCCTCACTCTCACCCACCCTGCTGTAAACCAAAGGCAACAACTGTACATTGTGAATTAGCAAAACTGATGTGTGGCTACTTTTCCTGGAACTCAATCTGCCGCCTCGTGACCTTTTCCAACCTTAAAGTCTGTTTTGCGTCACATTTCAGATATACTCTAAGAATCTGACAGACTGATGCCTGGTGTTTTGCAAGTTTCCTGGTGGCAGAAATAATCCAATCCAATAATTTCCACAGCAGACATTTTAACTTGTCATAGCAAGACAAGTAATGCTGTAACATTAATGAAGGCTCAGTTCCAGCGGTGAGCCATGACAGTGTGAATTCAGCCATCATTAATTATATTATTTACTTTACACCTGTACTTTTCCCTACTGTGACATTTCAAAATGTCCTCTGTGAAAAAAAGGCCTATTAGAGAGTTGAGTAAACTTTTAAAGCGAGATTATCTGACTTCTTGCTTAACAGCAGCCACCGTGGTCACAAGTGGCAATTAAGGGATAATAGTAAATGATAAAATGTAATGGTAGCACAAGTAGAGGAAAGATGTGAAGTCATTGATCTGACTCAGTAATATCAGTTGCCCAACAATGGCTATCTAAAGTTTGATAACATTGCAAAATGCTACTGCTCATACTAGAATATGGCTGTGTTCGAAACTGCATACTACATACTGCATACTAACATACTGCATACTACATACTGCATACTAAATGGACGATTAAGTGTAATTTTACCTGCACACTGTTCACACTGCAGTATGGTCAAGCGATGGACGGTTTCAAGGCACCCCGACAATGGTTTTCAAATTTCTGTAAACGTCGCAGCAAATTTTCAAACTGACCACATATTGGGAAGCTGGTTACTTTCTCGCATGAAAATATATTAAAACTTAATAAAGTGACATACTAGCATCTTTTAGCCTGGCTAAAAATCTCCCATGACTGATAGCCGGTTTCAAGGCACCCAGACACAATGCATTGTGGGGCAGTTGAGTATAAGCTCACTTCTCATACTCAGAAATTCTTGCTAATGTAGTATACATCCGGGCATTCTCACGTACACAAAATCCACATACTATGCAGCTGGAACGCACTACATTTTACGCCATACTTAGTATGAATAGTATATTCGTATGCAATTTCGAACACAGCCCAAGTAAGGTTGTAGCCGCAAAATTATATATGTATATATATATTTTTTTCATTGATTAAAAATGGTGGCATTCATGATCATGAAAGGTCAGATGAACACCATACAAAACATAGCAGACTATGTGAAATGGGTGAAATAACACGTATAAACGAGCATGGTTAGTGTTGTTGAATGAAATACATAATAGAGGAGGCCCCGAAAGCAAAAATAAACATATAGTGCTGTGGGGTTTCGGAATTTAAGAGCCCTTTTTGTTTTGATTCATTCATTTATTTATGAGAGGGCAAGTTTCATGAATGAAACCGTTATTTCTAGCTACCTCGTCTCTTACCTTTTCCTCTGGGCTTCAGTCTGTTGTTATAAACAGACGGACAGAACTTGAGGCTCTTGGGCTTTGCTCAGTGAGGTTAAACTCAAGATCAAGATTGTTTCTGCCTCCAGAAAAGCTCCTCCAAAAAGGCCAATCTGCTTGCCGGGGTCTGGTTCCTGGGTATCATTAAGCAAGTTAGTCTAGTAACTCCTAATCAATTTAGAGTTTTATCTATTCTGAAAAGGAGGTACTGTGTGTGTGTGTGCCTGTTTGAGAGTTAACAAAGTAAAAGAAAGAGATAGATGAAGACAGATTGACAGGCAGCCCAGCCGATAGCGAGGCAGACAGAGACAGACACAGAGGGACAGTCTCCGGTCATCTGTGCCTTTCTACATCACCCTTATCTGAACTCCTGAATCACAGAGAGTTTCTCTCTGTACAGTCCGACACTGATCATCACAGAGAAACGGTACCATCCAGAGGGGAGGCTTAAATACATCTCAAACTCTTCATGTGACTGGTGCTGAATATTATGTGTTTTTTTTTTTTCATTTCCATTATTGTCCATCAGTGGTACAATTTATATATAATTATTAATTGTTATTAATATTAAGGCTGTCAATCGATTAAAGTATTTAATCGCGGTTAATCGCAAATGAATCGCACATTTTTTATCTGTTCAAAATGTACCTTAAAAGGAGATTTGTCAAGTATTTAAAACATTTGCAAGATTCCACCACGCCCAAAGTAAAAACAACCAATCAGCCGAGCAGTCTCTGGGCAGCTGTCAATCACTGCTGTAATGCCTATTCCTCGCTTCAAATGTTTTCAGAAACATACTTTAGTGTAGGCCGCCATGTTGAAAACAGTCGAGCCAAAACCTATTGGCTCGACTGGCTCGAGAAAGGGTCACAGACTTTCTAATTTTACAGCTAAACAGTACACTACAAGATGTTTCTGAAAACATTTGAGGCAAGAAATAGGCATTACAGTAACAGAATATTGATTCGTATTTGATCAGCACTGCCTAGTTTGACCGTTTGATCAGAGTTCACAAGCAGTGATTGACACTGCGTTAGGGACTCCTCGGCTCCGATTGGTTGTTTTCCACATTATCACACACATTATTTGTCTCATTTACAACTGTCCGGATATAGTGATTGAGCAAATATGATGAAAAGTTATTTTTATAAAAGTTACCAACTTACCTTTTAAAGGTAAAGTAGGCGAGATTGGAGCAAATGTGATTTAAAAAAGTTATTTTTATAAAACGGTCACTATATCGTGACAGTAGTACATGAAACAGGTAACCTGCAAAAAATCATGTGCCTCTGTGTCCTCCGGTGCTCCTAACGGCATCTACAAGATTTCACAGACCGGAGGAAAACAACCAGTCAGAGCTGATCTGGAGTCTGCCGTCCAGCTGCCATCTATGAGAGCCATGAGTCAATCACTCGCGAACTTCGATCAAACGGTCAAACTAGGCCGCGCTGATCAAATATGAATCAATATTATGTTACGTTAATGCCTATTTCTCGCCTTAAATTTTTTCAGAAACATCTTGTAGTGTACTGTTTAGCCGGTCAATCGATTAAAGTATTTAATGTTAGTAATCGCAAATTAATCGCACATTTTTTTATCTGTTCAAAATGTACCTTAAAAGGAGATTTGTCAAGTATTTAAAACTCTTATCAACATGGGAGTGGGCAAATATGCTTGCTTTATGCAAATGTATGTATATATTTATTATTGGAAATCAATTAATAACACAAAATAATGGAAAATATTGTACAGAAGCCCTCACAGGTACTGCATTTAGCATAAAAAATATGCCCAAATCATAACATGGCAAACTGCAGCCCAACAGGCAACAACAGCTGTCAGTGTGTCAGTGTGCTGACTTGACTATGACTTGCTCCAAACTACATGTGATTATCATAAAGTGGGCATGTCTGTAAAGAGGAGACTCGTGGGTACCCATAGAATCTATTTTCATTCACATATCTTGAGGTCAGAGGACAAAGGACCAATTTGAAAATGGCCATGACAGTTTTTCCTCGCCAAAATTTTGCGTGAGTTTGGAGCGTTATTTAACCTCCATCCCGACAAGCTAGTATGACATGGTTGGAACCTTTGAATTCCTTAGGTTTTCTAGTTTCATATGATGCCAGTATCTTCTTCTCTCTAGCTTTAAAACTGAGCCTGTTACAACCTCCGTAAGATAGATTGCATTAATGCAAATAAGTGGCGTTAAAACAATGTATATATATATATGTATATATATATATACATATATATATATATGTATATATATATAATTTTTTTTTTTTTACTTTTAGCCATGTTGGTTGCATGGCTCTAGGGATGGCAATGTCGGTCTGTTGGTTGGCCGGTCCACCACTTTGGTCCAGACCATGAGGTTGGCATGTTGTTTTTTTAGTGAAATATCTTAACAACTATTGGATGGATTGTCATCATATTTGAAACAGACATCTGTGTCCCCCTCAGGATGAATTGTAATAACCTTGGTGACCCCTAAACTTTCCACATAGTGCTTGATCAGGTCAACATTTCAATTTGTTCAATCCTTTGGTTTATGACCTACAAAACTAAATTCACTCCCATCAGCCTCAGCTGTACTTAGTGTTTTGTACCAATTAGCAAACGCTAACATTCTGATATGCAAACTAATATTGTGAACATGGTCAACAACCTGCTTAACATCAGCATGTTATGATCGTCATTGTGAGTATGTTAGCATGCTGACGTTTAGCATTAAGCTAAAAGCACTGCTGTAACAAAGTACAGCCTCACATTTTATTTTCTTAAATATTGGCCAAAATTTGATGGATAGTTTGATGTTTGAATGACAGCAAGCCTAACGCTAATTTTATTGAAAAAAAAAAAAGATTGATCGATTGATAATGTTTTGAAATTGTAAAATTGCTACATATCAAATCACCACTATTGGATAAGTAAAAATGTAATTATACAATATAATTCAAGGCTTTGCCGTTTCAGTCAGTGGTGCTCTAAACTGGAGAGAGAGGGTGTTTTTACCAATCAGCTGAACGGTGACAAATATTAATTATACTTGGGAATAGCTAATATGGCATTGACTGCATAAAGCAAATATGCCTTTTTAACTTGTGTGAAACCCTATTAGGTATGCACAGAACCCAGTGTGAACTTACATGACAAATGCTTACCCTTTTCTCCCAATTACTCCAAAGTCTCTGCTCATTGTTCTCTTTGACAATAATGGCCCAGATCTAAATCTCCTTGACCCATTTCATTTCAAGTTCCACCGCTGTGCTCTGAAGGCTGAGCAACAGGCCTGCATAACGCAGCTCTTTCTTGCAAATTTTGGTGCCTTTGCAGCACGGTCTGTATGGCTAAAAGCCAGGGTAATGAACAGGTGCTGCCAGGGGATGGCAGTGTTGCTCTATGTGGGATCTGCGAACAGACTTGGCAAGAACTACAAAGTCTATGTGAGAGTGAATGGTTTGTACCATGCTCTTTTGAGTTTTTCTTACATCTTGAAACCAAACTCAGAGGAGCTTTGCTCTTGACAAGCAAGGACACGAACAATCATAAAATCAATGAAAGAGTTGATGGACAAGAGAATCGTGGTGAATTACCTTTGGATGTAGCCTGAGCAAGTGTTCATCCTTCATCAGTTATGTGGTGGAGGGTAAAGTCCCCTCGTCTAAACCACTTTCCCTCGCAGAATGTAGTATTCCCATCTTTTTGAAGGCTGGGAAGCATGTAGCATTCACAACCTTCTCAAAACCTTTTTGTCAAGTTGCCCTTGAGCAAGGCTCTTAACCATGAGCGGCTGCAGTGAATACATCTGTGGGTGCTTTATAGGGGTTTTGATCATACTGGTGACTCTACCATTACTTAGCCAGGTGCTAAGCAACACCCCTGCTGCTACAGCACACTGCTACAAGGGAGCAACCTGTGTCATAAAATATTTCGCCAACAAAGGCTAAAAAGTTCTCATGACAAAGCAGTGTTTCATATTACTTTTTACAAGATACCTCTGTTGTATTTATTGATTGTGGCGATAATGGCAAGCCATTGAAAAAAAGGGACGAGGGCCTTGATGAGCAGATGAGATCTGTGGTAACTGGATATCAATAGAGGTTGATAAAGGTCAAACATTATATATTGTGATCAAGTGGAAAATGAGGAGGCCCATTAGAAATCCACCTCTTTCACACACCCAATATATTCTCCTCATACCCCCCCCCTTCCTTTCATCTTTTCTCCTCCCGTCACAGCTCTGCTCCATGCCCCGATCCTTGTTGTTTTCGCCCACTTAAAGCTGATAATGAAATGTATGCACTGGGCGAAGCAGGCGATTAATCAGAGCAGATGTGTATCTAGGTGAGTGCCAGAGCGAGTCTCTGGAGCGCAGCGGCCCGACGCCTCAAACTCCACACTGGTTTTAGTAGGGGAGCCGAGCCCTCGCCTCTCACCTCATGGCTGTCACTGCCAACGTATGTGCCAGCCGGCCTTATTACAATTAATTAGCCGGTGCCGACATGTCCTCACACTTCAGAAGCGATCATGTCTCATCTCGGCCAACGAAAAGGCTGCTGGTGGGCTGTTGTCACGTTTGCTGGCCTGATAAATCTGGGATGACAATTTAATAGCACAATATAGTGGTTTTATCCTTAGAGGGATATCACTGTAATCTCCCTGTGATATTTTACACTGAAATATTGCAGTTTGTCCATAGAGTCCTCAATACACCTTTTGGTGGCTTTATGATATTTCCTGTATCTCTCTCTTCCTGGTATCCTCATAATATCCCTATGATGTTATTGAAATGGTATCTAGAGCATTAATAATAGTGATACACTTTATTTCTACAGCACCTTTCAAAACAGAGAGGGGAGAAGCAAGAGTTTAAAAAAACTGCAATCAAATAAAATCAGACAAATACTGTAAATAAAACAAAATAGATTAAAATACCCAAGAATAAAATAAGGTAAAATAAGAACAGATAACACAATAGAACCATACATAAATAAAGTATATGTGTGACAATAATAAAGGGTTTTAAAAAATAATAAAGTAAGATATTAAAAATATGTTTTCTCCTTACTTTCTCACATATAATATTTCTCTGTTATATTCCTGAAATCTTTATCAGATGCTACATATAATTTATGGTTCCATTCTTCTAAAATGTGTTTGTTTACAACAAGTCATCCTCCCCGAGGGCTACACCATTAAAACAGTTAGTCTGTTACTGTTAGACTAAATATTCTCATAATGTTACTTGTTTTATGCCTTAGGATTAATTGTAGCTTTCAAGCTGGATGTCATTCAGTCAGCTCATCACACACACACAGATTCAGGCTTTCCAAACTGGCAACAGCATATGCTTAGCCGACTGGTTGAAATGGAAATGATGCTAAACCAGTATTTGGTTCATCGCATGGGGCCTGATGCGCATACTCAAGGCTGCATTGGCTGCTTACTAAGATGTTCAGTGTTGTTCACAGATGTAAATTTGACTCGTAAGTATTTGATTAACAATTATCTCCAAGTGTTATTTCATGGTGTTTCTGTGTGAGCTTCAGTAGCTTCACAACATTCTCGCCTACTGCCTGCACAAGACAGAATTGCCTCTTTTAAAAGTATGCTGTGCAGAGAGAAAAAAAAAATCTTCACATTGCTGTAAGGTGCGTTGAACAATAGAAGATTATAAGATTAGATATTTTAAGTTGAAAGCAAATTAGGTATTAGAGATACCTGGGGCAGACAATATCAGTGGTTGAGGCATGTGTGCAAAAATGTAAAAAAAATGATTGTCCTACAAAAGTGAGATATTGCTTTGAAGTATCTGATATCACACATGAGGGCTGTCTGTGCTGTAGCGTGGCAGCAATATGGCACCTGTTCACAAGCTTCTCAACATGTCTACATTGTACTGTAACAGTATTGCGGGATGGGAAAAATGAAAGAAAAAAAAAAACGAGATGTGGCAAGGATCATTTGCAAGCGAAGGCCCTGTGCTCTTATCAAAATCCCTTTGCTGATGTTTGAGAAGACAGACAGAGCACATGTTATGAGCCGTCCCTGGCTTACACTCTCACTCTAAGATGACTTCTCTGTGCTGTGGCTGACTTGAAAGATCACACATCATAATTGGACCACACAGTATTATTTGAGGAGCAAGAGAATGGTGGTGAGGTGAGGGGCTGGCGGGGGGCAGCATTGCCATTAGTGTCAAACTATATATCTTCACAACATGTGTGCTAGATGATCACAGAAATACATTCAGTCTGTTAAGGATGGCTTTTTGTCTTGACCCCTACCGCTCAATCGCTGACATGGAAGTCAGTGTGATGAATTGCTTGTCAATAGGAAAAACAATTTGTTTCTAAAGGATGTTTGGGAGCTGAAAATGCCATGGGATTTCTGATGCAAAGCATATATTTGCCTTTGTTTTGTTTGGCTGAGCAGCAACTAGAGAGGTGTAGGCAGTTCTGCAAGGAAACACCAAATGACAAAGTTATTTTGTGTTTAGAATGACGCACTGTTCATCTCATGTCTCCTATCGTAAGTAAATTGTTATTTACTCTCTGCTCACCTGTACCTCTATGAACTCATTATCACTGTCACTCAAGACATCATCACCCTCACAAACACACACACACACACACACACAGACACACACACACACACACACACACACACACACACACACACACACACACACACACTTGACGGTCAAAAAAACAAGATGGCGACGGACAAAATGCTGAATTTGAAGCTTCAAAACGGCAGTCCACAAACCAATGGGTGACGTCCCGGTGACTACGTCCACTTCTTATATACAGTCTATGACACAGACAGATTTGTATCTTATGGTACACTTAAGGCCCAGACATACCAAACCAACATCAAAGAACCAGCAGCGATGAAGGCCGACCGTTGCGTCGCCTCACGTCGCCTTTGTCTTGGCCCAAAAGTTGCACTTGAACACACCGCAAAGACTACAGCCAACCGCCAACTACCATGTACATTCTGCGCCTGCGTGAGATTAAATAACTCTCCCTACCAGCTGGCGGCGGCAGTCCGTATTAGTCATTCAAAAAGGGAAACCGGAGGGCCGAGGACTGCGGATGTACAAGCCGTTATGATACGCACATGAAACAAAGCGCCGTGTGCCGACCATTTTCACACCACTCTCACTCGCCACTTAGCTTCATTCCAGATGGCCATGTCGTTGTGAAAACATCTGTGTACTGGAATGATCAGTTGAGTTGAAGATGAAAAATGAGAAGAACCTTCTGTGTTTTTCCTCTTGACTTTACTTGTTGGATTGCTTTCCTCACTTCCTTTTTTCTTCTTGTGCACTGATTCGTTTAAGCTGAACAGCCAATCAGCTCGGCTGCCGATTCAACATGCTCAATCTGACGAAAAACCAGGGCAGACTAGTGCCAACGGTGTGGGACACACCGCAAAAACTAGGCCGACAGAAGCTCACCGACGGCCCCAAACTGTCCGACGGCCGACCGTCGGCTTGGTGTGTCAGGGCCTTTACAGTAGGCCTATTTGCAATGCAAATATGTCATCAAGACCAGTTTAGGCCTTGCTAATGTCCTTCATTTAAATCACAATGTAGCCCTAGGACTCAGCAAGTATCAAGTCAACCTCAGCAGCACTGCACACAATGTGATATGTGATATACAGGCCATGATAAAAGAGTAACACTCAACTCACCAATTACTGTTCAGTTTGCATCAAAATTTACCAGTTCAATGAGAAATAACTTAGAACTACATGTTTCATAAACTTAATATTCATTATCATATTTGTCTGTTTATTTGCAGTATCTGGCTTCAGTGGGCAATAAAGACATTTCTAATGTTCAATGCCAATGTTTAAAAAACAAAACAAAACAAAACAAAACAACAACAAAAAGATCTCTCTACAAAATAGTAACAAAAAATGGGTTAGGCAGCTAAGTTATGCACCTAAATGTTAACCATTTGTAGCGTTAATTGTGCGTGAGACTCTGAGGAGCATCTTATCTCATCTTGTATCTACTGGGACGAGAAAAACACATTCTAGTGTCCAACAAGATTTGGTCACTAACAGATGGAAGTCTCCAAAGAAAGAACAATTTGTTTGGGTAAAGGGCCATAAACTCTTTTATCGACCATCGAGTGTCAGTTTTTGACACTGTCCAGGAGGATAGTAACTTTTAAAACTGTGGGAAGGGTTTTCTCCCCACTTAAACCAACAAAGAACTGTTAACTCTTTCTGACTTCAAAGTGATCCGTTTGGTCAAAACATACACACACACACATTCCACAGCCTAGGTTTCTTAACCTTTCGGTGACCCAGAGATTCACTCCAGCGGTGAAGCGTCAACCCCACCTAGTTTTCATCTGTGGTAATGTGACCAATAATTAAATTGTTTAGAAGTCATCATGTGTTAGATTATTGACTTCTTTATGTATAATCATTAATGGTATTGTAATACGTTTTAATGTTTCATCAGTGATGTTCAATAGATGTAATACCTTAAGTTTAAAGTTGTTAAGAATGAGTAATAACTTGAACTTAGAATCCAATTTTGAGCGTGTATAGGTTTTTCAACAATGAATCGATCAGAGAAAGAGAGGGTCTCGACCTCTCCCTCCCAGAGGGGGTTAAAGAAGAGATGACACAGAGTCAGAAGTGCTGTTGTCAGCAGAAGTTGAGAAGTTTCTTGTCCGCACGAGGAGAAAGTTGTCCGCAGGGAGATGACTCCAGCAGGAGCTCTCCAGAACTTCTCCGTTTGATACACACATTTCATTTGTGTGTTTATTTTCTATCTCATGTTCATTTTTCTGAGTCAAGTGACTTCTAGAGGACATCATTTTTAAAGATCTTTTGTTTATCTCGCGTGATTTCAATGATAAGTGCTAGGCCAGCATTTCGAGTTTTTCCGTGAAATAGATAAATTCTAAAGCTTCAGAAGATAATCCGACTTCAGCTTTTTGATCTCTTTCAACGAGTAATCAGCCAACGGACTTCAACTCCCACATTCACTGTTCTGACGAGAAAGTTGATTTTCCACGCTTTGCTGTTTGGTATCCCGGGCCAGCGGAACCGATCTCATCAAAACCCATCCAAAGGGCTTGTCTATCTAGACAACGTGTGAGGAAACTGCCTCTGGACCCACAGAACCAACTGCAGCGATAAGTGAATTTTCTTGGCTGACTTTGATCAAAAGTTGTTTGTCAGACATATGTTCTAAATTTCCTAATCTTCCAAATTATTAATTGCACCTTTTATAGCTTAGAGAAAGAATAATCAGACTTTCCCTCACTACTAAAGTTCCAATCAGAATTGCGTCATTGAATTTTCATTTAATTCATTCATTAATTACCAGTGTTAATTAGTCATTTGTATATTCATCACTTCATTTATTCAATTATCACGATTTATGGTAAATAAATGTTTCACTTTATCACTACGTCCTGTCTGTGTGTGTATTTCAAAGCAGAAGTGTAGATCAATGAATTCAGAACTTATACTTCAGACTTGAGATTGATTAATGATCAATACTTACATTAAAATAGTTTCCTCTTTTCCTATAAAAAGTGGTGGTGCCCCGAATTGAATATTTCTTTATTTTAACGAGTGCAAATCATTAATTATATGTAGAGTGGTTAAACGCTACACATTGTTAAAGCTTGGGTCGGTAACGTTGGAGAAACAAGCAAGAGTACACTATATTTAAAAAAAATAATTTTTCCAACCGAAAAACCCATCCCAGGGTTGACAACTCTTTTCCAATAAAAGTAGCTAGCTGCACTGGTTCCAAAAGTCCCTAAATCTAGTGAGAAAGTTGCCAAGTCGGCAACACTGACAGCCTGTCCCTTCAGGCCTCCCTCCAAAGCCACTCCCCCACAATTATCATTATGTAAGTGAACAACGAACATGGCTATTGTTAGTACTCACAGCTGTCAAGCTAGCAGCTTGTGGAAGACTTTGGTGATGCACAATGAGTGCACGGGCAGAGTGCACAATGAGTGCACGTGCACACAGGTAGACAGGTCGGCAGGTCATCCAATTTGACGGGCATATTACAGTCCTGAGAGCAGATATAGATGATACCAGAATTTTTTTTTTTTTTTTTTTTTTTGTGAGAGCATTTGATTTATTGGTACCAGATGGAAATGTCATCATACTTATAATAAGTGCACATAGTGCAATAGATTGCAATATATATATACAGCCAATACCATCAGATTCAATCATTTTCTTTTCACAAATGAGAAAAAAAAGATATATTCTATATCTTGCACATCCCTGTTAACCAAGTGTGAAATCATTGTAGCGGTCTTCGGACTGAAGCCCACAGAGTTTGACATCAAGCAGGACAAGGCCCCCTGGGAGATCTGTCACCAAGGGAACTCTTCCACAAGTGGAAGTAACCAAGCAGAACCACAGGTTGGTGAGATTCTCATTCTTGAGCAGTTCTGTTGCTTGCTGTCACCAGAGGTCAGACTACGGGTCAAGGAACATGATCAGAAAGTGGCTCACACAGTTACAAAGTGGTGGAGACCTACCATGAAACAGGACAAGAAATCAAGACCTTCTTCTGTGAGACCCAGCTGAACCCCACTGGAGCCAGAGAAAAGCCTTGCAGGTCTGTTGGGTCTATTTCAGGGTCTATTTCAGATCCTGGTTGAGCTAGTATCAAGGCAAAGAAAGCAGTGAATAGGTGAAAGTCCTTCAAGTCCATTTTTTGTCACTGTAGGCAGGAAGACACTTCAGGCCAGAATGTAGAAGGTCGCAAAAAAAAGCTCTTTATCTGTGTACAGTGTACTTTAGAAAGCCCTGCAAAAGGCACTGATCTCAGTACTTCAAGTGAGGGGTGATTATCCAACTGGTCTGTGTGATGATCTGTGTGGGCTGTAATTGTGACCACTTGGTCCCAGTAGACAGGCGCTAGTTCAGATGAGGGACAAATCTTAAAATCAGGTAGAACCCCATGTTCAGAGTCAGGAGGAGCGAATTGCCCACGTTCTACTGGAAGAAGTCCATGCTCTGTCTTTCCTCCGGAGAGGACTGTGTGATGGTTGACATGATGAAAATGGACATAGCTGCTGAGTAGATGAGACAAAAAAATGGAGAAACAATACACCACAGATTTGTAAATCCATTACTAAGTCTGTGCCTGAAGTCCTTCATAAGTCCTTAACAACTAGCTTGTTGCGAAATAGTGATTCACTAAATCTAGTAGCACCAAAACTTAAAGCTTCTATAATATATATATTTTCATAATAACAATGTGGCAAAAGACAATGTGTAATGTGAAAGGGATCACTGTGGCCGTACAGAGAGATTATCACCCGACTCTGCAGCTCCTTGCTTTACGGAGCTTTATAGTGAGTTTCAGCTCATTATTTAGCTGTCCAGCCCGAAACCTTACCATTTTGGTTCACTGTCACAGCGCTCTTGTTGTTTTTTTCCGCCACAACAGGCAGCTGTTATCAGCAAAAAAGCTCTAAAAGCCCACTGTACACTTCCTGCCCTGCACCAAAGAGCAGACGGACACAGTCAGTGACTAGATGGTGAGCCAACACAGTCTCACGGCAGTTCGTGAAATAGTCACGAAATTGAATCTATTTGATTAGTATACATAGACATGAATTTCCCTTTATTTTTCATGACGCTCAGCACGACTTTCAACGTGTTGTTGAGTCAATTTCCGCTCCAGTCTTTTCAAAATAAAACTACTTAGTTAGGTTTAGGAATAGATCGACTTGGTTAGGCTTAGGCAACAAAACTACTTGGGTTTAGGAAAAGATCAACTTAGTTAGGCTTAGGAAACAAAACTACTTAGTTAGGTCTAGGAAAAGATCGGGGTTTGGGTTAAAATAACTCTGGAGGTGCCGTAACTTAAGTACGGAAGTTACGTGCCAAATAAATCAACTCGGACTAGTTGTTTCACACGGGACACGAATACCGGTCTCCTGGGCAAAAGTCCTGCGTCTTTTGAACCCACCCTTCCAACTCAACATCCTCCCTAAACAGTTCGCCGCTCTCTATACTTCCCAGTTCACAATTACGTGGATTACATACGAATTGATTTCGTGCTGACTATCACAAAAAAATGGTGAAATTCGTGTCTATGTACACGAATCAATACATTACAATTTTGTGACTATTTCACGAACGGCTGTGCGACTGGGCTGGGTGAACACAGTGGAGCATTCAGCAGCTAAAGAGCCAGATATTTCCCTCAGGCGTTGGTAGAGACCAAAAACAGAGCTAAAGGAGAGTGAATATTGCTCTGATGGCAAGTTGCTGGCAAACTGGGTACCATCACATGCGAGGAAAACCTACCATTAAACAGTTGTTTTGTTCAGGCTGTAGGTGAGAAAGATGCTTCTGTACCTTAGATCAGCCCACAGTTACATACCCTCATGCCACCACACCTGTCCCAAGAGAGACCAGGTTTCGCCAACCTTGATAGAAAACGTTCTCTCTCAGCACAGAATCAATTTCAGCAGCTTACCTGGGCGACGCTGGCATCTTCAGAAACTCATGGCAAGAGCACTCATTCACATGGAGGACATCTTGCAAAAGATCAAACTGTCAGGTCTCATCATAAATCCAGGAGAGTTCTCTCAGGAAGTTGAAAGTTGCATTTGGATCATGAGAGGGAGTGTTTTCAGACAACAGGATGAAAGGGAGGCAACCAGAGAGTGGCACATAAAACCAGTCGACAGTTACGGATGTTTTTGGCCCTGGTGGGCTGGTATTGCTTTTTTCTTGTTTTTTTTACAAAAAATTGTTGGCCTTTTGTCTACCAATAAAACCAAGTTGGCCTGGGGTGAAGAGCAGAATAGGACGTTCATGGATCTCATAGAGGCCTCCTGCAATGAATCTGTGCTTCTGAGCCTCAACTTTGATCTGCCCCTCTCCATCCATCAACAGATGTCGCCATCTGCCGGGGACACTATCCTTTTTGATTCATTATTTTGCTCTTAATTGAATGCTTTTTATATATTTTTTTTAATACTTTTATGCATATACTTTATTCTGAAAACAATAATGTTAACAGACTATCAATTAAAATTGACCTTTTAGGGGAATGTGAATCTGTTTGTCCTTAACAATCACCCCTATGTTAAAATTTGGCAATAATCCCAATGATTATATATTGAGTATATTTTTAATGCTGAATTTTTGAGCTGAGCAACTCAGTTTATAAACTGTGAAGGTTGTGAGGGTAGAGGGATAAAATTAGACTTGCTGGCAGATTTTGTCTTTGGTTTGTTAAAAGATTTTAGGACCAGGGGCGGTTCTAGGTTGGGCCAACAAGCCTGAACACCCTTGTGCACCCCCACGCCTCCTTATTAGTTTGTTGTTGTGGCCAATTTTTTTCACTAAGTTTCATCAAATTAGTGAAACAGCGCCCCTCTGGATTGTAACAGCCGGTAAATGTCTGCCAGCATGTGTGGTCATACCAAGAGGCAAACTCTGGTGCTGAGAAATGAAGTGCCAATAACTGCAGTTCTTCAAATGGCCACTTGAGGCTGGCTCCAAAAGCGAGTCAATCCCTATTGACCCCATGTTAAAATGCCCAACTTTACAGCAGAAATAAACATGTTTACAGCCTGGTACAAAAAACGTTTTTGGTCTCTATAGCTAATATCCCCGTTCATGACAACTGTACGGGGGGTGAATTTTTACATAACTCACCCGTTTAAATTATATAAAGGCTTAAAGTTTGGCATAATTGAGGGCGTGGCCGCTTTGAGTGATAAAAGGGTGCCGTACCAGGTCGCTAGCTGCTAGCTGTCTGCTCTGCTGCTTCACCCGGGCCCGCCTCAGCTCCACTGACCACCAACGTCTGCCCATTTTTGGATTAGTCAGGAGTTAGGCGGAGTCGTCACTGCCAAGATGGCGACGGCCGGAGCTACCCACTTTGAGCTTCACAACGGCTCTTCAGATACCTATAGGTGACATAACGGAGACTACGTCCATATTTTATACAGTCTATGGGTCACATGATATTCAAGCCTTATCGCAGTCTATCAGAGTGAGGACAGGTAAAAGGTTAAAGTATACTACCAGCTTGTTTTCCAATGTTGCTAATGATATCAAATCTAGCAGCAATGGAGTTCTGTCAGCTGACAAACACAATGATCGTCACGGTGACGCATGCAGTGGGGCAGTACAGTATATGGACACTTATACATGAAAGAAAGGGGAATGGACTTTGACCTGAAATAAAGTGAGTCACATACACCCCCCCTCTCTCTGTGCCACTTGTCTGTCTGTCTCTTTGCTCCCTGGTTTATTTCCCATTGGTTAAATGTGTCTCTGTGTGTGTGTTACTCCTTAACAAGAACACAGAAAGTAAGTCACATTACGTACTGCAGGTTGTTTGCCTGGCCGCTGAAGCAGTTGTGTTATAGTACAGCGTCTCCGCGGCCACAGTCGCAGGGAAAGAGCCTGCAGTGCTTTCAGTAATTTGGACTTTCTCCAGTATTGCATTTATTGCTTGTTCAATCACCTGTTGAGTGTATGATTTGTGAATGAGCCTGTGCAGAAGGTCTGCTAGTTGCTGGCGAGAATTTCTTCATTCTGTTTTGTTTCAAGCTGCGGTGCACGAGTAATGAGCCTAAAGTACCAAGAGTACCGCAGACCTTGTAGGCTGTGAGTAAATGCGTTTGATACATTTTGATGTGAACACAAGCTTTTAAATCTGTGAATGTCTGTCTTTTAGTATTCAATGCTGTATTAGAGTACAAGCTTTGTAGTCCTGTACATTGTTGCATGAGAAATAAGAAAATACATAAAACACATGTTGTGTAAGCCATGTATCTGTGATAAGGGTATTATTTCTTTTTGATGTGAACATTTAAAAGTTGACTAATTCCAGTGTTTCTGAACCTCTCCACCGCTAAAATGAGTGCATAATAAATTTCACTGCCCACCCCTAAAATAACAGCTGGCCCCAGTTTGGCCCCTGTGGTCTAAATGGACTAGACCTGGCCCTGTTCAGGACCATAGCTGCAAACACCCTACACAGTGATCCAAGCAAAAGTTCTTTTCACTGCCCTGTTTGACCTTGACCATGACAATGGTGACTTGCAGTTAAGACCTATTTGACTATTAGGAAGAGATGCTTTGCCTGGTTCTCTGATTTACGTAAACAAATAGAACAAAAGAAAGTTGTGAGCATTGTGTCAGTGAATGTTTCAGTACATTTACTTAAGTACAGTGCAATTGACATACATTTTACTACATTTTAGAGAGTTATTATTCATATAACAACATCTGACATATGTGGTTGGTGGTTGACAGTGTTTTTGACATTCAACTCCAAGGGTGACTTTGTAACATCTGTCCACGAATGATGAGCCACCACAGATGAAAAATAGCCTTTGCCTTATACAGCAAAGTTTATTAATGTGTGCTGTCACTGTTAAATATACCAATAAATATATTATAATCTCCATCTTCACTTACTATAACATTAAAATGCCGCCTACATGTTAAATGCAACAGCAATAATAATCTAATGTAATACCTGGCAATATCACAGGGGGCGTTCTGCCTACATAATGTGTAACTTTACTTTTAATACTTTAATTATTAAAAGTAAAAGTAAGTAACCTTAATTTGAACTAAATACTCCCTTCACTGGGTGAGCCTGTGTGTTGTGTTTGTTCCTGTGTCATCCCATTCTCATGTTAATGCGGATGACATGATTGGTCAGTTGTATGGAGGGGCCGTCAGGGGAGTGAAGGTACGGAGTGTCCGAGTGAATTCCAGGCTTCTCTCACTGGGGGACTAGTGATAGTGATTTACTCAGTGAGTCTGCAAATACTGAGTTGGGACAACCCACGTAGATTTAAAAAAAAAAAAAAAATACTTTTCGGAACCAGGGACGTTAAACAGAAAATACAGTGTCGAGATCTTGGTGTTGAAACTCAAATCTGCCATAGAGCAAAGTCAAGTCACCTCTGGGGAACAATGTTGAAGAATAGCAGCTCCACCCGTCTCTTCATCGTCATCCTCAGCTTCATCTTCAACCTCCCTCTGTTGCAGGCCTTTTACCAACAAAGAAGGTATGTCCATGTGTCGGATAAAATGACCTGGTCAGCGGCCCAACAGTACTGCAGGAAGTACCATACTGACCTGGCCACTTTTAGAGATCAGAATGAATTTAATGCACGACCGAGTGGATGCGAAAGATATAAGTTCTGTTGGATTGGTCTCAAAAGAGACAAAAATGATTCTGAAGTCTGGAATTGGTCTGATGGCGAGGAATGCGGATTTGAAAAGTGGCTTAACAGGGAACCTAATAACGATGGAGGAAACCAGAATTGTGTTGCTATGGGATTGACATTGTGGTATGATGAAAACTGTGATGAAGAATATGCATTTCAGTGTTATGATGATTGTATCTTGGTGAAAGAGAACAAGACCTGGGAGGAAGCTCTGGAACACTGCAGGAACAAAAACGATCTCTACGATCTCCCGCACGTGGATTTTGGCATCGACAACTCCTATGTCAGAAAAGCGATCCTGGATGCACAGACACCAGAGCTGTGGATAGGTCTACGTTTCCTGGCAGGAGAGTGGCTGTGGGTGAACGGGATGCCTCTGCAAAAACAACTGTCTGCCTGCCCTGCACCCGGGATATACTGTGGGACAATATCGAAGACGGGGGAGCTTTTGCAACGCAGGAACTGTTTGGAGAGAAGGAATTTTCTTTGCTCAAAAAAACCATAACTACATGTAGTTCAGTACATGTAGTTCAGAGCCTGCATATGTAGAAGCATGTTTTATTAGCAAATATTTTAGCTATATTCTGTATTTGTGCTTGTGTTGGGAAAGGAGTAGATATAGCATCTGTATTTACAATTTTGAGAAATGTAACTCTCGATTTAGGACAGGTAAACATGCTTGATCAAAGCATGTTATTTGTTTGTTGTTTTAATCTTGCTTACATATAAACCTGAAATATGTATTTAAGTATATTATTTACGTGTGTTTAAGTATATTTCATTCCCAGTCGTAGAGTTTTGAATTTTTATTTGAAATTACAGAATGTGAGTCATATTTTCTGTCTAAACTAAACAAACCACTACAAAAATATGAATGTACATTTTAGAAACAATTCATAATATCGTTTGTCTGACTTATCTGACAATAAACGTTTGTTGCTGACGTTGAGCAAGCAGTACAAAGCTGAATAGTTTATTTAAAACACTCCATAGAGGTCAAAGTTTGGCTTCAGTCTCATACTGAATAAAACCAAAGCAGGTACCATTGACTATGGAAATAATACCTAACTTTTCTTTGAAAAGATCTTTGAATGTACTTTAATGGGAGAGAAGAGATTTTTATGTAATTTGGAGCACAATAAAGTTGGCTAACATTTCAAGCAGCTTATGGTAATATCATAAAATGATCATAATAATAAAGCCATATTGCAGCCTTACACAAATGCTGATGATATGATAGCAACAGTTTCTGGACCTCCGTGCTTCGCTTTTCTATATTGTCGCAGCTCTATGTGCTCTTTCTCCTGATTAACCTTGGTATGGTTGAAGTAAATTCTGCTCTTAGTCTCTTCACAAATATTAAAGTTGATAATATTTTTTTTCCCTGATATCTGTTTTTGGTGTTCATTCAGTCTTTTCTAAAGGTACTTGCCAGAAAAAAAGTGAGTGAGTGGACCTTGAGTTAAGACTCAAATTATGCTTTGCTTTCACTTCAATGCTATGGTACATATACACTGCTTATTACATTGACACTGAACAACGGCATTGGACGTAAATCATGAGGTGCAGAATCGTCAAATATGTATGTCTTTCCTAGGGATACTGGGCTGCCAAAACATTGTGGGCCCTGTGGGATGTGGTCAAGGGACGGCTAATTAATTATTTGGTGATAACTTTGGGACGTGGTCTCAATTTCTCTGTATACCTGTGAGAAAACAAAACTAGAATTACCGCCTCACGGTTGTATGCCTCTGCCAACCAGTTAAGTTGCAGTTTACATCCATGTCTGTCCAAAATGTCATCACTTCATAATCCTGTTAGACATTTGTGTGAAATTGTCATAATTAGCACGCAAATTCTTGAGTAATGGCCAAACGTGTTTTGTGAGGTCACAGTGACCTTGACCTATGAGAACCAAAATCAAATCAGGTCATCCTTGAATAGAACTTTGTGCCAAATCTGAAGAAATTTGCTCAAGATGTTCCAGAGATATCGTTTTCACGAGAATGGGAAGGACGTGAGGTCACAGTGACCTTTGACCATTGAAATCTAACTGGTTCATCGTTGAGTCCAGGTGGACGTTTGTGCCAAATTTGAAGAAATTCGCTCAAGGCGTTCCTGAGATATCGCTTTCACGACAATGGGACGGACGTGAGGTCACAGTGACCTTTGACCACTGAAATCTAACTGGTTCATCGTTGAGTCCAGGTGGACGTTTATGCCAAATTTGAAGAAATTCCCACTAGGCGTTCCTGAGATATCGCAAATTAGCTTGTACCAATATAGCACCTACGAGAAATGATTATTTACAAAAAAGTATCAATACCTTTGGTGCTGTTTCGTTCTGATGGAAGCACAGAAATCTCCAAAGACAGACAGGAATGCCAACATGATGTTTACCAGATCATAATACAGGTTTGAATACCGAGTGAATAGCTCAGAAAAGGTACAATTTCCATGGAAAATGGAGAACATTCTTGGCTGAAGACATGGCTTTGTGCATGCAAATGTCCCAACTAGTTATGTTAGAGCTGTGTCTAAAGCTGTTGAGGCAGCTACTAATGGACCAATATATTACTTCTGTAATTAGCTACGACACTGAACATGTCAGCCAGATTAAGATTGAATGCATGACAAAGACCACACACTGATGGATGCATGCCAATAAATTAGGGACAGACATTTTATCTTGGTCATAGTTGAATGTTATATTAAACTCAGTTAGGGAAAAGATCTGAGCAACTGCTTTGCATGTTTCTATTCATTTTGACATGAGATGGAATATAGCATTGGGCAGGGATAGCTTTTGGTCGATCTGTCCACCACTGATATTTCAGTCAGACTTTGGTCCTGACAGAAATCTAAATCTTATCTTAATCACATTGTAACAACTACTGGATAAAATTGTGTATAGACATTCATGATCCCCAGAGGATGACACCTAATGACTTTAGTGATCCTCTTTTTTGAGTGACTTTCCTCTAGTACCACCATTAGGTCAAAATGTTCACTTTTTCTGTGAAATATCTCAACATCTAATAGATGGATTGGCACAACATTTTGTTCAGATAGTCATGGTCGCCAGAGGATGAATCCTAATGACTTTGGTGATCCCCTGACTTTTCCTCTAGTGCCACCATGAGATTGACCATTTTGTTTTTTAGTGAAACCCACATTCATTGCGCCACCATGGGGTCACAATTTTAATTTAATACTTAATCTTTTATGACCAAATACCTGCCAAATTAATGCCATTCCCATCAGCCACAGCTGTTTGTTTTCTATGCTATTTAGCAAATGTTACATTACCTGCTAAACATCAGAGTCAGTGATGCATAAATATCTGCAACATATCTTTAAGCTTTAAAGGTGTTAAATGCGTGATTGAGAGCATTTCTATTGCCTCTGCACGGCTCTCAACATGGCGACGGCTGATCCAATGACCCATAGTTAACGCTGCTAACAGGGCTAACAGTGAAAACCTCAGGGGAACTGTAGGGTGGGTGCAAAGCTTCCTCAACTGCGCCGACGGTTGGGACGTCATTATCAGCTGTAACCGCCATGTTAGAGCAGTGCGGAGCAGCGATTGTGAGCTAGCCAGTGGGGCACGCTCACATGCACTAACCTGCACTAAAAGCATGCGCGGCCGGCCTGGCTATGTCAAAAATCAGATAGAAGCTCGGATTACAACACACACAGAGGGAGAGCGACTTCATTATCTGCTCAGGTAGACATTACTCCTCTATATCTTTACATAGCAAGTTGTTTGATGCAATATTAATGCTCTGGATATCATAAAGAGCACCTTTAATCATGCAATAATATCCTGTGGTGCTATTATGCAGCTTAAACATAACTGCAGCAGTTCATATGATAGACCATAAAGCAGAAAGCAGTTTAACGCTTCATGTAACTGATGCTGCTCTGTACCTGACCTTGAATCATTTATTTAACAGAATCTTATCTCCCCCCCCTTCATTATTGCAAATAATGAAAGCGATGTGCAAAACACAGTGCATTGACTGTTCATGGAATACCCCCAGTGACATTCAGCTGGTGCCTTTGGATGGAGACTGGCCAGCAGTAATTCTGAGAGAGAAAATCTGCCTTACTGAGTTGTACAAGATGATCTAAGAGAGCTTCCTCTTGTGAGCGAGCGCGTGTGTGTGTGTAAGTGATGCCTTACATAACTGCACCCCTCACCTTTCCTGTCATTTTACAGGACAGGCTTACCTGGAAGGCCCTGTTTAACAGTGAAAGGCGCACAAAATCCTATTTGAAGCTCTGCTCTGTGGATTTAGCCACTTTTTAAATTCAAATCACTCACACCACAGTGTCAGGACAAAGGGAGGGTTGGGAAGGGGAAGGTGGACTTAATATAAAACTCAAATCCCATTAGAGATGGACCGCAGGAAAATGAGGGGCTGGCACGGTTTCGCCTTACCACGAGATGTGAAGAGAGAACTCTTTGATGGGGGTCAGAGATGATGTCCCATATTGCACACTTTTTTCCTTTTTTTTTGTTTTCACTTTTCTACCCATCAAACTGAAAAATCGCCAGAAGTGAAATGTATCATTACAGGATCTGTGTCCGCATAGGAGCAAGGCTAGAAGGAGTAGGTGACTTATCTGCCACAGACGTAGGTCTTTGGGGTAATAAGGCATGCATGAGAAGCTGTTTCCCTCCTCTGAATGGGGTATCCATGTCGCGTGGTCCCTGTGTAGCCTGCAGACTCTCTGAAGTGGTCGACTTAGCTTGGCCTTCTTGTATAATTAGTCTCCTGAACCATGTAGGATGTGTTTCTCGATGGCTCACCTCCTCCAATTTCACTTATACCTGTCCCTCTCTCTCTGCCTTTCTCGCTCACTGAATCTCCCCTTCTCTTACTCTCTCATGACCACACACGCACACACACACAAACTCACACACACACACAAACTCACACTCACACAAAAAAAGTAGTCATTGTCAAAATCTAAACACAACCTTCCAGATATTCACTGATGGTTTTAATTCCTTTGTTGCTATTGACCTTCATGTGATAATGAAACAGTAATACAGTAGATAGATATTGCTCGGTGTTGAACTAGCTCTACATCCTGGCAATGTTTGTGTGACAGTTTCCTCTAGGTACTCCTGTTCCTCCATGCAGGAGATTTGGAAAGTCCCAAGTGGGATGCTCCTAAAGTATGTTTCCCTATTGTAAATTCCCATTTCGAAGGTTTTTTTTTTGATGAGGTGTAAAGATCTCGTCAACGTTCCTAAACATAGAAACACCAGTGTCTCCTGGGTAATGATAATATTAGGTTTATATTACGGCAGTCAGTTTGGTGTGGCGGACACCAATGCCGCAGCCGCCATTGTTATGGACAAGGGGACAGCTAGAGGTACTAATCAGAGCTGTATGAAATTTAGAGCACTTTGTTGCTGCATTGGGGAACACAATAGTGCTTCATAGCTGCCAAATTCATCCAATATGGAAAAATTAATTATCTCATGAAACAGTCACGCTTCCATTTTATCGAATGTGTCAAGACACGCACCTGAGTCTTTTTTTAGAGATGTTCCAATGCCATATTTTCCTTATTAATATTGATTCCGATACCTGAACTTGCGGTGTTGGCCGATACCGAGTTCTGATCCGATACCAGAGTGATAGAAAAATAAATATTTACTTTTCTTCTTCGTCTTAATTCCTTAAGCTCTTCCTAATTATTATTATTAATAATCAGCTGTTTACTACCGACCATGTATGGATGTGATATTATTACAATCTTTGTTGTATGGCCTGGCTCAGGTTAAACCCTTTGTAAAACATGAACAAATACATACAGAGAATAAATGCAATATAACCTTCTGTTATTATCAGTTACAAAGAACATAAATTAATAATATAAAAGCATACAAAATAATCTTGTTAAACAAGTTGATTTTTTTTTCTTTCTCTGGATAATGAATTATGGTATCGGATCAGTGCATAGACTGGCGTACTCGCAGATACCCGATCCCAAATTTTGGGCAGTATTGGACGCATTTCCGATACTGGTAACAAAAAAAAAGTAATGGACAAATTGAAAGTTTGACCTGGTGGTGGCGCTAGAGGAAAAGGGAATAGATCACCAAAGTTATAATAATTCATCCTCAGAGGAATATGAATGTGTGTACCAAATTTCATGGTAATCCATCCAACAGAGATATTTCACTGAAAACTACAAATATAAGCCTCATGGCTCGAGAGGAAAAGTCAGGGGATCACCAAAGTCAATAGGCTTCGCCCTCTTGGGACGATGTGCAAAAAAAAAAGTGGCAATCCATCCAACAGTTGCTGAGATATTTACAGACCAACAGACCAACATTTATAGAGGCATGCGAGTAAAATAGCTAAACATGTAGTTAAACAGTTAACTGAGAAAAAAGTTAAATATGACAAATCCAATTAATTAAATTACTTTAGATACTTAATTTTTTCTTTCTATTAGCAGCATTTCACTCTTGGTGATTGGATGTTTCTTATTGAAGTGACTGACTTCTCCTCTGAAGTCTTTATGTACACAGACTTTTACTTTTGGCTTTTTTACCAGGGAACCAGAACATTTTAAAAACAGTTGCTCATCTTTTGTAGTGGTGATTCAACTGGGAGAGTTTCACTTCCATCCAAACCTTAGAAGTGCTCCAACTGTCTGTCACCTAACATGCAGAAAATTAATGGGACTTCTACTTCTATGTGACTGCCATATCCAGAATCCTAACCCTGAAATAAATCCTCCCGCTTTACAGCTGTACAGAATGCAGTATGCAGGTATAGAAATTAGATGGTTAAGGCAGTGAGATCTGACTGGAATATGGCAATCAAATGTTACAAACACATCGCACAAATCAGTCTCCTGTAAATCTTGTGTTTTGACCTGTAGTTACATCCAGTGTAGCTCTGACACCTCTGACAATCACCCGACAGCTGCAGCCAGAAACACAATTTACCACAGAGGTAAAAGCAAGCATGCAACGTCGAGGTCATCCGGTTCAAATCCCCAGATTGGCAGGGAAAAACCTCTGCGTAGGAAGTGAATGAGTCACTCTCTGACCTTCGTCAAAAGCTACCAATCAGGTGCCTTTAAGCAAGGCCCTTTAACCTGCAACTTTGCCAGCTGAGCAATAACAGGAGACAGTTTTTGACTCCGCGGCACGCACATGTGGGTGTACATTTGAATATCGAAGAGTTCAGCACAGAAAAAATAATATTTGTGCTAAGTCAAGCTTCCCAGACTACATGAACGTTAAAAAACAATGATCAAGTGTATTACAAAAGTGCTCAGTATGCTCGAATGCCGATTAGCCATCCTAGATTAGCTAAAGACCACCACTCTCCTGGTCACATTTCCTCCATGCTCCAGTACGACCGAGATTGTTCCTAAGTTGAGAGAAAATGAAGAAATAAATGACTGAGACATGGGAGGGAAGGAGGGCAGTCTGGCTTTGCTTGCCTGCCTTGTTAAAGGAAAGAATAATTACTGGAGCATTACACAGTAATGCATCAAATGGTCATGTCAGTTTTGACTGTGCATAGGGAATGATTAACAAGCTAGAGGAGCTGTCTTACAGTCTGAAATGGCCACTGGGCAAAAAAGGACTTCCCTTTTCAGGGTTGCACTCTCCTTTAAGGTAATAACATACAACATTTTCAAATAATTAAATGTTTGTGTTGCTACTCTCATCGATGTTAGCTTTGTTACCAGGAGAGAAAGATGCAACATTTTCTCAATACACCAAAAGCATATCTTTCTTCATTGGTTGGAAACAGCACGATTAATCGCATGATTGTCCATAGTTAATCGTGATTAATCGCAAATTAATTGTACATTTTGTATCTGTTCAAAATGTACCTTAAAGGGAGATTTGTCAAGTATTTGATAATCTTATCAACATGGGAGTGGGCAAATATGCTGCTTTATGCAAATGTATGTATATGTATTATTGGAAATCAATTAACAACACAAAACAATGACAAATATTGTCCAGAAACCCTCACAGGTACTGCATTTAGCATCAAAAATATACTAAAACCATAACATGGCAAACTCAAGCCCAACAGGCAACAACAGCTCAGTGTGCTGACCCGTGTCCACCGCCAAAAGTGCCTACAATGGGCACGTGAGCAACAGAACTGGACCACGGAGCAATGGAAGAAGGTGGCCTTGTCTGATGAATCACGTTTTCTTTTACATCATGTGGATGGCGACGAGTTCAAGGTGTTGACTTGGCCTCCAAATTCTCCAGATCTCAATCCAATGGAGCATCTGTGGGATGTGCTGGACAAACAAGTTCGATCCATGGAGGCCCCACCTCGCAACTTACAGGACTTAAAGGATCTGCTACTGACGGCTTGGTGCCAGATACCACAGCATGCCTTCAGAGGTCTAGTGGAGTCCATGCCTCGACGGGTCAGGGCTGTTTTGGCGGCAAAAGGGGGACCTACTCAATATTAGGCGGTGGTCATAATGTTATGGCTGATCGGTATATATACAGTATGTGTGTGTGTGTGTCCATTGGGGTAAAATATATCCAACCTGTGTATCAAAAATCCTTCTTTTATGCAATGTTTATATATTTATCACCTTTAGGGCTTCATCTTAGGAGAGTTTTTCCAATGTACAATAAAAAAAATGCTGACAGATTTTGTCCACTGTGGAGGAAATGACCAGCCATAGGGTTAGAGGGTCACCACTGGGTTTTAATGTTCAGACACACACAGACATACAGTGCCCGTAGTTCCCAAACAGCTGTCCCTCAGAAAATGAGTTATTATCTATGCTGTCAATGTTACCTATGCTGTAGGCTGTTCCTGTAGCCTATTAATATGTCATAGATAATGCACTTCTTCTCTGTGGGCTATAGAAGGTTCCTAATGATGCAATGGAGACTGGCAGGGTCAGATAAAGAATGTAGTGCTTTCTCTAAAGCCCCAGTGCTTCATCTCAGTGGTTCCCAATCATTTTTTAACCATGGCACCCTTATATATATAGTGTTTTTTTTTCTTTTTTTTCCATGAAACCCCCTTTTGACTGGCTCAGGTTCGGTCATCTCTGATTATGTTGAGGCCTGAGAAGTGTTAGCATGTCTCTGAGCTCAGTAACAAGTCTTTCCATGTCTTTTGCCTGAAGCGTAGCTGCTATTTAACATGCCTTTTAATATTGTAATTCTGATGTTTATTGCTTATTTCTTCAGTTTTTATATACTTGGGAAGATATACAAAATGTTATTACCAACACTGCAGTTCCCTTCAGCTCTATGGAGTGTTTTAGCATATTTGCTAAAGCTCATTGTTTTGTTTTTTTTCAGCTCTCAACTCTGTTTGTCAGCCAGTGGCGGACTCAGGCTATCTGAGGGGCAGGGGCATACAAAATAAAAAGGGCACCAGCTGCATGCAGCGGGACACCAGAGCACAGAAATTTTGGTAACATGTAGGGTAGCCTATATGGCACAGCATCAGGTTTTCTCCATTTTAAGGTCACCCATTAGTGCACTGCATCTTGTTTTCTACACTGGAAGGGCACTTTATCATGTTTTATCTACCATATGGGCATCCAAGAGGGCACTTTTGCTTCATTTTTTCAAACATGTCGACACCAAGTGGGGCTGTGGGTCACCCCCCCACCCACCACCCCGCCCCACTCCTGAGTCCACCAGTGTTGTCAGCAGACAGACACAGTTAGCGACTAGCTCATGAACACAGTGGAGCACTTAGCCAGATATTTCTCTCAGGAGTTGGTGGAAGGCCAAAACAAAGCTAAAAGGAGATATTGGACTTACATTTGCCAGGTGGACAGAAACACGCCTCTAATTGAATGCTAATGTTGCTCCATGTTTGCTAGATGTTTAAATAGGCAACTGTTTGCTGACATATTCGCCATATTAACCAATGGTAAATGGACTTGCATTTATAAAGCGCTTTTCGGTCTTCCGACCACTCAAAGCGCTTTACACTACATGTCAGCATTAACCCATTCATTCATAAACTGATGGCAGAGGCTGCCATGTAAGGTGCCAACTTTGCCCATCAGGATCTAATCTAAATACTCATTCACACACTGATGGCGAAGCATACGGGAGCAATTTGGGGTTAAGTGTCTTGCTCCATGACACATCGACATGTGACCGGAGCCGCCGAGGATCGAACCCCCGACTTTCGGATTGGTGGCGGCCTGCTCTACCCTCTGAGCCACAGCCACCATTAAGGTGATAATATTTATGTTTTGTGGTCACAGCTTGTTTCCACTGCCTCCAAGTCCCAAAAAAACATTTATTTCAGGTTTAAGTAAATGGTGCATAGTTGTTTTTTTTCAATGTTGTGAAATGTTATTAAAATGTGAGAATAAGAATCTTGTGGCGCCCTTAGCCTCTCTTTAAATGCATCCCAGGGTGCTGCGCCACCCATTTTGGGAACCTCTGCTGTAGTCCATGCAGTAGAAAGGAATAGCAGAAGAGCTGAGTAGTTCACAAAGCTGAACAAAGAAAACAACACCACATACAGAAACTCAAATTCATCATGAAAAGACACCACAGTACTGAAAACACACTAAGACTCACTAACAATCCCAATGAGGTGAAGTGCAGAAACACCTCAGCAAAGACGGAGACAAAATCTATTTTGACGTCTAATGTAGACCAATAATAAACCACGTATTTATTAATAGACAATGCGTGTGTCATACAGTATATGATGCATGCATAATGCTGGGAAATGTGTTCAGAATCAATCCATGGAATCTCGTATCTGATATTTATGTTGCGTCTCTTCAGCTAATCCATCTTCGCTCTCTCTAATCATAATCATAACTCCACCAGCCCAAATGACAAACCATCCACTCATAGAACATATTGCATTTATAACTGGAGCTCCCGTACGTGGTAAATGTTCCCTCAGTTGGACTTATATAATGTATTTAAAGCACGGAATCCTATCTTACTTCTTTAATTAATTCCATAAATCATTATTAATAACCTTTAAAGCCCCCCATCTGCATGGTTATAATCACTATAGTCAATCTTTGGTGTCAGGTTTGATTGCCAATCCATGTCCTTCTCTAATTGACCTTGTCCAGTGAGGGAAGAGCAGACAATATTGCGTTTTCCCACTGGTGCCCCACTCATTTCTACACCAAATGAAGACTGCTCCCAGTTTGTTCAGCAGATTGAATTCCAACACTTTATCCTTTAAACAGCTGACACACAGGCTACTTCAATTTAAAGTTATTGAATGGGTAAAATCCTTACCAGCATCCAATAAAAAACTGATGAAAAAGTCGTAATTTTAACACTTACAACCGAAAATGTGTTTGTTTTTGTGTAAATGATATCTTTAATTTAGCTGTATGTGTTCGACAGAAGATGAAGTGGTGTATATACAGTACCAACTTATGATCAGTTCAGCTGCACTGCTGACTGACTCAGCATCCATTCTGAATAGTCTACAACAGGGGTCGGCAACCTTTATGATATGAAGTGCCATTTTTAAACTTTCTTGTTAATCAGTGTGCCACATCAACATTAAGGTTAATATTAAGTTTAATTATGACACCACATCAAAATTTAAATCTCCAATAGATCTGCAATTTTGTTGCATCCATACAGGCAATGAGCATTGCAACATTTTTAAAAATCATTTTTCTCCCATAATCGGGACATTGTTATTATATTTGAGAGCACTATACAAGAAAGCTGCCATCCTTATGATAACATCCACATCATTAACCCGACCAACCTTCCACCAATCTTGTGTACTAGCCAATCAGTGGCAGAGTAGAGCGGGTCTTTGCGGAATGCAGGTAGGGAAAAAAAAATCAAATTAATATAAATAACAAGCCGCACAACTGCCAATGGCTGTAAAAGAGGTTATTGCAACGTATTCTGTGCGACATTTTACGAAAAGTTATTCCTCATTTTTTGGGCGTTTTTCCTACGAATGTCTAGCGTCAATTTCTGCTCCAGTCTTTTCAAAATAAACTTCTGTCTTCACAGGAAACAACTTCCTGAAGTTTAGGCAATAAAACCACTTAGTTAGGTTTAGAAAAAGATTATAGTTAAGTTACGCCACACTAGAAGTGGCGTAATTTTAGCCATGTGAAAAAAACTACTTGGTTATAGGTTAAGGAAAAGATCGTGGTTTGGGTTAAAATAACACTGAAAGTGGCATTACTTAAGTGTGGAAGTTACGTGACAAATAAATCAACATTGAGTTATGGTTTCACACGGGACACGACCACCGGTCTCCGGGGTGAAAGTCAGATGTTTTTTGACCCATCCATCCACCCACCTACCCCAACCTCCTCCCTACGTGGTGTTCGCCGCTCTTATATTTCCTTTTTCTCAATTACGTAGACCATATATGAACTGATTTTGTGGGATATATATGAATTACAGTACATTTACTTTTCGTAGGTATAACTACGAGCGGTGTATGAGAAAAGCCTGCTTATTGATAGTGTGCCTAAGGTTGCCTACCTCTGGACTAGAGGGACTCTAAAAAGTCAGAAAATGTCTCTTTAACAGAGAGAAATGTTGTGAAATTTATCAAATATCTTTGGCTGTGTTCAAAATTCCAAACTAACATAGTATTCACACTAAGTATGATGTAAAATTGAGTATGTAGTGTGTTCCAGTTGCATAGTATGGATGGATTTTGTGTATGTAAGAAATACCTGGATGTATATTAGATTAGTAAGAATTAGTATGCAAGTATGAAACGTGAGCTTACTGGACATACTCAACCGCCTTAAAATGCATTGCGGCGCTTCAGACAGTCCAATGTCGGACTACGAGGCCCACGTTGAAATAATTAACCGTTGAATAAAATATTTACAAATTGTGACGTTAAGTTACAGTTAAGAGGAAAAACGTGGGAGCTCATATATATAATGTACTGTAGAAAACATATTTAACACTAACATAGTTAATACTTTAATTTCCCTTAAACAATTCTGGAAAATACGGAATTGAGTGAAGGAGATATTGTGATAAACAATTTTCATCCAATGGTAGCTCGGGCCGGTAACGTTGTGATCAATACTGTTATGTGATGCAGAGAAGACATATTGCTTGAGTATACTTCAGTGTGAACAGTCTGCTGGTAATGGCAGACTCAAAACATTAATTTAGTAGGCAGTATGCAGTATATACAGATTGAGTATGTAGTAGGCAGTACGTTAGTATGTGATTTCGAACACAGCCTTTGTCTCTGCCACTGTCCAATCTGTCCAACTGCCCGATCTGTCCGGTTCCACCACTTCTGGCATGTGGGGATGTTGATTTTCAGCATGCTTTGCAACTTTCTCTCTTTCTCCTTTTAACCCCTATCCTCAATGGAGCAATTTTATTAACAGCAAAAAAAGTAATTTCTCTCTGGACTATGTTCGCTGATAGGGTTTTTCTAATCCAGGAAGTGCAACATTCTTGTACTGCACAGAATGCATCGGTGTGGACGGTTGGGCATACAAAGCAGAGGACTTTGAAGGCTTTTTTTATTGTACGTTTTATTTATTGTATTTTTTTTTAATATTTTTGTAATTATCTCATGTAGCTGTTTTAAATGCTGCTTATGATCCTGTACTGTCATAGCCGTCATAGTCTTTTAGCTTTGTAACTCTGTAAAACACTTTGTGCCTCTGCACTATAAATATGTCTTTATTATTATTATAAAAAAAAAATACAATATTAATATTATTCATATTGTTACGAAAATATTGGTTTAATATTGAAAATTTCAATGGTGACTTGAAGTCTGAGTTGAGACATACTGACATTTCAATATTTAACCAAATGTTAACACAACAGAGTCCTCATTAAAACGTGTCCGACCTCCAGAAAGCAAACTAAGAATTTTCATCCAACAATGTTGAACTAAACAAGCGCCAATTAAAACAAACTCCTGCAGGATTAAGCAGAGAGTTAACAGAGAGGTGTTTATAACACAGGCTGAAAGAGGTAGTGGCTAGATAGGTTGTGCAGTTGGACAGATCATGTCGTGAGACAGCTGCTAGCTTTTAGACCCAGTCCTCCTTTTATGTTCTGAAACAAAGTAACTGTGATTAAAAAGTACACAGCTGTAAAGGGTTTTCTAAATAGTAGAGAGCTTTGTCGGGTCCTTATTATACTGTGTTTGCTAACATTGTCCCTTGGAGCTTGCCATGCTGTACAGTACAGGTGAAGGCATGGCCCCAAGGGATGTCATCAACCTGAACCAAATCTCAGAGGAGGCTGGTGGAAACTGTGCGGTTGCAGCACATTTCAGGACTTTTATTTGAGTGGGATCATTTCCACCTCTGCCACTTCAATGTCAAACGACAGCCTGTTTCTAATTGCCTATTCGTCAGTCTTTTCGTGGTGAGGAATGTGGTGCGACCGCACCTTTTGTCAAACATGGGTGTTATTCACATTTTGAGACAGCTTATTTTATGAACTGCTACGAGACCAAACTGGTGTGTGTCAAAGAAAAAGCTTGTTTTAATTGCCTGCAGGGTGCTTGAAATTCGGGCCCCATGACAACAACTCGAAAGCTCTTAAACAATAAATATCTAAACCACAGGGTCCCCGTTCAGCCCCTTAAATTATTCAGGGTACCCCTTACTCCTGTGGTGTCCTTGATTGCTGGAACTGACTGTGTGCACTGTGTATGTAAGTGGCGACAATATACTATTTGGTTGATATTGACAGCTATCAAATGGAGCCAGAGTTTGGTATAAGGATAACCCACGCTGCCCGAATTTACTCTTGTTCATTTACGCTTTGTGCCCTTTGTAATTCCTTACCTTGTCAAAAACTATGCTAAACAAAGCAACTTTTCAAAAGTGACCCAATAACACACATGCACACACACCCGGGCACATACACACAAACACACACACACACACACACACCCACACCCACCGGCAGGGTGATTTATTTTAAGACTCCGAGAGTCTAAGAATGCCATTTAGCAAAGATGGCAGTGGGTAATAAATCCTCATCAAGTCTGGTACATCCTGTTAGCTTCTTCTCTCCTAGTGACAGCTTTTTAATAAGCTGTGTGTGGTCCTGTATGTGTACTTGACATTTACTAGCTGACGTTACTCCTCCCTGTCCGTCAGTGCACATTATGCATATTCTACTAGAACCCGAGCAGAGCATTAGAATGTACTATAACCATGTCATTCGTACTTTTCAAGGTCTAGGGGAATGGCGCAAGCCTATTTGTTGCCATAATTGATTTCTTTTCAGCCGAGCAAATTAGTTTCTTATTTCTTTGGAAGTTATTTATATGGAAATGGTGTGATGTTGTGACTACATTAGTTGAGTTATTCTCACCTCCCTCTAAAGTCACTACCTCCTGGGGAAACTCCCTTTGTTGCCATTTGCTGTTTTGCTGATTCTGTCAGCAAAAATTAATTGGTGTCCATTTTAACTCCCCTCGAGCCGTAATTTCTATGAGCAGAGAGATACCCAGCCCCAATTAGGTGGTGTAAATAACATTTGCTCTATAATTGCTTCAATAAAGATTTATCGCCTTCTCTTCATTGTCCTTATGTGAAGGCATTACGAGGCCAGCCAGAGGAGACTGAGGCATGGCAAAGTTATTTGGCAGAGTGGTAAGGACAGGGTATGTTGTTGAATATAGTGTAGACTGTTCTGGCTGTGTCCATGTGTATTGTCCAGGCCTAGATGTCAAAGTTAGATTGCATGGAATTGGGTATTGTTTATTTAGCCTGGGGTTAGTTGGGGAAATCTAAAAGAAAACAGAGCAAATAAGCAGAAAGGATAAACTCACAAGGACATTAATTCTTTTGATCTTCACTGATGGGCCTTAAGTGACAAACAAATGCGGATTTGCTCTGAAAACAAATGCAGACTAAATATGTCATGAGCATCCCCAGTTGACCCCCTTTGCCTTCATGACCACATTTTTTTCAAGCCCGGTCGCACTAAATGGCGTATGAATGATAATTCGCAAGTCATTTTACTTGCAATAATACAATTGTACACCATGTAGTCTGACTGCAATGTAAATGCATCCGTGTAAGAGTTGGGGCGGCAGTAGCTTGGCTTGGGAACTGGAGGGTCGCCGGTTCAAGTCCCCGCATGGACCAAGTACTGAGTGTGAACTGGTACCTGGAGAGATGCCAGTTTGGCTCTTGGGCACTGCCGAGTTGCCCTTGAGCAAGGCACCAAACCCCCAACTGCTCCTGTCGCTCTGACATCTCTCCATCAGAGATCGCCTGTGTGTACCATGTACTATGTAAAATAATAACAGAGTGACAAAAAAATTTAATTTCCCCTCGGGGATCAATAAAGTGCCTTTCTTTATTTCAGCTAGTGACGTAGAATTAAAAGCGAGAAAGACTGCTAATGGCAGGCGGGATGGGAGGTGGATGGGTCCAACTAACACAGGACATTTAACCAGGAGACCAGTGTTCGTGTCCCAAAGTGTTGTTGAGTTATTTTGAAGTTACGTTTGTGACGTGTTTTTTAGTGATGTCTGTGTGACGTGTTCTCCATACTTGTATTACATTGTTTTCGCACATATTTCACTTAGTTTACATACTTATTTTAAACCCAACCATGATGTTTTTCCTCAACCTAACTGCGGCCGTTACTGTGTGCATAATGTGCAAAATGTGCATAAAAATATGTTGGACGGAAAAACGGTTACTCACTTCAACTGGTTTGCTAGAAAATGAGAGCACTGTAACAACAACAGCAACACAAAGCATTATAGTATTGAATATAATTACACAATAATAGTAAAAAAAACAGTACTTTGACTGTTTCACTCAGAAAAACGTGCATCAGATTAGGCTGTTCTTTCTAACATAACCCCAGCAGGGTCATCCGATGACACTGATGAAGGCCACAAGCCAAGAGGAGTTGGTCTAATAATAAAGTTGTTCCGCATACTGCAAGTGTTGCTGGATTTTGACCTCTTTAGACTCTTTCCCTTCTCTATGCACCTTGGAAGTACGTGAAGCTGTGCCAGAAATCCTAGCCCCAGCAGCCAGCCTCACTTGCATATGCCTTACAATGATTAGATATGATTAGTATTTTCAATGTTATTATGTTACACTTTAAGAAAGAAAAGCCTTCAAGTACAAACAAAAGTATCTGTAGTATTGCTCAGATTCCTTTGGGGTGAATAAACAGTAATGTGTGAGTGCTTTGTGCAGTGAAAGCTGGATTCACCATGAACCTTTTCACCATGTCCACCATCAGTGTGCTCAAGAAGATATTCCACTCAGAGGAGCGCACGGTTTACTGACAGCACATTACAGGATTTCTGAATAATAAAGTACTCCTACATTTCATCTGAACAGTTGTAATGTAAACCACATGTTCATGGTATGTAAATATTATGAGAAGAAACTACAGAATGAGCTACATTTACTACAAAATACATGGAAATGTACGCCTATATATATGTATGCAAAGACATCCTAAGTTGTTTTTTTTTTTTTGTTATACAAAGAATACTGAAAATATTTCATGCACTGGAACAAAGCCAGCCTATTGTTACGGCATTGTTTATCCACTTCAATACTCAAGATCGTACATCAAAGATGATCAACAATTTTAGAAAAGCTCTCGGGGTGATGTATGATTTAAAAGAGTTCTCAGTTTTATTAATGATGTTTAGAGGTATGATGATTAGTGAGGGAGATCTCTGGCTGGCAAAAACATCCACTGCTCATAAGGGACCATGGAAGCATCCGTTTGCCACCATTACTAAAAGCGATTGCTTGCCTATTCATCCATTTCCCATGTACGATCCAAATAAACATGGCAGTGCTTGGTCTGCCAGGTGGATCTGGGGCTCGCCACCTCCTCTCCTCTGTTCCTTTTCTCGTATTAATAGCTCCTCAGGAGAGCCAGAGAGGTCTGTATGTCAGGTTTTATCTCCAGAGAAGAACAAGGGGGAAACTAAATGAAGCCTGAACTTGAGAACAGCCCCATCTAAGCTTCTCAAGGGGATGCTCGAAGCACATTAAGGGAAACATCAGTAATGTGCAAAACAAATGGAGGGATGTGAAAACCCCCAAAGACTTTCCCCCACCAGCTACGTTGAGCTGCTGCCATAAATCTCGGGACCCCTGTGCACACTGTTGTATCCAGACTTGGGAGGAGAAACGGGGACTAAGCAGAGCCAGGTTTCTTCCGCGTGGAAACGGTGTTAACTGTCAGAAGGAGGCTTTTCATTTCAGCGCCTAGCTCCAAACGCGGGCTGCTTGTTGTCCCTTTGCCAAAGGCTTTTCAGACTTGATGCGCTAAACTGTTAGTCGAAAAGTTAAAGCAATTATCCATCGTTGATGTCCGGAGAGTATTTCTCCTGCCTTCAATCACAGCCTGTTTGTAACTACATGATTTGGATAAAGACTAATGGAGTGTGAGTAAAGCACAGGAGCAACGGGATTATACTAATAAAGATGTATTATGGCTGAGAACAAAGGGCCTTGGCAAGGTATCCGACCACTGGGGCTTGTGGGTCGGTTGTAGTGAAGGTGGGCGGTACGCACTGAGCTGTACATTTTCCCTGATGAAATGTAGGCATGCTTTGCAGTGATATTGCAGTTTATATTTGGAACACAATGAGTGATGGAAAGGCTGCCATGATGAAGTTATACAATCAGATCAGTGGATTTCTCTAAAACAACAGTTATCTTTTTAGCCATGTTAGCGGTGAGGCTCGAGGGATGTCAGTGTCGTTCGGTCCAACTCTTTGGTCCAGATTGAAATATCTCAATAATTGGATTCCCATTCAATTTTACATTCATGGTCCCCAGAGGATGAAGCATTCTGGTTTTGGTGATCCCCTGACTTTTGTTCTTGCGCCACCAACAGGTTTTGTTTTTTTTAGTGAAATATCTCACCAAGTATTGGATGGATTGCCATATTATTTGGTACAGATATCCTTGGTGCAAACTAGACTTCTGCACCTCCTCATGGCTCTATTTCCAGGCTTTAAAAAATCTAGCCTGTGACGGAAGACTTTGACCAATCACAGGTCATTTCAGAGCGAGAGCGTTCCTATTGGCTGTGCTCCGGCCATGTGAGCGGTGCTTGGTATTTCCTCAAGAGATCTCAACATGGCTGCCGGGTCACAAACGTTTTCATTTTACAGCTAAACAGAAAATAATTGAGGTGAGAAATAGGCATTACAGTAACAGAATATTGATTAATATTTGATCAGCGCTGCCTAGTTTGACCGTTTGGTTGGAGTTCGCGAGTGATTGACTCGTGGCTCTCATAGAATGAAGCTGGAAGACTCCAGATCAGCTCTGACTGTTTGTTTTCCTCCGGTCTGTGAAATCTTGCAGATGCCATTAGGAGCACCGGAGGACACAGAGGCACATGAATTTTTTTAAGATTACTATTCTCATGCACTACTGTCAGGATATAGTGACCGTTTTATGAAAACATTTTTTTTCAATCATATTTACTCCATTTCTACCCACTGCAGCTTTAAACCTGCTTTTGTAACATCACCATGTCAGCATTGTCATTGTGAGCATATTCGCATGCTGACCAAGCTGCAACCGGTGCTGAGAAATGAAGCCAGCGCAGAAATGCCAGAAACTGCAGTTCTTCCAATGGCCACCAGAGGCTGGCTCAAAAAGCGAGTCAATCCTCATAGACACCCATGTTGAAATGCCCAACTTTACAGCAGAGATAAACGGTTTTGGTCTCTATAATTTCCCTGTTCATGACAACTGTGCAGGGGGTAAATTTGTATAAAACTCACCCGTTTAAACTATATAAGGCTTACAGTTAGGCATAATTGAGGGCGTGGCTGCTTTGAGTGATAAAATTGGTGCCGTACCCGGTCGCTAGCTGCTAGCTTTCTAGCTGCGTCGCCCGTGCCGCCTCAGCTCCACTGACCATCCACCTCCTTGCCCATTTTTGGATTAGCCAGGAGTTAGAGGCTGTGTTGTCAGCCTCACAGAGCCACTAGCATGGCTGTAGACTTTTAGTGTTATTAAATTATGAGCATTAGCAATTATAGTTTCAAAGCCCTTTTTTCAAAGAGTCCAAATTGTGGGTGAACTGGAGCATTTCAGAACCATTTCATAAAAATCTATTTGAACAAACAGACCACAATAAAAGAGGCCGTATTTGATCATTTCTGCTTGCAAGCAATGACAAAAATTCGTAGAAATCTGAATTAAATACCTTTGAATACCCAAATCAGCAGCAGTTAAAATGTCAAATGCGATTTATCAACCCAGTAAAGGCAGCAGAGCAGTTTGCAGATTGGGTATGAATTACCATTCTCCTCCTCCCCCTCTAGCTGTTGCTCATACGGAATGGTCAGAGTGGCTTGCCTGGCCTCATTTGCTGGTTAATTGCATTTTATAGTTGAGCTAAAGACCTGTCATCTGTTTCTGTGGTTTCATTTATCTTACAAATAACCTAGAGAGGGTAGGTTAAAGTACCTGTGCAGGCCAAATAAGCTCTTTCGCTGAATTTCTCACACAGCTTTTATTGCAGGTATCGCTTCTTCACACCCTATTTCATGCCCATGATGAGACAGAATTAAATTTTGGGAATTAATGCAGTTGAAAATATTAGGGAAAATAAAATATGAACAAAGGTATCTTCGGTTTGGTGAATTCCACCTTTCAATTGGGCATTGCTGGAACAAAAATCCTTACAGCACCACATAAGTGAATTTTGTCCCAGTTTTTGAGCTGTGAATTCATTAATAATCAACCCACCTAAAAACATGAACAATACAACATCAAAATATCCCTGCTCCTACAGCTCACAACATCGTGTTGCATCGTTGTTTTTTTTTCTTCAAGGTAGTGTGTATTCCCACTGTGAATGGTGTCCCCATTACTTGTAATTATGCAAATGACACATTAATGAGGTGTAATTGTGAATTCATAAAACAGCAGGGCTAAACTGTATAAAGATGCCATGTCTTAATAGGGGTAGTGGGAAGCTTCATCATTGAAGGGCTGGATACGCTAATTGTTTACCCACCACTGCTACTTTAAGTAGCACATATTCATTTCAGGGGCATGAAGTCTAGTTATGCGTGTTTATACTACTTAATGAATGGTGTTGAGTGTTTATCATGGCGAGGAACATTTACTACACAAACTATACATCTTAAAAGACACGGAGCCACTGCCGGGAGCAAAGGCTCAACTATTTAGCCATCCTCTGTACAGTATGTGAGATAATTAGTGCATTGCTGCTTGCTTTCTATTGCTATCTATGGCATTTCACAGTTGAGGTGACTCAGCACTTCCACAACCAGCAAAATATCTAAATGCATCGGTAGTTGAAAGCTATGGAAAATTTCTTTAAGCGTTTTGAATTTGAACAATTTAGGATTGAAAGACTTCTAAATGAACCGCTTATGAGTTTAAATCAACAAAGAACAAAGGTTTGCTTTAGGGGGCATGCTGTCTCACAACCTGTTTTTAGACTTAAGTGCTAAATGTAAGTTATCAACACATGGATGTACCTTTTGAGGACATAAAAACTGATTTATAAGAATTTATAATTTATTTTCCATTTAGCATTTATCAGAGGGCAATGTTCTTATTCAACAACATTAAAGCACCTGCAAACTATCAAATCTTAAAGGGGACATATTATGAAAAACTCACTTCTTCAGTGCTTGTGCACATCCATTTGGGTATCTGGAGTGTCTTCCATCCCACAAACTGTGAAATAAGACAACCCAGTCAGTTTTTTGTGGGCTGTCTAGATCAGAAAATGTGATTCGACAAGCCATTCAGATTCGGCTCCCCTTCCTATGTCACATGAAAGATCATTACAATATATCGTCTACGGCTTGAGAACTACCTTTGCAGAGGTGCACCATAATTTTCTCACAAGCCAATCTGAGCAAACTTGGCTTTTTCAGGAGGGGGTCTTAAAGAGACAAGCGCTAAAACGGACGGACAGGATGAGAAAAATAATGTGTTTTTTTAACATTAAAGCACGTAAACATGTTCTAGTAGAAAACAAAATGCAACTTGGAACCTGGAAATGAGCATGATATGTCCCCTTTAAAGTTTCCCTCCTATCAAAAAAAGGGTTTCTCTTTTTGCTACTTCACTGTGATGTTTGAGCTTCAGAATGATGCAAGGGCAGACTTTGACACTAGAAGGCAGTTTTCACATTCATCTGTTGAAGGGGGAAAGTTTGTCTGTATTAACCTTAAATCTCAATTTAAGACATGTACTATACAAACAAGCATGACACAGAGAAGTAGGAGACAATTTTTATCTCATAGTTAAAACTTTTGAAATGAAAAATTGTTGTGGTGTGGTACGGGTGGACCCAAACACAGGACACAGACTAGAGGTTGGTGGGGGTGAGGTTGCACAGGGGAAGCAGGAAGGAAGGTGGATGATTCTGAGGCACAGGGGAAAATAACAGTTAATGTCAGGCTCTAAAACAACACAAGGAGTAATTCTCAGAAAAGACATAACTACAGAGGCCTGAAGCGAAACTACCACGGTAGCTGAGACAATGATCTGGCACCGGATGTGTGAAGAGCCGGGGTTGAAATACTGCAAGGCTGATGAAGTGACGAGAGGCAGGTGAGCAGACCGGGTGGGGTGATGAGCCGATTGATGGCAGGTGAGAGATCCAGGAGCCACAAACACAGAGGGACAAACAGAGGACATGGCAGGAGAGGCAAACCGGGTACATGGAAGACACATGAGGGGTGAGGAACACAGGGAAACACAAGGGAGAGACAGGGGCGTTGCCGTGACAAAAAATATTCATATATTCTGGATTTTTCATTGACGGAGAAGGAATATATGACCAGACGGTCACAGAGGTCTACACCGTGGTTTAATGATGAAACACGTGCTCTTAAACAAGCCTGCAGGAGATCGGAACGCAAATGGCGTAAATCAAAACTGGAAGTAAACTACCTACCATGGCATCAGTGTGTCTTAATTTACAAGCGTGCTCTGTCCGCTGCCAAAACAGCTTATTTCTCTCGATTAATCAGTAACAATAAACACAATCCCAGATTTCTCTTTGACACTGTAGCCAAACTCACCCAAAAACAGCCGACTACTAATAGCTCATCCTTTACAGCACATGATTTCTTAGATTTCTTTTGCAGAAAAATAGATGAGATTAGATATAAAATTAGTTCCTCGCTCCCAGCTACATCTGTAAATTCTGCAATGCAATCTCCGTGCGTCGAGTCCCAATTAGCCTCTGTCCTTACACATTTTGAGACCGTCTCTCTTGAAACTCTGTCTAAACTGGTCTCCGCTTCTAAACCTACCACGTGCCTCCTCGACCCCTTACCAGCTAAACTTTTTAAAGATCTATGGCCATGGCTGGGACCTACAATGTTGAATATTGTCAACGTGTCTCTTACGACTAGTTTCAAGACAGCCATTGTTAAACCTCTACTTAAAAAAACGCATCTGGACCCAGGGTCTCTAAATAACTATCGACCAGTCTCAAACTTTCCATTCTTTTCTAAAGTTCTAGAAAGAGTGGTGTCTCAACAACTTTCTGACCATATATTATTTAGTGATCTTTTCGAACCCTTCAGTCTGCCTTTAGACAGACATCAGTTTGATCAGGTAACAGTAACTCTAGATAACTGTGTGATATCCCAGAGTTCAACAGTTAAGAACCTTGGCGTCATGTTTGATTCAACTCTCTCTTTCGATCAGCACATGAAAGACATCACAAAGATCGCTTTCTTTCACCTACGCAACATCGCTAAAATCAGGTCTTCTTTATCCATAGCCGATGCAGAGATTCTAATCCACGCCTTTGTATCTTCCAGACTGGATTACTGTAATGTTTTGCTCTCAGGTCTGCCTCGTTCTAGTACCAGAAGCCTTCAAATGGTTCAGAACACTGCAGCAAGAATCTTAACTAAAACTAGAAAATTTGACCATATTACACCAGTTTTAGCTTCATTACACTGGCTCCCGATTCATGTTAGATCAGATTTTAAAGTGCTTTTGATGACCTATAAAATTGTAAATGGGTACTCCCCTTCCTACTTGTCTGATCTACTTAAATCTTATACTCCAACCAGAGGTCTGTACTACGAAGCAGGATTTGGCGTTATCGAGGTAACTTCAGGGTTAACCCTGGGTTTTCCGTCCTACGAAGGTGGATCACTTCTTACCGGGGTAGATCGCCATGGTAACTTATGCTGAACGGCTAACCTGCTCCGGAGCAGGTTATGTTCCAGATAAGAGATCAACTCGTATAAAAACACCGCCTATTGACCAATCAGAGCTCAGTGAGCGGATCGTATGGTAATATTACACAAATATGAAGAAGTTTAAGTCATAATCCAGGCTAAAAACAACACAGTTTCAACTGACAAATGCAGGAAGGACAGATGGATTTATGCTGCGGGTGTTTACCGCTTTGAATTATATTTTTATACTTATTTTTTTACTTGCTCTTGAGTCCGTTTCACATCGCAGGAAACGGGGAACGCACCTGAGAGAAGGTTTAAATAGTTATACACGCCCCATGTTCAATAATGGGTATAATAACGTGTAACCCGTCTATCCATCCATCCATCCATTCATCCATATAATTTCTTATTGCTATTTATATCTAGACGACTTTGTCCGACTATTGAATGTTTCGTTAAATTACTAAATCTGTTAATTTACGCATTCACACATCGGGAGTTTTTTATTTTTCCAGCTGTCCTTCCTGCATTTGGCAGCTTCAACTGTGTTACTTTTAGTCTGGATTAAGTGTTTAACTTCTTCGTATTTGTCTAATATAGTTTGCTCTTCCTTTGTAAAATGTGCCGCTCTGTCTGTCTGCCTGTCTGTCTGCTGACAGTAGACTTGTCCATGTCTGTGATTGGTCACATGTTGCAAACCCCGCCCCGTTCACGTGAACGCGCTCATAACCAGATAGAGAAACCCTGGGTTGATTTACCGAGTTGATAACCACCTTCGTAGGACAGTTTAGCGGGAACTCGTTTGTTAGGGTTGGTTAAGCCAGATAACGAGAACATACCCTGGGTATGTTGAACTCGCTTCGTAGTACAGGCCTCAGGACTCTCCGCTCTCAGAATACAGGGCTCCTGTCTGTCCCCAGAGTGAAAAAGAAGTCAGCAGGCGAAAGGGCCTTTTCTTATCGAGCCCCTTTCCTCTGGAATAACCTCCCTTTAGACATCAGACAGTGTGACTCTGTGGAGGTCTTTAAATCCAAACTCAAAACACATCTTTTTGCCCTAACTTTCAATTAGTTAGGTGGGTCGGTCTCAGTCTCAATTTATAATTTCAGCCTAGCAGTCCTGCCGACGAGAACATTATTAATTTTAAGCCGCTGCCTCTCTATAACCCTCTGTTGTTTATGTCCCACAAGCACTGCTGTGTGCCTCGCTCTTTCTCTCCCCTCTCTCTCCTTTGAATCAGGCTTCTCCGTGATGGACCATCATTTGCTCTGTGACGTTGCTCTGACTCTCTGGTGGTTCATGGTAGAGAGGAAGTCGTGTTGCTCGGGCTCTATCTATCGTGATGTGGAGAGGAGGTCGTGTTGCTCTGGCTCTATCGATCTGGCTTGGAGAGGAGGTTGTGTTGCTCAGGTTCTACCTATATGGCGTTGAGAGGAGGTTACGTAGCTAAGGCTCTATCTGATTGGCGTGGAGAGGAGGTCGTGCTGCCCTGGCTCTACCGGTTTTGACGTCGGGAGGAGGTCGTGTCGCTCTGGCTCTATCTGTTTGGCGTCGCCTGGAAGCTGCTTGACATCCTCCTGGATCCACCTTCTCACATATATTCACATTATATGTATTCATTTTTGTCATGAAGTGTCTATGTTGTGTTTTCTTTATGTTGTTACTCTGAACACACAACATCTATTGCACGTCTGTCCATCCTGGAAGGGGGATCCCTCCTCTGCCGCTCTTCCTGAGGTTTCTTCCATTTTTTCTCCCTGTTAAAAGGGTTTTTTTGTGGTTAAGTTTTTCCTTAGCCGATGTGAGGGTTGCACTGTTAAGGACGGAGGGTGTTGTATCCCGCACAGATTGTAAAGCCCCCCGAGGCAAATTTGTGATTTGTGATTTTGGGCTATACAAATAAAATTGATTTGATTTGATATATGTCATTTTCAGATTGTTTATTTAAGTAATGAACTTTATCAGACACAGATTCTTATTCAAAGCAGAGCATTTTTATGTCTTAAGGAGTATATCTTTACAGTGTGAAAGATTTGGCAGCATCTAGTGGTGTGGTTGCAGATTGCAACCAACTGAGTACCCCTCCGCTCACTCCTCCCTTTCCAAGACTGCGGTAACGTGAGCCATTGAGTGCAAAACCGTGTTAACATTGTTCGCCTCGCTCAGAAGCCATCCTTACCATAACAACACTACTTTAGGAGCAACGGAAGTCAGACGGCAGCTCCTAAATAGCCACTCTGTGGCTCATGTTACCTCATTAACCAGTGTTTTGGAACTATGAACTATGGCGGCCTTCAGGGAATGTTAAAATGTGAAAAGCTCTCTCTAGAGTTTGGTTTGTGTTCCGAAACATGGCGGAGCAACATGGTGGACTCTGTGAAGAGGACCCGCTCCCTATGTAGATATGAAGGACTCATTCTAAGCTAACGAACAGTGACTATACACTAATGAAAACATAGTTATGAATAATATATTTAATTTCAGCTGATAGATCCCCCAAAATGCTACACACTGTACCTTTAATTATTTATGTATATATATTTCTGACTAAATAAGCAACAATCAAATCTAAAGGTCGGAAAAAAACTCATATTTATTAAGAGTTTAACACTCACAAACTAGCTAATCTCCTTCATCAAGACTGTGTAAGTATGCTTTGATCAGATTGATTGACGGTGGCCTGGCAACATACAGTAAGAAGGGTTCATTTGCACAAACAGATAAAAGCCATTCTTAAAACGAATAAACCAACGCTAGTTTGCTTGATATTCCCTTGAGTGCAAAAAAAAAACAATAAAATAAAAAAAAAAACAGGATTCAGGAAAATAAATTAATATCTGTTTTAACAAATGAACCACAACTGTCATCACATTTTAAATCAAATGTTGCTAAACTCTGAACTGCTCACAGTAAGCAGCTGGTTGAGAAACAAGCTTTTAATTTCATTTATGTTCTATTTCAAAGAGTTTACCATCATTTTTATCGGTTAGAACAACGCTCTTCGCATCAAAGCAATTTTTGAAATCTGAGAACGTAGCAACATTGCTACAAATTAAGTCCGACGGGCAAGAAACACGAGCAGTAAGACGAATCGATCACACGGGTTTAACAGACCCCCAGGTTAGTCGGAGGTGTTTGGAAGAAAAAAACAAAGGCAAATGGTCAAATTATTACCCAAACTGTTTAAAGATTAATCCGTTTCAGTTTTACTTGCTAATAAAAGGGTAGCTAATCTGGCAAAAGTGACCTGATCATGTTTCTTTACCCTTTGGACCTACTTTCAGCGATGCCACCACATTCTGAGATCTTAGCTATGTGATCATATCCAGTGGTGTAATGTAACTACGTAGGCCTACATTTACTCTGGTACTGTACTTAAGTACGAATTCAAGGTACTTTACTTGAATATTTAGATTTTCTGCTACTTTATACTTCTACTCCACTACATTTCAGAGGGAAATATTGTACTTTTTACTCCACTACATTTGTCTGACAGCTTTAATTACTTTTCAGATTAGTTTTTCATCCCCTTCCTTTCCAGTGAAAACCACGTATCTCCAGATGTGTTGATTTTGAATGTTTGTGATAAACTGAAGGATAAAGTGTTTGTTTATGTGTTGAGAAAATCCTCCTTCTTCTTAAGCTAAATAAACAATTTAAAAAGCCTCTTGGATCAGCTGGAAAATGCATCGTCACAAAGCTGAAAACAGGAATGTTTTTTTCTGACACCATGAAAAGTTGACTTTTTAGAGATACGTGGTTCTCGCAGGACAGCGACGCTACAAACGTATAATGATCTTATAGAATATGATGCATTGCTGTAGATTAAACTACCCAACAGTATGTAAAGGAGTTAAAATTAGCACAACCTTAAACATCTACAGCAGTGCAATGCAACATACACATTAATGCAGCAGCAATATTAATCTAGAAACATCAGATATAATAATATAACACTGACAGGGAACATTTAACTGCACAATGAGTATATTTAGTTTTCATACTTTAATTACATGTTGCTGATAATAATGATTACGTACTTTTACAGTAAGGCTTTGAATGCAGGACTTTTACTTAGTGGAGTATTTTCACAGTGTGGTATTAGTACTTTTACTTTAGTAAAGGATCTGAATATTTATTCCACTGCTGATCATATCTGACAGAAACGACAGAGTTGGGAAAATACAACCTACGTTGTAATACATTTTCTTTAAGAATCAACAGAAAAAGAAACAAACATTGTACAGATGCTAGTTAGTATTCGAACATGGTCGTAAGGTGGCAATGAATCTGCTGAAAAAACCCAAGTGTGTCACTTCTCTTTGGCTTTAGTGGAACAAGTTACTCTGCGGGTGTCAGTGAGTTAGAGAGTGGCAGAGAGGGTGTGCTTTTGCATTCGCGACACATACAGATGTCTGGAATCAACCGCACTTGTCAGGGCTTTAATTAGTTTCAACACCAAATCGATGGGGGCTGATTAATAAGACAGAGGCCGGTGCTAAGGTTGAGGCAGGTTACTGAAACAAGAGAGCTTGCTTAAGGAGAAAAACTAATTGTATGAATTATTGAGCAAGCTGTCCATTCTGAGCAATGATGCAATTGTTTTTTTGGTGGAAAAAATAAATAAATTATAAAATGAAATTTTACCCATTTTACTGGACCTACATTTTTCTTGACTCAGTGTATGAGAAGTGTGGCCGCAGAAGGACCGACTGATAACAAGATCTTTCCTGGTTGGTCTCTGAACTGTTGACCCAACCCGTTCTCACTCCCAACTCTTCAAATACCGCCGTTTGGTTAGTGCCCCTCGCCATAGGAAACCAACGCACGGAGGCACCTTTTAGCAACAGTAAGTGACGAACCAGGCTTTCAAACCCACACTCTACGTTATTCGACGATCAGAGTATTAATAGCGTGAGATTCCCTTCAGGGCGGGAGGCATGGAAGACCAGCCTGGTCGCACTAAATGGTGTATGAATGACACAGTAATTCGCAAGTAATTTTGCGTGCAATAAGGACGTCATTCTTGCTTTTGGGTGTGTCATTGGTACGCCATGTAGTCTGTACTGACAGCAATGTAAATGCATCCGTGTGAATATGCTACGGTCAGAGCTAGTGACGTAGAATAAAAAGTGAGAAAGACTGCTTATGGCAGGTGGGTGGTGGATGGGTCAAACAAACACAAGACTTTCAACCAGGAGACTGGTGTTCGTGTCTCGTGTGAAACTAAAGTAAGGTTGAATTATTTAGTCAGTCTTGGTCACGTGAATTGTTAGTATTGTCAGCCCTGTGAGTCACGCAAGTCGTTAGTCAGTAAAGTTAACATCAACCACGATCATTTCCTAACCCTACCTAAGTGGTTGTGTTGCCTAACTTCCTGTGAAAACGGAAGTTTATTTTAAAAGGACATTATGCATATAAAGAGCGTATATTGACACGCCGTCACTGGTCCGTCTGGGTACACCGTGCGTCCGTCTCCAATGCCGAGGGGCACTGAACAAGCGGCGGTATTTGACAAGTTGGGAGTGAGAATGTGTTGACAACTGTATAGTCTGGGAAGTCTAATTTAAGTTGAGTAACTACCATCCTGGTTGTCACCTCATGGTATTCTTCAACACACATGATCATAAATCTTTTGTTCAACATTTTTTTTTGACAGTAGACATTTGTTGCCATAAATACAAGCAAACGCACATAAAGAGGAGACATGGATGAATTAATAATTTCTTGAATGAATGAATGAATGAATAATTTATTTTCGTGTCTGGTCATTATATAACTCATCCCTCATGGGATTATTCAGACACTTTAACTAGCAACAAATCAAACCTTCCGGCATGTTAGCCCACCGTCATCTAACAGCACAATACACCATCATCATCCAAACATACGTATAAACATAAACATCATCCAGACATAATCATAAACATGAACCACCCACAAATAATGCTCAAGGATATATCCCACAATGGAAATACAACACAGCTCCCTGAGCACAAGACACAAATCCAGTCATGACAAAAAGGCATACGGGTCGTCTCGTAAGTTATTTTTCTCCTCCTATCCCATGCTCATATTCAGAAAATACAAAAACATTATCAAAAAGATATTCAATTAAGGCTCCAGTCTCCATACCTATCAAATCTCAACCAGGAGCATTAACTTTTTTAAATAATATTTGTTGTAAATCATGATATCAAAGACAAAATAAAATGAAATGAATTTCGTTCTCAACCTCATTTAGTTCACAATATTGACACGGTCTTTTTTTCTTCAATTACACCTCTGTATCTTCCTGTTTCAATGTGTAGTGGTAATATACCACATTTTAACAAGTGACCTCTGACCTTTAGGCAAATATATTTGATGAATTTTTCACATCAGTAATCGTAAGTCCTCAATTTTGGCTCTTGCCAGATTTCTTCTGCCCACGATTTTATGAATTTAGCCCAGACTTGGTATTTAAACTCCTCCACCTCCACATTTGCTTTTTGAAAATAATGTTCTTCAAGTGCACATTGTTCCAGTAAATCAAGTCTTTCAGATGCCCGTTCACCTCCAACAGACAAGTCCATGTTAAATATCTCACTAGCCACCCTGTTGGATGGTAAACCCACCAACCTTGCTGGCCTTCCATCTTACTTCACAGGAGTCCCACCCCATATCACCATTAGCTGCCAAAACAGGCACATAATTTATGAAGTCCCAAAAATAATCAAATTGCCGGATTACGGACCCGTTTTTCTGAAATCTTTTGTAACCCCCATATTCCACACATAGTCTAAAACAAGACATACACATGTTTGATACTGTTTGGAATATGTAGAATAACCCATATCTGTCATCATTTTAGTTTTACCTATAATACCCTCCCAATGTCCTACTTGCTGAGTTTGCTAGAACTGATGCACCATGTAAAAAAGACATACTTTCATATAAAAGAAGCCAAGATATTTATCTGTAAACCAACACAACACTGAAAACTATTCCTTTCTCTACACATGTGAAGCGAGGGCAGCAAAGCTCAGAGGCCCATTCATCTGAACAGAGATAGGAAAATAAGTGGTGGTTATAGTGCTATTGCAATTTAATATTGATTATCTGTCATACATTTAACAATCCAATTAGTGGTTTCAGATTTATAATCAAAAAGACATGTAATTAAGGCTGATCACTCTGTGAAAATCTATAAAAATGAATCCTTCTTTCCGGACAGACGATTGGACGTTGACAGAAATCCGTTACAGACAAGTTTGAAATACTTCCTTCTTGTGTGATGACTTGGCATAACGCCCATTTCATATGAAATACTTAAGTTGTTTTAATCCAATTTACTTACTGTAGTGGCTGACTGTGAAAACCAATCTCCAGAAAATGTGTTTAACACACAATCTGAGTGTCAGTAATGTGCTTCTGCTGCTGCTTTTCGCATGGAAACCCACAGGTGGTGGTTGGAAATAAGAGCTCAAGACTTTGAATATAAGTAAGTGTAAGAAAGGGCAATGGGGTCACAGAAACAATATGCTGTTCCTTCTCTAACATACAGGTAGTTAACCACTTTAACACCTACTTGAATCTCTCGCTTGACATCTGCTATGCTTTGTTGCACAGCAGATCGTTGTTTATTAGAAATTCAGAATGAAAAAATATAACATTATTAATCCAATTCTATACTTTTAGTATATGTTATGATCACTGTAGCATTTTAATGGGTAATTCCGATATCAGAAAAATACTATGAAGACAAATCAGTGAGGCAGGCATGGTCCACCATGAAAAGCATATGCTTTACATCTTCGCAGGTGGTGCAGGAGCTCTGTGATGAACTACTGACCTGCTGCAGGATGGTTCACTCACCGTCTCCTGGTGCATGTAGGGTTAGATCTTCAATACATAAATGAATATATAAATGATTGTTTTCTGTATTCCTTGAGCAAAAGCACAAACCTATACAAAATCTATTCTCACCAGCCCTCAATACATGCAGCTGACTAAACATCAGATTAAAATGCCAAGTAGATACTGATACAGATATAGAATAATAACCCCGTTTTAGGATAGAATCCTCTGTACTTAATATTTTATCGAATATTACAAGGACTACCCAGTGGTGGGTTTTATTTGAGCCCTCTCTGTTAAATTTTAAGTGCATAACCTGTTTATATTCTTCCTCAGAGGTCCAGACTTTTCAAAATCCACATTTCTGAATGTTTACTGCATAAATAATAAGAACTAAAATGTCAGAAGCTGGCAATTACAGTATGATTAAGTTAAGGCAACAAAAAGTACTTAGTTATGGAATGATTGATGCTCTGCTTCTCTTTAATAGCTCAACAAAATATAATAATTGTTTTATCATATTGATCCTTGATGCCTTTTCTTAAAGGTGAAAAAAAAGGTACTATTAAGTTACTTTTTTTCAGCTGTTTTCAGGTGAATTTGTTTTTGTCAGGGTCATTTCTCTGAAAAGTAGAGCCAATGCAAAAATGCCTTAAACTTGCATACTTTCTAATATCCAGCTAAGTCTATGAGAAAATGAGCCTACTTTTCACTTGATTTATTACCTCAGTAAACATTGTAAACATGAGTTTATGGTCTCAGTCGCTAGTTTCAAGTTTTCTTCAATACAGCATGATGTAAATTATGGTCCCATTTAGAGTCAAATAGACCATAAAGCAGGGGATGCTTTAGGGTGTGGCTACGTTCTGATTAACAGGTCGCTACCACGGCGTTGTCCGGTCTGGGTGTTGTCCGTATTTTCGTCTTGCAACTTTAACCCATTCACAGTGTGTTTTCAGTTCATCAATGTTAATTGTAACATTTTGGTCGCCTAAAAATGTCTTATTCAGCGTTCGGTTGTACTTAGCTCCACCCGCTAGTGTCTCTTCTGGTTGCAAAAAAAACAAGATGGCGACGGCCAAAATGCCGAACTTGAGGCTTCAAAACAGCAGTCCACAAACCAATGTGTGACGTCACGGTTCTTATATACTGTCTATGGTTCTAAATAGGACGAAAGGATTTCATGTTTTCTTCCAGGTGAGTTTTAAGTTACATAACTTATACAATATTTACAGCATATACCTTGTGTTTAGAGGGCATGAAGAAATTAAAATAAACCTGGAAGAAAACATCACTTAAAAAATAAAATTAACTGCCAAATCCCCCAAAAAAGTAACACAGAAACGTTATCCTGGCAAAAAAAAATGTTCACCTGTTCTTAAGTCATAAGAAACAATATAGATCAGACTTAAATTTCAGATGTCCACAACAGAAAATTAAAACAATCTTCTGTTTGGGGTCTCAGAGACCTCAGCTGTTGGTTAAATATGTTCATAATGTTTTATATCTATGATTGGTGTTGACAGTAGTTTATATGCAGCACTACTCTCCCAAATCCCAAATAAATCTGCTTGGATTCCTGTTATTGGGATTTTATAATAGCTTGTTCATAAGAGTTTTATCCAATCCTAAACATAGATTCTAACAAAATAATATATGTATTTGTTTACCCATAGCCCATGTGACATATAAAACATGAAACATTTGTGTTTTTATTACCTTCCCACTACATAAAGAAAGCCTTTCTTCCTGCATTGGCACTGAATTTTATCATTGGACATACTGGACCTTGTGACCTGTTGAATCATCCAATATGAACATGATTCGGACACTGAGGTTGTCAGTGTGTAATCAACTGACAACATAATGTTTGAGGTTGGCTTTCTACCTAGAAGTGGTTCACAGGCACAGTTTGTATTTGTATCCGTATTTGGATTCATCCTTATTTTCCTTAATTATTTGTTTGTTTATTTATTCATTTAGTCACATTGATGCATCAAAGTCATTCTTCTACAAGCACCTATTATAATAATGAACCAACAATGAACAGCAATTGGCTGCTGAACTGCACCATTTTTAATACAATGAGCTGTCAAATTCACATTATTTGTTATTATTTTTTTAAATAAATGTTGATGTTTGTTTACTGATTGTCTTCTCTTTGCTCTGAAATTCTGTCAGTATAATTTTTTTAGATTTACAGCTCCATGTTGGTACTAAACAGGATTGTTCCCGTGACAAATGTTTAATTTGTTTGATTATGAATCCTTTGAATGTTGTTTTTCTGTACAGCGACAGCACTGACAATGATTGATTGGCCTAAATTAAGGGTTATGAATGAAACTGACTGAAAAAACACAAGCTGTAGATGGACCTATCTATCCTCACAGATGGCCTCTTCATATTAATATCAATTACAGCCATATACATTCAGTAATTTGTTACAGTAATGCAATGGGTGCTGCCTTCAACCTGTCTCCCCGCGATGACTTCCGCCTCTTAATTAGACAGGGTTAACAAAAGGAGAGCGACCCCCAGGCTTCACCCCTCTCTGGCATATGCCGCCGCTGAAGGATGTTTTCACTCGCCAGCCCAGTGGCTACCTCCTGTGATTAATGTGTATGTGTCGAGGGCTACTTTTTGGCAGGGTCTTGTCTGACATGTCTCGAAAGTTCAATTGTATTCATGGTAAGCAGCGTTTAATTCAAATGAGTGCATTAGAATTGCAAATGCTGGATGGTTTAGAAGTTCAAGTACAATGTCTTATTAGGTAGGGTTAAAAACACATCTACATAGGTAGGAGGAGAGGAAAAAAAAACATGTATTGTAAGGTGGACGCATATCAGAAATGGCCTTGATTTAAAATAAACTAGAGGATTAAAGGCTAAACTGTATACAGCCTGAACATCAGGTTGAATTTTTTTCCAATTAAGGCCAAAGACCTTTTGGTCAGAATGAACTCTCGGTCACCAGTAACGTCATCAAATTCATTTCAACAGCTACTTGTTCCGATCAACCTGTAAGGACTCAACCACTTTGCAATGTCTCATTTCAAGTGCTCTAAACTGTGATAGATAGAAATAGACAATTCCACTTCGGATTGCCTGTTAATCACTTTGGCATTTTTCTCCCAATGTGCCAAATATTTCTTGGTGTTCAGAATTTTCATTTGCATGCTAATGAAGGTGAAGGGCAGAAGCCACTAATTACAATCCAGTAAAGGCCTGCCTAATGGTCCACTAAAGACATAGCATGGCTGAGCCCATAATTCCATTATGCAAATGCATAGTCAGGAGTGGAAAACCCACAGTCATTGCAAACTAGATCGGCTGTTGCGGGACTTCTTCGCACTTGGTAAGGATGTAAAACAATATACTTGTCATTGTAGCTTCTGTGAATAATGGCTAAGGACATTCGGTAAAAAACACTCTCCCTATCTCTACATCCAGGCTCTGTGAGCTGCTTAAAACTGCATTCTGATCAATGACCATGAGCATAACACTAGCAGAACTGATGTCATGTTGTCCTGATAGTGTTTCCTACTGTACTAACCACTCTGATCCCCTGAGCAGTGGAAGAATGTAGTACAGTTATGTACTGTACTTAAAGGGGCCCTGTGGAGTTTTCTTGTAACCAAACAAAATGTATGTTTACATTCAGTGTTACTCACCAAAATAAGTTGTGTGTATCCTTGAGGTCTAACAAACGAGTAGAACTGCATGTCCTTCCTTATAAACCATTTGCAAAGCCATGTATTTTATATCCAGCATTGCTTACATCCAGCAGCATAACATAATTGTGATTGGCCCCCCGGGGCAAATTTCTTTCTTGGGCCCTCGCCCCAAACACACACGCACAGACACACACAACCACTCCAGACTCCAATTGCAAAGCAGACTATATTGCTATGCCACCACAGAGAGGCTCACCATGCGACTCCCATCCTGCAAACCAGCCTCTGATCAGCACCACGGACAGCAGCAGGAGAACCAAATTTATCAACGCTAACTTAACAGCCTGCCCTGGACTCAGCGGCCAAATGTTCCATTTCATGCTACTTTATACATCTACTCCACTACAATTCAGAGGGAAATGTTGTATTTTTTACTCTTTATTTCATTGACAGCTTTAGTTACTAGTTACTTTATAATTTTTTTTTATTTACAAAATATATGACGCATAATATGCAATAGTATACCGCACACAGGGGGCATTTTTCTGCAGTTCTTTTACTTTCTTTTTTTTTTTTTAAGATTTTTGGCGGACATTTTTGCCTTTATTTGACAGAGGACAGTGTATAGGGGGGCTGGGGGGTATGACATGCAACAAAGGGCCCAAGGCCAAAATCGAACCCAGGACGTTGCGGTTATATGGCATGCTCTGTAACCACTCAGCTACCAAGGCACTCCAGTTCCTTTACTTTTGATTATTTAAGTACATTTAGCTAATAATACTTGCGTACATTCATCCACTTTAGAAACAGCATGTGTCGCCAAACCAACTTGGACTTAAGTAAAGGTAGGAATACTGCAATATAAAAATACTAATTTCGGCAATAACAAATGCAGAAAATGACCTTGTTTTGAACTATAGACTAACGATAAATTGCATCATAAATGGGTTTTGATTTCTTCCGTGAGTGACCGAGAAGTGATGCAGGAAGAGCATGCATCCTCTCATTTGAATGACGAACAGCAAATCTGCAACGCAAACACTAAGTCGTCTAATATTACTGATAAAAAACCTCTTTGTGTCTATCATAACCATACATACGTAAATGACATGTAAATCTCCTCATTTTGCCTGCTTAGCAGTGATTTGTAGGTGAGGTAAGGCAAATTGAGATTGTGTCTAATCCACTAACACTCACCACCCACACGCCCTGAAAGATTCTCAGAAAAGGCAGTGCAACGACTTTCCACAATGATTCAGAATGACTCCTACCATTGCTTCGAAAACACTGCATTGTTACCAGCAAGTCAGGTAAGCAAGAGAGAGGGTTTTTCCATCCCAGAAACTCAGATAAGATCATAGAATGCTTCATTTATAAAGAGGCTTTAGGGTGCAAAGGTGCCAGCCTTGGTGGATTAATTTTAAAGCTGAGGCAATTTGCACTTGTAATTGGTAATGGAGCACATTTCAGAGGCTTGTTTGCACCACAACTTGATTTACATAATTTTATTAGGGAAATAGTCAAAAAAATGCTGCAACTGAAGTGCGAACACATGCACAGATTGTCCTTGTGAATTTCTGCTTGTAGCACAGAAAGGGATCAATGCTGTTTTTTTGGATATAGGCTTCACATTTTTGCCAGCGCCATGACATCAGCCACCTTTATGTATTCATGTATTCATGTTTGGACACTGACTGGTCTCTTTTGGATCCATACAGAAAGACAGATAAATAAAAGGGGAGCAACTTCCCTCTAGCAGCTACGGCTCTGTCATCGAGAGGTAGTCAAGTGTCTGTCTGATTCGCAGCAACCTGCCAATGATCACAGCATCCCTGGGGGATATACAGCAACACAGCAGGTGACAGTCATTTAAAAATGTTGGCTTGGCTGTGGATCCCCACATCAAAGACGAAGAAACGGGACTAATCTCCATTCAGGTCTTGCTCGTGGCGTTCACTGTGCAATTACAGAGGGATCACATGGGCCCTGGAACACTCCCTTGTTCCGTATTGCAAGCCAAAATCATAGTTTAACACATTAAAAAAACAAACAATATCTGTGATTTATTTTACTTTTTTTGCTCATAATGTAAAAATATCTGCCTGTGTTGGAGTTTCTTGCATTATAAACAGCTCGACAAGTACAAGCATTATAAAAGAGCTGCTTTGTTCTTAAAGTGGCAGCACAAGAGATGTTTTCTTGCCAGTGTTAGTTGGGGGCTTATACATTTATTGGAGGGGCTATGGAATCTGTAATAAACACATGAATAAATAAACAAACACACTAACAATAAATCAACGTATTATTATTATTATTATTAACTAATTTTTTCTCAATGCGTGCTTCTGCTTTCTCAATTTTTGTCATGCTGCTGACGTACCAAAGCAAACTGACTAACAGTGTACTAGTAAATACATCTCATGTGACGTGAACAACGTGAACGCGACCAGGTAGAGACAACATATGATAGAATATATGATAGAAAATCAAATTGGTTTTGTATGTCAAATATCTGGTCATTTTTTTGGTTGGGATACAGCAGGGCTATAAGCCCATCTAGCCCCAGCCTTGCACTGCTTATGTAAATAAGTCGTATGAAATCATTCCCAATTAGAACATGTAAAGGAATAACTAAATGACTACTGTTATCTGCACAAATGTCAGCGATAAAAGTAAAGAAATAACAAAGAGAGCCATTAAGATCCCAAGGGCAAAATGTGGAAAATTGAGGATTATGGTCCAATAGGTGTCTGCTTTGGGGTCCGTGCTATAACATTTGACATTTAAAACTACTGTTCAAATAAAAGAAACAAACACTGTAAATAAAAATAGTACATATAAAAAAGTAAATGTCTATAATTGTATGTAACTTTTGATGGGTTACAAAGCAACGTTCCGAGAGGGCATCAAGGATGGAAGAGTGTGTCTCTTCAGACAACCTGATCTGACAGGAAGGTATAAATAGCATGACATTTTAAGGACATTCCACATGTCATGATAACGCATTTTAGGCTTTTCGCTGGTCTTTTACACCACAGGTTTAATGTTGTGAAGTGGGCTTTTCGCATGTCATTTAACGCCATGTCTTTACCATGAAATGGTTGTATGTTTAGTGTATGTTTAGGTAAAAAAAATTAGGGTAACGGCCACAGTTAGGTTTAGGCAAGAAAACAACTTAGTTAGGTTTAGTAAAAAACAACATGGTTGGGATTAAAATAAGTATGTAAACTAAGTAAAATACGTCCGTAAACAACGTAACACAAGTACAGAAAACAAACTCCATTAGTGTAACTTACAAACAACAAAACAGCGGTCTTGAACACCAGTCTCCTGGTTGAAAGTCCTGTGTTTGTTTGACCCAACGACCCCCCCTCCCACCTGCCATAAGCAGTCTTTCTCCCTTTTTATTCTGCATCACTAGCTCTGAGCGTAGCATATTCATGCTACGTGTATGTATTGCAGTCAGTACAGACTGCATGGCGTACAAATGAAAACACCAAAAGCAAAAACGTCATTGTTTTTGCATTCAAAATGACTTACAAATTGCTGTGTCATTCATAGTCCACCGGGCTGCTTCAGAGCATCCTGTTGACAACTGAATACACCTAGAGGAAGCCATGGAGGGAAAACTGTGACGGTACTTAACTTTCTAACCTTAGCATGGACTAAAATAGCATAAGACATGGTATAGTAATTATGGTTGGAATCGCCAAGGGAGAGATGACATTGTCTCTGAAGCCAAAAGTCTAAAGACCCTGCACATCTGCTGTGAAAGACAAAAGAAAACAATAAAACTTTTCTTTCCAGTCCATATGGTCAATTAGAAGAGAACTCCTTAGTGAGTTTCGCCTTAATTATTTCTCCACCTCTCGCAATGAATGGAATCATTTTACCGTAAAGGACTTCTAATCAAGGGAAAAAAAAGTCACATTATAGTTATTCGTGGCAGGAGATGCTGCCCTCCCCGGAGAGGAAAAGTTTCCAAGTGCAGATGTGCTTAAGTGCACCTTGCTATAGGCAGCTGTAAAAAAAGAAATCCACTTGTTGTGCAAGCCCCTTTGGAATGTTTGATGAATAAATAAACTCAGTGTCAAATGTGATCCCTTTGGGTGGTTTACAAAGCAGCCTCTTGATGTGAATAAATGATTTGGGTTCCAAGGATTGAAAATCTGGAGAAGAGAAAGGCCCGCAGCAAGCATCCATTTAGTTATCCCTCTCTGTAATAAACCAGTGACTTACTGGTGCTCCTCAAGGACCGCGCCATATCAAACACGTCTGAAGAATACACACAGGTATGCGTAGTCACACAGGTTTATGAAGTCATAAGCACTTTCTCATCCACACTATGTATTCCATTTAGCCATGTTTAGCTTATCCGCACTAATTTTGTGCGAAAAGCAAAAGGGCCCAGACAGCTCAGTTTTATGTTACCAAACTAAACATCTCATGTGTTTGCCAGCTTTTTTTTGAAGAATTACAAACTGAGAACCAAAATGACTTTTATATTTATTGCTTTCCAAATCCCTCCTGCTCTTTACATGAGGGAAAGAAGTGTCTTCTTTTAACCCCTGTCATTTAATATATAAAGGAAAAAGTATTTTGTACTTTTTTTTTTGGACAGCGATGGAGATTTAGTACTTAATTAAATGTCATTTTTTTCCACTGCCAGCTTTTTTTTCTTCTTCTCTTTTTGTTTATTCTTTCCAGTGTCTTAATAAGACTGCCATTCAAGTCTGCTTTCATCCTTTCACTAGACCTGCTAGTGTCCTTGAATGCGAGCTGCTTGTATGAATGAGCCACGTCATTTAGGGGATAAAGAGCAAGAGGAGAGACGTTTAACCTTGCGCTCCTCTCGTCTTTTTGCAATCTAACCTCACGCGCTGCAGGTCTCAACTTGCTCAGTCTGAAATGTAACGCTCGGTGCATAGCAATGGCCCCGTCTTCAGATGCCGTTGGCCCATGCAATCCCTCTCAGTCATTCTTCATTACACGAGAGATGGAGAGGCTCATCCTATCCCATATCGCGTCGACTCCTTTACCACCGCCGGTATTCAGATGGTCTCTCTTTGTCTCTGGCTTTCATCATGAAAAGGTGTTTGAGTTTGGAACGCACATCTAAGCTCTTTCATTTTCCTTCTGTAGTAATCAGCCATTGTAAAAAGAAGAGAGGAGAGAAACTGGAGCGTTGTTATTCTGCAGAGGTGTGTGTTTGCATGAGGTCAAAGCGTGGCAGCATGTTTATTTAAGGGATATGGTCCAGGTTATTCTATGTTTCTCTGACTGCGAACAAATCGCAGGAAAGAACAAAACCAACAATGTGCTAGTTCATCTCTCTAATACTTTCTTACTTCCCTACCTTGTCTGTGGCTCTCAGCCTCAAGCCCAATTTTCTTCCTACTGAAGACGTGAGGCTTTAAAAACAGGTCACAAATGTATTGTTTCATATCTAAAAAAGGGAGTGAATGGTGCATTTGTTGTGTGAGACTATTTCCAGCCATGGATTAATACACATTTGCTGCTTCTGGAGGTGTTTACAGCAGCAAGATGGTGTATGTGGGATTCACTCAAAATGAATTGAAGTGGCCATGTTCATGGTAATGAAGGAACATGTCACCCAGTGCAATGATGTGGTTCATTGTTGTGTTTTTAACTGATGAATAATATATTTCTAAACTGACCCGCCAGATGTGTTTGTTACACAGAACCATCTGAGAAGCCGTCATTGGAAACTGTTTGGAAAAGGGCAGGCACTTTCAAAAAAATACTTGGCAGGTGATTGGATGAACCATCTGTCAATCAAACTCTTGCCAAAGCCAGTCAGGAGAAGAGCAAAAACATCAGTACCATTCTTTGCTCTTCTTTCAATGAAGAACTGATGCTATTGCAGCAGCTACGCTAACCTCTTCAGGAGGCGCCATTGTTGTTCAGAACCAAGAATCACCTCTCCTTGTCGCGTCTCACACACACTTAAGCCCCGCCTGTAGCTGCATTAGCTCCTCACAGGACGCTGATTGGTCCGTGGTCTGGCTTGCTGGACACAAGCGCATTACTTGGAGCCTCGAAAGATGGATTTTCGTCTGATATAATGATTCGGCGATCCTTAAACGATCTCGTGACATTGTGAGAATCCAGCTGCCGTGCAAAGTAAAGACAATTCAGGTTTGGCTACACAGACAATACTTGTTAGAAAAAAAAAAACAGGACAATGAATCTACAGCCAAGTGGCTCTGTGAGGCTCTACCTAGACACTCACAATGATAATACTGACATGCTAATGTTTAGCAGGTTACATGTTCACTATCTTAGTTAGTTAGTTAGCAACATCAACTTCATGGTGGCGCTAAAGGAAAAGTCCCCAAAGTAATTAGAATTCATCTTCTGGGAAACATGAATGTCTGAACTGAATTTCATGGCAATCCATCGAATAGTTGTTGAGATATTTCAGTCTTGACCAAAGTGACGGACTGACCAAACAACCTCTACTGCCATCCATAGAGCTATGGTGGTAGGGTGACTAAAAATTGATTGATATAATTACACTATGGGCGCAGTTCTAAACTCGGACTCTGGAGGACCATTTTTGTGTCAAATTATTGATTTCTTAAGTAAGTAGCCGTGTAATGAGCGGGATAATGTACAGGCGATGCAGGTTTGCATTGCCCTGAAGGGCTCGCTATACATTATTCCTTACTTAATTAAAAAAAGTCACCAGCCTTATCCTTTAAAAATGGCTATGCGTGGTATATTCTAAAACATTAACATTCATTTCACAGAGCAGATGGTGTTTTTCTTCCAAAGACAGTTTCTCTTTGTCCAAAAATGTTACATGCACCAACACTTTCTTACTTTTGTTTAATAGAATAGTTGAAATTGTTATGGACAGTCCGTGACTGCCCATGCTGATATGAAAAACAGACTTATTTTAATACTGTTTTCAAACAGCAGACTACTTCACTTGCATTTCTATGAATCTGACAACTCTATACAGAACACAGTTGTTATACAACTTCACATAGAAAAGAATTATTCTATGAGATGATTCCATGTGAAAAGCAGAGGTGGGCGTTTCGCTTTGATTTGAGACAGCTGTCTTAGCACGTTGTGCGAAATTGTTTTAGTCTGTTTTTTCAGACCTAAATTGTCACCTGAGGTGGAATTAGATGAATTCAAGTGTAATCGGTGATTCAATTTCCGACATAATCTCCTCACAAGCGTTTGAACAAAATGTGAAAATAAAACGCTGGCGACAACTCCTCATGCATTTATGCAATAGATCAAATATTAGGGTATTACAACAAGTTGACACATGTGCCGCAACATCCCCGAAGTCACAACACAATATTCATCTCTTACGGCTATAAATGGATCTGTAAAGCGTCTGTTATTGTTTGATAAGTCCCACCATGAAGAGATTTAGGTGTGCTGTCTGACACTGACGTTGGATTAGAGTTGAACTGGCTCTGGAGTGACTAAATTGCACGACACTTTCTAGCCTGCAACGGTATAAAAAAAAAAATCCCTCATGCTCCTTAGCTGTTCCCCTCAAAGTTAACCGCACCCATTTTTTTTACACGATGCTCCTCCACCCGTATGTATTTTCAAAGCGTGACAGCTGGATTGCAGTTGTTTCAGCTCTCTCAGTCAGACGATCGCTACTCGGAACGGCTTTCTATTCCGGCGCTGGCAGTCAGTGCCGCCTGGCATGACAAATAACCCTTAAGCGCTTTCCACCTACTACCTCGATCCAAGAATATGTGCGCTTCTGCAGTCCCTTGCTTGCATTTGATAAGACAGTAAGTGGTGAATATGCCTCCCGACGACTAAGTCCATCAGCCCTCCGCTGCTGGTTTTGGGATCAGATACAAAGAGGCCGGTGGGAGTTCAGTGGCAGATGGTTTTAAACAAGAGCTGGGTGGTAAGCTTTGACTGACAGTCCCTCAGCGCCCCCCCTCCCTTACCCTCTCGGTCTCAGTGATGGCTTAATGGTGTCAACAGGAGAGATAGGGTCCTGACTCCTTTATCTGGACAAAATCTTAGACCCATCACCTTCTCTGTTTGCAGTAATTGTGGGGAGCAGTGTGGACTCTGCAGGGGGAAAAAGGCAAAGTAAAAGCCAAATCAAAAGGCTCAGCTCCAATCCACTTGACCGAGTGGGTCAACGGAAATAAATGACTTTCCTTTGACCGGCTGTACATCCATCTCTTCAGTGTCACCACTGTCAAGGACACTGGGGCCTATCTCTGCTGCACTCCCGCTCTGATGAAATGAAAACAGACCGGTGGTTAACAGAAAAAAAAAAAAGAAAAACTGCCTTTCTGTCTGTTGGCTCCCTTATCAATGAGAAGCTATCCATCTGTGGCCAGCATCACATTGCATCCACGTCACCTCCAGTTGTCGATTATCATCGCCGGGAATAATGCATGAGAAAATGTGTGTGAACCATGAGGGGAGAAAGACGTGATATTCCTCCACAGTAACATTCTGTGTCTACACATCTGGCAATTTCAAGTTGGAGGATCTTTCAGTGTGTACATGATGTGTGTGTGTGCGTGCAGGCAGTGTGGATCCACTCTGCTCGCCACCTGAGAAATAGAGGGAAGGAGGTGGTATTGGCACAGGCAGACGTGGCAAGTGGCAAAGCAGATGGCTCTCTGCTTACCATCATTTCCTCTCCCATAATGCTTCGGGAGCGTAGCGCGCGGAGCACATACTACACACCGTCTCCCCATGGGAAGACGTAGCTACAGGGTAGTCATTTTAAGCAGCGAACAAGCCCGAGCACTGCACAGGAGCCCTAATTGTTTACCAGATACCCAGTTGCCTCTCGAGTTTTTGTCTTCTTTTTCTTTTGGAGCATCAAAGAACACCAGCAGAAAAAAAGAAAAAGCCTTGCGTGAAGAGCTGATTCTGCTGATAATACCTTTCCTTCCTGTTTAGCCACCTGCCTCGTTAGCCACCTTGCAGCCGGTGCCAATGAACTGGACGACAAATCCAATTGGAGCTTTTCATGATGTTCCCCTTCTTCCTGGCTCCCACAGTTCTCTGTTCTTTTCATTGGCTGCCCAGGCGCCAGATGGAGCCCGTCGTCTCTGCTCCACCCCGGGGCTCTTTCTCTCCTTTGGAGTAGGTAGAGCAAGACCTGTTTACACTGGCAACACACACAGGGGCTTTCTACCTTCTTTCTTTCTTTTCATCACTTGGACATAATTGAAGTGTCCTAATTGTCCTGAAATCACGGTAAAGTTAGTATAGCGGCTTCATTTATTAAAAAACACATTTTTGTTTCTGTTATCATCCTGTGGTTGTGTGCCTGTGTGTCATGAAGCAGCGGGAAAATCTATACATTTTATACTGTAGATTTTATATTAAAGAGCAGTAACATCACAATGCCAAATGCTTGTTACTGTAGCAGGCCTGCTAGCACTACCACCGGCATAGTTGTGGTGAAGACAACAACTCCCATGATCCCACGCTACTTCACAGAAATAATTAAGTCAAATAATATAGTACTTTGTGCAAAATAATATTTTCAATTGTCTTTCTACAGTAATTTACAGTAAAATATTTTTTTGTCTGTAAAAATACTATCAATTACCCTTAGAAAAAGACATACTACTGATTTCTGTCATTTTACATGCATTTCTTCACTATCATGAACAGGAAAAATCTGTAAATAAATAAAATACCTCACATTTAATGTCAAATTACACTTAAAATCTATACAAATACAATAAATTGCCATTTAAAAAAAAAAAAAATATCAATGTATTCTCAAATTATGGTCAATTACTTGTAATTTTAAGGGTAAACTTTTAAGTTACAGGAAATATCGGTAAATCTACAGACATTCATTGTTTTATGGAAAAAGGTGGGAAATCTGTATAAAAAAAATACAAAACATTTCCTGTAAAATAACTTCTTTTTTTTTTTACGGTGCACACTCTGTCTGCATGCTACCGTAAATCCTTTCCCTTCTTGTTTGTGCTCATCATTCTGCCTCAGAAAACTTCCATCCAAGGTTACCTGAGGCTTGACGACAGAGGAGCATGCAAACAAAACAATGCTTATTGTTCATTTACTTTGACAGAAAACATTTTCTTTGCACTCCTGCAACATCTCTGGTCCACGCAGCGACAGCAGCACCACAAATAGCAGATGGCGGTCATCTGGTTTGAATACTTATACACTCATCTGCTGCCCTACTTCTGCTGGATCCACTGATGCTAGCGCAGGATATCAGGGAATCTACACACGTTTCTTGATGCATACGTGCACATGGGGGTGTTGCATTAAATATTAAGAAGTCCAAAAAAAGTGAACAAGAATTCATGTTTATTTACATCTTCACAAAATACCTGAAAGCTATAAGACAAGAGCAGGCAGATGAGACAGAGACAGGTATACTGCAGAGACTGACACATAAAAAGAGGCTTGCACGGTGAAATCTCTGCAGGTGCTCATCTGGCACTCGCTTATATTATCTGAGGATGGCAGGGAGGAACGTGGACAGCGCAGGAGGGGTGTGCACATTTTTCTTATATATCTGACTTGTGGCCATTACCGCATAGGTGATAACTGAACACAATCTCATTTGAAATGCTGGGAATTATAATAACATGACAAGAAAATCTTAAACCCAAACAGGCGTTATCTGAGAAAGATAGACCTCGATAGCCCCCTTACATGATCATACTTAAGGCTGCCATCATTCAGTGTAATAGGTAAAAGCCAAAGTACTGCAGAGGACAACAACCTGCCATCCATCACTATTTTACCAACACTTGTATGATTACACAAGCTGTCATTGAGTAGCATAAATCAACACCCAAACCCTTGAGGTTATAGAATAAATCAGCAAACATTAGCAAGGCCCCTCCATTTTTCAGATAATGAAGACAGGTTTATAATCATCCCACATTCAACCCAATATAAAACCCCATGGTAAATAAACCATCCTTTTTCATGCACTCACTAACTCGCCCTGTGATGCGCCTGAGCTGTAAATAATCGCTCCGTGTGCGCACGTCGATATATTTCACCACAGACGGGTCAGAAGGCATTATCCGTGCCTTCTACCGCAGCCAAGAAGAGCTGCTGCTGCAGGTGTTTGTCTGTGTGTGTGGGTGGGGTGTGCGCGGCTGCATCTGCTGTGTAAGTGCATGCCCACGTGTGTCTGTGTGTGAAATATAACAGCTTCGACTGGCACAGCACCGCGGCGGTGTAATTGGCTTTCAGAGAGAGGTAAACAGGACTGCAGCCACGTGGAGGGCAGCTGAAGATTGACCTTCAGAAAAAGCGAGCGAAAGGAAACGGACGGGTGGCTGCCTCGGGCACCTCACTGCTCTAGCTGTCATCTTACTGCAGCTTTGACACCGGAGATGTTATTTTTACTTCTTTTTTTTCCTGTTGGGTGTTTGTGGGGGGGATACGATAATCAGATCCAACCTCAAATATCCCCATTACTCATACGGAGCACATTGTGGGGAGGACACGTTCCAGGAGGATCACTGGGTTCCTCGTGTGATCGGGGTCATCCATGTTTCTCCCTCTGATAAGGCCGGGCAGCGTCTCTTGTCTGCGGCGGTGCACTCTATGTGCGCTGGAAGTGTGATTACACATCTGCAGAGGTGAAAGCAAGACACCCGCTGAGAGCTTCTAAAAGGTGTCAGAGGCAGGGTGACGGCGTTGGATGGGGTTTCAGCTGGGGATTTTTACCTTCCTAACCAAGGGGAGAGACCTCGCCCTCTGTGGCTGCTGGCACGCGGATGATCACAGGCTATTTGTTGAACTAATTGCTCAGCGCATATTATAGCGTGGCTGTACTTTCGTCTGCATGATGTGCTTATGTGTGCATCTGTGTCGTAAATCTAAATTCTTGGCTTCGCAAACTCGGGAATATTTAAACAGATATGGAGCTGGATGATGCTGTTTTACCACCACCCGCTCACACACACACACATATACATGTAGTCCCCACTCCAGCGCCATCTGCTTGTATATACAGTATTAATGGGAGCCAATAATGGCCCTATGCTTGGTTTACAGTGGCAGTTTATGATGGATGTTAAAGAGTTTAATTGGGAATAACGAGCCTATTATTGCGACATCATTCCCTTACCATGTGGATGAAATGAGCACGCACCACAAGCACGCAACCCAACACATTGGTCTCATAGTGAAGACTAAAGGGTGCAGATGGACTGGTGAGAAAATACTGTTGTCATGATTATAAAACGGTGCAAACTGCATCACCTCTTTTTACTGTCCTGTCCTGGGCGTATACTCTTTTGATAAATACAAAGAGCGGTGATCTGAAGTGCGCTTGATTAGCTTCGGCTAAGATGGCCGGCCCTGTACACTGATGACTTTCTTCCGCTCAATCTTAATTAGCAAGTGGAGATGCTTCCGCAGGTTTGATGAGGTCAAAGCCATTCATTTTCCAGCTCAGCGGGGACCTTGCTCGCGTCTCCCTTTCGTATTGACACTCGGGGATAATCATATCGGTGACCTCTCTCTCGCTCGGCTACGTCCCAGCCTCTCGCCGAGCAACACAGCGGCTGGTCTCGCCTGAACTGCGAGGGGAATCAACGCCCTTCAATACTCTATAGTGAAACAGAAAGGAAGAGAGAGAGAATCAATCCAGTCTAATGCTTCTGCTGAAAGAAAAGGGAGAGTGAGGGTGTGTTGGCTAACACCACAGCTGACGGATAAAGGTGTTGGATACATCAGCACCTACCATGCATCTGCTTTTGTTGCCAGCACATCAGCCATGATATACTGATTTCCAGGATGATAAATGCCAGCCGGGGCTTCTAAAGCACAGGCAGAGTACATCATGTTACAGCACAGAACACACAGCTTTAGGCTCCAGAAAATGTTTGATGTCACACAAATTGTGGCTGACAGGTGTCAGGAAAATGGTTTCAGTTTTAGCTCAAAAAAGAAAAATAGATGAATAGTTTGTTTAAGCGAAGTAGGCGTTAACATTTTTTTATTAAATTTTGGGCATTTTAAGCCTTTCCTAGATAGCGATAATGGAGAGATGACAGGAAACGTGGGAGAGAGAGATGCAAGAAATGTCTGTGGGTGGATTCCAACTGGGGATGTTGCAGCTCATGGTCAGCGTCTTAATCCCTAAACTAGGAGAGAACCCCCTCAGATGTTTTAAAGGGAAATCTGAGGCTGTCTGAAATCATTCAGTCATTTACTACTCCCTACTCACTATCCAGGGAGTTCTATGTAGAGGACTATAAGTGAGCTCATCTGTAAAATGAAAAACAAACTTTCAGACACTACTCAGATCATTTTCTCTGCTCCGTTAATTATGTCACTGCTGCTACGTATTGCTATTTTGTTGAGTTGTCTCTTGCTCTGAGTGATTTTAAGTTCCCCCTGATAAGCAGTGATGCAGCATATATGTCTAGGGGTTTTATTGTGAAAGATAACACTGGCCTTTGACAATGTGGGGCAATAAATGCATTTTCCCAAATTAATAAATACTAAGTACTTTGTGGCCGTTTTGCTGTGATGCGCTGCTCTGCTCACATTGAATACATTATTTCCGTGCTGCAAGTCATGAATTTGTCTCAATCGCGCTACTCTCTCTCCTCTCGTCCGTGTGCCATTTTTCCTTCAGCGCAATGCATCATGGTATATAGTGCTCTGTTAGTGACCATCGTTGTCCACTACTTTTCACGATGCATTGTGGGATACTTTGAGTCAACTATATAGGGTATAATCATTCTCATTATACATTTGGACAGCACTACAAAATGGCAAACTCACAATATTATCCACTATATAGTGAGTAGTGAGAGGTTTGAGTCTTACTCAACATCTGTGATGGAGAGATTTGCAGGAAATGCTGTTTCTTCCTCATTAAAAAGAGAGAGAAAAAAAAGAACAATGTCATTTCATGGGGCAAGTAAGACCTAAGGCTAACTTCATTGGATATAGACAAACAGAGTCTCCTGGAAATGCCCCTAGCTTTTACGGCAACTTGTACAGCAACAGCCAACACATGGTTGATTGACCAGTTGAATTATTTACCGTATTTGTGTGTGCACACCGTCGCTCGCTTTGGAAGTAACTTGTGTGCAAGTAGCAAACATGAGAAGAAGGTAGTTTGTGTCTGCAAGTTTTGGAATTGTAAAATAAAGTGACAAAAGACCACTCCGTAAAGATTTCATTGACTGCCACAATACAGTGAAGGAAGACTTAATTTATGACTAACTGCTATACCACGGTGAAGCTACAGGGATTTCCAGGGCACTATTTTCTGTTTTTGTGAAAAGAAATATGGTTTATTACAACTTTGATTTTTTGTGGTTCTTGCCATCATTCCTATCAGTTATGATAACATTTTACCCCAATAGTTGAGATCTTGGAACACGGCTACATTGCTAAAAGGAGGTCCAACAGCACAATAACAACGAGCACCCCCACACGATTAGCCACCACTTTATTTGGAGATTAAAAATGAAAGTGTCGCTAATAATCCACCATTGCAGGAAAACTGTGTGCACACGAGTACAGTGGGTCAAAGTTGAACCATATGTTTTTTACTTTACCTTCATTTGTCTCCCAAAGAAATTACACCAACCTGGCTGCTCATGTTCGTTGCCTTGTTGGACCCTGTAATCTCAACACGAGCACCATGTTATCATAACTGACAGCCAGAGCAAATCCCAGTTGTAATAAACCATATAGATTTTCCTTTATCAATCAGAAATGTAAGACCTAGGTTGACAGACTTCCCATAGTGTATCAATAATAGATTTACAGTATTATACTTTCATTTTACCGCTCACATTATGATATAATATAAACAAGACACGTTCTTGGGTGTTTAGGCATCACAAATTGACACTGAATCAATGTCAGAGCATATGGGTTTGGTGGTGAACTTCCAAATGTCAGTGATCCCGAATCAGAGTGATTAATTATGACATTCAGATACACAGAGGCTTCCAGCTCCTGAAATAAAAAAAGAAGAAGCAGCATATGATGTTGAATGTGAGCCCTTACAATAATTACCCATTTGATTTGTCTTTTTCTTTTACTTGACAGTCGAGGGACAGTGCCTTTCTTCGAATGAGAGCAGTTTGCAGAAAGTGGATTCTTTAACCACACACATACTTTCTGTACACACACTGGCAAAGCCTCACAGCCACTGCAGTCCTATATCTCTATCTAGCATTACCTAAAGACTTCTAGACACTCCTGGGCAGGCGTCTCCCCCAGAGGCTAGTCTGTGCAGAGGGACGACTTGATGGAGTGGGGCTGGACGCTGGTGAGACAGACCGCACGGCCGGGGGGACTTGGACTGTGACATATTACCTTAAGAGAGCGGCAGCAGGGCCACTCACATGAAACCTATTAGCAGAGGCGTCTGCAGCCAAACCGCACACAGCTCGGCCGAATATGAAAGCTACCACCATGCCATTACTGGCAGCGTGCACTTAAAATTAAAAATGCTCATGCACATTAACCGCAAGGTGCTCACGCATGGTGAAATGCAAATGTATTCAACCAGACGCTGTGTTAAAGGACTTGTGTGAAATTTTGGGAAATATGCTAATTTGTTTCCTTGCAGAGTTAGATGAGGAGATTGATACCTCTCTCATGTCTGTATGCTAAATATGTACAGATGGCACTCCTTTAAATTGCCACAATTGCTATTGGTAAAGGTGCCCCAGCTGACTCTAGCACCAGCTGCAGTGCGCACCAACAACCACCAGGTGGAACATGTGAGCAGTCTAGACTGCAAAGGTACAGTGAGTGAACTTAGCAGCTGTGAGAGCGAGTGAAAGCTCCTCATACAGTAATTGTATTTTAATGTAAAGGAGAGACACTTAACATGGAGGCAGACCTGTCAGCTAAAAAATATATTCTCGTACAACTATTTTAATTAACGTATTAATCAAACCCTGCAAGCTAGCGGCGGAGGATTAAGAGAGAGTCCGACCCTCTGGAAGTAGCGTCATTTCTCATTAGATGTGTTTCCATTCACATATTTTATGCATATTTTGAAGTATTAGATTAGAAAAGCTGTATAGAAACGGTAAAATTTGATAAAAATTCCTCAATTATGAAAAGACTTTTTTTATGCTCGCTTGAGGTGGTTTTGCCTTACCGAAAAAGAGTTTATGCGCTAACTGGGTTATTGAAACGCCTTGTCACCTGTATACGCTGTTGGCATCTTCTCGGATATTCTCATAATATGTGAATGCTTGTCTTCATCTCCGGACAGTATGAAACATGGCCAATACTAGCTGACATGAAAGAACAATTAAAACTTGCCAAATTGAAACAAATTCCTATAGACCTCTCCATTTTTCTCTCATACATGGTTAGATGGCCGAGCCGACTTTTTTTGTTTCCGGTTTGCAACATCTATGTCTTCTACTCTGTTTACTGGTGGATTACAGCCATGTGTATCCTATAGCGCCAACTTCTGACCAAACTATTCTGTAGCCAAGTTAATTCGCTCCAAACTAGTTAATTGAAACGCGCCAAATTCGCTTTTCTTTTTTGCGACAATTCAAAAGTTCGCTTTTCTGGCCATTGATCAGCTGGAGGGGCACGCAAGTCTCCATCTCAGCTGCATCGGAGCTGGGTATCAAATTGTTATATTACCGCTGCATAGAATGCTCCATAACGCCATTAATAGATCAAATAGGCCTCCGACCAACAGTTCTTATAGCCTATAGCTTCCTTAGTTGCACCGGGAACGTCCATTGACGTCATCCTGCATAATTAGCCATGTGCTTTTGGCAACTACATTGAAACAAAGAAGATTCACTGCTAGCAGCAGGTTAGCTTAGCTTAGCACAAAAAAGCTATCCAAAATCCTCTGACGAACCTCTAAAACTCATTAAGAAACACGTTATATCTCATTTGTTTGATCCGTACAAAAAACAAAGTGTAAAAGTGTCAGTTTGCCATTTTACAGGCGGTCACTGCCATAGTCATACACACACACACACACACACACACACACACACACACACACACACACACACACATGCGTGCGCATACAAGCAGGCTGCCAGTGGTTAGTCGAGAGGAACACATTGAGCTTGTAATCATAATCTGCCAAGCCAACAGCAGCGTTGCTCCATTAATAACACACAGCCTTCCTCACATATGCTGATGCTACTAGCTTCTGACTGTGATAAAACCATAGTCCTATGTGTGAGCTATACATATGTACATACATCCCTAGAACATCAAAGCAGATTAGCATGTGTTCGTCTTGGACTATAAGGAGCATTAGATCCAGGGAGTTTTTGAATTACTGTAGGTGAACTTCTAAATCACTGCAGTGATATGGTAATCCGCAATCTAAATAGGGCTGCTAAAGTATGTGAATTAAAGTGTGCTTGAAGTAATTATTATAGAGCACAATGCTGTTGTGCTTCCGTACTTACGAATACAGAACGGAGGGAAAAAGGCATGTTTGGCTGCCCTCATGTGGATTTGACAACAGCAATGGATATGCGACGGGAGGATTACCATAAATTTGTTTTTGTAGGAACGTATTAGGAATCGAAGAATGTAAAGAAGAGAAGAGATTATTACAATCTCTGGGTGTCAGGGGATTTCTCGCGTCACTGTGTGTTTCTATTTTTCTTCTCCCAGAGAAATGTGAAGAAGGAATGGAAGTGTCGGGGAGAGCAGAGGGGTGGGGGCTTGATTCTCTGCTGAAGAAGGCACTCTGTCGTCTGAGCGGTGGGTAATATGAGATGGCCAAAGATGTGCCAAATGGAGACGAGGCTGATGTCATGATCAGGCGTTGGCTCATCCAGTCAATAGTAGCTTCATAACATTTCACATCAGGATCAGTAAATGTTAAAATTGTATTTTTAAACATTTAAAAGTAGTGGTTGGGATGTAATCAAGCATTTTCGATTCATTTGGTGTTAATATACCCACATAATCTAAGATTTCAGTTGATGTTTTGTCGTCAAAAGCTGTTTTTATCTATTTACATATTTTACAGATCAGGCTGTTCTCATACACCTTTTGTAGCTATACCTGAGAAAAGTAATATACTGTAATTCATATATATCCCACATAACCAATTTGTATGTAATCGACATAATCGTGAACCAGGACGTATAAAGAGTGACAAACTAAGCATAGGGTTTTTGTACAGACAACAGATAAACCAACGTATTGGACAAATTAAAATGCTGATGATGAAAGGTCAGGGGATAACAAATCTGATCCAAAGTCATAAGGATTCATCTTCTTGGCACCATGGGCATTTGTACCAAATTTCATGGCAATCCATCCAATAGTTATCAAGACATCACTGAAAATAAAATGTCAACCTTATGGTGGCGCTATAGGTGAAGTCAGGGGATCCTCAACGTCAGCAGGCTTCATCCTCTGAGGACAATGAATGTTTGTACAAAACTTAATGGCAATTCATCCAGTAGTTCTTTAGAAATTTCAGTCTGGACCAAAGTGGACCGGAAAAAAAACTCTCTTTTTAAGGAAATGAAACGGCAATTTCTATTCCAACACGACTTCAATAGAGCTGAATGAAATGTAGCCAAAACATTTTTCACGGTCTGGGGCATCTGTTTTAATCAGGTACACCACAACATTGGCAAACTGCTGTAGTTAGCTGGCATTCTTTTATCCCCTTTTACCACTTGTACAGAGCAAAATTTTCACAAAAATTCGTTTTTTTGTGAAAAGGCATTTCGGGATGTGAGGCAAATTACAAGATGTGGCAAATTGAAAAAAAAAAAAATCAAAACTTTTCATCATAAACACTTGATATATGACAGAATCCTTGTGATTTTTTCCTTAAATATTGAAAGGAAGATGAAATGCAACAGTCATTACTGCTCAAATTCTGGGCTGTGAGACTGCAAGTGCATCGTAATCTCCATGATCTGACAGTGATGGCTCACTTTTAAACTGGGTACATTACCATCATAACTAAGGCTATACTGCTCTGGAGAAGGTTATATTCAGGCTGTGGGATCCAGATGCATAAAAAACCTCCTTGATATGTACAAAAAAAGTTAATATGAATGACTAATTTATGGGACTGTACAGAAGCGTACTATTGAATTATTTTCAGATAGTACAAGGGACGCACTTTGTTCACCCCGATGATCAGAGGCATAATACATGTATTTTCAGGACACTCTCCCTATGAAAGCAGATTTGTATTACATTGCAGGTAGCTTACATTAGTTGACTGGTAGTTATCAATAATAAATGCAATGTGTTGCATATTTAGTATGCTGGAATTAATTCACAGGATTCCCACGAGTGATTGATGCAATATATTGCACTCTGATCAGCACAGCCCTTGAGGCAGACGAGGTGGACTTTGTGAATAAAAAATGTTTCCACATGCTCAATGAGATGACATATTGTATCAATAAAAATGATCTCTAGTGCGGCTTACTGCTGGGAAAATGATAAGCCTATATACAGTTTTAGAGAGTTGGCCTCATACAGTTATTCTGTTGTGTCTTTACATTTACATCCCCACAACCTGCACAGTGGCATTTAAAGCAGCTATAATCAATATGGTTTATAATAACAAGGGATCAAATGACTGAGAAAGGGATTGCTTGTAGTGATAAACCCATAAAGAACTATCACTGAATCTGCAGTGCCCCGCAGCTCTTTGCAGATTTGCAGCTGATTGTTTAGGTTTTCCATCCATACTGTTATCATTATTGTTCACTCTTACCCCTCTCATAGCGTCATATTGGGCCTTAACAGGAAGCTGTTTTCAACAAAAAACTTCTAAAAACCCACTGTACGCTACATACCCAACACCAAATGGCAGACAGAGCTAGCAGCGGTGAACATAGTGGAGCATTTAGTGACTAAAGTGGGCTAAAAGGAGAATGAATGTCCACCCCGTTGTCACTACGAACTCGTCAAATAGCGAGGCTTGGTCAGTGGTCCTTGGCGTCTGATATCGACGCACCAAGGCACCCTTTAGCGTCTGTACGAGACGCACCAGGCTTTTCAAACAGTATTAGATGGTCAGAGCAACTGACGTAGCATAAAGAGCGAGAAAGTCCAATTAGGGAGGAGGTCGGGGTGGATGGTTCGTTCAAACAAACACAGACTTTCACTCAGGAGACCACTGTCCGTGTCCTGTGTGAAACCAAGTCAACGTTTACCTATTTTACCTTACTTTGGTTATGTAACTTGCAAGTCACGTAACAAGCATACCCAGACCTTGTTGCCTAAACCTAACCAAGTAAACCTTAAAACTAAATAAACCTATGCTGCAAGTTTATTTTTAAAAGACATTATGCATGTAAAAGCGGAAAACTGACCCACCGTCCCTGATATGTCAAAAGGGGTACCTAGAGCATCATAGTTTGAAGCGTTGGGCCACTGACCAAGCTGCCACATTTGACGAGTTGGGAGTGAGAACATGTGGGAATATTGAGCATTCATCAGGTGGACAAAGACATCAAAGAAATGCTAATGCTTCTCTGTATCTGCCAGCCTGTCGTCATTTCCAGCGGGTCAAATACAAAGTCTTCGATAACACCGCACAAGGCACCCTTTAGTGCCGGTATGCGACGCACTGGGCTTTCCATGTAAACCCATCCTTGGCAACAGTAAACCCACGGGGAAAGTGCTGTGGTGACGTAGTTTAACGAGCAAAAGAGATACACCGGGCGGGTGGGAGGGGAGGTGGATTGGTCCAACAAACACAAGGCTTTCATCCAGGAGACCGCTGCCCGGGTCCCCAGCGTTAGGTTGCACTTTCACGTTACAATCAGCTGATCGTTGTGTCCAATGTTCACAATCTCAAGTCACATCTTCACTGTACAAACAGTTATTTTAAGCCCAACCATGTTGTTTTTGTCCTAAACCTAACCAAGGGGGTCTGACAAAGCCTCAGCATGTGACTAGTTGGGATGAGAAAGTGTTGTATCTGCTGGATGTGTAAATGGGCAAGTGTTTGCTAACAAATTCTCCATATGAACTTAAAATGTGATTATAGATCAGTGTAGTGTTTACTGCTTCAGGTCCAAGTGGCCCAGAAAAACAATCAGTTTCTGCAGGTTTAAGGATTTGCTAATTTTCATAGAGATCTTAAAAAATCTGTGTGCACATTTAAATTAGTTATACGTTATCAGTGCATTATTATCTTTGATGACATTGTGGTCTACTCTTGGCGTTGAACTGTCAGCTCAGTTCTGGTCTCTCATACTGCTGCTGTCATTGCATAAGGCAGCTAAATGCTATATCTTGCCACAGCATACCGGAAAACTCACACTATGGCATGGCTTTGTTTACATTGGCCTTCTAATACACAGCAAATATGTTATTATAGGTATTACAATGGGCATTAACAAGACTTTACAAAGTAATCCAAGAAATACCCTTGAATAACACAAAATGAACATTGTGCTTTGGGTCTCTCTGTTTATTTGAACGGCGTGTAATGCAGCATCAATCCACGTCTGTGCACAACGATATGTCATTCTCGTCTCCTTCCAAATGCATTCATCGTCGAGCTTTGCAACGTTTTTTTTTTTCTTTCCTTTTTTTTTTTTCCCTTGAGGAAGCGGCTTGAAGCTGTCAGGGCCTGCGTGGCGATAACAACCTGGGGTGGAGAATGACACCTTGAGAGTGACAGATGAAAGGGAATCATATTCTCCCCGGAGCCAACTGTATGGAACTGATACAGGCTTCCCCCCATTTCTCTCCCCACAAACAGGCCACCGCATTAACTTATTCAAATAGGAGGTCAAGCCTTAGTTTAGACACCAGACCTGTCCCAAAAAGCAGAGTAGGGAGAGGGAATAGAGTGAGAAAGAGTTGGGGAAAGAAAATTGAGTAATTGTACTTCTGAATTAATGCCTTTTAATCTCTCCCTCAGCTATTGAGTGATAATGAAAAAGTAAGAAAAGGGAGGAGCGTTGAGAGTTTGCAATGCGGCGAATGTGCCTTTGCAAAAAGACTGACTTATTGACCTAATACGAGGGCAACCAAACTGTGGCGTGTTCTCAACAGAGCCCTTAAGAAACCCCTTTCAAGCATCGCTTCCCACTTTAGCCGTGAAGTCAGGAATCAGACTCCTAATCAGAGAGGTGCCTGGAATCCACGCTGAATACGCTCAGCCTCATTCTGATATTTACCCCTGGCTGTGAAGGACACTCAGAATGAACTCCTACCTCATCTCTGATCCTTCAATTAAGTATGAGCAGGACACAGTGTCCGGGCAGAGTTGGTCTGGCTTTTATGAAGACGGCTGACATAACGCGTGTGGAGCTCAGAGATTGTTCCCCCCGAGCCCGAGCGCTTTCCCCGTGTTCCCCCGAGCTTCTCCCTCTTATTTCTTCTCAGAGCGAGGTCCCATGCTGTGCCGCAGATTGAAGACACTGCGTTCGGAAATCAACTGCTTGGCTAGGTAATTTGGCTAATGGACTAATCTCAGCTAAACTTTTGTAAATGAGGGTTTTATGAGGTGACTCTGAGAAAGAAACATTTCGCCAATGTCATGGATGATAAACATGCAATTGAGCAATCACATCGAGATGGAATCCGTGCTGCAGCTGTAGGAGGAATGGAACTCCGCGTCCTTACATCTCCCTGTGATAATAGATCTATTATATGGATATGCAATCTCAATTTGATTTTTAGATCCAGTAAATCACAGAAATGACTGTGTATTGTTTTGGTGAAGAAGGGCACTCAAAACTTCCCAACTTTGCTGCACTATCTTCATTGTGATGAATGTTTTATTTCTGGTTATAATAAATTCCATTACAATTTCCCCAACTAATCCCCCCGACGGAAATTGACAAAGAATGTGTCTAAATTTTAATGATCTTGTTTAAAGTTTCCTTTGGGTAGCTGGCAGTTTGTCATGTACCTATAGACAGTGTGGGTGTCCTTTATTTGTGTGTGTTTACTCCCGCTACTCCTTGCTCACTGGCACTATTAGGAAAAAGCATTTTGCACATCTAGATTTTGCCACTCTCCGCACTGCAGCATGCATTTGCATAACAAAACAAAAAAGTAAGCATTAAAATACCACCTTGTTTCATTAGTCTGCCATTCTCTGCCTTTGGGAGACTGGAAAGCTTCATCATGTAGGAGTCTTACAAATGGCCCACATTTGCAGAAATGAAATGATTAGGTTTGTGAGAATTTAAATCAAAAATAAAAATGCAAATATCATCAAGCGCGGTGCCCAGCGCTCACCTAATAATTTAAAAGCCCCTGCTTAGCTCGAGGCTTTATTGCATGTACATCTGGGTCGCTTTTCTATTTACTGTATTCTTAGTGATTTTCACTTGTCTCTCTGAAAAGTAATGCAAGACAAATCTCATTTGGACATTTTAATGGATCCCATCAACCAATCGGGGCCAGACGAGAGAGATGGGTAGCGAGGTCGAGGGAGAGTGTTCCGTCTGATTTTAATTCAACATGGGAGACTGCTGAATTTAATGGCACTGCCTTTGTGTGAGCCATATTCTTTGCATCTGTATTTTTTTTTTTTTTGCATTATGACTATTATGACTCTACACAAAGCCTTCGAAACACACGGGAAGGCAATTTATAGCTGCACTTTCACATTCTGGAACTCTTTATTTTGTCCTTCATCCCATAGCTCAGGAAGCAATTTCTGGCAATAGCGCAAACTTTGAAGCCAACATGGCCGCCGAATGAACTGACAGACAGACAATATGTCGTTTCTGATTAGGACTAACCGGCGGTGTGATAGAGGAGGACGGGGCCAGCGAGGTCTGCCACGCCGTCTCCACTCATACTGCTTGAAGGAACTCCAAATTGTCTCACCCTGGAGGTCAAAAGCACTCTGGATGCAAAAGCTCTCTCTGCACACACACACACACACACACACACACACACACACACACACACACACACACACATACACATCTTGTTTGCCTGCTGACTGTGGATATTGCAGATCCGTGTCCGGTCCTCCAGCGATGGGCCGGTGATTGGCAGGTAAGTGGCTGCTCTGTTTACAACATGGCTCCAAGATCCAAGCCCACACTGTCCTTGACCTGAAGCTCTACCTGAGCTGCATAAATTTGGATTAAACGTCCTCCCCATCAAAGGTACCCAGAGGACTTGACACTTTTGTTTTCCATCGCAACAGTAACCCTGCACATGCACACTGACACAAACAGCTTAGTGCTAATCGAGACAATAAGGTACTGTACATCATGGTTGCTCCTGTTTGAGAAATATCAGATCTTTTGTTGTCTTCCATAATAAAACTTGTCAATTTCCGGGCCAACAGCAATTATGTGTTGGAGTTATACTGTAGGAACATAATTCAAATCAGTCGGCAGGAAAAAAAAATGTTTGATTGCATTGAACGTTTCTGCTAACCATGGGATATGTTGAATATCAACGTTTCTGAACCACAAATATGTTTCGGGTCAGTCTTGTATCACGCTTGCAGAAACACACAATGCTAGGCAACAAAACTACTTGGTTAGGGTTAGAAAAAGCATCATGGTTTCTGTTAAAATAATAACGTACACTTAGGTAGGGCTGTCAAAGTTAACGCGATAATAACGCAAATTCATTTTAACGCCACTCATTTTTTTATCGCATTAACGCACCTGCAATTTTTAGGTTGTAGCAGGCTCAATTTTAAAGCTAGAGTGAAGATACTAGTATCATATGAAACTAGACAACCTAAGGAATACATTGTCATACTAGCTTGTTGCAAAGGAGGTTAAACCATGCTCCAAACTTGTGCTAAATTTTGGCCTATTTTGGGGTCCATTGACCTCTGTCCTCAAGATATGTGAATGAAAATGGGTTCTATGGGTACCCACGAGTCTCCCCTTTACAGACATGCCCACTTTATGATAATCACATGCAGTTTGGGGCAAGTCATAGTCAAGTCAGCACACTGACACACTGACAGCTGTTGTTGCCTGTTGGGCTGCAGTTTGCCATGTTATGATTTTAGCATATTTTTTATGCTAAATGCAGTAATTGTGAGGGAAATCTGGACAATATTTGTAATTATTTTGTGTTGTTAACTGATTTCCAAGAATAATTATATATACATACGAGCATATCTGACCATCCCCATGTTGATAAGAGTATTAAATACTTGACAAATCTCCCTTTAAGGTACATTTTGAACAGATAAAAATTGTGCAATTTATTTGCGATTAATTGTGATTAAAGTGGCAGTAGGCAGTATATTTTTGGCATTATTGGGCAAAAATTCCATAAAAACCTTTCAGCATATTGTAATTCAAGTGTTCTCAGAGATAACTACTTCTGCTCCTCATCATGGCTCTGTTTTCAGGCTTTAAAAAATCTAGCCCGTGACGGGAGACTTTGACCAATCACAGGTCATTTCAGAGAGAGAGCGTTCCTATTGGCTGTGCTCCGGTCATGTGACCGGAACTTGGCGTTCCTTCAACAGATTCCACAATGGCTGCCGCCTCACAAACTTTCTCATTTTACAGCTAAACAGTACACTACAAGATGATTCTGAAAACATTTGAGGCAAGAAATAGGCATTAACGTAACATAATATTGATTCGTATTTGATCAGCGCTGCCTAGTTTGACCGTTTGGTCGGAGTTTGCGAGTGATTGACAGCCGGCTCTCATAGACAGCAGATGGACAGCAGACCTCTTTTCCTCCAGTCTGTGAAATCTTGCAGATGCCGTTAGGAGCACCGGAGGACACAGAGACACATGATTTTTTTCAGATTACCTGTTTCATGCAGTACTGTCATGATATAGCGACCGTTTTAAAAAATAACTTTTTTTTAATCATATTTGCTCCAATCTCGCCTACTTCAGCTTTATCTATGGACAATCATGTGATTAATCATGATTAAATATTTTAATCAATTGACAGCCCTAGTAACAACAAAGCATAACATAACAACATAACTAGCATAAATAAATAACAACCGCCCTTGGCAGACTTTCTTATGTGACGACAAACGTAACAAGCGTAAACTCAACGTAAACTTTTGGTTTCACAACGTTTTATTCAAGCTTAATTTCCTCAATTCCTTGCATTTTTTTTTTTTTTTTTATCTCTGAGCGCTACCTTAATACAGATAATTCATTTGACAGCATGGCACAACAGGCTTGTGTTTGAATTTGATACTCAAAGGAGTTTCATGTGAGCCTTCAAAGATTAGCCACAGGCTGTTTATGCTAGGGTATTTGTTTTCTTCATACTAAGAGCTATGTACTGTATGTCCTCTCTCCTGCAAGTTAAAATTCTTGTACAGTCCAACTGGCCCAAGAAGGGAGGGGGGGCCTACATATTGACAGTCTGAAGAAAGGTGCCCGGAGGAGGCCTCAGCATGTGTGTGCGTACGCAGAAGAGTGTTTGTGCCCATGGACACTTTGTGTGTGTTCTGAAAGTTTTTCTCCTGCAGGTGGTGCTCTGATGGCAAATGGTTGACTGCCACTCAACCCCCTGCTATGTGGCCGCCTCCAGGGAGGTGCTATGTGTGTTCTGGTGCCCATTCTTTCCTCTGTGAACACACACGCTCAAACAAACACACACAGTATATAGAAGCACATTTCTCCGCTGGCGTATGCCTTCCTCCTACCTGGCTCAGCCCCTCCATTACCCCCCACTCAGCGCCCCTCCCTCCCCTCAGCAGGAGAACACCTGCAGTTAAGGTTGTGGCCCCGACTGCCAGCCCCCTCCGCTGCTTTAAAACTTCACTCTGTTCTTTGGAGACCAACACTCTGCACTGCTTTTTCATCATCTGTTTGCATCCCAGAATGCATTTTTACAGCACATACAGATTCTCTGGCTTTGAATGTATCATCAGTTGTGTCCTCAGGGACATTCACAGTGCTCTGATCCATCAACTCTGGAACTGTCTGCAAAACATACATGCGTTTTTTTACCTTTGAAATTTCAGGCTGAAGTCACGGACAAGTTACCATTGGTGCAAACACAATCCCCGTTCCCCACAGTGGGCATGGGTGTTGCAGGCTATGATGTCATACTACAGAGTGAAGTCTCAACACTTTATTTATTGACGTTCATTAACTTTATCATCAACAATTAGACATATAGTTTACAGTATAATTTGCTGCATTTATTTTTAACCTTAGCTAAAAAGCTCTATAGCTAGCCGAGAGACTCCTGAGGGACTGCTACAATCAATAGGCCTTTTTCATTGAATATATTTTATGAAAAGCACAGGTGTAAATAATGCAATGAAAGATGACTGAGTTGGTTTCAGGGTCCTGGTATTGTGCGTGCTGGCTCACTCACTGCTAGTAAGTTCACTGGGACACTTGAATAGAACTGAGTCATCAGTTATCATTAGTAACCCTTGTGCTTTTTTGTCATTTACTAAAATGGCATTGAGCTGTGCCCTCCTCATCTGAATGTTTAGAGTTTGGAGCCAGACATTATGAGAAAAGCTGGTGAAAGTTTTTGCAACAGACCCATACATTCAACTAAACCTTAACTGTATCCATTGTAACATTTTCTCATAAAACAACGTTGTCAAACCAACACCCAGTGTGGCCTATAAGAAAACATTGTAATAATGTCTGGCACAGCCAATAGTGGTCAGCCACAACTAAATATGCTAGCAGATTAGCTTGCTAGTGGTAGAACTAGTATTACCAAAGAACATATATTGCCAAGAAGTGAAATTCAATTGTTCGTTCCATTGCAACATCAGCGCCCAGCAGCAAACCTACACTTCCGCCATTTTGGACTGAAAGTAACTACCAAACGCCAGTAAAACGTCCGCCTAAAAAGTGCCGTACAAAAGTTAAACAAAATGATTTATAGTTTATTGTCATATTCTACCGAAATGGCCTGTGTTGAACAATAAATGTTATAAATATAATAAGTGTTTTCAGTCCAAAATGGCAGCAGCGGCTGTTTTGAGTTTTGTCTCTTTGCTTCCATACTCTTTGGTACCCCTCTAGTGTGCTAAGTCAAAGAGTCCCAGGTAGCCAACCAGCTAAGTAGCTAGCTGGTTACAGTGTTGCCAATTATTTGCAATGGAAAGTAGCTAAAGCCTGTGCGGAAGTCACTAAATGTTGCTAGATGATGTAATACACTAATTTGTATATTAGTGACATCATTGTCTATTTTGTGTATTTGTAACTGTCTATTTACATATCCAAGATTTAAAAAAAATAAATGAAAGCAAAAACAAGTTGATTCTTAACTAGCTATCAATATGCATTTAAATCTGCTTCTAATTCCCAAATATTCTAATTTAGACTGGTGTATCAACTGTGGAACCAAAGTGACATGAATAGATCCAGACCATATGTCTATTTAGACTCTGGAAGAAAAAAAGCCAGCCAAGTTGTGAAGCTGCTAACACCAAAACATTGATAGCATGTTAGCGTGATCTGATTTATTGTATAGTAGTAATTATGCAAATGAAAAACAGAGAAAGACTTGTTTTGTGTGGATATGTTATTGTTAAGGTGAGCACCTCTGGCCATATTCATACAAAGTTCCTTGAAGTTCAACAAGTTTGGACTGTGGTGTATGTAGCAAGAGTTGAATTTGGCCAGAGAGACTCACTGGTAACCTCACCGGTTGGCTGCAGTCTTCCTGTGTGGAGTTTGTGTGTACTCCCTGTGCCACCGGGTTCTCTGGTTTCTTCCCACAGCCCCAAAACATGCACGTTAGACCTGGAAACTCTAAACTAGAGTGTGAACATGTTTGTCTCTCTGTATTTGTTAACTCTGTGATAGACAGGTGATCTGTCCAGGGTGTTTCCTTTGTAAAGTCTGGGCGGTGTGAGGTTACGGCCTCCTCTTGACCCTGAATAGAAATAAGCAAGTCCAGAAACGGCTGAATAGGAGCTATAACAGTAAATGGCATTTCTGCTACCAAATCTAGGATTATTAGAGGTAAATTGCAGATAAATGTGCAAATACAGTAAACACTCATATTACTACCCTGTCATTAGGAGTAGAGAGCATATACTTTCCATTTGTACAATGATATGCCATCACACTGACTCTGAATGGATTTTCTGTTCACAAAGCTGCCACCTGTCTCAATAAGTACAATAAAGAAATGACTCCTTATCATAATGTAAACTCTACAGTTCTGTGGTCCCCCTGCACTGCTCTCTCTATAACCCCACTTCTTCCACTTATCATTTGAATAAAGCATTTTTGTCGGAATTAAGATCTTGCAAGAATGATGACACCATCTTTCCAAAGAGTGACTGGGATAATGGAATACTAAGGTTAAGAATAACTTGAATTAACTGATGAACTAACTTACTGCAAAACAGACATAGGGCCTCATGCATGAAGCAATATGAGAACAAATTTCCAATTATTTTTGTCCGTATCCACAATCTGTTCTCATTTTGTTCGTACCCATTGATTTCTGGGATTGTTTTCAGTCCACAAATTGTTTGTCCAACGCAAGGAGACATACGTTTTAAATTTGGGGAACATGAAAAATGCATCGATATCATATAATCAAATTTAGATTATTATATGTTTTAGAGTACTTATAATGATTGGAATATTAAATAATTACTATTGGTCCATTGATCCCAATTAAGACTATAAAAACTAGGGATGGGTGTCATTTAAAATGCCAGTACCAATACCAATACCCTTTAAGTGATACCGATACCAATAAAGTACATTCGATACCGATGTGAATGGAAGTTGTATGATTGTTCTGTTCCACTGTTCCACTGGGACCGTGTTGTCGCGGCAGATGTACTGCTCCTCGATGCTTTTTGATTTCTCTGTAATGCTAGATCTGACGCTCTGGAAAATCACATGTCTATTTTGTTTAAATTTATTTATCAGTAGTACCTCAATTTCAATGCTGATTAAGTTCTTCTTCTTCTTACTGACTTTTTTTGACGGCATCTCTCCACTTCAAGGGCATGTGCCAGAGTATTTGCACACGGAACAACACCTGCCCTTAGATAGTGTTTTGGGGGCGTCACATATGCTAATAATAAACAATCAGACGCAGGCCTCCAATTTATGGTCAAGTGGGATTTATGATTTAGCACACCTGGGTAAGAGCAGATTTGGATGGTTAAGAATGGTTTGTGCATCTGGAGTTGATTTCTCCAAATAGAATAATGGAAATGCAATATACACTGGCTTATATTATTTTTTCCAGTTATATTGAAATGTAATATAATGCAATATTACTTTAATTTAAGTCAATATAATGCAAGATTCCTTTAATTTAAGTCAATATAATGCAAGATTTCTTTTTGAAGAGCGCACAAAATAGGAGCATCCTGAAGTGGCTTTATTTTAAGGGACAGTATCTTTCTAATGGATTCACCAGGTCATTTCAATTTGTTTTTGTGAATAATTAAGAATGCAAACGCAAATATAAAATACTCTAAAAGCGAACCACCCAACCAACCAAGCCATTAAAGAAATATTAAACTGATAAAAGAGTGTTGTGATGTGTATATGTGATGCAGTAGAGAAAATAGTTTGCGGTTGGGGATGTTGGTTTTAACCAAAACAGGAATAAGCAGCTGCTCTCTCTTACCTGCCTGCTGTGATCTGAAGATTCTAGTAGTCTGGCTGTGTTTTAATCTCATGACTCTGTGAGAGTGGGATTATGCCAATTATGTTTTTTGTATGTGTATTTGCAAATGTGTACATGTCTACTTTGTATGTGCTTCATTGTTTGCCTCTGTGTACTCAAGTGTCCCTGAACCCAAATGCATGTCCATCACGCATGTATGACATTAGAGTGTGATGGCAATCGGCAGGCCTCCTGCCTGCTTGGTAACAACATTTGTCGTCTTTGAGACCAGACTAAAGGAGCACGTTCCACTGTAGGCGTATGTTACCTGACCACCACACTCCTAAAACCCTCTCATTTACATTTAGAGTGAATGCCATACTGTCAGTGAGGCTCCATTCCACTTGGACAAAGCCCCTCGCAGCCTCTCTGCCTCCTACTTTGCAGAACACAGAGAGTAAAAGAATAGTCGGCCGTGATGGGGAGGCATCAGACACACTAATTTGGCGTTATGGCAAAAGTCCTTACCAGAATGATAAGTATAATTTTGCGGGGTGGATCGAAAAGACTAAATCTTAGCGTGTCGAAACTGGCAAAATTGGCATTTTTTTTTCTATGAATTTTTAAAATGGAGCTAGAAGGAGTCCATACACTTTACTCTAGGGGTACTCAAACCTTTTCATATCAAGAACCTGTGAATAGAGCCACATTACACCTCTGAGACTATTTGAGGAAATTTTTGCAGAGTTTGATCATTTAGTTGGAACCCGGTCACTGCTTCGGCTGCAGGTGCAGAGATAACACTGGAGAGAGATAATAATCAGAAAACAACACCAAGAGTCTTCTTTGTGAGGTTAGTGCTTAAGGGGCCAGTGTGCTCCATCAGAAGTGCTTGTTGGATGGTCAAACTGCTTGGGAAACACCGGGGGGGCTGTGTACAACTGCGTACAACAATTTCTGCAACTTTCTGAAACCGACATTGACACCAGCGACTGGCCAGGTGTGCAGAGGTGAGACAGTTGGCAGGGTTTGAATTCTCTCTCAAGCTCTCTTTTTTCATTGTAGCTCTCTTTTTTATTACTTTACACAACTACTTCTGTCACTTTTTGTGTGGACATACAAATGCAACACGAGTGACTACCTCTCTATAACGGCAGGCTTTTCACCCCACCTTTGGCTAACTTTTGTCTTCCAACGTGTCACAATGGTACTTTGAGGTAAATACTAACATCAGCATGCTAACGCGCTCACCCAGTGAGTCCCACTGGCCACTCTGTGTTACTGTAACAAAACAAAAATGCAGCCTAAAAAGCATTTTCGTCATAGACCACCATTAAAACAGAGATGTCTGTAACCAGACGGTCTCACGGGAAGGCGTATAAATACCACAACATTACACGGACATTCTGCGTGTCATGAGTATGCATATTAGCCTTTTTTGCGTGTCATTTGTACACCACGCAAACATCCACAGTTAGGTTTAGGCAAGAAAACCACTTCGTTATGGTAAGAAAAAACATCATTGTTTGTATTAAAATAAGTACATAAACGAAGTAAAACACGTATGGAAACAATTATGGAAAATACGTCACAAATGTCGATAAAAAATCTGTGACAAATGTCACGGGAGAAACGTCACTAACGTAGTTGTAGTTACGTAGTTTAACTACAACGGGAGAAGCCTAAAAAATGTCATTGTACTGAGTATAATGACAATAAAGATCATTCTGAGTCTGATTAAACTCATACAGTAAGCCAAAGTATTGGACAAATTAAAATCGTGACCCAATGATGGCACTTTATGGAAAGAGAAGAAATATCAGTTATTGCAATTCATCCTGGGGGGGGGTGGCACACTGATGTCAACCTCATGTGGCGCTAGAGGAGAATTCAGGGGATCATTAAAGTAATTAGGATACATCCCATGGGGACCATGACTATCTGTACAAAATGTCAAGGCAATCAATCCAGTAGTTGTTGAGATATCAGTCTTGATCAAAGTGGTGGACCCACCAACATTGCCATCCCTTTAGCAACGACACTAACATGGCTACAGACACACATACAGTTTCAAATGTTACTCATATTTTCTGCTGATTCCCCACTGAACCTCTTAAAAGACCCCTCGGTGGTCCCTGTACGCCCCTTAGGGACTTCACAAAACTAGGAAAGTTAGTGGGACCATTAAAGATGGTTTTACTTCATACCTTCAGTGCCAACAAATAAACAATAACAAACAATTTCTTAATTAAAATAGGGACAATATGTCATCATAAATAAGTCCATTAATGAGAGTGCAGTGGCATAGAAAACTGGTCCAACGACAGCATCCAAAACGTATTTAATTGTCAATACGTGCCCTCAGGTGAGTTTAATAACTTCACTAAAACCCACACTTCATAATTGGCTAAATATTACTTCTAATACTTTACTACCTTGTGGTGAAGCTGCTGCCGTTTACACATCTGTCTCTCGCGCCACCTGTGACCAGAGGCCCAGCATCACCTGAAGCCGAAATAATATAATGTTCCTTTTGTTTGTTGATCATTGAATAATGTAACTTTTATTAGTTGTGTTACGTTTGGGGTTGCAGCGATGCAGCAGAGGACCAAGGGTGCTTCGTCTTAGCAGGAAGCACTAATTATCCCTCCAAGAGATAATAACTGTATTTATCGTCTGAGGTGTTCGTTTTCTGAAGGGTTATTTATCAAATACCATGCGGGATTAGAAAATCAATTCAGAGTGTCACAAATTAATTTGCAGCCATCATCTCACTTGTTCCCATGAGGCAGCAGGCAGCAGAAGCACCTTCCTAATGTGGAGAATGCTGTTGAATTGATTTATTTTCCCATATCTTCCATATCTAATGAAGAATGCTAATGCGAGCCGTGACAGAATAATAAGCTCGTACCTGTGTGAAATCTGTGCTGCTGTAATAGATGTTTTTACAGCAGCTTTAGGGGGGGACACATAATAATTAACATGTTTACTCCTATCAAGTACATTTAAAAAGTTGAAACAGGTTGAGAAATTAATTATTATAGCCAACATGTTTATATGTTTGCAGCCAAGAACAGTGTGAATGTTTTCCCTCGTAATGTTCCTCATTAGATTAATCTGATTCGATATCCTGGCATTTTCCACTGAATCGCAGCCAAATGGATTTTGACTCGCACCGCAGCATCTCTGTCATAAGACTGAATCCTGTAAGGTTCAGTTAATGTCTCACAGTCACAGAATATGGCAAACTAGCAGCTGCAGTCAAGATTATTAAAAGTAAGTTATTTTTCCTGTTGTGGCATATAGATAGAATCGGAGTGAATTGAATTTATAGAACATTTAATAGTGGGAGTAAAGAACAGCGGATGTATAGTGTTGCATTTTTGTACCCCACAGAGCAGACTGTCATCCCCAAAAAACATCTGTATAGATCGTCTGTGCAAGCAGTTTATTACGATCCATGGATGGTGGATGGATGAGTAAAATAAACACAGGACTTTCACCCAGGATGCCGCTGTTATTGTCACATCTAAAACCAAAAGTCAACATAGACTTATCTTTTTTTAATTATTATTTTTTAGGGCTTTTATTGCCTTTATTAGTGTAGCTAGAGAATGATAGGGAAGTGGGGAGAGAAAGGGGATGGCATGCAGCAAAGAACCCAGGCTGTCGATGAGGACTCAGCCTACATGGGTGGCACGCACTACCAGACTTGACTTATTTTAACTTACATAATGTACCAAACTTACATCACGTAAGTAACTTTGTTAATTTAAGGCCTCTACACATGTGGTCGTGATGAATAAATGACACGAAAATGCGAAAAACTCGCCTGTGAATTGTAGAGCTTTTATTTTGAAAGGTTAGAACGGAAGAAGTGGATTTGGTCTGTGCTGCCTTTGTCAAAGTTGAAAGGAGAGAGTAAAGTAAAGAGAGAAAGTAATCATAACAGAAACAACAGTTTGAAAAAATACTGTTTATTAACGTGCAAATTAATCGCACAAAAAAAAAATGCTGCTGGTGTGTAAAGGCCTTAACGTATGTAATATGTAAGTTACGTAACAAACATCTTTTTCTAAACCTAACAAAGTAGTTTTGTTTCATTTCACAACTTTAACCAAACTGCAACTGTTTCACATTGTGTGCCTGTCGCTTGTACTCTCCAATGGTCATACATTTCATTTTTGAAGTCATTGGTAAATGACCTAATCTGTTGTTTAGGTATGAGGACGTGTTGAACAGAGAGCAGGACTGTGACACTAAAGATCAGGGTTCTCATCCTGAGCACAGTGTGTGGATCGGTTGAAGCATCAAAATCACTTTGCTTAAGGTTAGGGGAAAATTATAGTTTTGGTTAAATGTTAATGACACAATTCAGGAATAGCAGGTTTGGAGTCAGACCCAGAGAGCACTGACGAGGTAGCAGGATGTGGTGTTAAATCATGTAATGGTGAATATACTAACAGTCTAAAAACAGACCAAAGACACTGAAACACTGGAAACTAACTTTCTTGAACAGGCTGGACCTCAAGGTGAGATGACAAAATGACACAAGTCGAGGGAAGCACAAAGACTAAATAGACAAGGCACTAATTAACTAATGAAACACAGGGGTGGCTAAAAATAGGCGGGAAAACACACAAAGACAGGAAGTAAAAACCAAACAAGACTCGTGGGGAGAGTAACTTTCAAAATAAAACAGAAAACAGACTGAACAAAAACCCAAGACCATGACAAATAAAGCCAGCAGGTCCTTCCACTGCAGACTTTTTCTGTATCAAACTAGACCACAATCTTTTCCTAACCTTCACCGAGCGCTGTGAGTACCTCAATATAAAGTTCAATAATGTTGTAGCTGATACGAGTGGATGTCATTTAGCAAGAATGGATACTGAAGGGAAAACAAATGAAATACGTTGTCAATGAACATTTTACTGATACATTCAATAGGCTGTCAACATTTTGTATGTTATGTTACTTAACATGTTTTCATTGTGTTGATAAAAATTCTTGCTGTTGCAAATAAGGCTGTCAATCGGTTAAAATATTTAATCTTGATTAATCACATCCATCCATAGTTATTCGCGTCAATCACACATTTTTTATCTGTTCAAAATGTACCTTAAAGGGATATTTGTCAAGTATTTAACACTCTTATCAACATGGGAGTGGGCAAATACGCTGCTTCATGCAAATGTATGTATATATTTATTATTGGAAATCAATTAACAACACAAAACAATGACAAATATTGTCCAGAAATCCTCACAGGTACTGCATTGAGCATAAAAAAATATGCTCAAATCATAACATGGCAAACTGCAGTCCAACAAGCAACAACAGCTGTCAGTGTGTCAGTGTGCTGACTTGACTATGACTTGCCCCAAACTGCATGTGATTATCATAAAGCGGACATGTCTGTAAAGGGGAGACTCGTGGGTACCCATAGAACCCATTTTCATTCACATATCTTGAGGTCAGAGATTTGGAGCCTCCTTTGCAACAAGTTAATATGACAAGGTTGGTGCCAGTGGATTCCTTAGGTTTTCTAGTTTCATATGATACCAGTAGCTTCACTCTAGCTTTAACACTGAGCCCACTACAACTTAAAAATCACAAGTTGCGTTAATGTAATAAAGAAATTAGTGGCGTTAAAACAAATTTGCGTTAACACTTTATCACATTAACTTTGACAGCCCTAATATAAACGGAATATAGGAGATAGTTATTCTATTGACATAGAACATTTTGCTTTTAGTAAGATAAAAAATAAAATAGCTCTTTGAACATGAATAATGCACACAACATACAAAACATTTAAATTAGCCAGTTAACTGGAAAAAGCCTGAGAAATGAGAATAACAACTCTTTATCAGGATGAACTTTAGACTCTAGACTAATGTTTAATATAATGAAAAAATAATGAAAAACATTTAATTTGATGTAGTTTTAGGCAAACCTCAAATTGTTTTGACCTCCAGAGAAGCATTTTTCTTCAGCCATTCGGTGTATTTTGAACATTTTCACATAAATGTGTCATTTGAAAGTATAGTAAGTAAGTGTGTTTAATGTTGTAACTGATGTTTTTGTTGTTTGTATGGTGCTTGTAATCCAATGTGAGTTGGGTCAAATGTTTGGCATGACAGAAACAAAACGTGTAACCCAAAATAAATGTATTCTCTGCTGGTTTTATCACGACGGGTGGAAAATACCTGGATGTGTGAACACCGATGGCTTTAATTCCGGGAATGGAGTTCCCTCTATAAAAATAGTCCTTTCTGTCTGTCAGTCACCACTTCAACAAAGTTAAACATGCCCCCCTTTCCCACAAATTGATATTATCTAGCCCTCAAACATTATTGAATTTGTTTGTGTTTGCATCTGTTTGTTGCCTGCAGAGCAAACATCAGAATGTGTACTACGTGTCTGTCGATTCTGATTCATAGATAAAAGAGACCCCCAGTCCTGAGTTGAATGGATAATCTGTTTATATTACTGCTTGAGGCAGTTTCTTTGAATTAGTGCTTTACTCAATAAACACTGCTTAGTGGGGGAAAAAAAGTGCTACTTTCTTCTTGACTGTGGTAATGGGTTGAAAAGACAGCATCTGTCAAATGATCCCTTGAAAAAATATCTATTCTCTGAGGGAACAAAAACTCTCAAATCAAAAGAGAGAAACTCTGCATGCAGTGGAGAAAATACATTGGAAAACTAATGACATGCACAGTATAGTACATGGTGGACAACTGAATAACAAAACAACAAGCATTTTGTATATCAAACTAGTCGTGTTTCAGCATTTTTTCCACAAAGAATGTCTCTTTTGAGTGAGCGCTCTTTGACAGATGTCCTCTTTTCTAAGCCACTGGCACGGCTACAACCTCGCAGGCTTCATCTATTCGACACCACATCCATGCCAAGACTCTGGCATATAGGCTCGCACTGCATCTGAGATAGCCTTTGTGATTTCTGCAGTTTATGTGACATGAATAAGAAATATCATGTACACCCTACAGAGGACAGCTGAATAGGCTGTAAGGTTGTCTTGCTTGGACAGGGGTAACAACAGACCAGAGGGATACGAGGCGTATTTTTAAAATCGAGGTCCCGCCGCTGGCTTTTCCTGTCAAAGCCAGAGGAGCAGCGTACTATCCAACTACCCACCCACCCACCCCCCTCCTCCAAAACACACATACACACACACACACACCGTCTGTGTGTCTGGGAAAGAGCTGTGCAGCTTTCAGAGCTCAGCATGAGAGCATTTGATATTCATAGAAGGGAAGAGGAGGAGAAAGTGAAACAACAGCGGGGGCACTGCCTTACGCGTGATATTACATTGTAATTATGATTTGGATGCAGGCACTGAGAAAGCACTGAGAGCTCACTACAAATGTACCAAAAAAGGAACGCGCGCACACACACACACACACACACACACACACACACACACAGCAAAGGTGCAGTAAAGGCACACACTCCTTGGCAGGAGGCCCTTGAAACTTTAAACTGCCCATGCCGGCGTCATCGCAGGAGTAATGTGGGATCAGGCGCAGCGCGGTGCATCCTGCACTTGTTTTGAAAGCAGGGAGATGAGGTCCGCGAGCCGGCTCCGCACCGCTATCAGCAGAGTCGTTCTGATTGGTTTGTTTACCATCAATATTTGCAGATGTCAATCTGGGCGCCTTTGAGAAAATGGATTTTTCAGCATGAAGCAGAATGTTCAGAGAAATCATTGGTATTAGTGCTGCCAGAGATTGAGGAAGAGAAAGAAATATATAGATGTGATACACCAGGAGGTGCACATATGGACCTGAAAATATCACCGACATCTACAGACAGGCAGACAAGAAGAAAGAGAGCCAGAGAGGGAGACATTCTGAACTGCCCAATAATATCCTGAAAGAGTTGGTTCTCTCAAAAATGACAGATTCTGAGTGCTTTGTGATGCACATTGGAAACATGCCAGCGGAATTTCAAATTTGATTTGTAAAGCCTTTTTTAAAATGAAAAACAAAGAGCGAGACTGTCGAGCAGCAGAAGAAGGCAGAAATGAAAAGAGAGATTTAGGACCATACACTAATATAACAAAGAAACAAACACATACATATGTAAAAATCACAAATGCACTGTAATGCATTTTGAAAGCATCCCTATGGGATTTTTCAATTCGATTAGTAAAGGTTTTGAGGAGGGAGAAAGAGAGAAAGAAAGAGCTGTCAGACTGCTACGCTGGCACATCTACTCTGCCTCTTTTATCAAAGATAAGTAGTATTGATTTACTTTGAGGCTGTAAAAAGTATTCGTCTTAAGAGCTGACATTTAATAATCTCCACCTAATCCATGTTTTGCTGGGAGCCTCTTGAGATGCTGGTGAGTCCTCTATTGTTCTCCTGTTCTCTCCTGCACCTAGTGTAGGAGAATGATATTAACCCCCCATTGGCTCATAGCTGTACATACAACAAACTGCAGGGGTGCGGTGTTTATCTGATGAGGGCTGAAAGAATGCATCAATTTTTGGGCAAATAAACTTTGATTGACTCACTGCGGTTTGATAAGATTTGCTGTGGTAGTCCTCATTTTTACTTTGTTCTATCCGTGTGTGTGTGAGAAAGAGAGATGAAAACCACTGAAATGTGGACCAACTGGTTCACCAAATACCTTATATATATATATATATATATATATATATATTTTATTTTTTTTCTTGTTGGTGTACCTTCTTTCTCGCATTCATTTTAGTGTGATACAAACAGTTTAAATGTTATACACGTTTGCCAGGTTGCACCTGTCTGGTTGACATGGACACTATCCCGTTGATAATGAACAGTCGGGGGTCAAATATGAATAATGAAAAGGTAATTTTCATGGAAATTGAAGCAGTTTCCCTTTCAGTAGCTATCTAAATGATTACAAATATGTTTTTATCAAATCAACACATTCTCACTCCCAACTCGTCAAACACCGAGGCGTTTCAAACTATGACACTCTAGGTACCCCTCTAGCATCAGTTGTGGACATATCACGGATGTCGTGTCAGTTACCGCTTGTTACATGCATGGTGTATTTTCAAATTAAACTTCCAACGTAGGTTTACATAGTGTTTAGGTTTACTGGTTAGGTTTAGGCAACAAAACTACTTGGTTAGGTTTAGGAAAAGATCATGGTTTGGGTTGAACTAAGTACGCTTGTTACGTAAGTTACGTACACGCCGTCAACGTTGACTTGTTTTCACACGGCACATGAACAGCGGTCTCCTGGGTGAAAGTCCTGTGTTTGTTTGACCCATCCACCACCTCCACCTCCCAACACGTTCTCATCCGAACTCATCACATACCGCCGTTTTGTCACGCCCCTTGGCATCACTTTTTTAGGCATCAAAACCACTATTGTTACTCTTGGCGTCACTTTAGGATTAGGTAACAAAACCACTATCGTTAGGTTTAGGAAAAAAATGTATATCTTTGGTTGGGCTTAAAACGACTACGTTTGTACAGTGAAAGTGAAACTGAACGTTGTGAACACGGGACATGAACGAACGAACAGCTGATTGTAACGTGACACACAAGACATGAATAGTGTTTGTTGGACCCATCCACCTTCCCTCCCACCCTCCTGGTGTGTGTCTTTTCACTCTTTAAACTACGTCACCACACTCCCGGCGCACTTTCTCTCGCATTTACTGTTGCTGTTTTATTGTAGTTAATGGAACGACCGGTGAATTTCGTACGGGTGCAAAAAGGGTGCCGTGTGCAGTGGTACCGAACGCCAACGGGCGTGATATAGCCTCGTTATTTAACACCCTGTGAATGAGAATGGGCTGGACCTTCTTCCTAAGAGGACTTTCTCTCTCTTTATACTACGTCAGTTGCTCTGACCGTCTAATACTGACATGGGTGGGTTTACATTGGAGTTAGTTGAAAGCCCGGTGCATCTCATACAGACACTAAAGTGTGCACTGACCAAGCGTTGGTATTTAACGAGTTGGGGGTGAGAACAGGTTGTGGCGGAGTTTGTTGGCTTTACCAATGACCCTGAAAGTCAAATAATCACCTGAAGCCTAAACTAAGGTCAAAACTAGTAACAACTATAGATTTACAGCCAACCAGGTGATCATTAAAGAAGGATGGAAGGAGGATAATGATAAATCTATACTCCTGCTGTCAGTTCTGACCCCAGCCGATCAAGGCAGAACTAGACATGTTTCCTTTTACATTCTGCAGGGATGCCTCCAAAAAAGCAGAACACACAATCTGATACTCAGATTCACGAGAGATGGAACATCAGAATCAAACCGGTTCAGAGAGCTGGCCCACTGTTAGATTTGCCCCCACATCGGGTGCATTAATGAGAGATCATTAACATTTCGATCACATTTCATTTCATTCCATGATTAAGGTTCCTATGGGATCAAACTTAGTTGATTTCTCATTAATAAATTCACCACGGAGGCCAATCTAACAGTGTGAAGTTTGATTTCACAGATTGAATAATACGCAGTTGAGCCAAATTATATTCTGCTGTCTGACTGTTAATAAAAGGCCAATGTTGGCTTTTTATATCAAACTAACACTAACATGCAGCATGTCTCTGCAAGCAGACGCTGAAAAAAACGTTGAGATCGTTGAGATGGCGCCTACGCTCCACCAACACAAAGGAAAAAGGAAAAAAAAAGCCCTGAATGTCGCTCAGTGTGTGTTTGTACACACCAGGGTGCAACTGAAGGGCCCGAAGAATGGTTTCTCGGCGGGGACTGTAAATTCCAGGCCTGGCTCCTGTCCATTAGCGAGGCTCTGCTTTCTCCCAGCTACCCTCGGTGCCCGGCGTCTCAGTGGAGGTGCTCTGAAACACAACACACCAAATGAGATGTGACTTGTGCCGCCATACTGTTCTATTTATACTGGATGGGGCGACATTGAGGGAGAAATGCAAAAAAGCACTCACCTGCTGCTTGATGAGGTCTGGTGGCTCTCCGAGCCTGTGGAGGGGCTGTGTAATTTTCACCCTCACATCTGAGGGTGTAAGGGAGACTTCACCCTCCTCAACCACCCCCTCCCCCCCTCAGCCGGCCTCGCCCACCTTCCCCCCAAAGGCAAAGAAAAACAGTAGATAATTACCTGGTGTGAAATTTCCTCGCAGTCGGTGTCTCCGCCACACGATTGTGGGTGTCACAGAACTCATATTTGACTGCGGTTGGGAGGACATGCAACGAGGCTATTGTGTTGATGCTTGTGTTGGAGGTGCTCTCCCAGGTGTAAAGGAGCAATTCTAAAAATAATGGTTTTCCTTTTTGATTTCCTTTCTTTAAAAACACAACAGGTAAGAGCCCAGAACATGTTTTGACTTTGAATAGATGTTAAAACAATAGCTTGTGCCTTTGAAAATCTGTAGCACCGAAATGTGAGTTTGCTGATGTCTGGACCTGTATTTATCAAGTTAAAGATAAATCCCACTAAATGGTGTATGAATGACACAGTTATTGCAAGTAATTTCACATTCAATAAGAACGCCGTTCTTGCTTTTGACGCTTCATTTGTACGCCATGTAGTATTGATTGTAATCACATCCACGTAAATATGCTAAGAACAGAGCTAGTGACGTAAATTACAAAGTTTATGGTGGGTGGGAGGGGAGTAGATGACTCCAACAAATGGTGCCATGCCATTGTTCCAACGGCCCATTATTCCGAAATCCCAATAGTCCAAACTGTCCCGTTATCCTGCACAGAAGCACGTGGCTAATTATTATGCAAACTGACATCATCACCATCCCGGTCGCAATTTTTTTGTCTCTGGTTGGCTTACTCTGATATTCTTACCCTAAATTTATCTAATCTCACTCCTCATGCCTAAACCTAACCATCCCAACCAATGAAGGCATTCAATACAATGAGACAGAAGCGTCCGATGATGTCATCCTGCATAATAATTAGCCATGTGCTTCTGTTTGTTGCACGGAGAGTGTGTATTTTTGAAGCATTGATCATGATGAATACTATGTTAGTTAAAGCAATACGTGTAATTCGGAATAGGGCAGTTCAAGCCTACTATTTGCATTTAATTCGAACATTTGGTAAGATGTAACACAACTCCGTCTCTTTATTCGCATTTATCAGCGATGTAAACGAGAAGAATAATGCAAGCATTGGTTTTGTTTGCAATCACTTTCTATGCAGCTTCATTGTCTGCATGTGTGAAACTAAATTCTCCATTTTGTATGCAGTCATTCCTCTGATGTACTTCGTCTACCAGCTGCAGAATGTCTTTGCTGTTCAGGGTTGGGTTTTCTTTTTGTTAACAATTCAGCTAATTTTCTATGAATTATTATCTCTGCCAAGGAGGTTATGTGCAGCATGGTCCAAGGTAGAACCCATTCAAGATTGGAGCGGATTGGCCTTGGCGGAGTTCTGCACTCTCCAAGTGCCCTTCTAGTTATTATTATATTTATAAATTCTGGTGCTATTGATGTTCTTTTCACATTTTAATTGTTACTGGAGATATTAAGGATTTCACATGATTATATCTTTTTTGGTAGAAATTTATTTTTATTTTTAAGAATGTCTAATATGGCAGATGTTCTGTAAATCGTCATCTCTGATTGGCTCCTATGCTTTGCCTTAAAAGGTCCATCTAGTGGTGAGGTTGCAGATTGCAACTAATTGAAACTTCTCCCGTGTGTCACACGTAGGAGAACTACGGTGGCAGACGTAAAACACTTGCCCTATCGAGAGCCAATGTTAGGTTTGTCCGTTCTGGGCTACTGTAGCAGGGTTGCCAGATGTACGATGTATTATCGTATTTATTTAATTAGCTTAGCTTATGGCCTTACCTGTTTTCATGCAAAATATGAAAAGACTTCCATTCGGGCTGTCTTATAATTAGATTTTATAATAGTAGGCTATTACAAAAATTGTAAGACTGAAGGACTTATGGACATATACCCCCGTCCATGCATCACAGCTACATTAGCTTGCTTAAAAAAATAAAATAAAAATGTGGGTAGATTTGTAGTTGTGTCAAAAAGTCATTTATATATGTGTTTTGTAAAATAACACATGTACGCCTATTTGTTCTTGCGGTTATGACTTGTGCACAATCATTTTCCTCAAAATATGATAACTTTAAGCCTCCCTATGTAGATATAAACGTATCATTCTAAGGTAACAAAAACACAACAGAACTTATTTTCAGGTGATTATACTCTAAAGAAAACATGCTATTATATTCCATTTCTTCCATTAGATCCCCCTAAATGCTACTCACTGGCCCTTTAAGTAGGAGTAAGTAGCTTGATAAATGTGTTTTGGTGCACAGACTCACAATGAAGAACTTTCTTACTCCTAAATTGGCAGTTTAGAGCATTCTTGAGTGCAATTCTTTGATACATACAGGCCCTGGTCTAGTCTGTTTCAGCATCCCCATCATTTTGTAAAATAAAGATCTAAACATCTTTCTGATATCTGTTCAAAACAGTTTACAGAGCGGCTCCTGTAGGGATGCTCCCCTGCCGTGAAATATTGATTAGAGTGGGAATTTCATAAAGTACAGTGAAAGTTTGAGCTCTTGTCAGTTGATGGCGAGCTCCACCTCCTCCATGTGAAAAAGCCTCCCATCATCAGGCATCATTTATCTCATGCCCCCATGACTTCAATAAATGCCAGATATGGGAAGACGGGGGAAAAGAAATGGTGGTGTGGGGGGGAGGGGGAGTGTTGTTTAAGAGCGAGGCTGCAGCAGGATTAATGATCAGAGAGGCAAACTTGGCTTTTGCTTGCATCACGTAATCAATGGCGTTGAGCGAGGCGGACGTGCCGGCCTGGCGGAGGGGCTCGACGAGAGCTGCAAGAGCCGAGGCTAACCCCTTCTCATTTCTCAACAAGACAGAGGGCCCCTCGCTGCCAAGCAGACAAGGTGAAACACTGTGGGGACCCGAGTTGAATGGCAAGGGCTTTTATGCAGTTTAATGATTTTATTAATCCGATGAGTCAAATGCTCGTGTCGTGAGTCCCGGTGATATGTCATTTGTCTTAAGTGGCTCTTCTCACCAACTTGTTTCGCCCTTGACTAGGATTAGGTAGATATTAGGGATAGTGAATAAACAGGAAAATAATAAATGATGCTTCAAGCTTGGAACAGAAATAAAAAAGAAGCTCTGTTACAAAGAAAACACTGAACACTGAAACGGTAGCACTTTTTCTAAAAAAAGGACAGGGGTTATCAAGTAAAACCAAAGTACATTTATAAATATGCTGGTTCTGTTCTGTCTTCAGTGAGTTGTTACAAAGCACATTTCCAACACAGCAAGGATTCTTATTTTTTTTTCCCCTGGATTTCAAAGGCACAAGGCTTTGATTGACATGTTGGTTTGTTCCCGGTGTTTAATTGTATTTTTCAAAGATCTCTGCAGGATCACGAGGTTGACTAGTTGTTGTGTTTATCTTGTTGTGTTGCTTTCTTACCTGCCTTTGATCTGACTTCTTATGCTCTTGAATAAATGCCTGCTTTCATTTTGCAAATGCACTCTGGTTTCTAATTGAGGATAAAAATGGTCCTGTGCAACTGCAAGACTTTTTTTCCCCCTTCATCACGAGTAGCTACCACTCTTATGAGATGCCTCAAATCAGAAGTGAAGGGTCACCGCGCTGACATTTCAATGCTGTATGTTTATACCTCCGAGAGAAGCAATATACGGAGTCAAAAATGTACCCAACAAATCTTTGTAGGTGTGCCATTGGCTGGTATGTGTGTGGATGTATATTCTTAGTTGTCTTTCATATTTTTTTTTTTACCTCCTTTATTTTTTATGCTTCATACCTAGCCTATTTAAATGTTTTTTGTAATGTGTTTCAATATGACCCTGATGAAGTGTTGCTGAAGTTTGGTGACCTCTTCAAACAGAGTAAAAAGTGTGAATATATGTTGACTTCTGGATGTTATTTTATTGTAACATAATTCACATAATTCTGTAAAGTAAATAAATTATTGTCAAGCACATGTAGAGTGCATTTAATATATATGCAAACTCACAAAGGCCGTTCACAGCCGTACAGTTCCTGCGTTGTGCCGAGATAACATCTCACATTGTGTATACCAGCCTTTGATTTAGAGTGTGATTTAATGGTCCTTGCTAAGAGAGATACTTTTGCATTTCCTGAGCAGGAGGTCTTCACATTTACATAACTGTGTTTATGAGTGTCTGCAAATTTGCTCAAGGCAGTGTGAACTGAGGCAAAAACGTACCTGTGTAAGTTGAACTTGCATTTGAACTTGGGGGATAAATTGGTGCATAGGCTATGTATAATCTGTTTCATAAACATACAGAGATAAGAAGAAGAAGGAGGGATATAACCGAAAGGTCTGGAGTACCTGGTGAGTTCTGAGAGCCCAAATCTGAGCTGAGCAACACACTTCACGCATGCAAGGTCGGTGTGTAGCCTACGTTTCTAGCTATCTTAAAGCTAACGTCTGTCCAGTTGAAACTCTAACTGTGTCTTTCTGCCGTTGGGTGCTGGGCAGCTATTGTACAGTGGGTTTAGAGTTGAAAACAACTTCCTGCAGCTCTTAGAAACAACACTGATGAGATTGGTGAAAGTAAAACAAAACAGTTAAATTGTGTGCTGGAAAAAAGATACTAAATTGCTCAGTGGAGCTGAGGGAAACTGCCGAGTAAAGTAGTAATTATTTGTATTCATTATTACGAGCGACCCCTTCACATATACATCATCAGTTGACCCATTCGTAGTAGCATAGTAGCATTACGTAAAATGTATATTTTGACCCACTAAATCAAAATTGTGAGTTGTGAAATCTCAGAATTTTACTGGGGATGTCAACTTTTTGATTTACTGTCTAATCATTTTTAACTATTGTATTGTCAAATTTTTGTTATCATTTCTAACTTTTCATCATTTTTTCCTGGTAGAATGTGACTTCCATAGAAAGGATCCTTTACAGTTAAAATCTCTCAGATTTTTTAAGCGCTTTAAGACCCTGACACATGAGCATCTGTGGTCCTACTTTTTGCAGTGTGTCCCGCACCATTGGCACTAGTCGGCCCTCGTCAGCCCTTGTCAGCAGCTTTTCAGCCGATTCAGCATGTTGAATGGGCATTGGGGTCCATCGGTGAGAGAAATCACTCTGATTGGCTGTTCAGCTTAAAGCTGAAGTAGGCGAGATTGGAGCAAATATGATTTAAAAAAGTTATTTTTATCAAACGGTCACTATATCGTGACAGTAGTACATGAAACAGGTAACCTGAAAAAAATCATGTTCCTCTGTGTCCTACTGTGCTCCTAACGGCATCTGCAAGATTTCACAGACCGGAGGAAAACAAGCAGTAAGAGCTGGTCTGAGGTCTGCTGTCTATGAGAGCAGGATGTCAATCACTCGTGAACTCTGACCAAACGGTCAAACTAGGCAGCGCTGATCAACTATGAATCAATATTATGTTACGTTAATGCCTATTTCTCGCCTCAAATGTTTTCAGAAACATCTTGCAGTGCACGGTTAAGCTGTAAATGAGAAAGTTTGTGCCATTGTAAAATCTGTTGAAGGAACGCCAAGTTTCGCTCACATGACCGGAGCACAGCCAATAGGAACGCTCTCTCAATGAAATGACCTGTGATTGATCAAAGTCTCCCGTCATGGGCTAGATTTTTTAAAGCCTGAAAACACAGCCATGAGGAAGTGCAGAAGTCTAGTTATCTCTCAGAACACTTGAATTACATTATGCTGAAAGGTTATTATGGAATTTTTGCCCAAAGATGCCAAAAATATGCTGCCTACTAAGCGAATCAGTGCACGAGAAGAGAAACAGAAGTGAGGAAAGCAAGAAAACGACTAAAGTAAAGAGGGGACACACAGAAGGCTCTTCTCATTTTTTATCTCATCTGATCATGCCAATATGCGGACACTTTCACAACGACATGGCCATCTGGAATGAAGCTAAGTGGTGAGTGAGAGTGATGTGAAAATGGTCGGCAAATGCTGCTTTGTTTCATGTATGTATCATAACAACGGCTTGTATAGTTGCCGTCCTAGGTCTCCAAGTTTCCCTTATTGAATGACTAATGCATGACTTCCGCTGCCTGCTGGTATGGAGAGATATTTCATCTCACACAGGCGCAGAATGTATGTGCTAGTTGGCCGTTGGCTGTAGTCTTTGCGGTGTGTTCAAATGCTACTTTTTGGCCAAGACACTGGCGACATGAGGCGATGCAACAGTCGGCCTTCGTTACTAGTTATTTAATGGCGGTTTGGCGTATCTGGGCCTTAAGATTTACCTTGCACTGCAGCTGGATTCTCACGATGTCACGAAATCACGTGAGAATCGCAGGATCACGTATTACACGGAAATCCATCTTGTCAGGGTACAAGCCTGGCTTAGGTGTGTGAACACTGTTCGTTCTAAACAACAATGGCGGTTTCTGGAGATGTTAGCGATGCAATAGCATCAGTTAGATCAGAACTGTATTTCTTCATGGAAAGAAGTGCAAAGAACAGAACCGATGGCTATGTTTTCGACTGGCTTCGGCAATAGTTTGATTGACAGATGGTTCATCCAATCACCTGCCAAGTATCTTTTGAAAGTGTCTGCCCTTTTCCAACAGTTTTGCAGTGACAATTTCTCAGATGGTTCTCTGTAACAAACCATTTGTTGGGTTAGGTTACCTTAAAATTGCATTTTTGCACAAAAGGTGCTTCATAGCAAAAGCCTGACTGATGGATCAATAAAAAGTTGTCAAACAAGAATGATTCACTACAGCCAGCTTGCTCACTATAATGTTTTGAATTGTTCAGTTCCCCTTAATCATTGCTTTTAGAAGCTGTGATATTTTATACTTGGAGACAGTCTTGAAGTTGTCATTCCACTATTCGGTTTTTCAATCTCTACTGAATCTATATCTGTCTAGAACTAGCAGATGTATGCAACTGTAGGACAGAAGGTCAATCCAACAAAATCCTTTTAACCTCAACTTGTTCTTATCATACAGCCAGCTGCCTACAAGACGGGTCACAGTCGTGATGAAACGGCCATTAGCTCGAGCGGCCTGACCTCACAAAGGAAAACTGTCACAAACTAAGTTCGCTCGAGTATCCAGCCTCCAAAAAACGCATGATCAATCGAGCTGACTCAAGTGTTTTTGCGAGTGCGATTCTCAGTCAGGAGTGTCAGCGTGTGATTATACCTCCATCTATCATTGTGATGGGACTAAGTATTGGCTCCTTGTGACAGACTCTGAGGAATAGGACTCGACTTCAAGACAGACTTCACAGACTTCACTAGATCAGCAGTCTGGAGCATTCAGGAGAGACGACAGGCGCTCAGCTTTTTCCCTTATCCTCTCAACAACCTCTTAATTTATAGTCCAGAGCTATCTTTTCTGAGAGTTTTGTTGCGGCTGCTGCTTCTGTCCATCCTTTCCATGAACGCCCAGTGCCCTCTCTGGCTGATAGTGGTGATACAATGAGGAAGTGTTTGCATATTACAGGAAACTGTACAGCAGCATTGAAAGCAGAGAGGAGCAACAGTATATCTCAATATACACATCGAAATTGATGGCAAGAGACTGTCTATCTGTCTTCTGCGTGGGTGTTTAAACTGTATATTACCTCAAAGCACTTATGAATTGTTTCTGCAGTTACCACTTTGTGTTTTCTCTTAAGAGGAATAAGAAACAGCTATGTGAAGAGGCGGACAGGATGTAAATCCCCCCCCCAAAGAATTGACGCTCATCAAATTAACCGTCCTCAGTAGTCTATTGTTACAATTAGAAGTTAGTGAAGCTATTCCTTACATATCGGCAGCTGTTGTCTATTTTCCTTTAATTTGTTGTAATTTGGAAGGAATCGACTTAATGCCTCGTCCGACAAGAACACGCTTTACTGATATGGATTGTTGTAAGGCAAGCTTAATTGATGCTGAGCGTTGCAGCTGAATTCTCAATGAAAAGGCGATGAAACAAGTGAACGCTTGACAACCTACCTCGGTAGCAAGTGCTCCTCTTCTTCACGATCATGTTATTGGAGACACAGTGACTTAAGAGGCACGACGCACGCTTGGCCTCAGTCATTTTCTCAATGAGTCGGCACTGTCTGTCACTCCAGACAGGTGTGTGCTTGTCAAAACCACCATTTGCATGGTGACTTCATTTGAATAATAGGCAAGGAAAAAAAGGGGTTGAATACTCCACTCTTAACCTTAATATATTTCTTTTTTTTTTTTGTCTGATTAAATTACATGTTTCACTGAATCTTAATTGCTTTTCTGTGAACCTGCTTATGTGATCTGATTTGCAATTTTCAGTGGGAATGGTATTGTATTACTTTGAATATCAAGGAAAGTCAGACAGGCCAACAAGCTTCCCACAATTTGCTCTTGGACTTTTAATGGCATAAAACGTAGTTCAAAGGATTCAAGGATTATAATTGTCAAAAAAGGCGAGTTCAATTGTTCTTTTCAAAAAGGGCATTACTATGTTACCTTTTTTTCCGAACTCAAATTACTGAAATGGGGGGAAATAAGACTATTTTTCCACTGAAAGAGTATGCAAAGCCTTTGCCACATAGCCCACGCTGTGTGCTTTTTTTTTTTCAGGACGGTCAATCCCAGGTGAAGGTCTAATGAATATATGGGCCCCTCTCCAGTGATCATCTGCTGTGAGATTGGCGCTTAAAATGCATAATCAGCTGTAATTAATCGAACAAAGTGATTAATCACGTTTAGCTCCCTCTCTGTTTGCATGCAACCTGTCATAATCAATTATTTGCGGGATAAATCGTGACTCTGGAGATAGGGGTGGCAGGAGCGGAGTGGGGCGCCTGATGAAGACTGATGACAGCCCTAAACATGGGACATGACAGTGGGAACATGGTGGAGATTGGATCTGTAACCCTCCGAGCACATCATAAATTATCTCTCTCAGAATAAAATGATTGATTTGCATCGCTCCTCGCCGCACCTGGAATTGCTGTCCTTCACAGGAACAAACCAGGTGGGTGAACGCTACATGGCGGGGAGTATTATAAGCTAATACTGGGAAAGAAAACACTATAAGATTTGTTATTTTAAGGTTGCTGTCCAGAAATGTCTTTTTTATAATCCTTGAAGAATCAGGTGGAGACGTCTAGACCCAAGTGGCAGTCGATGTTAGATTGAAGGTAAATGTATCTGCCCATTTATATGACTGTCAACTCACAGAGGGTTCAATTCCCAACGCCTGACAAGAAATTTTGCAATGGGGGGTAAGACGTAAGTTATCTGAAGCTTAAATCTCTAACTTTTGCACACTGTCAGCCTTTCCAGAGGTGAGAGGTAGCTGGAGTGACAGTGGAACTACAGGAAAGATGTCAAGAGTTATGGGGAAGGGTTTTGTTGAAGCCTTCTCTTTCTTTTAAATCTGGAAAGTGCGCGAGCAAAGCAAAGTGTCATACTGGTCTTATGCTGCTGATTTTGATGTGTGAAAATAAATGACTGGTGTGAATGTGCTGGCTGTGCTTTTACATACATTATTGGCATTGTGCAAAGGACAGATGTGACACAACTGATCACCGTTTCTCAGTAGCAGAGTGTGTTTTTTCTGCAACCATGTCTTCCATGACATATGTTTAAATACTGCTAAAGTTGTTTTATCAAACAGGTTTTGGAGGAAATGTTGCTGCCTGTGTTACATTTACTGATACCCTTTTCTTCGAATTCAACATGTCCCATCATGTTGACTTTTTGAATATGTAACCCCAGCCCGGTCACACTAAATGGTGTATGAATGACAATCGCAAGTCATTTTGTGTGCAATATGAATGTCGTTCTTGCTTTTGGTGTGCAATTTTTACACCATGTAGTCTGTACCGACTGCAGTGTAAATGCATCCACGTAAATATGCTACGATCAGAGCTAGTGACTTAGAATTAAAAAGTGAGACAGACTGCTTAAGGTGAATGGGTCCAACAAACACAGGACTTTCAACCAGGAAAGCGGTGTTCAAGACCGGCGTTCGTGTCCCAAAGTGTTGTTGAGTTATTTTGATGTTACGTTAGTGATGTTTGTTACGTGTTTTCTGTACCTCTGTTACGTTGTTTCTGTATGTATTTTACTTAGTTTACGTACTCATTTTAAGCCCAACCATGATGTTTTTCCTAGACCTAATTGATTTTGTTGCCTAAACCTAACAGCAACTGTTACCATAGTTTAGTTGCGTGACGTAAAACTGACACACAAAAGAGGCGTACAAAAGACACGCAAAAAAGACTTAAATGAGTTCTCATGACACGCAGAATATCGTTGTAATGTCATGCTATTTATACACCTCCCCATGACATCGGATTGTTAACCAGTCACAATCTTTCCCTAACCCTAAAATGATGATTCATAAGATGTTCATGAAATCAAACCCTGTTTTTGACACTATTTATGGCCGGCAATAGCCAATCAATGTTTTTACATTGAGTAATTACCACCATACGGTATATACCGCAGTTTTTAGTAATAGTGGTGGAGACTGCCATTTCCGCTCTGGATTTAAATTGCCTTCACATGCGCAAAATGCAGGAAACAAAGCAGCATGTAAGCCAGCGATACTGTTTGGAATTTCATCTCATTGATTTCAGCCTCACTGTTTACTCTCACTCTCTTTATCACAGTTGTACTAAGCATTTTCTACTGCTGCTGCTCAACATTAAAAGCCATTCAACCGGCGGACCAAGGGTTGGCTTTTACTGTGAAGCAGTCACAAGAAACACAATTTGTTAAAGACGTTAGCACTGACCGCGATCGCTCAATAAAATTACATATACGAAACAAGACAACAGTCATTTTCAGCACTTTATGAAAGCAGATCAGATTTAAATATTACAGGGTGTAACGGAACAAGAAGGAGCAGCCACAGCTGTTACATCAAGAGGTAACCAACTTCACTGCCCTGCTGTTGTGTTGAAAATGACTTGCTTTGTGTGCAACATGAAATCAGATCGCGGTTGGCATAATAGAAAAAGGCCAATTATTGACTGACTTCTTTATTTAAAAAAAACATATGAGTTTGAAATCTTGACGATTATAACTTTAACCAAGCTTTGGGTTGCCTGAACATAACCATAAAAATGTTAATAATGCTCTCGCTGCCAGGAGCGGATATCAGTAGAAAAACAAATTAAACATGTTGACAGTGAACGTGACACATTCAGTATGAACATTTTGCATTGGCAGTAAACAGTTTGCAGGTGTTCAATGTGAACGTTTCCTCATTAGGTTGATAAAAAAAAATGTATTCTGGCTGTTTAAGTGTTAACACTCATTTCACAAAATTATGGATTGTGACACCATGGTGGTGATTTAAACGTGAACTTATTTGACTTTTGTGTATGGCGCACTTTCGTTCATTTAATAGTTTGATCTTCACAGGAAGGAAATGCAAACATCCCCAGCCTCCGAGCAAGAGGAAGTGAAGGTCTAGATAAGCCCAGACAGAAGCCATCTTAGCAGGTCAACACTCGAGGCGCTACAGCGCAGTCAAGACTGTCATCTGGTATCAGTACCTGCGTCTCTCTCATACACTTCAAAACAAGCCCTCACACCAGTCTGGACCATGTGACAAGCACACACAGACACACAATATGCATAGATGCACATACATACAGTATATGCACATACACAAAAACAAAAACTACAGAAAATTGTTGGGGCTGAAAAATCCAGGGGGTTGATGGGTAGTTATGGCAGGTGACAGAGTGTGCTGCATGCTCAGACAAATGGAGTCTGGCAGATTCCCTTCAGAAAGACTTGCGGCTGTTATTTTTTTATTTTTTTCCCTCATTTTTTTTTTTTATTACTGCCTGACTGACTGCTTCTGCCTTTTACCAAACATCCATTGTTTACCTCTGTTCTGTTCAGTCGCACCTCAGATGACAAGCCATCCGTGGAGAGCCACTTCCTTTTCATTCTCTCCCTCTTTTCCTCCTTTCTTTCATCCTCTCTGTTTCCTTCCTCCTTGTTGTTCCATCGCTCTCCAAGCCTTTCTAGCATCGCGGTAAAATGAGTTTTAAACTGACACGGTGTTGGGCTCTCTCACATGGAAGTTCATAGTTTTATAATTAAGTCTGGGAAAGCTCACCACGAACCCATAGGGGAACAATCGTGTGACAGGGAATAATACCTGCCTGTGACACTCTCAGCTAATCCTAGCGTGTGTTTAGATCAAGATAAAAAACTACCTGGGATATGTGAAAGGAATGAAATACATTAGGATGGTGACGGATGGCATATGGTCACAGATTAAATAAAGCTCGCGCTGATATTGTGATCTGCTGAATATTATTGTAAAAGGAAAATCAATGTCACCTTTTACATGCAGGGCATTTACATGATGCACCAAACTCTGTCTAGATGTGATCTAGTCTGATTTCATTCACACTTGACATTAAAATGCGTCTCCGCCGTCCACGCTGATATTGCATTGATTTTTTTCTTCTTGCAGAAAGGAGATTGCCGGGCACGTAACTTCCTTTCGCAATATTTACATCATCTTAAACGTGTCAAGTGCGTGGGAAATCATATTATATACAGTTTTTCTCACATTTCAACACACAGGAAGATGTCGCCTTAAGCATCAGGTTTACTAGAAAGGTAGTTTTATAAAGTGCTCTGTCAGGAATAAATTGGCAGCCAACACATACTTGTTTGCTTAACCCCTGTCCAATAAATGGCCAGTTTTTCTTTAAAATGTTCAATAATCTACAGTAGGCCTTAAATCTGTAATGTGTTGACAGTCACTCATGTTATTTATATGGATTAAAAGTGAAATTGATCTGAATGACTGAATCTTTGATATATTAATTTTGAAAGAGATATAAAGTTGCGGGTCACAGTTCCCAAAAGCAAAGAAACTCTTAGAAACAAGTACTGCCTCCTAAAAGGTTTCACAGACACTAAATATCCCAATGAGAGCCTCAAACTCACCCAATCAATATAAAATTATATGAATTTAATGTTTTATTAATGTGAAATCAGTCAAATCCAAAACCACACACTGAACACACTCTCCACCAAGTTTTTTTGATGACCTTAAACTAAATGTAAAAACCTAATACTTATATAAACAGATGTGAGCTTTTACCACACAGCTATAATGGAAAATAAATCTGAATAGGAAAATAGTGTTAGCCTATTATAATGAACTGAAATGCCATTTGGTTTTGTTGGTTCTCTGTTATCAGTCATTGGGCGTTGGACCCAACCCATATATGATCGGGTTATTGGAGTATCCCGTTCATGCCTTTGAGCATGTAAACACCATATTCTGTTTTCAGAAACTGGGATAAGCTCTTATCCCGCTTATGAATAACTTAAATATGCTAGCTGGAGTACTCCGAAAGAAACCAGGATACTGGTGCATGTATATATTCCATAGCCCGTTTATTGAGCGCCTCCGACTAAATGTGCAGGCGTGGTATCAGTCATGTGACGTAACAGAAATACAAACTAGTGGCAGCGTAAGCGTTTCACTTCAAGAGCGATGAAGAAACAGAGTTTTGTCTTTCAATATTGGAAGATGCTACGTATCTTCATCCACTGCTCCCCTGTCCTATGTTGTGGTAGTGACAGTGGACAGGCTGGCAGTATTGTAATTTTACTTTATTGTATTACGAGACCCGTATGAAGTCCCTGCGTCCAGCTTGCTTAGATACAGCTTTGCTGTGTTTGGGACTGATGCCCCTCTGAAAAGCTGAGGGAAGAAGCTGTGAGCTGCACTTTATCGGAGGTGGCAAAGTTACATTTGTGTAGACAATAAGCCACACGATGGTGAGATATGAATAACCTGATTTCTCTGTGCTCATGTAAACACCATATCCCAAATATGATCATAACTGGGATAAGCCTCATAAATGGGTTGTTCATATCCTTGTAAACACAGTCATTGACTTTGTTTTTGAACACTGAATACCATCTTTAAGTTTAGTTACCTTTAATGTAAAATTACTGATGGTGCTTAAATTCATACTAACTTTCCAAACAAATTAATTGCATCTTCCAGGTTTTGCTGTCCTCTCTGCGCTGAGACAGCTATGATCACAATGTGTGTGCACTCGCTCTTATGTACTGCTTAAGGAAATTTGGGTAAAGATTTACGCTCTTAGAACACATTCTTGGAAAATGTTTTACAAAATGCTCTTAACCACTACGATCAATGGTTGTGTGAAAACAAATGCCCTGATCAATATTTCATTTTAAATTTTTGTAAAAGGAAATCTGGAGCAAAATGGCTGCACAGAGAAATAAAACCAGGGGTTTCAGACACCATCAGGGACATCAGGTATATATAGATTCTGTAACCATTTGCAGGTAAGGAGTTTTGTGCTTCCATCAGAGATTATCTTGATCTCAGAGCAGGCTTATGTCAGATTAGCCAGCGGATTGATTGATTTAATTTGCTGGCTGTAAATGAATCTGTCCTAAATATACAGGTGCTGTACAAGTATGACTGTAAATCTAACCATGGTCACATCCCCAAGAGCTAGTACCAGAGGGGAAATACATTTAGATATATGGCTGGGCAGCAACACATCATTAAGTCCTGTGATGGCCAGTGAACATAATGTCACTGAACTTAGACAAGTGTATTGATTTGTAGTAAGCCTCTGGACAAACAAGCCATTCTTTGGGATGTCAGCATATCAATACATGTAAGCAAGTCATTATTGACAGTCCCTGACATTACTGATCTTATAAAGTTTCACTTTCAACCACAAATCCCCCTCATGGCAAAGTCATCTTTATGAGGAGTACTCAACAGACAATTCTTTATGTTTGGTTTCATGTTCACATAGTTGGTGTGTGTCAAATGTGTGTGTGTGCATGTATGAGAGTTGTGTGCACTGATTGGAATTGGCAGTGCTGCAGGCAAATGCCTTGTCATGGTTGGCTGTCTGTGGGAATCAGTCAGACTAACGATTGTAGTAGACTAAACACCAGTGTTTGTCAATCAACCAATCACAGGCAATCACCTGCATTAAAGGTAAGGTTTGTAATCTTGAAAAAGTAGCAAGAGTATGCTAGAGTTTAAACAAATTATCCAAAAGAACAACCCCAGTGTTGACAACTCTTTTCCAAATATAAAGTAGCTAGCAGCACTAGCTCCAAAAGTTGCTAAATCTAGCGAGAAAATAGCCAAGTCTGCAACACTGACAGCCCGTCCCTTCAGGCCTCCTTCCAAAGCCACTCACCCAAAATTATCATTATGAACGTGAACAACGAACATGGCTATTGTTAGTACTCACAGCTGTCAAGCTAGCAGCTGGTGGGAAACTCCAGTGACGTGCAATTGTGCACGGGCAGAGTGTGTTCTGGTAGAAAGGTAGGTAGGCAGGCAGGTAGCCCGTCCAATCATTACATTCGGCCCAAATGAAAAGATTGGACGAGCTTATTACAGTCCTGCGACAGCCACAGACACCAGCTTTTTTCTTTTCAATATTTGTCAGAGCATTTGATTTATTGATTGCTGTTGGCATGTAATGAGAATTTCAACATATATAACAAAATAATGTTTTTAAGAAGATTACCAACCCTTAGCTTTACTTGATTGGACACTTGAAGGCCTCGGTGCGTCGGTATCAGAGCCACTGACCAAACGTTGGTATTTGACGAGTTCGGAGTGCGAACTTGGTTGCAACTGTTATTTTATTTAAAGAAAATAATAATTAAGCTTTTGCATGGATCAATAACTTGTTTCATGATGTTGGTGGTTCTGTCTGAGCAGAGATGAACACAACATGGCATTATTGGACAGCATACAGAAGGGTTCAGGCTGTTCTCTTACACTGTTCGTAGCTATACCTACGAAAAGTAATGCACCGTAATTTGTGTTTATCCCCCAAAATCAATTTGTGTGTCATTCACGTAATCTTGAACCAGGAAATATAAATAAGGTCAGAGTGTGTGGGTCTAAAAATACCGGACTTTGGCCCAAGAGACCAGCATTCGTGTCCCGTGTGAAACCAGAAGTTAAAGTTGATGTATTTGTCACATAACTGGTATACTGAAGTAACGCCACTTCCAGAGTTATTTTAAGCCAAACCACAATCTTTTCCTAAACCTAACTAAGTAGTTTTGTTGCCTAATCCTAAGGAACTGTCTGGGTCATGTCTTTCCAACATTTTCTTCCCTCCAACTGTCTTCTCTATAGGCTGAGATATAATATCTTGCTGACTCAGTTGGCCAATACTTAAAAGAAAAAAAAAATGTTTATGCCAAGACTGACCACCAACTATCTAACAGCATCTAGAGTATAAACATTGGTAGCAGACTTGTGATTTACTGTATTATAGCTGTAGTAAATTTCATCTCAGGGTTCCCAGAAATAAGTCAATTTTGCATTTCTGGGATATGTTCAATGACCCAGAGCTGACGTAAGAGGCAGGGATCACAACTTAGACTAAGAATATATTGCTCTTCAAGGAAATATTGTTTAAAATAGCAATATCTGAGTTGGTCCTTGGCCACACAGTGACTAAGATACCAGTCCTGAAATGTTTTGATGTTTTACACAATTATCTGGTGATGTGGAAAACTTGTACTTCAGGTCAATCTTCACTATATGAATAAATAACTCAATGAGCCTCAGTTGTGAACATACTGTATAAGACAGTGTTGACGTGTCCTTGAGCAAGACACTGAACCCCTCTCCTGATGAGTGGCACCTTGCATGGCAGCCTCTGCCATCAGTGAGTGAATGTTTGTGTGAATGAATGAATGTTGGCATATGTTGTGAAGCGCTTTGAGTGGTTGGTACACTAGAAAAGCGCTATATGAATGCACTCCATTTACAACACAAATCTGATATCAGAAAAGATCTTGGCACAGCTTGTATGCGTGGACACAGACATACCAAAAACCTAAAGTAACAGTACATTTGCTCAGCGTTAAGGACTTTACACAAATTAACGACACAAAAATGCGGAATAATCGCCTGTGAATATTATATGTCTAGGGCTTTTATTGTGAAAGGTAAGAACAGAAATATAGGTGCAACTCAACTCATTCCACACAACGTAATTGGTTGATGCCTTTATTCACAGTGCAAAAGCTCAGAAAAATCAGCCTTGTTCCGAGAAAAAAATATGTCGCTTTTTCGCTGTGTAATATTCACATTCTGTGTGAAAGTGTTCATGACAAAGACATCAGTTTGAATGAATATATTGACATGTAATAATTAATTAATTAATTAATTAATTAATTAATTAATTAATCAATCGCACGAAAAAATGGCCTCGTTGTATAAAAGCCTTTATTCAGTGTATCCCACGTCATACAGAATGACATATAATAAAACCAACGTGGAGGAGGCAAAACAATGCTGTGTGTAACCCTATAGGTCCAGACTGTTGGTGTCAGACATATCTACAAGGTCCTCATCTTATCATAACTTCCAGACACCCAGAGCCTCCTCACATAAGGCATGACAACAGTGAAGGACTCTGAGGCCTCTCAAAATACCAAATCATACATTCCTTCTTGTCTAATATAATTTCCCACATCTGGTAATGATAATGACAGTCTCACCACACTCACTCACACACCTGCTGATTGTCAGTGCTTAATGTTATAAATCTTAACAAGCTGCAGGATTGAAGTTAATGTAACATTATTTTCTCTTTTTTCTCTCTGCTGTTATGTGCTTTAAAATTCTGTGTGAAAAAAAAAGAAAAGTCTACAAAGCTTGATTTGAAAGATGTGGCACTTAAAAGTAATTACTGGCAGGATCATTAACGTCACTTAATACGCACAGTTAAAAATAGGTTAAATCAGCCACATCAGGGGACTAATCACTATGGAAACCTTTGTAATCCACTGTATATCTGCAACTTGACATCAGCTGCTATATGTGTAGACACTTACTGTAACATTTCATTTGTGCTTAAACACCAGAATACACAAATGCAGTCACATAGCTCCCACTCATCATTTGCTTTCAATGAAAATCATTGCACAGTATGGTGATCCTAAAATAGGCCTTGTAATCCTAACCTGACCTGCCAGATGGTTTGTTACACAGAACCATCTGAGAAGTCGTCATTGGAAACTGTTTGGAAAAGGGCAGGCACTTCCAAAAAAAAAGCGCATTACTTAAAGCCTGACAAGGTGGATTTTCGTTTGTGAACTTGTTTTGAGCTAAACTAATGTTAAGGTCATTTTCACATGCAACTTTTTGCCATTGAGGAAAAAGTTGAAGGGTGTTTTATACTTTTTAGGGCAGTGCCCCGTTCGGGGCGTGGCCGTTCGGAGAGCATGTTGCCGTTCGGAATGGGCCGGACGGGAATGGGCGTTGTCAAGAACTGCTAATGGTAACGTTAGCATATTCCGCATCCAGCAGCAACATTGAACTCCAGTCAATGAGCCGCGGCCTGTAAAGGCCCGCTGTTGACGACATGCCCCCTCCAACGCTGCACAGAGTGCTATAAATTGTTTATTCAAAGTTTATTAATATTGAAGGTGTCCAAATTGCACCAAATTCGACACTGCATACCCTTTGGTCCCCAGCAATACACCTGCCAATGTTGAAGTAGATCAGATGAACGGTTCTCAAGACAGGCAAAGGATACACACACATACACACAGACCGACAGAGATTCCTTGCTTTATAGTTAGATATTTTCTACTGGATATATATTTACAATCTGACAAGTGCATCTTCATGTAACTGTCTTCATCAACCTACTATGACTGCGAGCAGATTTTAAGGTTCACTCAAAAGGTCTCAAGTGAATAACCGAGAGCAGCTCATGCCATTTTAACTTTAGCTTCTCACTGAACAACATTCAGCTCACAGTTGATGTGGGGACATTGGACATTATCACATTTTCCTTTTGCTGCCAGCAAAAAGAATAACGATAATGTGTGAATTTTTCTCCGGAAGGACGCAGCATTTCTCATCGCCTTTTACTTTTTTCCATAGCTGTAAAATTGCTCTTAGATTGTACAGATTCTCCGGGGAAAGATGAAACCCTGCGTCTCTCGTTTCCCCCCACCAAGCCACCTTCAAATCACAAGAAAAGTGCTACATCAAATATGAGGTGTCAAATATTTGGCTCATTTAGCTTTTCCTATTCCACGGTGACAGTATAGGCAAAAGCTGTATCTTATCTACCTGGCTGACCGGCACACCAAAGGGAACCACCTGCCGACAGTAAAAATGTATCTAAACTGAGGCCTATTTTATCCCAGGGACACCTGGAGAAAGTCCTCAATGTTTTTTTTTTTTTTCTCATTTGGATTACTGTGACTCACTCTGTTCCTCTCTGCAGTTTCTGAAAAGTGTCTCTTCCCCCCCCTTACAACTCCTCCAAAATGCTGCAGCAATGCTTGAAGTAGAAATGATCTTTGCTGTAGCTACCTGTGAGTTTCAGAATTGATTTTTTAAGATTCTACTTTCATGGCTCAGCTGGCTATGTCCCGTGGCTATATCACAATCCTTGAAGTCCTGTGCAAGCTTGAGAGCAGGTTGAGATCCTCAGGCTGGGCCCTTTTGGTCGTTCCAAGGTCTTGATTGAAAAGAATAAATTTTGATTTTTTATAAACTACATATATGCCAGGAGTGTAAAAGAGGGTTGTCTGGCATTAGTATTTGACTTACAGTAGTGCGCTGATCCACTGAAACCAGTGTGGGCACCAGTCAGGATGACCCTGCAAATGTATAATCAGTATAGTCTGTGTTTCATTATTGAATAATAATCAAATATTTATTATTTCATCATTGACTTGAAGGCTGCAGGAAAACTTTTTATTACGGGCTCCTCAAAATTCACCCATTTCGGAATAAAACAAGAATTCTCCTCATTGCTATTTAGTCCATTATTTACAGCTCCAATGGTTGACACAACATTCCAGCTGTGGTCCAGGAAAGGTCACAGCAAAGTAAAGGACTTCAAAGATAAAAATTCCATCTATTTTACCCAAATGATTAGATAATTGACCTTCAAATTAGAAACTGTGTTAAAAAACCTCTCCTGCATTCCCCTCTAAAACTCTTACCAGTTGGCTGGAGGGATGTATTCATGAATATCCTACTGACAACAAGTTTATATCTCAGATTTATGATGTTTTCCAGTCTGTAGCCTCGTCCTCCTTGGGCCGTGTTAAAGCAAAATGGGATGATGACTTTGGGGCGAGGATCTCAGATGAGATCTGGGAATCATCCATTGAAATGATCCACACATCCTTCATTTTGGTGTTGTCCAATATTGATTCAATTCTGGGCTGAGGGTTTTGAGACCTTTTTCGTATATGTTTACAAGGTTGTAGCACTTAGCAATTGGAATTTCTCTGGAACTCAGACTGATACTGTGACTGTCTTTTAGCAAGACGTGTCTTTCTGTACAATTAGAAATCCAGCCCTCCTTCTGTAAATATGGTGGCAGCCTCCGCCATGGCAACAGTGGCAATATCAAACTCATTGCATTCACAAAAGCAAAGATGTTTGGGTTGATCACGGTCGGCAGATAACAAATAGCCCATGTCAATGTGGAGGATTTTCAGTCTCAAAGCTCTAATTTAAGATTTATTTTTACAGTTCTGGGAAAACACAACATTCATGTTTTTGCACCACCTCCACAGGCTACATGTTCTCATTCTCAACTCGTCAAATATGGCAGCTTGGTCAGTGGCCCTAAGCTTCAAACTATGATCCTCTACGTACCCCTCTAGAGTCAGTTTTGCACGTCAGTTTCTGCTCCTTTCATGTATACACTGTCTTTTCAAAATAGTGTTTACAGGAAACTACTTGGTTAGGTTTAGGAAAAGACTGTGGTTTGGTTTAAAATAAGTTTGTAGGCTATAAGTATAATACATAAGTTGGCATTACCTGCTAGCTTATGGTTCAACAATCCATGATTTCTTGCAGTTATCAAATGGAATACATCATTTAATACAAATCTGAAACAATGTGAGGCACAGAACCATCATATAGCCACCATATAGCCACATTTTAAACCAGGACTAAATTTAGGACTGGGACAAGTTTAAATGTTTTAGTATAACCTCCGATGGCAATCGACCATCTTCCACATGTATCACGCTCTACAGGATCTGCAGTACATTTACATATTTCTTGGAAAAAATGGTTAAAAAGTAAAATCCTTATTGTGCTTTTTTGATATATTATGCATTTTTAAGACAGAACCAGTAGAATTAATAGAAATTTGGGGATTTGATTAATTCAGTTGAAGGTTTTAATACCGTGTTTATGCAGTATTGTATGTTATGGTACAAATGTGCAATGGGATACATTTCTATTAATTAGGTTATTAAATATTCTTTTTAATTCCCAACATTCGCTTGCAATTCATAACCACATTAGATACTGGCTTTGGGAATTTATCTGCACAAAAGATACATCATTAGATTATTGTTGGTTCACTGTAGGGAGTATGTTGTTGCGGCGTATCATCTGAGATGACTTAAGCACTGTTTTATCCCGAGATAATACTCTTAGATGCGAATTATCTACTTATCGGTTAATCCCATCACACTTATTTCCTGAGGGCTAACATGATTCCAACGTGTTTTGACATTTCTCATCATTGCATGTGCAAACACACTGTCATGTTGAGCACGCACGCATGCACGCACATGAGCGCTTATTCTGTCATCTTATTGTATAGCTTCCTGGAGCAAACTGAATTCCCGCGTGACTTGACAGTATCCCTGCACAGTGAAACAGGGCAGGGAGCTTTTATCAGCCGCCGTTGCCGGTGACAATTAATGTCAGTGATGTGATGTGTTCCAGCTCTCGGGTGGAGATGGGGGGGGAGAATGGGTTAGAGGTGAGTATAGCCCAGATCTATAGACCAAGAGGAGGTGGTGGTGGCGAGCGGGGTGCATGTCTGCTGGCTGAGAAACTGTGGAACAAAGCCAAGTTCTCCATTAGGGAGCCCTGCAAGGTCACTCCAGTATGCAGTCTTTGTGCCAAGCGACCCAGGCTCTTTGGTCCGTCCTATAGGGAGGGGGGAGGGAGGAGGAGGAGGAGGAGGGGGATGGGAGACAGAGAGAGCAACAGATATAGAGAGAGACGCAGAAGGAGAGAGAGGGAGCTGGAAGAAGTGCGGGCCACAGTCCAACCCATCTGGGATGCGCTCCACAGACAGTCGGTGCCAGAGGTCACTGACAAAGCCGACCCCATCTTTGTAGAATGTCTGAAGGTTCCCTGCGAGAAAATGAGTTTTAGGAGGGAATAAAAAATTCCAGCAGACTATTCTAGATCCTTAATCAGAGCAAAGGTCCACTAGAAAACAAGGGTGTCAAAGCGCAGAAATACTAATGTTCCCCCTCCTTGTGAGATTTTTTATGGCACCTTGCCAGCGGGGAGGGGGGGTGAGCTGGGGTAGACGGGTGGCATTATAAAAAAGACTGGACAGTAACTCTTTTGCCCTTGAGAGAAAAACAAGTAAAATGGTTTGTTTTATGTCTTTTCTCTCTCTCTCTGTGTGCCTACAGAATGTTAACTTTTGTTCCCGGGGGAGGAGTGATTTACGCTTGCTAATATGATGAGCGCCTTTTTAAATTAAGAAGAAAAGGAGGGCCACTTCACAATAAACGCTGTTTGTGTTTACCACTTTAAAGTACCACTTGGTTGTCGCTTATAGTGCTGATAGTTTTGTGAGGAAGCCCGCACACCGCAATACAAGTCTATTTAGAGAAAATTGGAGCTCATTAAGAGTGTGTGTCTCTGTGTGTGTGTGTGTGTGGAGTCCACATACCTGTATGCACGAGGGCTTTTCAGCCCAGCATTCATCCTAGCTGCTCTCCCCCTTCAGCAATACTAGCTTTAGAGCTTTTAAATTGTAATGTGATAGGGTTCACCTGCAAAGCTACCACAATGAATTATTAAGCTCTCCACTATGGATGAGTGAGTCTCATTATAGCTCCCCTCAGTACTGCAGAAAGATAAGCATGGCTGATTATTTCTGGGTTCCCTTTTTTGCCTTGCTTTCTAGAGTGCCTGGAAAAAGGAAGAATTCAGCGGTACAGCTGGAGTGAGATAAGATTTCGAATGTGTATTCAGATGTTCTTTCACGCTCTGGGAACCGGATGCAGAAGAAAAGGTATGGTGCCGCGACTCGACATCTCCCTCTCTCCTTCTCTCTCTCTCCCTCTCTTCATCCCCAAGCCAACAGTACAGGCTGTATGGTGATAACTTTTCAAAGTGAACAAAGGCATCAAAAGGATGGAGGAGACCCGGGGATTATTTAAATACTAGGTGCATTAGAAGCCCCGGTGTGCTTTCCATCCCTTAAGTCATCAACAAAACCTGCTCCACTTTTCTCACTCTGGCTGAGGAGTATGTATACTACTGACAAAAGAAAGGAAAGACGGGGATAAAGAAGACGCTCCGGCAACCTGGCTTAAAAGCATTATGCTGTGTTATACTAGTGAATAACAGAGCGAAAAGGCACTCTATCCGTGTAAAGATAACAAGAAAGTGACCATAGCTGGGATCGTTATCTGCACATTATCGATGTCCACAACAACAAAAAAGTTCACTCTCTAAATAAAAGTTGACTAAAATAAACACCTAATCAAATATAGGGAAATAAAACAAAGCTTTTCTCCTGTTTGGTGAAAGGTTTCCGTGCCATGTGGCCTTAAACACGGCCGCGACACTGATTGAAAGTTGTGGTGTCACAATGCTCAAACTACGAGACAGGTTAAAAAAAGATGTGTGCACGGGCCAATAAAAGCAGTACAGGGCTTTCAAGTTCCCTATCAGCCTTTGATCAGCTGATACGATAACATGACACCATATCGCGGGCGGAATCGGCTCGTGGCATAAATCCTTTCGTCGGTTTGGCATGTTGTCTGCCCCTGGTGGTTCACTGAGTGGCGTATCATTAGCGCCGGCTGTCATCACTATACCTCGAGTCAGCACGGCAGACTGAGATCATTGTGTTTCTACATGTGCATTATAGCTTGGTGAAGACAGAAAATGATTATTGTCGGGTGAAAGACAGAATGAGTAAATTGAAGCATATAAAACCCCTATAAAATGTATGGCCTCAAAGCTAAAAACAAGACCTTTTTTTCTCAGTTTGTGAAAAGCTGACATGTTGGAGATAAAAGGTTGCAACATGACAGCAGTGGAGTCTGTCTCTACACAATACAGTAAAAAGGGACTTTAGCCAGATGAACAAATTCAGTGTAGCAGAACATTTACTCTTGGGAACTGAGATCTGATTTTAACACAATTATCTTAAAACAACAACAAAAAACAAGATAATCAAATAGTTTACTAAATATCACCGCAGGTGACTGTTATCTGTTTGTAATTATGTTTAAAGGTGTAATAAAAATGTTGAAATGAAAGATGAATGACTTGTTTTTAGAGGCGAGCTACTCAATACAGCACCTCAAAAGGCATTAATGGCAGTAATACTCTTCGCTCCTCAATCGATGCTGAGCAAAATTAATATTGGAGAGTAAATCTTTCATTTTCTTGATTGATTACCGTCATTAAGAGCATTGATCAGCAGTGAAAGGAAAAAACAGTGAGTGGGTGGGGGAGCAGCTTGTATCTTTTTATCTGCCTCAGACAACATTAAAGAGGGAAACAGAGGCTCATCCTCTCCTCGCTGCTCTGTCTGGAACATAGATGTTAGAGAGAAATTTGCAACCGTCAAGGGAATGTTTTTGTTCTGACCTCCTCCAGCTAAATGAACGCTCGTCCTTGATCGTGGGAAATGGATGCATAAAGTGTATGAAAAAAAAGGAGAGATGCGTGCAAAGTCTTCAAGGTTAATTTACTCTTAACTCTTATTAAGTGTTCGTCTGCTGGGGCTTCATTAGGGTGACATGCTAGTTGCGGCTGAGGACGAGATTAACCTTGCGCATGAGGGGGAGGCAGGCTTTCTCTCCCCGTCTTCCATCTATCCTCGTACCGGCTCAATCGCCGTGGGGAGGCTGACGCACGTGCTCGGTAAACATCTGTAGCGCGTGAGGCATCTGGCATAACAAGGACAAGGAGGCAGCGGCAGCAGCACCCAGGAAACATGGAATTGTGGGTCACCGGCTCAGATTAATGTAATGAGCTTGTGAATAAAGACAACACATTTGCGGTGTATTGTAGGAGTCACACTTTTGAAAGCTTGCACATATTCACACACAAAAACACATACACACACACACACACACACATCCTTGTCTTTGTGGCATTGTAAGGACACCAGACAAGAACATGCATTCTGGGAACCACCCTTTCTGAAGGTTGTACAGCACAGAAAAAAATCAGACACACACACACACACACACACACACACACACACACACACACACACACACACACACACACACAGCTTACGGTTTGATATTACAACCTTTTCTTTAAAGGTCCGAGGATAGAAACCGATAAGATTTATTAAAAAAATACAGTACGTTTAAGAATGTTCAATTATATTTCTGCACAATTTTGCTATAATGAGTCTTATTTCTTACAGTTAGAAACCTCTCAAATATGGCCTTTTCTGACTACCAAGAGGCAAATGGAATATATTTCATTCAGATGGTTAACAGCATTCATTTTGCTATATAGCATCAGCAATGTGAACTTGAAAATTTCAATATGCAAGATACAATAGCATTAATAATAAAATGTTTATCGTGTGTGTTATACACAGTAAGTAAAACTGTATTATATACTTTGAAATACTTGTCCAAACTTTGTATTTTGATCAGTATTCACTACAATACACATGGATACACATAGAAATATCCTATACCAAAGTGGACGAATGTGACTCACTCCAAAGCAGCTGTATTTACATGTTCCTGGTAAGCGTATCAACATCACAACATTCTGCTTGTCATAATATTGTTATACCGCGTGTCATTTATTCACCACAAGCTTAAAATTGTGAAACGGCTTTTTCGTGTGTCATTTAACGCCATATTGTCACCGTGTCACGGCCATGTTTAGGCAACAAAACCACTTAGTTAGGTTTAGGAACACTATAATGGTTGGGCTTGAAATATCATAACATACAAAGTACATAAAACACGTCACAAATGTCACTAATGTAACTTATAAGAAAAACTTTGGGATGCACACACCAGTCCATTGGACCCATCCCCCTCCCGCCCGCCAAAAGCAGTTTCTCTCACTTTTTATTCTACGTCACTAGATCTGAGCGTAGCATTCATATGCCATTTGGTGAGACCGGGATGGGTAAGCTTACATTCAGAAATTCACTGGTTTAGTTCATAGCTGGAGGATATGTGAACCTGCAACTTTACTGTGAGAATGATACCTCTGGAGTGCTGTGTGCAGTCACAAGGGCTGACATTAAGATAGATATTTCTACACTTTTTTAAATACAGGAGATCTGACGTTTGGGCGTGGATGACTTTGAGTTGTTTGAAGGCACCTGTGCTGAGTACTGAAAGTAATATAATTAATAATATAGCTAATTACATTTGCTGATGAGTCATTAGTAAAGTAAAGTAATTACTTTCTCATTCAGTAAAACGTAATGAGTAATTGATTAGATTTTTCAAGTAACTTGCCCAACATTGGTGCTGAGCAGAGCCAACTACAACCTTTCTGAGCATGGTAGATGATCTGGAAAACTCTAAATTGCCTGTAGGTGTGAATGTGAGTGTATTCCTGTCTATACGCGACCTGTCCAGGTTTTACCCTGCCTCCTGCCCAATGCATGCTGGGAGACGCTTTACCCCTCTCAACCCTGAACAGGACAGGCAGGTGTACTGTAGGACATGGATGGATGGATAATGGGGCCAGTAAAAATCAAGAGGCCTGTAGTTGAATGACCCGCTGGTCCAATAAGGCCACTGTGAAAAAAGAGAGTGGCTATTGAAAGTAATTGACTTTTTCATAAGCACTGCCTGACATGTCGAGTCATTTCCATTACCAATATTTGTTTTCATCAAGCTTATTTGAATGTTTGAGGCTTTGTTGCCTCATTTTGTAAACAGAAACATGTTTACGGGTTGTTATTCCTTCAAGACTAATTAAATCTACCAACAGACAAGCTTGACATTAAACACTTTCCACAGCTGAAAAAAACCCCAGAAAAAAACCCATGATGAGCACATCGTTATGACCTTTTCAATGTTTGTTTTTCCCAGAGCTGTAACGTCATTTTTGAAATCCTCAACTTTTCCAGGACTGCGGGAATGCTGGACATACTGACAGCTTGAAGAATAGATAACATTAAAAACTGCTGAATACACCAGATTTCCTATAGTTGGCTATATTAGGGGTCACATTTCAACAGATTTAAAAAAAAAAAAAAAAAAACTAGCTGAATCCTTTTGCAAATAGCCATTTCCATATTGTTCTCGAAAACCCTTGATCTTTAAATATTGTTTGAAATGAATAAAAAGCACCACCCAGAAACCTTTAGCTTTTGAGCTCTGGCATAAATCCTATGGTGTGGGGTGCCAAAAACAACACCTTTTCCCCACCCAGGCAAAGGTGCTGATGCTTCAAAGTGTCAAGCCGAATCCACACTAATGTAGTTTAAGGTTATGGCTGGGTTTCAGAGTAGGTCACGATTAGATTAGTGAAATCGTGCCTTTGTTTATGACCGTGAACTCCCCGTTCGCAACATGCCTACTGTATAAGCAGCACATATCCGAGAAATGAGAGATTCTGCAACCGTCCCCGATCATCAGTCTTTCTGCGCCTACATTCTGCAGGAAAATGATCTGCATTTTACTGTAATAAAGAGATAATTGACCTGTGCGCAGCAGGAGGCATGAAGAAATGGGATTGATGTCCCACAGAGAAAATTCTTCTCCTTCTGGGTGGGGGTGGTGGTGGCGGCTCCGACTCAGGCTAAATACTTAGGTATTCATCCCCTCTATCCCACACCCCCACCACAGACCCCACCGCTCTCTATTCCCACCTCCCGTTTTTCATGTCACCATCAATTATTTTCCTCTGCACTCCTCTACAAATAAGAAAAGTCTCGGTTGCGAGAGACTGAACACAGTCAGACATGCAGAAGACACTCCAACCTAAAAAAAAGGATAATTTTAGGCTTTATTGGATATCTAAGATAGTTTCCCATTATAGTTTGAAATTGTTAGTTGTGTTATGAAAATGTCTCGTCTCATGTGCCAAATATCACTGTGAATACTAAGCCATAAATACAGTGAAGATATAAAATTCAAAATATGTGTGATTATGATTATTATTGTGATTTCGGGAACACAAAATGAAAATAAAAGCTGTTTCTCTGTCGTTAAAGGCTAAGGTAGAATACCATTTATATTTTCAACCCCCCATACCCACAATTATACCCTTAACAATAGAAACGTGTAGGATGATGATAATGATGTAAACTGATTACATAAGTGTGGATTAATTGTAGAAAACTTGCCTCGCGAGAATACAGAGAGTTCAGTTTGGTCTGAAACGTGAAACAAGTGCACATTTGATAGAGCAGGGTTAAAGCTTGTTTCATAAATCTGTATGATTGAATTTGTGCTCATTCAAAGACAGTGTAATGAAATGCTGAATGACTTTAAAACAGCTCAGTATTTTTTATAATGAAGAGGTCTTTGTTTTCCTGGCACACAACGGGAATACATATCAGCAAAAAAAAAAAAAAAAAAATTGGTATCAGCTATCGGCCCAGAATTTCACAATCAGTGCATCCCTAATAATAATCTAATAATGTAATACATAATAGCATCACAGTCACAGGGGACATTTTTCTACGTTTAGTACTTTTACTTATAATACTTAAGTAACATTTCAATGCAGGATTTTTACTTTTAACCAGTGGTGGCAGAAGTATTCAGATCCTTTACTGAAGTAAAAGTACTAATACCACACTGAAAATACTCCACTACAAGTTTTATTCTTGAACAAAAAGAAGTAAAACTAGAAATGTACCCGTCTTAAATATCTGCCTCCATGCAACCCTTTTCCGACGTGGAAACAGATTTCCATCACTTTTTATGCAAGGTAATATTTATTTACTTTTGTAGAGAGTGTTCTCATTTCATGATATTTCATGATGGCGCCATGCCTCTGTTAATTCAACTAATTTCCAGTTTGGACCAGGATGCGGCAGGACATTACGTAAGTAGAGAGGCTGTTTAAAATTGAGCAGGTGGCACCAGAACCAACACAGACAGTTGACTCAATATTTTTGCTGTAATCTTAAGCTTACAAAAGGAAAAAAAAAAAAAAAGGATAAAATTCAGCCACATACACCGTACACACAACCTTGCTCAATCTCTTGGTATTGTTTCGAAGTTACTGATTTAACATTATAGGATGCTGCTTTTATCAAGGCAACATTGGTTGGAATTTCATGTTAATGGTGTTCTGGTAAACTATGAAATAACCACCAAGGATACATTTTGTCTAACAAGTAAGAGTAATGTGAGTTTAAAGAATAGGAAAATTAGATGTTAGCATCTATTGTCAGTTGTGCATTGTAACTGTGCATTGTGACAACTTGAGCTAACAAGGTGATGAAGCTATTAGTCATCTCACTGTAACTTTAAAACTCACAGTGTGAAGCTGAGAATCCTCCACTGAGGGAATATGTGTCACACAGACAGCGCTGTGGGCAGTGTGACTGTACAGACGCAGACACTTACATCGAGTGACTCACTCCCATTACACAGGTACCACTGTAATCATTAATATGCATACGGCAAATGATTAAATGTGCGGCAGATAAAATGTGACGCAGCATAATGAATGGAAATTTTAGGGCACATATTCAAGCTCAATTAATCATTTAAGACTATCAGAACATCACTTTTATCAGATGACTGCAGGAAATCAAAGGAGTGATGAAAAATTAAGATGGTAGAATATCACATTGCTGCGGCACCTGGCCAAGCCCCATAGATCTGTCTGACTGTGCATCTACAATTTAAAGTGATGTAAATTCAACTGAGACAAGGACAGGGGTTTTTTTATTGAATAGTAATAACTCTGGAAAGGTACCACAAATTAAAAAAAGACTAAATAAAATTCTGGTACACCTTGCTAGTACCAGGTTGGACTCAATTTTGCCTTCAGAACTGCCTTAATTCTTCGTAGCATAGATTCAACAAGGTGCTGGAAACATTTTGGTCCATATTGAAATGATAGCATCACGCAGTTGCTGCAAATTTGTCGGCTGGGCATCAATGATGCAAATCTTCCGTTCCACCACATCCCAAAAATGCTCCATTGGATTAAGATCTGGTGACTGTGGATGCCATTTGAGTACAGTGAAGTCATTGTCATGATCAATAAACCAGTTTGAGAAGATTTGAGCTCTGCGACATAGCGCGTTATCCTACTTGAAGTAGCCATTAAAAGATGGGTACGCTGTGGTTGCGTTTAAATGATGCTCAATTGGAACTAAGGGGCCCAAAGTGTGCCAAGAAAATATCCCCCACACCATTACACCACCACCAGCACCACCAGCAGTTGATACCAGGCAGGATGGATCCATGCTTTCATGTTGTTTTCTGCAAATTCTGACCCTCCCATCTGGATGTCGCAGCAGAAATCTAGACTCATCAGACCAGGCAACGTTTTTCCAATCTTCTATTGTCTAATTTTGGAGAGCCCGTGCTACTCGTAGCCTCAGTTTCCTGTTGTTATCTGACAGGAGTGGCACCCGGTGTGGTATTCTGCTGCCCATCCGATTCAAGGTTCAGTGTGTTGTGCGTTCAGAGATGTTCTACCTTGGTTGTGGTGATTTACTTTTGCCTTTCTATTAGCTCAAACCAGTCTGGTCATTCCACTCCTCTGACCTCTGCCATCCGCGAGGCATTTTCACCCAGAGAACTGCCACTCATTGGATATTTTCTCTTTTTCAAACCATTCTCTGTAAACCCTAGAGATGGCTGTGCGTGAAAATCCCAGTAGATCAACAGTTTCTGAAATACTCAAACCAGCCCACCTGGCACCAACAACCATGCCACGTTCAAAGTCACTTAAATCACCTTTCTTCCCCATCCTGATGCTAGGTTTAAACTGCAGCAGACTGTCTCGACCATGTCTACATGTCTAAATACATTGCTGCCACGTAATTAGCTGATTCGATTTTTGCATTAACAAGTAGTTGAATAGTTGTACCTAATGAAGTGGCCGGTATGAATCCTTTTTTACTATACGTATCACATTGGCCATTGCTGGCCAATGTGATACGGCTCGGTGAGCCTCCAGTCATGTGTTGACTCATTCATGCATTATTTTGCTTGGTTTTAACCTGCTCTAGCGCCATATGAGTGGGCTTTAATTCATCTGATAGATTCAGTTAATATAAAGGAAGTAGTCCATCACTTAGTTAGCCCACATTGACTTTCCTGTGATTACCTAACCTTTCTAGCCTTCTCCATTTTTTTTTGTGCAAACCACACCCATGTGGGACCTAATTAGGCTAAATGTAATAGCAAATTGAGCCATGCAGGCCTACATTATCTGTTACATTTACTTGAGAGGGTGCATTAGATGCATTTCGTAATGCCACCTCTGTGACAAGGTGGACTTGCTTAAGATGCAAAAGGCCTGAATGTCACTTTTGCTTATTGATTTTTAAATCTCGTCGAAGAAATATTTTGCGGCTGGTGGTAGATAATAGGGGCGGGACGGGGCACGTCGGGTATGACTGTCATTTGACCTAGCAAGTCCATTTTATATATCTGTAGTATCAACTTTCAACAGATGACTATCTGTTGAATAAAAAGTGAGTTTGTTTTTCGAGGAAAAAAGGTCACGGACAACCTGGTATTTAAGATTGAATGTGCACTCAGAGAGCAAACAGACCCAAAACAAACTCTGCATTGCAACCCGGTGTGTACATTTTTGAGAAAAGAAGAGATCAATCAATCTCAAACATCAATATCCGTTTGCATCCCTTTAGCCGCACACGTTTGCCAACTAATGAAATCTGTGCATGGCTCCCCTGTTATCGATTTCAGAGAGGCCCTAATTTGCCGCTTGAGATCAGGCAGCTCCCTCTCTCTCCCCTTCCCCCCCACTCTCTTCCTCACCATCTTTTTTTCTCTCCTATGCAAGCACACACACACACTTACTCACATCTTGTCATGTGTTACACAGTCAGGCCTTGGGCAGCATATTGAGCGCTGGCTGCAGCAGCGGGGAAATCCTGTAGGGCAAACTGTTTAGTGCAGTATCTGAAGTCGTTAGATATGATTAATAATGTGTTGAGAGGAGCCGTAAGCCATCAAACAGATGATCATAAGCACATATCACCTGGTAATCACACATTCACATTTTCACATACATTTATATCTGCCATTTTGGACTGGTGATGCTTATCGGAAGTGCTTTACAGCGCCATGAGTGGATGAACTTTTAGTGTGGCTGTCGGAGGCTTCAATATGAATTTCACTTCATTTATTTATTTATTTATAAGGACAACGCACATTAATTGACATTTCTGTAAACGTTAGCCAGCTGGATGATTTTCAGCTGCAGTCCTCTGGCGAGGTGTTTTGGAAACCAGTAAGGTGATGGTTAAAATTTACAGACAGAAGACAACAAGACACCATAAAGACAGCAAAAAGCTTTTTAGTAGCTGTGTGAGATCAAATTTATTTTTGATTTGTTTCAGTGCCTTTTTTCCGAACCTATCTTCCCAGATGATATTAAAATCACCCATAATAATTCCTTCCTTCCCTGAGCTGCATTCCCTAAGCATAGTGTTTCATTTTTAAAAACATACAGATCTTGCAGAGGGTGGTCTACACACTCCAAAGAGAATAGAAGACATTTGCGACAACAGGGTGACATTGAGACCAGGGGTTCTCAAACGGTTTGGGGCCAGGGACCCCTTAAAGGGTCCAATTAAGCATGATGCTTACTACCATTTGTACTCTTAGATGCCATTGGAGCTATTTGTATCCTAAAACTTTTCAACCTAAATACTTCCGATCTGTTTGATAGTCATAAACAGAAACACATTTCAATTGAAATCATGTCAATACCAATTTGTTTTGCCCTGATATTCCAGCTGCTCTGTAATCAGAGTCGCTTTATCTTGGCCGGCTTCATGGCTTCGTTCGCTAGCACCTAAAGACACATGACGCATTTTGGTCTACCGTCACTGTCGCTCGATAGTCACATTTTCTCAATTTCGCTAGTTTGTGCTTAGCATCACTTGACGATATGGACTGTCTCAAATATTTCCCCATGCTCACCAGCTAGCTAACTGGCTAATAAGCTAAGCTAAGCAGCAGCAGGAACGGTTCGTTGCGCCCTGAGTGAAGTGACTGATTTATGACAGATGACGTGATGTGTCACAATCATATCAGAGTTTCTATTGGCCCAAAGCTAACGTGGGTGGAAGTAATGGACACAATATGCTTGTTTCATTGGCGCAAATGGTCCCGATCTGTAGATATGTACTTTTTAATGACACAGCACAATTTTATAATTCATAGCAAATTATTTTGCGGACCCCCTGACAGAGTGCCACAAACCCCTGGGGGTCCCCAGACCCCAATTTGAGAATTACTTGTTCAGACGAATACATTCTACAGTAGGTCATTCTCAAGAAAGCTACCCAGAAAAGAATATACGTGAGAAGTCCAATGAAAACACAGAGTATGCATAACTTCCTGTTAAAATTTGGGAAACATTGTGCTCCATTTTGTATTGCTATGCTTCTTTTCGACTTTTAACTTGCTAATAGTGAGTTCCTTTGATAAATACTTTAGATAGCTAAAATGTGTGACTGGTGAATTTTCAATTTCCACCTAACTGGAGTTATACATAATTATAAGTAATTAGATATACATTAGCTCATTTATGTAGCTATCTAGTTAATAACTCCACTGAGACTGCTGCAGTTATGCCTGACAATGTAAAAGCTATCATATATACTGTATGTCTACTGATGAAGACATTTCATATTAGGTACCCCATCATATGTATAGGCTGCCAACAATATCTAAATGGAATGGGTTGGTTTAAAGTTAGGCTACCCTGTGGAGTTTTTGGAGCAATGTGTATGTATGTATATTTAGCCCCTGTTTTGTTTGTATTGTAATCCTACACGTGCACATGCACGTGCTGGTTTTCTGCAATCTGCTGATCAACCGCTTTAATGTGCAAAGGAACACAGCAGTGCACCAACAATATAGTGAAGAAGGCTGCATGGATATAAACAATACCCGTTTTTAAAATATTTCAAAAACCATCTCTGCAAATGTGTTATGAGGAGGGAAAAACATTCAACCCAGGTATTAGACCTCAAGGATAGACACATTGTGTTTTGGTGAGAAAGAAGCAACACCTCAATAAGTTGTTAGCATCAAAGATCAAGATACAATATAGTACAGCAATAAAAAAAACTTATATAGACAATCCACAACACCCTTTTCTGTCTTTTGAAAGTATTTTGGTGAAACACTGCTATTAGACCACATAAACAGTGTATGAGACACAGGCCTCACATTATCAAAGGACAGGCAGTATCATACAGTAAATCACACCGTTGGGGAAATAGCACGTACTTGATACCACAATGTAGTAGAGCACCAGAGTGCACTGTTGACTTTAATTAAGGTGGTATTAAAAGCATTATGGGTGTAAGTTTAAGTCCTTGAAAGATGGCTAAATAGTACAGTGACATCAGGGAGTGCCAGATGCTCACTAAACATTCATGGGAAGCAGCCCCCCTGTCTGCACTGCAGTGGGTGGTCTGCAAATAAGACACTGAATGCAAATTGAACTGAGACAGGTGCAATGTCTGTGCAACGTGTCATCTTTTGGCTACGGCTGGTTTGCGAGAACAATGTGGATTGAGGCCAGCCTTGTCAATGTCAATGACTCTGTCATGACAACTAAAGCTTTAAGTTAGACAATAATAAGTCGTATTTATGAAGTTGCCAAACATCATTCAATTAAGTCTTTCCTATAATTTAAATTTCATTTCAGCTATCAACATGACATTTTTAAATAGCAGGCAACAATTAACATGTCATACCCCACAAATGGAAGGCTACAGTACACTTTGGGCCAATCACTAACAAACACTGTAACGCCACTTTGAACCAAACATTGTGGAGAGACTTTATAATCATTAAAAGGTACCCTGTGGAGCGTTCGACCACTCACTGGGGTGCAAAACAATGTTTTGAACTGCAATATGTCATATTTGTGTCCCCTCATTCTTGCAACATGCATGAGGATGGACATGCACAGACTGACATGATGCCGATTTCTATCTGAGGATGCATTGATCCATTATGCTTGGTATCAGTGCTGATACAGACAATTGGATTTGCCATGATGTGACCAATCCAGTTTCTTTGTCAGTGTCATTATTAACAGTCACATTTATTCAGTCACACATTCTGGCCTCATGTTCCCTTACATTAAAATGACCTCAACTTTGGGGATTTCTAAAACTGTAAATTGTAAAAGGTAGATTTGAGTAGAAATGTGCCAATAAACAAGAAGAAGACTGTAAGACATAAACAATGTAGTTTCTTAATACTAAAAAATCTGACCGTTAAACCTGCAATAACTGATTTGTTGGTCATTTGGAGGCAGCTAAAACAACATAATATGTGACATATTACAGTATCTCTTTCTAAAAATGTATTTCAATTTGTTAGCAAACAGTCGCTTATTTACACATCTAGCAGATATGGAGAAACATTTGTTTGTCGTGTTTGTCACCACCTGATAAATGATATAAAAGTCCAATCTTCATTCTCCTTTTAGCTCTATTTTGGTCTCCACCAACACTTGAGAGAAATACCTGGATATTTAGCTGCTAAATGCTCTGCTGAGTTCACCAGCTAGTTGCTAAATGTTTCTGTCTGCCGTTTGGTGCTGGACAGGTAGCAGACAGTCAAATTTTCAGAGCTTTACCGACGTAAAGTTATAGGCCAGAAAACCAAATCAATGAGATAAAGGACGTTATAGTTAGAGCTCAATAGAGGGAAGATGCAGGTAATAATTCTCTGTGGGTTTGTCACTACAAGCAACCAATTTTACATATAAGTCATTATTGTTATGATAAAAAATACTGATTACAACCAGACCTTTAACTTACACTTGGTTACATTAAAATGTCAAAACTCAATCTCATGGGAAGGCATATGAATAGTACAACATTACAAGGACATTATGCATGTCATGAGAATGCATTTTAGCCTTTTCATGTGCCATTTGTACGCCACGTAACATAACGGCCGCAGTTAGGTTTAGGCAACAAAACAACTTAGTTAGATTTAGGAAAAACAACATGGTTGGGCTTAAAATAAGTACGTCAACTAAGTAAAATACGTACGGAAACAAGGTAACAGAAGTACGGAATACACGCCACAAACGTCACTAAAACACAACACAAACGCCAGTCTCCAAAGTCCTGTGTTTGTTGGACCAATCTACCTCCCTTCCCGCCCACCATAAGCAGTCTTTCTCACTTTTTATTTTACATCACTAGCTCTGAGCGTAGCATATTTATACGGATGCATTTGCATTGCAGTCAATATAGACTGGATGGCGTACACATGACACACCAAAAGTAAGAACAGCATTCTTATATTGCACGCGAAATGACTTGCGATTACCATGTCATCCATATTCCATTTAGTGCGACCGGGCTGCAAAACCAGTAGGTTCAGATAATGTATGTGTTAAACGCTGGACAGACAAGCAACACAGATGAACTTGCCTTTGCCCAATTTCACTGTGACGAAAAATGCATTTATGTCTTAGTTATGCAAGTGCATCCCTCTCCTCATTAGTTGAGATGTGACTGGATTTATGGGATTTCTGAGTTTACATGCAAAATATTTAGACAGGCAGGCCTAGCTCTTACTGCCATTTGGAGCAAAACAGATTGATGCTCAGCTTATTACTCCTCAAGAACTGGGTAAGAAATGTATTAATATGCATGTCACCACACCTAAATGTACTAAACACATCTGAGCCATATATCCATATCCATATAATGCACAAGTCAGTATTCTTGTTTAGAGTATAAAACCCACAGTCATAATCCCAGTTGATTTAAACCTGTGCGAAGAAAAGTGGACAATAGCGGCCTAAATTACTCTTAATGGAAAACTGTTACCTTCCACATTCTCTCATTCCGCCTCTCACTCTCTTTGTCTCTCTCTCACGGGTGCTTTTGTCAACACTGTTGTTAACTGCCATTTTGTTCTATTAGTTGTTTTCCATACAGTGTTCAAACTCCCCTATTTTGCACAGCGCAAGTGCTATTAAAGGAAATGAAGACTCACAGCGCAGTGTGTTCCTTTATAAAACGCTCAGAAATGTTTTGAAAGTCGAGTATGACTCAGTCTGCAGTGCGGTGCATTTCTGAACACAACATGGGGGAGGATGACACGTGGCAGACCTCCTAAAAGTCAGAGAAAAGAACAAAAAATAATGTGGAGAAGTCTTTTTTTTTACCATTGGCCTCAAATCCGCTGTCTGTCTGGTGGGTCAGGTGTTAATGATGTGTTAATTCATTGCCCAACATTTGCTTGCTGCTCTGGAAATTAGCATCACTGTGAGCAAGCATGTGTGCATGTCTGTTGTGTGATGATAGGAGTATTGGGACATGTAGGTGTGGTGTGAGGGGGGTGCAACAGCAGGCAGCAACAGACGGCTGAACCTTTGGAGTAAGACTACATCAGGCCTGATAGCTGCTCCTCCACTGATGCTCATCTCAGGGCAATCTGACATTTCAAAATGAGACAAGCCCATGAACAGCTGGATCTTCTTTTTTTTTTTTTTTTTTTTTTGAGTGTAGCGCGTGAGCAATCAGTCTGTCTTTATTAAACACAAAATGTCCCAGTTTCTGGTGAGAGTGATGTAATGCACCAGACCTTGGCCTTATCTTAAACCGCCGGCCTCGCTCCTATCATGCATTTGGTTTCATTGTCGAAAGCATCTTCATCACTGTGGGGCCAAGCTGCCAGTGAGTTTTCTCTTTTTTAAGTGAGATTTATCAGCACAGGGCACATTGCTAACGTGCCCGTTGTTATTGTAGCATGGTGCTACTACAACACAAGACCACCAACATAATCACGCCACACACTGCTTCGCTCAGACAAGATGAAACAGTGTCGGCGCCGCAGAGCGCTGCCACATACTGAACAACAGGACAACATCTGGCTCACCAGTTGAGTAAGAGGATCTTTTGCTCACCTCATGGAGCTCTAAAAAAAGTTCATTCTGCCTCTGATTAGAACTGCTTTTTCAGTCCCGAACATGTTTCTTGCAAAAAAGCTTCTTCTCCACGAAGTGCATCCTTGGTTAATTCTCAGAGTGGACTTTGTAACAAGCAAATAATCAAAGTGGTGACTGTAGGTAGTCATGGATGGAATTTATTTCTCGCTTGCTGTCTAGCCACTGTCGAGCTAAGAGAAGGCAATTGGCTTTCGTGGGCCTCATCACTCGGGCTGCACCTGTACGCTGACACTTCATAACATAGTCCTCCCATAGTTCTTGACAACCAATTTTCACAAGCACATCTCGTGTTACAGTGCAATGAAAAACTACCAGGGTGAACCTTAAAACCAAACCTGAAGCCTCTATGATGACAGCGTGGTGTCCTCTATATGGCCATATGGGGTCACCATCGTCCATATACTTTTGTTTTGTGTACTTTTATCTGGTCTGTGCTGCCTTTGTCAAGGTTGAAAGGAGTAATTAAGTTTGCCATCTTGGTTCGGACTACGGAGCCTCCATGTCGTTGTTTCATAAGTATAGGCGCAACTCAACCCGTTCCGTACAACGTGATTGGTTTATGCCTTTATTCCTGGTGTGAAAGCTCACAACACTGAAAAAGTATGGAGCTTTTTTGCCCATAATATTCACATTCTGTGTGGAAGTATTAGTCATGGGGCTACCCAATGCCTTCCAATAAGTAGGTTGTACAAAGTTTTTACAGAGCCAAGGGACATACAACTCTATTTCTAATTCCATCTTGGCAGCTGATAAGACTGTTGCCAATTGTGCCACATGAGGTACTTCCCGTGTCTGAGTATCATAGCCAATGCTAGCTTTAGCATTAGCTTAGCTTTAGCATCAGCTTTAGCAAGCATGTTAGCATAGTAAGCTAGCATTAGCTAACAGTCATTTCAACTTGCTGTGCTATGCATGTTAGCAGTAATCATAACCAGCTGTAAGAAATACATCGAGACTCAGTTTAACTTCAAGGTCATTTATTGAAATGTCCTTGGTTAAGTGTTTTCTGTTCATCCATCTGTTATCACCTTCATGCAGAGTTGCCTGGTCTGAGCTGACTGTAAAACAGGAAATGGGAGAGTTCAAAGGCATATATAGAGGAGGGGGACCCAGAATGTTCCATGTGTGAGCCATTACAGAGGGGTGTTTCCATTAGTTCTGCAGAAATGCTCTTGTAGGTGTCCAGGATAAGTATGCAGTCATGATATTTCTGTGTCGGAATAGATTGAGTGATACGTTGATGTACACAGACATGTTTTCATAAGTAAATATTGCATATGTTGGTTGATTGATTTCAATTAACTGTGGTTTGTCTTGTAGGAGGGGCTTCCAGTATAAAGCCAGAGGCATGGAGCTCCTTTCTCGAGAGAGAGAGCAGTGTGGACCTGAAAAGGCAAAAAGTGCTGGAGCCCTATAGTCAGGGGCCTAGTGTTGGTTGGTTTCTTGTAGTGATGGCGAGTTGAAGCCTCATGAAGCATTGAAGCTTTCCAGCAAATTGGTTCGGAAAAGGGTTCATTTCTCGAGGCTTCATGTGCACACGCAACCACCTGGTGGCCAAAGAGTGTAAAACAGGCAGATATGATCTTAACCATGTGATCTGTATTTTGCTTCAGTAAAGGCTGTTGGGAATGACTATAAACAATGAAAAAAAATCTATTACCATGTAATCCATTCATATCTATATAATATATAGTATAATGTATATTTTCTAGGAAGTAAATAACATACATGTATAATAAACTGTAATTGTTTTGTGAGTAATGCATCTTATGTGTGCCAAGATCTGAACCACTTCCTGAACCAGTCACGCGGTATTGCCGGGCAGCGAGGCTTCGGACGTCATCAATGACGTCATTAGTCTAAAACGATACAAGCCTCGATACGCGCATCGCGGAAAACTTCGTGGATTACTCGACACACGCTCCGAAGCCTCGGCAGAGCACGTAACATCACTAGTTTCTTGTGTTTGTTTAGATACGTTTCCTTCTGACAATTTGAAAAATGTTTTTTTTTTCTACAATGCACATTTGCACAACTGCACTTGGCTTGTGACAGCAATAAAACAGAGCACCAGGTCAAGATTTCTGAGTCCGTGCCTCCTTCTTCTACCACTGGGTCAAATCTTACAGTATTTATGACAAAAACAACAATGTGAAAAAATAATATATTGACGTACTAATTAATCCAACCTGTTCTCACCCCCAACTTGTCAAATACCGCCATTTGGTAAGTGGCATCGGAAACGGACGCACGGAGGCCACCCTTTAGCAACAGTATGTGTCACGTCAGTCGCTAGTCAGTGAAGTTAACGCTAACCACGACCGTGTCCTAGCCCTACCTAAGTAGTTGTGTTGCCTAAACCTAACTTCCTATGAAAACGGAAGTTTATTTTGAAAGGACACTATGCAATGTAACAAGCATATATTGACACGCCGTGCCTTGTCCGTTTAAAAGTAACGCAAGAGGGGTACCCCATGCAACAGTCTCCGATGCCGAAGGGTGCTGACCAAGCAGCGGTATTCAACGAGTTGGGAGTGAGAATGTGTTGATTAATTGAAAAAGGCCCCTGGTGTGTAAAGGCCTTTAATCATGATAACCACACTAATAGCCTACATAATTTAGTTTTTTCCTGAACTTTAACTTTGATTGCTGTTTATTTAGTCATAGATATTTAATGAGAGAAATACCTCCTATTTGAAACCAAGTTTTGACACCCAGTGTAGAGTAGAGGATGTCGTAGCAGCAGATTCATGTTTGTGGTTTTGGAATGCGAAGCTCAACAATCAAATATGGTGTAATATTCTGGTGTCCACCTACTTTTGACCACATAGTGTATTTACCAGTGCCACGGATGTGATACAGCAGCCCGATGTTGCATCTCATATTTGTGATGATGCAGGCAGAAGTCCAGGCCTTTGTGCCCTCGCATCTGCTACTGTAGTTACACCCCTGCCTTATGCCTCTGTGGTGTCACGCGGCGTCGGCGAGTTCCAGATGAGGTGACTTGGAAACAGGATAGTGCACCTGGCCAACAGAGAATGTGGAGAGAATATGTAAATGGCCAGGCAGAAGAGGTTATTTGGTATTTGTGAGATGAATGAAATTCTCCCCTCTCTTTTCCTCATTTCCCCTCTCACATTTGTGTGACTAGACTAGTTAAGTCCCTGTCACTCAAGCTGCCAAGGTCTATGGGGCACCGGAGCGAGAAGCCGAGTAATAGGAGAAAAAGTGAGAGAGAAAGAGAGGGAGGGAAGGTGAGAGAAATTGGGCCAGGGATGATTGCAAATTGTCTGTCTAATGGCTGCCACCCAGGAAGCCATTTCAGGTGACTTGTTATCCGTCATGAGAGAGGCAGACCTGCCAGGATCCCTCTTCTCACTCTCCTTCTCAGTGGGCCACCATACCTCAGAGCTTCAGGCTATCGCCAATGACCTCACCCCTTAAAACTCATCTGTCTCCAATTTTGGATGCCTTTTCTCTTCTCTGTTGCTTTCTCCGTGTCTCTCCCTCTCCCACTTTGCCTCATCCTCCCTGCAGTGCGTCTCTCTGGCTCCTGCTCAGCAGCTGTTGTTTAGTGATAGATCAGTGAAGCAAAAAATGATGCCGGGTATAAAAAAAAAAAAAAAAAATAGATCTTGAAGCAAAGCACAGCCTCCCTATTCTCACTACCTATTGTTCTGCATTAGCAGCGAGACTTTAGGGATTCATTCAGAGGTAATCATTTGTTACTCAGGGGCACCGTGTCTTTCAGGCACCAATGATGAAGTCACCTCTGAAAGGGCCACAAATGAGAGAGAAATCATTTGCTATCTAGCCATGCTGGATAACCATTGATTAGTGGGGCTACGATGAGAAACCTTAATATCCAAAAGCCATTTTTTAAGCCTTTTAATCTCATCCTGTAAGACAGTGTTGGTGGCTCTGTAAACATAGAAGTGTTTTTCAATTCAGAGCGATATATAAAGATTCATGGATTGCTGTTACCAGGGTGAAAACACCACTGATCCCTCCACTGCCTCAGATTGACATTAGAGAGGGAAATGACATGCAAACCATGTCTGCTGAAAGTTAATCTGTATGTGCCACGTATCACGTGGATCACAGCTCAGAGGCAGCCAGCATTAAAAGGAACCTGTCAAGCTAAGTGTGCTTCTCAACCTTTCTGCCATTACTCTGACATGTTTTGTGACCCGTGAATTGAAGTCTTGTCAGGACCTGGTCATTTTACCAGCTCTGAACACAGACGGGAGGGCTCCCAGTAAATCTGCCTCTCCTAAAAATGCTTTCTGTCTCTTCTTCACGGCAGGTGGCCACGATTGGCTCCTGCACATGTCACTCACTTGTCCCTGTGATGGCTCAAGGACTGCCCAAGGAAACCTGGCATTAGCCACGGGCCCTGCCAACAACTTGGGGATGAAAGTAGATGCTGTCAATCGGATGTCAACACATTTTATTCTTACTTTAGAAATTGTTTGGAAAATACAGACCTGTAAAATAAAGCATTGGCCATCATTGCTATAGGTCCTGATGAAATTGCACATTATAAACCACTTTATATGAAGGTAAAACCAAAGGTTAGCGCATCCAAAATGTTGGTAATGTTGGTACGATCTGTATCTTGGAAAGCCCCCTGAGGCAAATTTGTGATATTGGGCTATACAAAAATAAAAAATAAATTGACATGAATAGTCCTGCTCAGGAAAAGGGTGTGCACACACAACTATGGTACAGTAGGTTGAAATTTGAAACAACAAATTTGAACAAAGAAATTTGGATCTAAACTGTGAAGGATGTTTACAATAAACAAAATGTGGTAAAAAAAAAGAAATAAAAAAAAATGGAATCATCATTTAACATGAAGGCCTGTTAGCCTAGCTAACCTTCTAAATTAAAATCAACAAAACTACAAGCCTGTAGCTATTATATCTAGGCAGGCTTCTCATAACCTGTTCATAGCTATACCTATGAAAAGTAATGCATTGTAATTCTTTGTATATATCCCACCAAATCAATTTGTATGCAATCCAAGTAGTGAACCAGGAAGTATAAAGAGCGACAAAATCCATGAAGGCAGAAGGTCTCTCAGGCACAGTACTCTCATCCAGTAGACTGGTGTTCGTGTCCCGTGTGAAACCAGAACTCAGCGTTGACTTATTTGTCACGTAACTTATGTACTTAAGTAACGCAACTTTCCATAGTTTTATTTTAACCCAAACTACGATCTTTTGCTAAACCTAACCAAGTTGTTTTCCTGTAACGTGCAGAAATTGACACGTGTTGCTGGACATTCAAAGGAGAACACACGAAAAATGAGGAATCCTTTTCGTAAGATATCATACAAACTGTCATATGAGGGTATGTTTATCTAATTAAGCTAAAATATAGATCTTCAAATACCATAAAAATACATGTAATACTGCTATAACTTTTTTTATCTGTTCAAAATGTACCTTAAAGGGAGATTTTTCAAGTATTTAACTCTTATCAACATGGGAGTTGGTAAATATGCTTGCTCTATGCAAATATATGTATATATTTATTATTGAAAATCAATTAACAATACAAAAAAATGACACATATTGTCCAGAAACCCTCACAGGTACTGCATTTAGCATAAAAAATATGCTCAAACCATAACATGGCAAACTGCAGCCCAACAGGCAACAACAGCTGTCAGTGTGTCAGTGTGCCGACTTGACTATGACTTGCCCAAAACTGCATGTGATTATCATAAAGTGGGCATGTCTGTAAAGGGGAGACTCTTGGGTACCCATAGAACCCATTTTCATTCACATATCTTGAGGTCAGAGGTCAAGGGAGCCCTTTGAAAATGGCCATGATGGTTTTTCCTCGCCAAAACTTAGCGTAAGTTTGGAGAGATATTTAGCCTCCTTCGCCACAAGCTAGTATGACATGGTTGGTACCAATGGATTCCTTAGGTTCTAACATTTTTCATATGATACCAGTATCTTCACAATAGCTTTTAAACTGAGCCTGCTACAACCTAAAATCGCAAGTTGCATTAAAGCTTTAAACAAATTAGTGCCGTTAAAACAAATTTGTGTCAACGCGTTATCCCGTTAACTTTGACAGCCCTAATAATAATAGTTGTGGTTGTAGAATTTTGAGTAGAGCTCCTTTTCCTCACAATCTTCCCAGTTAGATAACTAAGACGCTTGGAGGCTGGATTTGCTATAGCGGCTCTGCCTCCAGAATGTTTGAACAGCTAAAATTGCAACCTGCTGTTGGATTGTCATCAATTTGAAAACACAACATGAAAGAGAAACTCTCAAAACAAAATTCAGTCGAAAAAATGAAAAAATAAATAAAAAGACTTCAAACATTATATTCCACAAAGCCATTGATGCATCACACAGACCCACCACTACATAATCAGTCTTCACCTAAAGATCTTTTTCAAGCCGGCCACACTGTGTTAGGCTCTCTGGGGAAGGTTGGACAGCATGTTTTGATGCTTCAGGGCTCTCCAGGCATCTGTCCTGTGGAGCCTGATTGCCTCGCAGCCCCCGCTCTGTGGAGAAAATGAGGTTGAGGTGGGCCACTCGGGCCTCTCCAAGGCACACAGCCATCGCAGGCGAAGTGGAGCCCTGACCCCCAGCAGATTTCTAATGGATTTTAGGCGTCACAGACAAACACACAGCTGGGCTCCAAACAAACTCATCAGAGCACCCCAGATTTGTGGCTCCCCCATCGACCGACGCACCCACCCACACAATCCTGCCTCCCGCACACTTTTTCTGTACTTGTGACAAGCAGTCTGAGAAACTGAATCCACCGCAATTCTTTGTACTTCAGAGCAATGTAAAAAAAAAAAAAATCTATTACTAGCTCATTTTTAAAATCAACTATCTGTTTTTAACGTTTTGAGTAATTCATGTGTTTTTGTTTCTTCAACAACTCCACAGGGAGAAAGAGTGAGAAGTGATTTCAGTGTTTTATAACTCACTTTTGCAGGGTTTCCTTGTGCTCCTCTCTTCTCTGCCTCTCTCTCTGTCCCTGTGTGGGTGTATATTTGTGTTTAGTGTTATTTTTGTAGAACCCTGTGTTTTATTAAGCCACAGACACAGTAGTTCACTTCACTTTCAGCTAGAAAGTCAGAAAATAGCAAGGCGACAAGCTGTGTTTGTACTACAAATGATGGGCAATTTGTGCAAGAAATGAAGTATTCAATGTTTGCATATTACTGGATGTCAGCTGTCTGAATGGACTGGAATGAAAGTGGATTTGAACTAAGCCAGACTTTGTCACTGTTTGATGCAGCAGTTGATCCGGTGTCGTTGGGTTTTTGCCACACATGGGAAAGTCATGAGTACATGTCCCTGGCAAAGTGGCTCTTGGCTTGGCAAGGTCTTAGCTTTTGTCTCATAGAAGTCAGGGGTATTGATTCACGCTTGAGGTGTCTCTCTGTGGAGATTGGCTTGCTGCGCTAGCATTATCTTGGGTGGCAGCGTATTCATAGTGTACTGAACAATGGGGCTGAGGGACGATGCGACTAAATTGTTCTGAATGACTTTCATAAGCAGCGGGGGCCTGTGGGTTGTAGGAGAAAGCAGGCAATATACTTTAGAGGATACTCAGGACGAGGGGGCCTCTTCAAGCTCAAACTTCCAAGTTGTACTTCTTTTTAAGTACCACAACTTGACATGTGTATTTTATCTCTTCCTGAGTCCTACAGTGCCAGGAACTTAGCAGTTAGCAGATTAAAATGAATTTTGGAGCAGTGTTTTAAAATACTTTATGGTCAATGTTTTGCCTTGGAAGATGAGAGTCGCTTACTAGACTCTTATCATTAAAGTCATTATAACTGTAAGACATTTCTCTCTTTCTCTCTCTGATTGTGCCATTCTTCTACCATCCATCCACCCATGTCATGTGTTGCAAGTAGGGCTGCACGACATATTGCTTCAGCATCGACATTATGTTGTGTGCATGTGCAATAGTCATATTGCAGTAGTTTGGCTTAGAAAGGCCTGCGATGAAGTAGGCTCGTGGCTCCGACCGTGAGCTTTACAGCCCGCTTCCCAGGGCCGTGGACTTGTGCTCGCTGCGCCCTCATGTTTGCTGGGAGGGACGAGTCTCCCGGCCCAACTGTTAACCTTGGCGGACTGTGCTCAGTGCGTCTGCGGTGATGTCGGCAACCCATCTTACCCATCTTGAAACACGGCCCCCATCTCGTTTACCATGCTTTGTGAATTTTTTGCTGTCATTCATATCTAAACAACCAATGTGTTTATGATTAAATTGTTTACTAGAGCACAACATTGTTCATCTAGCCTATTAATTTTGCTCTCAAATTGCACCAGATTGAGGCATTAAACTACAAAAAAGGGTGAACATTTCTGTATTTTTTCATATCGCAATATATATTGCAGAAAAAAAAACTGCAATATGAGTTTTTTTTCCAATATCGTAGTTGCAAGTAGATATAATGCCCAGAGGGGAGAGGGGAAGAGAAACTAGCATTGCATTAGCCTGTTGAACTAACATTGAAGATACCCAAACAAACAAAGTTAAGTTGTATTCACCGATTCTCACGAACATTGAGTTGTTGCATTTTGTGTATCCTTAATCCATCCAAGTTCGGACCGATCAGTGGAATCGGGGGAAATCATTTGCAGGACTGCGTATCGTGTTTACCAAAGGCACAATATGCTAGAACAGAGACCCACGGTTAAAAACATTGCTCTATAGTGCTTCTACTGGTAGTGGAAAGCTCCACAGGGTACTTTTAAGTTTGTCAGTAACAGTTGAATACGGACCAAGTTCAGGCCTCCGTTTTAGGCTTGTGCAAAACTCTATTGCATCTTACTAGTGTTTACCTAGTTAGTGAAGTTTTGCTGGATTTATGAGAAACATTATTTTTCATCCAATGCTAAATATATTCAACTTCACAAAATTTTACAAAAATGTCACTCTCTGCTAACGATGCTTTGCTAACTTGCTCAGGGGCATGTGTTCAGTACTGCACAGACTTTGACTGAACTACCTTCATGCTGATGCACTAATAAAGGTTTGGCATTTCACTGGTAATACACATGGACACTTTTTAAAAATCATTTTAACTCCCACAATAAATTTTATAACTGAAGCTTGAATTAACTTCAAGTGTCTTAGTTTCCATTATTTCCCCAGTCATAAGGTTCACATATTCATTATTTGAAGAGATTAATGTTGTCTTTATTCCTCCTCCATAACCTAAACTGACCTCCTGGCAAGCCCAACATGACACCCAGAGAATGATGATGACACTAAAGACAGTATTCCTCATAGAGGACATCCCAGTGATTTCCATCTTATTAACATGTCTTCATCTCTGGAACATTGCTTGTAGGCTGCCTGAGGCAGAAAAAAAAAATCTGAATAAATGCAGCCCACATGGAATATTTTTTTTTTCAAGTCAAAAGTGCTATTTTAGGCATTGATTTTTGCTGTATAATTACGAATAATACGTTGGTCCGCTGTAATGTATTCCACCTGTCTGTTCCATGGTGCATGTGTACAGTTATAGGTTTGTGAAAGGTGATCCCGTTTTGTAAAAAGACACTAAACTAATGCAACTGTTAGCTGGGTTCATGATGTTCAATTGAAAGTATGTGGTGAAGATAATATGTTAAGTGAACACCTGCATGGTTTTGATAAAGAAAAAAAAATGCCCAAAGTGTTTCAAACATAATGTCGATTAAAAAGTGAGAAAACTCAAAAGCAGAATCACCATAGAAACAGATGAACAGCTCAAGGTGAGCTACTCAAAACAGAGCAAGAGAAACAATGGTTTGTGGAGGTGGAGAGCCATGGCGCATTCTGAAGTATATGCATGCTTACCATATGTCTCAGATAGCTGTGTCCTCCAGTTCAAGGTTTACGCTTCTGGACTCTCCCTCACTAATCCATAATTGAAGATGGTGATGAAGGCTCAGTAACATAAACACAAGTGCCCAGGTCGACATTATATTTGCGGAGAAGGGATCATGCCATTGGAGATGTGAAAGCCGTGATTTACAGATTTTTTGCTTCCACTGTTCTTTAAGCCGATTGACCCACATAGCTGAGAACCCCTGCTGATCTGAGATCTTTTTTTTTCCTGCAGGTGAACCAACAGCGTGCTCCATTCTATGTCCTCCAAATCTGTTTGCAGTTGTACCACTTAAGAGTCTGACGTCTGTCCATATAGCCCGAAGCGTCAGATTTCACAGTGAATAGATAAAGCCACGGAAACACATGATGCTTTTATAGCTTAACCAAAATAACTTACAGGCAGATATTAAAAGGCTTGTTGTGCTCTTGTCACATCAGAGGAGTATTTTAGTTCTTTTTTACAAAATGGCAAAGAAAATCCTGTTGTACTGTTGTGCATAAAAACTCCTTTTAGCTTAGCTTAACTTTCTATGGACCCACAGTGTTCAATATTTACTAAATAAATAACTAAAACTAAAATAAATAAATAATCATACAAATAAATAGTAAGAGTAGAATATAAGAATGAAGCAATAGATTGGGAAATAACTTGATAAATTATTTAAACTTCCGAAATGTTATTTCATCATTCTTGTTTTCAAAGTAACAGAGTTTTATTTATTTATATTTATTTTATAATGGCATTTTTCCTAATGTTACTTTTATTTTATATCACTTTTCATGACTGGAGAGGTCACTGCTTTCTCACTTCACAGCCAGTCACACTCCCCCAGCATCCCTACAGCTAGAATGGGACATATCATGAAAAACACACTTTGTCAGTGCTTGTGCTCATACATGTGGGTATCTTGAGTGCTGACCAACCCTCAAACTGTGAAATAAGACAACCCAGTCTGTTTTCTTGCGGGCTGTCTAGATCAGAAAACATGTGATTCAACAAGTCATTCAGATTTGGCTCCCCTTCCTATGTCACATACAGAGTCATTAGAAAATATCACCCACAGCTTGAGAACTACCTTTGCAAAGGTGCACCATAATTTTCTCGCAAGCCAATCAGAGCAGACTGGGCTTTTTTCGGGAGGGGGTCTTAAAGAGACAGGCGCTAAAATGGAGCGTTTCAGACAGAGGGTGACTACAGGTATATTCAGACAGACCGTATGAGAAAAATTGTGTTTAATTACATAACATTAAAGCATGTAAACATGTTCTAGTAGAAACCCAAAATACAAGTATGAACCTGAAAATGAGCATGATATGCCCCCTTTAACAACTGCTACCAAATTTAACCAGCTAGCTCCAGTTTGCAAGAAATTCAGAATTATAAAGATATTCATGAGAAAGACACACAACTCTATAAAAAACAAAAAAAAAGTCCCTCTCTTTGGTTATTGTCGCCAACATGAGGCTAGTTATCTCGCTGGTAGCTCTTGAGCCTGCTGAGAGGATGGAGCCATGTGATTGGCTGAGAGATGAGGGGGGGAGACTATCAACTATCAGTAAAAGTGACATCATTAACAGCCCTGTCTCCTAAAAAATACGTTCTAAATAAACTGCATTGTGAATTACGATTCAAGAGAAACGTATCTTGTCGTGGATTTAGGTTGTTTTTGACGTATCACAAATATGTTTGTAATGACAATCAGCGAAATCCACGTAGGGAGGAGGTCCGGGTGGTGGAAAGGACTTTCACCCAGGAGGCCGCTGTTTGTGTCGTGTGTGAAAGTAAAAATCAGCGTTTACTTATTTGAATTTACACCGATCAGCCATAACATTAAAACCACTGACAGGTGAAGTGAATAAAATTGATTATCTTGTTACAATGGCACCTGGCAGTGGGGGAGATATATTAGACAGCAAGTGAACATTTTGAACTTTGAACTTTGTGTTGGAAGCAGAAAAAATGGGCAAGCATAAGGATGTGAACAACTTGGACAAGGGCCAAATTGTGATGGCTAGACGAGTGGGTCAGAGCATCTCCAAAACTGCAGCTCTTGTGGGATGTTCCCGGTCTGCAGAGGTCAGGACCTACCAAAAGTGGTCAAAGGAAGGAAAACCGGTGAACCGGCGACAGGGTCAGACCCAAGGCTCATTGATGCATGTGGGGAGCGAAGGCTGGCCCGTGTTGTCCGATCCAATAGAAGAGCTGCTGGAGCTCAAATTACTGAAAAAGATAATGCTAGTTCTGATAGAAAGGTGTCAGAACACACAGTGCATAGCAGTTTGTTGCGTATGGAGCTGCGTAGCCGCAGACCGGTCAGGGTGCCCATGCTGTCCTAATGTTACGGCTGATCAGTGTACGTCCGTAGCTTAATAATCATAACAAATATAGTCATTTTACGCCAAATTATGACGTTTTTTTTACTAAACCTAACCAGGTAGTCTTGATGTCTAAACCTAAGGAAATAGCCACATGTTTAAAACTGTTTAAAACTATGACCGTAATTGTTGTGGTTGATTATGAAATAAAAGCGGCACTTGGGAAAAAAACGATAATGAAATAAAAACACAGACATTTATAAATTTGAAATGAAAATGTATATAATGAAATAAATAAAAGAATGTTTATTCATAATGTTTTATGTCTTAATACTAAGCTCTTTGGGACTCCTTCTTTTTTTAGCATCAATCTAACATTCATAAATAAACCACTCAATACCTTTGCAAAAAAACTACCGTAAAAGAACAAACCTGAAGACAAAAGCAAAAAGACTATCAACTTCTTTTTATCCACGAGACATAATATCACAAGGACATAATTTATTCACCACCATCCAGTGAAAACCTTGTAATGTATGTATGAGCAAATGCCAGACAGTAGCTTTTCCTTCTTTTATTAATGTGAAGTATCTTATGCCCCCCATAGGTAAAAGAACGCAGAGGGTAAAATATCATGTTTCCTATGCCTTTAAGGGCAGCTTGAAATTGAAATAGGGTGCTTCGTTTTGGAAACTACAATACATTTTATAGATTTATTGGGTTGAAATATTCATTGTCTGAGCTTTCTGTACAAGGACCAAACATGGCCACTATCAATACAGAATGAATTCCTGGGAATTTAAATGCTGCATGAGTTTTTTTGCAGAAATGTTGAGAACATATTGCCCCTCACCCCTTTTTTTACTGTAATTCTGATACGACAGCTGTGACAGTGGCTCTCTTGAATTGTAAGAAGGGAAATTATCCAGCTGCAAAGCTCCCTTATTGCAGTGCAACCTTTTTCGCCCTCGTGTCTTCTTCTGCAGCAATTTGGATGTCAGCTCGGCTCGTACAGGCACATCAGACAAATGACTGGGCTAAAAACACTGCAGTTATGATTTAGCTTTAGCTTTCGTGCCCTTTTCCTTTTTGAACCAATTCAGATTTGACTGCTTCTTCCACATCTTATGTTGTTATATTAGCACAGCTGAGCGTCACCACACTGGCTTCCTCCCCAATAATACTGTTCGGAGTCTGAAAATGTCACAATTTTTAAGCCACAAAATGCCTGTAATAGCCTGTCTAGTTAATGTTATGTATTTCTGTAGAGTTGTGATCACAAAGGAGAAATAGTATGGTATTTAATCTAGTTTCATAAGTGAGTCTTTAATGTTAGAAAACCAGGGTTATAGTGCCAATGTTAGAAAAAAAGGGAAGAAAGCTGTCGGGGGGGATGAATGATTTGGTTCATTTTGACCTGAAAACATGCTCAGTTTTATACTCGTGCACCTGCAGAGCAGTAGATGGGCTTTTTGGAGAAGTCGCTTTTCTGCCAGAGGCCTCATATGGGACTACCTGGCGCTAGAATAGACTGCAGCTCAACAGGGATCTGTGGCTGCAAAATCATTACAGCTCCAGTTGCGACTATGCAATCCAGCTCTTACACTTTAAAACTCCTGTATTATGTTTTTTTTTTTTTTTTTTGCCTGTGAAAGCCCCGATCAATACATGCAAAGCAGTTGCAAAGAAACGAGGTCTGAAAAGCAGCTGCTGAAAGAGCTGAATACATCTGAAGATATCTTAAAAAGCCAGCCTTTATTCACATGATTTTAACATTCTATTCTTCTCTGACTATATGATTCTATAATGGTAAAATCACCGTGATTAGCTTTGTATATCAAAGTCTTGTCTGAAGAGAAGTAATAACTTCCAGGCATGTTATTCTGGTTTGTTGTGTTTATATTGAAGTAGAATCCAAGGTTTTATGATCCCTTTCAAATCAATACAGGGCTTGGCCTTAGTTTATCTGTTGCAAAGCCTTTTTACTCCCTGTACACCAACCCGTGCACAGGCACATTCTTAGATGTGCAACTAGAAGTCTTTTCTCTGTTGCAGTTCAGATCTCTTGAGTCTGAAGTCAAAACGTACTGTACTTTTATCTCCTTAAGATATGAATAAAGTCCCATTTTATACACTTTCATATTGTAGTGATATTGTTTACTGTGTTTGCTTAAAAAGCAGTATTGGTGAACAGTTCGTGATACACCAGTAATGAGGCATGTGGATCTATATAGCGATTTGTCAATTAATTACAGCTGATTGTTGAAAAGTTAGTTTTGGTCATTTACTTTTATATCCCTATAGTTGTACGTATTATACAGGCTACAGTCATATGGTTTCATATTAGAATGCAATATTCACATTGCCAATTGGGGCTTTAAATATGTTCAGTAATGTCTAATAACTTGCAATATGCTTTTCAAGCCTATAAGAACTCTGTAGTAGCATTGTGTTTTTCTGGATCAGTAAAGCTTCTATCACTTGCGTTTCAAACATCAATGTATCACTGTCAAATTAGGCTGCTTGTTATACCTTGGCATAATTACTGTAAACAAATGAGACTACGGTTGACTGGTAGCTTCTGTCTCACAGCAGCGAGGGAGTTTCACAAAATGACCATTTTTCTCATAAATACTTGTTTTTGTCTTATTTATGCATGTTTGTATTTTATATCATATTTGATTACACTCTTTTTATTAAGTCTATTTTAAAATGAACCTTCTCTCCTAGAAATGTATTTAGTTAAACAATTATATACTTCAGCAAATATGTTTCAGGAAGCTAAATACTGCCCAGATTAGTTTCATTTATTTCGGTCATGTTCAACTTGTACTACTCAAATACACATATGAATAATAATAAAAAAAAAACAATAAGTCATTATTTTCGAAATAATGACAAACAAAAGCAAGTTTATGCTGACCGAAAAGGAGTAAGCTGAAGCCTTAACTTATACACCTACCTTTTTTACATTCAGTATTTTCTACACTCATAGAATTTATACACTAAACATGAAAGACATATATGTAAATTACATATACCCCAAAAGTCCCAAACAAAAATTCATGTAAACATTAGTGTTCATACCTCAGTTTTTTATTTGTTAATCATCATATTTTTTAAATATATATATATATATTTTTAAATCTTAGGTGTATTACACATTTTCATTTCATTTGCAAGATATTTTTAATCAACGTATAGAGGACACGTTAATTAACATATCTGGCAAATCGCAAAGGTTTGATACTGAACGTATCGTGCTCACTGATAATGTATTTAATTAGTTCATTTTATTCAAACACATCCCTGCACGTCTTCCAGAGACTCCCGGCTTAATATCCAAATTAGAACATATACTTAAGTGCGGTTCACTAACTTGTCAAGACCTTAGAAAATGTAAGCATGTCCCAGTCTAATCACACTATTATCTACAAGTACAAGCACTATTGAAGCAATTGTTTGGAACATCCAGCACATTGTGGCTGTGCAGCTTATTCAGACGTCTGCTCATTATGTCCTTTTAAACCAAATGAAGAACTATTTTCCTTTCACTTGATCCCCTTTTAATAGCTATAAAAGCAGATATCTCAGCCAGTTGTTTTTGCCAATGTGACATCTCATTTGTTATTGCTCGGGATTATTACTCAACCAAAGGCTATGACATTGATCAACTTGGATTCTCAGATGCTAAAAAAAATATTATTCATACTTGTAGTTTTTTTGAAGCATCCGGTTTTTACACTGTGCAAACTGAGGGAGCACAGACCATTACGATTGTCTAATAGCTCTTTTATAAATGAGAATGAATTATAAATTCAAATATAGAAACTTTCCTCAGGGTCTTGACTTACTCGGTGAACATATCTGGGATTTATTTGACAATTTTGTTACCGAGCCTGGGGTCAAACTGTTTTTTCCAAGGCAGGTATTTATACATGCAGATATGCAGACATTACTGATGACATTCACCTCAACTATCTACATGCTCTGTAATCCCTCAATGCCTAAATTAATGTTTAAAATGCTGCAGATATATTGTGTAGGTGTAGCTCAGGCTGTAGTAAAGTTACACTTACATCAGAGCAATCCATAATGGTATAACATTAAAGCAATGCTAATCCATATGTAGATAATGACACTGAGTAGATACAACATGACACTGTAAATTTAGGAGAGTATTTGTGTAATGCAACTTTACTCCATAAAGCAGCACAAATAAGCACAAGCAGAACCTGAAAATACTCCTGACAGTCTCTCCATTGATAAATTGGTTTATGCTGTTTATGCTGTGCCTATTCTCATATCATTCCCTGGTAGCATGTATTGTATTATTAGGTCACATGTGGTGGTTAACTGGCACAATTGTGATACGGTATTGCTCAACACATTTTGGCCTAATCTGCACTGAATACTGTGTTTCAACACATGTTCACAACTGGAGGCGGTTTCTCTTTTGACGCACTACTGCTGCTGAAGTAAATGGTCCGGATAAGAACAACCAGCTGAGCAGCATGCCTTTCAACATTTTGGGTAATATTTGGTTGATGCTAGGGAATATACACATCGGATATATCAAACTTGAGTGAGGCAAGTATGGCAGTCTGTACCTCAACCTACTCAATAATGCCATCTGTTGTTTTGTTTGCTGCCCGGTCTCACTAAATGGCGTATGAATGACACGGTAATCACAAGTCATTTTGCGTGCAGTAAGAATGTCGTTCTTGCTTTTGGCATGCCATTTGTATTCCAAGTAGTCCCTATTAATTAATGAATTATCCATATTAATTAATTAATTATGGATTAAAAAGTAAGAAAAGGCAGCTTCCACTGGGTGTTAGGGGAGGTTGTTGGGTCCAACAAACACAGGACTATCAACCAGGAGACCAGTGCTCGTGTCCCAAAGTGTTGAGTTATTTTGAAGTTACGTTTGTGACATGTTTTATAGTGACGTTTGTGATGTGTTTTCCGTACTTCTGTTACATTGTTCCGTGCATATTTTACTTAGTTTACATGGTTATTTTAAGCCCAACCATGATGTTTTTCCTGTCACGTTTCAGGAAAGCAGGTTTGGACCCAAATGCACAATGAATTGAAGAGGTGGTAACAGGAACAGTTTGATGATTTAATAACAAAAAAGACATAAAGTTCAGAGTCCAAAAATCACACTGGTAACAGCAATAAATCCAAAACAACGGAATACTGAGTAACCGGAAACACTAGAAGCAAAGCAGGTACACTGCATACAAGGAATGATGAAAGACAAACCGATAAAGATCAAAGGAACTGAGGTGGTATAAATAGTGACTGACTATATGGGGAAGTGAGAACAGGGGAATTGAGTGCAGAACTAATTAGGGACAGGTGAAACTGATCAGGGCGGGGCAGACAATCTCAAAGGCGGGAAAACACAAAGGCAGGAAGTAAAGCAAAACATGACACATGAGGAGGGAACCTGCAAAATAAAACAGGAAACAAACTACAATCAAAACCCAGGACCATGACATTTCTTATACCTGACTGAGTGGTTTTGTTGCCTAAAACTAACTGCGTTCGTTACCGTAGTTTTGTTATATGACAACCCGGTTTCACTCCCAACTCGTCAAGTACCGCAGCTTGGTCAGTGGCCCAAGACATCTGATACCAAGGTAAACCCATCCGCGTCATCATTAGACAATCAGAGCAACTGATGCAGTATAAAGAGAATCAAATCCTCATTAGGTTGGATGGGTCAAACAAACACAGGACTTTCACCCAGGAGACCACTGCCCATGTGTGAAACCAAGTCAATGTTGAGGTTTTGACATAGTTTTGTTAAGTAACTTCCACAATTTACGCCTTATAGATATTTTACGTAACAAACATACTTATTTTAACCCCAACAACGATTGTTTCCTAAGCCTTAACAAGTACTTTTTGTTGCCTAAACCTAGCCAAGTAGTTTTGTTCTGTAAGTAAACCTAAAAACTAAGTAAACCTGCATTGGAAGTTTATTTTGAAAAGACAGTAACATGCGGAAAGTGACACACCGTCTCTGCCACTTCCAAAACTGATACTAGAGCGGTACCTAGACTTTCACAGTTTGACGAGTTGGGAGTGAAAATGTGTTGCTATGTAGGGGAACAATTGATTTTGCTGCTTTATGTTATTTATCTACATTGAACAGTGCATTTCTTATTTACTTGAAATATTTTTTGTTGTTGTTGTTGCTGAATTGAATAATTGGAAAAAAAATGAAAGACCTATTGTTTGAATTGTCTTGATCTTGGGTTGATCTCAGCTGTCTTTAATTCTGGATTTGTTAATAGTCCATTTGTCCGTTTATTTATGGTGGAAGACATTAATCTTATCTTTGTGGATTTGACTTGTTACTCACTTAAACATACATCTTAAATGGTAGGAGAGAGACCTGACTGGCACAGTTAAATGTTAAGTTCTGCCAAACCATAGCAATTGAATAATTCTTGATCTCGAGGCATTGAGACAACTCTGGATACAATGGCAAGGTAATTCAACATTCATACAGTATCTAAATATGCTATTGAAAAACTCAGAAATAAAAGTGAATAATACATTAAAATTGGCCTCGCTGTAGATAATAAAAAGTGACTAAAAATGAGTGTTTTAAAAGAGCAAAGCATATACATTTCTTCCCCTTCTACCTCAGAATCCACACACTGAGACACTGTTAGAATATGACTAAGAGACAATAAGGCCTTATCATGGATATCATTACAGTCATCATGTGTATGCTAATGCACTTGTATATGCTTTGTTAGGCCATGGTCTGCTACACACCCCGGGTAGGACAGGAGCCATTCATAATTGATACCCAACGTTTACTGCAAGCCCAGGTGTGTTGCAGGAAATAACCACTGACCCAATTACAGTTTGCATCCAGCATGCTTTGGTTAATTTGTGTAAAAGCCATAATTGCTCTTGGTTTTATAATTCATGAACAAGGGCGTGCGGCACTGGCAGAGCACCAGCAGCATCTATTACTCAACCACCCATGAGTGCATCCTCACACTCGCTCTACACAGACAAATAGTAAACATGTGCATGTGTGTGTGTGTGTGTGTTTGTGTTTGCACTCACGCACATGCACAAGACAAACACAAAGCCTGGAAATGCATGTGGGCTAAATGGTTGCAGATGTTAATATTGTGAGTGAGACACATTATGAACTTGAACTCTGGTGAGTTGCCACTGGGAGATACTAATGCGTTTTGGCTGTTTTTTTCTTTTCCTACAGGTGCCGCCGCCATCCGAAAAGATTGGCAGCTGGTGGGGGTCAACATGCCCATTGTTAACAGCATTGCCCATAAAGAGGAACTGCACTACATGTTTGAGGCTGTCTGTGTTCCTGGGATGGCACGGATCAAATTCACACTGTTTACTGTTCAGTATTTCATCCTGCTTCGCCACATCCCTCTTCTTATTGATTCACTAATGTACTTCATATTTCGGAGGCAATTTTGTGGTTCGATGGTGTATATTTCTTCATAGACAATATTATATCACATTCAGCTATTTTTAAGTAAATCTACCAAGGCCTTTGACTAGAACAATGGTTCCCAACCTTTTTTTTCAGATTTTTCCTCTAACTTTTGCATTTTTTTGTGAAATACTGGACTCTTCTTCTTTACAATTCTTCAAAATTAAATAAGCCAAGACAGAAAAATGTTGAATTGGTCACCATCACGCCCACAGTGGCCATAAGAGGGTCACAAGGCAAAACAGTTGGGAAGCACTGCTCTATGATATCAACAGTAGAGGTCAGCTTTTAGTGTCAAGAACCCACATGCCAGGGTGCATTTCACTAGCAATCACTGTTCAGCAGCCTATACAAGGACAGACACAAGAGACACTTGTTTCTCCAGTAGCCACAAAAGACAAGAATACATTTTTGTAATTTGAACTGGGCACAGCGCCATGGCCTTGTTTTCCATCCACGCTCATATTTTCTTAATGAGCTGTGATTATTGTTCCGTTTAGCTCTTCATACAGTAGACTACAACCCACAGCTGGAAACAAGACGTTAAAAAATGAAGTGTTAAAGAGTAAGTTATAAAGGTGTAGGGGTGACCCCGAGTAGTCCTATTTGATGATTCAATCTAAGGAGCTTGATTCGACTGCCAATCTCAGAGTCAAATTTTATCAGTGGCAGGAATGTGGGAAAAAAAAAAGATCATTCCATTCTGGCTATATGGGATTTTACATAGAATTGGTTGGTTTCTACCACTAAATCAGGATATATATCCTATTTTTTATAAACATCAGCCTAATACTGTTAATATTGCACTATCCAGTACTAAAGTTGCACTATCCAAATTTGCGCAGCATCTTGGCAATAGCCTCAGAAAGGCAAAACAACAACAGCATAAGGCTACTGTGTCAAAATGAAATAATACATTTATTAATCAGAGCACTCATATTAGAACGTAGCACTATCAGAGTGCTAAACATATTTATAATTTATGAATGGGGATGGGAGGTGGAATTAGGCCCAAAATTTGTATTCATAACCACAAAAAGCAAGTAGGCTAAGAAACCGTGACATGTCGTGTCTGTCGATCTCCTCCACTCTGTTTCAGTACTCTGGACAGCGCCACAGCTACACACAACAGACAGCGCTATACCCTTGTGACGCCGGGCCAAAGAAAATAGATGGAACATGTCCTATTATAAAATAAGTTTTTATGCCATGTCAAGAAGACGAGAATATGTTTAATTGGGTGTTTCAGCTCTTTTGTCTGGTGTGGAAAAGAATGGGAGCCAATGTTGCAATATGGAACAATGAGCAAAAACTAAATATGATTCGACGATCAGTCGACAATAGGCAAAACTTCACCAGTCAGATTTGACTATGTAAATTCTTAGTTGGGGACAGACCTCTATAAAGGTGTAGATCTTCCAATATAAACTAGATATGTGCTGTACTGAAGTCACTAGGAAAAGTACCAAACAGGCCCATGACTGAACCTTTACAATTCTAAAATTGTTGTAACCGCATCAACTTAACAACTGAGTCAATGGTGGTAGATTTTGGCTTTTTTGTGAGTGCTGTTTTCTTTCTAATTGCTTTCTACACTTTGATGATTCATAATGTGATTCATAGCTTTTAATTCAGATAGAACATAATTTCAGAAAGCAATCTACATAACTAATTGTCTTGCATTGTTTTGGGCCTTGTGACCTCTACAAAAGAGATCTACAGTTATTTCCTTTTTTCACAAATTAACCAGAAGGGCAGTCCTAAAGGACAGAGGAGAGATAGTGGCATTCAATGAACGATTCAGCAAAAAATTTGTTTGAGTTAAAATTGAAGGTTTAAGATGTAACATATAAAACCATAAACACAAGCAGCGGCTATAAAAGACAAGAATTGCCTTTTAATGCTGCCCATCAGCATCTGTAGTTCAAACCTGCAGCTGTTGTTACTTTATTTTCAAGTAGGTGGCGCAGTTTGAACTGCAGCAGGACTGTAGCAAGGTAGACTGTCCTTGCAAGAAAGCATCTGTTGTTTCGGCAATAACTATCCAATAATGTCAACGCATTGGTACGCTCATTTGCATGTTACTGCCACCAACTCCGCCCATGCAATTGTTGACATTGCACTGGGGGAAATGTCAACTTTAACATTCCATCTTGGCAGTGTACATACAAAATACTGCACTTCCATAGTAAGGCTTATATAATAATGTATTTTTTAGTTGAACGTTTTTGACAAAAATGACAAAAAATATATTCATATTGTGAATGTAATGCTGAATATTTGGTTTGTCAGTGCTATGTTCTGTCTTGCTCTTCCATCTGTTCTGCAAGTTTGCAGTTTTCTGTAGTCTGCAGGTCTGTAATGGTCCGTGCCAAACTGGATCTGTAGCCCTCGCAGACTGTGACTTTGCTGGGATATTTGGACAAAATGGGCAATCACTACTCACATGGTTTTAGCTAGGCCGGGGGCTGATTATATACAGTATATCACAGTAAAAGAGCATGCACAAGAAAATGATGAGGACAATAGTGAGAGAGAGGGAGAGGGGCGATAGACGGAGAAATGTAGAGGAAATGTATAAAGGATTTTAAAGAGTCATTTGTCTGGCTCCTTAATGAGAGGAAGCGGAACAAAGACCCCGGCTAATATTCCGAGGGGTCTAATTAAAATTAGGTGTGATCCGATGGAGGAAGGAGCCACAGAGGTGATTTTAGTCACAGCCCAAAAGAGACCGGCTAATTAGGGAGAGTGATGGCCTTTACTTGGAAACCACTGGAGAGTCGCAGGGCACACACATTGTCCACGTCCCTCTGGCCTGGCATAGAGATTGCTGCCATAGTCTTCGGTACAACCAGGGCAGAAAGAGAAAAAAAAAGACACTACAGGGGAATGACACGAGAACATCGGGCAACAACAGGGTCGCTGCAGTCGGAGGGCGGCTGTGGACTTTGATTGGACGACGAGAGCAAAGACGAATTCAATCCCTGCCATTTCTCATTTTCACACACAGCCAGCTGCTCTATTTCTGTTCTCCTCGTCTGTGTTTTCCAAGTGTTCTTTTCAAAACTGTGGGATGGAGGCAGACTTCAGCTCAGGCTAAAAAAAATGTTCCCTAGCTGCGCGAAGAAGAAGTCCAAGATTTCATCCTCCCACCCAACGCGTCGAGAAAATAACCCTGACGCCTGAAATAAATTAATTAGTTTCATCCTCGCCAAATTTCGCCGTAATTTCATTTCGGTGCTCAATCGGGATCCCCTCCAAGCTGTTTGAGCCATGTCACTCTCATTGATGAAGTAACATCAATAGCTATTTGTCAATGTGAGCATTATGTATATGAGCTATCGGGTTTTCTTTGATTTTTCCCAACTGCTTGTGCGTGTTCATCTTACCTTTGACATTGAGGGAATGCCGTCTTGTTGTTCTTTATGAGACTGTGATAGCACTTGCCCTAATCTTAATTGATGGCGCTGTGGCTCATCTGCTAAAAGCAGCCTATATTTATCTGCTGGGACTATATATGTGCACTAATAGCAATTGCTTTCTGCTGCCTGTCCTTGGGAAGCTGCCAGGAAGACTGCGAGAGGGCAAGAAGTATCATCCTGACGTCTCAACGCCGTAGCACACTAAATCATTCTGGTCATAATAAAAGCACATGCAAAGACTGCATAGTTCCATAAACACACAGTCAGTCTTGCCATTGTCTGTGGCAGTAGGTTTTTATTTAAAACAGAAGAGGTTTTAACAGTCAAGAATCGGAGACTGAGATGATGTGAATAAGAGAAAGACCTTCGCTCCAATATAACCAATTACATTTCACACCACAGGCATGGAATTGTCAAATGAAGCGGCTGAAATGTTCGCGTGTCTGAAAATAGACTCCTTGGCTCGGTGTAAGGTATTTACGGGAGGATGAGTTGGCAAGCTAAATCATAACAGGACAAAGTGCAGCCTGGTTTGTGTCCATTTTGTGTCCATCACGGTGGATATAAAAGTATGAATACAGTGTCAGAACAGACTTAGGAATTTAAAATATCATAACACGATGCAATTATGAACTAAGTTAGTTTAGAAGGCTTGGAAATTTCAACTTTTTTTTACTTTATTTTTTCAGGGAAGTTTCACTGAGAGGGAACTTATTTTTGCAGGAACACCCTGATCCCATTCACACAGTTACACACATTCACACCTGGAATCTTCCCAGAACAACCACAGTTTGATCTGCTGGCCACTGATTAACTCCACCGGAGCACTTCAGTGGTGGTAATGAGGGAGGGGCAAGCGCTGCTTTTTCACTTTCCCCACACAGATTTATTTTGCTGGTCCGGGGACTGAACCGACGATCTCACAAGCTCACATCTCTAACCTTAATGCTTTGTCCACATTGGGAACATCAGGAGCGCGTGGCGGCTGTGTGATTCACGCGTCGGGTGTTCACACCAGCTGTGTTTCTGCTGCTGCAGCTGCTGCTGTCAGCCCTTTCTTTCTACATAGAGATTGCCTTTCATAATGGAAATTTAATTTCATTATAAATATTATTTATATTTATTTTAGACAGAGAAAGGTTAAGAAACATGTGGTAATTTGTAAATAATAGTAATAATCCACAATTAAAACCCTGTACTATATTAATTCATGGAGCTCTCCAAGTCACTGCATGTTCTACAACACTGTCTGGCACATATTTCAGAATAAAAGCCTTGTGTTAACAAATGAAGGAATTCTGTCCACAGAAAAAATGCTTGAGGGCTTTTATTTCGAAATGAAAGCAGGAAGTGTTGATTTAAAAATAAATCTTTACTTTCTTTCATCTCCGTTAAATATTCAACAGATAGACATCGAAACTGTAGTAATGTTGCTGATATGATGTCAATATACAGTCAATAGATCACTTTAACTGTCTGTTGTTGCGTCTCACGCGGGCAGTGTGGCTGCTCTAACCTGTTAACACGCCAAAATAAAAAACAACAGGTAACGCAGCCGCCACGCACTCCTGATGTTCCCAGTGTGGATGACGCTTAAGGCCACAGCTGCTTGTTTAGATTTGGTTTGTGGAGACTGTCCTCCTGAGATGAACGACAGCATCAGTTGTTTCAACAAGTGCCCCGAAACAACATATATTTATGATCAAGCAACAAAATCCTCTAGCGAGCGTAGTAATAATGACGGGAGCAAAGAAGGAAGTCAGCTGACGATATTATAGAGCAACAAAGTGGAGAGGAGGTCAGGGTGCATGGACTGGTCAGCAAAACATTGGACTTAACATGTTCAATGATTTTTTTTTCTGCCTCCGTGCCAGCAACAGCTATGGCCGGAGGCATTATGTTATCAGGTTGTCCCTCCATTCCTATGTACCATTCCCGTGAACGCGATGTCTCAGGAACGCCAGGAGGAAGTTTCATTACATTTGGCACAAACGTCAACTTGTACTCATAGATGAACTGATTAGAATTTGGAGGTCAAAGGTCAAGGTCACTGTGACCTTATGTTCATCCCATTCTCGTGAAAGCGATATCTCAGGAACGCCTGTAGGGAATTTCATTACATCTGGCAAAAACATCCACTTGGACTCAAGGATGAACTGATTAGAATTTGGTGGTCAGAGGTCACTGTGACCTCACCAAACACGTTTTTGGCCATAAATCAAGAATTTATATGCTAACCATGACATAATCATACAAGTCTAATGGGATAAAATTATAAAGTGATGACATTTTGGACATACAAACTGTAACTTGACTGGTTGGCGGAGGAATACATGTGTTGCTTTTTGCAACAACTGTGACCCGGCTATGCAGACAAACCTTGATGATGAACATGAGTTTATTCCCATAAGAGGAGTGAGGAGTTTATTAGTTTCAAAGTGATTTGAATGCAAATTATCTACCACGGAAAAATAAGTGATCTTTTGCAATTTATGCAGAGTGGTGGTTGCCTCAAAGGACGCCAACACCAGACATATATTTCATCACTAAAGACAGAATTACCTGTCTAAGCATGAGGGGCAACTCTGAAGTATGTCAGCAGTCTAAAAGTCCAACTAGGTCCAGGGCTTTGCATAAACCAGCCACCAACAGCTGCCGCTGGGTAATTTGCAGCCCAGTATCTCAAAGAATTATGATCATATTGGGCAAATCCGCAGCGCATGTTTTACGTCCAATGCCAACATTTAGTGGCAATGCAGGAAGTAGTGTACTCTATTCTGCAGTGAAGTGAGAACTACAAAGGGTATGGAGATCAGAGCGACGTATTGACATGTTAAACCTCTGACTTTCATGCAAAAGACAGGAGTTCACAACCCCTCAAGATCCAACAGCTAGCATTAGCTTTTTAAAACCATAAATATCAGCTTTATAAACATATACAGCTTTATCCTAATTGTAACCATGCTGTAGTTACTCAACCCGATCTCATGGGATGGCGTATGAATAGCAGGATATTTCCGAGTGTCATGATAACACATTTTAGGCTTTTCACTTGTAATTTACACGTCACAGGCTTAATGTTGTGAAACGGCTTATTTCATGTCATTAAACGCCGCGTTGTTAGCATATATTGTAAAAATAAATAATTAAATAAAGTATTGTTTTTGGATGTTGCTATTGACCATAATCTGTAGTTTGACAGAATTGACCAGTATCATTGTTGTAGTTGTCTAACTTCAACCAAACTGTAGTTTGCATGTGTAAATATTGTGAAAAGAAATAATCAAAATACAATAACAAAAACATGTTTGTATGTTAAAAACGTTACAGAACGTAATCTGAGGTTTTGCAGAATTGTCCAATATCAGAATTCTTTCTGGAGATATGGGTTGCAATTTAATAGCAGCCAGGATAAAATATCAGATAGATAAAATCAAAACTATCTGATTACTATCTGAACTATTGCCAGATAACACTACAGTAGGTGCAATGGAATGTGTTTGCTTTTGTCAGGGTGTTTTTGATACTGTACAAGTTTGCTATATTCCATAATGATGTTTTTTAATTTTCATAGCCAAAGTGTTTTGGATGTAAGAATTATGCATTATGCATTGCAGAATTTCCATGATTCTTACTGGGCTGTGTTGCTATAGTTCATCCAATCAGGACAACCATAATTATTACCAATAGATTGGTTGTAAGAACAGGTGCAGTCTTTTATGTAAGTCCTCACAGAATTGTATTCAATTTCTATTAAATTCAGCAGTTTCACATCACATCCTCTGTACAGCATACTATACTGCCAATATATTTATTGTGACACTGCCGACTTTGTTGACGGACTTCCACCATGAAGTATTCTGACAATATTTCATGACATTAGTAAATTGTCACTTCAAACCTGCAGGAGTCCGGTCTTTGTTTAAAGGCTCAGTGTTCTGTGGTGCACTCCAAAACCACTCATGTGGGGCGTGATGTGCCCAGTGGCTGGGATCTGACAGGCTACGGGTGCCACGGCAGGTTTACAGAGACCTCCGATGAGAAATTGATCTGACAACCATTCAAGGGTAAATCATTTCCACAAGTTAATTACTTCGGAAGAAGGGAGAAAAAAAAAAGAACACGGCTGAAACTCTGAGGCATCTGTGCAGAGTGTGAGAGCCAGGTCTGCACCGAGGGAACACCACTACTTACCCACTGATGGATCACATGAGCTGCTCCGTGTGTGCTGCTGTTTATGGATTAGTCTAACTTTAAATTTAAAAAACTTCAAGACACTGCATTCGGAGAAATGTTTTATTCTCCACTCTAATGCATTATTAAAACCCCAAAATCCAATTGTGTTATTTGATTCCCTCAGTGTTTTATTCATGAACGCTTCTGATTGATAGCCAAGACTAAACAAAATAAACATCCTTTTTTTTTTTTCTTCATCAGGTTTTACACCATGTAACATCTTTGCCTTTTAGCCAGACAATTTACACATCGTCTCTGATTAGATTTGTGCATTTTAATAAAACCGTGGGTGAACTCCAATCTCCTCTAAGTGACTTTAATCTGCTCAGATTAGTCGATTTGTGCCACGCTTGAGTATAATTCAGTGAGAAGGGATGCATTTTTATGGATAAGTAGTCAATAACATCAGCATGTTAGTGCCATAGTGCTCCTTGGCTGGGATCCAACCTGTTAATACCATTACAACAATACTGGTAAAAGGCCTGTTGGCTTTGCAAATTGAGCCACTGTGGGCTCGCTGGGATCTGATTGGATTTCCCCCCAGTCCTGCGGGCTGGGAACATGTGTTCCTGCGATCCCCAGAGCGGCTGTCGGTTTTCTGACGCTGATGTTTCTCTCTGGAAGGACAGAATAGAGAGAGTGGAGGGGGGGGGACAGACAGAGAGTGAGAGACAGAGAGAAGCACCCGTGGCTATTTACAAAACATTCATTGTTTTATCTGCACGAGGCAGTCAGAGGCCTTCCCAGTCCTCTCTACCTCTCATTAATCAGTGACAAAGCCTTATTTAAGTGCTTGTTGTCTTGACCTATTCATGACTGACGTTGGCATTTAAGAAATACCAGCGCAGAGCGCCGCCGTATCGGCAGGCTGGGTGGGACGGGAGGGTCTTGCGCGTAGCATTTTAGTCGGAAGCAGAGCCATTAATATGTTTCTCCTCAGAAGAAGCTGTCAGCCCGGCGACAGCCCCCTCCTCAGACTCATCAGTCAGAGGGTGAAGGGAGTTCACTCCGGGTTGATGAGCTCAATGGGTGATCACCTTTTGTAATGAGAGCGACAGAGATAGCGAGGAGAGCAAAGCAGAGACAGAAAGGACAGGGTGATTCACCTGTTCGGAGAGATAAAAGAAGGAATAGGGAAGCTTAAATAGAGAGTGAAATAAAAGAAGGAATAGGGAAGCTTATAAAGAGAGTGAATGAGAGATGCAGAGACGAGAATGAGCCATCCGTTCACAAAAGCACGCAGGAAGGGGAATCGGTGGGGAAGAAGAGAAGCAGAGAGGAGCGAAGAAACGTAGACTACTACTACAGACAGGATTTAATTATTCTGATGATGATGATGATGTCGATGAGGTCGATATTCCGGCGGCCAACGTGCGAGCGGAGAAGTGGAGGCCCACGACGCACTTAGTTGACAAAGGTCAGCCTCTCACAACTTCCCCTCCTGACTCCTGTATGGCTGCACATCAGTCAGCCCGGCTTCATCATTAACACGTTCTCTGTCAAGGCTTTATCACAGGTCAAGTTCAATGGCGCTCCTGGCAAATAAAAGCACTTCATAACTCAGCCGCTTTATAAGCACGACTGGGTGATTGACAGCGGCATAAGCGATGAAGCGACAGCAGAGATGGATGGATGGAAGGGAAGAGATGTGATCAGTGGGGAAGGAAGGCAAATAGAACACACATAGAAATGCAAAGGAAAAATCTAACCTGAGATATAACATGTTATGTATATTTTGTAATTACAACAATTAGACATGGCACATTACAGCAGTGCTTTTCTGTCTACTCTCACTTTTTCTCTCGACTGCAGAAACCCTTCTGTGCTGCTGTTATCACTCTCTCCACCTACATGTACACAGCACAGCAAGCCCTTCACTGAGAGCTTGTCAAAAACACATATCTGGGGAAAGTACAATTGCAGGAACTGAAGTAGATGCAAACAATGGAGGATGAGAGAGAGTGCGACTTTTTGTCTCAATACTCACTTAGTCCAGAGCAATTGTTTCCAGGGTAGAGTGGATACAAAATGTTTTCACTCCTCCGCACATTTTCTTGCATTACAAAACTAACTCATTTTGGTTAGAAGTTGCACAAAGCTCTCTTTTTTTATCAAAAAGTGGAAGAACTCAAATTAAATTAGATATAAAATCAAATTAAGGAGCGACCGAATTTAAGAAAAACAGGTGGAAGTATAAAGGTCCAATCACAGAACATTCTAGTGCACAAGTGTGCTACCCTTTCACTTACTTGGTACATACGTGTATTATCTTATTTAATGCTCTATTAATCAAATTGGTTGCACTGTAAACCGATACAAGATGATAGAATCTATTCAGTGTAATTCAAAGGTCTTCACTCCACAATCATTAAATATGAATTTCATTGCATCTGACATCAGTCTCTGCCAGATTCTAAGCATGTTTCACTCTTTTTTTTGGGAGCGCCTTACTCTTGGTGCGCCTCAGGTTTCTCTGGGTGGAGAAGAAAAAGTTAGGACGAGAACATTTTCTTGCACAGAGTTGAAGTTCGAAAAAAAAGGTTATAGAAATATCAGTTTCTCATCAAGAAATACAGTATTGACTTTTATTTAAAGCGGCTATAAGCAATCAATATTTTTTATATAAACAGTGGATCACATGACTAAATGTATGTGAAAGGGGTTGCTCATAATGATGAACCCACAGAGAATTATAACGCAATTTGCAGCTCCTCTCAGCTCTACGGAGTAATTTTAATGTCTTTCAGCTCATTGTTTTGGTTTTACAGCCCACAACTTTACTGTGTTGGTTCACTCTCACTATTCTCATAGCATTGTTTCGGCAGCAACAGGCAGCTGTTCTGGTGAAAGAGCTCTAAAATGAAATTTTAAATAAATTTATATTTCCAGTGGGTAGTGTGACAAAAAATCCACAATGTTATAAAAATTGTTCAGGACTACACTAATTATAATTATTTTAATTACTTATAGAGATGCCTTTTGAAATGAAGTGGTCTTGACTGAATCATAGACATAATTTCAAGTGCCTTGGTGATTTCCTGCTTTAGGCTCCAGTTCATCAAAATGAGCAAAGCCCTCTGTCATTTTAGACATTTACAGCAATGGCGATCCAAACTTCAGAGGTCATACACAATGTCGGACAGCTTTCTCGTGAAGCTCTCACAACAGTTCATGGTCATAGATGAAAAGCAAGCCAATGAATGGTGGTTGTGCATTGTATCTATTAGCATGGATTCCAAACATTTAAGTGGGTTGGAGTGCTTTCAATGTCTGTTTAATCAATTGTCCAAATTACTATTGGTCGCTCCATTTAAATTATAGAAAGTTCGACTTCACTATTTGTAGCTGACTGATGAAAGGTTCTCTACATTTACTGTGGCTTGAAATGATAGTCGTCAAAAAAAAAAAAAAAAAATCTACTTACAGTATAACCACCGCATCCTCAACTGGAACATTACCAGCGTAATGCACCTTAGCATAGAATATCTATTGTCTCTCTTCACATGATTTACTACTGGCTACAGGTCATAGATAGTTATACATTTTCATACATCATTATCATTGCCTACAACAGACAATGTATTTTCTTGTTCAGTATTTGGGATGAACCTGTTGACTATCCCATGTATATTTTAATTTTAAACATAGAATGTGTGAATGTCCTGTGTATCCCAACATCTGTTTTTTTTCAGAGCATCAAAATAAACAGATGTTGGGTTTTGATAAAGAGTATTTTTGATTGATTACATCGTAAAGGTTTAGATAAAATATAATAACTCTTCTATAAAATATTATAGTTCCAGTGGGTAAAAACTGCAGCACTACACTAATTATTATGTTAATTACTTGTAGAGATATCTTTTGAAATTTGAAGCGGTCTTGACTGAATCATAGACATGACTTCAAGTGGCTTGATGATTTCCTGCTTTAGGCTCCAGTTCATCAAAATGAACAAAGCCCTCCGTCATACTCTTAGGCCGCCCGCACATGATCAGCGGTAAAACTGCTCTGCACTGGCTGTGCCATGGTTTTCCTGTATGGGGAGAGCGGTGACGCCCAACTAGGCTCAATCGCCGCCCTTGTGGCGTGGTACACGCCTCGAAATTGCCACCGAGTGCTGTGCTCAAGGTTCAAATGATTTCAACTTTGACCTTGATTGCCACTGAGCTTCCAAAGTGCAACCAATGAGATAACAGCTGTATGTGAGGTAGCCAGAGCGACACTTGCAAGCAGGGGAGGTAGAGAGTGATGGAAGAAAAACTCATCCTCTGTGTTTCAGAGTTCCCCGAGCTCTATAACACAACATTAAAACATCTCGCCAGGAAAATTAATGAATGGCACCATGTCAGCAGTCAAATGGGGCTAGCAGGTTTGTGAATAGGCATATAGTTTTACGAACTTAGCCAAATCCAATGCTGAACTTAGCTATTTGATGACGTATACCTGCGCTGCGCTTTGCCTATGCAAGCCCAGGGACAGACTGGCCGTGTGAGCTGTGCGTGATGGCTGCCTCGATGAACTGCTTCATGTCTCACGCGTGTGGCATTTCTGCTGCTGTCAGCCCTTTCTTTCTACAAGGTTTGCCTTTCATAATGGCCATTTCATTTCATTATAAATGTTATTCATATTTATTTTAGATAGGAAAACGTTAAGAAGCATGTGCTTATTTGTAAATAATAGTAATAATCCACACTTAAAATCCCACACTTTATGCATTCATGGAGCCCTTCAAGTCAACACTGTCCTGTAAATATTTCAGAATAAAAGCCTCATGTTGACAAATGAAGAAATTCTGTCCACAGAAAAATAAATGCTAGAGCGCTTTTATTTTGAAACAGAAGCAGGAATTGTTGATTTAAAAATGAGGCTTCACTTTTTTCATGTCTGTGACATTCTACAGATACAGACACTTGACAAATGAAACTGTAGTAATGTTGCTGGTATGATGTCAATATACTGTCAAAAGATCACTTTCACTGTTTGTTGTTGCTGTGAACCGTGCACTGCTCACGGTAAAAATAGGCGAGACCTCGAATCTCTAAAAGAGATGCAGCTGACACGCAGCCGAGCTGCGCTGCTGATGTTACCTGTGTGGCTCAAGTGTCTGCACTATGATCTGCCAACACGACATCCCATCCCTTTAAATATCGCCGCTTTGTCACGCCACTTGGCGCCGCCACGCCCCTTGGCGCCACTACGCCCCTTGGCGCCGCCACGCCCCTTGGTGTTGGATTTTCGGCGTCAAAACCACTATAATTACCTTTGGCCTTACTTTAGGATTAGGCAACAAAACAACTACAGTTAGGTTTAGGGAAGAACTACATGGTTGGGCTTAAAATTATTACACTGAACATTGTGTACATGGGATACGAACGAACAGCTGATTGTGACGTGACGCGCCTCCTGGATGAAAGCCTTGTGTTTGTTGGACCCATCTACCGTCCCTCCCACCCGCTCTGTGTGTGTCTTTTCGCTTTTAAACTACGTCACCACACTCCCGTTGCACTTTCTCGGAGCGTTTATTGTTGCCGCGGATAGGTTTACATTATACTGTAGATAATGGAACTTCCAGTGCGTTTCATACCGGTTTCTAAAGGGTGCCTTGTGTGGCGGTACCGAATGCGACGGCCGTGACAAAGCCTCTGTATTTAATGCCCTGGGAATGATAACTGGCTGGATCTGCACCCTACCTCGTGGTGAGCGAAGAGCAAATTTCTTGTCATCTGAAGGCAGTTTTTATGGCAATCCAAACTTAAAAGGTCCACACAATATCAGCAGCCTTCTTGTCAAGCTCTCAAAGCGGTTCATGGTCATAGATGAAGAGCAAGCCAATGAATGGTGGTTGTGCATTGTATCTATTAGCATTGATTCCAAACATTTAAGTGGGTTGGAGTGCTTTCAATCTCTGTTGCATCAATTGTCCAAATTACTATTGGTCGCTCCATTCAAATTCTAGAAAATCAGACTTCACTATTCATAGTTAACTGATGAAAGGTTCTCTAAATCTACTACGGATGGAAAAGATGATAGTGGTCAGAAAAAAAAGTCTACTTACAGTATAACCACCGCATCCTCAACTGGAACATTATCGGCATAATGCACCTTAGCTGCCCCCCTCCAACCAACCCCACCCCACCCTACCCCCTCCTAAACCCCCGCTATTTTTCTCCTAAACCAATAATCCAGCCCCCTCCCTGTTGGGGCCACTCCCTCACTTTTTTCCCACGGATCGCTACATCCCACATGTTGGTATTTGGAAACCCTGCTTGTCATCTAAGACCTATCAGAGCAAGGCAAGTCTTCCTGCCAGAAGTGATTATTAAAAGATGTAGGGGAGATGGGGAGGAGGGAGCGTTGGGGAGCAGTGAGGGGGGGAGGGCAGGGCAATGAAAGACAGGGGATGGAGAGAGAGAGAGAGAGAGAGAAGGCCCACTAGTGTCAAGCAGGGCTGAGTCTTCCGATTCAAAGAGGGATTTTCACATTATGATTCTGCAACAGTGTATTGCATACTTCAAAGACCCTATTACAAAGACCTATTAGCATTCATGCTGCCATTCACATCCTGAGTCCAACACCTGCATGGGAAATAGGGGCAGGATTTGCGGCGAGGAGGACTAGCTGAGATCACAACGCTGGGGCAGATGACTTGGGGAGGGGGGGTACTTTTCAGAGTGAGGAGTCATAGGACATGAATTTTAATTAATACCACTGTCTGAATCATGCAATGGCGATGAAGGAGAAGGCAGCAAAATCTTAACAACCTTGGTGTTTATCCTTTGTTTCAGCATGATTCTCTGTTCTCCTGAAATTCCATAAATTGAGCACTTCTTAATTATTCTACATTTGTCTTACTGACAACAAATGCAACAATAAAAATCCCAAACCAAACCAACAGTCTGTCTAAAGTACTTTGCAAATAAGCCCATTTCTTCCTACTGAGGACGTGAATCTTTAAAAATGGGTCACAAATATTTATTTTTTTATATTTTAAAAAGGGCTATGTAATCTTCAAAAACAGATGGGCACTGTAATTTGCAGGAAACGATACTCAAACAGGCGTAAATAGTATATTTGCCGAGGACTATTTTCTCCAGTGGATTAATACACATTTGGTGCTTTAGTGATTATTTCCGGCAGCAGGACGTTGTATGTGGAATTGACTCAAAATAAACTGCAGTGCCAGTGCAAAACCGTGGCTCTGATTTAGGTATTTTTAATAGACGCACCGATCTGATTGGTTGAATTGGCATCGGTCCTGATACTGACCAATACCCAGATATAACTAACAACATTAAACTGAAGCTCCCTTCAATTCAAAAGCTGCTGTGAGCTACTTTGATCTGCCAACATATTTATCCTACTCATTACTTCCTGTATGTGCTTCACAATAAAATCAATCGGATTTGAAGGTATAGGCCTTTACTGCATAACCAGAAGTGTTGAAAAAATGTTACGTGGTTTGTAGCTAAAATTGACTAGACTATTTTTTTCTGAAACATTATGTAACATTTTGTGCACTTTAATTGTCAGGACGTCAGTTTGAAACCCTGCATTTATTGTTAGATTTTATCACATGGTTAACAAAGCTTACTAACAGAGAATGGATCAGAAAACAGGGACTGGCACATCTAACTATAAAGCAAGGAATTTCTGTCTGTCTTTCTGTCTGTCTGTGTGTCCTTTGCATATCTTGAGAACTGCTCATCCGATCACTTCACACTTGGCAGGTGTATTGCTGGGGACTCCATGGAGTGCTTTTTCGAACTTGGTGCAACTTGGACACGCGACACATTCAATATTAATACATTTTGAATAAACATGCACACAGCCCTCTGTGCAGCAGCGGGGGCGGGACTTCAGGGCTCTGCAGACTGAGTTGCGCATGTCGTCTGCAGTGGGTACACCAAGTTATTTCGGGGTACAATGAGTTAGAATAGACACATAATTCAATATTTGTAATATCTAAACATCATAATACATCTATAGCTGTTTAGGGCCCTTTTAGTTGGAGGCTCCAGGCAGTTGCCTACCTTACCTAACGGTTAAGTTTGTCCCTGGCGTTTTTTCCTGTGAGTGTATTCCACCAGTATTTCAGACCGTGAGTTGCCACGACTTGGGTGTGTGATGTCATGGAAGATGATTTGCTCAGGACCTAAGGAAGTGCAGTGTCAAGTGTGAAGTTGTTTGCCGAGCGGCTCACGAGAAAGCAGCAAGCAGCAACACCACAGGCGAGGCATTCAGCACGCTCTGAACAGGCATATTTTGAAGTGGCACTGCTCTACCAACAAACTTGTAGAAGCTGAGGTGAAAAACAAGAACAAAAGACAGTCACGAATTGTGAATTAGTTGGAGGAAGAGCAGCAGAAGCATGTAATGAAGCTCAAGGACACCTCCTTAGCCATCCTGTAGACACACAGAGGACAGCAAGTGCAGCATCAGCTCTGATCACCATCAACTAGCATCATCTCAGCGTTGTAAGCAGTTAGAAGGAAACCTGTGTAATTCTAGCCTCATGTTTAATTGCATAAAAAAAAAAAAAAAAATCTCAATTTCCTTGCAGCAAGTTCCCTTAAAGATTTTAAATTTGAAAAAAAAAAAAAAAAAAAAAAAGCACAAGTATTGGTGGTGGATACCCGAAGATTAGTTATCAGAACTGATATTAGTATTGGCTACATGGTACTATGGTTATTTTTTTACCTTTATTGTTGATTTTGTTCTTTTCATAGGATTTATAAACAATAAAAACATTATAGACTATTGCAAGCCGTGGAGCTCCTGTATGGAAAGTGAAAGCATTTCATGGAGAAGATACCCTTCATTTCTTGACTTGAAGAAAATATTTATACTAACATTTTATTCTAACATCAACTGAAGTCGTATTACTTCATATAATTAAAAAAAATGCATATAGTTATTTCTCTTAATGCTGTACAATATACATTATCCCAAAATACATGCTAGTACTCTTATGAAAAGCAAAGTCACAATATTGAGGTCAATGAGATTAATTTCCACAGTCATCCGATTGGAATGTTTGTTATGTGTGACGTTTATTCTTTAGTGCAACGCTGTCCTCCACTTCTCCCACTTTGAGTTGTATACATGTCAATGGATTATGTCTATTTTCCACCAGCCTAAGGATATAGTTTATTCACTTAAGCATGCTCAAGCCGCCGATGAAGGGTTTTTGATGCAACTGCTCTCTCTCTTGCTACACCCCACAAGCTGTTTGCTATGGTTCATTAGCTTTCTGTTGAGTTGACTGCTAACACTTGATATTGTTGCAGGCTGTTCATTCCACACATTTTCCAAGTGCTGCCCACTAGCAGAGCACGATGGGAGGAAGGGAATGCCTGCCATGGTAATGGGAAAAATGTTGTGTTCGCAAAGTGCCAACAGAGCCAACAGTTCATCATGTGGACTGTGGAAATATATATATATATATATATATATTATGTTTGGCTGATTGATTATTCTGGTTTAAGGTGCTCAGAGAGTCAGATATGAGAACATATAAGCCAGATACGGATTTCCCAAGATTCTCTTGAGTCAGTAATATTAATGGTGTCATTATAAGGTATAGCCTGCCATATATGTTGTACTGTAAAGACCATAATTATGAGCAGCCGAATGGGAGGAACATTCACATCAGCCTCTCGGTTGTAATTTTGGGAATTTCTTCCTCCTTTCTGGCTACAAAATCTCCAACCCAGTCACCAGAAACATTTTTGGTATTGTATGTTTCTGCAAACCACGGGATACGTTGAATGTTGACGTTTCGGAACCAAAAAAAAAGTTTCACAAATACATTTCTTATCAGCCTCGCATCACGCTTGCAGAAACGCACAATGACATAGTTAACGTGAAGCGATTGGTTAGGTTTAGGCAACAAAACTACTTGGTTAATGTCAGAAAAAAAAAAAAAGATCATTTAGTGATGGTTTGTGTATAACAATCACCCTTAGTGGACTTTCCTACGTAATGTTATGTGACATGTGTAACAGCCCTACGTAATACAATGTTACAAAACAGCGTTGTTGCGTAAAACAGCGCTGCGTAAAACAGCGTTGCGTAAAAAATGTAGAGTCAACGTTTCCTTTTGGGTTCACATTGGACACAAACAGCGGTCTCCTGGGTGAAAGCCCTGTGCTTGTTGGACCCAATCATCACCTGGCCCACCCACCCTTAGAGGACTTTCTTACTTGCTGTACTCTTTATTTTACCACATAAATTCCAATAATGCCCGCTCCATATACTTTGTCAATTGCTCTCAACGGATACAAAAAAAAAAGAAGAAAAAAACATGTTGAAATTCAACATATCTGTGGTTTGCAGAAACGTACAATGCCAACGTTTCTTCCTGGCGTCTGGGCTGAAATCTCCCTCTTGGAGAAAAGAGTGTCAACAAACTGCAAACTAACAACAAAATGGTTGCAAAACCACCACGGCTGGTTTACAAGGCTAGTAAAGGGGGTTACCGTCTTTAAATAATGCATGGAGGTCATGCTCCCATGATGGAATAATAGGAGGTTTTCTTGTTCTTTCTATCCTGCTAACATTCCTTGAATGCAGCATGAGAATGTGTGACCGCAAAAGAAGGGAAAAAAAGTTGTCTCTAGTGAGTTTTGGCGTGCTTCCTTCTTCACTTGTTCTATGTGTTAACATGTTCATCTGTAACATGCTAACACATAGAACACGTAGTAGACTGCTAACTAATATCATAAATGCATTTTAAAAACATCAGCATCAGCAACATGTCTTTCCAAAAACAATGCCCTGGTTACAAAGGATAATACACACCTTACAATACAACCTTGCAACATAAAAGCAAAACTATCTAACCAAAACTGCATCCCTAGATACCACGAAGGGCGAGTGAGACAGTAAGGGGGGTGAGTTTGGCGAACTAACCATTTACAGACCAGACAAGGACAAAATAACCTCGTGAACTGTGATCAGCAGCAGCACATGGACATCAGCAGGCACCAGGAACAGATATCCGACCTGGCACCAGACGCAAACACACACACACAGGGAGGACAGTTGGACGGATCAATACGGCTGCTCGGAATAAGAAGTACTGGGCTTTTAATACAGATTGCTCTCCTAAATGGATGTGAGCGTCTGCTCAGATACCTCCCAGTGTTAGTCAGCTTAGTTGGAATCAGAGTCAAGAGTTTTCCCTCTTTATCTCTCACTCATATTAACTGTGCGGCCCCTCAGGTGCATGACTATTTGGGGTAAAACAGACAAAATGAGCTCTGTTTACTAATATTATGCCAAATTTAATGAACAAACTCAGCCTAAAGGCAAAAATAAGAACACTCTGTAAATGATTGAAACATATTAAATGCCGACAATCCATTTATGCATCTGCCTCCACATTTAATTTAGCTGCAGATTTGGCTGTTTCTGACTGGAGATTGGCGAGGGTGGAGGATCACAGTATCCCTGGCATTCTCTGTGATCAGCCTCTCCGTAGACGTATGAACGCTCGCCTCAGCGAGAGAAAAGACAAACAACGATCAAAGTAGAATTAAAAGAGAGCGAGAGAGAGCGAGAGGAAAAAAAAACAACCTGCAAAGTTAACACAGGATGTATTGCAAACGTTTTAATGAGTCTACTCTTAATTAGTGCCACAGGAAATCGATGGCTACCCCAAATGCTTGTCATTAACAAACGAGGAGACAGCCAACCCGTGGGACCTGTGCTGAATAACCGGTTTTCTGTCACGTGCTGCAGCTGAGGACCAGAAGGAATGTGAAGTTGTGTGGAAGCGTGTGTGGTTTTTGTGCGTTTGTGTGTTGGGCGTCCTGCTGAGCAAAGCAGAGCGCTGACATTTGTCATGGCTGGAGGTAAGAAGAGAATAGTTAATGTAGCGGAGACGTAGGAAGGCAAAGATCTATAATGCCGTGTATTTTACCTTGACTCATCATTTCTGTTTCAAACATACATTTAATTGTGTCTCTATAAAAAAAACACCTTCCGATGACAATTTATCCCCAAATGAAGGAACAATGGATCCTTTGCTTTTAACCACATGCTATGTCAAATTAAAGCTCACCCTAAAAGTCCAGGGAACTTTATTTCTTTGCTTGTTAGAGGGAGAAAAAAGGTTCTTCAGCATTCTTTATATCTGAGTATACTTACTCCCAACACAAGTATATGGCTGGACCGTGTATGGTCAGTCTGTGAATTTGTGGCTAAATTGTTTCACAGATAGTCAGTGGTCATGTCTGTAATGTTAAATCCAGCGGTACACGTCCGGTGAGGACACTAGGGGACGCGGTGACACAGCCTATCGTGGAATGCACCTGATTGGTTCCTGGTTTTCTGCTCGCCGTTTCAAAACAGGAAAAAGGAAACAACAACTTTCTGTTATTCCATCTAAACAATCCACCAAAATCTACTTCTGAAAACATTTTAAGTGAGAAATAGTCTATGTCACTGCTGAATCTTATTTTATTTTAGAAGTAGATTTTCTAGTTTGACAGCTTGGTCCAAGTTTCGTGAGCCAGACGCGTCGCGCTGGATGGGCTCATTTGCATAAAGTTGAGATTTTTCGACTTTATGCAAACACAGACCCTCTCCAACTCGCCGCAACACTCCCACCCAAATGAATGGAAAGCGTTGAGAGACACCCTTGTCAGTATCCGATCCGTTCCGGCTGCTCGATCTGTTGGGCCGGATCGGCCACTGACGTTACGTTAACGTTAACCACGTGGCATTGTGCGTTTCTGCAAGCGTGATACGAGGCTGATATGAAACATATTTTTCGTTCAGAAACATACAATGGCAACATTTTTTTTCTGGCGACTGGGTTGGTAGGCCTACTGTTGGAGTTTCAAGTTTTCAGTTTTACTGTAAAACACCATCGGGAGCAGGTAGAGGTGTTTTTGTGCACCCTCAGGTAAAGTGGTTCACGATACTGAGTAGTACTCAATACAATGCATCACTTTACCTCGTTACTAGTTTACTGTTTTGTGCCACTCAGCGGCTGCTTCACAGTTACTCAGAGTTAATCCAGAGCTGTTCAGGAACTACCTATTAACAATTCATCAAGAATAAGGTTGTGATTTGTTGCCCACTCATTCCTTAATAACTACTCTCAACTTTTTCTACCATAGCCTATTGTAAAATAATTTGGGGGTAGGAAACAAGAAAAATACATGTTAAATCTTAGAAACACATTATTCTCTTTGTGAGGTTTAATCGGCAGTCAAATCAAAGTCGCAGTTTGATTGACGTCCAACATCACACATTCCTGTTACTATAAAATGGTAGTCAGAAAATTAACAAAGAAAAACAATGATGTATTTATTTATTTATTTTTTCATAATTTAGAAATTTAAGAAAATAAAATTATATTTGAATTAATATATATATATATATATATATATATATATATATATATATATATATATATACTGTATTTCTAGTTTGCTTATGTTGTTATTTTTCTTTTGGGGTTCAAGATCAATTTCAGCTTTCGGTTTAAAATTCTGGCTAATTATATGTTTCCAAATGTTATCATGTCTCGTCTGTCTCTGTGACAGCAGGCTCAATAATTACCCATTCAAGTGTGGCTGTTTGGGTCAGTTATTAACACTTTAGTCTTCAGATGTGCACCTGTTATTTATTATTCTGTAACACCTCTACCTACTCCTGATGTTTGAACTTTAAACTGCTATAAACACTGTTTTGTATTTCATAATTATAATCACCTTTTCAGAATTTAACCCATATTTGTGGGATACATGACTGCATAATTACCATCATGTATAACAGTCAATCTCCATCACAGAGAAATACATGTTTTGTGTCCTACACCAAAACTCTTGAGTGTAAAAAGCATCTTAACTTTTTTATTTTGGGGATATTAAACCAGCAAAGAAAACTGCATTAGGTTATAGGAGCGCTTTGAAGATTAAAGTTTACTGTCGTCTCATTCGACATTACAGTAGGTACTTTCATGCTCAGAGACAGCATAATTTATTTTCATCGGGATCTGTCAGCGTCAGTTGCTGGCGGAGTGTGGCCCCTGTTTGTGATGGCTTTGACTCGCTGAGCACTTGATTGGAACACACAAGTTTTAAAAAGGGGGACAAGCCCTCTGACTTTGATGGATTTCCGGGCAATATTAGTCAGCGAGCATGTATCCCCCTAAGCTGTGGTGGAACTGATCGAGGTTGACCAAATAATCTGCCAATTCCCTCCCAAGAAATGCAGAGACGACAAAAAAGCGTCTAAGTCTCTCAAGCCCTCATCCCCGAGAGCTGGATCAGCAGTTGTGTCAAAAAACTCCCGTTAAGAGCACAAGATTTCGACTTTAGAGAAGGTGGTGGGAGGACTTTGCAATTTCATGGTTTCACTTTTAATTCATGTTTAATCACACAATCGGGATCACGGAGCGGGTGCTGATGGAGGGTGACAGTATCGTTAAAAAGCATCCCGTACAAATGCCACAGCGTCGGTATTGTTATGCAGCCTGGAATTAACCATCACGCCATTCCCTTAAACCTCTCACTTATTATTACTCAGGTAATGAGTGAATACTCGAGGACATATCAGTGTTTGTTTGTTTGTAAGTCGTGTCAAGGACTGGCCTTGAAACTCCCAGCGCTCGCTCATTCATCTCACTTCATAAAGCTTCAGGCTTCCGAGCCCGATAAGTGCTGGAATAGATTGTGTCAGTGTTTTTTCAGGCGATATAGTCAATATGGTTTATGAAGTTGAGGTCTCCCCAGGTCACATGAGAGCAGGACATGAAAGCCAAGCGCTCGGCCTCCACTTCACAAACAAGCTGTCCCTACTTCAAACGAGTGGCAAAGCTGCCCCACATTTTCTTCTCTTTTCACTTCCAATAGCCAACACCGCTAATGGCCGGCGGCTCTCTCCATCTCCCCTCTCCACCTGGCAACAGGAGTGCGCTCGCAGCCGCGGCCAAAGGTAGCCTGAACTGTGACAGCACATGGCACAGCGCTGGGCTTTTGAACACAGCCATCATCCACTTAGAAATTAATCATTTTGATTTTTTTTTTAACAATTTCCACTGGAATATAAATAGTCTTTTCACAGAATCTGTTTCAATTTATTTTGATTTTTTTCCAACTAGAAATAGTTAAACTGTGTTTTTACTGGAAATGGTACTTTTATTCTGATCTTATTTTCAACTATTTTTTTTGTACAATACTTAACTTTACAGTATGCATTTTATTATGGTGTTGCCTCAGAGCAACAGTGTACCATAAGGGTGTAATAGCACAAAAAGAAAATCACACATCTGTGGAACAAGTATAGGTGAAAACGAGCAACATATGCATTAGAACAGTTTTATTAGGACTTGGGCTGTCAAAGGCGATCAAGGCGATAATAACGTATTAATGCAATTTTTTTATAACACCACTAATTTCTTTAACGCGTTAACACAATCGATCTTTTGGAGGTTGTAGCAGGCTCAGTTTTAAAGGTATACTAGATTGTCGCAAAGGAGTTTATATAATACTAAATTAGGGGGAGGAAAATTCTGGCGTGACCATTTTCAAAGGGGTCCCTTGACCTCTGACCTCAAGATGTGTGAATGAAAATGGGTTCCATGGGTACCCACGAGTCTCCCCTTTACAGACATGCCCACTTTATGATAATCACATGCAGTTTGGGGCAAGTCATAGTCAAGTCAGCACACTGACACACTGACAGCTGTTGTTGCCTGTTGGGCTGCAGTTTGCTATGTTATTATTTGAGCTTAATGCAGTACCTGTGAGGGTTTCTGGACAATATTTGTCATTGTTTTGTGTTGCAAATAGTTTGCATGAAGCAAGCATAATCACGATTAACTATGGACAATCATGTGATTAATTGCAATTAAATATTTTAATCGATTGGCAGCCCTTATTAGAACATACATACTGTGCCTTGTATATTCATGTAATAATTCAGTATTTTTTCAAATATATTTCTAAAGCTTATAGAAAACGTGGACGTTTTCTACAAGCTGGAATTCATGTAACGTAACACATTGTCCTTAATATGAAATAAAACAGAAAAGGGACCACCCGCCACCCCGTGTTGGTCTTGGTCACATGAGAGGGAAAAATAAATATAAAAATGTAAAAAAAAATGTTTTTAATTAATTAAACTAATTAAGAAAGTCAATACGTTTCCTGTATTCTTTCAGAGTTTACGTCACTTGCTCTGACCATCGAATAACACCGCGGGTGGGTTTACATTGGAGTTAGTTGAAAGCCCGGTTCGTCACATACTGTCGCTAAAAAGTGCCTCTGTGCGTCGGTTTTCGATGCCGGGGTTGCTGACCAAACAGCGGTATTTGAGGTGTTGGGAGTCAGAAAGGGTTGTTGTGATACATCAAAAAAAAAACATAATCCAGGAGAAAATCCCTCAAAACGTAATTGACAATGCAGTTTTGTTGTATGGGAATGTAATTTGGAAGATAACATGTGCCACCGTCCTTGTCACCAGTGAGTACAGACCGAAAACATTTTAAATCATCATTGTCTCAGCATTGAACATGGTATCATCCTAACGAGCAGCCTAACTGTACAGTGTTGCCTTGAGGTAACAAATGAAAAAATCACAGTAATGGAATCGTTTAAAAATAAAACATGTCTTTAAACCATAAAATATGCTTTTTCAGATATTAATACACCTGCTTGTATTTTTAATCAGAAACAGTATCATTTGACTCTTGGCCCTGTGCCACAGCTGACTGTGATCCCTAAATCACGTTTCCATCCCAAATTGCAATATTATACCCACCTCAGCCAGTCGTTTGATTAATCATAATCATGTAAACAGATAGTACAAGATGTACAAATTTAAATATTCATTCACGGGATGTTGTGAGGGTCAAAAAGATTAATGTGCCTGACATATAAATTGTTGTTTATTTCCTTTCCTATCCTCTACTACTTCCCACAATAGGTCTATTATAGCTTCTTGCCTCACTCCTCTGATATTGAACTATGCTGGTGTCCACATGTACGCATGCAAACACAGATTATGCATCGCTTTCTGCTCGCAGAGGAGCGCCCAGACGTGCATGCTTCCCCCGCCTGTCTGCCAGCCCAATCTTCTCCACTGGCCCCCTCCACCCAACTTCCCCACTTCAGATCAGTGTGTCGGGCCCCTCCCTCCCTCACCGTGCCGCCAATTTGACTGGAACAGCGAGTGCAGGCCGGGCAGCCTTCCAGGAGCCTTTCTAAAGCAGCTGAATATTCATCTTCATTAGGGGTATCACCACCCCCGCTCCGTCCAGGGCCGGGTCCTTTTAACAAGGAGCAAGTGATCCAAATGGAAGCACGGGGGGGTCAGACTCTAAAGGGTTGGTGGGAGGTGAGGAAGAGCTTTTTCCTTTGCATTCTTCTTCTGCCTTTTTTTTTTTTTGTCCGGAGGCTGTATAGGCAGTCTGCCCTTGTCAACATATTTTTAGTATTTTCCTGCGCTTGTTGTTTTGACACAATAGGAAGAAGAGCTGGGCAAAGATGGCTGCAAATAGTTCTGGAGCTGGTGTCATTGATTTGCCTGTTGAACACTGACAACATGTGCAGAACACTAAAATGTCAAGAGCTGACAAATCCTGTTCCAGATATCTCATATGAATGGCAATTAAATTTAACTGTCATTGTTGCTGAATTCAAATTCCACACATTTAAAGTGTGCTTTACATTAAAAGTAGATGCTTAACATTTTTTTTGTATTTTTTGTGGAACATAGCACAAACTTGTCAGTTCGCTATTGGTGGTTTGGTTAGCTTGGAGGGGGTTCTGACTTCAGACAGACATGGAAATCTATGCCAAAAGGGCAAAACACTATTTGAATAGTTGAACAACTGATGCAATCAAATGATGCTATATCTGGTGCATAACAACACACTGAATACCTGAACTGAGACACTGGAAAGCTCGATATCTTTCAGTAACTGCATAGACAATGAATATCACATCCTGATTGGTGATGTCAGAGAGGATATTTTGCTATTGACAGCTGTTGGGAAATACCTGAGGAGCAGCGTCCATAAAAGTTTCAACTTGGATGGGTGATTCTGCGGGTTGAGGGTGATTACTGATCACACAACACATTATCACTCCCACCTCGTCAAATACCGCCACTCGGTCGGTGCCCCTCGGCATCGGAGTACCCCTCTTATGTTAGTTTTGGACGTGTCAGGGACGGCGTGTCAATTGTAGCACTGTAGATATTTACAGATAGCTAGGACCAGAGTCTAGGTTCTGAGGAGCAGTTTATAACTAGCACTCAGGAATAACAGACCACAGACCAAAATGTAAGTTTTAACTGCCGGCTTGTTTATATAAGAAAGTTAGTAGTACACATACACATTAATTGGTACCAAAATCACACATTTCACATACCACATAGAAATTATGCATTTAAATCCCTGAAAACCATTTAAAATAAAACCCCAAATCTCATAAAAATGTATTTCTCCCTATTCTATTTCACTTTGGTTTGATTTAAACCTATTTAAGTTAAGTTGTAATTTGTTGTAATTTATTTTCTTGTTCCTCTTTAAGTTGACTCAGTTCTAAGTTCTCATTCTTATCTCAGTAGGCTCAATCATGAGCTTAGTTCTACTTCTCTTTAGTTTACTTAACCATTAAGTGAACAATTTACAGTAACACAACCTCTTTGTATTACCAGCACACAATAAATGAAAATAAAATACAGTTTAACACAGAATCAAAACATGAAACCAAAAATAATCCACTGATCAATTTGTATGATCAATAAACCAAAATTTCACAACTTCATGTGTAATCAGTCCTTTTGTTAAGTCTTTTATAAGTCCAAATGAACTCCACTGCATGTTGCAGCAAAATACTGAAGGTTTAGTCCTACCACCATCCAGGCTTATGAATCAGTGTCCTTATCTCTGAAGAGTAGGTTGGCCTTGCAGAAGCCCATCCAACTCGATTTCTCCTACGGGTGGCTTGCCATCTTTATTCTCCAGCTTCGGGTGTGTAAACAACAAACGATCCCCTCAACTAAAAAACCTGGCCTGTTGTACAACAGTGCAATACACAGAAAAGTAATTTAGCCCTACATAGTTTATAAAAATGCTGTAAACGAGGAGGACTAACACCTGAATACAGGTTAATGGCCAACATAATCTGAACCGCACCCAAAAATGGCGGCTTTCACCTCACTTTACTAGCAAGACTACTTGACCATGCCTGCTGCATGTAGCTTCTCAACTTGCTTTACACAAAGAAAACACACAAAATGCACAACATAAAACGTGTCCAAGGTGTCTTAGCTTAGCTACTGGCAATTTCTGCCGCACATTCAGCTTCAAAACAAGGAAATAGCATGCTAATTGACACGATAAAATAAATAGTAACTCACCAAATCCTTGTTCAACTCTCAAACAGAATCCAGCAACGTGGATAGAAGGTGAACACAAAATCCTCCAAAAATGGAAAGAAAACTTGCTTCTTTACTCTTATTTTCCTTCTCTTATCGTTCGTTTGAGACTTCTTCTTTCGCTCGTCTCCTGCGCTCTGCTATTCTCTCTCTAATTTCCCTCTCTCACCAGCAAGCGACGCTACAGTTGCACCGATTGGCTGTTTCCGCTGTACGTATTAAAGGAACAGTACACAAAGTAAAAATAGAATATCAACCATGTAAACTACAATTATGACTGTAATTGTTACTTAACTTAATAACAAATGTCATTTAATTTGCTTACATTGTATTTATTTGTTTAACCTTTTATTTGCTTAAGGTTATATTAACCTAGGTTACACAATATATGCTTGTTACATGCATGGTGTCCTTTCAAAATAAACTTCTGTTTTCACAGGAAGTTAGGTTTTGGCAACACAACCACCTAGTTAGGGCTATTCATGGTTGACGTTAACTTCCTGACTGATGACCTACGTGACTAGCGACTCACGTTACTCATGGGATTGACAATAACAAATCACATGTTTAATGACTCACAGGACTCACGATACCGATGAGTGACGTGACAATGAAACTGTCGCTGACACAAACTGTCGCTAAAGCGTGCCTCCGTGCTTCGGTTTCCGATGCTAAGGGGTGCTGCCCAATCGGCGGTGTTTGACGAGTTGGGAGTGAGATCCGGTTTGATCACAATAGCAACTCAGGCCACAGGGTCAGGGTGAAGAAGAAGGGTCATTACATGAAGACGCCAATGAAAATGTCTAACTGGAGAGACGACGAGATCCGGGGACTTCTGTCGATAAGGGCCAACGCTGAAATCATCACACAAATTCAAGGAACATCAAGAGACTCGATTGTTTGACCAAGTTACGAACCGGCTACGTGACCACGGTGTAATCTGCGTCATGTCCTGCCTCCTGCACGCTTTACCCAGGCGCCACCCCTCTCCTAAACCAAATGGAGTTTCAGTAGGTGAGAATGCGTCATGTGCTACATGTGTGAAAGGGCAACTCCGGACAATGTCCGGACCTGATTCGCAGGACATTGTCCGGAGTTTATATGAGAAAATGGCTCAAGCTTAGCTAAAATCTGCCAGTGACAGTTGTGATTTCATCTGAAATATCAAAGCTGGCTGGAATTGAGAAGCCTGCTTTAGTTAACTTGTGTGAAATCAAGGACCCATTGTTTAAACAATCACCACAAACTTTGAACAGTACATCTGCCACAGTATCATTGTTAACGGCACGTGTTGTGCCAGGATGGATAGTTTAACAGGCATAGCAAGGGGACGATGGAGGTCAATTAGCATTTTTCATTTAATGTAACAAAAGAAGACAACATTGTGCCATTAATTTCAGCTATGACTGTAATGGCTCAGATTAAACAGCAAACTTGAACCCAAAATCAAGACTCACAAGCAGACAGGTTGAGATAAAGGTTCATGTTTACTTGACTCAAAAGACAGGCATGGGTGAAAACAGGCAAACTTATCCAAAAAGTGTCAAATTATTAGGAAGCACAATGTGTGGAAAGCTAAACAACTTAGCAACTGACTGGGGAAAAGGGGCCAGTATATGTCAGGGTGATAGGGAAATGAGACACAGGTGAGCAGGAGGATGTGGCAGCCAGGTGACCAGGATGAGGAAAGTCTGAGTGCTTCTGGTGGACCGGTGGAGAATGGCAATAATAGAGATGGAAATGTGGCTGGAAGGAGGGGCAGAGAGGCAGAATGGGCAACAATAAACACAACCGAGGAAGCTGTAGTGACAGGCCTGATACAGCTTTTTTTTTTGTTTCCGTCATACTGTTCTGTTGGTGAAGCATCAAACTTTTCTGCTGTTTCTCTTGCTTACAACAAGAAGAAAGGTCCTCCTCTGTTTTCATACGATTTGACAAGAAGAGAAAATAATGACAGTAACTTGGGGAGCTTTTCTACTGGGAGCGCATCAAGAGTTGGATCATTTTCAGCACTGAGAATGCCAGGCGCTTCCTCAAAACTGCCAGAAGCAGGTAAACGCAAGACGCCTGTGGCGCCGAACCAGCATGCTACGCTTCAAACTCATTATAACCAATTACACGAAAAGGGCCGCATCTTGCTGCCTAAAACGTCTCATCACGTCGGACCCCTGTAAAATAATGCGACATATAACGTTTGCAATATGTGTGAGATGCCGGATAATGTAAGCAGTGAAATAATCTGTGTTGTTACTGAGCTAGCAGGCAAATAAAAAAGAGTTGAAAAGTATGGGAGCGGAGTAGGTGTCTTGTGTGTGGTGGAAGATCTCAAGGCATCTCATGGACCTGAGGGCAAAGAGCTTCACGAACACAGCAGAGCTCCATGCAACCCTCCCAGAGTCGGGGCTATTTCGTAGTTATTGCAGTATGTGTGTAAATTTTACTCCTCTGTCAGAACGAATGGAGAACTTCTGCAAAACACAACACTCCAGACCCGAGACATTTTCTGCCAATTACATCAGTTATTTTTTTTTTAGGTTCTGAGTCTAAAAGGGATTTGTCATTTTTTTTGCTGATATTCCCCGATGCCTGTCATATTGTGCATTGACTCTCTGCCTAAACCCTTGAAACAGAGCACTGAAATATACATTACAGCTTTGTTTGTCAGTTGTTTTACCTCCCTGGCAATTAGGCACATGATGCGTCTACAGCCACAATGTCAGCCAGGCTTGATTCCACTCTGAATATGCAGCACAGTTAGAAGTGAAATGTAAGAATGATTTAGACTGACGTGCAGCTAATGATGTATTTATGTCATAGGTTAGTTTATATAATCCAGGAATCTTTTTTTTGCTGTCCTTGTGGGAGGGACCACCTGCAAGAGCCCTGTCTGCTAAAAACAACCCAGTCTCACTCCCAACTCGTCAAATATCGATTTGATGAAGCAAGCATTCAACTAACTGTAATGTAAACCCACCCGCAGCCTTATTCAACAAGTGACGTAATATTAATAGCATGAGAGTCCGCTAAGGGCAGGTGGGAAGGGTGTTGGATGGGTCAAACAAACACACAACTTTCAACCAGGAGACCAGTGTTCGTGTCCCGTGTGAAACTAAAAGTAATGTTGACTTATTTTGTCACGTCAGTCATTAGTCACATGACTCTTTAGTACAGTCAGCCACATGAGTCACTAGTCAGTGAAGTTAACATCAACCACGACCATTTCCTAGCCCTAACTAAGTGGTTTTGTTGTCTAAACCTAACTTCCTGTGAAAACGTAAGTTTATTTTGAAAGGACACTATGCATGTAACGAGCGTATATTGACACGCCATCCCTGGTCCGTCCAAATGTAACGCAAGATGGGTACCCCGTACATCGGTCTCCGATGCTGAGAGGCACTGACCAAGCAAGTTGGGAGTGAGAATGTGTTGCTAAAAATTACATTCCCACACAAGTAACTGCATTGAGAATTACGATTAGAAGGAAACTTATTTTGTTGCAGATTTGATTTTGACATTTCACAAATACGTTTGTATTGATAGTCCACAGAAGTCCGGGTAGGGAGGAGGTCCGGGTGGTGGATGTGTCAAACATCGGACTTTCATCCAGGAGGCTGCTGTATGTGTCCCATGTAAAACTAAAAGTCAACATTCACTTATTTTAATCATGTTTTTTTACTAAACCTAACTAAGTAGTTCTGCATTTTTGTTGTGGTTTGTTTCAATTTCGTAGTAATTTTAACCCAAAGCATGATGTGTTTTTTTTACTAAACATAACCAAGTAGTATTTTGCGTTTTCTTTTGTTGTTTGTTTTGTTTCAATTTACAATGTTAACCATGTGTTTAAAACTGTGAATATAATGCAGGAGAAAATGTGTTTCCCTCGAAACATTATTGAGAATGCAGCTTAGTTGTATGGCAACATCATTTTGTAGGAGACAGTGTTGCCTGCAAATGCATAAGTCAGGAGATGTAAATGAATATAAACTAGTTGAGAATGGCTGTAGGTTATCAAATCGTACTCCCCAGTTGAAATCATTTGCCTGAAGTCAAAGTGTTTGCATGAAAGCTTCGAAGACCTTTGGCAACATTGGAATATCAGCGCCTTTTACAATTACTTGCCAATAATAGATCACCATTTGGTGTGCTCAATTTTCTTCCAACTAAGACTTTGCCTCCTCAAAGGGAATTTTCTACTCCTCGGTGAACAGCCTTTTTTCTATAAAAGTATGATTGAAATTGTCTGTGACAACCGCCACTCAAACTGAGCGGCCCATAACGACAAGAGAGCCAAGAACAGGCTTAATACTATTTATAAATCTCTGAAATGGCAGGGTTTGCAGGAAAGTGTGAAGGAATAAGGGATGGAGGGGTAGGAGGTGGTGTGGTTCTTTTTTTCACCCCAAAGCTTCTTATGACCTTAGTGTTGCTCCAGTCTAAACATAGCCCCACCGCAAATACAATGGAGCCTTCCAATCCAGTGCATCCCATAAACAAGCATGCACTGTCACACGCAACTGCTGTTTGTGTTGAATCCACCTATTTAATCATTCATAGTTTTGATATTGTGTTCATCATCTGTATGCGAGCATGAAAGTTCTCCATTTCTGTTCATTAATTTTCCAAATGAAATATTCCTAATCCCAAAAATAGTTTTATCCCGCACACCATGATTTCAACTCTCGACTCAAAGGCTCCCTACTTTTTCCAAGAGCACAGCAAGTGTTCAGTCCTACAACACTCAGTTCTAAGAAGTCCCAAAGGATTAGCCAGATTATTGAATCACGGCTTTAGATAATGCCATCAGTTACAGTTTACTTCTGAGAACAGATGCAAAAAAAGGGGGCAATATGGCAATGTTGTGAATGTACTAATGATAGCAGCAGACTTTCCCTCCAAATAAGCAGATGCGGTGAAGTTTGAACAGCTGTCAAACGTGATGAGCGTGACACAAGCGCCTGCAGTGGAGACTGTGGGACTTTTCTTATGATAAAGCGGCCTACACACACCAACGGAACGTACCAGATGACAAATCGCGCTATCTGTGAAACACCTGGCGCGTCTCTTTGAGAGAAGATTCAGGGTGCAGAGGAATTATACTTTACTCGAATGCAGCATGTGCAGGTAAGTATAACAAGTCAAAGATTACTACAAATGATGACAACAAAGCATTCAAACACGCAGCTTTATGTCAGCTTATATGTACTGTAGATTATGTTGTAATATCTCAGAATATAGAATCCTGTGTTTGATGCATTGTTTGTTCCTGAACATGGGATCTTCAAATTCAAGCCTCACATCATTGCTTGTAAACTGTTAATTTAAGGTGCATATGTGGCATGACAGCACTCTCTCTTTTAAGGGTCACTTCACCCAAACAGATTACATCACTTAGCTTCTGTGGCTCTGTATCTGCCCATGCAGATAATCATTTTGGTTTTGTGCGCTGAGATTTTGTCTCTGAGATTTATGCCTCCAACCCAAAGCAATGAAGGTGACTGGAGTTTTGTTTGTGGTGCTCGACACATTGGAAAATGACACATGAAAGACTCAACGACAGTGTAACCTTCTAGAAACAGTGTTCCAGTCACTCTGGGTGATCCACGGAGGAAGCAGTTGACAGTTTTAGATGGAACTACTTTTTCTTGAAAATATAGTTCCTTTCACATCCCTTGAGCCTTTTAAACTATGTTCGTATGCAACAATTTTGCATGAGTGTTTTTTCTTCACTGGGAACATGGAGCACATACATACAGCACATTTTAACAAGTTTACATGACATCAATTTACTTAAGGATTTTATAATAACAGGAAATGAGACAGGTTAGATGTCAAACTGCAACTTTAGAATGGCGCCGCCAGTTAAAGTGACTGTGAGGAACTTTTAACTGTTAATGAAACAGTCTCAATGTAATACTGATGCCTCTACAGTATATGAGCTACATAAGTAAACCAGACCATCAGCTAGAAGATTGGCTATTTCTATATAGTTATGCTTAATGCTTGTCATCGGTGCCACCGGGTCCAAAATCGGAGGAAATCATGCAGGTTCACCAGAAACTCCCTCAGCTCAGACTCCAGCGGGGCCTCCGGCAGCGACCAGACCACCGTGGACAGACACAGATCCGGCTTCGCTGCCGCCTTCGACCTGCAGTCGGAGCTCCGGTGGGAGGTGGAGAGCTTCTTGCCTGGAGCAGAGCTTCGCTTTGCTGCTCCGATGGTGGATGATGGAGACCCAGGCTGTATACTGGGCCCGCTGCAGGGAAGGGAGGTACTGGAGAACCAGGACTGCGCGGGGCAGACTGTCAGACCCTGCTGCAGTAAAATGAGAGGTATTCTAAAGAGACTTTGTCCACAGGGACTGCCAAAATCAACACTAAATTAAAGGTCCTTGTAGTAGTTTTAAACTTCACACAGATAAAGTGAAATGTCTTCATAAAAGGGTTATATTTTTGGGGGGCTTGTTTTCCAAGATCTCTCTGAAACTGTAACTACATTTCACCATTTATTTCTTTATCAATTTTTGCAGCTGTGAGAAGCTTGTGCGTTGCACTGTGGGACAGTAGTGTAGAGCACATTTAAAAACCAAATGTTTAGTATGAATAATTATTTTTTTTTAGGAAACCGGTTTAGAATTAGCATTATAAATATTAAATAGGGGAGTTAAACTAAGGTGTTATGAATTAACTACATTACATAAAAATATACCAATACCAAGTATTAGTTGGATCCATCATCTACACTGTGAGGATTTACAGCTTTTCCCTATCTTATTACGAAAGTGAATATCTGTGTCTTTGATTGTGCAATCAAAATAATAACTGCTGGACTCATTTTATTGCATTTAAGAGACAAAACAATAAAAAAATTAACTGAATTATTGATAATGAAAAGCTATTGTTAGTTGTAGGCAGCCTATCAATGTATTTGTAGAATAAATGTGTATAAACCTGAGTTTGTGTAGTGCTGTTGCCAATGCATATGATTTCATATTCAGCTCCATTAAACCATTAAAAAATAAAATAAAAAACACCAGTGAACTAAAACGTGTTTAGAAAGATCGCCTGTGCGCTAAAGCTTTGGCAGTCAATCTGTAGGATGACTGGATCTCCTTCACCTCACATCCCCCACTTGACAAGCTGCCACCGCTGCCTCCTCTGTGTTCTGTTACAATTACAAGATTAATGGACAGGGTGGATTTTGGTTCACAGGAATTAATTGTGTCTCATTTTACTCCCATGCCCCGGCAGATGAAACAATCAGGCCAGTAAACCTGGTGGTGATTCTTGTCAACACGAGTGTAGACGCAAATTAATAGCTAGATGCTCAACAGGCCATAACTTCCCACAGCAGTCTGGGCAGGTTCGGGACATATAGTGGATATGCACAAAGTCCTCTCAGCGTGGCAGCACTAAAACAGCTTTTTTTTGTTGGTTTTCTCCTTCACTTGCTCTCACAGTTAGGTTCAAATTGTCGTTTACAGTGCATGCATGCATCAGCTAAATGTCCCTACATATACTGTAGCCTCTACAAAACAACTCTGTTCCTTCACTTAGGTGATAAAGCATTCTTTGAAGAAGCTTAAAATGTCTTTGCAAAATTATAGCACAGGACAGTACCGGACAGTAACTTTGTTGTTGTCTTACAAAGTAGTAGACAAGGCAAGCCCAATACTGTATTAGATTCTACTTGACTAATCTGATAGATACTCTTGATAGTAAGTGATATAAACACTTCTTGCAATCGAAACATTTCCTCAATAAGAAAATGTGAAACTTTGATTTGCTGTAAGACACATTCCATGACAACAACCTCAGGGGGTTAATACCCCTATCAACATGGGAGTGGGCAAATATGCTTGCTTTATGCAAATGTATGAATATATTTATTATTGGAAATCAATTAACACAAAACAATGACAAATATTGTCCAGAAACCCTCACAGGTACTGCATTTATCATAAAACAAGACTCGGTCAAAACCGAGTATATGGCTGGACCGTATGGTCAAGTCTGTGAATTTGTGGCTAAATTGTTATACAAATAGTCAGTGGTCATGTCTATAATGTTTTATGAACAGTTTTTTTCACTTATATATTAATGTTTGATTGAAAGCCAACTTATAATGAAGCAAATTACATTCAGTAATAGTATGGTAAAATTTACTACTCAGTATATTATACATTGTATACAAGGTGAAAAGGTATTAGCATGACATACAGTATGCAAGGTTAAAAGTATTTCAGTTTTTTATGAAAGCATGTGTATCAAAAGCATTCATCATATAAGTGGTGTTCAACATACGTTGAGAAAGTTTATCAGCGTTGAGATATTCCAGCTGTCATCACTGACGTTGTTGCTGCCGTAATTATTCCTAGATGGAGTGTTAATGGAGCAGCTGCAATGTTATCTTAGCCTGCCACTGATCGATCTGAACTCCATTAAGAAAACAAACATTTTAAAAGATGTTTGCTTGTCGTCTTGCGGACAGACCCGACAAAGCATGAATTCAGACTTTTACTAATGAGCATCATTATGTAGTTATTTCGGCACACTTTGATCCGTTTACAACAACGTCGCTGCCGTATTTATGCCTAGATGACGTTATGTTGAGTGTTGACGGAGCAGCTACAATGTTATCATAGCCTGGCATGGATCGATCCGAACTCCGTTCAGAAAACAAGCATTTTAAAAGTTGTTTGCTTGTTGTGTTGCGGACAGACTTGACAAAGAATGAATTCGGTCTTTTTACAAATCGACATCATAATGTCATTATTTCGGCACTATTTTGATCCGTTTATTGCAGTTAAATCACAGCACAGTCTGTTTATTTTGGGTTTATACCGCAGTAGCGACGTGTGGCTGCTAGATACAGTCAGTGCAATGGTACCTGTAATGGAAATGGAGGAAAGCGAGGCGAACATTTCCTCACGCTTGGTTTGAATGCAAGGTAACACAATACGAAACACAACATAACGTAACTTAAACAAACATAAACAATAGCACATGCACAACAACAGCACTATGTAATGTTACATTAAACCGCTGACACGCTCCCCAGAAAACGTAAACACAGAACTGTTCTCCGCCTTTTCATTTTGAAATAGCAACGACCAATGAGGAAAATCCAACAGTCGGCCGACCAATCCTGTAACTTCATCACTCACTCACTCACTCACTCAGTGACAGACTTTTGCGTTTGTAGGGCTGGCCCTCTGCGGTCCAGCCAAAAATATGCTCAAATCATAACATGGCAAACTGCAGTCCAACAGGCAACAACAGCTGTCAGTGTGTCAGTGTGCTGACTTGACTATGACTTGCCCAAAACTGCATGTGATTATCATAAAGTGGGCATGTCTGTAAAGAGGAGACTCGTGGGTACCCATAGTACCCATTTTCCCTTTGAAAATGGCCATGGCAGTTTTTCCTCGCCAATATTTAGTGCAAGTTTGGAGCGTTATTTAGCCTCTTTGGCGACAAGCTAGTATAAAGTTGTTGGTACCAATTAATTCTTTAGGTTTTTCTAGTTACATATGATGACAGTAGCGTCACTCTAGCTTTAAAACTGAGCCCGCTACAACTTAAAAATCACAAGTTGCGTTAATGCGTTAAAAATGGCATTAAATATGGCGTTATAAATGACAGCACCCTTTTTTTTTTTTTTACAATTAGTGTACTTAAAGGACCAGTGTGTAACATTTAGGATCTAATCGCAGAAATGGAATATAATATTAATAAGTATGTTTTCTTTAGTGTATAATCACCTGAAAATAAAAATTGTGTTTTAGTTAACACTGTTAACTTTTCCTGCTTCAGCCAGAGTCGACAACCTTACTCGCTCTCTCTCTCTCTTGCTTCACCACTCAATTCCCACATACACACACTCTACACACTGGCTCTGCTCCAAATGGCCTAACTGGCTCTAGAGAGGGCCACTCACGTTTTAACATCTGCCACTGCTCTACACGCTTGGCACACGGGACAGGCTTCAGTTGGTTGCAATCTGCAACCTCACAGCTAGATACCGCCAGATCCTACACAGTGCTCCTTTAAAATGAGTCTATGTTTGCAGCCCATACAGCTCATGGTCATTTGACAGGTTCTGGATCTACTACGAAGGGATCCCAACAGAAATATTGAGTCAATTTATATCAGAATAATTGTCAATATCAACCGATATTCAAAAGAAAAAAAAAAAAGAAGTGATAAAAGTGTTTTGCCATATCACTCAGCCCTAGTCGATAGATTTTTTAAAGAAGATGGTTAAGTAGATGGTATAGATATCAAATAATACAATGCCATTCCAGACAAGAAAAAATATAAATCTACTAACACAGGCCTTGGTTTTACCTTCAATGAAGGATAATGTACAGCCTTTCATTTGGTGTGGAGTCTAAAACAATCCCAGAGAGGATCTCCTAACCTGTCCAGCTACTGCCTCTGCAGTGTTTGGGAATGTCAAGGATCCTTTGAGCCATTTTGAGTTTCCAGTGATGGATATTGGCAAACAGCTTGCCTCTGTGAGTAAGGATAACCTTCCATTTGATCAATCTTGCACCCGTCTCTAAGACTATACCCTCCAATAAATCAATAGCCTAGATGTGTTTGTCCTGGTGCTTTCCTTTCTCCTCGAGCCCTTTCCATACGCTCCTGTCCTGAAGTACCTTTCTTTCCGCTTGCTACTCTCGACATTTTGTCTATGATATCTACAGTACATCTCTTTGTTCTTCTTTTACATCTTATTTTTAAGCTTATTCTTCAGATACGATCTAAAAGCTGTTGCAAATTGCGTCGTCTTCTAATTTGTCATGATATTTCCTAGTATTTCCCAGTGTTTGTCATCAAACAGTACTTCACACTTGGCTGCCTGTTTTGGTTAATTTTATAGAGAACAAAGGGAACTTTCTGTATGCAGCACCAAGGGAGAAGCCTTTTTGGACTGTGAAAGCTACAAGATATGGAAAACCAAACACAGAGGGAATTTGATTGAGAGTCGGGACAAGTGGCAATTTATCATCAAACAATGAAGTAAGGCACTTAGAACAACAGGACTTAGGGTGTTAGCGTTAATATTTTTCCATTAAGATTATTCCAGCCTGGAGAAAAAAAACATTTTTGCTTTTAATTTCATGTTAGAACAGAGTCATTATTTTGTAATACTCATAGGAACAAGTTTGTGGATGCCGCAATTAAATTTCATGAACAAAACACTTTTGGTGCGGCTGTGCAATCCCTGCAGGATTGCTGGTCGCCTCCTTTCTCTCCTAAGAATCAGTGGAAGGGGGTGTTTTCTAATGACTTCAAATAATCTCACAGAGCGTCAGCCACATATACCAATTATTAATTAGAAACTGGAAATCCCTCCGAGATCTCGCCTTGGTGCAAGAAAAAAAAGAATTAGGTAGTCCCATTAGTTGCCAAGCTGCGAGCTATTTCAAGTTCATCTTCAAATGCAGGGTGTACTGCCAAGCATCCAAGAGATGTATGGATAGATCAACCAAAGCATCTTTAGTGAGATTATATGGTGTATATATACACTGTGACACAGTTGCATTGGCTTTTTGTTCTGGGTTGTAGTTACACATTAGCCTGCTGTTTCACTGCTCGTTACTGCAATAACTTCCATATTTCAAATTCTCAAATGTCAGGTTAAAATTGGATGAAATAACTTGATTGAAACTGAAATAAATATATATCATTATAAATCATGATTAAATAAAAAATCATCATCACCTTTGAAGTTGATATGGAGGAGTTGTTAGCAAACAGTTGACTATTTACACATCCAGCTGTTACGTAGCACCATTAACATTCATTTGGAATTATGTTTCACTGATTGACTGGTTCACAGCTAAGCAATGAGCTGAAACTCCCTACAATGCTCCATAAAGAGGATCTGCAGATTCAGGTGATAATTCTCTGTCAGTTCATAACTACGAGCAACCCGCTATTTGAGAGATTGTAAAACGCATTCTCACTGACGTCAAATACCGACGCTTGGTCAGTGGCCCTACCATTCAAACTATGACGCTTTAGGTACCCCTCCCTCTAGAATCAGTTTTGGATGTGTCAGGGACAGCGTGTCAGTTTCCGCTCATAACATGCATAATGTCTTTTCAAAATAGGCTTCCAACGTAGGTTTACTTAGCTTTTAGGTTTACTTGGTTAGGTAAAGGAAAAGATCGTGGTTTGGGTAAAAATAAGTACGTTTGTTATGTAAAATAAGTATGCATGTTCTGTAACATACGTACAAGGCGTTAGCAACGTACGTAAGTAACATAACAAAAGTAATATAAAATAAGTCAACGTTGACCTGGTATTACACGGGACACAAACAGTGGTATCCTGAGAGAAAGTCTGTGTTTGTTTGACCCCAACCATCCACCCCGACCTCCTCCCAAATAAGCAGACTTTCTTTCTCAGTATACTACGTCAGTTGCTCTGAGCGTGGTGTAGTGCCACAGATTGGTTAACATTGGATTTAGTTAAAAGCCTGGTGCATCTCATACAGACGCTAAACGGTAACTTGGTGCATCGGTGCCAGACGCCAATGGCCACTGACCAAGCATCGGTCTTTGACGAGGAGTGAGAACGTATAACGGCCCGGCTAAACCGCCCGCGTTGCAGTTCAGCGAGGCAGCCACCACGTGCTGCTGACGTGCCCAGCCTGGCCCGGGAGTTACGGTGTTGATTATAGCTGTTTTAAATTTAAGGTGTATTCATAGTCTTGTTAAGCTACAATTTTGTAGCACTTGCTGCGGGTGCAGCCGGGATTGAGAAACAAAACGCCTTTCATTTGTTGTGTTTTGCCTTTTTCACATTGCTTTACACATATGTTTTAGTAATAAAATTGAAATGTCCGTCTAAATGCAACATTTAATGCAATTAAGGCATTCGATGAGAGAATTGTAGTGTGCAACTTATGCACAGATCATCACAGCATTTCAGTCAAACAAACATTTACCTTCAGTGTTTTTTTTTTTTTTTTCATGCCAGACTCATAAGGTATTAACCACATATTCTGAGTTTATAGTTACTCTAAAATAATTTGGGATAATACAGTAACCAACCACATGAATTCTGTGATCCAGCAGAGCTGTCTGAACATTTTCAATTTAAGTGAACTCCAAACACAATTTCCTGTGGTTACACAGCACATTTTGTTCTGTCATGTCAAGAGTTTTCCGTTCTGCTGCTTACATGCACTCATAATCATTGTACAGGTGCATTATTGTGATCAAGGAAGCATGTTCATACTGTATGACTGTATGTATAACTGTATGTGAACGGGTGGGTGGGGGCAGTCAGGAGATAGGGAACGCAGGAACAGGGGTTATTGCAGGTCAGGAGGGAGTGGCAGGGTCTGAAAAGGCAGGAGAGTGTGCAGGTAAATGAGCAGGCTGGGAGAGGAAAAAGGCAATAATCAGGCTAATATTGTGACATTGTGTTTCGGCCAAAAGCAATTCAGCTGTTAATGTACATTTATTGCATACAACCAAGACTTTAAAGGGTACCATCAACTTCCAACTGTGACCTTATTAAAATGTTGAGTTGTGCAAAGGACAACTTCACTGATAGTTGTAGAAATGAGAAATGTGCTGCAGCCTCTCACTGAGTTCACATAGAGGCTAGTTGGTTAGTTTATCATGTGCTGTTAGTCAGATTGTCCTAAACCCCACTGTAAATGAAACAAAAAATGTATAAGATCTGGGTGGGAAAGCACTTTTGCTTATTGTTTATGGCTGTTGGGAGTTACAAATGGTGGTTATTTATTGGTATTGGCTACTAGCTCACACCTACTGCCAAACTACTACACATACACTTACTTACTTTGCACTTCATACACTCTCACATACCCATACATCTTATACTACTGTCCACCCTGACCTATAGAGTATTAGTATTTATACCACTGTCTATACAGTACATATCTGATCTATAGCATATACACTGTATTCATATCATACATCCAGCTGTTTATTCTGTAGATATTGTCTTACTATTAGCATTCCTTGTACTTAGACCACCACTATATATCTTGTTTTGCTTATACTTATTTCTGCACTGCCTACTGTAAGTGCTTCACATGTTTAGACTGTTCATACATCTAGTGTATTGCAACACATTCTCACTCCCAACTTGTCAAATACCGCAGCTTGGTCAGTGGCCCTACACTTAAAACTATGGTACCTCTCTAGCGCCAGTTTTGGACTCGGATGGCGTGTCACTTTCCGCTCGTTGCATGCATAGTGTCTTCAAAATAAACTTCTGTGTTCACAAGAAACGTACAATTTCCGCTACTACTTGGTTTGGTTTAGGAAAATATCTTGGTTTGAGCTAAAATAAGTATGCTTATTACATAAAATAAGTATGCTTGTTACGTAACTCCCATTAAGTAGGCTACCAAAGTTACGTGACAAAACTATGTTAAAATAAATCAACGTTGAGTTGGTTTCACACGGGACACGAACAGCGGTCTCCTGGGTGAAAGTCCGTGTTTGCTTGACCATCCTCCCCCACCACCAGCACTACACAGACTTACTCGTTTTTTGGCTGGACCGCAGAGGGCCAGACCTACAAACGCAAAAGTCTGTCACTGAGTGAGTGACTGACTGAGTGATGAAGTTACAGGAATGGTTGGCAGACTGTTGGAGTTTCCTCATTGGTCGTTGCTCTTTCAAAATGAAAAGGCGGAGAATAGTTCTGTGTTTACGTTTTCTGGGGAGCGTGTCAGCGGTTCAATGTAACATTACATAGTGCTGTTGTTGTGCATGTGCTATTGTGTATGTTACGTTATGTTGTGCTTCGTATTCTCTTACCGTGCATCACTCCAAGCGCGAAGGAATTTTTCTCCTCGCTTTCTTCCATTTCCATTACAGGGACTATTGCACTGACTGTATCTAGTAAGCCACACGTCGCTACTGCGGTATAAACCCAAAATAAACAGACTGTGCTGTGATTTAATTGCAATAAACGGATCAAAATAATGCTGAAATAACGACATTATGATGTCGATTTGTAAAAAGACCGAATTCATTCTTTGTCAAGTTTGTCCGCAACACAACAAGCAAACAACTTTTAAAATGCTTGTTTTCTGAACGGAGTTCGGATCGATCACTGCCAGGCTATGCCAACATTGTAGCTGCTCCATCAACACTAAACATAACGTCATCTAGGCATAAATACGGCAGCGACGTTGTTGTAAACGGATCAAAGTGTACCGAAATAACTACATAACGATGCTGATTAGTAAAAGTCTGACTTCATGCTTTGTCGGGTCTGTCCGCAAGACGACAAGCAAACAACTTTTAAAATGTTTGTTTTCTGAATGGAGTTCGGATCGATCACTGCCAGGCTATGCCAACATTGTAGCTGCTCCATCAACACTAAACATAACGTCATCTAGGCATAAATACGGCAGCGACGTTGTTGTAAACGGATCAAAGTGTACCGAAATAACTACATAACGATGCTGATTAGTAAAAGTCTGACTTCATGCTTTGTCGGGTCTGTCCGCAAGACGACAAGCAAACAACTTTTAAAATGTTTGTTTTCTGAATGGAGTTCGGATCGATCAGTGGCAGGCTGCGTTAACATTGCAGCTGCTCCATTAACACTCCATCTAGGAATAAATACAGCAACAACGTCAGTGATGACAGCGGAGATATCTCAACGCTGATAAACTTTCTCAACGTATGTATATTGAACACCACTTATATGATGAATGCTTTTGATACACATGCTTTAATAAAAAACTGAAATACTTTTAACCTTGCATACTGTATGTCATGCTAATACCTTTTCACCTTGTATAAAATGTATAATATACTGACTAGTAAATGTTACCATTTACTATTACTGAATGCCATTTGCTTCATTATAAGTTGTCTTTCAATCAAACATTAAGATATTTCAATCAGGAGAGACCCAGTATCGATTGAACCATAATTTATTACATGATGCATGATGAGAAGAATATTGCAAAGTCTTTGGCGCTTAGACTCCATCGTGACGTAGTATATAAAAGGGGGTATTGATGCCGTGATGAGATTAGGTATATTCCCCCCTTGGAGTCTAGACACTGGTGGTGGTGGTGAAGGGAGTACTGAAGATCCAATGAAGGGATGTGGAGCAGGCCTGGGCACTGAATATGATGAAGACTGGAGGTGATGGGGTGGAGGCGGGTTGCATCGAGCCGCTCTGAATGGAACTGACGCAGCAGAGGAGAACAGTTTTAAAATTGATTGCAACGATATTATTGGCTCAGAGCGAGCTGATAGAGTAGGAGCCAGTAGAGATAAGAGAGACAGAATGGTTATGAATGAAAGAGTGTAAAGAGGGTCTTCCTGTCTGAACTTTCGCATAAGCTTCATTTCAATCAGGAGAGACCCAGTATCGATTGAACCATAATTTATTACATGATGCATGATGAGAAGAATATTGCAAAGTCTTTGGCGCTTAGACTCCATCGTGACGTAGTATATAAAAGGGGGTATTGATGCCATGATGAAATTAGGTATATTCCCCCAAAAGAAGTTGGAATCTGCCTCCAGCTGCTGTCTATGAGAGCCACGAGACAATCACTTGCAAACTCTGACGACTTTCAAACTAGGCAGTGCTGATCAATATAAATCATATCCTGTTACTGTAATGCCTATTTCTCTCCTCAAATGTTTTCAGAACATTTTGTTTGTGCTGTGTAGCTGTCATTGAGAGTTGTGACCTAGCAGCCGTGTTGAGATGAAGTTTGAGGAAATACCAAGCGCCGTTCACCAGCCGGAGCATGCCCATAAGAACGCTTTCTCTATGATTTGACTTGTGACTGGTCCAAGTCTCTCATCCTGAGCTAGAATATTATAATTATTTTTTTTTTTTTAAAGCCTGAACGAGCCTTGAGGAAATCAGAAATCTAATTATCTCTTAGACACTTGAATTACGATATGCTAAAAGTTATTGTGGAATTTTGCTCAATGCCGATTTTTGCCTATTGAAGCTTTAAGGCTTCTGCCGATCAGGCAACATAGTGAAAGGAGGTCATGAGGAGAGGAATTAGTAGTGAATACAGCCCAACGCAAGAGTTTCACCCAGATCTGGGGTCTTGTTTCCCATGTGAATCAAGTCGATGTTACCATGTTTATTTATTTATAATAATTATTGTTTATTATTAAATACATTTAACGTTCAAACCTATCATTCAGCGGCTTATATTATTGTTGACTACTGCTTGATAAGCTGCACTGCACGAGGTACATAACTCTGCATGTGGTGAATGTACACCATGTGGCATTTAGAGCCATAAGGAGGTATAGAAATCTAGTTATATCGCAGACGCTGAATTACAATATGCTGAAAGGTTATTATGGAATTCTTTCCCCATGATGCCAAATATACTGCCTACTAGTGATGTCACGTGCTGTGCCGAGGCTTCGGAGCGTGTGTCGAGTAATCCAGGAAGTTTTCCGTGATGTGCGTATCGAGGCTTGTATCGTTTTAGACCAATGACGTCATTGATGACGTCCGAAGCCTCGCTGCCCGGCCATACCGCGTGACTGGTTCAGGAAGTGGTACAGATCTTGGCACACATAAGATGCATTACTCACAAAGCCTTTGGCCACCAGGTGGTTGCGTGTGCACATGAAGCCTCGAGAAATGAACCCTTTTCCGAACCGATTTGCTGGAAAGCTTCAATGCTTCATGAAGCTTCAACTCGCCATCACTACTGCCTACTGCCACTTTAAAGCTGCAGTATGCGAGATTGGCGCAAATATGATTCCAAAAAGTAATTCCTAGAAAACGGCTGCTATATCGTGACAGCAGTACATGAAACAGGCAACCCGGAAAAAAAATCATGTTCCTCTGTGTCCTACTGTGTCCGGTGCTCCCGGCATCCGAAGGATTTCACTCACCGCAGGAATGCAGGAGGACAACCGCTCAACCTGTCTTAAAAACTCTGCTAAGGTGCTTGAAAAATGAGTACAAAAATGTTAGAAAAGATATCCGCACACTTAGATCTATGCAGTGTTTCAACTCACCGCAGGAAAACAAGGTCCGCTGTCCAGCTGCCGTCCACGAGAGCCGGCTGTCAATCACCCGCGAACTCCGACCAAACGGTCAAACTAGGCAGCGCTGATCAAATATGAATCAATATTCTGTTACTTCAATGCCTATTTCTCGCCTCAAATGTTTTCAGAACCATCCCGTAGTGAACTGTATAGCTGCAAAATGAGAAAGTTTGTAAAAGCTGTTGAAGGACGCCAAGTTCTGGTCACATGACCGGAGCACAGCCAATAGGAACGCTCTCTCTCTCTCTCTGAAATGACCTGTGACTAGTCGAAATCTGCCGTCACGGGCTAGATCCTTCCAAAGCCTGAAAACAGAGCCATGAGGAGGAGCACAAGTCCAGTTCTCTCTCAGACCAACTGAATTACAATATACTGAAAGGCCATCATGGAACCCCTGCCAAATTATACCAAAAAATTCTTGCCCACTGCCACTTTAAGTCCTATACACGGGACTTGAAGGAACGTACGAGTGCCACTAGATGAAAACAGCAATGAGATACCGTATGAGAACTTGCAGTGCTTATTACCACAATACACATAGTACAAGTTCCGCATAAATTACGATGCTTATGAATTCTGCAGAGTGATATTTGTAGGGTTAAGACGGCCTAATGTTGTCCGAGAATACCCATGCAACCCGAGAGTTTGCTATATGTCTCTTTAAGAACAGAAGGCTGCTTTGGTCCAAAGTATGTTACCCTGTGCACTATGGAATTACAGCCTACCGCTATTACCGCATTTACGGTAATAGGTCCCTGTAGTATTGATGCGCCGAGAGAGTGAAACATGTTTACAGTGGACAATCGCCTCGATAACTAGTTAAAGGCAGCTGATGATATACAAGTATTGGATCCGAGTGAGAAGCCTCTTTGGATGTAACCGCTGAACTTTAATGGGATTAATTGATCAGAAAAGGTTTGATCATGAAACATTGATATCGGAGCTTCCAAGATGTAGGACAGCGTTTCCTCAAAGGCGATATTTTGTCGCCTTGTGCCAGGTAAAATGAAGCTTGTGAATTCTGTGAAGCTTTACCTTTAGATGAAGAGCGGCTTGAGGTGGAATGAATGTAGCGACGAGGCGGCTGAGAGGAGGAAGCCAGACGCTGATGAAGACGCTGATGAGGCGTGAGCCTGGGCATATGAGCCTGAAGCGAGCGTAATGTTTGCTGGAATTACCCGGAGACTGCGAGTGCGATCGTTTGTAGCCTGGAGTAGCAGATGAGGCTGCCTGAGCAGTGAAACAAGAGGGAGAAGACACTCCTCTACTGTGGATCAGACGTAGCTTGTCACTAACACCAGACTGGATAAAAAGGTAACGTGAAAGTTTGCCGTTTGCATCGAGCCGCTCTGAATGGAACTGACGCAGCAGAGGAGAACAGTTTTAAATTTGATTGCAACGATATGATTGGCTCAGAGCGAGTGTGGCAGAATCTGTTTGGTTATTAAGAATGAACCACCCACAGTCAGCTGATAGAGTAGGAGCCAGTAGAGATAAGGGAGACAGAATGGTTATGAATGAAAGAGTTTAAAGAGGGTCTTCCTGTCTGAACATTAGCATAAGCTTCATAAATTGGAAAATGTGTTCACAAAACATTTTAGACATGACCACTGACTATTTGTATAACAATTTAGCTACAAATTCACAGACTTGACCATATGGTCCAGCCATATACTCGGTTTTGACCGAGTCTTGTTATACTACGTCAGTTGCTCTGACCGTCTAATAATGACGCGGATGGGTTTACATTTGAGTTAGTTGAAAGCCTGGTGGTTCTCAGAGGCCCAATCCTAATGTCCCCCCTAAGGCCATAAACCCTAAACCCTCAGGGACTTGACTGACGTCACCTGGTAAATGGTTGAGTGTGAGAGGCTGCAAGGGCTTTAAATGGTATAAATACAAATGGGACAGCACTTTGCGGCAACATATCACATTACCGTTTTTATTTAATGTTTTTTACTGCCTATTTGAACGTCTTCCAGGCTCTTGCCTTACGAGAAAAGAGGTAAAAATCAATTTACTTGTTTTTGTCAAACTACGTTAAGCAAAATTAAAAGAACTGGTTGATGAATAAACCAGGTGTGTAATATAGTCTAATACTTGCATTCCTCTGATTTCATGTGTTTGTATGTACCATCTTAAATCCTTAATGTTAATGTTTCTGTAACCCTGTGTTTAACGTCACGATGCTATATATTGTGGGTAATTCCCTCAGGAAATGTCTGCAGAAATGCGGACTTACGGAAAGTCTTCATAAAGGGCTCAAAATGTCTGCGAGAGAGCCCTCAAGGACTTGATGATTTGACAATGGGACAGCCCTAAACCTTTAAGGACTTTGTGGGAACGCGCCTCAAAGTCTTTGCCAAGGGGCACCGACCAAGTGACGGTATTTCATGCTTCGAGAATGAGAAAGGGTTGTGTAGCTGATTCATATCTTCCCCTATCATTTATTATACATTCTTTATTTATTATATATATTACTGTTCATTCCATATACTCTGCACATTACTCTGCACTCTTTGCACCTTTGGTTAGATACTAAACTGCATCTCATTGTCTCAGTACCTGTGCAATGACAAAGTTGAATCTAGTCTAATCTAATATTATTGCAAATCAGAATATGTGAGGTTGTGTATTTTACATTTCCCACACTGAATAAACAGTTTGAAATGTACAGCTTATTATTGCCTAGAGGCAGGGCTTTAAATACCAGTACAACACGTTTTTATTTGTATTCCAAATCTTTCAGTGTGTGCCTGAGTCTGGCCCCCCATTCAAAATGTTCTAGACCCGCTCCTGGTTTACACGTGACTACAACAACCTTCCGGCTACTATAATTCCTTACCTCTTATCAGCAAGGAAATTCATAACGTCCTTCCTCTGTCTATAGCCTGATGAAAGAGCTCATCTCTCATCCTCGTTAACCAAGTGGCTAGTCTTCTTAATGAGCACTATTAAAGGTAAAGTGTCATTACCACAGCACTCTGTCTATTCATTACAACCATCAATGTCTATTGATGTCCGTCGTCATCTAATCATAGAACTCTTCTGCTAGCACTCATCTTCATCTATAACCTCCCACTCACATTACACCCGATTAATGTCAAATTACTTCCCTTTTGCCACATTCAGTTTTGCTATCGTATCCCAAATAGTCATAAAGCATCACAACCGTCAGAGAGGCTGACAGAGACGGAGGGACAGCTTGATGTTAATAAATAGAGCTGGTCCATGTAAAGTTTTTTTGTAACCTTCTCTTGAGTGCGACTTTCCATAACTCAATGCAGTTTAGTGACAAACGTACGGTTAATCAAATCAATGTATACAAATGGGTGTGTCAGTTTCAACCTACAAGTGCTGTCTGTATATCTAGAACTTGAGTTGGTTAGTTATGGCTTGTAATTCGGATTTGAATGATGGTGAATGTGTGGTAACAGTGTATGTTCATAGATTCAGATTCTGGGCGATTGTGGGCAACCATTGGGAAAATCATACTTTGGTGTGACAATATCAGAAGAAAAGGCTATTGTCCAATGAAGGTAAATAGAGGCTTGGAAACTTGAGCAAAACTGTGTCCATTACTGTATTTAACTGCCTTGGCATCCTGACATTCCTCCGCAGGTTATGGCCACTCCAGTTTCACAAGTGCGTCATTTTGCATCACCTTTTGACCTGCTCCACCTAATTGGATCTAACAAGTGGACAATAACTTTCAAACTGAGGCTGCTGCAACCAGAATAACACATCCCGTTCATTAGCAACTACTTAAAAACAAAAAAAAAAAACTTGGATCGATTTCTTGCCACACTAACAGCTCTAGGGATGGTAACATTGTCTGTTGATCTACACTGAAATATCTTAACTACCATCAGAGTGCTAAGAAACTGCCAATACTTTAAAACCTAATGACACATCTCATCTGTACTTTGTGTATATATGCCATTTTTGGCTAACATAATGTTATGTTGCAGTCAAGATGTGTTGCAACACATTCTCACTCCCAACTCATCAAATACCGACGCTTGGTCAGTGGCCACGGTTGACTGCGCCCTCCAGGTTGGGAGAGAGACACTGCCCCAAGTGAGGGAGTTTGTACACGAGTGAGGGTAAAATGGAGCGGGAGATGGACAGGCAGTTCAGTGCGGCATCTGCAGTTATGCGGGCGCTGTACCGGACCGTTGTGGTGAAGAGAGAAAGCTCTTGATTTACCAATCCATCTACATTCCAACCCTCACCTATGGTCATGAGCTTTGGGTAGTGACTGAAAGAATGAGATCGCGGATACAAGCGGCCAAAATGAGTTTCCTTCATAGGGTGGCTGGGCTCAGCCTTAGAGATAATGTGCGAAGCTCAGGCAACCGGAGGGAGCTCGGAGTAGAGCCGCTGCTCCTTCGCGTCGAAAGGGGGCCAACTGAGGTGGTTCGGGCATCTGATCAGGATGCCCCCTGGACGCCTCCCTTTGGAGGTTTTCGGGGCATGGCCAACTGGTAAGAGGCCCCGGGGTACATCCAGAAGACGCTGGAGAGATTATATATCTCGTCTGGCCTGGGAACGCCTCGGGGTCCTCCAGGAAGAGCTGGAAATGTTGCTGGGGAGACGGATGTCTGGAATTCCCTGCTAAGCCTGCTGCCCCAGCAATCGAGCCCCGGATAAGTTGTAGAAAATGGATGGATGGATGGTCAGTGGCCCAACTTGCTTCAAACTATGACGCTCTAGGTACCCCACTAGCTTCTGTTTTTGCACGTGTCAGTTTCTGCTCGTTACATGCATAGTGTATTTTCAAAATAAACTTCAGTGTTCACAGGACACAAACAGTTTCCGGTATATTATGTATACAGTGTCTTTTCAAAATAAAATTCTAGTGTACAGTAGGTTTACTTAGTTTTCAGTTTTACTTGGTTAGGCTTCAGAAAAGATTGTGGTTTGCGTTAAAATAAGTGTTTGTTACATAAAATAAGTGCACTTGTTACCTAACTTACATAATTACGTAACGAAAGTGAGGTAAAATAAGTCAACGTTGACTTGGTTTCACACGGGACACGAGCAGCGCTCTGCTGGGTGAAAGTCTTGGTTTGTTTGGCCATCCATTGACCCCGATCTCCTCCCAAATAAGCAGACTTACTCTCTCTTTATACTACATCAGTTGCTTTGACCGTCTAGCGGGTGGGTTTACATTGAAGTTAGTTGAAAGCCTGGTGCATCTCATACAGATGCTAAAGGGTGCCTCGCTGCATCGGTATCAGATGCCAAGGGCCACTGATCAAACCTCAGTATTTGACGAGTTGGGAGTGAGAACGGTTCACAACATTGCATGGACCCAATACTGGTGTGGGTGAGGTGACATATTCCTCCCGCAGCTATGTCTGGCACCCCCTGGGAAAATAAATAAAATAAATTAAATTCACTCCCTATGTTCACTGTAACAGTTAAAAAAGAAACTCAGTGGCTTCGTCACCTACAATCTGATTAAAATACATCTTGTAGCCATGCTCAAAATAAAATTCCAATTCTATCCTGACCCCAAAACAATACATGCACATTTTACAAAATATTTAGTTTACAGCAGCTGTTTTCTGTTCTCACCTGAAAAATATTATTTGAATATTGTTCATTGATTTGTTCAGTTAATTAATACTTCAGATTCAACATCTGTTGATCAATCTTATTCTATTAAGTTCACTCTGTGTGTGAACAACAACTATTCACTACTTGTTGAGTCAACTTGAGATTTTAGAACAGCAGATAAACTTGTTTTTGTTTGTGGGTAGGCGTAATGTGAGTTAATTCACGTGTCACTAGAGTAAATTGAGGCCTCTATTTATAAATTTGTGCGTATTAAGAGAGCCTAATACTCATTTCTGATGCTCTGCATTCTCGCTGCTGCAACCTTGTATACTCATTTGTCCCTCCGTCCCCTCAGCGTCTTATTACATGCATCCCCTAATGAAGGCGGAATGAAATCACTGTTTGTTATATCAGCGGGGGTCTGAGGACTGTCCTGCATAATTGGGAAGTAAGTGGGATAGATATGTGAAAGTGAATAAATAAGCTCAATGTAATTAATGAGGACCAATGATTCGACCGGTGATAATTAAATCTGCCGTGTTTTTTAATTTGCATGATTAAGATGTTAGTTAACATTACGTTGTACCCACGCGTTACAGGTTGTTCATTCTCAAAATGTCAACATATCAGAATTCTCAACACTGCACTTAATTATCTTCAGGAGCTTTAAAACTATCAGCTAAATCAATTAACTTTAATCTGCAAGCAATTAAAGTGTGACTTTTAGGAATGCTAATGTGCCACATGCTGTACTTCTATCTCAGCGTGATCAAACACAGACTTCACCCAAAACATCTTAGCGGCTCCAAGTGTGGGGGGGTTGTTTGTGCACTGTGCTTATTGTCTGACCAGGAATACACAAAGTGTTTAACCCTCATCCTACCAACATAGTTAACATACATGGACTACCGACTGGGGACCCCAAGGATAAACTACTGTAAGAAATAACCATCATATAAAATGTTAGCTTATTTCTTCTAAAACATTATTAGTTATGTAATTAATGCCATCTGAAAAAAACAACAACAAATAAACAGATTATTTTAGGAAGTTACACCTTGCACATTGTGTAAAACAAAAATAGACAGAGCACATTAGGAGATCTGTGTCTGCTGCAAATGGGTGCTTTTGACTGTGGTCCCCCAGGATCTAATCTCTATAAACAGATCCTGCATTCCGTAGGCAACGGGACAAGAGTTTGGTGTCATTCTGGTTCCTGTTTATAGTCCAAGTAGTATTGACCAATCACGTTCGAGCATGCCATGGTTGAATGCATGTAAACGGTCCATGTGGAGAATACAAAAGTGGTGGAACGCATTGGCCGAAATGCAATCTTGGAACCCATCGGCTATCGTTTGACGATGATTTAGCTTTTTATTGGTTTAAAATTAGCTTGTAAAACTGGCTGCTTGTGAAACAATCCGGTCGTACACATCGTCTCTCAATTTCAGCTCCAGTCTCGTATCTCAAGTTGCTAATAATTGCACAGAAAAGGAAGTCTTGGCCTGGATATCCGCTGGCTACACTGGAACCCCAAAAATATAGCCCCTTGTCCCCAGAGTATTATCCATCGTCAGCTCAATAGCCGATGGGTTCAGAGATTACCCAGTAACCCCAATACATTGGTATTTAAAATTATTATTTAAAAAGCACTAATTACAAGAGAAACAGAAAACAATGATATGAAGTCATTAGGAACAAACTGATAGACGAAGTCATGAAAAATTGGAATAATATAATAAAACACTTGTGGGAAACAACAAAAAAGTATACCTCTGGGGTCTGCAGGGACTCCAGTCGGTAGGATGAGGGTTAAGCAGGAGGGATATTTCTTTTCATATTTTTGCCCATACTCGACTCGAATATAAGTTTGATTTTATGCCGCGTTTCATGATTCAAAAGAGGTCAGGAGTGATTTGCATATTTTGACATTTTAAACAATTCACAGCTCCAAAAAAAGGATTTTAAAACCTGCCTGAAATCATCCACAGTGGTTTTGAAGGAGCCAAATGGACTGAACCAGCATGGGCCCTCAATTGTGCTGTTAATATTATACTGTCAAATGGAGAGGGCAACACTTGACAATGATGAACAATGAGTATTTCCAAGCCTTTCATGTCCACCAGCCACATGGTTATTGAGGCGAGCCCTTTTTCTCATATTCTATTGTAATGTTTTATTGGCCAAGACAGAGAGGACAAGGCGAAGAGGAGGAAGAAGAAGACAGTTTGGTCAGTTTAGACAAGGAGCCATTCCCCCACCTCCATCTCCCACACCACCCTAAGACCTAAACTGCATTGTAACTCATTGATATCGTCATTGTAACCTCTCTTTTGCTCTGATGATTGTGGCAGTAGCCCAAACATTGGTGAGACACATTTGTGACCGGAGGGAAACTACAGTAGTTTCAATCTCTTGATCACCTGGGAAATCCTGGGAGGAGGAAATAAATGAGCATTGGTCCCAACAGTCCCACTTCCTTTAAAGCTGTAATGTGAGATTTTTTTTAACAATAAAATGGTACCAGATGAGTTAGATAAATGACACAGCTTCAGTCTGAATGTGTCTGATCCTATAAATAACTGGACCAAAACAATATCCAACATGTGTCACAAAATGTCTTTTCAAAACAAGCCATGATTATTATAAAAAAAGATGCATATGAGTGTTTTTTGGCTGAAGGATTGGTTAAGTTTAAACAACTAAAACTAATTGATTAAGGTTAGAGAAAGATTGTGGCCATGGTTAGACTGCAAAGATTATTTGATTTATCCATTATTCAGTCGACAGAAAATTAATCAGCATCAAATGTGATAACTGATTTATCGCTTTGTCATTTTTTTTTCTAGCAAGCTACCCCACATTTCCTGGTGTTAGTTTGTCCAATGTGAAGTTTTTGTGTCTTTTGTCAGTTTTATATCATTGTAAACTAATATCTTTGGGTTTCAAACTTTTGGACAAAACAAAACAGGACATTTGAATATGTCACTTTGGGCTGTGGCAAATCGTAATTGGCATTTTTTACTATTTTTTGACAATTTTAAGACAAAGTAATTTAATAATTGAGAAAATAACTAACAGATTAATCAATAATGATAAGAATTGTTGGTTATGGCCCTAATTTTTAAAGGTGCCGTGTTAAGGATCTGGCGGCATCTTGCAGTGAGGTTGCAGATTGCAACCAACTGAAACTTCTCCCGTGTACCAAGTGTGTCGGAGAACTACGGTGGCCGATGTGAAAATGCAAATGGCCCTATCTAGAGACAGTTTTTTGTTTGCTTGTTCTGGGCTACTGTAGAAATACGGCGGACTCTGTGAAGATGACCCTCTCCCTATGTAGATATAAACAGCTCATTAAATCATGAATCAATATTCTGTTACTGTAATGCCTATTATAATCCCTAATTTATCTCAACATGGCTGCTGGGTCGCAAACATGAGCAAAGAAATAGAATATACAATAATTTTCCTATGTACATGAGCTTCAAGTCTCCGGAACCATGTTCACAGTTCCATCCCTTGTGTGTATATGGAGAAAACTAATTTCCTGGGAATGCCACCACGGACTTTGAGACGAGGGAACCGGATGTGTTAAAACCGTAACTCGTTCACGGCTTTTAGGACTCATTCCTGTAGCATAACAGACTATAACAGATTTAAGATTTTTTTTTTTTTTTTTTTAACTGGGAACCAAAAATGGCCTAAGGGTTTTCTGAGAAGAGTCATTATTTTCATGACCACAAGGGGTCACCGGTCAGAAAAATGTAAACATGGAGTTGTTTTTCTCATTATGACAGTTTTTCCTTGAAGGCACCTCTCCAAAGAGGAACATATTTTGCAGCATTTGCCATGGATGAGCTTGGCCAGTCGTAGCTGTCAAGATGAGGGTTGTGGTGACACAGCAGGGGGGTGGGGGGTGGGGGGTGTCCTTTAACGACAGCCTTAAAGGAAAAGTAAAGCAAAGTAAAGCACAGTAAAGAAGGAAAATAAAGCTAAAGGCAGAGTTTGCCATTGCTGGTTATTTCAACCTCAGGCTGGACGCTGTTTCATTGAGGACTCATCAAAATGAGTGATAGGAGTCAGAAACTTGGCCAGTGGAGGGGTGGGGTTAGTCGCAAAAATGTGTCTTTAACGACATTTACACCTGCTGTAACAGGCTCATATAGTTGTAACTGAGAATACCCTGGTGTGTGTTACAATAAAAGTGGGCAAGCTTGTACTTTAAATGATTTGTCAGTGAACAAATAACATATAAGAAAATGTAAATCAAACAACATATCCATATAGTAACCGTCCCTGTGGTGGTGACTTGTTGTGCAGAGCTTCAGATGTGGAAGTCAGTGGGGCACACAGCAACAGCTCTGTGATTAATACCACTGACAAAGCAGTAACTAATGATCGATTGAGGATGCTTGGATTCTAAAGACCATTTCCCCTTCACTTACTTTGCCTTTTTTCAAAGCCGTCTGATATTTTGATCACTGGCAGGGGCCATGTCAGTGGAATTAATCACTAATTTAAATCTGGAACCTTCTCATTTGCACAGAACTCCAGTCACGGAAGGAGATTTTGAACGATAGTTTCAGATTCACCTGATGTCAGTGGAGCTTTTACCTGATCACCTGGGAAATCCTGGGAGGAGGAAGTGAATGAGCATTGGTCCCCACGGTCCCATTTCTTTTAAAGCTATAATGTCAGATTTTTTTTTTTTTTTTTTTTTAAACTATAAAATGGTACCAGATGAGTTAGATATATGACACAGCTCCAGTTTGAATGTGTCTGATCCTGTGTCTAAATGCCCGGGCTGGTCTCATACACTGTTCGTAGCTTTACTTATGGAAAGTAATGCACACAAAATAAATTTGTATGTAATCCAACTAATTGTAAACCAGGAAGTATAAAGAATGACAGTATGCGTATGGAGGAAGTCGGGGTCGATGGGCGGGTCAAAAAACAAGACTTTCGCCCAGGAGACCACTGTTCGTGTCCCGTGTGAAACCACAAGTCTTAAATTGCACATTACTTCCGTACTCAAGTAACGCCACATCCATACCTATTTTAACCCAAACCACTTTTTTTTCCTAGAGCTAGCCAAGTGGTTTTGTTGCCTAAACCCAACCACGTCGTTTCCTTTAAAGACGGAATTATATTTCGAAAAGACTGCATGTGTAACAAGTTGAAATGGACACGTGTTGCTGGACATTCGTAGGCAACCCGATCTCATGGTGAGGCGCATAAATAGCACAACATAACATTGACATTCCGCATGTCGTGACGACACATTTTAGCCTTTTTGCGTGTTATTTGTACGCCACAAAACAAAACTACGGTAACGTCCGCAGTTGGGTTCAGGCAACAAAACAATTTAGTTAGGTTTAGGAAAAACATCATGGTTGGACTTAAAATAACTAAGCAAACTAAGTAAAATACGTACGGAAACAACGTAACATAACTACGGAAAACACAACACAGTTGTAACTAAAAAACACGTCAGACACATCACTAACTTAACTTACAAAAAAAAAAAAACACTGGTCTCGAACACAGGTGTCCTGGTTGAAAGTCCTGTGTTTGTTTCTGGCTTAAAGGAACAGTGTGTAGCATTTAGAATAGAATATTAATAAGGGCTGTCAATCGATTAAAATATTTAAAAATGATTAATCGCATGATTGTCCATAGTTAATCACAATTAATCGCAAATTTTTTATCTGTTCAAAATGTATCTTAAAGAGAGATCTGTTAAGTATTTAATACTCTTATCAACATGGGAATGGACAAATATGCTGCTTTATGCAAATGTACGTATATATTTATTATTGGAAATCAATTAACAACACAAAGCAATGACAAATATTGTCCAGAAACCCTCACAGGTACTGCATTTAGCATAAAAAAAATACGCTTGAATCATAACATGGCAAACTGAAGGATGGAGTTTCTAGTTTAATATGACACCATTATATCTTCACTCTAGCTTTAACTGAAAAACTGCTACACCAACCTAACAACAACCTAAAAATCGCAAGTTGCTTTAATACGTCAAAGAAATTAGTGGCGTTAAAACGTATTTGCGTTTACACACTATCATTGTGTTAACTTTGACAGCCCTAATTAATGAGTGTGTTTTCTTTAGTGTATAATCCCCTGAAAATAAGAATCGTTGTGTTTTTGTTAGCTTAGAATTAGCCATTTATATCTACATAGGGAGCGGGTCTTCTTCACGGAGCCGGACGCCATGTTTCTACACTAGCCCAGAATGGACAAACCAAATATTGGCTCTTGATAGGGACATTCAGGTTTTCACGGTTTTGCGGCGGTCCTTGTAGTTCTCCTACACGCTTGGCACAGGGCTCACTTGGCTGCAGTCTGCAACCTCACCGCTAGATGGTGCCAAATACTACACACTGCACCTTTAAGGATTGGTTGAGTTTAGGAAACTAAATCTAATTGATTAAGGTTAGGGAAAGCAAGTAAAGAGCTTTTGCCCTTCCTTTTAAAGAACATGTCAAGATTACATTAATTCAGTTTTATGTTGTATTAAGCATGAATTAGAGCTTGCGCTTTGACACTTTTACTGTGTTGTGTGCTAGGCACTGCATCTGTGTGTGACACACAGAGAGAGAGAGAGGGGGAGATTAGACCGCATCATAATTACACCACACACAGGTTCAGCTACTGTCATGTGCTTTTCTTGCCGTTTACGTTTAAAATGACTGTACGAACAGCCCCGGAGCAGTCCTTTATACTCATTTAACTCTATTCACACTCACACCCGTCCGTCATGTGTCCGTCAATGAAATCTCCATCCATTCACATATCGAGCCAGGGAAACATGGCTCAACATTTGCAGCCTAATGCATTATGCAGGAGCAGCTTTTAAAAGAAGATGATTGGAGAATTCCCATCTGAAACGCAGCTGCAACATCAAAGTGCGAGTGGGAAGAAAATTAAATGGTACAGAAATAAATAATGGTAGACTTGATGTCTTTGCTAATTGGGATCTCTGGCACTTAGGTCAAAAGGCCCCCACCAGACAAAGCCCTAAGAGGAAGAGCTCTGTTGTGTTAAAGGTGGTATATATACGGCACAATAACATGTTGCGCTCGCAGACTTTTCACTCTGAATATGCACTCGGTGGTTGAGGTGGTGGGAATGTGACGCTGTGGTTGGAACAAAGGGGTGCAGAGGAGGCGATGGTTAATACTCTGTGGGCTGAATGAGCTTCATGAAGAGACTCTCACAGCTGGAATAAAAAGGCCACGTGTGTCAGACAGTATACTGACCATCCTCTCTGTACTAATGAAGGCTGCTCCCCCCAAGGCTGGCTCGGCTGTTGCCAAGTAGCCGGACAAACACTAGAGGGCTCTCTCCATGGTCTCCCTCCTGCTGTCACTCACACTGCACTCACACTCATATTCAGCTATGCAATGATGAACATGACCTTTTCACTAACTGTCTTAATAAGACCTGTGTAACACTTCCCCTGCTCCTTGTCTTTTAATAATGTGAACTTTATTTTTTTATTTTTTATTTTTTTACACAGACACATTCATGGGTCAAGAATACAAATAACTGTCACTTTAAGGGCTAGTAAGCCTCAATAGTTTTACTCTCTTCTGCTGTGCCAACAGGGCTACTGTGTGTGTGTCCATCTGTTCATTGCTTAAACCCTATCAAATGACTGTAAATGAGCAGTCTCGGCTTCGTTTCACTAATGGCCTGGCTGTATTTCATTTCACTAATCACAGAGAGAGGTCAACTCATGCGTCGCTGCCTCAGCAAAGAGAAGAGTTCGAATATAGAGGAAGAGAAAAACAGTAATGAGAGGATTTTTACCTGCACACACCTATCTACAGCCACAGTACATAGCCGGCAATCGGAGACGGTAACCTTTGCGCGTCAGTGCCTGGGCAGAGCGGCATGCGTTCATTTGTGCGCCTGTTGACCCGGCTCCTCATCAACCCAATGAGCGCCGTGGAGGGGGAGGCTCTCTTCGCCGCCGCGCATCTCTCCACCATCTCCTCCTCACTTTTCCAGTCGGCCAGCGAGCCTGTCGGAGCTCTTAACTACACACAACCCTAAACATTGTCACTCCGCCTTGACAAACTGCAGGGAAGGATATCTAGCCTCTCCGCGTTTTGCTCATTTGTCCCCCCACCGTCTCGAGTGAAACGCATTGGGACTTTTTTCTTTTGCGTATTTTTTTTGAAGGAACGGTGAAACGATGCAGCAGCAGCAGCAGCGGCGGGAAAGGATGCAAGTCTCACTAGTAAGTATAGCCCGCCACCGTGATATATAAACATGTATTACTGATTGGCGTTTAGTGGATGGACTTCTCATCCTCTCTCCATCGCGGGGATCCGGTGCATTCGTTCCCGGCACGAAGCGATAGAGCAAGTCTACAGAGAGGTCTGCAACTTAGGCTGCCTTCTTTATTCACATTTCACTTGCCTCTGCCGCGGTATAAGTGGCACATATGCTGCCTGTGTACGGTTTATTTCCCGTAAATCCGACTGCCCGTGCGCTCTGGTGCCACATCGGATGCACTGAGAGACGGGCTGATTGGAAGCAATGTCTCCTCAAAGGGTAAAACTTCAGAGAGAGGGCGAATGTATTTGGGTAATCGTGCGGCAGACTATCGCAGAGGCGAAAAAAAAGGCAAGTAGTTCAAACTTTCAGGGTTCTCTTTTATTTTTCTACCGGGTGACGAGAAATTGGAGAATGTATTGCTCCTCCTGTGTGTGTGTGTGTGTGTGTGTGTGTGTGGACTACCTTGGACAGCTCCTCCGCTGCCGGGCGCTCGCTTTGCGGCTCAGCTGAGCTGTCTGGAGCGGCTGCTTTCTGGCGGGGAGCTGTCCTACCCCCGTGGTGCTGAAACCGCCTGCTTAGTCACGCACCACAGTGACTTAATATGCAGAAAAAAATGGAAAGGCACGATTTCACGTCAACCATTTATGGTTAAATTTTATATGGTTTATCATTTTTTATTTCAGAATGTTTAAATTCCCAATTTTCCCCTTTTTATTAACCTGGTCCTGCATCTTTTAGTCTCCGCCTGTAGTAGTAGAGAAAGCCACAGTAACTCGCATCACTCCACACTTTGTGATATTGCAGTTGGCTTCAGGTGGAATACGTTACAGCTTTATTGTCCTTGGAATTGCATTCCTGGAGCCACACAGCAGCAGCAGCATATGACCACAGTGACATAGTGGGCGCAGTAAAAGTTACCGGAACTAACACTGACACCGTGCTGATAGCGAGCCATTCCGGGCTGGTATAGCATGTCCACCTGCATCAGTTATAGCTGAAAGCCAACCCTTTGTGTCTGTGTTTTTTTTTCTTATTTTGGTGAACAATGCAGAACAGCGACTGAGCTGTTGAAGCTAAATCTGTTTTTGATTAAAGGGCGAAATTTACATTAGGCTACAATCTTTATTATTTCACAGTTGTGCCACTCTGTTGTATTAAATTCCATTATTTTTTTTCTCATTTTATTGCAGTATTTCCGTGTAAAAAAAAGTTCATGTTGATTAAAAAAGGCAGCTCCACTGTAATATCATATGATCCAGTGATTAATCATCTCTAAATACCTCCACAATGATCTCATCTGGATTACTATGATATCAGTGAGCTGCAGCGCTGTTGACATTGTAGCGCTCACCTGCAGCCACCCCATCCATCTACAGCTTACACTATTGCATGCACGCATGCACGGGTGTTCGAGGCATTTGATTGCAGCCCATAACAGTATGTCACCCTAGATGTATTGTGAAAACATCAATCACGAGGAACATGTAATTGCTCAAAATCTTTCTAGGATAATCCCCAGAACAACAGATTAAAGCAAGGCAATCTGATGTTGTGGGCTGCATAGCCTCAGAGTACAGACATACCCATTTGTTGTTCAATTGTAGCAGCATAATGTGAAAACGAGATTGGAATGGAGGGTCATGACTGCGACAGATAGATCATTTGTAATGATGAAGTGACATCTTGGTTTATTGTGTGAAAATGAGAATTGTCTTCCTGTTTTTAAAATCCCCTTTTAAGTATTTTTGCTTGCCTTCAAAAGTGTTTGTTCTTCTCTCTCTGTCTCGTCTCATTTGTTCAAATGTTTATTTGTCTCTACTTTCTCGTTCCCGCCTCCCTCTGTCTCCCCCACCTCCTCCTGACAACTCCTCACAAGACTAAAAAAGACAGCTAACAAACAACTGTGATCCCTCCCTTATAGGTCTCCCCCTCGGAATAACGCCAAATGGATGCTGCGCAGCGCTCCTCACCCCCTCACCAACTGCTATGGAGGCATGCCAAGCCATGCAAGTGACCTTTATCACGCCATGAATGCAAGCTCCGCCGTTCAAAGAGGACACAAGTAACCTTTTCTTGTTATCTAAGAAGGAGCTGTTGATCTGACGAGAGGAGCTGGGAAACGAGAGGGCCGAGAGAGAAGAGCCTTCGCGAAAGCAAACAAACAAACAAACAAAACAAAAACAAAACACACAACGACAGGATGCCAAAGCGGTCCGAGGAGATGCTGATGGATCTGTGGATGTCCTTGCTGCTGGTGTGGATTACTTGTGTTCCTTGCACGTCCATGACTCCCATCACAGGCCAGTCCAAAAGTACACAAACTGGTGGGTCCGCGGCGGTGGCGAGCGGCCCTGGCGAAGGACAAAGATTACTGAGCCGCGCCAAGAGAGGATGGGTTTGGAATCAAATGTTTGTGCTGGAGGAATTTTCTGGACCCGATCCAATTCTGGTTGGCAGGGTGAGTGCTGTGATTGTCAGCATTATATTAAGCTCGCTTATCATGTGGAAACATTAATTCGGCCATTTGAATGCTCCCTCCATTTTTTTTTTCTGTTCTTCTTCCCATGGGCAGTGGGAGGGTTTTTGGTTGTCAAGGGGAAGCAGAGATACGGGGACAAGAGAGAGACAGCTCTCGAAATGCTTTTGGAAATAATTAAACTCTCATCATATAATAGTGGCGACATGTTTTTGCTGTGTTGGATGTCCTTGAAATGCGAGAAACTGTGTAGCAGTCAAAGATTATGTTACTTTTTTACCACACAAAATACAGATGCATGAGAAAGTCTCTTTTTTTTTATTTCAATCCCATCCATTTATTCCCGTACCGTTAAGGCAATTTGAATTGTGCATGACATAAGAGAGGGTTATTTTAGCTACGGTTAGTTTTCCCATTCCACCCTCTATAATGAACAGAACTGCGGGCTAATCCTGCGGCTAAGGGCCACCTGCTCCCTGGCCTGTGTGGAAGTGTCAGGCAGGTTTCAGGGGAGGGGGGGGAGGCTGCTGGCCAGCTCCGGCCAAAGCAGCTTGTTCACAGCTCATTGCTGGGACTCACCTGGGGAGAGTCAGCCTGGCTGCCACGCTCGCTTCCCTCCCCCAGAATATCGCCCTGCCGCTCCATGGCACGGGCATGAACGCAGGCCGTCCAGCATATTTGATCTTGTTCAGTAATAGCTTTTGCAAACAGTGTTGTGGTGCCTAATATTTGATAATTTGTGGGTATGCCTTTCTTGTTTATGACATAATGCCATTGTTGTGCATTGAATTTTTTTTTTTTTTTAATGGCACCTGCCAGCACTGAAGCAAAAAGCAGTTGTTGCACAAAAAAAATAAGTGCGGTACAAGTACTTTTATTTCCACTTCCTCTTTTTCTTTTATCCCGAGCATTGTCATATGGCTGCATCAATTAAACATGTGCCACCATGTGGGGTTTTGCACCTGTGTTTTCTAAATACCATACGAACACAGAAATGCCGTTAAGTGATGCATTAATTTTTCAAGCGAGTCAATTAGGCAGCCTCTGCTGGATTCGATGAGGGCTGCTCATCGGGATGCTGAAACAAACAAGCAAACGCTCACCGGGGCCGTGGTGACCGTACATACGTACGTACGTGAGCTTGGAAGTTAAAAAGGTTGGATCTCAGCTGTGAGATATTGAGCATCAAAGATTTGATGTTTCAACCTGGTTAAATATTTATCAGATATTTTAAATGAAAATATGTCTTTAAAATAAAAAAAGCCACACAAGAAAAAAAAATACCATTAAACGACGACAAACGTGGCTAACGGAGTTGTGATTCATGATTCCAAGCTCTCACACACGCTCTGAATATCATGCTGTGTGCCTGTGGCCCGAGTGTGAAATGCTTGGGAGGATTGGTGGCACAAAGTCAAGCTGTGTTCCCGGTCATGCAGGAGGCTTTCTCTCAAGGCCTCGGTTAATGCTTTGCAACAAACTTGACTGCAGGAACGGTTAGTCATGAGCATCTTCCTGTTGAAGGACATATGGGTAGGGGGGCCAGCTCAGGATGAAGAAGAACTCGGCTCGCCTTTTTGCGAGGTGATGATGATGATGATGGGTTGCGTTCACTGCAAGGTTAAGTGCTCATGACTATGCCTGGCAGAGCTAAGATAAGTCCTATGTTGAACCAAGATGGCACTGTATTGGTTTAAGACTATAAATCTCTCTCCCTCTCGGTCCCCCTTTTCTTCCCCTTTTCTCTGTGTTTCTCACGCTTAATTAAAAAATGAATCAAAATGGGTGGGAGGTGTGATTCAAATGGGTCATACAGCTCTCTGTGTGCTGCCTGTGTGGTTGTGGGCCTATTATCAAGGAAGTCCAGGCCAAGATTGGACTCTTTCCATCCCATAGTTTTTTATTGCCGGCACACACTCTGAGGTTTAATTATACGTGCATCCCCAGTCCTCTGCCCGCGACCGTGGCTCCCCTCAACTAACATCGGGAAGGAGAGTGAGAGATAGTGTTTGTGAGAGGGGGACAGAGAGAGATTGTGCCATCGATTTTTTTAACGGTGTGTCATTCTCGGTGTTCTCTCTCAGCAGAGGCTATTAGCATAAACGCAGGAAAGCAGGGGGGGGTGGAGGAGGGTTTTAGAGGAAGCGGAGGTGTGGAAGAGCGAGGAGGACGGCCACAAGGCGTGACAGCACCCTTCCCTTTTGCTGTTCTTCTTCAGCGCGTCGTCTCTTGACATTGTGATTCACTGAGCGGCGTGTTCGTCAGCCCCCGTCAGTCCCGTTGGCGTCGGGGGAAGCAGACATGCAGTACCTGTTAAAGTGAAGCAGGGGAGACAGCTGTGAAAGCTTGTTGCTCGGCTGTAGCTTAAAACGAACACGGTGTTGGAAGGGATTTTAGGATTACTCATCATGAGCCGGGGACGGTTCAGAAATAACCCGTCATTAAGGATAGAAATAGGCAAATGGAGTGTGAAGGTAGATAGGCTCCAACGTATCGCTCACGCGGACTGAGCTAAGGGACGAGCGTTTGCTCATTGTTGACGACGAGTGGGAGACGCCACTTCAGCGAGTAAAGACTCTCATGTAGGCCATTGGAAGGCAAGCAGAGGGGGCTTTTAGGTAAAGCAGCTCTTTGTTCACCATTGCACAGCCATGATGGAAAAGTGTAGCCTGGGTTATAAATAAAATAAGCGTTCTTTAGTATATAAGGTTTTTGTCACACGATTTGACTTTTATCAGCTCATCAAATGTGCGTTATCAGTCGTTGTAATCCTCATAGATATGGATCAGTAGGGGCCTGCTACACCTACTACATTGTAAAAGTGAAAGGGAAACTTAAAAGCAACACGTTCTAACACGTAAAACTGAATGAAACGTTACGTTTTGAACAGAAACAAAACAGCCTGTTTAGGTTTAGGCAGCAGAACTACAACTTCTTTATGTTTAGGCAACAAAACCATCGAGTTAAGTTTAGGGAAAAAAGGTTGTATTTTGGCTGAAAATAAGTACGTTTGAAAAGTGAAAGTGAAACTTAAAAGTAACCCGTTCTAACACGTTAAACTGAATAAAGAGTTACACTTTAAACACAAACAAAACAGCTTGTTAATGTTAAGGCAACAGCCCTACAACTTCTTTAGGTTTAGGCAACACAACCACTTAGTTAAGTTTAAGGTACAAGATTGTGTTGTGGCTTAAAATAACTGTTTGAAAAGTTAAAGTTAAACATAAGGTTGTGAACACAAAAACAACCACACGTTGTGTGTGAACCCCAGTCTCCTGGGTGAAAGCACTGTGTTTTGTGTCCCATCCATTGCCCCCGACCTCCGACCCCGCATGGAGTTTCACGCTGTCTATGGGCCTTTCTCAAACCGGACCCTCCCCACTCCCACTCCGTGACAGAGTGAACTCCGTCTGTAGTCTCACTCACAGCTAAATGAAGCACCCTTCTTTAAATTGTAGGGTATACATACAGCGGCAAGCTTTGGGATGACTGTTTCGTAACCATGGTTTTGTATCAAGCGGAGGATGTGCAAAGGTTCAGAGCATTAAGAATAAAAAGAATATGCAACAAACAGAGAAACTAAAAATAAAAAAAATCAAACGTACGCCCATGCTCCTGTGGTGGCATTTCTTTTCTTTTTTTGTAAACATCTTCTCATTTTTAACTCGGATGTTAAATGAGCTTTGATCTTAAAGACAATGCAACCTTAAGTTGGTAAATATCTATTTAGTTTGAGCAGTGTACGTTTTTACTGGTAGTCGCACGGAACTTGCATTTGTACATTTGTACGAGCATTTTACATGACGAGCACAAAACTCCGTTGCACGTGGCCAGTAAGTTGGCATCGATGCAGGCTCGCTGTTTGAGGGTTATATAACCCACTTCCACTCCCCACTAATTGGTTTGGGATGGCACCTAATAGGGCGAACCCTCCACGCCAACGCGCAAACGGAGTGGAAGTAGGTAGGGAGAGGGTGTAAGGGGTGGTTTGAGAAAGGCCCTATACTACAGCGCCTGACTCCCCTTTTTGTCATAATTACTATGGTCGCTAGAGGTCGCTGTCATCTTCTTGTAGTCCTTCTTTCAGTGATCTACCATGTGAATTGATGATAAAACCTACTAGTGGGTGTAGCAGGCCCCTTCTGACCCACATCTATGACATGATAACGCCCATGTAATGACCTGATAACAGTCTAACCTTGTTGAAGACCTTTCTTCGTCTTGGCATGAGGCCTATCCAAACCTAATGCAATGTCGGCCATGTTTTTCCCACCACTTTGCCTCCTCAATCAAAGCTATTTCAATTATTCAAACACACAACGAAGCAACTCATTTACACCAGGCCATTAAAGGCAAAACAGTGTCTGAGAACAAAAAGACAAACAGTGAACAAATTGCTGCGTTTGCACCAAAGCAAAATCAGAATCCTTCCCTTTGTACTGCGAGGCAGATTGATGGCAGTTAGCAGCGCTGGGATATCTAACAGCCTCAGAAGCAACTTTTCTGGACTCCTTTACTTCCCGGCGATCATTTAGCATATGGTGCGCGAGGATTGATAATGATGGATTCCAGTCTGCCGATATTGTCTTGCAGATGTGGTAAACTGACTGATCCCCTCATCCTATTGTCCAACGCTTTCATCCACCGCAGCAGTGTATGTGTTTTTCACACAAAGAGAATTGATAATCAACCATTAATATTCATCAATGCAGGCTGAACTGCGAGATTGCAAGGACTGACAGCGGTACAGAAAGCTTTGATTATTGATTCAGCAAAGAAAAAGGATATGTACGAAAGGCGAAAAAAAAAAAAAAAGGCTTTGTCTTTGTGTGTGCTGGGGGAAAGAAGCACAAGCTTCATTCTTCCAAACAAGCTGTTTGACAGGATTCCCAACAAGAGGGGCCATAGTAGTATCAGATTGGTGGTGTAATGGAAGTCTGCAGGGTGTTTTGCTTGAAGCAGAGGTGCTATTCTGTGATGTAAGTGATGTTTGTTTCCCCCTCAAAAAATTGAAGACCCTTTTCTAGTAGTGTCTGAAATGGTTTAATCCTTCTTTCTTCTTTTACCCTTTAGAGGTACATTCAGGTGATAAGAGATCACGGCTTATATTCACTGGTTCAGTGTGTTCCTTGGAAAAAGCAGGTGTAGTTGTATATTTAATATATTCAATGTGTTCTAGGGCTGTCAGTCGATAAAATATTTAATCGTAATTAATTGTAAATTAATTGCACATTTTTTATCCGTTTATCTTATAGGGAGATTTGTCAAATATGTAATACTCTTATCAACATGGGAGTGGGCAAATATTCTGCTTTATGCAAATGTATGTATATATTTATTATTGGAAATCAATTAAAAACACACAACAATGACAAATATTGTCCAGAAACCCTCACAGGTACTGCATTTAGCATAAAATGTCAGTGTACTGACTTGACTATGACTTGCCCCAAAACTGCATGTGATTATGATAACGTGGGCATGTCTGTAAAGGGAAGACTCTTTGGTACCCAAAGAACCCATTTTCATTCACATATCTTGAGGTCAGAGGGCAAGGGACCCCTTTGAAAATGCCCCGGCCAGTTTTTCCTCGTCAAAATTTAACGTAATATCGGAGCGTTATTTAGCCTCATTTGCGATAAGCTAGACATGCTGGTACCGATGGATTCCTTAGGTTTGGTAGTTTCATATGATGTCAGTATCTTCAGCTTTAAAACTGAGACCGCTACAACCTAAAAATCGCAAGTTGCGTTAATGTGTATAATCTGATAAAGTGGAATTTTCGTGGCTCACTATGATACTTTTGTTGGTCTGTTTACCACCTGGACGTGGACCTCACTAAACCATCTTTATCTGGGATGGGGTTTTTTCCGAATTCAATTCAGAACTTTTTTGTTGCTTTTGTTGCTTTGTGCACTTTGGGCTGCAAGTACAAGATGTGGGACATCACTCTATAAATACTGATGCGAGCTACTTCTGCTCGGCTGGATTGCCTCTCTCTGTCTCTGTCCCCCACCTCCTACCCCCCCACCTCTCTCTCTCTCTCTCTCTGTGACGGGGGTGATTATGGAGAGAGTGACTCTTGAGCCCAAGTAAGCTTGGCCTCCAGGGCCGACGGGGTGTGGTACAATGACATTGTTAAAATTTCCCCACGTGTTCGGCTTCGGCAATGCGAGGCAGCGAGGCAAAGCTAAGGCGAGATTGAGTCCTTGAACGGAGCAGCCTGAGACTCCCTGGTCCCGCCAGAGGCCCCTCCTGTTGCTGGTTTAACCAAAAGGGTTGATCCCCCTTCTTGACTTGTCGATGTGGCCCCCTGATTAGCGAGGACCCTCCTCCCCACCACCAGCTTAATCTGCATTTTACTCCAGCTCCAGCGATTGAGCGGGTATCTGGCTCTGCTTTTGATTGATGGATGAGGAGTGGGAGTTAACGAGAATATTATCCGAATTATTGCCGGTGATTGATAGCCATTATGACACATAAATTATAAGCATTGGCTCGGGTATAATACATTCTGAAATATAGCCCAAATTAGAGACGCAGGTTCCAGCGCTATAGTGAGAGGGTTGAATCAAAAAAAGCTGTCATTAAATCCCGGAAAAGGAAAAGCCCGTCAATGTTTGTTGGACATCGTTTCATTCCATTCTGTTTCTCACACCCACAGCGGCTCCTGGAACACACAGCTCTGTAATCTCTCTTCAGGCAGCACCACAAAGATCCGTATTGAGCTGCAGTGGAGCAGCAGCTCCTCTGTCTCTCAGCCCTTAGATCTCCATCCCCTCCTCTTGTGTAATTTAGAAAAAAAAAAAAAAAACACGTTAGCATCCCTCTGTCCTCTGCTTCTACCTCCTCTCCCCTGCTCCGTTGCCGCGCTCCTCTCCTCTCTCCCCGAGGCTCACCTGTGCAGTATATCACTAATGCCGGCAGGGCCATTATATCAATGGGCCATGGTCACAGTCTCCCTCTTCCTTTCCAATCTCTCCCTCTGTCTGTCCCTCCCAGTCTGTAATAAAACACTGGGCCCAGCGGTGGCTCTGATAGAGCTGTGGGATCACATTAGTGCTGCCCCTCCAAGAGCTTGACAGGTTGTCTATGGCCTCGTGTTGTCGTCCATGGTTCCCATTAGCAAGCTGCGTACGTGCGCGTGTGTGCGTGTGTGTGTGTGTGTGTGTGTGTGTGTGTGTGTGTGTGTGTGTGTGTGTGTGTGTGTGCGCGCGCGCGCGCGTGTGAGAGAGACGCGCAGCAGTCCATTCGGGAGTGTTATGGACTAAAATGAGATGAGCAGACACGGGCTCGGATGGAGTATATTTAGACATGTGCAGCGGTAAATACAGTGTGTCCATGAGGCTTTATAGGTGGTGTGTCTTTGCAAACATTTGCCAGCGGAGTCGTATCTATGAAAGGTTTTTGCTCTAAACTGCTCTATGTGTTTTGAGCAGAAATTGCAGCCTGAATTCGGTGGTATTTGCAATTTACCGGCGACCTCATCCTCGCTGGCATTATTGCTTTCAAAGCAAACGTATCATCGTTTGTCTCTTAAATGTTATTGCCAAGTAATTTCACCAAAGAAAAAAAGGTAACGCCTGCACACGACTCCATGCCACAGTATTTTTATTGACTGCGTTTCCTGCTTGGGTCTTCGTCAGATCAAAGTGTTTGAAAAAGTGGAAACTACACCCATATTTATATAAATAAAGCACACCAATACGCAAACAAGCTCTATGATGGCAGGTGTAGTTTATCCAAAACACCAGCGTGATAAAAACATCCACAGACAATTCACAATTTTTACAAAGTACATAAAGACAATAATACAAAAGCCATACTTCTAAATATCAGACTATTTATTTATAAACATTATGTCATATTCATCATTACACATATTAGAAAATCCATCACCTACGTTCAAAAATATTCCATTGCATATTCAGTTACAATACATACTCTAAGGTAGAGGAAAAAGAAGAGATATAAAATACATGTACAGTAATTGGATTTAAAACATCCTTCTAAATAAGTTATCTATATCAAATCCCAATCTGGAAACAAAGACACACCTGTCGTATAACATTTTTTTTTTTTTTATCATTTTACAAATATGTGTGTCAGAATATATAAATTAGGGCTGTCAATCGATTAAAATATTTAATCGTGATTAATCACATGATTATCCATAATTTATCGCGATTAATCACAAATTAATCACACATTTATTTTATCTTTTCAAAAATGTACCTTAAAGGGAGTTAAGTATTTAATACTCTTATCAACATGGGAGTGGACAAATATGCTTGCTTTATGCAAATGTATGTATATATGTATTAGTGGAAATCAATTAATAACACAATTCACTGACAAATATTGCCCAGAAACCCTTACAGGTACTGCATTTAGCATAAAAAAAATATGCTCAAATCCTAACATGGTAAAGGTCAGAGGTCAAGGGACCCCCTGATGGCCATGCCAGTTTTTCCTCGCCAAAATTTTGCGCAAGTTTGGAGCGATATTTAACCTCCTTCGAGACAAGCTAGGATTGGCAATGGATTCCTTAGGTTTTCTAGTTTCATTGGATGCCAGCTTCTTTGCTCTAGCTTTAAAACTGAGCCCGCTACAACCTCTGAAATGCGTTAAAGAAATTATTAGCATTAAAAAAAATTTGTGTTAATGCGCTACTATCGCGTTAACTTTGACAGCCCTAATATATATATATAACTCCAGTTATAGGAAGAGCCAACGTCCACCATTATTTGCTTTAGAGAAAATGTTTGATCTCATACTCTTGAACATACCTCTAGGTGTGAGAGTCTGGAGAGTGAACATATAGTAGCTTTCTCTTTGGAGTAAGAAGGTATTTAAATGCCTCATCATCTTGAGTAATTTCACCAGCCTGTCAGTGATCATTTAATAGAAGTACTGTAGTTAAAATCGTGCCATTGGCAGATGGGTAATTTTTTTTTTGAAATATCACTCATTATGTTTCCCTCTTTATGTCTTTCTAAAAACACACCCACACATATAAACCTGGAGCCCACAATGCCCTGCCTGTGCATTAAATCACGTACTGGATTTTCCATAAGGGAGCCCAAATCATGTCTCGGCTCAGCGTATCGCAAGGAGGCACGTGACGCGTCTCGTCCGCGATCCCCTGGAAGCTCTCCTGTGTACATGCATCAGCTGCAATTATAATTTAACAGGAAAGCACATCCATTCGCACGGCTTCAGAGTCCCTGAGCAAAATAACAAGCTCGCTGCTATCACTCACATCTGCGGCTCGGCGTGATTAAATCCATGTTGTACAGTGAGTAGCTCGCGCGGGGGCCACTTTCCCCGAGCTTCTACATCAGTGCTAATTCATAGCAAATGGCCCCTTTATGGTTTCACCTTGGACCGCGCCGCCGCGGTTAACTCTCCTCCCATGTCAGTGTTTGTCAGTCAACGGTGTCAAACTCTTCCGGCGAGAAATTCCAGAAAGAGCGCCCCCTCCTCTCATTAAGTCCCACCACCCCAGCCCCCTTTTTAACTGCCTTCCCTCTCCTCTCATCTCCTCCTACCTCCCTCACACTCCCCGGCTCACCGGGCTTGGCCTGAGCCGGCTGTGCGGAGGTGGGAGCGCTTAGCAGGCTAAATCATCTGGCTCTCTGCCTTGAACTTTGCACTAACTAATTTATAGGAATTAAAGCGCTTCACCTCAAACGCTTGGCTCGTGTGGGACGCTTTGGCTAAATTAGTCTAGTTTGAAAAAGTTGCTTTGTTTGTATTCTATCTTTCTCAAAGCATCAAGAGATGCGTTTGACAGGCTTAAGCCACTTTTGCCCTTTGTCTTGTGCTGACATTTAAATGATTGTTGATTTGTCAGACAAAACAACGGCCCGTGTATAATCGTATTTTAAACAGGCGGCGAGAGACGACTAAATTAAAGAGCCTGATGTTGGACATTCTGCTTACTTATGAATCTGTGCTGTGTTTCCCCGTCAAAACACTGGCCAAGCGTCGGTAGCAGTAAATGAGGTTACGATTATTCAAATCTGATTATTCAAATCAAAAGATTATGATTATCTGAAACCTGCTAATTGGCCCTTGCCTCTGACAGAGCAGTTATGGGCATAAGCAGCAGCAGCAGCAGCGGTGTAGCAGCTAAACCTTCCTGCTCCCCGTGCCAGTGTGCTTCTCGTGGGCTCAGTGTTTGGCTCCGCTCCCCAGGCGGCTCCTCTCCTATGGATAGAGCCCAGCGTATGCGAGATGCTGCAGGCGGCTGCGGGCGGCTTATCCCCGCGCCTCTGCTCCCATACACGTCCCATCAGCCAAACTGGGACTGCCGGAGTAATCTTGTTAAGAATGGATGTTGTTATTGTGCGACTGGATGTGCATTTGGCTTCACGGTTAGCTGGGAGCACGTGGGCTGGAGCGGGAGAGACAATGGGGAGGGAGTTTTGGATCGGGGGGGGCCGGGGAGTGAGTGCCTATTTCTGGCACTTAAAAGATGACAGTCCTCAACCCTCTTCCTCCACCTCCTTATTTCACTCCTCACTTCCTTCCCCAGTTCCTCCCTAGCTTCCTCGCCCACCTCACACAACATAATAACAACAAAGCGGCCTCGGTAAACAGTGGATGTGACATTTACTTGAAGATCGGTGTCTTCACCTATAACAGGTATTAAAGATGATCATTATCATCACTGCTGAGTGGAAGGCAGAAGGTTGCTCACCTCAATCACACAGTTGACAATAAAAAAATAACACACACAAGAAGAATCAATGGCTCCATCCTTTTGCTCTTTTCTCTCCCTCAATACAACCACTCCTAACTCTGGTATCTGGGTGCCAACAGACTGTGGCTTTGACCTTTCTCACAAATGAATTATTTCGGTTTAATGATCCCTTCTGCAGAAAGAACAAAAAAGAAAGCTGAAATAATAGCCAAGGGAAGGGGGAGGGCGGAACGTAAAGAAAAAGGGCAGCACCCACACACACACACCCCACACTTTATTCTACCTGTGAAGACACCTGTATCCTTCTAATAATGCCTCTTTCTTGTGTTTGTGTCTCCAAGGTGCATGCGATACGTCTAGCCTGAGCCTTATAAATGAACTGACTTCAAGGAAAAATACCCTGGATGTAACAAGCAGGTGGAGATGATGGAAACACGCGCTTCTGTGTGTGTGTGTGTGAAAGTGACACTTAGGATTTTTTTCTTTCCTTCCTCCAATGTTTGATTAATTCTTCTTTCTTTTTTTTCTGTCGGATCAGAAAAGGGGGTGGAAATTGGAGGAGAAAGGGGGGGGTAGATGCATGAAAAATTCAAAACGTTATAATATAAAATCCAGATGAATCATGAATGCTTAATGGGAATCATGGCCGAGCGTGCAGGATGTTAAAATTGTTCTCAAAGAATCCTGGTATATGTGCTTTGTCCGCCAGCATCACGTGCACAAAGAGGGACACGGCATGTCACGCCGCCTCTCTCAGCCGCTCTGTCTCTCTCGATGGCAACGAAATGAGGTGCTGAGGGACGCTGAATAGAGGATGCCAGAAACATGTGAAAAGCTTTTAGGGGGTAGAGGCCGTCTGTTATCAAAGTCTGGCTAATTGTCTTTATCCTAGCCGCAACTGCCTGTTGTTGTGCTCGTGGATCGGACACGCACCGCTCGTCCATCTGATGAAATATTAACAAATCTTTGCTAACACCCGCTCTCCTCTATTGTGTTTTAATGAAAGGCTGAGATCCAAGAAAAACTTCTGCTATTATGAATAATAGAACATCCAATTAGTGTAACATCATCGCAGATGAGTTTGATGAAAGACCGTACTGGTGTAATGTTGGAGGAGTGTGAACATTTAGTTAAGTTATCAAAGTGTTTGAATGTGGTAAGGCTGTGTGGGTTCATTGCTTATGACTCGGTGTGACGTCATACGAGATTAAACCCAGGGGAGTGATTTTTATTAACGATTACGAACAAGGAAGAAGAACTTCAAGTTGAACTGAAGTTTGAATTAAAATTTTTGTGTTAGGGAATAAACCATGAAGATACTGCAGCTGTTTTGCATATATTTGTTGTATGTTTTTCAAAAGAGGATAAAATCATTTTTTGTAGATATTTTTGGAAAAAGCCCCGAGCTCCCATGGCTGCAGTCAACTGATTTTTGAGAGCCAGCATGGCTAAGAGACGAGCTGTTAACTGGCTGGAGAACATCACACTCGCTAAAATGTTGATACAAGACCCTTTTTTTTTTCAACAAGCACATATACAGCAACGTATCCTTATACAACGGTTTGTATGATAGGTTACAGAAAGTTTTCCTATGAATGTTCAGCAACACGAGCGATCAGTGCAACTGCTAAAGCCCCTGCGGTGTTTAGGTAACAAAACTACTTGGTTAGGTTCCGGAAAATATCGTGGTTTTGGTTAAAATAAGTATGTTTAAAATACATTAAGTTTAGACAAAAATAAAATACTTGGTTAGGTTCAGGAAATGATTGTGGTTTGGGTTAAAATAATTACGGAAGTGGCGTTACTTAAGTACGGAAGTTACGTGCCAAATAAATCAACTTTTACTTATGGTTTCACACGGGACACAAACATCCGTCTCCTGGGTGAAAGTCTGGTGTTGTCCGGTGTCCTGGCTCACGATTACGAGGATTGCATACAAAAAAATGACGTTGGTTATATACGAATTATAGTGCATTGCTTTTCGTAGGTATAGCTACGAAATGTATTAGAACAGCTTGCGTACAGTAGCTTTGGTTATGTACCGTTTGGGAGGACATATTGTACGGTCAAGTTGTATTCCGCTCGGAAAAGTGGGAGCTAGCAAGCTAGGCTAACTAGCTCGCATTTTGAAAGTGGAAGCCTAGATTGCCAACATTAGCACTGATTTCCACGAGATGGTACTTTCCAGTCTTGTTTTACAAACACCTGCTGAGTCACTGGCAACTCCAGCACACTTAGTGTCAAAATACAGATGGGACTGAGCAACGGCTAACCATTTAGCTAGCTGTTTAACGGTCTGTGTGGCCTAGTGGTGATATAATAAATGCTTCTTACTGCTCGCCCAAACAGAATTTGCACCAATCAAATTACAGTACTGACACTGTCAGTCAGAACCAAAAATGTACACCCACTGGAGAACACTATTGTACAGGGCTTTTGACCAGTTTTGACCAAATAAATGAATCAAACTGTACTGATTTCTCAGCAATAATGAATTGTAATTCCACTTCAACTTTAAACACTGTAAATATTTCAAATTGTTATATTTAAATGCATAAATGACTTTGTTATAACAAAGAAAGGGTTAATCCATCTGCTAAGCTTATCCTGCTCAGGGTCACAGGGGGCTGGCACCTATCCCAGCATGCACTGGGCATGAGGCGGGGTACACTTTCACAGGCTGCCAATCTATCACAGGGCTCAACACACATTGACACATTCACACTCACATTCACACCTACAGTTTTAATTTACTACGTCCAGTTCACCAGTGAACCTGCATGTAGCACCAATGTGCTGCCTGTAATGGTTCATGTTGTTTTTTTGGGCATGTTTTTGCCAATATACTATACTACTGTACTATAGTGCTGAGTTCAAATCAAAATAACAGCTTAATTTGCTATTCACTTGTGCGATTTAGAATGCCATTTGAGTAATGCATTGAACTGGATATCCAAAAATACAACACAGTCAACAATATTATCCTTTGAGGAAATTCTCTTTAAGTGCAGAGCAGTGAAATCAAGAAGCGCAAAGATACTTTAAATTTCACAAAAAAAGCGAGGCATCGTGTCTTGGAGGGAAAACCCCTTCAGTCTCATGAGATGACTCTCCTCCTCGCCTCTAAGAAGAGGAACACTCTGCCAAATGGCACGGCGCCCCTTTATGTTACTTTCTGTGCTTCATCTGCGTCATGGAGCTGCGCGTCGCTGCTGTTAGCTGATGAAGACGGGGAGCAGCTGTGGTGAGGCAGCAATATTTTAATGGCTCCACAGATCTTTGAATGGTTTGTCATCGGGGGGGGGGGAGGAGGGGAGAACGACCTGGGCCAACCCCAGAACCATTGTAGCCTTCCATCTGGATGGAGGCAGTCACACAGGTCCTCATTTCCCTCCATCTCAATCTGTGCAGCACTCCCAGTGTTTACAGAAGCCGGCGCCCGCTTGAATCACCACTTGCCAAGACGTGGCATGTTTATCAGTGTGTCTCTGTGCACGCGGGAGCACGCGGGCACATAAACACAGACGCACGTGCGAGCGCAAACACACATTGTCTGTGTGTCTCATTGAGTGGCCAGATAAGAAAAACATGACATTATCTGTTTTGGTGTGTCTGTTGTACCTGTGCACACACACAAACACACACAGCCCCCATGTGTCTGCACAATGTGTGCGCAGTCAAAATGCTAATGTCATATCTGCCTTGATGACCTTCTCTTCTTTGTTGGTGCCCGGTACTTTTATAAATACCGTGCTGATATCCTGGGATGTGTAATTACCGCACCTCGGCAACGCGATGCCTCTTTATTAGTTCTCTGACAATGGCTTTCCTCATCACCGCCGAGTTCTGTTTGTATGTGTGTTTTAATGTGTGTGAGGCTCTTCTGTTGTCCTGTTTACACAGCTGAATCCTACAGTACACTTGTCCTCATAGTACAGTACAGTACAAGCTGCTGCACGCACACCGCCTGCTGTAAAGACAATGAATCAAGTGAGTGATCTTGCTTCTATTTATACATGTCAGGTTAGCTCAACAATAGTCATAATATCCATAATATCTCATTTATTTTCCAGTTATTCATCTACAGGAGCGTCTCAGAAATGATCCAGAGGGATTCATAAATGGATCACGTAACACGTAGATGGAAATAGGATGGAGGGATTGAACTGAGCAGCTACATCTGTATTACCTCAACAAATACCGCGTCGGATGAATTCAGATCCAGGATCTTTGCACGAGCAATAATATGTGTGCGAACGTTTCAATGCAAAAAAAAAATAGGACTGGGATTCCTGCCTTTGTTGCATCACCGGCGTGGAGGGAAAATGCATGTCAGAGAGGTCTCTGTGAATACGTAATGGGATCCCACTCTGCATGGTTTTGTCGATAAGGATCACACTCCCCAGGTTCGACTCCGGGGGATTAGGGCAGAGGCCGTTTGATCTCAGCGGTTTTGCATAAAAATCACAAGACTCCTCAATCCTGTGGCAAAAAAAAAAGGAGCTGAGTTAGCTAATTGGGGAGGTGCTGCTGCATGCTGGGATGGACACGCTGTAGCTTTCGCGTAGTGTCCTCAAGATGCCTTTGACAACGCCGTAATTACAGTGAAGTCAGAGTGCTGTGTTAATGATGCTTTCAGAGTGCAGGAGAGTGGAGGGGTGTTTTGAGTCATTCGGCAATCGACACGTTGTGCTTTCGAGTCGACGCGCACACATACACTGAAGAGTGCAAATAGCAACTTATCCCAATCACAGCAGGCAACCAGACAGGAAACTAAACGCGTGTCCATCGTCAAACAGGAGCCGTGGTCAGCCTCAGCTGTTTTAAAGTGTATCCTGGAACGTTTCCGGAGCCGCGTTCAGGGTCCCCTTCGCATCAGATCCACTTGCGCCTGAGCAGCCGACACAGCGAAAGCAGAGAGAGGGGTGTGCCGGTTACGGAACATAATTGCTACTAATGACCATTAGGAGTTTGGTTTTCATCCTCCAGGGGCCGTGGAAAAGGCCTTTCGTCTTATCAGTTGATTAGAAGCAAATAGACGGGGCCGGATCCTGCATATTAAGTAAACAGGGGGCTAAAACGGCGTTGCTCTATCAGGGGAAAGCCTAATGGAGTGGTGGGGAGCTCATCCTCCGCTAATGCCTGAGTTCTAACAAATGGACACAAACCCCTGCTCCACTTGTCAAATATTGGTCGCATTTTTTCTCTCTACCGCCAGTTGAAATTGTATCTGTAAAAACACGAAAAAAAAAATCAGCTTGGGGCTTGGACTCAGTTTACTTTCCTGCTCCTAACAGCAGAATGCTGTAGACCTTTGTGCTGCTCTGTAGTGAAGGCACTTATGCTTTTCCAGCAGCAGCGCTGGCATCCAACTGTCAGCGATGGCAGCAAAGTTGTTTTTTCCTCTCCGTGGATTCATTTGCATTATGCAAATGAACAATTGATATGGATCTTCTCCCCTCCGATGAACATTTTGCACAGCAATTTGCCAAGCAAGTAATTACTTATTGATAGAATGATATTACACAGGAAATTGTTGTATAAAATGGCAAAACTTGTCTCATTGAAATGGGGGCAAAAAAAATAATAACAATAATAAAATTAGAGATCATCAGTTAAAATGGACATGGGATACGGAGGCTCGCACTCATCACAGTCATGCTCATTGCATGCGTTCTCTTCACCGCCACCTGTGGTTGCACTCTGGGCTCGTGGCTCTGCATTTTAATTAATTCAAAACATTATTAAGGGAACAAATTCACCGTCTCACTCGGCTGCTCGGCGCAGTGCAGTCGAGCTGCAGGAGTATCAGCAATTATCCATATTGGGATGGAATATTTATGCTGTTTGTGTAACCTGCATGTCACATTGTGTCTTTCTGCTTTTTTCCTGGTCCTAACATGGTGAAACTGAAGAAAACAAAACAAATTCATTTCCCAAATAGTTTTGTTTAATTTACGGTAGATGATGAATCAAAACAACAGCAATGTATTGCAAAATGGAAAAAAAAAGTGAGTTTTCAACATTAGTTTATTTAGATGGACATCATGTTATGGGTTATACCTGTGTTCAGTTTGTTACAACACGATATTCCCTCTGTTGAATTATAAATCACAGGCTGGATTCAAAAACTGTTTACCTGCGTTCAATATTATATTTTTTATTTCATTTATTTATTTACTTTTTATTATGTAAGGCTTGTTTTCAGCACAGTGCTAAGGCAACATCAAAGCAACCAAAAGCACGCAGCACTTCAACACTGTTACCTCTGGTAACCTTGAGAAAAAGAAGAAAAACAAGTCAATAGAGCAATTAATATCACTCCAGCAGGATCAGTGGTCAGTCACAGAAACTCATTTTTTTATTATATAATTCATAATCAGAGTTCCATTTCCTTTTGTCTGTTTCCACCTTAATTGCAGAAAAACATTATTTCCCAACGCGTTGATACCAGTGTGTTTGCTTCAGCGCCATTCCGGCTCTAATATCGAGCATCTCGAGAGATTGGCACCTGGAGGAAAACAGAAAAAGGGAAAAGAAGAAGAAGAAGAAAAAAAGAGGGCCAGTGTGCAGCTGCATTTTCTTCCTCAGTAATCGAATCCCTCAAAAGGGGCCCATTTTTCTTCATCTCCCCAGGTCCACAGGACCTTTAAACAGAGCAAGGCGCCAAAAGAAGGCGCCATAGAACACAATTATAATTCCAATATAGTCTTGTAAAGAAAATGTAAACAGATAGCCGGGCTGCAAAGCTGCCCCCATTTTCCCAGAAGACTGGTAATAAAGTAGAAAAGATGTAATACTGGAAGAGGCTTTTTACCCTCCTGTCCTTTTCTCACTCCAGAAATTGAAAAGTGTGGCTCTCTGCGATGACACTGGTGGAAGAAGGGGGATGCTCTTAGATTTATGGGAGATTTAAAGGGGAGGCAGAGGAGGGGTGGGTTTTAGCAGAGGCGTTAATGCGGTTGTGCAAATGTACTCTAATGCACGAGTATTGATAAGAATTAACGGTGGTCTGCAGCACTGGTGGAGCCCCTCTTTCCAGTACAACTGTGCATGTTTTGTCACAGGCTTAATTTCAGAACCCTCCAGACTCTGACAGGGGACAACAAACAAGCCAGCGAGCCCTCCAGAAAGCTGAACAAGAGCAAATTGGTGGCAAATTTTGATTTGTAAGAGCATGCTGCTTTCATATTGGCAAATCTTGAATTCTCCGGGCGAGACATTTTTTATATCCCTTCCCATAGTTTCCTCCTCTCTTGAATATTCCGTTTGTTGTGTGCCGTCTTGGGGGTAGCATTTGTTGTTGTTTTTTGTTTTGTTTTTCATGAGTTTATTCTCCTATCATTGCGAGGCAGAGGAAACAGCAGTGGGCTGCTCATGATAATTTCCTGGCAGCGGTTGCCACTGTCCTAATAATAATTACTGGTAGTGGGAGCTGCTTGGGCACACAGCTTAAGGGCGTGCAGGACGGAATTGTGGCACAGCAGCCATCGCTCTTCAGATCATCCATCATTTATACATCAGAAAGTCTTGTAACAGTTTTATAAGGTCAAGAGTGTCGTTTGCAAAACGGCGTTGATGGATTTTATGCCACGTTATGTAAAGTATTGTGATATTCTTTAGCAAAGCAGTTTAAAATCCACCCAAAGTCTGCTGTTGTTTTTAGCCATGAGGGCTGTGCGGTAAGATCTCGTGGCGTGACCTTTAGCGTTACACTGCGAATGCAATCTGGTACTCACTTAGCCTGGGAGGAGAAGAGGCTAGTGGGATGTATGTGACTGGCCGCGCAGTTCCCCACTGAGTGTAAATCACAGCAAGAAAGAGAGAGGCATGGACTTTTGTGTGAGTGTGCACGTATGAATATGTGTGTGTGTGTGTGTGTGCCCTCCTTGTTGTCTCTCTGTGTGTGTGTGAATCGCAGTCCGGGCCAAGAAGCAGTAAGGCCCGGCAGGCCGGGAAGGCGTGGAGGAGTGGGGGGAGGGAGGGAGGGAGGGGTGTGACAGTTTAGTGTGAGAAGGGGAAATAGCATGGTGCTGCTGAAGCTAGTCATCCGTCTGCTGTGACACCCAGCGTGCATGGAAGATGTCCCCGGGACTCGGCAAGGCAGAGAGGAAGTGTGGTCGTGTAGAGGAGTGGGCGGCAGAGTGGAAGTGTCATCCTCTCTGTAAGTGTCACTCTGTCTCTGGTTCCCTGTCTGTCTGCGGCACATGGGCACTGTGTGTATCTTTGCTTCGCACTTGCTGTCGCTTTCCAAATGTTCGACCACGCAAATGCACAAACATTGTTTTAACCTATTGAACCCTGGGCTGCTTCGACACCCCTTTTGTACAGGCCTGTGGCAGTCACGGCACGGCTTAGCTGGGTAAGCTATATATTGTCACTTGTAACATCCAGTGGGCAACTTCCGGGTCTGAAAGGTGAAGCCAATAGAGTGCTACAGGAGTGAGTCCTAAAACCCGGAAATGAGTTAGCATTTTGGGTTTTCTGGTTCCCTTGCCTGGAAGTCAGTGTTTTTTTTGAATGGGTTCTATGACATAAAATACATCAAAAATACCCCACTGCTGAATTTTGAAGCCTTTATGTGTCTTAAAAAAGGCGGTTGCTAACAAGTGGCTAAATGAGACTACTAAACGTCATCACGCTGACCCGTCCGCCTTTACTGCCTTGTTGTGTAAACTGGCACTCATGCAAACGTAGTTTACCTCGTTTATATCCTAACGTTAGCTTTTCACTTCTGGGGATTCACACTTCAAAAATCATAAAAGTGGTGTTCATTTGTGAAGATTATCTTGCTGAACAAAACATGTAAGTATCATATACATTTGTTAGCCACAGAGCTTATTTTCTGCGATAATCCAAAACCCAATGGAAATTTCCCATTGGCTTTTTGTCGAGGGAACCCAGGGCAATGCTAACGTCCTGGTTGCCATATACTACAAAAATACGTCATCCCTGGAGCACTCTATGTGGAAGTGCCTTAAACTTGCAATCTTTCTAATAACCAGCAGGGGGCGACTCCTCTGGTTGCAAACATAAGTCTGATTGTATAGAAGTCTATGAGAAAATGAGCCTACCTCTCACTTGATTTATTACCTCAGTAAACATTGTAAACATGAGTTTATGGTCTCAATCGCTAGTTTCAAGTCTTCTTCAATACAGCATGTTGTTCATTTAGTAAATTATGGTCCCATTTAGAGTCAAATATACCATAAAGCAGGGTATGCTTTGCGGCGTGGTTACCTTGTGATTGACAGGTCGTTACCACGGCGTTGTCTGGTCTGGGAGTTGTCCGTGTTTTCGTCTTAGAACTTTAACCCTTTCACAGAGTGTTTTCAGTTTGTTGAAATTATTTGTAACATTTTGGTGGCCTAAAAATGTCATTTTCAGCGTTTAGTTGTATTTAGCTCCACCCCCTCGTGTCACTTCTGGTTGTAAAAAAACAAAATGGCGACGGCCAAAATGCCTAACTCTAGGCTTCAAAATGGCAGTCCACAAACCAAACCAATGGGTGACGTCACAGTGACTACTTCCATTTCTTATATACAGTCTATGGTTACATCGTTAACACCAATTGTTGAGAATGTGAGGACCTGAAAACCATCAAATGAGAAGAAAGTAACATATATTAGTTGAAACATCCAGCTTTTGCCACTCCATGTGGTAGTAGGACAATTAAAACTTGACCAAACCTACTGAAGAAAAATAGACCAAACCTAAACATTGAGAGTCATTACGTCTTGTATGGATGCACATGTCCAGGTACAGATACACCACATCCACTGTGTTTTCTCTGCAGTGAAAACACAATTAATTCAGTGTGCAAAACACATCTTTCTTGTCCAAAGTGTTCAAAACAGTAATTGTGGTTTCTGCTTCTCAAGGACTTGCAACAAAGGTTGCATTGCATTAAAGACATTAACACAAGTACAAGGTTTTGAGCCTAAACCAGCTTTTTGTCTGCTACAAAGGTAAACATGTCTGAGTGTTTTTCAGCAAACAGAACTTTGCTTCTAATGTAATGGAGTAGGCATTTTGAGGGGAGAGATCTACATCGTTGTGAGTCCTTGGGAGGCAGAAAACACTCCAACAAAACAATTCCAAGAAGGCCATCCCATCTATCAAATGGATAAGATGAAGGTTAACTCTTCTGAGACACTTTTGTTAATGAGTTCTTTTATTTTATTTATTTATTTATTTATTGGCAGGAGACACAGACAGAGAAAAAGAGTGGGATGACAAAGGTCCAACAACGGAATAGAATGGGGGACATTGTGGTTGTGTGGCATGCATCTCATTTACTAGGCTGCTGGGAAGCCACAGTTGGAGGAAGCATTTTTATGGAGAAAAGGTATCAAACTATTTGAATTTATTTGGGGTTTTGGCCTTGCTTTTTATGTCCACAGGTTTTAAGCACACAACAAATATATTATATTTACAATATATGCATGATAAAGCAGAGTGCCCTCGTACCAAGAACCATTTGGAAAGGACATTCTGTCAAATAATTTATTCATAAAACAAAATAATAATAATAGATCATATTTTTGTTATTCCATTTGAATAATGTAGTCTTTAAAACCAGGGTTCCCAAAAGTGATGTAACATGAAGACGGTGGGTTCCACCTGAGCAACCAACACGTAGCTAATGCTGCATTTGCAACTACAATTTCTTGCTCACTTTTGTTACAGAAAATAAAAAAACAAATCTAAATGTATTGTGTAGTGGAGGAAGTACTCACATCCTTTACTTTGGTAACAGCAGTACAAATATATTTTGTACCATTCAAAATTATACATATACTTAGAGGTAAATGTACAGAAGTACTGGCAGCAACATGTATTTAAAGTATCCAGAGTGAAAGTGCTCTCTATGCAGAATGGTCCCTTTCAGAGTGCTATATTATTGTATATATTATATTATTGGAATATTTTTATCAATGCATTACAGCTAGTGTTGCTAATGTTGAGAAACCACTAAGAGTAACATAGATCCAAGTATCCAACCGAACAACCCAGCCCAGTGGTGCCAACTCTTTTCAAATGAAAGTAGCTAGCAGCACTAGCTCCGAAAGTCACAACATTTTGCGAGAAAGTCGGCAACACTGACAGTCTGTCGTTTTAGGCCTCCCTCCAAAACCACTCCCCCAAAATGATCATTATGAATATAAACAACGAACATGACTATTGTTAGTACTCACAGCTGTCAAGCTAGCAGCGTGTGGAAGAGTCTCGTGACGCACAATGAGTGCAAGGGCAGAGTGCGAGCAGGTAGACAGGTACACAGGCAGGTAGGCCGTCCAAACATTACATTCAGCCCAAATTAAATGATTGGACGGGCTTATTACAGTCCTGTGATAGCCACATATACCAGATCTGTATTTATTTATTTATGTGTTTTGTCAGAGCATTTGATTTTTGCTGTCGGGATATATAACAACAAAATGTTTTTGAGGAAAATTACCAACCCCAGCTTTAATGTGTAAGTTGTTAGTGTTGTAGTGGATGGAGCTCATTTTAATGGATAATTATATATATAGTGTAGTTTACATAGGGTTATTTAATCTGTAACATATTCCGTAAACTCATAATGTGTTAATTGCATAATTTCCATGTGAAATGTGGTGGAGTAGAAGGACAAAGTGGCATGAATTGTAAATACTCAAGTATAGTTTTTGAGATACTTGCACTTTACTTAAGTGCAGTACTTGAGTATGCACTTAGTAGTAGTTTCCGCCTAAGCAGTGACGTTAATTCCCACAGTATACTGTATGTGTGTGTATGTGTACAGTATATGTGAATCATCAACTGGGGTCAAAGGGTAAATCATTCGTCCTCTCTGCAGAATTTTAACTTATTCCCTAACATTTTACGATGTCCCCACCGCCCATGTCCCTGCATTACAAGCACTAGTTATTAATGGCGTTACCTTTGGTATCAAGTCTCTCACAGTGGGTGACCCAGTTGGGAGAGGGAGAAAGACAAAGAGAGACAGAGAGACTGAGGGGGGAGCCAGAGTTGCTGGGATTTTAATGGCTCCTGCTTGCCAAGTGCGGTCATGAGCCTCCAGTGCACAGACAAGGCCTAATCAAAAACCCCACGCCGTGTGAGTGACAGCATCAAAGTGCATCTGCATACTGCGGGGAATCCTCCCAACTTTCTGATTTCTTCACAATTAAAGTGAATGGAAACGCACGCTGTGATGATGATTCCTTCCTCCTCTCTCTCCTTTTTTTTTTTTCCTCTTTCCTCCCGTAAACAACATGAGCGCTTATCCCGTTCGCCTGTTATGTTTGTGTACATTATTTCCCCAACCCTCAGGAGGCCCAGAGGAGGAGAGTGGGGGATTAAAAAGGGGAGAGAAAGAGCTGAGGAGTGAAAATGGGGAAAAGACACCAAGAGAAACGCTGCTGAGAGCGAGAGGGGCTGTATTTTCACACCATTACTGTTTGTAGAGCGTTTTAGCACCCTGAGTAATTACGCTATGTCAAAAAAAAGTGTTGCGCTGCTGCATGAAAACATCTTTCTGGAATACGACAGCAGGACCCACAGCAGAAGGGGTTGACCAACAAACTATAAACACAACTTGAATGATTTTTCCATGCTTACAGTAGCTTGTGTTTGTTTAGAGGCATTACAGTTTCTGTCTTTTACATGTTTTGCCATAAATATTTCACACTCTACAGACTCATCAAAAATATTTTTTTTGGGAAGGGTAGGAAGCAAAAAACCCCAGCAGGATACAAATTTATATGTCAGGTTTATACTTTTCCATCCCTCCCATTAGCCGATTGGGTACTCGAGTGCTGCTTCCTATCAAGGGAACTGCAAAACTCTGCACGAGCCAGAATGATGGAAATTACTTTTCTGGCTTTCTCTGTGTGGCGCTACTATAAAGGCCAGGAGTGTATTTCAAATGTAATTGAGTTTGGTGCTTTCGCAAAGGCAAAAATGGCGTGTTTGTGACCAAAACGATGCACAATATTTCGCTTTCGGATACAAGGCCAAACTTTTAGCATATTCGCCTCCTTCCAAAAATCCCCCTGGAACTGTTTGTTAATGTTACGTGATTGGTTTTGTTTCATACCTGCGTCCTTTTAGACCTTCCGGTTCCCCCCTTTCTCTCCTCTCAATGTGACTCCTCCATTTGGCTTTGATGTTATTAAATGAAAAGGTTGCGGGGAGGATACTGGCGCTCGCTCACAGCATCGCACTTGGGAACACACCAAATGCAATTTCTTTTACTGCCTAAATGACAATGACGACCTCGCGGAGTGAATGCAAAGTTAAACTTCTATTCGTCACAAGCTCTTAGAGATTATTCCTGATCCTGTGACGTCCTTTTGTTTTTTCATCCGCCCGTTACCGACAGCGCGGGTCAATAGGTTTGGCCACCCCGTTTCTGTGTGTGTAAGCATTTTTGCCAGCATCTGGAGCGACTAAATGGATATTGGAAGCTGTTGCCGGAGCCGAAAGAATGTTGGACAACGGTGGAGATTGATGAGTGTTTGGGCGCTTTCCCCGTGACCCCACCGCATCTGGCAGGAACAAAGTCAGGCAGGTGTGACAGCCAGCATCCATCTACTAGTCAGCTGTAATAGGGAGGGGGCATTTGTACACACACAAACACATGCACGCTAAAGCTTGTGTTTTCTACACATTTTAGCAAGCAAGGACGCACACACACACACACACAAGCCTGTAAGTGAAGTATGCACATTCAGTCAGACACACACACACTAACTCAGAAAAAAAAAAAAGCCTTCCTGGCAAGCTCCACTGTGTGTCTTTCCAGGAAGGAGTCGTTTTGCGACGCTGACTTGATTCAAATGTGCAGTGCTCTCATGTCTTATTACGGGAGACAAATGACATGTCGTACAAACACGGCGTCCCTGCTCATTAGCTCCGGACCTGACAACCATCAGAACATGTAGCTGTGTCCTCTGCTGCTGACTGAACATGTGGAACACAGCACACACTGTGTTACTGTTGATATATCAGGGGGAATTAGGGTTTCAGTTAAATAATAATGTGTCATTTGATATAGAGGTTCCTCTCTGACCTTAATCCTTTTGTTTCAAGTAATGTTTTCTGTCAATTAACACTAATAGACAGCAGGTTGTACTTGAGGATGGTTGGTAGTGTGAGTGGAAAGATTGGACCAGCATGCAGGCGTCCAGAAAAACTAAATGTATTCAGACCGGCCACATAAAGGACAAATATAAACCATTTCATTAGGTTTATGACTTAAGGTCCTCTGCAGACAACTAATGAGAAAAATAAAAAGCTTCTGGTACACAAAACACTGGCCTTCCTCCATTTTCCTGGAGAGTGAAACACAGACCAACCGCTTTGCTGCCTTCCAAGACCTTTTCTACCCTGTCACCTGATCTCTGTGGCAAATCAGAGAGGATCTCTGGAATTAGTGCCACTCTAACCCAGGTGGCATCAATCTCCCCTCGTTTGGAGCCAATTGGAAGTCAAATGCACTTTGACAAAAGATATTAATCAAATGTGCCCTCTTAAGAGGGATAAGCAAAACATACATAATGTTAGTGAAGTTGAGAAACAAGTAAACATTCCCTTCTTTGGAACTGAGTAACATTACAGCAGCAAAAGTTACCCAAAAAAAGACATTTTAAAGAGGAAGTGCACTCCTTCTTAAAGGGACAGGCAGGTTAGGGAGTTAAAGTCCTCCTACAGAAAACCTGTGTGAGTAGAAAGACTGAACACAAGGGAACAAGTATTTCTCAAACAACACAACTTAACAACTCAGATAAATGTTGAGCAGAGGAGCGATACGAATGTGCACCTTCCTCCCAACATACATACAAACATTGAATCAAGGAAATTACATATTGGGAGTGGAGAAAATATAGGCTCCATGACCCAAAATCAGGACACTATGTTTTAAAGGGTTGGTTCATCAAAATTACAAAAGAATCAAAAAAAAAAAAGTTTCTGTCACCATTGGTGGTATCATGCAGATTTGGATTTATTTGACCATAATTCTCAATATAATGAAGATAAATTCAATTTAATTTGTGTTTTTTACAGCATTGAAAAAATACATTAAGCAAGAGCAACAATTCTATCAGATAGATACAGTGACCCCATTTCTCTGGTTAATAATAATGCACAGAGCAGCAACCAGGACATTGTTTCTGGAAAGAGACTTTTTAGAAATGTCATTCAATTTCAATCAAAATGTGTCAATCAGTCCAAAATACGTACAGAACCACATTTTTCATTGTAACCAAATTAAAGCTAGGGTTGGAAATTTTTTTCAACAATATTTTTGTTATATTTGTTGAAATTATCTTAACATCCCGACAACAATCAATAAATCAAATGCTCTGAAAAAAAGAAACAAGACTCAGTCAAAACCGAGTATATGGCTGGACCGTATGGTTAAGTCTGTGAATTTGTGGCTAAATTGTTATACAAATAGTCAGTGGTCATGTCTATAATGTTTTATGAACAGTTTTTTCCACTTATATATTAATGTTTGATTGAAAGCCAACTTAAAATGAAACAAATTACATTCAGTAATAGTAAATGGTAACATTTACTACTCAGTATATTATACATTTTATACAAGGTTAAAAGTATTTCAGTATTTTATGAAAGCATGTGTATCAAAAGCATTCATCATATAAGTGGTGTTCAATATATACATACGTTGCGAAAGTTTATTAGCGTTGAGATATCCCCGCTGTCATCACTGACGTTGTTGCTGCCGTAATTATTCCTAGATGGAGTGTTAATGGAGCCTGCCACTGATCGATCCGAACTCCATTAAGAAAACAAACATTTTAAAAGATGTTTGCTTGTCGTCTTGCGGACAGACCTGACAAAGCATGAATTCAGACTTTTTACTAATCAGCATCGTTATGTAGTTATTTCGCCAGACTTTGATCCGTTTACAACAACGTCGCTTCCGTTTTTATGCCTAGATGACGTTATGTTGAGTGTTGACGAAGCAGCTACAATGTTTTCATAGCCTGGCATTGATCGATCCGAACTCCGTTCAGAAAACAAGCATTTTAAAATTTGTTTGCTTGTTTTGTTGCGGACAGACTTGACAAAGCATGAATTCTGTCTTTTTACAAATCGACATCATAATGTCATTATTTCGGCATCATTTTGATCTGTTATTGCAATTAAATCACAGCACAGTCTCTTTATTTTGGGTTCATACTGCAGTAGCGACGTGTGGTTGCTAGATAGACAGTTCATGGCGGAAATGGAGGAAAGCGAGGCGAAGATTTGTACGGTAACACAATACGAGGCACAACATAACGTTCGAACATAAACAATAACACATGCACAACAACAGCACAATGTAATGTTACATTGAACCGCTGACACGCTCCCTAGAAAACGGAAACACAGAACTGTTTTCCGCCTTTTCATTTTGAAAGAGCAACGACCAATGATGAAGCTCTAGCAGTCAGCCGACCAATCCTGTAACTTCATTACTCACTCACCCACTCACTCACTCAGTGACAGACTTTTGCGTTTGTAGGGCTGGCCCTCTGCGGTCCAGCCAAAAAAATCTGTGGCTGTCACAGTACTGTAAGAAACCAGTCCAATCACTTCATTCGGGCTGAATGTATTGATTGGACAACTACCTACCTGTCTACCTGAGCGCACTCTGCCTGTGCACTCATTGCACATTACCAGAGTCTTCCACAAGCTGCTAGCTTGACAGCTGTGAGTACTAACAATAGCCATGTTTGTTGTTTACGTTCATAATGATCATTTTGGGGGAGTGGTTTTGGAGGGAGGACTGAAGGGACGGATTGTCAGTCTTGCCGACTTGGTGACTTTCTCTCTATATTTAGGGACTTTTGGAGTTAGTGCTGCTAACTAATTTCACTGGAAAAGAGTTGGCAACACTGGGCTTGGCTTTTTCGGTTGGATACTTTTTAAATCTAGTGTACTCTTGCTAGTTTCTCAACTTTACCCCAGCTTTAACACACAAAATCCAGCAGGTGTTCCACTCCTACACACACTTAATTCCAGCCCAGAGCGATCCACAGTGTCTGTGACTGGTTGCCATAAGTTAGTAGTCTCAACACCTCCTCATACCAACCTGTCACTGAAAGTACATCTTTAGAAATCCAAAATGTTAGGATTGCTACATATAACAATATTACAGTTAGTTTTGCATTATATCTCTTACACTATCCACCTCAGCTGCTAATATGCACTAGAGGGGTGATGACTCCAAATCATATCTAATTAAGGGGACAACATCAGATCACTTTCAAACAAAGTTTCTGGATCTTTGTACATTTCTAGAACATGTGCATATATGTGTAAAAATTCCCAGATGACATTTAATACATTGAGCTGAATTTAAGCCCAGCCAAAAGCTCATAAAGCAGCCTGAGTACTATTTTTTTAAAGAGCAACTCAACACTCCATTTTCGCTTGACCACTTCCAAATTTCCATTTGTATGTATTGCATATGATATTTTCAGGGCCGCCCCCCACCGCTCTAGGTTTAGGGTTCAACCTCCCAGAAGCCTAACCCCTAACCCCAGAAAACACAACACACATCACAATGGTTTTATTTATTTTAATAAATGACTGTATTTATTATAATACAAATGAACAATTGGTCCATGATATTGTTGACTTAAAAGGTTGGTTTAATGAGTTTCACTACGACGAGAGTTACAGTGGTGAAAAGTGTATTTAATTTCTTTATTTCTTTATTTGTTCATTTGTTACCTCAATGCAGAAAATGAGGAAGGCCGCCCACCGACATTTTTTATTTTTATTTTTTTATTTTTTAGAGGGCGACCAGCGCCCCTCAGAAGATGGCGTCCTAGGCGACCACCTATATGGCCGATGCCTTAAGCTGGCCCCGGATTTTTTGGGGGTTAAGTGAACTGAATTGCTGGATTTCTCTGGAAAAAAGAAAACTTCTATTGCAATGAGCACTATGAAAAAAGACCAGGATCAATAGATGCAATAAAGTGACAATAGTACATGTAATTTACTAACTCAAAAAAGTGGATTTAGTGTTGAGTTTCTCTTTAAATGTTGCCTCTCTGTTAGTAGCACAGCCAAGAATAGTGAATGTGTATCCTACAATTGATTTCCATATATATTATCTATTTAGCTTTTTTTTATTATGTGGTTGAACAAACAAAAAAATGTTTCCCCCTTGATTTTTGATGTTACATGATGGTCTATATGGTGTTTCAGAGGATTTTTACCTTATTTAACCTTAAAAAAAACCATCAGATATTGTAACTTTAACATGTTATACATACAAGCAAACATACAGGCCGACAAACACAAAAGCATATATCTTAAAACATGCTGGAAATATCTGAGTCAGACGTGTGATCTGTAGAAGGAGGATGGTGACATTTAAGGAGTCGGGCCTGAATGCAGTCATGCAGGTTCTCTTTGCAGTAAAAGCATCTCTCAGCTGGGTAGTCTATGCCACCATTGTTAGAGTGCCTTACTGCGACAAGCCCCGGGGTACTAGCTCCACCCCCCCACCACCACCACTACCACCACCATCACTGCCCCCCTCCCTCCGCTGGCATGGAAAATCCCCCATGAGCCTCTCCTCTGATGTAAATCACAGGTAGGGGAAATGTGAGCCCGGCTGATGCACCGGCACTGTGCCGTGAAATCTCTGTTGACATTACCGACGGGTGATTCCAGAAAAAGACACAGAGCGAGAGCAGGAGAGAGTGATAAAGAGGGAAAGGGAGCGAAAGAGAGAGAGATGCGAGGAGACGTGAGCATTTCAGGGAGTCACTTTTGACTTTTTTTTGACTCACTGCCTCGTCTTTGTCTCCAGGATGACGGACTGAACTCAGTGGGCCGCACACTTCCATCCCCAGTCTCTCATTGAGATTTGGCAAGTTTTTTATCCCCTTTCTTTTATAGGCTGACGGAGAAAATACCTGTTTTTACCGGTCTTAAAAAAAAGCCCCTTTAATTCAGCCGCTGGATCTTACAGCTATAATACCCTCTAGGCCTAACCTGTTTTCTTACTTTTCTTTAAGGTAACCTTTTAACAGACAAAGATTGATTTTTTCCCCGCACCGGTAGCTTTTTTTATGTAGTAGCGAGAAGTGGAAAGATGAAGATAACTTGGAAATGAAGTGAAGGTAACAAGGGAATCAGGGAAATGGGTTATGAGAGGCAATTTCCATGCCCACTCCACCTTTTTCCAAGCAGCAAAAGAAAAGACTAAATGACTTTTACTTTCAAATATTTAATTGTGCTTCATCTCAAGTGTGGAATTCCACGAGGCATCATTTCTCCTGCTGCTTCTAGGAGTGGTGCAACGGGATGTACAAGTTGGCCCTGTTTAGCCAAAGGGATGTGATTATGTAAGTCAAGAGAGGCCTCGGATATTTGTCTAATGTGGCGGAGGAAGGCTGGGGGGATTTTGTGTCTGCGCGACACCGTAATGCACTGGATGGTCGCTCCATGTGGGGCGAGGGAAGGGATAAAAAGGAACATGTCATCGCTGTCCGCCGCGTCAAAACAACAGATGACTCTCTCTCTCTTGTCTACTTTTTCCCGTCTCCCTTTGTTCTCCCCTCTCCCTCCCCTCCCCAGCCTCCGTCTCCTGGTCTGTGTTCCAGACAGAGTGTGAAAGTGGCATCATGACACACAGAGGGAGTGCTTGTGCTTGTAGCTGCCGTCCACTCCAAGGTGATCTGACATCTTAAAGCGGTGCTCTGCGCAATTGCACATTCGCTCAGACAAGCGTGTTGACGTCGCTGCCTAGCCAAAGGACCCCCCCCCCCCGTCCCCCCCCTCCCCTTACCCAGTCTGAAGCCGGCTGCCAAGTGCTTCCGCGAAGAGGATGGCTTAATTGTTTCTGCCACAGCCATGCCTCTTCTTCATTTTTCTCTCTTTCCTTCCTAATCCCAGGGACGGGGGAAAAAAACGGAGCTGTTATTTGCATGTCTAATGATACTCGATATCACAGGCCTCTCAAAGGAGAAGGCACAGATGATTATTAATATAGCCAATGAAGCCCTCATTTACGCTGCCTTTTGTTCTTAGGCCCGAGCAAATACTGCTTTCCGATACCTGCCTATTAAAAGCTGTATCCCATAGAGAGATATGTTGACTTTGAATGCAGGAAAAAAGCAACAGCAGATATGCGCAAAGCCTTTGTGCGTCTCTCTTTGTCGGCTTGGACGCTGTTATAAGCTCCTGATGTACAAAAAAGATACGTCAAAATAATGCAGCCGGGATATTGATCCTACTGGAGATGAGATCAGAACTCCTATTCTTAGATGTTTTATACATACAGGTCATGATCCTTTTTTTTGGGCAGCGATTGGTCTCGCTCCATAACTTCCTCATAAATCTGATAGCTGTCCTTACATGATGGAGCAGATTTTGGCATTTAAAGTCAAACATTTTTGACTGATCACATGCAGTTTAGTGCACATTAACACAGCTATAGCCTGCAGTGCTGTTCTAAGAAACGGCCTTTAGTAGAGGCTTGCTATAAGACAAACAAAAGTGCTTAGCAAAAGCTGTCGGAGCCCATTATTCAAGTCCCCATACAGAAAACTTGCTTTATACCTGCAGGGATTTTCAACAGCAGCAATGCATGGCTCTGCAGCAGTAGTGGCATGTTGGCATTGAAACTGACTAATTTGCAAGGCTTCTCAGGTTGAGAACAATGACTTTGACAGCTCCAACAGGCACTGTGGAGCACATCTGCATTTTTCCGCAGGAATAAGCCCCAAAGAATGGCTCCGGCACTTCATGTCTTCCAATTATGGAAATGTGTGCATGTCTATACAGTATATACTATACATGAAGCATGCTGATTGCAATGCAAAGAGAATCAGAGTGATGACTCTTGCTCCCTGCAGGTTTGTTCACTAATTTTAGGAATATAATATTTTTTTTTTCATTATTTAAAGTTTAATTTATCCCAGATTCACAGTAGATTATGCAATCCATAGTGTCACATATGGTACAGCTCAGTATGTACATAATTCAACATGTGCTGTGTTCTCACAGTTTGAAGGCCATTTTTTTTTTTTAAATTAACCACATTGTATATTTCAAAACCAATATTCGACTCATCATATATGCTTCCTATAAATTCAACCACCTAAACAGCATAGAGAGTAGTTAAAATTATATATATTTTCTTTTAAATATTTTTGAAAAGGGCCATCCTGCATGACATATCATTTTTTGATACTTTAAGAATGTTTTGTTGATAATACTCCTGTGCTTTTATCTAACCCTCTGAGACCAACAATAGACCTCTTTGTCTTTTTTTTAGGGGGGTACAGGGGGTCTTTAGGGGGAGATAGCAGATCAACAGTAGATGTCACATAGAAGTGGTGAACATCATCTTGAAGCTGGGAACCTGAAAATCAGCACTGTGTGTCAAGTTGTTCTACTCAGAAATCGAAAATGAAATAATTAATTAATCCAAAATTAATTGTGGAAGTGTATAAGGGTTTAGAACATTATGATGGAAGTATATGATGGCCTTTCCCGTGCTCACTTATGTCTCAGTTGGTGCAGCAATTTTTGGGTTAATACCATTTGTTGCAGATTTAGTGCTAAATTTAACAATTTTTGCCACTCAAGAATTGATAAAATTGATCAATAATCCCCCCAAAATACCAGATTAAAACACCAAGACCTTGAGGAACACCATAGAAAAAGCCATGCTGTGATTTGGTTTCAAAACTTTTAACTTTTAACATTTGGAGATTTCTGCAAGAATTGCATTTTTCAGCGATTGGATGGCGAGCGCTTCTGTTCTGGAAACTGCTCAGAAACCCCCTTATTGTCAATATAGCTAGGAAAGCCATCTGTCCTCTGAATGCTCTAGGTCTCTAGTTTGTGGCTGTAAAGGTTCATGAGGCTGTGATTATCCTAGAGGTCACAACAGGTCATTTTATACAGTGAGGTTGTTTCAAAAAATGGTCTCACTAAAATGAAATGGCTACTATGGGGACTAACATCATCACACATGAATACAGTTGGGTTCATTGGATCCACAAGAGTCTCAGCTTTACAGTGATACCCAATTTATGTAATTCCAAGACTGTTTAGGGACCCCAGTATGCAGACATATTCAAAATACAGAATTTCAGAATAGGCAAAAATAACTGCATTCAAACATCTGCATGTTTTTTGCCCAAAGCTGCATGTGATTATCATAGAGTGGGCATATCTGTAAAGGGGAAACGTGTGGGTACCCACAGAACCCATTTCCATCCATTGTTACCAATGTATTCCTTAGGTTTCCTAGTTTCATATGGTATATGTACCTTCACCCTCACTACCTAGCTCTAAAACTGAACCTACTACAAATTCTGCGGGTCTCAGAGGGTTGAAGGGGACATATCATTTTCAGGTTCATACTTGTACTTTGGGTTTTTACTAGAACATGTTTACATGCTTTATTGTTCAAAAAACACATTTTTTTTCTCATACTGTCATACTGAGCCAAATCTGAATCGCTTGTTGAATCACATGTTTTCTGACCTAGACAGCCCACAAAAAAACTGACTGGGTTGTCTTATTTCACAGTTGGTTGGCACTTCAGATACCCAAATGGATGTGCACAAGCACTGAAAAAGTGAGTTATCCATGATATGTCCCCTTTAAGAACAATTGGAAATGCAGGACTTTTACTTGTAATGGAGCGTTTTTATAGTCAGGTGTTGCAGCTTTTAGGGACTGTACAGAAATGATCGGGGTTGTGTGGGGGGGCTGAACTTTTATTTGTTTCACTTTGTAAAATTGCAAGGCCCACTGCAGGGTTAAAAAATGTACTTTAGCCACCTAAAAGAAAGACTCTCCTAAAAAAAATGTATATTCATTTAAGTGGACGCTGTATTTAGAATATTTTGACGGCGAACTGAACTGAAAGTGAAACGTATCTATACAGTTTTTGTTATCTGAGCCTGCTGGATTTGCAGAGAGCTCCCGGAGTTCCCCGTCAGAAAGGAGAAGGAAAGGGCTGTCTGACGGCAAGATAAATATAGTGTACACTTAAACCGATATTATTTTTTTAGGTGAGCCTTTTTTTTAGGTCGCTAAAATATGTTTTTCTGCCGGCCCCGTCCACAGCACTGTATTGCTTTGTCGGTACTCTTGTCTGTTTCTCCAAACTGGGAGCGTGCCAACCGTCACCTACGGTAGATAATACACTGACTATGGATAATTACATCATACAACCCCACTTGAAAAAAAACTCAAACTATCCCTTTAATTTCTTAACAGAGCTGTTACTATGTACCACCAATGTACATATATTATTGATGAAACATCTAATACAGAGACAGATCTGTTGTCCTCTGCAAAGTGCACCTTTATGAACAATGGCATGGGTGGCACCTGTCTTTTTGATCTATTTATTTCACTATTAAGTGTACTGCAAAGGAAGACTTGAATAAAATATACATTTTATTTACTAATACTGCCTAAAAAGTCAGCCTACCCTACCTACTTCAGTCAAATGACAAACTGAACCGACTTCCTCTCCCACCTAATAATTCTTGTACACTCCCTGACATTGTATACTATACTTGCTAGGACTCTCCTTTTCTGCTTTACATTCCTAAACATGAGCTACAACACTTTCCACCATGAAACTCACCAGTCGGAATGTGCTGTTTGTGACATTTAACAAGATCACAGGATCACATGTTTGACAGATGCGTTTGTGATACTTCCAGATCCACATCCACACTCATTTTCTCAGCGGTTAAACTACGAGCAGGAAAAGGAAAGAAAAAAAAAAGCCTGAGAGAGAGTGAAAGAAAGAGGGCGGGAGGAAGGGAAGGAGGGAGGGGAGGGAGTGGGGAGTAAAATGTTGAAATATGAATTACAAACCCGAGCAGCACCATCTGGACCGAGAAAACACACATCATAGTGGAGAGCCGGCACATTGAATTAGACTTGCTACGGGATCCATCTGCACCTCGTGAAATCAATCTCGTTCCTTGATTTGATTAGGTCAGCCACGCTGAAGAAAGAGAAAACTGTTGTGCTCCTTGATTAAGCTTGTTTTGTTTTGCGCCCCTCCGCACCCCACCCGCCTCCAGCATGCTGTGTATACCGATGAGTTTTGGGCCCACAGGTAGGGTAATGACAGTAGTCGAGGTTAATGCTAAAAAATCTCCCTCTATTTAACACTCAGCGTGTGCGCAGCAGCCGAGCTCATTTACACTTTTTTCCATGGCTCTGTCTGTTTATTGTTTAGAACATTTCTTTCTTTTTTATTTATTTGTTTTGCTCAAATTACAGGTTTCTCTTGCGGGCTTAATTCTGGCTGTAGAGCTCTTCACGGGACACACGTGGAGCTGCCATAAATCGGGCAAATGCTTCTTATTTACCTATTTTTTCTTGTGTTGAGAGTTGAATCGGGCACACACCAATGAACAGACTGATTGTCTAATGCTCTCTTGTTACAACAGGCTGTAATGAGCAGGCGGTAAAAATCTATACTGAAGATTGCTTGCATATGCAATAGGTCATTCTTGAAGTGAGAGCTGCTGTAGCCGAGAGCCTGGATGCATTATGCAGAGTTGTTTTTATTTTATTTTTTTTACCCACTCTCTATCTGTGGTGACACCGTACCCTCCTATGATTAAAATGCATCCTCCCATGCATCCAAACAAAAGGCTTTTCATGGGTGGCTAAATCTAATTGTGTCGCCCTCGTGTACTAAAGGTAGCTGCTATGACTTTGACTTATTCTCCAGAAGCAATAACACGCCGCCGGCAGTGAATGCAACACATGTGCCATTGCTCAAAGTGCAGGGATGGACACGGAACACATTAGCCCTGATTGACCTCGGTACAGATTGCACACAAATCCAGTACAAATTGTCACGTTTTTTTTGTTTGTCTCATTAATTCATGATTGTCCAAGAGGAAAATAAAACAGAATGGAAGCGGAAGACGAAAGCTTGCAGATGATTCAGTTCTCTGTCCAATAAAAGGAAGAGAAAAAAGAGCTTTGTGGCGAAGGTGTAACACTGTTAGTCTCTGTACTGATTGTAATTACTGTACCTTTTCTGAGTGGAGCTGGCTTCAATTACAAACCGTCGCCTTTGCTTGGATGCGGGTCATGACACCATCTCTTTCCCATTGTCTCAATAAAGGAAGAGTGTCTGCAGTGATAATAAATTAACAGGAAGACACTCTTTGCCCTTTTTGGCCTCAATGAATACCGTGTTTGACCTCTCAGGAGAGCGATATTGATTATTGTTCCATTGCAACAGATGCCAACGAAGAGAACAACAGTGCAGGAGAACAACAATAGATAACCTAACACTTAAAGAGTGTTATTATCACTGAGTTGGGAGAAAAATGGTGCTCAAAGTGGGTTGGTACTCACCGCAGTACCGGTACTTCTACGTTTTACTCTTTGGTGCACCATAACTTTTTCTTTCACACCGGCACTTTTCAAAAGCTGCCGGTACTCTTTTCTGCCCTCTCCAATCAGGTTCATAATGGCGATTCATAACGGCACAGCGCCAGCGTTTTTGCGGCGCGCCTCATAAGCCGTATGAACATAAAAACTATGTGGAGAGCACCTGGACAAGCCGACAGACGGCACAGGGGAGGGGGGTGAGAACAAGGGTGCTATCGAGGGTAATTTATCAATATAATGTTCACGTCCTTTTAGTAAAATATTTAGTGAACTGTTTGTCATAATTTTTTTTTATTTGTGAACTAATGGAATTAATGAAACATTATTTAAAAGTTTTCAGAATCGGCTCTTTTATGGCAGACATTTCCAGAAGAATTAAATGTTCAGATGAAGGCTGTGATAAGTGTTAATAATAAAATCATCATTTAACTTGTAATTATAATGGTCCAAAATTATGTTGTTGTCAAAAACCTTTTTTTTCTCCTAGTATATTTTATCCACTGTAGAAATTGAGAATGTGTCTTTTTATCCTGCTGCATAATATGAGGGGAGCATCCTGACTGGGACACTGCCCCTAAAACCTGAATGACACCCTACTCTAGGCTAAAAATAACACATGAAAGCACATCACCTTAACCCTATAATGTTCCAGTTGGAATATTATTGGATTATTATAGGCCTGCTATAGAAGATGCATAGCCCAAGTATAACATAGCAATAAAACAACAGGCAGCTTCTTAAAGAAATAATTAATAAATAGGAATAAGTCCCAAGGGATTGTTGATACACACCAACATGTGAATAAGAGAGTACTGTACTTAAAGTAAGTCTCTACACCGCAGTGTTCCAGAGATATTGTAAAAATAGTAACTAGAGTACTTTTCTGTCAGGGGGGTTAATTTTTTTTTCCGCTTCAATCACTGGAGAACAGTCTATATTTGTTCACAACACAAGTATGAATCTTATAGATATTTCAGCATTTACGTAATTTGGCCTCATTTGTTATGAAGAATTAAGGAGCCTACAATATTTCTGGATGAAACTTCTTATTTCCAATGTTCCAGCGCCACGCATGTTCACTATATGGTTTCCTCCGATGGAGTCTGCCGTGGTTCACACCAGAAGGGGAACTTTTCTGTCCAATTTGATAAAACGCTACGTGCCACAAGACAGACTGGAGGGAAAATGTTCCCAAGAATAGCTAAGTGTATCATATATCATGCATCGCGCCATCTGCTCCGTACATTCAAAATGTTATTGCAATATTTAGAATTACAGATTATTCATGTAGGTGTAATTAACAGGAGTCAAAATCCAACAAATGGGAGGAAGCTACAATTAATTTCCAGACGTGTTTGAGTAGAATCTATCTGGAGTAACTATTTAGGCTACAGTTGCCTAAGGGTGTACAGATGGAAAAAATGGTAGCTCTAATTTTACCACTTTTGGCAATGAATTACCCCCTGTTGATCCCTCATTGCAGTATTAGCCCCTCTTGAATGGATTCTTTGGATTTGTTGTGTGAGACTGGGTTGACCAGATGAGGAGAACTGGGCCATACTAAGTGACTGGGCTGAATAGAAAAAAAGGTCAACATCTGGCTGTTGTTACACAAGGTGCTATGTAAACCAGTCCACGCAGCTCATGGCCTCAGGGTTCCATACATTTTACATAACAACATGCAATCTACTACATATTTCATGGGTAACATGACATTTTCCAGTACGATCACCTGGTCTGGCCATGCAGCCTCGGTTAAACAAGTCTGTCGTTTCCACCACATCAGGATCTCACCAAACATGACATTTAGAGTCAACACAGAGATGCATTATACAGCACATTTTCATGCTGCTCTATGCCTCTATCAGTTTGCATCATTTGCTACAATAAATAACATGAAATGCTACATATTGCATAGTGGTGGAAAGTAATTAGGTACTCAAGTACTGTTCTTAACTACACACTGTAGGTACTTATACAGTACTTTACTTGAGAATTTCCATTTTTTGTTACGTTATACTTCTACTCTACTACAGTTCAGAGGGAAGTATTGTACTTTTTAGTCCACTACATTGATCTGACAGTTATGAGTTCAGGCTGTTCTCATACACCGTTCGTAGTTATACCTACGAAAAGTAATGCACTGCACTTCGTATATATTCCTTGAAATCAATTCATACGTAATTCACATAATCGTGAACCAGGAAGTATAAAGAGCGACAGACTTGGCGTAGGAAGGAGGTCTGGGTGGATGGGTCCAAAAACACCGGACTTTCACCCAGGAGCATTTCACCCGCTGTCCACGTCCCCCTGTGAAACCAGAAGTCAACGTTGATTTGTTTGTCACGTAACTTCCATACGTCAGTAACGTCACTTCCGTCGTTATTTTAACCCAAACGTTAACTTATTTGTCACCTAACTTCTGTACCTCAGTAATGTCACTTCAGTAGTTACTTTAACCCAGACGGTGACATGATTGTCACGTAACTTCCATACTTAAGTAACGCCACTTCCGTAGTTTTTAGTTTTTTTTAACCCAAACCACAATATTTTCCTAAACCTAACTCAGTTATAATTTTGTAATAAACTACGTTTATTTTGAAAAGACTGTATGCATGTAACAAGCGAAAATTGACATATATATATATATATATATATATATAACGCGTCCTTAAAGATTAAACCAGTTGTTCCAGACCTTTTTGGCTTATGACCACTTAAATAGAAGCAGTGTATAGTTGGGGCCCCTCTTCACATGTTTCAGATGTGTATTAGTTGTTCCAAACTTATCAGATGGTTTCATTTGAAAAAAACAGTTTGAAGCTCAAACTATCCTGAAATTGTCCAACATTTCATAGTAAAGCGAGGATGAGAGAAAAGTCCAACAAATGAAACAAATTTGTAAAGCTGAACTATCCAACCACATAAATGATCTCACAATACCTTATATTTATCTTGTGACCCTTTGGAGAATCCCTGTAGGGAACCACTGGACTGAACTACCTAATTGTATATATGAAATAGTCAAAACAAGCTACAACTTAACCAGATTCAACAGTATATGATACGTACATTGTTGCACCCGTTTTAACAATCTAATAATGTCATATGTAACAATAAATCAGTCAAAGGGGCCATTTTTCTTGTATTAGTAAACATACTCGTTTCTTGTACTTTTACTTTTGATGCTTTTAAGTACATGCTGCTGATAATATTTCTGTTCTTTTACTTAAACATTGTTTTGAATGAAGGAACGGAGCATTTGTATATTGTTTACTCATGTAAAGGATCTGAGTACTTCTTCCACAACTGATAAATTTGTATATATGTGTAACTGTGTTTTCTCCGATTAAATTCAGCAAAAGTAGTAACTGACCCTTCCCGAGAAGGACTACCCGAGGTAGAATTCGGAGGAAGCTGCCTGACGTACTGTGTGCAGTCTGTTACAGCAGACAGTAGCTGACAAGCTGCATCACAGTGACAGCATCTCCTCCCTCTCGCTCCCCGCCTCAGCCTCCCTCTCCTTCTCCCGTCCTACGGTGGTACATACATAGGAGGAGCACTTGTCCTATCTACGATTTGCCCTGACAAGGAGCAAAATCATTAGTTCCCTCTGTAGGGCTACATGAACCCAGGCCCGAGGCAGGGGCGGGGGGGTTGGGGGCTGGGAATAGACTTTGTCGACTCTTCCTCATTAGGACACAGTGATTGTTCAAGTGATTGCCGTAAAAGCTCATCTTCAGCAGGGACTGACATATTTCCTCCTCTGCTGACAGGATAAGCAGTCCCATGCAGCCCCTGATTGGGAGTTCTGGTTGGCAAATGGAGGTGTGCACGAGTATGCGTGTATGTGTGCGCGCATGGATGTGCACAATGCAGCATAGAGTACTGTAAAGTACTGCCATGAGATAATTTCTTCAGTCAACCAAGGCTTCCTTCATCACTCTGAGTTGCAGCTTCAAAATATATGGATGTCTGTCTTTTCAACAGCCACAGCACCTCGGCTAAGGAAGGAGCCACAATAACTTCCCCAGTCTGTATGCACACGCTGCACTCACTAATGGCATCATTTCCTCTTTATGATAGATTCTGTTTATATTCATACATAAAGTAATCACACTGTTTACTTTGGATACAAGTAGAATGGAAGGACACATGGCAGCTATAGTGCATTGCAGTATTGTTCAAGGAATCATAGGTTTTCTTAGACTTTACTGCTGGGCTACTAACAGCTCTATTGCCACTGTTACTACTCATATGCAAAATGAACACAGGCAGGGCAATGATCTATGTATCTAAGCAGCATGTGCTCAGAACACTCAACACAATCTCACGGCAGTTCATGAAATAGTCACGAAATTTAATCTATTTGATTCATGTATAGAGACACGGATTTCCCTTTTCTTTTCGAGATGCTCAGCACCGACTTTCAACAACGTATTTGTTGTGCTTTTTCGTATGAATATCCAGTAACACGTGATCCAGGTGTCAATTTCCGCTCAGATAATTCAAATTTTCAAATATTTCAGAATAAAAGCCTTGTGTTGAGAAATGAAGAAATTCTGTCCACAAGAAAATAAATGCTTGAGGATTTTTATTTTGAAATGGATGCAGGAAGTGTTGATTTAAAAATGAATCTTTACTTTTTTCACTGTCTGTGACATATTCTACAGATACAGACATTGAAACTGTAGTAATGTTGCTGCTATGATGTCAATATACTGTCAAACGACATTTTCACTGTCTGTTGTTTCTGTGAACCGCGTGCGGCTTGTGGTAAAAATAGGCGAGACCTCTAATCTAAATCTAAAGAGCCACGCTGCTCTAACCTGTTAACATGGGCGGCGAAATAAAAAACAACAGGTACCGTAGCTGCTACGCGCTGCTGACGTTCCCTGTGTGTCCTCGGAGTCAGGCAGCAAAACTTCTTAGTTAGGTTTAGTAAAAGATCGCGGTTTGAGATCAACTGCAATACATTCAATTTCACGAACTGCTGTGAGACTGAGATGACTGTATTGGTGTTTTGTAACTCCAGCCTGCATTGTAGCACATAATCATCATGACCACAGTGTGTTGCTTGTTTCCTGAATGCCACAGTCAATGTCAATGATTCTCGGTGCTGTATTAGTTGCCCAGGCAACTCAGTTAATGACAGGGACCTGTGACAGACTCCCCCCCTCCCTTCAGTAATTGTACTCTTTGATGACCATTTGTGCACTCCAGTGCGAAGGCTGTCTAAGAGGTGGGCGACCAGGGCATTAAAGGAGACATCCGTGTTGAGAACTGCAGCTGGTAACAGCCGGCTCGGCTCCACTTTCAGGGAATGCAGTGTTAAAAGTGTCACTTTCTAGCAAAGTGATGATTGATTGCATGACTTTTCCTCTTTTCAAAAGAAAGCACACAGTGTGCCATATTTTGTAAAGTAGAGGATTTAGTCGTCCGTCTGTAATTTTTGTTAACTTGTCAGCCAGAATGCACCATCGCTCGTGCTGTACCTAGACAGCTATACAAAGTGGTAACACAATTTAAATGTTACAAGAGGAGGAATCGATCCTAAAAAAAAAAATTAAAAAAAATCAAAGCAGCAAGCGTGTTGTGTGGTAGATGTGCATTGGTGTTCTTTTCGATTATGTAGCCACAGCGCTTGGCTGGTACATGGTCCTTCACCTCGGTGTTGTATAGCTGTACAAGGCTCTGCCCTCGAATGCCCCAAAGCATGGTGTGTGGATATCAGTAGAAACCAGTAAGAGCCCTCGGTTCATCTGGCACATGTCTGTTAGTTGTTCCAAAGTGCAGGACAAAAAGTTTGGGTGAGAACAGCTGAAAGGGTTGATATCTAGCCTGTTTTTTTTTATTTAATTTTTATTTCTCAGTGTCTGCTATCTGTTTTAATGGTTTTATTACTTCACTTCTATAATTTCTATTAGATTTGTGATTATTAGAAGGCAAAACACTCTAACTTAAGGCCTTATAAGATCAAATATTCAGCAAAAGCAGCAAACTCAAACCTAAATTCCATTTCATATCAAAAAGTGTACTCTTGTTCATTTAGTGTACATGGATTTATATAGCTCATTCTTGACCTTGAAAACAGCAGCTGACAAAACGATGTCTAGATCTGCATACTCGCTTGTTATGTCACAGCCGTTGCCATGGAACTGAAGGTGTTCAAACTTAACCTGGTTGACTTAAAGTTGAGCTTTGTAGTTAATTTTGACCTTGAAACTGATTTGGAATGAGCACATACTGTATATCTACACTGTTTTGCATACTTATGTACATGGGTGACCTCACAGTATTAGTGCCAAGTGAAGAAGTGGAGTCTAATTGCCAATCACTAAATCGTTGATGGGTTGCTAAAAATATGTATACAATAAAGCCCAACCAAAACCAATATGCAAGCTAAAATAGTCAATTTGCACCCTTATGAGGCCGACATGCAGCCATATATGTTGAGCCACAGGCATACCTATACACACAAGAAGTCACACATAGGATTAAAAAAAACAATGACAGATCATCATTAATTTGAGCTCATTTAAAGAGTTTCTCAGCGTGCAGGATGTTGCGAGGCATTTGTGTTAATGAGCTACATCATTCATGTGAAATGATGGCACAATTAGGAAAACAAAAGTGCAAGGTGTGACAATTTAAGTGAATGTGCTTTGTCAGTGTCTGCAAACAACACCTCCGAGACAGTATATGCATAAAAGCCAGCTTATAAAAACATTGCGGGGGGGTGGGCTGGTTGGTTTAGAGGTCGGGATTTTCACCGGCAGATTTTCACCTTGCTACTCTGCACCCCAACCACGCTCCCACAGGAGTCTCTGTTGAAACACTGTGGCAGGAAATGAAATTAAAGCTGCTGAATACAGATGTTTTGATGCATGCCTGCGTGCTCGGTTGTGTGTGTGCGGCTGTGTGTTTTTGAGAGGCGTGCGTATTAACGAAAAACTACAAACTGAGAAGAAGAGGGCTGCCAGCCGTGTCACAACACTGCAACATTGCTGGATTTGTAAATGTTCTACTCAGTGCCTCTCTCCTCCCCTCCGAAAGTCACTCACCCTGGGGATCAAGAGGCTTATATGAAAGGTGACTTACAGTAAAAGAAGTGTTCTTTCTATTTATGTGAATAAAAGCAATGTTCTCTGCATCCCTCGTGCCAAAGCCCCGGTGTTTCTCTTTTTCTCTGACCTCTCTCGTCCCTCACCCTTGTACCTCCTGCACTTCCAATTTACCTTTTTTAACCTAAAGAAGTTTTTGTCGGTTCTTCCGTCCACATATGTCTCAACAGCCTTATGTAGCACTGTCAGACTCATTAGTTATACTCAGCCCATGCGGCGAGAGGGAGCCAACCACTCAGCCTAGCACGTAATGCAGCTTTAGTGAACTAATGAAACTGTAATTACAAAAATAATGAGGAACACGCAGTATCGTCCAGTAACTTAGGGCTAGTTATTTGTGAGCACGAATAATCGTGTGCAGAGTTTCCTTTTTAATTTTTCATGGATTCTGATGCTTTTCTGCTCTTGCCGTGTTATGGAATGCACATTCAAAGCACTTCTGGCTTCTTCGTTCTGTGGATTTCAGACTGTTGGGAGCAATATCCCCCCACAATGTGTGTTTGTATGATGTATTTGCGATGTATAATGAGGAACAATGTAGGCTAAGGTCCATTTCCCGTGCTACTTATAAAGTTATTGCCCCCAGCGGGCCTCATTTAGCAAAGTGTAGGCTATGTTAGGCCACGTTTAGTATCCCTGCTACACTAGTTGCCGCAAAGCGCAGCAGCAAAAACCAACACATTACAGGCATACTGTACACTTATCTGCATTTACACGGTGAGAACTCCTGGAATCTGCTGAGCATATCAACCTGCATTCATTAAAGCCACCTATCTCTGTTTACACAGTGGGGTCATCTGAGGACTCTGTTCCACCATTTGAACTTTTCTTTCTCCTTTTGATTGCAGCTACACACAGACTTGGACGTGGGCGGCAAGAACATCAAGTACGTCCTGGCGGGCGAGGGCGCCGGCACCATCTTCGCCATCAACGAATTAACGGGCGACATCCACGCCATGAAGAGGCTGGACCGCGAGGAGAAGGCCGAGTACACGCTAACAGCCCAGGTCGTTAACGCCGACACGGACGAGCCCTTGGAGCCGCCGTCCGAGTTCATCATCAAAGTGCAGGACATCAACGACAATCCGCCGCAGTTCAACGAAGGCCCGTACCGAGCCTCTGTTCCAGAAATGTCTGCTGTTGGTGAGTCAACAACAGGCAGACTTCCCTTTCTGGTTGCACACAGCAGCCTAATCAGTGTGTGAGATTTCCGAGACGGCTGATCTGTAATGCGCTACTGCATAAAAAAATAATGAGTGAATAGGAACAAGAGGAAATGAGTATGGCTATTTACACGCTTGCCTGCTATGAGCATCTCGGCAAATGAAAATATGAGAATGATATATCACTAGAACTTCACCCATAGCTTAGTGCTGCAGCTGCACAACTAGTGTCAGTGTCAACACACACTAACTGTAGCTAGGCTGCCTAATGCTAATTTTACATCCTGTACAAAACAGCCCACTCACAAAGAAGTCAAGCTAACAAAATGCAAAAAATAATTCTTGAATTCTACAAAAGCTGAAAAAGCACATTTCAGACACACTACAGCGACATCAGCATATGTAGATAGAGCACTCGCCCTTCTGGCAAAGCATTAAAAAATATACTATTCTCCACTTTGCATAGGTCAAGGGCCACTCAGTCTTATGATGTGGTGCATTTGGGAAAATGTGGAATATTTATTGCATTCTTTCACATTTTCATGTGTGCAGTCAGTTATGTGGTATAAGCTGGTGATCACTGCAATCAAATATTTATGGAAAGATTAGGAAGTTCACAATGCAATATGTTGAAAAAAACTGTGTGGGACTAAAAGCAGAAACCACTGCAGTGGACCACTTTATTTTGTATCAAAAGCTTTTCTTTTTTTTCACAGCAGTAAGGCTTAGCAAACCTCGCTGTAGAAAAGTCTGTGCATGAATAGTTTTTAATTCAACATTCAAGCGTTTTGGTATAATCATAGATGAAGCAGAAGAAAGCCAAATAAAAGCATAAAGGGTTTGCATTTACAGTGTTAGCACCACACTGTCACTTAGCTTGTCAACACCGACTGATGCTAATTGCCACGAGCTACCTTTCTTCAATCCCTCACAAACTGGTACACAAACCGCTGCAAACACTTTCCATTTCTCTGTATGCTAATGTATTCATATATTCACATTCTTATTCCAACCATGCATTTAAATGACCACTGCATGATGATCACATAATTCAAATGTATATAGCTCAGCTGGGATTGGCAGAAGCCTGTAAGTGGATCAGCACACTGTGTTTTTTTATCCTTCAGGGGAGTCTCGTCACTGACCCCAGAGCAGCAGGAGTCTTGTAGAAAATGTTTCCATCAGTAGCAGGAAGCAGATCAGAGTGTGTCTTTATGCCGTTTTGACATTGGAGGAGTTCAGCGAGGGTGCCGAGGTCTGTTGTTGGGCGGTATGTGCTTGTTATGGAGTTTTTTTTCTCATCGAGCTTCCTCTTGTTACCTGTCACAAAGCTGACATAACATGCTAGGGCAGATGGTGCTAGGCATGTAACGGAATCTGTTCGGTAAATCCCATCTGTAGGTTGCAGCCTTTACGTCACGTCTTTGAGGTAACAGCGATTTAGCTCCAGCTTCTCATGATCATGACTTTTATTAGCTGCTGTTGCTACTGCCACTCTTAGAAAGAAGGGTTCCAAACGGGTTCATCATGAAGGGCTGAGGTTCTACCTAGAACCATTTGCTTCTGAAAAACCCTTTTTTGTGAAGAAAGGGTTTTTCAAGGGTTCTTTGTAAGACCAAGGATTCCATTATGAACACTTCTCATCCAAAGAACCCTTTTTGGAAGAAAGAGTTCTTCAAGGATTGTTGAAAGTATCAAAGTTAAAATGGAACGCCCACAACCCAGCCCACACCCACCAAAAAGTGTGATTGGGAACCATGATTGTTTTGGGTTGCGCTGCACCACATCATCCCAGGCCCTTGAGGGTTCTAGACAAAACCCTTGGAATACAAAAGGGTTCTCAGTAGACTCACCTGGGTGGATTCTAGACAAAACCCTGGGGATATAAAATATTTCTTGGTAGAACCTCCCAGCGTGGGTTCTAGATGAAACCCTTGGAATATAAAAGGGTTCTTGGTAGAACCCCTTGGATGGGTTTCTAGATCAAACCCTTGGAATATAAAACAGGTTATTGGTAGAACCTCCTAGCTGGGTTCTTGTTAGCACCCTTAGAAGGTGGAATGGTTCTTGATACAACCTCCAGAGAGGGTTCTGGGTGGAACCATTACACCATAGAAGGGTTCTCTGTAGAACCTGTCATAGGGAGTTCTGGCTGCAAACTTTCACAGATGGTTCTAGGTATAACCATTTGTGTTGGGTTCTAGGTAGAACCCTCTGAAAGGGTTCCAGGTGGAACCTTTATAAAACAGTTTTACCAGGAACCAAAACATTTCCCCGATGAGGACAAGCCGAAGAACCCTACAGTATATGGTTCTAGTTAGCATCTTCATTTCTTAGAGTGCTGCGGTGGAAGCAAAAAGGAACAAAACACAGTGCAAAAGAATCCATGTAAACACAGAATAACAGTGAACTCTTGTTGTCTGAACTCTGTTACTTGATCCCTGCTGCTCATTGTTTTGGATCTCGGTTATTTGTAGCTCTCCAAGGGTTTTTGTCAGTGCAGTGCAGGGACAGCCTTAGTGATGGGGTAGAGAGCAAAGTGGTGGTTGACAGCACTCTGTGATTTGCCAGTGGGAATAATGCATAAGAAATGGAAAGCGGCATCTCTTTGTTGATTGTTGTTCCCTTTTGTCACTACTGATTAATTAAACATTCACGAATGTTCAGTTGTTCGCTTGAAAGGCTGTTTTTCCTTCCGCGACTAGTTTTCCTCTTGTTAAGTTTTCATGTGCCGCGGCATTATGGGAAGAATCTGACGCTCCGGACAGACAAACAATAAGTCATTCATCTCTCTCGCCTCATATTCATAAATAACCAATTTCTTTACAGTTGGCGTTTCATCTTTACCGCGTTGAAATGAGAGTTTGTGCAGGCCTCAGTGGATTACTGGAAGTGTGTTGTGCGGTGGATAACTAATAAAGTCTACAGGAAAGGGAAAATAAACGGATATTGGTGAAATCTGCTGCATATGAGCAAATTCTTCCCCCAATACGAGAAACTGGGAGGCATTACAATGTAATCATGGCACATACTAAGAGATGCCGCATTATGTCTGGTGTTGAGTTCAGACAATGCTGAGTGTGCTGATTTATTTCTGCCTAGCGAGAACCCACCTGCGTCAAATAATCAAAAATCTAATCCAGACCATAACAGGCTGGTTCTGTTGACGATGTTATCCACTTACAGAGCTTGTCACTTCCACTCCAGACTTCATCAATGTCTTACCAGCTCCTCGCTTATCAAGAGTGTGTCCACGGCGTATCAGTGAAACCGGGGACAAATATCAACACCCACCTTTTATCTGCCAAGGACTACGGCAAGATAGCAAACCCCCGTCATTGAATGTCACCATCCCCCTCATAGGAAGCGGTCCCCACAGCCGGATGAGATATGTGACATGGGCCACCGAGGTCGCCATGTTTCCTGTGCGTGGAGGAGCATAGAGGTTAATGGGAAATGAAGGAGAAAGACCTTTTGTTCTCCCTTTAAAAGGGCCAGTCGGATAAGACGTGTGGCTTTCCGTGACTTTTCTCTGACTTTCATTTCCCTGAATGGCTGAGAATGGAGGTGAATACCGTTGTAATTGTTTAGCGGATCGCCTCTCAAAGTACAGTGAGAGGAAGCGGGGAGCAGAGGTGGCGGTTGTGCTGGAGGCGAGACAGCCAGTCAGAATAGAGTTTGATCTCATTAGTGTAAGGAGCCAGGATAAGTCTGTCGTCAGTAGAGATTTTGTGACCGCTCTGCTTGACTGGGTGTTACTATGGTGCTGTTTAACAAGTGGGAAAAAAAAATTGCATCTCCAAAATGTCAACTTTTTAGTAACGAGGGAAAACAGCTGTGTTTTAAAAGCTGCATTCATCGATTTTTTTTGTCCACTTTCATGGGGGTAGTGGAACAAACTAACGCATAACACCATTTTTATAACATATTTACTCATTCAGCAGACACAGAGCAACATTGCAATTCATTTGGAGTTGTGTTTCTGAACACCTGACAGATAAAAATCCAATTTTCACTCTTCGTTTAGCTCAGTTTTCTCTATGCACCATTTCCTGAAACTAAAATAAGCTATTTTGCTACTAAATGCTCCAATATGTTCACTAGCGAGGAGCTAACGTTATTTGTCTGCCATGGCTGGATGCCAGTACCAATACCAGTACCCTTAAAGTGATACTAATACCAATACAGTACTTCATTTGATACCCATCATGTGAATGGAAGCTGTGTGTGTGTCCCACTGGCTAAATAATCGACGCCGCACTGCACAGCGCTCATGCAGCGGTTACCGCTGATAAAGCTGTCCCCTGACCCACGGTGGCGGGACGGCGTTGTCGCGAATTCCCCCGACCTATGGTGGTGGGATCACGTTGTTGCGGGATCACGCTGTCACGGAAGCGTAACACCCACCCTCCAGCTCCCCTCCCAGTTTAAAATTAATCCCTGTCAGCACTGTCAATCCCCCCTGTATGGGTTGTTGCTGCTGCAGTGTAGTGGGCCAATCACACGTTGCATTAAATTGAAGAACGCTTGTGGTGATTGGCTGCAAGAAAAAACATACAAATAGTCATTTTATTTTTAGACCTGGGCACAAAAGGATCGATTGCAGGTATTGTTTGACTGGAGAAGTGTCGATACTACTTGGTACTGGGTTATTTCAAGTCGATACCCTAACGGCATCAAATAACGATACCCAGCCCTACTAAAAGTTAACTATGTTATTTTAGCAACGCAATTATGTAATTCCGAGTTATTAGCTATGCACTAGTGTTAGCATTACTCTAGCGTATCCCCCTCGAAACTTTCAGTGTTCCTGTATAGCTGGTATGTTTTTGTTTTAATTATTTGGAGCATTTGTTTTTTAGTGCAACCTACATGTCATGAAAATGGTTGAGATCATTTGCTTGTGTTTTATGTATTTGCTTCTGTTGTCTTTAGTTGCATTTGGCCCTCTATAGCCACCGTAGAAAAAAAAGCGCTGTACTTTTTAGTGCAACCCTATTACCTAGAAATTACGCTACTAATTTGTGTCCCAATTATGTTCTGATAAGAAACCTAATCAGTGCCTATTAAGTTAACAGGGAGTGTTTGCTTGAGTGAATGTGTGGGTAGGATTAGGTAACAAAAGCTCTTTGGTTGAGGTTAGGAAGATATTGTGGTTTCAGTTAAATGCTAATAAACACATCGTGTCTCGTGCTTCAAGTCACTGTATTAAACTAAGACCACAGTCTTCCCCTAACCTCGACCAAGTGCTGCAAGTGCCTAAACAGAACCATAACAAGTTTCCTAAGGGTTTAGTTGTTACGAGCAAATGTTGTATGACAATATCTCTATTTGCAAACAAATGTAATATATGTTATCACTGAATATTTTACTGATGCGTTGAGTATCAACACTTTATGACTTGTTAAATATGTTAATTAACAAAATCTCATTATATTAAAAATAAGTCAGACGACATTTCATTCCCTCCAAAACATATTTGCTGTTGCAAATTAGTAGTATATAATTGTAGTTCTTGACAGACGGTTGTGTAGTATTGAGGGGAACTATGAACAACCCTTTCCACATCCTACTCATTTGATCCATTGTTAATACAAATATATTCATAAGTGCAGCTTTAACGTTTTAATTGAAAGATAAAAATTCTAATGAAATTAATATTTACTCTACCTCTCCATATCTCTCCTACATTCGTAGTTTCATACGTATATTCATTAGATAATTATGTTTCACTGTCACTTCAATTAAAAGCGAGTTTGTTGCTTATTTGTGAAAGCCCGGCCATGAGTAGAATTCTAATTCATTTGCACGGATTTATTGCACAGATCTCACAGGATTAGGAGATCCCGTTTCCCTGTTAATGGGGTCTTCGACTTTAAGGCCAGTACAAGCTGACAAATTCCCCACGTATGTCTGTCGACCATATGCTGGAATTATGAGGCTCTGCCACCCTTCTGCAGCTAACAAGGGGGTTGTGATGTAGTTGGAAATTACAAAGTCTGCTTGAAGTGACGCTTCAGGTAATTAGGGGGAGGTCGCTAGACCATCCTCCCTGCACTAAAGGGGGGGGGGGTGCGAATGACAATAATTGCTACACAGCGAAACAAACTTGCTGAAAGTTGTTTTGCCGGATGGAGCTCATGCGAGAGATGCCCCAGGAGGGTTGGGCTGCGAGTGTGCTTCATTATCAAGGCGATTAATAAACGGGCGCGTAGACAGATGGCCCGTCTCCTCTTTCGCACGGGCCGCGCTCCCTGGAACCCCGGCAAAATGAGTACCTGTATGGAAGCACGGATCCCCGCCAAATGTGTCAAGATCTGCTAAATTGGAGCGCAGACATAAAATTGAAGTGACATTAATAGATTACCTGGAGTTGATTTGCATTTTCAGAGTTATTATGGGTGTGGGTAACGGGACTAACAGGCAAAGCCGTCTATGTAGGGGCCTTAATGATGTTTCTGATTACGCTCTCATCACCACCGGCAGCTGGGAAAATAAGTAAAGGCTTGTCATCACGGATTTGGACGATAAATGAGCAGACTTGATCAAGGGGAGACGTATGGAAATGAGCAAGATGCAGACCTTTATCAAAGCCCATCGTCTCACGCTCCCAACATACAGCAGAAAGCGCGTCGAGATCACAGATGATTTAATACCCACGCACTTTTAGAAGTGATACATAATCCTGCATGAAGGATAACATTGTTAAATACTGCTGCATATTTCATCAAAGCATCTATATGTGTCTATCTATCTATCTATCTATCTATCTTTGACTGATTCGTATTGCTCCACACTTATTTTTCTACACATTGCCATCTTTCAGATCAATACAGGGAGAGCTGAGCTATTTTCAGAGCATTTCATGCTCCACTTGGGCCAGATGTTCTATAAAAATCCCCCTCCTTGATATACCTAAAAATATGATTGTACTATGCTGATCGTGCAGTAAATCTTGAACATATCTTGGTCTTGGAAACTCTGAGCCTCAATGCATTTAAATGCAGTTTAACTTGAATAAACCCTAGCAGCATTTCAGGGTTACAGCAACCCACATAAGTAAAAAGCAGCACATTTATAGTGCATCTTTTATCTGGCATTTCTCGGTTGAGCTTTGAGCAGGGAGTTAAGAGCGAGGCTGTCTGGTGTTTGTGTCTCTCTCTTCTCTGATCCTAGACTCCGGTCTGCAGCTTGGCAGATGGACTGAGTGGCAGGGGGCCCCTGGCCCTTTAACATAGTGGGCAGCTGGGCCAGAGCCGGGCCAGTGGCTGGGGCCGGGGCACATCTGACGAGCAGGCTCCCGGGCTGGGCAGGGATGTGGCAGGCCGGGGGTTTGGTGGTGATGGTAGTGGCGGCTCACAGGCTGAGCTGGGGGTGAGAGGGGGTCAGAGCGGTGAACCTGGCCAAGGCTGCGACTCTCGCAGGCCTGTCTAACTGCCAGGCGGCGTGCATGCCAGCCTGCCCTTTTTCTGTGGCCGTGCTAAATGGGGATAGGACAGGCCTCCGAGGCAGAAAGGATTTAACTGACATGCTGGAGTTTCCCTGTAAATAACCTGCTACACCCATCTATCTCACCTCATTTGGCAACGGTATCTGCTTCGTGTGTGTGTGTGTGTTTCTGTGTAAGTGGGTTTATTTGTAGGCTTGTTTGTATTCACATCTGTTTGTGTCTCTAATACTAGTCACCTGTCCAGGGCCGGCTTAAGGCATAGGCCATATAGGCGGTCGCCTAGGGCGCCACCATCTAAAAAAATCCCTCTGCATTGAGGTAACAAAGAAAGAAAGAAAGAAAGAAATACTCTTTTCACCCCTGTAACTCTCTTTCTCACACTTTTTTCATCTGCCCGGACACACTTGAACGTCACACTGGCTGTGCGCACTGCGCACCCGGGGGATTGGTGGGCGCACTGTGCCGTGCGCATCGAAACAGCTTGAGTATGGGTCAGGATGTAAGATTGCTAGATGGACAGATGTCAAGAGGGGCACATATCTAGAACTTTTCACATGTTATTTCTTCACAATGAAAAGGTCCAAGCCTTCAGGTGTGCAAGGAAGAAAACAGAGAAAAGAGGCGGGGTAGGGGGGGCATCAAAAGGGCTAGAGCCGGCCCTGCACATGTCCGTATCCCAGTACATCCATTCTTCTTCATGGCTGCTCTTGTCTGTTGCTACAGCCAGCAGCATTGTTAATTCAGCATCTCTTTGTTTGGCACTTAGCCATTACATAACCTATACTGTGTATATGAAAAAAAGGTAAAGTCAAATATTCCCTATAGTTAACATTATGTTAAGAAAAAATCACAACAAAGCATACACACGAATAGTAACAGCTGCTCAGCATCACATACAAATGTGTATTACTAATTCATCAAATGTTATTTATTATCCAATGTACCTCTGAATTATGTATGTAACATCATCAGTCACTGGTCCAGATACAGTAATATAAGCCCTTTAGAGCCTCCTGGGGCATTATTTTGTTTCTAGAGCGTGCAGGCATGAACACGCTGTACAGTACATATAAATGCATGTCTATCTCATGCACAGAAGTGAACATGTGCACTAAAACGCATACCTCCTGTGTGTTAGCATAAAGCCGTGCAGTCGTAAAGACGCTGTTGTTCAGGTGTAATTTGTCCCCGCTCCCCTGTGTAGCCCGCAGAGACGCACTCTCTTTGTAACTCGCTCCCTCTCTTCCTCTCATGCACATACACTTTTTTTTTTCTCTCCTTCTCTTATACTTCTCCCTCCCTCCCTTTTGCTCGCCATCGCTCTCTTTTGCTAAGGCTAATGCTCTCTCTCGGTCTTCCCTTGAGGGAGAACAAAAAAAGTAGCTGGCTTCTAGGTAATGAAGCCCTTCAATGTGATCTGCATGAGATTGCCTCCCTTGCTGGCCTGGCTGCCTTGCCCCGATGAATAGCAAAAGACTCTCAATTAGACTAGGGACAAAAAGCAGCTTTCTCCTTAGCCACAGTGTCGTTTCTCAAACAAAGTCGCCTCTTCTTTTTTTTTTTTTTTTTTCTGCACCGTGCCCGTGAAGTAGAAAGGGAAGAGAAATCCAAAGGAAGGAGGTAAATAACAAGCAAAGTTCATGAAAGGGAAGGTAAATGAGCGAGAGTGGTGTGTGTCGGAGCATGTATACAAGCTGCCTGTTTCTGTAATGATGAGGGGAAGGATGCGAGTAGCCGGGGCCCGTCACAAATGCCACCATCTGTGTTGTTGCACTGAGTGGATGTGATCATAAATGGATTTCATGCAACGGGGTCAACAGTGGTACAACGGAACATGAGGGAAGCAGAGGTTAAAAATGAAATAAATTTGTCTAAATGCATTTTTTTTAAATATTCATGAGGCTGCAGTGTTAGAATTAACACCTGAAAAGACCTTTTTTTTTTCTTTTCAAAAACACGTAACCTGTCACGTCCCAGGTTACTGTCCTGCTTAATTAAGTGTTTGTAATGAAAGTTTTTGCAGCCTTGAAATGCATGTAAGACTCATCTTTCGCTGTCATGCTGTCACACACTGCTGATCACTGCATCAAGGTCAGTTAATCAATCTGAGAGTGAAAACAAGGACACAGCATCCTCCCTTCAGCAGTGCTGCAGGGGAGGAGAGGGACTCATCCGAGACACTGCGATGTCTTTTGGTGGCCACTGGTGGGCAGATCCTCTTACTCTGAGTGAGTGAGTGAATGAGAGGTTTGAGTTACTCTCTGAAAACACGTCAACAGTCTCGCAGTCAGACTGTCTCCCACTGTGGATGTAGGATGGACTTATAGCATTATTGTAACTAAAGCTGAAACTGGTTCAGACTACACAATATTGTTGATGGTTACGATGGTCTTGTTGTGACTTGGCTGAGAGACATTGACAGACTGCACGTTGGTCTCCGACCCATCATCGCTGGTCGTCTTTCACGACGTGCGTGACGTCATCAGGAAGGAAGCTTGATGCTAATAGCATTAGCCTACTCACTGGGTTGCTGAAGTGCCTCTCCTATTTCATGCCAGCTTCACCTCATAGCACCAACATCGTTCCTCTTTCCTGTTGGTCAAAGTCACGGCCATGACGGAACACGTTGTGGAAGGCAAAAACAATCAAACATGCTAGACTTTCTGTCGGGTTGTTGTGACCGGTTGTCGTCTAGTATCACACACTACACGAGATAAAACGATCCACAGGGCCCTCATTATCGTTCCCGATCCGAGCCGACACCCTACGACGGCCGTGTCGGGCTATAATCAGGCTGATATAGTGTAGCCTGAACCAGCCAGTCGATAAATTCATTAGTCTATCGACAGAAAATTAATCAGCAAGTAAAATAATTTGGATTCACTGTTTGTCATTTTCAAAAAAAAAAATGTTTAAGACGTCACATTGTGTTTTAAGAACCTGTGATTCACATTTTTTTCTCTATTTTCTGACCTTTTATTGACCAGATTATTAATTGATGAATGGATTATTTGAGAGAATAAACAGCAGATAATGAAAATATTGTAACCACCGTTGGCTTTCTGCTGGGTCAAAGTGGGTGGTGAAGCCTTTGTTATCTGTTGGCTCTGATTTGAATCTGTGTGCTTCTGATCAGCCATTGATGTGAGGCAGTAACAGAGACAGCTTGTGCACAATGGAAGAAGAACTTCACGCTGTGAAAGGAACATTTTATCATTACGAGCTCCTCTCATTTTTAAAGGCTACTTCAGCATTGTAGCATTGCACCTCATGCAATTGAGGACTTGCAAGATTTTTTTTTTTTAAAGAATGATCAAGGGACACAGAGATATTTTTATTTTTAGTCCCTGATTTGATGATTTAAATAAAAAAAAAGAAAAAAAAGGATCCTACAACCATTCTTGTTGTTACAAACAAAACGATGGCAACATTTCTAAATTTTTATTTTCTCTTGTCTTTATTTGCATATTTGGTATCGAGTTAATCCAAAAGTAAGAAGTAATCAGATTAAATTACTTTTATATTGTGATACTTGGATTAGGTTACTGACTACATTTTTTAAAAAAGGTACTAATTTTATCGGAATAAATTTTTAAAGTAACCCTCTCAACTATGCCGTCAATACCCATAATGCTACTTGACAGAGTCTTTTGTCACACCCACTTGCTTGGTAAATACCCACATCTTTTGAACCTCACACTCCCCATAACACAGGCCTTCTGTTAAAGAATTGTAGTCTCCAACCAGATTTTTCTAGGCTTAACAAAACTCCTCCGGAGCCAAAGAGGACATTATACAACTGTTTTCACTAGTTGTGTCACTATGACTTGTAAATTGACTTTAACGTAACATTAATGTAAAATTTCACCGCAGCCCTATAATAACTTTGCACGGCAGCTGGATACTCGCAATGTCACACGGAAATCTATATTGTCAGGCTATAAGTAATGCGTTTGTGTCCGGATTGCCAATCAGTGTCCTGTGAGGATCTACTGCAGCTACGGGTGTCGCTTGTGTGTGTGTGATGCGATGCCATGGAGAGGCTACTGTTCGTTCTAAACAACAATGGCGGCTCCTGAAGAGGTTAGCGTAGATGCTGCAATAGCATCAGTTCTATCAGAACTGGAGAGTATTTCTTCACTGAAAGAAGAGCAAAGAACGGCACTGAAGGCGATGTTTCGCTTCTGTTAGTTTGATTGACAGATGGTTCATCCAATCATCTGCATCTGCCATTGCCTGCCCTTTTCCAAATAGTTTCCAATGACGGCTTCTCAAATGGTTCTGTGTAACAAACCCTCTGACAGGGTCAGGTTAACTGGTAATGGAGTGATATTCAATTGATACTTTAGTAAATGATTTGAATCACCTTCATTGTTCACCCCTAAAGTGAACCAGCTGTCAAAAAGCACATCCTTTGTGTGCACTGACCACAGCTCATACTGAGCATACTCTATTCAGAGCCCTTCTGATGCTGCATTAGAGGCAAGAGTGGGTAAATGTAAATAGACACAGAGTTGTTGTGACCAAGACACAATGTATATATTTTATTTTATTTATTTTTTTATTGTGACTTTATTTGTTTATGTAGTATAAATAAAGTGTTTTAAAAAAATGTTTCAAAGACTCAACAGCAAGAATACCAGTTACAGAGATCTGGTTCTAGTACTGATTTACAGCAGCTGGCCTTCAACCAGTATAGCATGACCTTGAGTATGTTATTGTTCTATAATGTACAACATGTCACAGCCAATTTAATAGAAGTTGCACTTAATTTGATGACAACAATGTTGCTATGCCCTTCTATTTGGTGAAATAGAGATGACAACCTCACCTCTCACATCTTACTGGAGATATATCTTGTGTAGCTCACTCAGTCATACACTCCTCGCTAAATGCCTGTGGGCCCTCTATTCTACCGATGACCGACTGAGCTGGGATCATTCACCGTACTTTCTCTCTGCTATACTGCTGAACTGTACAATGTGTTTGTGTTTACCATTGGGCTGTCAAAGTTAACGCTTTAATAACACGTTAGCGCAATATAGCTTTAACGCATTAACGCAACTTGCGATTTTTAGGTCGTAGTGGGCTCAGTCTTAAAGCGAGAGTGAAAAAAATATGAAACTAGAAAACCTAAGGAATCCTTTTTTTACCAACCATGTCATACTAGCTTGTACTAGCTCGTGAAGGAGGTTAAATAACGCTCCATCTTATGCTAATTTTTTTTTATCTCTTAATAATATACCTTAAAGGGAGATTTGTCAAGTATTTAATACTCTTACCAGCATGGGAGTGGACTAATATGCCTGCTTTATGCAAATGTAGGTATATATTTATTAGGCCTGTCAAAGTTAACGTGGTAATAACGCATTAACGCAATTGATCCTTTTGCAGGTCAGTTTTAAAGCTAGAGTGAAGATACTGGCATCATATAAACTAGAAAACTGAAGGAATCCATTGGTACCAACAATGTTAAGGAGGCTAAATAACGCTTCAAACATATGTTAAATTTTGGCAAGGAAAACAATGGTATGGCAATTTTCAAAAGGGCCCTTTGACCTCTGACCTCAAGATATGTGAATGTAAACGGGTTCTATGGGTACCCACGAGTCTTCCCTTTACATACACGCCCACTTTATGATAATCACTTGCAGTTTGGGGCAAGTCATAGTCAAGTCAGCACACTGACACACTGACAGCTGTTGTTGCCTGTTGGGCTGCAGTTTGCCTTGTTACGATTTGAGCATATTTTTTTATGCTAAATGCAGTACCTGTGAGGGTTTCTGGACAATATTTGTCATGTTTTGTGTTGTTAATTGATTTCCAATAATAAATATATACATACATGTGCATAAAGTAGCATATTTGCCCACTCCCATGTTGATAAGAGTATTAAATACTTGACAAATGTCACTTTAAGGTACATTTGGAACAAGATAAAAAACATGCGATTAATTTGTGATTAATCTAATCACAACTATGGATAATCATGCGATTAAATATTTTAATCGATTGAAAGCCCTAGTTTACCAAGTTAGACAGATGTTTTTTTTTTATTTTGTCGTTGATGTTTCTTCATTTATTTATGCCTACACAACACAGCTCTGTAATTTTATCTTTAGTTATTAACTTCTGCAGTAATTTATTTCTGATGATTAAGACATAACACATTTTATGGATTTTATACAATTTCGTTATCTTCAATTTGACACAAAAGTTCTATTTCAAATGATCGTGGAAGTAATCTTAACTTTCCAGTTTGTGGGTCTGTGTGGCGTCCTTATCAGCTGTGTTAAATATCAGCCACAAGTGACGAGGGACTGTTTGAAGTCACGCTGGTGAGTGGGAGGTCCTCTCTGCTATCGACGCTATAACAGGCGAAACGAGAAGGTTCTCCAGCTCGCACCTCCGACTTGGCAAATGCTTACTCATATCTGCTAAGATGCCAGGATGCTTTCTCGTACGCATTCTTCAGCACACAGCCGCGGCTCACCTATTAATTATTGAAGAAGAGAGTTGTGGATATTTAATGTTGTGTTGTAGGGCATTTTTTTTTCAGTACACTTTTCCTGCTCTGCATTCATCCCTCTTTGCTCCTCGGCGTCTCCCTCCCGTTGCTTCTTGTATTGCGCGGTACGTCGTCCCCACTTACTCTTTGCTGTTTTGAAAAAAAAGGCAAGAAGAACTTTTTGCTCTGTGGCTCTGCAGCCAAAAAGTTAACATGAATGTGTGTGTATGCGTTGGAGGCTGTGCTCCCTTTTCATGCTTCAGGTGATTTTACAGTGTTGAGCTGCACGAACAGGATCCCCTTGTACTCTCATCCCTCCATGTCTGCATTATTAATTGTCTGAGGTACCGACCATAGCTATTTGGACCCTGCAGGCACACAGCACTCAGTGCCTAAAATTAAAAGCAGCGATTGCATCCCATTGGAAAGTTACTCCAACAAAAGACAGACTTGATTTAACTGCAAGAAAAACCCAATTACATAAAGAAAAATGTTTTTTCTTGTATGTGGTAATGTGTGTGTGAGTACAATATACAGCCGAGATTCATGTGCCATACTGTAGCGGGTAGTGGAGGGGGGGATTGGTCAATGCAACATAAATAGGGGTGGAACACATTCATCAAGGTGGCAGAGATTTGAGACTGGAGAGGCCCATCCAATCACCGGCAGAGAACAAAGGGGAGAGGCATAAAAGTCTGTACAGCAAGGTCATTTGAAAAAGAAGCTGATAAGACGAAGGGATCAAATCTCCAGTACGGAGCGAGGCCCTCCTCTTGATGTCTGTCCCCATTAACTAAAGCCCTCGCCTGGCTCGCACAGTCACTGCCACGCCTCAGCTGTCTGATACAATGAAAGTGAAAGGAAGAAAAAAAAAGAAGACTCGTCTGCCCTGCCGTGCTTTCACTGCTTTTATTTTGTCATCAAAATTTATGGCCCCGCTTGTGATTTAGTTTTCTAACCTTTTCTTTTTTTTCTTATTTCTTGTCCAGGTATTACTTCAAATGTTCTGTTTTTTTAGGGCTGTCAATCTATTCAACTGTTTAATCAATCGCATGATTGTTCATAGTTATTCACGATTAATTGAAAATGAATTGCACATTCTTTATCTGTTCAAAATGTACCTTAATTGTCAATTGTCACTATTTAATAGTCTTATCAACATCGGAGTGGGCGAATATGCTTGCTTCATGCAAATGTATGTATATATTTATTACTGGAAATCAATTAACAACACAAAACAATGACAAATATTGTCCAGAAACCCTCACAGGTACTGCATTTAGTATAAATAATATTCTCAAATCGTAACATGGCAAACTGCAGCCCAACAGGCAACAACAGCTGTCAGTGTACTGACATATGATTATCATAAAGTGGACATGTCTGTAAAGGGGAGACTCGTGGGTACCCATAGAACCCATTTTCATTCACATACCGTAACTTGAGGTCAGAGGTCAAGGGACCCCTTTGAAAATGTCCCATGTAAGTTTGGAGTGTGATTTAACCTCTTTTATGACAAGCTAGTATAACATGGTTGGTACCAATGAATTCCTTAGGTTTTTCTAATTTCATATGATGTCAGTATCTTTCACTTTAAAACTGAGCCTGCTACAACCTCCAAAGTTGCAAATTTCGTGAATGCGCTAAAGAAATTAGTGGCATTAAAACGAGTTTGCTTTAACGCTTTATAATCGCTTTAACTTTGACAACCCTAGTAATTAGTAATTGTATCGGAATACAGTTTTAAAGATACCTCCCTACAATTGCCTACAATTCCAATAATGTTTTTTTTTAAATCCACTTGCTTGGTAAATTGGTGCCTCCAAATGAAACTCGTGAGCTTGTGTTTACAACATGGGAAGTCGTGTACACAATATGCTTGGCGTTCACGTGGTTAAGTTGTGAGAACACTGCTGCTAAGCAACGGCGATATTAACGTTAATGTCGGCATCTAGAAGCCACAGAGGCTAACAGTTTAGCAAGCTAGCAAGTGGGGAACATATTGCAGGAAATGCAAAGGCATAATGACAGAGGAAAAATATGAGGCCGTTAGGATTATCAACATTTTGCTCAGACAAATTATAAAATTACAAAGAAAACAATATACGACTGAAATGACAATATATTAACTTATGCACCAAAAAATTTACTTCCATGGCCTCCGCCATTTCTGACAACGTCAACACACACGTCACAACTTGTGAACTCTGAGCTTTTAGAAACTTTCCACTTACAAGGTCGTGAATACCACAAGAGGGGGGCGTTCATACAAACTCTTCTCGTGAACACGGTAAACACGACCCCATTTGAAGGCACCAAAAGTCCAAATCTTTGGAACCTCACACTCTCGATAATGCCGGCGTTCAGTTCAAAATGTTTAGTCTCCAGCCACATTTGAAAATTTAGGTTTAGTTTAGTTTGGAGCGTTATTTAGTGACAAGCTAGTATGACATGGTCGGTACCAATGGATTCCTCAGGTTTTTTAGTTTCACATGATACCAGTATCTTCACTCTAGCTTTAACAAAATGTTGTATTAATGTTGTAAAGTAATTAGTGGCGTTAAAAATAATTTGTCAAAGTTAACTTTGACAGCACTATTTTTAACCTTTTCATTTTTCTTATTTCTTGTCCAGGTATTGCTTTAAATGTTCTGTTTTTTATCATATTTTATAGCAGAGTGATACCAAATTGAGGTGTGGTTACTGTTTGTCTTCCCCTCCTGTCTCGCTGTCGTGCAGGCGGCTGATTTGTGGCATCACGCAGCCTTCTTCTCCTGCTCCGGCTGTTTTGTGTGTTGAAGCATTGGCAGTTGCATTGCTCTCAACGCTGCAGTATGGATTTAGTCCGTTTGTGGTTTTACCACAGTCACAGTCTGATGTCCACACACACACATACACACACACACACAAACACACACACAGTCAATCTTACAGCAGGTTTACTATGTCACACTGGGGGCTGCTGTGTAATTGGGTGAATCTGCTCTCCAGCACGCTACAGAGATAGCCCTTTAAAATTTCACTTCACTTCTGGGAGTGTAAACAAACCTTGGGATTACTAGGGGTGTAAATCCACATACCACCATTTCTGTCGCTCTCCTCTCCTCTCATTTTTCTCCCCCTTTTTTTTTCCTGTTGGCCACCTACTTTGAGAGTTTAGGGGCAGGTTTGCTCAGTATTTGGAGTGTGTGTTTGTGCATCTGTCTGTCTCCCTGTGTTTTATGACTGTCAGCATGTTAACAGGTACACGGACGGTGTGTCTATCTCCATCGTGGTCATGTGTGCGTCAGTGCTAGGTGCTCGCTGTGGGCGTGTATTTTACGCATGTCTGTCGTGCGGACGCTTTATGTGCAGCTCTCTGTCTGTGTGTTCTCTGTGATGGATTGCTTGTCAGGCGGCAGCATAGCACCGCTCTCACCGGCTGACGGAGACATTAAGTCGCCAGTCACGTAGACGTAGTAGGTTTCAACATTCCTCTGGGAAAAAAAGGGCTTTAACCCTTCTCGCTCCGGGACGGCTGTCAGATGACAGAGTGTGTTACTTAGAAGGTGCTCGGCGCTAAAACCCGCAGCGTGGCTGGAATCAGTGGAGATCAGCGGCTTAATGCAGTTGCGTGGGAGGTGGAAGACCTCTGTCACACGTTGTTTTTAGATGGGCCAATCGCTGGGTATATGGGCTACAGACTGGGTGCCAAGAGCTTAATTTTTTTTATTTATTAATTTATTTTATTTTACCTCTGCAGGCTGTAAGAATAGACGATAATTGACAGAGCACATCTTGTTGCAGTGCAGCAGCCTGAGGGAGTCGGTGCTGAGGGAGGGATGACAACGCTTCCCTCGAACTCCGTCCTTTGTTTTTCAATGCAACGTCATCCTCAGTGCTGCTGCTGCTGCCCCCAGAATATGAAAATAGCACACTGAATGTGAATGTTCACACCAGTACCTACAGAAAATGTAGTCTTTCTGTTACAGATTGCTGAAAAGCACCCCTGAGTATAGTGTTCATTTTTCGCATTATTTTCATTTTGTGACAGGTTGTAATGCATTTTTGTATATGATAAAATGTACCAGTGTTATTTCAACACATTCTCCTACAACAGTTCGTATGATATCTTACGAAAAAGTCATTCCTCCTTTTTCGTTCGTTTTCATACGAATGTCCAGCAACACGGGTCAATTTCCTCTCGTTACATGCATACAGTCTTTTCAAAATAAACTTCCGTCTTCACAGGAAACAAGTTAGGTTTAGGCAATAAAACTACTTAGTTAGGTTTAGGAAAAGATCGTGGTTTGGCTTAAAATAACTCCGGAAGGGACATTATTTAAGTACGTAAGCTACATGAGAAATAAATCAATGTTGACTTCTGGTTTCACACGGTACATGAACGGCGTTCTCCTGAGCAAAAGTCCGGTATTTTTAGACCCAACCAACGACCCTCTCCCTACGAGGCGTTTGCTGTTATTTATACTTCCTGATTCACGACTATGTGAATTACACATGGGATATATACAAATTACAGTGCATTACTTTTTGTAGGTATAGCAACAAACAGTGTATGAGATCAACCTGGTTATTTTTTTTTTTTTTAAAGATTATTTTTTGGAGCTTTTTATGCCTTTATTTATAGGACAGTGGATAGTCTTAGAAAGGGGGAGAGAGAGGGGGCGACATGCGGAAATGGCCACAGGTCGGATTCGAACCCGGGCCTACCGCGGGCCTCAGCCTTATGGGCGCCCGCACACCAGCAGAGCTAGCGGGGCGCCCCAACCTGGTTATTTTAATTTCAATTTAGTTCATACCTTAATTTAATTTTAGTGACATTTTTTAAACACTTACTTAAACCATGTTACTCAAATCGGAGATTACCATATGTTCCTTCATTATATCAGTGATATTAGTATACCAGTATTATACGTTTTTCTCAATAGTGTTACAGCATGGCTCAAGTGGCCATAACAAAAAAGGAAACACCTTATGACCAAGTGTTAACAAAATAAGCTCTATTGAACAAATTAATCCAAATTAGTCCCAATTAAAATGGTAACATAGGGGAACACCACCTAAATTAAAAATTCCAATATGTTATTTACAATTGGCTAGTAAAGTTCAATATGTATGAACATGAGCTGCTCTCAAAGCCAGAAACCAGAGAAATAAGTCTCAAACCTGATGTCATAGGGTATAAAGTCTGGAGCTACTCCATAGATAATGTATGGGAGACTGATTTTGTGGCCCCACAGAATGTTTGTTTTATACCAAATGAGCTTGATTCTATTGTAGTGTTCTCAGTTGTGAAACAGAAAATGTTCCCATATACTCAGATCATTCCCCTGGGTGATCTCAGTGTCACCTAGAACATCTCTCCCCATTCATTGTCTATGGAGCAGCTCCACACTTTATACCCTATGACAACACAAGTTTGAGTTTTAGCGCTATAGTGTTTGGATTTGGAAGAGTTGTTCATGTTTACGGATATTTTTTGGACTGTCTTAGACCATAAGAATAACATGTATGAATTTTGAAAATGATTCCGCTCTTAGCAATTAAAGTATGGGTGTGTGAATATCAGTATCAGTAGCATGTGGTGTGCCTGAGTGGAAGATGTGGGTGTGAGTGTTAGAAAAAGGTGCATCAAAGCAAAGCAAGAAACTAAAGCAACATAACCAATCCAATCCTGCTGTGGTGTTGGAGCCCAACACCACAGCAGAGTGGAGAATAAGTCCAGAGACAGTGACAGAGCTGCAGCCATGGTTTAGGTAAAATAGGAGCACAGGGCCGGGGTGTTCCAGATTACACCAATCAGCCAATCAGTTAGCTGCAGGGCAGGGAGAGACACAGGTTAGTAACCTCCAGGTGACACCCAGGGTCATCACAATAGCGTTGAATATTCTTGTCTAAATGAGCAACAATTAAAGTTAGTTTTGAAATGAAAAAAAAAAAATCCATAGTTACTATTCATTTACAGGAAGTTTGATCAGATTTGATTGACAGGGGCCTGGTAACAAGCAAACATTTACACATAAACAATTACATCTTCCGTGTTTGTCACATGATGCCATTGGTCCCAAAAATACTTTTTCCCATAGACTTACATTGGGAAAGAGACGTCTGTAACTCAGTGGATATTTTTATTTTTTTTAAGGTAAATCAACTTCCCAGTTTGAACACTCGAATAGCCCTTATTTAAATCATTAGGTCCTAAAATTTGTAAAATGCACAAATAGCCGAATCCAGAGTTATTTTCCTTCCTCCGTTCATGTGAATGAGACCAAGACTGCGGCTGGAGCGAGGGCTGGGAGGCAGAGTTATAGGAAACAATAGTGCGCTAGCTATATGGACCCAATTGATGCGGAAGATCGCCGGAAGATCTGGGTAATTTTGTACTCGACAGTCGAGCCATTTTGGCTTCATGCTCCACTGAGCAACTTTCATAGCAATGAACGGGGCCCCGCCTCCAACGCTGGGTCCAGTTCTTTTTATACAGCCATGGTGTGAAAACTCAGAAAAATCCACCCTAATTCCGGAAAAACTTGTGTTGATTTTTTGCTGCGTAATGTTAGCGTTCTGCACTCATGACAACAACAACAGTTTGAAAAAATACATTGACGTGCAAATTAATCATACGGAGAAAAAAAAGAAAAGCATTCAGAAAATATGTTTTCAGGCTCTTTGAAAATAATCACAAGCTAACATCAACACTACAAAGAAAGTTAAGTGACTTAACTCACTGTGGCAAAACAGTCTTTGTTGATTTCCTACAATTTAGTAGTAATCATCCCCCATCTTGAATTGGAAAGGCTTCTTCCCTGTCTGTCAAGTGAAGTTTTCTTTTTCTCCCTACTGATGTGGCCCAATGGTTCGCAGGACGATTTGTTGCTGAGGACATTTGCTGCTAACTTGCTGTGAGAATCTTAAACTTGATAGACCAGTAGGCAAGCTACACAGCTTGTATTTAAACAGGACATGGCATTGCTTTATATTGGATATCACTCCTAATTTCCTCCTTGTTGGATATGTATCCATCAAGAAAGGGGTATTTTAATATTTTAGTCTGGAGCACAGTGGCTCTGCATTCACACAGATATATACAAGCGCACACACACAGGGAGTTGTCTCCTGTTGGCCACTGAGCAGCTCAGCTGGAACAGTATTGGGCTACACGCCTCGTTAAGGGCATTTTGGCAACAGTGTATACATAAGTAATTCATTTCTGGTGTTAAGTAATAACTTTGATCTCTGGTTTACCACTCTCAGGAGCTAGTGCTGATGTAGCGCGGCAAAAAATATTAACCGCAAGATAATTTCCCACCACAGTTTTGCATTATGCTGAAACTTGGTTTTTTTTCCTCTTTTTTCCTTTTTTTTTTTTTTTTTTTAAGGAAGCATAATTCACATTAAACACTCTTGCCCCTGTGGCAGAGTTCTCAAATTAAGCAACATTTTGTTCATTTACCCATGATAAAGTTGTTCATTAGAAAATATACTTTGCCTTATTCTCCGCTATTACCTCGCCATTGTAAACGCCTTGGGAGCAATTAAACATGTGAAGTGGCCAATTTTCCGTCCTCGACTTCCAGTCCTGAACTCTATCTGCATGTTGCACACACTTCCCTATGAACTAATTAAAGTGAATCAATGACACAAGCCTTTAAAATGGCGGCGTATGTCATGGCCATCGGTGGGGAACAAAGGACTCTCTTAATTATTTTGTTCCTGCCGCTCCTGTGTACGGCTTGTCAGGGCGGCAGACGCGGTATAGCCGAGTCCTTGAAATAGGGATGTCATTTACACACGCAGACACGTATTGTACAAACACACACGCTGTCCCCTGTATCTCTGTGACGGCTCCCCCTCTGTCTTATAAAGGACTAGTAATTGTACTACAACAATGACAATGTAAGTGCTTAAGTGTGACGGTCCCCTTACTCTTCAAAAGTGCAGCGTCCCTTATCCATCATTGGCTCTTGGGAACAATGCCTTGGATGCTGACAACCATATCTTATCTTCAAGATATATATTTCTTTTCTTCCTGTTGTAAGTCCTCCTCTGGCCCATGTTGTATTTGGCCCGAGTCTAATTTTGAAAAGTGTGTTACGGCCCGATATAAACACATATATCCTGATCTTTTCAGCCTTCCTACAGGGTGTTCCTCATTCATTTGTCCTCAGCTGCGTCCCTGCTGAAACACGCACTTTAGCATGAGTATGCATTAGTTCTGTTATGAAGACTAATGGGCATGTTTTTTCCTGCCTTGCAATTATTTACCGTCTCTTCCTGTAATCCAAAATACTTACATCTTTCAGGTATAAATATAAAGCATCACGGCAGAGGAGAGCCACCACGTTTAGTCACCAGCCTGGGCTGTAGATCACAGGAGAGTTGTTGGTGGAGATGGTGACAAATGAAGGGGTGGGAGGCTGCATTGGAAAAAAAAAAGTGCACACATGCCAGTTGTTTATGAGCATGCTGATTTGTTTAAGGGTTTCCCTCAATGCCCATCTGCAGTGTTGCCATAAATGCCCATCTGCAGCCCAGGAATCTAAAACTGGCTTTGTAGGAAAATCAACTGGCGGCGCTCCAAGTATGTCATCTTCTCCTCTGAGAGAATAGACGGACGGGGATGGATGGATGGATGAAAGGATGCCTCGACACGCTTGTTTTCTCCACCTCGTTACAACCGTTTCTGTGTTATCGAGAGCTTTGGCCCGCCACGCTATACAGCACTGCAGCGCTGCACACTTTGTGTTTGACAATACTCTGCTTCGCGGAGCTAATCGCCTCTTAATTCTTGCATCACTCCCCATCCGTGCGCGTGCATTTCAATCAAATCGGTGGTACTGTCCAAAAATAGTGCTGGCGGCGCTGCCGGGAGAGATGGGCTGTCAGTCTCCCTGTCTGATCATGAGCTATTATCCTCTCTGCCTACAGACAGGAGAGAGAGCAACACCGGTGTCTATGTGATCGTGATCAATACATAATCACCTTCCTGTCACCGCGATGGCGCTATCAGGGGACAGTCCAGCCCCACGGACCAGCCATTTTAGAAAAAAAGGGTTTGGCACGCCATCATTCTGACCTAGAAAAGCGGGCGGGCGGGGGGGGTGAGCTGTGGCTAAGTGAACGCTGGACTCATTTAAACAGTCATTGCCATGGGATGCATTATTACATTTTCACTATGCTTGGGTTCATTACATTAGTTTGCAATGTGCTGTTGTAAGGAAAGTGACTGTTACGAGACCGGACAAATATCTCCTGACCATCAGACTGACTAATACTGAATGACAAGGGAGCAGCTACAGTTAACACCGTTCATCACATGGTTTTGTTGAACAATGGTCTAATTGGCCAATGCATGCATTCTGAGGTTTGCTATTTCTGTATAAGAGACAGCTTTTTCACATTAAATCGTGTCACTCCATAGCCAAGAAGTCTGCTTTTATAAATGGTAATTAAATTAGTGCTGGCAGCAAGTGGTAAAAAAAAAATGTAATTGACTCTGAAGATTTTTTCTAACACAATGTCCCATTTACCTGAGTGCATGAAACATTTTTGTGTTTTTTTGGGTGAACCAACTGGATATTAGGAGCTGCTCAAGGGCAGACATGTTTTTACCTGCCTCCTAATATAGTTCGCTAACTACTTCTCTCTGTCGTTCTTTCACCGAATATATATTTTCCCACAATATTCCGTGATACAGAACAAAAGTGCCAGTTAGTCAGACGGCTTACTTTAACCAGATTTTGAAATGTTGGGTTTAGGGCCAAGACAGCATCACAGAATTGTGTGAAATAAACAGACATTTAGAAAAGCGTGTGACAGGATGTAAGGAAAAAGATATGTAAACAATACCAATAACGATGCAGCATTAACATCACATTGGACACAGGTATAGTGTGTATAGTATAATTGCATGGGTTGTTAGCACTTTCATGCTGTGAATTTGTCTAACATCATGGCTATGGTACCTGGACTGTGACATGACCTTTTATGAACAAAATGGGTTGTGAATGAGAGTTATTGTTTTTTGAATCGGGATGCTAGGTTGTTCAAACTAAGCTTGGAAGGTTATTAGAATGGCTGTCCTAATAACATGTCAATTCTTATTTTGTAACTTTATCAACGGATATTGTGTGTTTTCTCTTTAAGGCAAAAACATGGTTTAATTGCACTGGTCAATTTTTAGATTTTATTTTGCTTCCATATTCAGACTGGGAAATTGTGTTCATTAAAGGCCACTAAAACCAGAATAAACAATATATACAATCATTTAAAAACAACAGACATTTATAAAACCTAGAAGTTACGGCTCCCTATTGTTGCAAGTATATGTTAGTGTTTTTAGCCACTTGCTTTTAGCAGCTATCGTGCAATATTGGTGACCTCCAAAATGGTTACTAAAATGGTTTGGTGTGTTATCTGAAAACTCATTCTCTTTTTTTTAAGGACATTTTCTAATATCTAATATTTGCTTTCTGCATACCTTACTGTTGCAATAAACCACCAAGTATCAGGTGCTGTCATGCACGCTGCTGCCCCTCTGCCCCTCTCTCTGTTTCTCCCTCTCTCTTACGGCCCCCGCGGTGTAAAGCCAGTCAGACATAAACAGTATTGTTTTACCCGGGTAGGGCTCACAGCGGGGCACTGTGAGCCCCACGCCTCATGCAGCCCACAGCTCTCCCCATGCCTCAGTGATATCCCCTCTCTATGGCTCAGTGCCTGCATGCATATGAATGCCCCCTGTCTTCTACCCTTCACGCTTCTGAGCCGGTCCGAGCTGAGCCGAGCCGAGACGTTACGCAGCCGCCATGCTTGTTGGACGCAGGGATACGGAGGAGAAGTTTAGCATTCCGGCGATAGTAAATGAACTGTAATGACACATTCTTTTGAGTGATTATAGGTATGATGGTGCTTGAGCTGAGAGTGATTCCCTGCGGTGCGGTTTGCTGAGTTGTGCTAAGCATGCTGAGGGTGAATTCTGGGCAATGGGGGGGTAAAGCAGCTCATGTTATTGTTAGATCAACTGGAAAATAGAACCTCTGTGTATACAAACATTATAATGGAGACTTTTTAATAGTTTTGTGCATTGCAGTGTTTTTTTTTTTTTGGCATTTGCAGAATATTACATTAAGTGAGCTGTAACTTTGTGGAATATTGTTTTGAACAGTAGTTTTTCAACACATTTTCTTTGTGTGGAGGAGCCCATCATACACAGTCTCACAGCAGTTTGTGAAATAGTCATGAAATGTAATCTTTAATTTGTGTACATAGACACAGATTTTCCTTTTTTTTTTCTTGACGCTCAGCACGACTTTCAACAAAGTATTTTTTTTGCGTTTTCCTGCGAATGACGCACGTGTCAATTTCCGCTCCAGTCTTTTCAAAATAAAACTACTTAGTTAGGCTTAGGAGAAGATCGACCTGGTTAGGCTTAGCCATCAAAATTACTTAGATAGGCTTAGGAAAAGATCAACTTGGTTAGGTTTAGGCATCAAAACTATTTAGTTAGGCTTAGGAAAAGATCAACTTGGTTAGGCTAAAGCATCAAAACTACTAAGGTTTAGGAAAAGATCGACTTGGTTAGCCTTAGGCATCAACCCTACTTAGTTATGTTTAGGAAAAAATCACGGTTTAGGTTAAAATGACACTGGAAGTGCTCTAACTTAAGTACAGAAGTTACATGACAAATAAATCAACTTTGACTTGTGGTTTCACACGGGACAAGAACACCGGTCTCCTGGGCCAAAGTCATTTCCACCCCGACCTCCTCCCTATGTGGTGTTAGCCGCTCTCTATACTTCCTGGTTCACAGTTACATGGATTACATACAAAGTGATTTCGTGCTGACCATCACAAAAAAAAAAAAAAAGTGAAACTCATGTCTATGTACATGTATAAATACATTAAATTTTGTGAGTAATTCATAAACTGCTGTACGACTGGGCTGGCCCACCATACACAGTTTCAAACAAAAGAAAAAAATACAGTAGTCCTCATTTTCATTTCACCATCCAGCAGCATTGTTTTGACGCCAGTAGCTGGGGTAAATGGACATCTTAATCATGCTTATTCATATCTGTAGATAAAGCTGTAGACACGTGTAATGTTTAATTTTGAAATGCATTTCCTCTCCCTGCCACCCTGCTGTGTACAGTAAAGCGTCTGCAAATGAGAATCTCGTGATGGCTCCGAGCTACATCTTTACGACCTTCCACTGTTTGATTATGCTCGCAATACTTCTAAGGATATAAGCAGGCTGTATACAGATGAAGCCGTGTTGTTGTGGGATAATGTGTTAGAGAAATAAGCTGCAGTGTCCTTCCACAGCCATTGTGTGTCACATTGGGCTGCATCCCCTCAATTTATCCCCCTCTCCGGTTCAAGGAAGATTCCTATTGATTTCCCATCACTGAGCCAGTGTACAGAGTAAATAGGAAGTGTGGGCCCTATTATTTCTGTCGCTTGATAAAACAGGAGGCCAGGCCCCACATGTCTTTATTCTGGGTCCCCTTTAGAAACCGCTGGCCCTTCAATCAAAAAACAAACAACAGCTGTAAATCTGATGTAAATGCCTCATATACTACGGTCCTTTGAAAATGATGTGTGTTTAAATTAATGGTGTGGTATTAAATCCTGTGAATTTTCAGGACGCGATTAATGAGATTACATTTAGCGTGGGGAAAACAAGCAGGCTGTATTTTCATACATACTTAATGCGTGTCACTCTGTGGGCTACTGCCCAAACCAACAGAGAGACAGAGAGATTTGTTCTCCCAGGAAACTGTTATACGTAATCTTTCAGTGTCTGGGCATTTGCTCGACAGCGGGAGGAAAAAGAGACAAATCCATTTAGACAGAAAATAGCATGATTGCACCTACTTCCACTAACAGGTTTGACCAAGAATGGTGTGTAAGTAACACATTTTAGGTAAAAAAGATGCGGGAGCAGTAGAGCGTACAGGACATCGGTTGCATTCTGGGTGAACATTTTCCAGCAGAGCCTTTTTACATACCTAATTCCTGCCTGTGCCATTTTCTTTTTTTTAGCAGCCATTCATGTTTTTTTTTGTTCATCCCTGGAAGTTTACAGTTGTTGTGTTGCTATTATTGTAGTCGCCACAATGCTACAGGCTTCAAATAAAAGCCAGAGACAATATTCCTCCCACAATCGAGTTTCCGTGCCCATCGCCTGGCCCCACAGCTGCATCCATTTCTGCAGTGTCCCTGAAATTTCTGAGCATTATCAAGGGGAAGGACGAGCTAATCTGCACTGATTTGAAACAGGACCAAAACACTGGCTTTCCTAATCCCTCATTTTTTTTTTTTTTTATCAGGGGTGGTGAGGAGCATTTTACCCCTGTGGGAGGAAAAGAAAGAGGGAGCTATTTCACGCTTCGCCGGTTCCACTGTTTTTATGAAGATTTTTTTTTTTCCCCTACCCTCTACTTCCCCCACTTCAATCCGCAGCGTAACTGAATTTATAAAGCCTGTTTGCAATAGTCACACACCTTTTTAGAAGTACGAAGGTACTTTTCATAATTAGGGCTGTGTAAATGGCTGCCTTCTCCCTCTGTAGTAGTAGTAATTTAACTTTAAGGCAGATAAGGCTCTGTATCTCTGGGAAAAAGGTGGTGCAATTTCTTTAGCTGTTTCTCATTTTGTTCATTTGACAATTGGCAAACAGCTACGGCACACAGGATATAATTTGCTTCTGCGTGAGCACACCAATTTGGATTATCGCACACATCTGTGGGATACAATTCATATAATAATGTTTCCTTACATTCTGTCAACCCATCTATTTGATATTTTATTTACTTATCTAACACGTTTGTGGGGAACTTTCACCTGACGGCAGTTTTTTTGAAGCAGAACTGTGGATAACCTCATTCTGAGGTGTCATCCTATATGGTGTGTAGATTTGAAGGGGACACATCATGAAAAACTCCCTTTTTCAGTGCTTGTGCACCTGCATTTGGGTATCTGGAGTGCTGACCAACCCACAAACTGTGAAATGAGACAATCCAGTCAGTTTTTTGTGGGCTGCCTGGATCAGAAAACATGTGATTGAACAAGCCATTCAGATTTGGCTCCTCTTCCTATGTCACATGCAGGCTCATTAGAATATCTAGCCCACAGCTCGAGAACCTTTGCAAACCATATTTTTCTCGCAAGCCAATCAGAGCAGTCTGGGTTTTTTTCAAGAGGGGGGCTTAAAGATGACCTATTATGCTTATTTTCAGGTTCATATTTGTAATTTGGGTTTCTATATAGAACATGTTTATATGCTTTAATGTTCAAATAACACATTATTTTTCTCATATCGGCTGTGCTGCAGCTCCTCTCCCCCCCTTTGTCTGAAACGCTCTGTTTGAGCTCCTGCCCCACCCTCCCGAAAAGCCCAGTCTGCTCTGATTGGTCAGCTGGCCCACTCTGTTGTGATTGGTCAACCAAACCAAACTCTTTGGATTACCTTCCAGCTCTGCTCTAACTAGCTTTGTTTGAGGGTGTGCCAAACTAGCCACTAGGCAGGTATAATGCAGATGTGTTACTTGGTGACATCAACACATTACAGAAGAAAAGGCGGGACTTCAATCAAGGCGTTTCAGGCAGTTCAGGAGCAGTGTTTCTGTTGGGGAGAGTAACTCCCTTTGGCATGGACTTTGTGCTTTGTAACTTTTCAGACCTTTTACATGCACAAAAAAACTATATAACACACTAAAGGAAAGGGAAAAAGCACGAAAGCATAATCTCCTCTTTAAAGAGACAGGCACTAAAACGGAGCGTTTCAGACAGAGGATGAATACAGGTATATTCAGACAGACAGTATGAGAAAAAAAAAATGTTTTTTGAACATTAAAGCATGCAAACATGTTCTAGTAGAAACCCAAAATACAATTATGAACCTGGAAATGAGCATAATATGTCCCTTTTAAAGTAATGTGAGATGCTTCAACAACGCACGCAGCTTATGGTGAGTACAGTCAATGTAATTGGACATCACACTCTCAGTTTATTTCATATAAATTGAGAGTAAGTGATCTGAGTGGCGGGTTAGTGGATTCAAGTAGAGAAAACTCAAAGTCTATCAGCAGCTGACATCAAGTTATAGCAGGCTGTTTTTTTTTTCTTTTGCTAGTGCTATCGCAGCAAGCAGAAACACAGGAAGAAAAGAGAGCTCATTGATCTGCTGTGATCTTAACACTGCAAAAGGCATGGGGTGTAACAAGCGGTATGGAATTTACAAGGTAAGCTTTGGCAACACAACAGCACGGGTCATCATAAGACGATGAATTACTCGAACACCTCGGTCTCGGAGGACCACTTGAGGCTCTCTCGCTGTGAAATAATTGGGTTGCTACAGTGAAACTGCTACTCCAGTTAGAGTGCAAAGGTGGCTTTTGCTTTGTTTTGCTGTTACAAGACCACAGACGCGGCGGCAACTATTAATCAATGGTTGACACGTGTAGCTGACGTCACAAAGAGGGAGATAACCGTACGGATCTGAAAAACAGCTTTGGTGTAGTGCTATTTATGAGAGGCCCTTGAACTGAAATGGTTTGCTTTGGGGATAAAATATGTTTTCCAGAGTTGTTTGTGAACTTCTTGTAGATCAGATGTAACCAGTGATGGACGAAGTATTCAGTTTTGTTTGAGTAAAAGTATCAATACTACATTATAAAAATACTCTGTTACAAGTAAAAGTCATGTATTCAAAAACTCTTCCTGAAGTAAAAGTATAAAAGTGTTCAGCATCAGAATATACTGAAAGTACCAAAAGTAAAAGTACCCATTACGCATGAATGGCCCATTTCTGTATAATGTAAATGCTATTTCTGGATTATAATTAGTGATGCATTGAAGTGTACATTACTTTGCATGTTGCAGCTGATGAATGTGCGGCAAATTTTATTACTTTATATACTGCTGGGTAGCTTAACCTATAGTAATATATCATGATTTATTAGTTTATATAGATGTATTAGTTATCTAAATCTGCAAAGTAACTAGTAACTAAAGCTGACAGATAAATGTAGTGGTTAAAAAGTACAATGTTGGCTTCCAAAATTCAGTGGAGTAGAAGTATAAAGTAGCATAAAATGGAAATACTCAACTAAAGTACAGTATCTTGAAATTGTACTTAAGTACAGTACTTGAGTAAATGTACTTAGTTACATTCGACCACTGGATGTAACTTAAAGAGGTGTTTATCGCTGGAAGGATGGTCTTGTCATTAAACTAGGCTGTCTATATACAGTATATATACGTATATATATATATATATATATATATATATATATATATATATATATATATATATATATTTTTTTTTTTTTTTTTTTTTAAATTGGTGATACATGACCAGAGAAAACAGAGAAAAGAGTCTGTGGTATTCACTTTCGCTCAAAAGGTAGAAAATCTACAACACCCAGAATGCACTGGGCTCTGAGTAGACAAAGTACGGTACTACTGTTTTTTCAGTGATAAAATGTAAATAAAAACGTTACACTTACACTTTCTGTTTTAAGGTGACATGTCAGAAGAAAAACCTGACGCTATTGCACTTACTCTATGCTCAGACGTCCGTTTTGCCTCGCTGGCTTTGGCTAATTTATTTTTTCCAGTTTCTTTTCGGGATCCTGAAATATGTCTAAAGCTGTCCACGCAAAGCTTGGGTGTAACGTTACATGTTTGAGCCCCTTCTTCTGTAACGTTCGATTCAGCAGCTTCATCCAAAAGAAACTGACCTAAATTCGCTGCAGCACAGCAATTCCACTTAAGTTTCTGTCGGTGCACATTTACCGCAGCGGCACCACGAGTTGTCCCTGGCACGGGGCAGCTCTGCACCGTTATCCTCACCGGCTAGCGGTACGTGACTCTCGGCTGTGGTGGCCTCATCCTCCATAAGCCGTAATTCCTCCGCACCTTATTCTGGTTCATATGGCCCAGTATGTCCGATTCCAGCATTACAAATTTGAAATTGTTTTCCTCCATAGGAACATTGCCTTCTGCCATGGTCTCCCAGTGGTTGTTTTGATCTTGGAGCGGTGAGGAGAGGGCATACACACAAAGTACAAAGAACATTACAAACAGCCCAGAGCCGGAAAAGGTCTGACTTTGGCTGGTAAATAAGAACGGGCCTCTTGGTGCTGGCGACATGGAGGGAAGTTCATTGTTCATTTGCATATAACAACATTATAATGATAAAAAGCTGGTTAAAAATCGACAAAGTATCCCTTTAAGTCATCACTGTGCACATTGGTCAGCAGGTCAGTTGGTGGTTGTCTCGGTGCTTGTAGAGGCAGCAAAAGACAGTAAACCAACAGCATACAGATGTCTGATTTGAGGGTTGCACACTGCGCAGGGATTGTGTTTCCAACACATCTGGCATTTTAATGTTTTAATTCATGGCTGAAACCTCTGAATCACAATGTCGGAGCCAAAACTCAGCGAAGGTCTTCACTACAAGCCTTTTCATCTGCAGTGGACAGACTTCGGCGCCCGTGGCAGGACCTGTGCCGTCTGCGACGAGGGACCGTCTCCCTTTGTTGTCAGAACACCTCTAAACATCTTTCACAGAAACAATTACCATACCATCTGTAGCTTCCTGCCAGCGTGCTGCTCACTGTCAGCATGTCAGCTTCTTTCCTCTCCTTCTTTCTCTCTCTGCCTCTCACACGCACTCCCTCACACTGAGACTGATGAGGAGCTAGGTCACCGTGAATTAAAATGGATGAGTTTAATTGCGTTAATAGTCTCTTTATACTCATTTTTTTTCAATGCATTTTACCCCGATGCCTCATAATGGGGCCGTGAATGGTGGATTGAATTGTCACTAATCTATTTTGTGATTTGCCTTGAGCATTTGGCAGAGCTGGTGTATTGATGAAGGACCTTGAGTACATTTCCTGCAAAACCTCATAGTGCTGGTTTAATAAAGGACACCATTTCTGCTTCATTGAGTGTTGTTGGTGTGAAGGTGATGGCTAATTGCTCTAGTGTTAAAGGAATAGTGATATCCGATCGAGCGTTTTAAGAATACATGTGTACACAGTTTATATGCATTACATCAAAGCCAAACTTTTAATTGGACAAACTCTTCTCAGAAAGCAAAGTGTTTTCTTTGTGTGTTCAGGCTTAAGGTTCGCTTTACTGGACAAGGCTTACATATATACATTTCATCACTGCACAACCTTCAACAGAGTGTTCTCAAGTGACGCAAAACCTTTTAGTGTGTATATTCGAGGTCTGCACTTCTTCAAGACCAGTAGTTGGTGAAAGTACAACTTGGCCATCAGTTGATTCGATTACTTTCCCTGCTGTGTTAGAATAAGTATATGACACATCCATCACTGTTGTGTTGATTTGCACACTAGCTAACATATCCAGCAGAAGCTAGCTTCACGAGAGGCTAATCAACACTGACATGACTGGTTTGCTCAGTTAGGCCAAACACCCACTATAACATCTGAAGTCACGTCACATTTGTCGCAAGTAATTGTCACTTTGACGCCAGAACTGTACACATATTAAGGGCATGGGGCGGCACAATAACACATACAGTTTGTTTATGAGTACACATGCTCATTTAAATATCCTGTTGTTTTTAGTTCAGACTAAAAACAAGTCAAACGTCAAAAGTTATTGTTCCATTTACATATTAAGGGGAGACAGAAAGGGTAAAAAAAAAAAATACGAATATCGAAACTTCCCCATTTGATTAATTACAATTTTTTTTTGCATAACAAGTTTTCTGAAAATATATGTTTATATATGCAAATGAGGCAATATCTTATGTGTCAATTTGCATACATTAGAGTCAAAGATTTTTACAGAGGGGATTTCCGATATGTCTTTTTATCACTCCATAACGAAAATACTCTCAACAGCTATATACATTTTTTTTTTTTAAATGCCATGTTATTAGGAATAAAATGTTCTATAAATCAGGCTATGAATGACATATGAACAAACCCCTCTGTAAAACCCTTCAGAATATAGATAGGAATGAAACTTGGACGTTTGGTGTATGTAAGTGCTACTGAAGTGGACATTTCTGACTTTCTGAGTATGAGAAAAAACTAATCTCGAGAAAACAGACTTTGAATATATGGATTGTAAAATCTACGCTACAGTCTGAATAGGGTAAACAAATAACTAATAAATATCACCATGAAACTTCCCCACTCATTACATTTTTTTTTTTGTATTACATGTTTTCTGAAATTTTGTGTTTAAATATGCAACTGAGCAATTATCTAATGCTAAGTTTTGGGGAATTAAAGAGAAGTCTATGGACACAAATAGACAAAGTAGTAAAATATTTGTTTTACTTACTTTCTTTCCACTAGTCTGAAAGAAGACATGTTATGGAAGGGCCTTCCTTTTTTTTAAATGAACCACAAGGTTCAGCTGCCCTCCCCATCCTTCTAATTTCCATACTGTCCCTTATGTACTAAATTTAATATATACAGGTAAAACATTCTCAGATGTCATGCACACTGCTGATATTTCAGGGCAACACATTGTATATGTCAGGCATGTCTGACACAGATGGAACCGGATTGTTTTGAGCAAATCAACCCCACATAGAGTTGAATACTCTCATCTTGATTGGCACAGCTATGTAGAGATGATTGAGTCATAGTTCCTAACTCTGACTGTCTTTCTACCCCACAGGTACCCCAGTTACCCGGGTAACAGCCACAGATGCCGATGATCCAGTGTACGGAAACAGCGCTAAGCTAGTATACAGCATTCTGGAGGGACAACCATATTTCTCTGTAGACGCCAACTCTGGTGAGTGCAGCTCTGTGCTTGTTGGTGTTTTAGAATTATATGATGAGTCTCTATTCCGCTGTGAGTGTTGTGTTCCTCCATGTTGAATTTAATTAGAAGACAAAGCAGCGCACACTGGAGGCCATTTCGGAGCATGTTTGATACATTGGATTCAAGAGTCACTGTGCAGCGTGGCCATGTCAAGTTGCTTACTGCAACCAGCTTAAGTATTACACTATAAATAGCATGCTCTCTAATACAAGCAATAATACAGGGGTCCAGTAAGATCACTAAAACAGGAGAAACAAAAGGAGGACACCTCTGAGGGGCAGGCCGAGCTCTTTGTGCTGTTATTCATTGTTTGCCTGACAAAGCCTGACGAAGATATCTGCAAGATCGAAACGTTGCTTCATTAAATTTAATGGGAGCTATTAATACAGTGCGCAAATTCTTTGTCTGTTTCTAACCAATGGAGAACATAATGTATTACAAAATGTAATGAATGAACGCCACGCCCATAATGGGACAAAAAGGAAAAGAAATAGGCTCAACAGTGAGACAGTGATTACATCTAAGGATTATTTCAGTAGTCATTTTCCTCTAGACATATGCCAGAACCTTTCAGTATTTCAACATTGTCCTTTTTCATTACCTGCTTCAGCTTAGATAAATGAGCTTACAATGTCACCTCAGGTCAAGTGGGGGGCTATCCCTATTTGACAAAGTCTCTCGAAGTACATTCAACTCACTGCTAAAGTGCAATGTGTACGAATATTAGTCAGAATATTAGTCAAAATATTAGTTTAAAACATTCAAAAACATGAACTAACATCATCAACAGCATGTGAAGAGGTTACAGTGTTATAAGATGTCTGCATTGTGTTTTGGGCTGTCAATCGATTCAAATATTTAATCACAATTAATTGCAAATTAATGTAACATTTTTTATCTGCTCAAAATGTACCTTAAAGGGAGATTTGTCAAGTATTTAATACTCACCAATTATTTAGTATTTAATACTTATCAACATGGGAGTGGGCAAATATGCTTAATGCAAATGTATGCATATATTTATTATTGGAGATCAATTAACAACAGAAAACAATGACAGATATTGTCCAGAACCCCTCACAGGTACTGCATTTAGCATAACAAATATGCTCAAATCATAACATGCCAGACTCAAGCATATCAAAGTAGTCCGTCGGTGACGGGGAGAAAGAAACGAAAATATGAGTCGTAGTTGGCTTAGAAATAGCTTAACCTTAAAAGGGTCTAACTTATTGTACACATATGCAGATATGTAGTGTAAGGTCCTACCCCAACTGTGAGGTTTATTTTAAGCTTTCAGGACCCAACTGTGTGTAACAATTCAATGTATGGACATGTTTAAGCAAGCAGTATTCAGTGGAAAGTTATAATGCAAGTTTTGCGTTACTAAAATGAAATATGTTCACACCACATACACCATTTTTTTTCCAAGCTGTTCACAGTCACCTGAAGTCAACAAGTTTTTTTGAAAAGTAATGAACAGTTACCATTAGATTGTGACCAATCCTTGACAGAATAATTAATTATCATAATTAATATAGTTACCTCTGCTGTGCCATGTGCATAAAAATGCCCATTGTTAATTTGGAGATGCTGGTATCGTCCCTGCTGCTGTGTGATGGCTATAGGTAGAAATATATAAATAGACAGATTTTTCAGTGACGTGTGAACACAATCGGTAAAATGTATTAATCTAATGGATTACAGACATAATTAAAAAAGGCTAAACTTAAAATTGTGAAAGGTATTTATTGGTTTAGGGAAAGGTCTTATGTGAGGTCTGTGTGTGTGTGTGCCTCCGTCAACTCAAGCCACACTAATGTGGTTTTGAGTTGCAGTGTGGAAAAAAAAAATCTTACACCTTCCTTTGTGCGGAGGCAGCAGTTAACTTATACAGCTAGTGTGTATCTTTCATTAAGGAGTGGGATTGTGGCTTTTGTTTGGGCAGCGAGAGACAGACCTTGAAAGCTGCTGTATCACGTTAAAAGCAATATATAATCAAGAGCACAAATTAAGTTATCTGTACGCACAAATCATTAAATTGAGAGCACTTTTTTTTTTCTTTTCCTTTTTTTCTCAATGACACCTCCTGGGCTCCATAGCAGGGAAGAAATGCCAACTGAATGAAAAAGAAATAACAGAAATCAATCTTTAAGTAGATGATGAATAATTATATGAAAAAAAAGAAGTGGAGATCACTGGATAACAGAATATAAATATATGAATATGTAAAGTAAATCAGTGGCTTTGAAGTCTGGGCTACTTTGTAAAATGTGTCATCTAAACGTAAGATGAAACATCAACAAGACATCCTGATTAAAGGAATATGCATGCACATTCTGCTGTATAGGAACAGAAGCTCCTCGAAGCTGGCATTCAGGCCAGAGGGTCATTCTTCTAGCAGTATTTGGGATAAAAGGGATCTATCCAACACACTTATGATAATTCATTAATATTTATAGTTTAATTAAAATACAGTGTACTGTATATGCATAATGTTGTATAGGTTTTGGCAGCAGAGCTCTCTGTGCTGTGTGGATCTAAAGGAAACAGAAAGACAGATGTGACTGTGAGAGGGTGGTTTTAATGTACATGTGCACTGCCCACAGGTACAACAGGTTGCACAGGTTCCAGCAGGCAGAGATGCAACAGCTTCCCCACCTGCTGGCCCACCTGAGCTAATATAGCTATGCTGCTGTGCATTAATCTAAAATGCATACATTTTCTGGAAGGGCAATAACAGGATTTACAGTAAAACAGTCAGAAGACCACATGGCGACTATGTTAACGAGTGTGTTGTCCACCTCGAAGTATATGTCTACATCACTTCTTTCCGGCAAGCCCGTAAGGGACAACATTAGCAAATGCACGATAAAAAGGGAGCTGACAATGTTGGTTATAGCTTTAAAAAGTTGTGTAACAACAACAGGACCGCAGGTAACTCAGCCCATCTGTTTTTTGAAATGCTTGTAGATTACGGCTGCATGAAGCTGCTGTTAACTCCCGGCTCCCGGCTCTCTATCCCTTCTCTCTATAGCTGCACACTTACGTTTCAAAACATGAACAGTACGCTGGGGGTAAAATGTGCATCAGCAGGGGCACTATGGCTAAAATGAGGAGTGTATAGCTTTAATTAAAACAGGACAATAATGCAGGGAAAAAATGTTAATATGGGTAAAAAAGCACCCACACAGCTGATATGCTGATACAGAAACAATACTGTGTATGTGGCTCCCAATAATAAGGTCATGTTTTGATCTCACAGAGATCTTCGTCAGGCTTCTCAGACAACAGTTACTGACATCACTAATGGGAAGTATTATATACACGCAATATTACTCACACACGATTGCAATCTGGAAAATACAATCACCCTGGCCCCGCTGAATAAGCCTGATACACGTGTAGCCTTTCACAGAAAGTATAGGCTACACATGTTGGCAGGTGAGGACAAAAGTACGCCTTTATCAGTGGGATACATCGGGACAAGTGCAATGGCCTCTCCATTATGTTTTCCCTGGTTTAGCTAGGTCAAATGATCATCAGTGACATGCTGTATAGTTCAGCACCCGACTCGACTGTTATCAGTTTATTAAATGTGCGTTATCAGTCGTTATAAGCCTCATACATGTGGGCCAGTAGGGGCCTGCTACGCCTATACTACACTGTAAAAGTGAAAGCAAAACTTAAAAGCAATACGTTCTAACTATGGTTGTCAATTGATTAAAATATTTAATCGCGATTAATCGCATAATTGTCCATAGTTAATTGCAATTAGTCACAAATTAATCGCATATTTTGTATCTGTTCAAATAAAGGGAGATTTGTCATGTATTTAATTCTCTTATCAACATGGGAGTGGGCAAATATGCTGCTTTATGCAAACATATGTATATATTTATTGTTGGAAATAAATTAATCAACACAAGACAATCACAAACATTGTCCAGAAACCCTCACAGGTACTGCATTAAGCATTAATAAATGTATATGAATAAATAGATATGCTCAAATCACAACATGGCAAACTCTGACAGCTGTCAGTGTGCTGACTTGACTATGACTTGGTCCAAACTGCATGTGATTATCATAAAGTGAGCATGTCTGTAAAGGGGAGACTCGTGGGTACCCATAGAACCCTTTTCATTCACATCTCTTGAGGTCAGAGGTCTAGGGACCCCTTTGAAAATGGCCATGCCAGTTTTTCCTCGCCAAAATTTAGCGTAAGTTTGGAGCGTTATTTAGCCTCCTTCGCGACAAGCTACTATGACATGGTTGGTACCAATGGATTCCTTATATTTCCTAGTTTCAGTTCCTAGCTTTAAAACTGAGCCCGCTACAACCTAAAAATGGCAAGTTGCGACAAATTTGCATTAACGCATCATTATCACGTTAACTTTGACAGCCCTAGTTCTAACACATTGTAAAACTAAATGAAATGTCACATTTTGAACACAAAACAGTTGTGTTTAGGCAACAAAACCACTTACTTAAATTTAGGGAAACAAATTGTGTTGAGGCTTAAAATAACTGCATCTATGTCTTCTTTTGGTGATCACCCATGCAAATCAATGAAAAAACCTACTAGTGGGCATAGCGGGCCCCTTCTGACCCAATTTTTTTAGGCTTATAACCACTAATAATGCCCATTTAATGACCTGATAACAGTCTAACCGGCTGTTCAACAATGGGATGCATGAAATTTATTATTAAAACTACTAAATTATAAGATTCATATGGGCATCACTGAGTTGCATGCTTCCATTAGCTGATTGGTCGCCCTAAATGCTAAATGGGCCAGTACTCATATGCTGCTGTGGAACATTATTGCGTTATGAATTGAAAATAATAATAATGACTTCTTCCTTTCACATGGCAAACTCTTCAGCAGCGTCACCATGCATAAAGTTATCTCAAAACAGATTCCAGATTGGATCTTTAATTGCTTTTTCGGCTGACTTTTTAACATGTGTCTGTAAGCAATATGATTAAATAATAGCGAAATTACATTAATAAGAAATGAGATGGAAATCGACCGCTGACAATTTGGGAAAACAGCACACAATAAACAAGCTTCGAGAAAGGGAGTCTCCAAATTTATGTGCATAATTAGGGCGAACACTGAGTTCGACACGTAGAAATTGGGCTCGTCTTCGCCGCTACAGGCGGCGCAATCTCCGAAGCATCTGCAGCCGGGAACGTGGCTTTAGAAAAGGAACTGAACGGACAATTTAAGGATTAGCTTTCATGCTCTTTCTGATTGCGCGGCACATGCAGATGGCTCATTCAAGTGAGCCAGATGTTTTAATGAATGTTAATGAAAAATAAAAGGTAAGGGGAAAACAACCATTAGGCTGCGTTTGACACTTACAACGCCACGTTGGAAATGAAAAGCATTCAATAAATAAATAAACACCGTGCCCCAATTCATCACTTGGTTAATGGTCGGTGAAGAAGAAGAAGAAAAAAAAGTTGAGGCAAATATCTATGGAAATGAGTGTTTGTCTATCCTCCCTTTTCAGTGATTAGGAATTAATTTGAATAATTAACGATGATCAACAGAGATGAGAGTGTTGCTTCTAGCATGATGACTGAAGTGTGTGTAAGTGTGTGTGTGTGTGTGTGTGTGTGTGTGTGTGTGTGTGTGTGTGTGTGTAAAAGGGAGTACGAGTGACTTGTTTGTGTTGTTCTTCTTATTTATGGGTTCATGTGTTTGCGTGACTAGAGGAGAGGTGAGCCTACCTTGTGGATGCCAGTCAAAGCTTCTAATGTAGCATGTAGAGAGTAATGTAGCATGTAGAGAGTTTAAATATTGCTTTTGCACACCAAGCATACGCCCATATGAGTTTGATTATTTATGTACGTAGAGCAGAGATCAGAATAAGGTGGGAGAATAAATTCTTTATTCAATTGGACGACCATTTTCTTTTTTTTTTTGGAGTCCTTCACACGTCTTTTTGTGTGCACATTCACAAGGACAAGTGAGACAATACACTACAGACTGTATGTGTTTCAGCTTAAGAGTGCTTAAAAAAATGTACCTTTTTTTCTATGAATTTTACGTTTAAAAGCACATTAATTTTCTCTTATTTGATTGATTTACTGCATGTGCAACTGAGCACTTGGCCTTCACATTGTCTATTGCTGTGCTTTATTAAATAACATCGTTATGATTATGGTAGTAGTAGTAGTAGCAGTAAAATAGCTAGATACTCTCTCTATTCCATTGCCTTTTGAAACAAGTTTTACATGAGGACATTCATTTAATCATTCTTTTGAATAAAATGGTTCAATGCGTCGTTGGATCACTCATATACTCTCCTATTACTGCATTCATAATGTGATGCCACTGGTCCCAGCGTCTCTGTACGTGGCATTCAAAGATAACTTGTGTTTTCTAATTGAACACCTTGTAACTGAACATCCTCTGAAAAACATCTTGCTAAAAAAATAAATAGCTTTATTTTACCTAAATGTGACAATCTATTGACAAAAAAACTGATTTTGAACTGATGACATGCTTCAGAAGTCCTTTACAGAAAATGACACATTAGTCTCTAAAATATGGATAAATACAGCATAGGTTCTTATGTTGTGCTATAATTGGTGTTGACAGTACTTTTTTACACAGTAGTACCCCTCCCAAATCCCAATTAGGTCTATTTGGATTTCTGTTATTGGAGTTTTATAAGAGTTTGTTTATAAGAGGCCTGACAGGAAGTTAGACCTCGCTGAGTTCTAATTTACCCCGAGCAACCGCTTATCCGGGGTCGGGTCACGTAAGTAACATCACAATGTAGAAAAACATGCTTTGCATTTCTTTCTCAGTGAATGACAACAAGAATATGTGTTTGCTCCTGTAACCCCATATAAAATAGGAAACTCAAAATACAGTACAAGCTCAATTCGTGGCAAAGTTAAATTTGGGATTTTTTACATATTGGGGTCTAATATGTTCAGAAGAAAAGAAAAACAAATATTTAAAGGACAAAAAAAAAGGTTATGCTATTTTTTTTTTACATACTGTATGGCAGTGGGGCCTGTGGGACCCAAGCAATGACTAAGTAAAGCCAATTTCAACAAAAAAAAACAGGGGTCAAAATCAAGACATCACACTTGGTGGACGGGAAGGTCTATAAAACTGAGACATAATGTGAAAGTAAACTCATGGTCTTGGGTGTGGGAGTGGTGGTCTATGGCACTCATGTGAACAACTGGTCTGTTTTGTTGTTCTAATCTCATGGTCACCAAATGCACCATAGTATCGTCAAGAAAGTTATTTACTTATTTACTGTGAAGATGTTAATAATTTATAGAGCTATGGGAATGATGGAAATGGCATGATGTAATGCTCAACACGTATTCATACCTAAACAGCTGAAGAGGTCGCTTGTCAATGAAATAGGGATGGGACGATAAAGGGTTTTATCACAATAAAACAATACTCACAATAAGTTCATTGTTGTGAATTTTCCAATATCTGGATAATCGCCTATTATGGTAGAGAAGTAAAAAATAGAGCCTGATTTAAAAAAAAATAATAATACAGGAATTATAATGTAAGAAAGAACAGACTCGTACAATGCTATTTTTTTTAATATTTATATATATTTGATTAATCCTTTAATTATGCAGGGGGACCTTATGATTTAGGATTACTTTATTTAAAATTATTTGTTTTTTACTACAATAAAAATAATAAAAAAGATATGTGTCCTATATGTGAGGCAATAAAGAAATATATTTTTCTTAACAAAAATGTAGGGCAAAGTGATTCCAGTATGTTTTAGTGACATTCTAAGAGTTTATGTATTTTAGTTTTATTATTTTTATTAAAACTTAAATATAAATTACTTGGTTAGGTTGAGGAAAAGTGCTTGAGGTGGAGGTAAAAAAAAGAAAAATCACAATGTTTATAAAAGCTTTTTGTATTTGATAAGATACTATTTAATCACTTATTTGAACAGCAAGCTCCTTCCTAAAATGCATTCTTGCTGACTTGGTTTGGTAGCTATTTTGTTTAAATATCCAACCCTCCTCCTCCTTTATGTTCTCTAGTTGTTCAGATCATCAATGCTGTGTGACCTCCAAAAGCAAAACTGACCCTGAAATTGTGCTACATCCCGAAGGAAAATCTATCACAGGAATTAAAAAATGCAGGCGCAGACAACATCCTAACCCCTCCCACGTTTCTCATCACAGCCCAGCGTATTCTCATTGTCTGAGGCAGCTCAGGACCGAGGCAGGGTGTCATGCCAAAGCCTGGCTTTTATGAGGGGTTTTATATTCATTTGATGATCCTGCGGGCCTCTGTTTCCTGAGTGGATTATCCGTATATGCCGGTGCTGAGCCCTTTTTATATTCAGCGCCGTGGCAGAGTCAATAAGGTCCATTCTGCATACAATATTCAAGATTATACAAGACAGACAGCATAATTCACACTCGATCAGAATACAAATGACTGCAGACGGCGGAACAACACATTCGAAAAACAAACACAGCTGATTCTCAGTGCTGGGGCTGGCTCAGTCATGACCACATTGCCATGCTCACACAGACTGCGAACAAACATGTTTTTTACATCTGCTTTATATGGAGTTTTGTAAAGTCACGGTCTAAAATAATGCAACCTACAAACTGAGGAGTAAGGCGAGCGTGAAGGTTACAGTATGCCTTTCGTGCATGTGAACACTCGCATCATTAAAGTGATGTGCAGAGTATATCAGTCATGTTTATAATTGCATTAATGTGTTATGAACTGTTTCAACCTCCAGCGACCATAAAAATTGCTCTCCATGGGATGGATCGGGAGATGAGAGAGGAGTACCTGGTGGTCATTCAGGCTAAGGACATGGGAGGTCACATGGGGGGCTTGTCCGGAACCACGACGGTCACCGTCACGCTAACGGACGTCAACGACAATCCACCAAAGTTCTCTAAAAGTACGTAACTGTATGACCTTAAACGTCCCAAATCTAATTAGATGGAGAAACAAATTACTGCTGCTCTAAATGAGTGTTTCTCTGATTGGTTATAATTGGGGAAAATAAATGTTATTTTGTAAATTTCATCAAACAGGCTCCTCAGAAACTAATTCTAACTGCCTTAAAGTCTAATGATGATGCAGTACTGTAATATGCTTCCATGATTTTGTTTAATTTGATCAACATTTCTCAAAACCAAAGAGGTATGTCTGTTCCCCCCCAGGTTTGTACGAGTTTGTGATCCCTGAAGACCTGCCGATAGAGAAAATGGGCGGCAAGGTGAAGGCAAATGATAGAGACATCGGCGACAATGCCAAGTCAACGTATAACATCATCGAGGGGGACGACCAAGGCATGTTTGAGATCGTCACCGACGCGCAGACGCAAGAAGGGATTCTTCGATTGAAAAAGGTAAGACCTTGAAATCAACTGGAGAGTCAACTCCTCATGCTCTCTGTAAGTCACCGACAGTCAAATACAACAGGGCCACGGACTGCGGATGTGTAATGCAGTAGTTGTGAGCTAACTGAAATGTGTTTTGCAAGGTGTGTTTTACTAATGCAAGCCAGATAGGTAGTTAGCTTGAGGCAGCAGCAGTGGCCATAATGTTTTCAGCAAAGTTTACTCCGGCTGTTGGGCAGTGCTTGGTTTTGGCCCGACTGCTTTCAACCATACTGTATATAAGAATTGGACGCAGTCACTGTGATGTCACCCATTGGTTTGTGGACTGCCGTTTTGAAGCCTTGAGTTCAGCATTTTAGCCGTCACCATCTTGGCTTACGGCCACCGTCAACCAGAAGTGACGCGAGAGGGTGGAGCTACGTACGTTGAATATGACATTTCCAGTCGACAAAAAAGTTTATAATTTACTTTCATGAACTGAAAACACACTGTGAAAGGGTTAAAGTTCTAAGACGAAAACACGGACGACTCCCAGACCGGACAAGGCCGTGGTAGCGATCTGTCAATCACAAGGTAGCCACGCCCTAAAGCAAACCCTGCTTTATGGTCTATTTGACTCTAAATGGGACCATAATTTACTAAATGAATATCATATTGTATTGAAGACTTGAAACTACAAATGAGACCATAAACTCATGTTTACAATGTTTACTGAGGTAATAAATCAAGTGAGAAGTAGGCTCATTTTCTCATAGACTTCTATACAATCAGACTTATTTTTGCAACCAGAGGAGTCGCCCCCTGCTGGCTATTGGAAATAATGCAAGTTTAAGGCATGTTTAAGGAGGTAGACCGCTTTTTCAACATGGCAGCCAGGTCACAAACTTTCTCATTTTAGAGTTAAACAGTTGGCTACACTAACATATGTTTCTGAAACATTTGAGGTGATAAATAGTCATTACAGTAATGGAATATTGATTCATATTTGATCAACGCTGCCTAGTTTGACAGTTTGATAAGTTTGTGAGTTTCGCGGGCAGTGATTGACAGCTGAAATGAAATCACTTTGAAATCTGCTGTGAAATCTTGCAAATGCCATTAGGAGCACTAGGAGAACACAGAGGAACATGATTTTTCACAGATTATCTGTCTCATGAACTACTGTAAGGGTACAGAGACTGTTTTATAAAAATAACTTTTTATCATATTTGCTCAAAGTTACCAGCTGCAGCTTTAAAGACTTAAGCAAAAATTGTAGACAATATAGGTTTTTAATTCTAAATTGCGTGCTAACATAAGACCAGAATGCTCTTCCTCTCCTGAAATTCTGTGCCTTAGTTTTTGAGAGAAGGTTTCACTCAAAAGTAACATTAAATATTAACACACCGGGGCCTGCACCACGAGTATCTTGGAGGCTGAAGAAGCATTTTGCTTTTTTTTCTTCTCCATTTAAAAAAAAAAAAAAAAAAAAAAATCCATGAAAAAAAGATACAATAAATTCAATAACTACCATGTGGGTTTTGCTTGAAGTAAAGTATGAGTTTTCTAGCTGGACTTTCTCTGTGTGTGTGGACATCCAAAAGCAAATCTGTGGAAACTAAGAGGTCTGAATTGCTTTTTTTTCCCCCAGACAAGATAATCATTTTCACATTACAGTCTTGCCCGTTTAGCTGTAGCCGTCTTAGCTCACGGCAAATAGTTGCATATTGTAAATTGGTCCAGCCCTCGTTCTAACTTTGGTTAAATTCAGTTTTGCTGACTCCCTCATTACCATCACCGTAAGAGCAGATGGACTATACCTAAAGTTGCCAGTTGTGTTTTTTTGTGATGCTAACACATCCACATGTGAGAGCTGCACTTTTCTACCGCCGGCTCCAAAGCAACGTCGGTGAAGCAGTTGCTGGTTAATTGCTTTGCTTAAGGGAACATTAGCGGTAGTTGTTCTGAGAAGAAAATACAATGCGCATTAAATTTGTTGAAGATATTCCCATGTGTATGATCCTGAGGGAAGCAAGCTAGCGTCACAAAACCTGAATCGCTAACCTTGAGGCAAACACATTAGGGTATAATGGCGTGGTACAATGTGATGCCGGTGAAGTGTTCCCATCAATAGCATTGCATTCATCAGCTAATTTTGAAGTGCGGCCAAGACACATGCTTTGCTGCTGATTTTCACACAATTCCACAATGTAATAAGTTTCTAGATATGCAGAATGTCCTCAAGGATAAAAGCCGTAGAGGTTTGAGCCTGGATATCATTACTTGCCTGTAGACATTTAGAGCACCCAATCCCTTATTTTTCTCCATACGGAATGAAGTGTGCAGAATTTACATTTGAAATGTGTTTTAATAACACTGTGACCCGCAAGCAAGTTCAGACGCAGCCGTATCTCAAGGACATCTGTTGGAAAATCAAACCGGTGTTCAAACACGTGGTATCAAAGACACCACAACTGTTTAGATATGTATGCATTCTATACTCTAAGTCTATGCTCGGTGGAGGATGTTCGCATATATTGAATCATACGTGATTGATGGATGGGCGTTCTTAAGTCTTTTGAGTCATGCTTGGTTCAGCGTCTGGAGAGAAAAAGCTATACATCACTCAAACGCGGAATGCCATTGTGTTGTGATGTAAAATGGCATTACCCCAAGGACATGTGGTGTGACTTTGTCAAACTGTGAACAATGAACTGTGTGGGAGGTGGAATGTATAAGGGCTGAGGCAATCTGCCGGGAGTACAATTCACCGCCGACTAAAGAAAACATCAGTGCTGGAGAACAAACTGGACGCAAAGCCATAAAATATCCAACTGTTGACAAAGCAAATGTCAAATGTGTTAGTCTTTTAGGCAACCTCCACTCCCGTGTCCCGCGGAGAGAGCCTCCTCGCTCTTCCTCGCGTCTGCTCAGCTTTCTCTCCTTGCGGCTTTGAGTCGGTTGCCTGCATCGCTAAAGCAAGATAGATGATAATGTGTTGGGAAAAGTAGCAAAGGATTTTGCACACTTTATGTTTTTGCATCCCTCCAGACGGCAACGTCTCAAGTTGGAGTTCAAAGAAGCATGCTTTTGCTCTTTTGTTCTATATCCTCACCGGTGCTATCCTCCAACCAGGGTGACAGGAGAAGAGATTTCAGTGTAACTCTTTCCCATCAACAGCTGCACACAGCTATGAACTGAGCCTAGAATTCAAATTATTACAGAACCTTTTGCGGCAAGGTTAAAACATATCGATCTAAACTGAGGCTGGAGAGGCACAAACCAGGCGAGAGATTCTTTGCTGTTTGGGTTTTAAGCTTTTTATCTGCCAGCCCCCAGGCCTGTCGAGGGATGTTAGTGGGATGCTGAGCTTTCACCCCTGCAGCCAACGCTGAACTTTGAAGTCTCTAAATGGCCTGTGTGTGTACACACTGATTTGATGCTAACGCTTGAGAGAGACCGAAAAAATGACACAGCTTGGGCGTGGGGTGGGACACGGCGGTGAGGGGTTGTTAACACGGGAGAAACTAGAATGTCTCTTTGTTGCCGAAGTCTGCTGTCCCCCATTTAGAAATTGAGCCTCGTTCAGTTAAGCCATGTTGCTCACCGGGAACACATGTGAATTTAAACTGGCTATGCAACCTTGACTCCAAAATGTCCGGTACACAGCTCTACTGTTTTCCTTTTGCACTCATGAATCTCTTAATAGTCAGCAGTAGCTGCACAACACTATGCATACTAATACCAATCAAAGTGGCTCTCCCTGGATTACTCATTCAAAGCGCTGTGTGCGTTTATTGAATTAATCATTTGGATGGGTCAAAATATGACTATTCTGATTCCAAGGGTAGGATATCATACAGTATTAAGCCTTTTTGGGGGGATTTTGTAATTTATATTGATTATAATTAGTCAAACTTAACTAGGCTAATCAGAGAAGCTGTTTACCACTGTGTTTTCTTTAAACCATACAAGTGGATTTGGTGTAATTAAATATGCCAGCAACAGTGAGACTCCCCCTCTCCCCTTTCCCCTCTCTGTTAGGACACTGGAAACAAATATAATGAGTTGTTTCCACAGGCTGTCAAGTGGGAAATAAATATTTTGATAAGGGGGAAGCCAATTTTCCTGGAATTTAATGTGGAGTTGTTTTCTAAATCGCTTATGTAAATGTGGAAAAAGCAGCTCGCAAAAATACTCTTAAAGCTGCATTCAGCAACACTGTTATTCTGTTCAAATTACTGTGTGTAATCATAGACTGTATATAAGAAGTGGACACAGTCACCGTGGGGTCAACCATTGGTTTGTGGACTGACGTTTTGAATCCTCGAGTTTGACTTTTTGGCCGTCACCATCTTGGTTTTTTGCAACCAGAAGTGACACGAGAGGGTGGAGCTAAGTACAACTGAACACTCAATACGACACTTTTAGGCGACCAAAATGTAAAAAATAAATAGTAATAGGTAACTGGACTTGCATTTATATAGCGCTTTTCTAGTCTCCCGACCACCCTCAGCGAAAGGGTTAAAGTTGTAAAACGAAAACATAGACAACTGTCAGACTGGACAACGCCGTGGTAGCGACCTGTCAATCACAAGGTAGCCACGCCCTAAAGCATACCCTGCTTTATGGTCTATTTGACTCTGAATGGGACCATAATTTGCTAAATGAACATCATGCTGTATTGAAGAAGACTTGAAACTAGCGACTGAGACCATAAACTCATGTTTACAATGTTTACTGACGTAATAAATCAAGTGAGAATTAGGCTCATTTTCTCATAGACTTCTATAAAATCAGACTTCTTTTTGCAACCAGAGGAGTCGCCCCCTGCTGGCTATTGGAAAGAATGCAAGTTTAAGGCACTACTGCATTGGCTTCACTTTTCAGACCTGGAAGTTGCCGCCTGTGGGTAATGTGAAAGTGGTCACTCATAGTGACAAACTCACAGGGATTTAGCATCCGGCTCTGAATTTCCCCTCAGCTGTTGAGTGTTTTAGAGTAGCCCATTTTTTTTTACAGCCCACAGCCTTTCATTTAACGTTTTTTTTTTTTCTTTTTTTCTTAGGAGTTGGAGAACAAAACAAAGCTAAAAGGAGAGTGAATGTTGCACTTACATTCATCAGGTGGCTCACAACACTACTCCAACTGTTTGCAAACACATTCGCCAGAATTTCAGTGTTGCGTTAACAGTTTATTCCGCTCCCCCTCAGTGAGAAAAAAAAAGAAGATAATGCTGCTTTAATATGCCAGTGCAATTTGATGTCTCTCCTCATGAGTTTCCTGAGAGGATGCAGCTTTGTATATTTTGTGCAATTTCCAGTATTCAATGCCCAGTGTTGCTTCATATCATTGAGCCAATGGAATGGCTAGAATTACAATATTCAGATGTGACAGTAGTCACCAGTTAAATATACAGTTGTGTAAAAATCAAGATTCTAAATGACATACTTAAAAAGTAAAGTGCCAGTTAGCTACACCTCTGCTGGACACCAACCAGTTAAACCAATGTTTGTGCCAGTAAATGACTTCCAGATAATGATAATAAGACTCAGGCCTTTCCCCTGTCTCCGTTCCCATCATTTTGACTATCCAGCCACAGTCTCATACAGGCTCTTCCTCTCCACTACCCTCTGAATTTAAGTGTAATCCATTGGCTCGAGGTCCAGCCACACTATGTACTCTCTCAGCACAGATGGCAGGATCAGAGAGAGAAAAGGAAGGAATGGAGGGGGGGGGGGGGGGGGGGGGGGGGCTGGGTGTCAGGAGTGAGGAGGAGAAGAAGAGGAGGTTAATAATGAAAGTGTTCCAAATAGCTTCTCCGACCATGGAGAAGTGGGGCTTGGAGAGGCTTCGGGGGCTTGGTCTGTCTACTAGCGCCCTGATGCCAGGGGTGCAGTGTGGAAGTCAAAGCCCCGAGTCGCCCCCCCGTCCCCCCGGCTGCTGCTACTGTCTCACAGCTGGACCCCCAGACACCCCTCCACCCCCAGAGCTCTCCGACCTCAGGGACAATTCCTCTAGCTCTCTCCCCTCTCTCTCTCTAACTGAACACAGTTCCCGTTTTGTTCTTCTCCCTCCTCTCTTAGTCCTTCTCTCTCCCCGAGCCAGCCTCCTATCCCCTCAAGCGGCAAGGCCCAGTTTTGATTTCCCTATAAATCCCGGTTATGGAGCGTGGAAGTGACTTGATCCCATTATTCTCGTAGTATGAGAGCAACCAGAGGTGATTCCGAATGAAATTGTGACAGTCTGGGGTGTCCTCTGAGATGCCAGGAGACTAAAATTGTGACTCTCCCCTTTCTTTTAAATATTAATGATGAGCCATCTGTAAAGGGAGTACTGCATAGCATTTGAAAATAGCGATTAAACAGATATGTCAGTCAAACACAACGACAATGTCCTGTACAAAATGTGTTTTATTTCTCTTTAGAAAATTACACCTTTTGTTGATAGCCTTGAATAAGCACCTGCTCTTATTTATTTTATGTGAGCTGGTTGTGATAGCAGTGTGAAAGCTCTAATAATATGCTGTCACTCCGAGCATTAGCGGGGAGATTTGTGTTCTTTCATGCCGATAAAGGTTGGGAAATATTTTCAGTTTGTGCAACTCTGGAATTTACAATTATTGTGCCTGTTTGATTTAAATCAAAATGATGATCAAATAAATTCTGTGTGCAGATACCATAGACATTATCACAGTCACCCACAAACTCTGTCTCTTCAGATTAAAGCCCCCGGTGTGTGTGTAATGTTTATGTTGTTAGTTTCTTGTCAATGGTTATGATGGCATGATTCTTTTTTAGTAGAATACAGAGGAAAATGTTTACAGTTTGGATGCTCACTCAGCTCAGCTCAGGGATGGGGTACCAGCATGCATTGATGTCTGCCAGAGTGTCTTTTTGGGTACTACCACTGGGGGACGCCACATTTAGGCATTTTCAAATCTTAAACATAGGGACTTTAAGTTAGAATCAAATGATCAATTCACATTTCTGTAACTGATCATTTCTCAGTGTAGAATCTATGTGAAGATGCATCTCAAAAATCAGTATGGCTCATTATGTTTAAATTAAGAAAAAAAAAAAATGTAATAGCAGTGAAAGAAAAACTCTGAACAAAAGTAGGAATTTCCAGAAAAGAAATGTCATTTACAAGTAAAACCCCTTTGTTCCCAATTGTTTTAAATAAAAGCATTTTTTTAGCAACATATACCCAAGTATCAAAGTAAATGCACTTATGCAGAAAGGACATGTTTAGATTACTGTTTTGTTTGTAATGTCCTAACTGATTGCAACCCTGTCTCCTACAAAATGACATTGTCATACAACCAAACTGCATTATCAATAGGTTTCGAGGGAAACATATTTTCTCCTGGTTTACGGTCGCAGTTTTAAACACGTGGTTAACGTAAATTAAATTGAATGACAAAAATGCAACAAATCTACTTGGTTAAGTTTAATAAAACATCATGGTTTGGCTTAAACTAAGTATGTTTGTTATGTTATTTACATATGAATATATATTAAAATAAGTGAACATTGACTTTTGGTTTCACACGGGACACAAACACCCATCCACCCCAACCTCCTCCCTATATACACAGACTTCTGCGGACTATGATTAAAAACATCTTTGTAATATGTCAAAAACAAGCAGAACTCCAGGAGAAAATATGTTTCCCTCGAAACGTAATTGACAACGCAGTTTCATTGTATGGGAACGTAATTTTTTGGAGACCAGGCTGTTAGTTGAGATGGAGGTAACTTTAACTGTTATATATCTGTTGGAAAGTTTAAAATGGTACTCCATCCAAGTATTGCATTTTCATAAAGTCAGAGGGCTCAGTTTTTGATTTTTTAAAAAAAGGTCAAAATCAGAGCAGCAGAAAGCCAAGATCCCTACTTGTAGTCCCTCGTATTAGTCATGCTCCAAAAACATTGGATCCCACCTTTCCCACATTTTCTATGACAATGCAAACTATTCTACAAGTTGCTCATACAATATAGTTTGTATGTAAAATCTGAAAAGAATAGCCGTCAGATCAATGGTGAGGAGTAAGTACATTATTTTCCTCTGAAATGTAGTGGAGTAGAAGTATAAAGTAGCATAACATGAAAATACTCAGGTGAAGTTGGCTTCAAGAACCTCAAAATTGTACTTAGGTACTTCAATAAAAGTACTTTCCACCACCAGATTGTACATGTGTGATTTGGACAGATCAGGAATCAATATAATACTTCTGCTCTTGTCTCTTTGTCCCTCTTATACAGCCTATAGACTACGAGAGCAAGAGAGCCTACACCCTGAAAGTTGAAGCCACCAACATCCGCTCCGAGCCCAGCAGCGGAGGGCCCTTCAAGGACACGGCTACAGTAAAGATTGTGGTAGAAGACTCCGACGAACCTCCCGTTTTCTTCAAACCAGTGTACCTACTGGAAGTGAATGAGAACGCCCCCGTCAACACGGTCATAGGGACGGTCACCGCCAGGGATCCAGACTCCAGCGCGAGCCTTGTCAGGTAAGAGAGTGGTCGCGGTTGACAGTGAGCTCAACCTTTGTACTGCCATTGACTGACCAGAGCGATACAGTAAAAAAAAAAAACTCTTTAGTTTGACTTCAAGAAGTGATGTAGAGTATAGGTTAACAATAAGTCTTTTCAGGCTATAATGAGTTGTTTTAATTAAAGGGTTGACACTGAGCCATGCAATTAAATCTCTTCATGCCTGTGACCTTTGGAGGCTATAGTAGTGTTTGGCAGCGAGGAAGCAACCCTTTGATTGCTCTCATTTCCGCAGATGTACGAAAAAAAAAAAAGTAGATTATGAGTTGAAGGCAGCACAACTTTCACTTCCAATGTGTGACCATCTCCGCTATATTCTCCTCTTGTATGACTTATTCTTGGAAATACCACAAGGGCACCTTGAGGATAGGTTATACAGGCAATTTCTCCCCCTCCATCTTGGCATTTCATTAATTCTCCAGCGACTTGCTGACCGCATTCCCGGGACAACACTCAACAGGTTGTGCGTAATTGCATGGCGAGCACAGAGCAGGCTGGGTTTCATAGATTGGTTGAGGCTATAGAGCAGGGCCGGTTCATTCTACTTTTTCTTTTTTTTATTTCTTCTCCTTTTCTGGTGGCATCCTCATGTTTAGTGATGAGATTGCCAGGAGGAATTGAGCCCTGAGGTTGCATGATGTCCCTCCCCTGGTAAAAAGAGAAGTGCATTTCATGTGTAATGACATCTTTTGCCTCTTTCTGTCCTATTTTTGGGTCATGGCGCTCCTGAGCAAGTCAGTGTTTGTTAGAGGGAGATACAGAATTGGTAAATGTAAAAGTAAAAAGTAGGCTAAATGATTAATCAATAGTCAAAATAGCTGTTGATCGACTAAGTTCTAAAGTCATAAATAAGTCTTTTGGTCTTTATTTAGGTGAAGAAACAAAAAAAAATTATGAAGGAAACAGACAGAGACAAGGCTGTTATTATAAATTAGTGCTTTTTAATACATTTTAAGTGTATAAAAGCCCAGAAATATTATTCAGTTTATTAATTTCAAAACATGTTTTTTTCTGAATTATGTGCAGGTGGCATCTTCACATCTTGTTTTCCAGTAAATCTGGATTATTTACCATCTGATCGACTAATTAATGAATCAACTAATCAATGCAGCTCTAAATGCAAATAAAGTATGAATATAGTAATGAAGTAACACAAAAATGATGAAGGACACAGCAACCCAGTCACCAGAAACAAAAGTTGGCATTGTATGTTTCTGCATCAAAAAAAAGTTTCATATATACGCTTTATATCAGCCTGGTATCACGCTTGCAGAAACGCACAATGCCACATGGTTAACATTGTGAAACGTTTGTTAAGGTTTAGGCAAAAAAACTACTTGGTTAAAGTAAGAAAAAAGATCATGGTTTGTGGTAAAATATTAACGTAAAAACATAGCGTAAAAAAGTAGGGTAAAAATGTAGCATAAAAACGTAGCTTAACAACGTAACTTAACAACGTAACTTAACAACGTAACTTAACAACGTAACTTAACAACGTAACGTTACAATGTTACGTTACAACGTAACGTAACAACGTAATATAGCAATGTAACATAACAACGTAACTAGCGTGAATGAATACCAACCGCCCTTAGCAGACTTTCTTACGTAACGTTATGTAACAAGTGTAACAGCATTACGTAACAAGCATACTCAACAATTTCTGTTGGCTTTTTGGATACGAACAGCGGTCTCCTGGGTGAAAGTCCTGTGTTTGTTTGACCCATCCATCAGCACTCCCACCAGCCCTTAGTTGACTTTATCGTTGTTTATAATCGTACCACGTAACTTTCAATAACGGCCACTCCATACACTAGGTCACTTGCTCTGCGCGTCTCTCGTTTTACTAAGACTTGCTCTGCTCGAATGCAAAAACATCCACAAAAAATGTTGAGTATTAATAGCGAGTTATGATTGGCTACATTCGTGTTATTCATCTCCTTCAGTGCATCATTATTGAGAGAAAAATGTCACTAAATAATGAATGAGTATGCATACAGATGGCAACACCCTGCTGACATGAGCTCTTCACTCATTTGCAGCTATGACACTGTCCAGATACCAGCATCCTGTCTTGGCACGATACTGTTAAATGTTTTGAGCATGACACAGTGTGAACTAAGTCATAGGCTGCTATCTTTATGTGCTAGCGTTTTTGCAGTCTCTCTTCCTTTCTTTTTTATTTGTCCTGAGGTCATTCGCTTACACTCACAGTGTTCATTATGCTTTAATCACCAATTTTACAATTTTGTAGAGAAGTCAGGACAATGGATAGTTGCTCAAGGGCTTTGTGTGACTGTCGGGCCAAACTGCAGTCAGAGATACAGAATAGAGCCTTTTGAAAATGTTCTCAAGAACTGTTGGATTTTTTTGTTTTAATGCAGCTCATTCTCAAACTTTCAATTTTATTCTCTGAGAGAGAGAGAGAAGAAGAAGTTGTAAGTGGCCAATAGAATGCTGCATTAATCATCTGCCAACTCCTGTAAAGTCTCCGATCAGCGAGATTGTACACACAACCAGACATTTTCTCGCCAGTTTGCATTTTGTCACAACAAATTGCTTTGCCTCAACATGTGATTTTCTTTGAAGTCCAAACGTACATTTCACCCCCTGCAAATGTTCAAGATGAGCGTGATCTGTCGCAGATGTCAAGTGTTTTCTTTGTGGGGGATGAGATGAAACAAACTCTTGTTATGGAGGGCTTACTGTAATATGATGCATCACCCTCACCAGAGACCATTTGATTTTCATTTGCATTGGTGTTAGCCTGTAATGCTGAGCTTTGGGCTGATCAACTGATTACAGTCCGGAAGATTTTAATCCTTCCAGATATACTGGCTAACACAAGGCTGTAGCCTCAATAATGCCTCCTACATGATCAGAATAATGTTCTGAATAATGGAAAATCTGGACAAAAGCCTCACTTGACAATAAGCCAAATAATTAGTCTTTCAAACTTAGTTTGTTTGCAGTGCATACAGGGCTGCAATTAACAATTTTTTTTTTTCATTATTATGATTATTCATGATTAATTGATTAATCATTTGGTCTAGAAAACATTAGAAAGCTGTGAAAGGTGAAGTCTTCAAATGTCTTGTTTTGTCCGACCAACATTCCAAAGCTCAAAGATATTCAGTTTACAATGATATGAAACAGAGAAAAAGCAGTAAATCATAACATTGGAGAAGCTGGAACCAGATAATTGTTTGAGATTTTGTGTTGATGGGTCAAACAAACACAGCTCTTTCAACCAGGATACCACTGTTCATGGCCAATGTGAAACTTAACATAATGTTGACTGATTTTGTCACGTCAGTCGACAGTCACGTGACTTGTTAATATCGTTAGTATCGTTAGTCCCATGAGTCGCTAGTCAGTGAACTTAACATGGGTCTTTATTTAGGAGGTGAAGTAACAAATAATGGGGAAGGAAACAGACATGGACAGGTCTGTTATTGTAGAAAAACAACCCTGTCTCAAACAAAATTACGTTCCCATACAACTAAACTGCAGTCTCGATTACGTTTGGATGGAAACATATTTTCTTTTAAACAGTTTTAAACAGTTTTAAACATGTGATCAACGTTGTAAATTGAAACAAAACAAAAATGCAACAGTAAGGTTTAGGCAATGGAACTACTTAGATAAGGTTTGTAAAGGTTTGGCTTAAAATGACTACGTTTCACAATGGACACGAGCAACAGTCTCCTTGGGGAAAGTTCTGTGTGTGTTGGACCCATCCACCTCCCCTTCCGCCCACCAGTAGTGGATTTTCTCGCTTGTTATACCCACTACGTCACTCGCTGCGACCGTCCGCGGACTTACAAATGTATTTGTGATACGTCACATCAAAACATTATCTCCGACAAGATAGGTTTCCTTCCAGACGTAATTGAAAATGCAGTTCAGTTGTATGGGAACATAATTTTTACGAGACAGGTCTAAGAAAAACATATTGTTGGGGGTTGTTAGACTTATTTAAAATGCATAAGTATCTTATTAACCATAACCCTTTTGTATATATTTCAATATTTGTCCAGAAAACGGGTGAGTAGCAAAGTATTATTGTGAAAAACAATGGCAAATGTGTCAGTCAACATATACAGCTTGTTGATCTTTACACTTGAATTACTTGTAAATTATACATATCAGCCTACAATTGTCCTCCTCCCTCCCTCCCTCCTGTCTCTTATTCTTTGACTTTCTGTTTCAAAGATTGGTAGAGAAGGCGCTCCCAAAAAGAAAGCTGTCGTTAGTGAAGGTGGATCTATAGCGGAGGAGTGGCAGCAGTAATGGCAGCACGAGAGTGGACTTTCTCCTGACCGCCATCTCAACGAGCTCTCGAGTCGACCCCTCTGATTAGAATCGCTCTCCGTCTGCATCCCCCCTCCAGCTGGACCAGACTGAACCAGTCTGAGTCTGAAGCACTCGGGGGCGAGTGCTCTGGTGGGCTGCCATGTCCTCTGCACTCAGGAGACAAACAGCCCCTTAGCTGTACTTAATGCATCCAACCAACAACATTTCAGGTGCACTCCATGAAATACTCCCTCGGTATTGCTTCTCTCTGGAGCCTGTGCTCTGTCGTTTTCTACCTGACTGATCACAAATAAAAAGCAATGTGACATCTGGCAGTCACTATATGGCTGTCTGACACAAACTGCTATTTCATAGAATAAAATACAGGGACTGTATTTTAGTCCACCATATTGGTACTGTGACAAGCATTGCCAAAATCTGCTTTGGATTTTAAACAAGTTTGTTTCCACCGTCCTTTTCTTTTATTGTGGAGGGAAATTGTATTGGAATTCTGTAAAGCTTGTTTCTCACTGCAGGCTTCCTTATGTTGTCTTAGCACAGCTGACAGCTAACATGCTGCATATGGTAATACAAGCAGTCATGTCAACTGGATGGTTTTGAAATGAATGGAAATTTTATGTCAAGAAGGCCTATTCCGCAGGACTTTTGATATTGTGTTATTTATGATCTACTTTGGACTCTCAAGGAAAATCACCATCCTGGTAAAAGGGACAACCTGAATAAAATGTAGTGTTAAAACACGGCTGGTCAGCATTCAGGGGACAAAAATTAGTTCTATACATCTGTGGTTCTCCCGGTGGAATTACTGACCTAATAACAGGCAGAAATGTCACAGAGGCATTTTGTTCTCTGCAGCATTTGTTCTCGATCTTTTTCACCTCTTCTGCCTCCAGCTTGTACAGGCACTCAGTCACTCACATACATTCACACCTTATCAGAGATAAAATCCAGCACCTACTGTGCACACATGCATAGGTGTGAAAAAGTACAGACACACTAACGCAGAAACATATCCTTGGCTGTTTAACCTTTAGGCCTCTAATTTGGTGATGATAATACCTTGTTAGAAGTGCTAACTAGAGCCTGACCAATATACTGGCATGGCCAATGGTAAAAAAAAAAAAAAAATAAGTGAAACTTTTGAAAGAAGAAAAAATACATTTACCCTCGTACAAATGAAATTTTGAATCCACAAGCGATAAAACACACTGTTAATTAAATAAATACACTCAGGAGTTTTGCTAATACAGCCTTGCTTGGTCTGGTATGACCATTAGCTTTTGGTGGCTAATGTTAGCCTTTGGTTACTTTAAAATTTTAGTTAGAAATTGCTACTCCAGTGATTTAGTATTGCACCTTCATAAAGTTTGGGAGCTCACAAGAGGTACATGAACAAAAAAAAAAAAAATAATACTTGACTTTTAATCCCTAGTATGGTCAAGATTTGTCAAAAACGCTGGATCCTACATTTCCAAAAATGTAACTTGAAAGCATTATTTCATTAGACCCAATAACCCTGATGAGGGTTATTTTCTCAGACTTAAGAGAGCTCCCTCTAGAGCCACAGACAACATTATACATCATTTTCACAAGCTGAGTAAAACTCCTAATGAGTAATAAACTGAACTGTGTCAAATCTGTGGAGTGCCCCTTTAATTAGTTTGACCCTTTTGTCCAAAGTCCTTACATTTATGTCCCTCACATGCAGTACATATATCTGTACATAATTGCGGTTCAGTTTGATGCTAAATGTGCTAGTAATTGCACTTGAAATAAGAAACCTAAGTATCTCTTATTGACATGAATACTCACTCCCTACTCGTCAAATATGGCAGCTTGGTCAGCGGCCCTATAGTTCAAACTATCTAGCGTCAGTTTAACATGTTTGTTTATTTCCACTCGTTACATGCATACACTGTCTTTTCAAAATTTCACAGAAAAAAACTTGGTTAGGTTTAGGAAAAATCATGTAAAAATCATGTACATGTACTTGTGTTGCGTACACTTTGTAGTAACGTTGTAACTTAACACATCCTACGTAACGTAGTTCAGTAGGCTATTTTACTTTAGCAACGTAGTACTGTTAGGTGATATTGCGTTACTTAAAATAAGTCAATGTTGACTTTTGGTTTCAAACGGGACACAAACACCGGTATCCTGGGTGAAAGTCCTGTGTTTTCTTTTATGTTTTTACATAGGCTACGTTACGTACGCGGCTACGTGCTACGTAACCTTGCGTTACTCAAAATAAACACAAAAAACGGTCCCCTTGGTGAAAGTCCTGCGTTTTTTTTCAGCATCAGTAACTCAACATGTTTTCTCTTAATTTTAATATTACACTTAAGATTAAAGATCATTTCATAATAATAACCGTTTGTGTTGCTAGTATGCGTTACTGCATGTAGCACAATTGCAGTTAAACTATTATTTTACATTTAGTTGCTGGAAGCTTTTACACTTGTTGCCCAGTATCTGGTACATCTTTCCTGGAGAACACCCTTTGACACACATAATATGATGGAAAAGACAACTCACTGGGTGGTTAGCATGAGCAATGATAGCCACCGGGGCTAAGCAGACAAAAGACTGCCACCCACAGAAACTCAAACAGAGAAGATGTCCCGGCCACACTGTTTGATCGACAGCTGATCTGTGAGAAATGCAGTGCGGAGACACCACATCAATGCACCAGAGGACCATAAATGAGTGGGAACAAAAGAATAATGATGTCACTGATCGCAGCTTATGGTTATCTGTTTTTATGCACGGAACAGCTTCTGTCACACTGATGCATTTTTATTAGCGTATTGTGTTTTATATCGGGGTTGAATTCATTTCTGTTGCGTCAGTTGTAAGAACGCATCACTGCTTTCTAATATTTGGCACAAACAGCCTCTACGCCATGTTTAACTGTTAGACTGAGGTCAACCCGATGGCGTTTAAAGGCCTGTGAAAGCTGAAACGAGACGGTGCACACACATTTCCACAAATTCTCACATCACACTCAGGAAAACTGTGCACGTATAACGCTGGATATCATTTTTTTATTTTTTTTTTATTTGCTTTTAATTCTTTTCACATCACGTTGTCAGTTTGAGTGACAGGTGGCAGAACATTTCAGGGTCTGTCTCCTCGCTTCCACGTGAGGCTGTCAGAGTTTGACTGGGATCCACTCAGTCTGCAGGAGAGAGAGGCTGCTCCCAGGTGGTTTGCTGCTGTCTGCCTGTCTTGAAAGTGCTCTGCGTCTGCAGGGCAAGAGAGAAAGAGAGAGGGGGGTTGGCGGTGGTGGGGGGAGGGTCCTCATGGACCTCTCCCAGCCCGGCGTCTAGAGGATTTTACACCATTTCATCTCAAAAATGGAAATGTCACGGCTCGGTACATCTCCCCAACAATTGGAATCTGGGCCAGTGGTTTATTTATTTCATTTCCTATCATTCTTGTATAAGCAGCGCTCTCCGTCATATAAATTGTTGTTATTGTGCCTTTGTCTTTCTCTAGTGCTCTCTCTTTTCCTCTCTTCCCCTCCCTTCCCTGTCTTCCCTCTCTCATAGAAACACTGTAGGGTTCCTGCCAACAGGTCTGCACTGATAGGGATGAGCAGTTCCACTGCGAGATGGTACAAGACCCAGGGTTAGGAAGGAAGGAAGGGAGACAGGGTGAGCAGGGCGCCTGGTGGCCGAGGGATGTCTGTGTGGGGAAGGGGTCTGCAAAGAATTGGATAGGGGGATTGGATTAGTAAGAGACCCAGCTGGATGGAAAAGAAGGAAAAAAAAAACTTTCTGTTAGTAAGAGAGGGGGACAAGATTGTGAGGGAAGATTTGAGACAGAGAGAGAGAAAGGCACAGTTTGTCCTGGAGGTATGGAAACACTTGTGCGCCACTCGGCATAATTAGCTCACCACGGCCCAGTGTTTTAGGTGAGTAGGATGTTTATGACTGTCACGCATTATAGCAAATGAAACATGCAAAACCAAAGATGACCCACAGTGACAGATCCTTTTTTTAGTCCGTTTCGTGGGGGCTTGTCCCAAGAATTGGCGCCGCGCACGCTGCAACATGAAAGAGCGATTTCACAGCTTCAAGTGGCATCGGAGAATTCTCTTTTATGTGCATTCCAATTTCATACCCGCTGCTGGAGTTTTTTTTTTTTTTTTTTCCTGGGGAGTTGCATGTCTTGCCTCTGTATTCTCAACACTGTACAAGTCTCAAAAAGTCAGTGTGTCAGATGCAGGCATACTTGTCAACCTTGAGACCTCAAAAAATGGGAGGATTTTGGGGGGTCCTCCCCCAGAAAAAAATGAGTTTCAGAGACTATTTCCTGCTTTCCGGTGATTTTCAAAGAATGAAAATAACAAAATAATAAGTACACTGAAACAACTTGTTTCTGTTATATAGGCCTTCTTTTAATTTTACTTTTGATTCTCAGGAAAGAAAACTGAATAACTCGCCCCTCTGGTGTGAACTTGTGTGAATCTCAGGTATAAACGAGGCTTTCATTCATTCATTCATTCATTCTTTGCCCCTGCTTGAGTATTTATATTTCTTAGTGCTCTCCTTTGCCCTCTCCTTCTCTCTCTCCCTGAAGTCCCTTTCAGACACAACGTGACAACGGCACTACTGCATTCTGAAACCCGTTATTTCCAATGGCTTGCACCACAATGGCTTTGCTGTGATGTGCGGCGAGTGCAGCTCAAACCGTGCGGCAACCAGCTTTCCTCCGCCAGGAAAAGACATTGGGTGTAGCTCTATTGCCATCCGCGGAGAAACAATAGGTCTTATGGCTTATAATACACAAAATTTGCCAGATATGCGGGAGAATTGTGACTCCGGTAGGAAACCGGGAGAGGGCAATGAAAAACGTCTCCCGAGAAAATCGGGAGGGTTGGCAAGTACTGTATGCAAGCAGGGTCACAGAGAAATCAGGAAAAAACACGCTTTACAAATACATCCTTTGAAACAGTGTTTGATTACTTTTAGAAGTGTCCTTCTTTATTGACGAGGACCTATGAGTCTCTAGCGGCTTGTAAAGCAAACACAATCATTTAGCCTGAGATCAGGCAAGGTCACACATAACAGGCCGGTCATTGGTTCATTTCCATTACATCCATTATCCCCTCCCACCTTCTGTTGTTAGAGCTCATGTGTGACACAATGCCGTCCTAACTCATTAATGCAAAGCCTTTGGGGGCCGTTGAGTGTTGACAGATCCCAAACAGGGTTAACAACACCACATCTCTTACCCTGACATAACACGTGCTAATGGTCTTTTTTGCAGGAGGGAGGTGTCGCTGATCGGGGGGGACTTTCTTGGACCTTATTAGGTTTTAAAGTGGCAGTAGGCAAAACATTTTTGGCATCATTGGGCAAAAATTCCATAATAACCTTTCAGCATATTGTAATTCAAGTGTTCTGAGAGAAAACTTAACTTCTGCAACTTCTTGGCTCTGTTTTCAGGCTTTAAAAAATCTAGCCCGTGACGGGAGACTTTGGCCAATCACAGGTAATTTCAGAGAGAGCGTTCCTATTGGCTGTTCATTCAACGGAGGCAGCTGTCAATCACTCGCGAACTCCGATCAAACGGTAAAACTAGGCAGCGCTGATAAAATATGAATTAATGTTCTGTTACTTCCTACTTCTTGCGTAAAACATCTTGTAGTGTACTGTTAGCTGTACAATGAGAAGGTTTGCTCCGGCTGGTGGGCGGTGCTTGGTATTTCCTCAACCAATCTCAACATGGCTGCCGGGTCCGGGTACATAAAAATATGCTTCTGAAAATATTTTACGCAAGAAATAGGCATTACAGTAACAGAATATTGATTAATATTTGATCAGCGCTGCCTAAATTGACCGTTTGATCCGAGTTCGCAAGTGATTGACAGCTGCTCAGAGACGGCAAGGCTACAGCTCGGCTCTGACTGGTTGTTTTCCTCCAGTCTGCGAAATCTTGCAGATGCCATTAGGAGCACCGGAGGACACCCAATTTTTGTTCAGATTACTTGCCTCATGCACTACTGTCAGGATATAGTGACCGTTTTATAAAAAGAACTTTGTTTTAATCATATTTACTCCATCCTGCCTACTTCAGCTTTAATACCCCCTGATGCTCATGTGAAGGCTGTAATTACTCTATAGAGAATCATTGATTGCCGACAGTTTTTTTCTGTGCATTAATCTACAGGTATCTCTTGATGGATAAGACCCACAGGATTGCAAGAGATGCTGCAGTGGCGGGTTGCCAAAGAATCAAATTTCTGACCGATCGATTGTCTCTGCAGGTACTTCATCGACCGGCACACGGACCTGGAGAGGCAGTTCAACATCAACGTGGACGACGGGAAGATCACGCTGGCCAAACCTCTGGACCGGGAGACGGACATGTGGCACAACATCACAGTAACCGCCACAGAAGTCAGTAAGTGACCTCTCCTGACTCCACTCCCCCCTGCTGTGAGCACCATTCCTCGTGAATTGTAATGTCCTATTTATTTAAAATCAACATACTATTAGACATTCATTGGCACGCAGGTTTTATAAACCGAGAAGTGCAGGGAGGCACGTACAGTATCTCCTTCGTCTTCATGGGGTTGTTTCAGTCTAAGGAATCACTGACCTGCTGCACACAATCCCCCCTGTTCAACAGTATAGCGCTTTGTAAACCGCCGCTTTTTAATCGCTCCGAGAGTATGGCACAAACAATTAGCGTCTGAATCCACGGAGGCATTAAATACGTTAATTTGCTGAGTTTTGATTGAATTAAACAGCTCAGTAGTCAATTTGTGGAAGTGCAAGAACATTAAGACGTATCAAATAAACAGTTTTAAAGACATGCTCCAGAGTGGATTGCTCCAACGCCAGCATCCATTACAGATTAAAGAACATCTGCGAACCGCAAAACTCACTGACTACGTTGAAAATCTTGCCGGCAGAGCTACAAACAGCTCAAACCATATGTAAGGCTTTATTTGCATACAGATTGTTTCAGGGGGGCTGTATGTTGTGATAAAGCTTAATGTACCCCTTAAAGCTATTGGAATAGAAATTTACACAGCTTGTAACTTTTTTTTTTTCCCCTCGTCCGCTTCCGCTCTATCTCCCTCTCCTTCTCTCTCTCTCTCTCTCTCTCTCTCTTTCTCTCTCTGTCTCATCCTCTATCTGTCCCTTTCTTTCCTTAATCAAAGGAAACACACATTAATTGTCAGAATAAATGAAAGCCCAAACGCTGTCATAATGCTTTGGCCGTGCAGCACAGACAAATCCCGCCATCGTAGCAGCCCGTTGGAGGAATTGAATGTGTCTCATTTGATAAGCCGGTTGCCTTGTCATTTCTTGCACCCATACATTTTAAAGCGTGTTTTCATGCCTCTTGGCAAAGTAACTGTGGCTCGAGATAGTGGCATCTCTGAGAACACCTAATAGGAATTTGCCAAAATAAATATGGCAGTTTTGCTATTCTTCACGGATGGGAGGGAAGCCGGTGTGTTCTCTGGCGTGAAGAGGAATAGATGTGTTCCCAGTTCTATCCCGATGCCATTTGCCACCCAAACGGAGGCGCGTTCTGCCGCCTCGCACCAGTTGACATCTGACTAATCAGACTCTATTCCCCGTCTGCTGCTGGGGGAAAGTCACTTTTGTTGGTAGGTGGGGGAGGGGGGTGGCGGGGGGGGGGCTATGTCTCCCTCTCTCCCTCTGCCCTAATCCATCTATCACTGTCTATCAGACTGTCAATTTCCACTGTCCTCACTGCTTACCTCTTCTTCAACTCATCTCCCGGCCCGTCTGGTCGATTTGATTTTCTGAGGCAACCTGTCCACTGCTCTGTGTTTAGGTTTTATTTAACATAAATTACAATACAGACAAAAAACACAGTTAAAACAAAACAGTTAAAGTGAGACTATGTAAAAAAAAATACCACAAATCCTCTTAGAAATGAAAAGTCTAATTCATAAGCAATAAAACACAGCTTAGCTCATTTCCTTACACTCTAGAATTAGAGTAGGATTTCTGCTGCTACAGCTTCACGTGGTCTGGTAGGAGATGATGATGAGTAGCTAATAGTGATGTGTGGGTCAATGTGTCTTATAATCCACACCCACCCAACCCGTTATGAGAGCCAATCCGCAACGCCCGACCCAAAAAAATATGCCTTAATCATCCACCCGAAGCCGACCTGACCGGTAACTTTATGCATTATAGTAACACAATTGTCAGGACTGGGATCTGAGACAAGGACAGAGACAAGCGGACTCGACCGCGCGGCTCATGGTGTGTGTTTGTGTGTGTGTGTTTGAGAGAGAGACAGAGAGAGGGTAAGAGAAGTTGGACTATTGCATGCAATGTTTCTGTAACTTATTAATAACTCACTTGGAAAGTTGCTCTGTCAATTTCTCACCCGCCCGCCCTCACCCGCAATATTTTTTAGTAACCTCACCCGAACCTGCGGGTCAACGTTAGCAAACTTTAAATAGATGCTTTCTTGCTGACATTAATGAGTACATTTGCTGACTTTATGACTCATTCTTTCTGCTTGTGCTCCTGTTACACTAACATGTCATAAATAAACATGATGGTGTCTTTAAAGTGATCGACTCAAGGGGAATCTTGGGAAATGAAGGCAAATTCAGTTAGCATTTATCTTGTAATTGCAGTGGCCGCTGTTCTTTAAAACCAATTTTAAACCAAACAGTTTAACAGTTGACACTAGATCACTATGGTTTAAAAAGCTTTTTGATAAAAGGAAAATAAATCCCTAGAGTCTTCACTTGCTGTCGGCTACCACGAGAGACTACCTCACTGATCAGGAAGTCTTAGGTTTATGTCCAAAACATCAAGACAATGCACAGATAAATGCATGTACAGAAAATAAAAACACTCCAGTGTCATTGGCCACAGTGACACTGCCCTCCCAGGGCCACATTAATACATAATTGCTTTAAAAGTTGGCATTTGCACTACTGATTAATAAATACAACCGTTTACGGGGACTCTCGAAAGGGACTGTCAATTACCAGCGATGAATAATTCCAATCAAAATCTAATCTAATTAAACTGCCTTTTATTGTCTTTTTAGACTTCAGTTACCAGTGACTCATTAATATGCATGTTTTAACCCTCATGTTTTAAACATTACAGTGTACAGGGGATTTTCAAAGCACTTTGAATGGGAGGTTTTTCTTTTTTTCTTTTCTGTTGCCTAGAATCCTGTTTTGCATCGCTGATACCGGCTGAAATGTAGATTGATGTGGCTTATCATCTGTCCTCCCATCAGCTCAGGAAATGAAGGGAGAAATAAAGATGGAAAATAAAGGAAATTAAAACCAGGTCACAGAATTTACCTGGGAATTCATGCGTAACTTTGTTTTTTTTTCTAGTTCATATTTTGCTTATTGTCTTTTGTTATTTATCTCCTCTTGTCTCTCCCTTTTTTATTTATTTACTCTATCTATCTATCTATCTATCTATCTATCTATCTATCTATCTATCTATCTATCTATATATCTATCTATCACACTGTATATTAGGAAACCACAGTCAGATATCGAGGGCGATTGTGGCCATCAGAGTAATGGACATTAATGACAACGCCCCTGAGTTTGCCACCGAATACGAGGCCTTTCTTTGTGAAAATGGGAAACCTGGACAGGTAAGGAAAGAAGTGGCTCATTCATCAAACCAGTGATCTATCTTATTTCTCTCTCCCTTTCTTTCTGTCTCTCTCTCCTCCCCTGTAATGATTGGCCACAGTGAATTATAGCCTATTTATTTCACTGGGAAACTACAGAGGTGGGAGTACGGCCCTTTTTTTTTTCCCCGCGACAGTCCTCCCTTGACACAGTGTGAGTGGAGCAAAGGGGAAATGAGAGCAGTCAGGATTGATCAGAGTGGATCATAATTCAAGACTGTCTTTCATGTCCTCCTCCAGATGGCACAATGCCTCCCCCAGCCAACATTTCTGGACAAGTACTTAGCATTCTCCTTCTCATCAATCGACCTCATTCAGGGGACCTGTGTGCGTACAATAGGGAGCTTTATTGAAAGGAAGGGGAGCCGAAAAAAAGGGAAACTGTCCTGCGGGGCCTGAATTCTAATTTCCAATCAATCATAAAGACATACAGCACGATAAGACCTATGATGACAGATTAACAGATAGAGCCAGGAGCCTGAAAGTGTGCCAGACTAGACAGGACCTCATTGATAATAATCTCAAAACTCCAGGAATGAATAGGGCATATATTTCATCAGGTGGGATCCAGCCAGTGTTAGACTGAGGCAATCTGCGGAGGCAAAAACAGAGTAATGAATAGGCTGCCTCCTCTAATGACTTTGAGCCCTCCTCTGTATATCTTCCTGTCTCTCAACGCAGGTGATCCAGACTGTCAGTGCTGTGGACAGAGACGACCCAATCCAGGGCCACTACTTTGACTACCGCCTCGTCCCGGAGATGCTCAACAACCCCAATTTCACCATCAAAAACAACCAAGGTGAGGAAAAAAAGAAATCACAGAGAGAAGTAACGTTTTTTCTGGCGGAATGACTGATGTTTCTGTAAATTTCTCCAATGGCTTTCCAGTCCAATCCCTAACCCGTGGCGTGTTAGCCGCACTCGACATGAAATCTGGTGGATCAGTGTAGCTCACAATTAGCAGATGTGAAATTGTGTGGACACCAGCTTCTTTTTACTCCCCAGTGCGTGTTGAGGGAAACTAAATGAATGGGATCCAAATGGCTTTTTCCCTGGTAGTCTCGTAGCTCAATGTAGGGTGACTTCCTAGGAGCCGATGCGGCGCGGCAGATGGCCCTAAATTTATTTGCTAAATACTCTGATTGGTTTATTTGCCGTTTTTCCTCCGTCTTCATTGCATCCTTCTTCTCCTGCCTCTCCTCCATAACCGGCTCTGAACAGACTGTGTTCATGATGACATTGTGTAATGTTTTCAGCTCGGGGCAAATCATCTTCATATGGTACTAGCCTTCTGTTTCAACGCGGAGGCTGTGGGCTAACTTACTGCAAGAGTCCATAAAAACCAGGTCATCAAATGGCCAATTTTGACAAATATATATATATAAAAAAAAACACTCTTACATTTGAAATAGGTACATTATCAGGCAGGATCACAAGAGGCAATAGAAAAATAGCCTCTTTTGACACAATAACTAAAGGAACAAAATCATCTCTTTCCTGTCAAACATGTGCAAAAACCCTGTCAGGAAATGGAAAGTCAAAAATGAAGGGCTGTTTAACCCTCTGACCCACAATAGACCATTTTTTTGTCTTTTTTTAGGGGGATAGAGGGGCGCTTTAGGGGAGATAGCAGGTCAACAGTAGATGTCACATAGAAGTGGTGTACATCATCTGAAAGCTGAGAACCTGAAGATTAATTTGATATGCAGCTCAGCAGTATGTCAAGTTGTTGTAGTCATAAATCAGAAATAAATCTAAATTAATTAATTAAATAATCAATTATTTAAAATAAATTGCGAAAGTGTATAAGGGTTTAGAACATTATGATGGAAGTACAATATATGATGGTCATTCCCATGCTCTATTATGTCTCATAAGTTGTTGCAGCAATTTTTGGGGTTGATACCATTTTTTACACAGATTGGGTGCTAAATTTAACCATTTTTTACCACTCAAGAATTGATAAAAATGATCAATAATACCTCCAAAATACAACATTAAGACACCAAGACCTTGAGGAACACCATAGAAAAAGCCATGCTGTGATTTGGTTTCAAAAACTTTTGACATTTGGAGATTTCTGCGTGAATTGCATTTTTCGGCGATTGGATGGCGAGCACTTCTGTCAATCTAAAACCATACATCCTCTGAATGCTCTAGGTCTCTAGTTTGTGGTTGTAAAGTGTCATTAGGCTGTGATTATCATAGAGGTCACCACAGGTCATTTTATATAGTGGATCCACAAGAGTCTCAACTTTATAGTGATACCAAATTTATGTAATTCCAAGAATGTTTAGGCACCCCCATATGCAGAAATATCCAAACACATCATTTTAGAATGGTTAAAAATAACACATTACTGCATTCAAAGAACTGCATGGTTTTTGCCCCAAACTGCATGCGATTATCATAAAGTGGGCATGTCTGTAAAGTGGAGAATTGTGGGTACTCATGGAACCCATTTTCATTCACATATCTTGAGGTTAGAGGTCAAGGGACCCCTTTGAAAATGGCCATGCCAGTTTTCCCTCGCCGAAATTTATCCCAACTTTGGAACGTTATTTAGCGTTCTTCCCGACAAGCTAGCATGACATGGTACCAATGTATTCCTTAGGTTTTTTAGTTTCATATGATATCTGTATCCCGCGGGTCTCAGGGGGTTAACAGGCTCAGACTTGCTGCAAAGTACCTAGTCTTAACTGCGGATCAACCTCAAAGTGTACAAAACATGCAGGTTCCTGAACCCTGCCCTTTTGTTAAGAAGAGATTTAATAGTTTCCCAAGATGATGTAATAGATAAAACCCCCACAAGAAATGTTTCACCGCTATAAGCACAGCTCTGTGTCATACCAAACCACAAAAAAAAAAAAGCCTGCATTTTTCTCACTTTCCTGAAACCAGAGTAAATATATGTTGTGGGTCAGCTCTCTATATATATTACATATTGCACCAACCACTTTTCTATGGTATTTCTAATTCCGAACAGAGAGAAGGAGCCCATCGCGCCGTATCCCCCACCACTTCAGTGACTATTTCTATCTGAATCGGCAGCTGTGGGAGACACTTGAGTGAAGAGCGCCAGGCTCCTGTGAGCCACCGTGCGCTGCTTTTGTTTGCGATGATGAGTCTAATTGTAGGGATTGCACAGTGAAGAGGTTAGGGCCTGCCCACACTGAGGAACATGGCTAAGGTTCTGACCGACTGTATATGAGGTATCGAGCACCCTGACAACTCGGTGCTCAGTAGGCGGGGTTGTAACACAGCAGAGCATCCCATTCTCAGTAATTGAGACAACATACATTCACCATGCTGCCAAGAATGAAATTCTGCTAATGTAGACTCTTTTAATTGTGTTAAGAAATTACCCATTTTCTTTATACAACTGAGAAGTTAAACTCAACAAAATGCACCTTTGCATAATTCAGTACACTCAGAGGTTTTGCAGATGCAGCCTAACTTGGTCTGGTATGACCAGAACCCTGTCGTGGCTAATGTTAGCGAACTTTATTGTTTTAAAACTGACATTACTGAGTCAGTTCAGTGACTTTATGACTCCTCTACTGATGCCATGTTTTAGCCTCCAGCATTATCCCATAATCGTCACTTGTGGCCAGTGGCTGCTGTTTAGTAAAAGTCACATCGACTCATTTTAAAGTCCAACTGAAATACAGTTGTGTGGTATTCTTCTGTTACAGCATAAATAATTGTGATTTGTACCAAAAGTGGGGAAATTAATATTTTGCATTTCTTGGTTTCATGACGACGCCACCGTACTATGCAGACTGTAAACCAGTCAGATTGATGTTGGAAAAAAAACTGTCAATGTAGACAGAGAATTATTATTTATTTTTTTTTCATGTAGCTGATGAAATTATTGCATTTTTAATTTATTACAGCCAGATAAGGCAGTATGCGTCATTGTTCAGTCAGTGGTTGACAGCGACACTGACTAATAGCCAGTCAACACCCATGACAAATCTCAAAAAGCCAAATTTAGATGTGGCTTTGTGGCTAATGTCTCCTTCTCCTCCTACAATCATGGGGACGTGTCATGTGTTGCACCTCGGCTTGCCAAACAAGCTACCAGACAAACGTCCTCCTACTGTATAGGGAAAAGTGCTTGCTAATGATTGCTGATTTTGCAGATTAAATAGCTAGTCAGCTAAAGCACACTGAACACCATAAAAAAAAACCTCCCTTCAAAATGTCAGTGTCCGTCGGTATACACAAACATATTTCATGGGAAGGCATATAAATAGCACGACATTTTAAGGACATTTCCGCGTGTTTTAGGGTTTTTGTGTGTCATTTAATGCCATGTTGTTACCGTAAAATGGTATTGGTTGTGTGTAGCAAACAAAATAGCCTCAGATAGGTTTAGGTAAGAAAACCGCTTAAGCCCTGTTTCCACCAAGAAGTTCCTAGTAATTTTACTCCTGGGACTGCTTTTCAAGGAACTTAAAGGTTCCTTGTACTACAAGGACCTTTTGGGGTAAAAAAGTCCCTGGAACTTAATTTAGACTCTGGTCCCTGCGGTCAAAGTTCCTCAAAGGGTTCCTAATTCTGGGGGAAAGTTCCTGCGGTCGAAAAGTGGCTTCAGTTAGGTTAAGGAAAAACATCATGGTTGGGCTTAGAATAAGTAAAGTATGTAACGTAAACATTTATAATTACAATTTACATTGTTTACATGTAAACTCTGAGCGTATCATATTCACGCGGATGCGTTTACATTGCAGTCAGTACAGACTACATGGCGCCAAATGACATGCCAAAAGCGAGAACGACATTGTTATTGCATGCAAAATAACTTGCAAATTGTCGTGCCATTCATTTACCATTTCGGGAGACCAGGCTAGTTTAGATATTAATGGTGTAGTCCTTTTTTCTTTAATCCCACTGCCAACACAACAATGTTCTTAGCTTGCAAGCTACATGTTCTAGTACAGGATTGCTTTTATTGCGTAGGTGCCCCTGCTGGACCGGTTGTCAATCACCCTGCCCATCCACTAAGAGTCTTGGAGGCTGAAGGAGCATTTCTGCTGCAAGAAACCTTTTTTTCTTCCATAAGCAATACAGTAAAGAAAAAAAAGAAAACATTTTGACTGTGAAAATGGAAAATGGATGACTTTTATGGTTTCAGTTGGACGTTAAGCTACGCTCTGAATGCTATATTATTAGCGTACACACTTAAGCAGGTAGGAGCAATTATTTCATGTGTGTGTTGCATACACGTGCAATACTGCACCATTTACATATTAAATTACATATGCACAGTAACACTGCACATAGTAACAAACAATACATACGAACAGTATGTAGAGTGAAGAAATCAGACACACTTAGTGGTGTGAATGTTTGTCCACCAGTAGCACCAACATTATTGCTTCTTCCTATCCTTTGGTATTATGTTACCATAAAGCATTTAAGTCCTACTGATGTGGCATTCATGAATGTGCTCTGTGTACTTGCTCACATAATCCTAAGAGACTTCATAAGTGCAGAAAGTTTTTCAGACTGTAACAGTGAGTGTCACTTCTGCTGTCACTGCTGTCATTTGGAACCTCCCACACATTAAGTTATTTATAGCAAAGAATGTATTCAAATAAGCTTTTGCTTTTGTTATGGTGATGATTAATATTTCAATGTACACAGCTCTTTTCATCAGAAAAGATCGGTCAGTCGCTAGATCAAACACTTTTAATATGCCCTAATATATAAAAGATAATACAAAAAAGAGCATTCTTGTAACTCCGGTAAATTCAATCTGTTTGAAGGTTATCTGCACAGCTGCTTTCCTCTTTGAGTAGCAGACCTTTTTTTTTTTTCTGTGGATTGGTTGACGGGCAGGAAATATTTAGTTCTATTTTTACCATCAATAGTTGCCAAGAAAATAAAAATGACCTGTATACGAGGACAAGCCCTGCTGGTTTACTACAGCATAGTAGATACTTGCATACTCACTATGCACCGCTGAATGATCCAAATGAAAAAGGACATGTTGGTGCTCACAAAGCAGAGCGTACCACTTTGTGGCAGCACTCATAAGAAAATAAATCTGAGCATATGTTCACATGAATTACAGATTGTGCAAAGCAAATAATTCTATCATGAAGCGTTCCATCTTTTGATTAAGTTTGCTCTGTCAATGCGGATGCTTCAACATCTCTCTATAGCGCATATCTCCAGATCTATTTCCCCTCCCTCTTCAGTGCACCCTTAAGCAGAGAGGCAAAAGGTTAGATTATCAGAAATCTTGTACGTCTTCCATAAGATCAGCAGGAGTAGATTCTCATGCGAATGCGAGTGTTTGATAATGTGAGCAGGGTAAGGAGAGCCGGCTAATGAGCAGACAGCTTCACAGAAGTGTCATCAAAGAGCAGCTGGCACCTTTCTGGGTCGACATGTGCCATCTTCTAAGTCAGTGTCGCCTGCCGTGGTCCCTCCATTTCTTCAGCTTTCAAAGGGGGGCAGCCAACTCGGGCTCGCCTTCCTTCAGAATTCCCAAATTGGACTGTCGAGAAAAAAGGGAAGGTGGCTGAAATCCATCTACGGCACTGGAATGTGCGAGTGCTAGAAAGCATATAGTGACGATTGATGTGAAATTAGTTTACCCTCATGCTGCACTGATTTTCACACAATTTAATAATAGAACTTCAGCCTGTTGCCACCATGAATAATAATGGGGTTTTTCACACATCCTCGCAACAAAAAATCATCTCTGGCTTTACCTCTTCTCTGACAGACAATTCAATCAGTGTTCTGGCCAAGCATGATACCTTCCGACGACAGAAACAGGAGATGTACTTCCTGCCAATCATCGTGACTGACAACGGGAATCCGCCGATGAGCAGCACCAACACCTTGACCATCCGAGTCTGCGGGTGCAGCAAGGACGGCATTGTCCAGTCCTGCAACGTGGAGGCCTACGTCTTACCTATCGGCCTTAGTATGGGAGCTCTCATTGCCATCCTGGCCTGCATTATACTGCTGTTAGGTGAGGTATTTCTTTTTTATACATTGTGATATAGAGTGCTGCAGGGATGACGTATTTTTGTAGGCCAACCAGGATGTTAGCATCGCCCTGGGTTCCCTCAACAAAAAGCAAATGGGATTTTTCCATTGAGTTTTGGAGTTTTGCCAAAAATAAGCTCTGTGGCAAACAAACGTTCATGATATTTACATGCTTTGTTCAGCAAGATAATCTCCACAAATGAACACCTCTTTTATGAATTTTGAAGTATAAATGCAATCACCAGAAGTAAAAAGCTAACGTTAGGCTATAAACAAACTACACCACGGTCGCATCAGCGCGAGTATACACAACGAAGCTGTAAAGGTGGACGAGTCGGCTTGATGACGTTAAGTAGTTTAATTTAGCCACTTGTTATCAACCGCCTTTTTAAGACATAAATGCTTCAAAATTCACGAGAGGGATAATTATTGATGTATTTTATGTTGTAGAACAAAACGTTAAATTATCTTAAGCTTGCGTTAACCACAGACCTTATTTCAGACATCTAACTAAAAACTAGGGTTGTCAATAAATCAAAATATTTATTTTTGCAATTTATCGCATGATTGTCCAGTTAATCACGATTAATCGCAAATTAATTGCACGATTTTTGGTCAAGTATTTAATACTCTTATCAAGGGGAGACTCGTGAGTACCCACAGAACCCTTTTTCAGGTCAAGGGACCCCTTTGAAAATGTCCATGCCAGTTTTTCGTCACCAAAATTTTGCGCAAGATTAGAGCGTTATTTAGCCTCCTTCGTGACAAGCTAGTATGACTTATGATTCCTTAGGTTTTCTTATTTCATATTATACCAGTACTTGCACTCGAGCTTTAAAACTGAGACTGCGTAACGCGTTACCATCGCATTAACTTTGACAGTTAATGCCTACTAAAAACCCATTCAAAAAACCCATTGACTTCCAGATGAGGGAACCGGAAGAGCTAAAATGCTAACTCATTTATGGGTTTTAGGACTCATTCTTGTAGCACTCTATTATCACCATGAATTGGTTTAACGGATGAAAACTTTCATAATCTGACCTCGATGAATGATCTACCTGCACTAACAGAACATCCTCTTGTCAAAGCTTGACCTAGACTTCTTTTTTCTTTCTTCCTTTCTTTCTACGTCTGTCTTTCTGACAGTAATAGTAGTACTATTTGTGACCCTGAGGAGACACAAGAATGAGCCCCTGATTATAAAGGACGATGAAGATGTGAGGGAAAATATCATCCGTTACGATGACGAAGGAGGCGGCGAGGAGGACACGGAGGCTTTCGACATTGCAACACTGCAGAACCCGGATGGCATCAACGGGTACCTGCCGCGCAAGGACATCAAGCCCGACCTGCAGTTCATGCCCCGGGCGGGCCAGCACTCTGGCCCAAACGGCGTGGACGTGGACGAATTCATCAACGTGCGGCTCCACGAGGCTGACAATGATCCCACGGCGCCGCCTTATGACTCCATCCAGATCTATGGATACGAGGGCCGGGGATCCATCGCCGGCTCCCTCAGCTCGCTGGAGACGGCGTCGTCAGACTCGGACCAGAACTATGACTATCTCAGAGAGTGGGGCCCGCGCTTCAGAAGACTTGGGGAGCTCTACTCTGTGGGCGAGAGCGACCGCGAGACCTGACCTTTGGTTTGTTAGAACAAAAAAGACCTTTCCGATTTTCTTTTCTGTCCACATACTTGTGTATTAAACGCTAGGGGGTTTGCTGGCTTTTAGAAACAGGTGTTTAAAAAGAAAAAAAAAACAGTTAATAACAAGGGAGGCCACCTTTTTGTATTCTTGTTAGAGTGAGGCATAGCAGTCGTCATCCACTACGTCAAGCGCATTGTAATTGTTGAGCCAAACAATGTCTTTATTAGGAGATCTATGATTCTTGTGGAGTGTATCTTAGATTCCGTTGTGGAGTGTCTAGCAGTATTTTGGGTGTTAGTCATTTGCTGTGACTGCCAGTAGCAGAAAAACCCTGGGATTGCTGGTAGTTGAGAGGAAAAACGGTATCCGTTGGGTTCTCTAAAGCTTGAGCGGACACTCCATGATCCATGGACAGCAAGCTGGACCTCAGAAGCTGCAGAGGGACTCTTGTTTCACGTCTCCCTAAGCCACCAAGCTGATCGGCGATCTGAAACAAAAAATGACAATGAAAAAGCAATATATGGTCTACATTACAATGATGAATGTATGTATGATTTGAAAAAAAAAAAAGCAAAAAGACAAACCAGTATTGGCTTTAAGGGGGATTTGTTAGCATTTGATAATGTTCTCTGGTGGCCACATTTATAAACTATCTAAAGCCCAGAGAGGCTTGCTTTATACAACTCTTTGTATTTACACGCTACAGGTGTGGGTCGCAAGTGTTACTAGCCTATAAAAGACTGACGTGAAGACAAAAAAGAGAAATGTAGAAACTCTGAGGCCTTCTTTTTACAGAAGCAACGTTAAATACAATTGTAATCTACTGTTTTTTGACAAGAGATGTGTTGATTCTTCATTATTGTTCTGAATTTTTTTTGTATTTCTGTTCTTAAAATCATTTTTTTCCTGTGCTGACAATTTGAAGTGAGTGTGTTTAGATTATTTCACATTCAGCTGTTTTTTCCAACCACTTGAACACTATTGCATAGCAGCCAAAACCATATCATGAATTTATTGCAGTTGATAATATAGACTAGATGTAAGCAAGCAAACAAGAGCTCTAAGTTACCGCAACAATACGGACGATCTAATTAATTTGGACTACAGGAATGGGACCTTTCTGACACAATGCTAATTCTGTGTAAAATATATCTCATAATATATTCAGAGGTACAGCCAGTGAGCGTCTGAGCACAATAGTCCAATTGATACCCGAGTATGTGACTCTCTCCAAACATCAAATCTCATTTAGGAAAACACAGATTGCATTAGCAAGAAAAAAGTGAAAACACAAATCCAGACCGTGATGTGCATATTGTGCTTACACTGTATGATATCAATAAAAAAGACTTGTACTGTACATAGAGTTACTGCTAACGTCATTAGCTTTCAATGAGGTGGTAGGTTTGTCTCTGCACGTTAGCTCTTGCACATAATGAGAATTTCAAATGGCACTACAGCTGCGTGCATACTCAGTTTGTACTGATACAGTATTATGGCAGTTCTCGGTAGACTAAACAATATATATGGAATAGTCCTACATGCAGATCATATTTTGTACTGTGCTTTAATGCTTATAAATGTGTATGTTCAATTATTTACTCCCTGTACTGTAATCTAAGATACCCTGTATTGTTTCCTACTTTGTGAAATATATTTTTATAAATATCGCTGAATTGGGTGTGGTTTTCTTTTGCAGATGACATGTTACGGACAATCAGAAGACAATGTTAAAGGGGCACTCCGCCAATTTTATTTTACACATGAGGTTCAGTTTACTCATCATACTATTCAGCCTGTGAAAAATGGTTGTACAATGGCTTATGTGGCTCTGGAGGGAGCTGTCTGAAGTTTGAGAAAATAACCCCGATGATTTCATTGTGATGTCATCAGGGTTATCTGGGCTTCAGCTAGGAGACTACACATTTATAACAGGAAGCCTGTGTTACAAATTTGAGGCATGGAGTTTGAAAGACACAGGAATTTACCAGGCATGGAGGGACTAACAAAAGATGGTTGCATTATGGGAAATGTAGGATACAGTGATTTTGGAGCTTGACCCATACTATGGGGACAAAACACCAGGTGCTTTGATTTTGACCATCCTTTTTTAAATATGTCTTGCAATTCCGACAACTTAATGGAAGTACAATACTACTGTAAATTGCCAGAGTACCCCTTTAAAAAGCTGATGGTTTACCCTGCAATGAATTCCCAGGTCTGTTTTGGTGTTTGGCAGAGGCATTGTTAGGATCTTGAAACATTGGAGGCTTAGCTCAGCCCAAAATATGTAGATTTTCACCCGATAATTGCATATACTTTTGAAGTTATTTCAGAGTAAAATGAATATAAGATGTGAGACACTGTGTCTAAAAGGTTCCGGTCAGGTGCGTAGACTTGCTTTCACAACATGAATTTACAATAAACAAAATGAGTGCAATTTGAATTCCCATTCAACTCCATTATTGTTTTTATTTTCAGCAGCAGGAGAAAAACCCTCAGAAAGAAAAAAGAGCCTTGACACTGATGAAGCAATCATATGCTAGATGTTGCCAGTGCTTTGTTCAGTTTAGAAAATTGACCAACCCTGGTCTAATAGCTTCTGCTTCTATTATGTGACAAGGGCTCCTTGTGAACTGTGACTAATTTGAACTGTGAAAACTGTGTTAACTCTGTGTCTTATCTTATCTTCACCTCTCCAGCAGCTCTTTTGGTGTCTAATCTGTCTGTCACACAACTCATCTCTTCTGCTCTCTCCTCCTGTTCCTCTTCTCCTCTCTCCTGCCCTGGTCATAAAAAGGGTGCAATCAGCATCAACATTAATTCAGCACCCCTCGTCAATGGACACCGACAAATAGTAAACGGAGTACCCTCCTAATCAGTAAACAGAATATGAAACTCATCAATATAAGACAGTACTACGGCCGAATAGTTGGAAGTTAAAGCTTCATTCATAACGTTGACATTCAAGTTCTAAATCAACATTTGAATGTGCCGCAGCTATTTTTGCATGTCTATTAATTCTGTTTAAACGTGGTATTTCTGCATAGTTGCAGATAAAGATCAGGCTACACTAATATTATTATTATTATACTTTTTGTAGAATTAGATTCCAGTGGTGGCTGCGTAGGATTATTTCCGACTTATGTGATCCAAACATTTCCAATAACTCCAGAGTGAGAGTTGTAAAGTCTAAAAGTCAAAATTTATTGAAAAAAGATAGATGTAATCATTCCCAAAATTCACAAGATGTTTTTATCTAATGAAATGTTCTGCTTCAACAGATCAGGTGCTTCTCACCTTGACTATTGTTTGGTAGTTTGGTCAAGTGCGACTGAAAGAGATCTGCACAGGTTAAAGCTTGTGCCACAAAGCTGCACGTCTAGCTCTTCACTGTTCATCCAGGGTGAGTGTCGAGGGCACGCATGATATTCTCTCCTCGCTAAAAGTTGAGGACAGAATTTTAGGTAAGCTCCATGTCTTCTTTAGTAACATGTGTACTATTTGTGCAATGCAGAAAACATTTTTGTATGGAGCTGCTACTTAATGGAATACACTACCATGCTCCTTAAAAAAATCTACTAGTAAAGCTGGTTTTGAAAAACACTTAAAGGGACTATTTGTAACTTATCACGCGCATAAATCATAACGGGTCGGAATCCCATGCGCGCTCGCGTGTGGGTACGCGCTGCTCCTGCTGCCTGCTGCCTGCTTGCACACCGCGCTCGTTCTCACCCGCTCGGCTCGCTCCAACTCCACGTGCACGCGCGCACACTGCAGAAGAGTTAGTTTAGCTCTGAGAATATCTAGTGAATGTGCAGTGGACGTTTTTGCAGAAATAAAAGCTGCAGCTCCTCCAGACCAACAGAGGTTTCCCGTGTCTTGTGAAGTGACGGGGCTCCGCAGAGAGTTACGTTATCGTCCCGACCGGGTGTCGGTGTCTCCCCCCCGTTCCCTCCGCGGTCGGCAGGCTGAGACAGGGAGAGACCTTCGTCTGGTCAGCTAACATTACTGCCAAGCAGGTGAAATATAGAGTGATATTGTGTGTTAGCTGACGTGTGCCGCCTCGCTGTTTAGACCGGTGCTCGTTCATGTCAATGTAGCGCGAGCGCGAGCGCGAGCAACAGGACGCCGACTTTCGTTGACATTGCGGCCACAGGTGTCGCTGTGAACAAGCAATTTCTGATTCTTACATATAGCCCCTTTAATTGTTTTTGTTTGCTTGCATAATGGCCGCTATACCTTTTGGTCTTGTTGTTGTCTGGGTGCGAGATGTGCGACCTTGTTTTGTTTTGTTGAGTGTGTCCTGTTTTAGTTTGCGCCACTGAGTGCTTTACTTTCCCATTCCCTTGTTTAGTATTAGAGTTAGCCTATGATCATTGTTGTTGTTGTTGTTGGTATGCCTTTCTAGGGGTGCTGGGTGGGTGTTAGAGGAAACGGGGGTTTTGGTGAGACATATGTGAGTTGTGTTGTTGAGTGGTCATGTATGTAGTGTGTTGTGTTTTTATGTGTGGACCCCAGGAATAATAGTTACTCCCCCCGTAGCAACTAATGGGGATCCAAACTAACAAATAAAGAAATAAATCCATATTTGTTGGCGTTTAGCCTTTCAAAACCAACATTTTCACTGCGGAAAACAGCTCGCTTTTCCAATTTGCTGCATTCCGCCATTTAAATAGCAATGCGCAAGGTGCAGCTGTACCCGGTCTTTAAAAGGAACGGAGGATGACACTCTGATTGGTTTTATTCCTGTTACGCCCAAAACACACCTATGATTAATTAAGAGACTAGATACAACCCATTTGCCCCTTGCACCTTACTTTGCATCCATATCATGCGCCGCTTAACTAGCAAAAGTGTAGTTGGACACGCCCTAAATGCTTGTGCCATGCACTTTAAATTATGCGCTATAGATTGTTTGAATAGGGCCCATAGACTTTATAGTTGTTTAGCCTCTTTTTGTTGTTGTTTTTTTGTCTTCGTAGTTGTTATGCATCTCTCTGTGGTTTTGTGTCACTTTGTAATTGTTTTGGTCTGTTTTAATTTTTTTGTCTGTGGCTGTTTTGCCCATTTTGTTGTCATTTTGCATCTCTTTGTAGTCATTTTGTGTCTCTTCGTAGTCATTTTGTGTCTCTCTGTAGTCATTGTGAGTCTCTTTGTGGTCTCTTTGTGACTCTTTGCAGCTGTTTTGCACATCTTTGCAGTTGCTTTGGTGTTTGGAGTTTCTTTGTGGCCATTTTGAGTCTCTTCCTGGTCGGTACGCATCTCTTTGAGTGACATTTTCCAGGTGAAGGCCAGGGGAGGCATGTGCAAGGTAGGTCCGTTCAGTTATCCATCCACGGTCAAAACAACAGAAAGGCTGTGCTGAATCTCTAAAAATGTTTCTGGCAGGCTTATGCGTCATCAAAGGTGTCATAAAGACAAAATAATTCCGGTGGCTATATATTTCCGACTATTCTTTACTTAGTCACCTGGCATATTCTGGCCCTGCGCTCTTTGAATGCTATAAAAGTATGTTTCACTGTCTTTCCTGCTGCTGTGCAGAGCAAAAATGGACTTTTAACCCACTTGACTCAACATTCTATTATTACAGCTTTAGACTGAACCTGCACCCCAAAACAGTGGCGAGATAGGAAAACACATCAACAGGGAGAAAAAAAAAATGTCAAATGCTTATCACTTTCCCCTGCCTGCAGCTTTCCCTTGGCTTGAAAATGTCTGTGATGTCGAAGGCAACCTTTCATCCCTAAAAAGTTGCCGTTTTGCTTGTACAGAAAATGTACTGTCTCAAGAATGTGCTTTATCAGTTTGACATTATGAAGTTGTGACAATTCAACTTTTAGAAAGATATAGCCAATAGTGCTGTTCAAATGACTTGAAGGATTGAACATTACGTGGTCTCACTGAACATGGCAGTCCTTCCAAATATGTTCACAATGAATCAGAGGGAATCGAGGATAAAATAAGCAAATGTAAATGTGGTGTGTATTGTTGTCACGTAGTTCGTCATCATCCAAGACAGTATATATAATTATAAAGATATAATTAGGTTAATGCAACCTAATCTTCTGTCTATCATTATCTATGTCTTATCAAAGGGAAAAAAAATAAATAAAAAAGATGCGGAGGCCATTGTGTATTAATCCTGATTTGTTATTTCCATCTCAGAGAGTATGTACCCAGGGAGATAAAAGTTTTGCATGAGAAAGGCTTTCATTATATTAATTAGTTTGGGATGTAAATTGTGGTGTTGTGTTACAGTAATAGTCATGTGCTCCTGATATTTATTAGTTTTTTTGTGTTTTTTTTATGAGCAAATGAGATTAGATATAATGTGATTTCTTATTTCTTGCCTTTTTTTTTATTTTTTATGTCCTTTTTTAGTTATTTATTTTTGAACATTGTCTCCTCTTTGTTAATCTTGTTGAAAGATTAGACTTCTGTTCAGCTTCATCTGATATTGAGGTTTCTCATAAATGACAAAAGCTTTTGATCGTATCAATTACCGGCTGTGCCTCACTGAAGTCAAAGGCACAAAATCACACAAATCCACTTGCACATATCCCTATATATAGACATATACACACGCGCACACACACAATGGAGACGGGGAATTGCTCTGCTCGATAATGTTCTTGCAATGAAAACAATATGGATATGAGTCACAAAGATCAGATATTTTTTGATGTAAAAAATCAGACGTCTTATCAGCTGATTCCACATTGCAACATACATCTAGCTTTTCCAAACTTGCCGAAGTGGTGTTTCACATGCCTTTGGCCTCTGGGTTTGGAAGTGATGTTAAACCTGGAAGCTGCTATCTTCATGCACCTGATCCATTAGTCAAAAAAAAAAAAAAAAAAAAATCAGCCATGGAACACATTTTACCGACTGATATCTCCCGCTAAATGATAGCACAAATTGTTTTCCGGAACGCGCGACCCCGGCAGGTCAGCAGACTCATTTGTAGTCAATCTTCATGCACCCCCGCTGCTGTGTATGGCTGCGGGTCTGACAGGGGTTGCCTAACTAAACAGTAAATCAAATTATCTTCTCACTTTTGTCACGTAATGGAAGTGTCCCTCGGGTGACAACCTTGCACTTGTTGTTCCCTGCTGATATGTGTCAGATTTTATAAGGCAGGCCTGTGGCTCCCGCTCGTGTGGTGCAGAAACTGTAATTACTGTTGCCTGGCAGAGATGCCCTCAATTACAAACAAACTTTGGTGCATACAAATTAAGAAAGCCACTTTCTGTTCTGGATTTCGAGATATGGATATGGATTGCTATGTCGCACCCGCATGTTTTTTTTTTTTTCTATATTAACCATTTACGGTGTCCACGGCTAGATTAACTCCTTCAGGGAGCCCTACGGCAAAAAAATTAGCTGTGGACCGCTACTGACCCTCTGTTCCTACCACTCTGTGTATTTCATATGCATCCAGACCCCTTCAAGCGCCCATCAAGCACACAGCAGGCTCCACATGACAGATTAAGTATGTTTTGCCTAAAGCTCGAGGAAACCAACCAGTCCTTCTGCGCTGTAAATCTACCTGGCCCCAGGTTTGCTGTGTGCCCAGTACTTTGTGGGAATTTGATTAAACACTAATTCATTTAGCAATGCACACCATGTAAGCACATTATCAACAGTAAAGTAATAAACGTTGCAAAACTAGACAGTCCCTCTACAAGCAAGAGCCCCAAGTTAATAGTTAGTTAATAATGCATTATTGGTATATTTCCCCACTTACTGTACCTCCAGTGATATCAAGCACTTCCAGTTTTTACATTTGACCATAGAGAATTCCATTTGCTAATAAAAGCATACAAAATGACATTTGCAAAATTGACCAATAGCAAGATTGATCCAGAAAACAAAGTGGGAGTTACAGTAGGTTAAGTCTCCAACCTCCATACTAACTGTTTTAAGTACAGTCCTGTTGGTAATAGTGTTGATATGTTTTATTGACAAAACAAATAGCTCATGGGGCCTATTGCATAGTTTCTGCATGTACCCATTTTTGGCACATCTGCGTTATCTGCAATGTAACAGAGAACAATCACCTAGGATACTCTGATACATAAGAATACGTTGTCTGAATGTGATTAGATCTGATGAAGCTATAAGTCGCACCTTTTTATATGATTTCTTTACATAGACGAGCCTGACATCACTGTTGTAACAAGGTGTGTTAATATTACTTCAGGCCCTCTGGGGCTATGGATGTACTTCCCTCCTTTCACAATATGCCAAAGCAACATCAATTTAGAACCCCCCTTCAACGGACAGAGACAAATAGTAAATGGATTCCCTCCTAATCAGTAAACACAATATGAATCTCATCAATATAAGACAATACGTTAACAATAAGTCAAGGCAAAGCTAGGTTATCAGCCATGTAGGCATGTGTGCCCAGCTGCAACACTAGGAGATCAGTCTTTTCAATTAAAAACCTGCAAACATCACAGGCAAAGAGTCTAAGTCAGTCTAAAAACTGGTATAACACAAAAACAGAAGCTATTGTCTCACTTTCAGAAGTATGTTTTCCTGGTATCAGTAAGTAGGCCACAAATATATTATCCTCATAATTTTTGTATTTTGTGTAAATATTGGGTCTTATTCAGTGTATGTTTGTCAATATCGAGTAATAAGAGAGTGGAATAAAATGTCTCCTGAGCTGAACGTTGTCGTAGTCTTGCTGGTCCGATGTGTAGCGCTGACCATGGTGCTGATCATGTAACTGTCACAATGTTGCTGTTTTAACAACTTTGTTTTGCACTAATAACTGACATCGGCCTTGGACTGTCTGTGTATGAATTGTAAGGCTTAATAGTGGGGTGAAACTACACAACTTACTTACATACTGGCCATTCTTATTAATAGGCTGCACTATCGGGCAGGGCTGGACTGGGACAAAAAATCGGCCCTGGCATTTTGGTCCAGACTGGCCCCATCACCGCCCGTTTGTGCTGTGTGCACCATGTTTTGTTGAAGGCTCTATTTGAGGAAATACCTTCAAATGTGGTTGTTTTGTATACTTGCCAACCTTGAGACCTCAAACCTCAAAAAATAGGGAGGGTTTCAAAACCAAAGCGGGGGGTCTGGGGGTCCTCCCCCAGAAAAATTTGAGTTTCAGAGACTTTGTTTCCTGAATTCTGGTGACTTTAAAACAATGAAAATAACAAAATAATAAGTACACCGCAACAGCATTTTATGTTGAACTTCTAATTTTACCTTTAAATCTCTGGAAAGAAAATTGAATAATTTGCCCCTCTGGCATAAACTTTGCGTGTGAATATCTAGCACAAACTAATATTCATAAATTATAATTCATTTTTTTGCCACTGCTGTCCCTTTTTAGGATTATATTGCTTTACAGTGCCAGAAACAGTGATGCTGAATTCCTTATTAAAAAAATTTGAGAATTTCCGCTGGGTCTCATACAGTATATCAGTAATACATCAGATCATCATTAATGTTTGTTGAGTCTAATTGGACCTATCATATTCAGACTCTGATGGGGGGGGCCATTTATATTCCAGGGGTGGCCCGTGCCGGCCCCGGCCCCCTCTTTGGCCCCGCCCCTGGCAGACACACAGAAGCAGACAGACAGAGAGAGATGGATAGTAAACAGAAGAGGATCAGAATCACATGTTGACCAGCGCAGAGAAATGCGCTTCTGATGTGAACAGCCAGGCTTCAGCTTGAGCGGAGATTAATAGCGCAGCGCTTCTGTCCCCTATAGGAACCCACGCGGCGCACATCCGCTGGCGCTGCGCCGTTATGTATCACCATTATGAATCTCCCAGAGAACCTGATATGGAGAGGGCAGAGGAGAATACCGGCAGCTTGTGAGAAGCTCCGGTACGCATGAAAAAGTCACGGTACGCCAAGGAGTAAAATGAGTAATTAATTCATATCAACTGAACCGAATTTTAAGTCATTTGTAAAATATACAGTAACATATTTCATGGTAACCTTCATAATATTGAAATATTCAATATGAATCTGTTGTTGCATTAAAAAGTCTCGAAAAAAAAAAAAAAAAAATGCCCGGCTAGTTACATCCTCTAGCTGGGACAGAGTGAGCTGATCATCATAAATATACACAGGAATCCTATGTGGTTTCCTTGGCCCAATATTGTTCATGCTGGCGGTGCTGCAAATAGATAATATTATAATTTATAATATATATATTTAAAGATTTTTTAAGCTCATGTCTTGTGAGGCCCCTGGTACTCGGAGCCTGGGACTTAAGCCCCGGTTAGCCTGTGCATTGAGGAGCCATTGGGTGTGTATGATGTCTGTGTGTTCTCAATTTGACTTATTTGACTCTGAGAAGAAACGTTGTTAGTAGTAATTGGGTCAGTTAGGAGACAGGTCAGGGGAATGTGGCTGGGAGGAAGTGGTGGGCAAATATTACTGCAAAAATGCAGATGTTTTTTGTGTCTTTTCAGAGAGCATTAATTGTGCCTATCCGAATAATTAATTTGTATATGTTTACACCTCTGCTGGAAGATGCTGAATGGTTGGGGTGAAGATAATCAACAAAGTCCATTTACAAGATATTCTATTCATACTAAGTACTCCTAATGTAATACTTAAATAATACATTTTCAGTGTAATTTTTTCAATATCTCAATTGTGGAAATCTCAAAGCCTCAACAAATGAAATTCAAACTATCTCCATTATAGATACCAGAGGAAGTGAGTGGGACAATATACATTTTTGACACTGACAAAATGAAACACAACCATCCTGGGGCCTTTGGGGCCCCTGGGGCCCCGGGCCCCTTCTTTTGCCTATAGGAAAATGTATGACAACATATCCCACTCTGGTGTTCTAGAATTTAGAAAGTATTACAATTAATTATTTACCTGGTATCTAATTCATATTCAAAAAGGCTTTGTATTAGTTAAGACTAGTTCATTAGCCTCTACAAACACATACATATAACTGAATTAAAACAGAAGCCCTATGCGATTTCTCTTCGACAAATTGTTGTCTTACCTTTCCTCTCAATAACAAAGTCCCGAGGGAATTCACAAATAAACCCATTTCTTTATGATATGAATTTATTCCCTCATTATGATTGAACTTATTCAGGCAGAATAACCTTAACTGTAACTTTTTAATTAAGTTCCATCAAACAGTGTTTGCATGTCTAATTTAGTCCACTTTGATCTTGTGCGAGGTTGCTTGCGAGAAGTGTTCCACAACATCACTACAAATCAAAGTAAACAGTGGGATCAGGTGCGGCTATATGTAGTGGAATAAGTGGACCTGTCTAAACAAAGGATAATGCAAATCATCAAAGATTAAAGGCGGGCTGTCTCAAAGTTTGTTTCAGGAAAGAATTCTGGGGCCCCATTAATGTTCTGTACTGGAAAAGATCATACTAATGGTCTCACCAATCTTGTGTTTTCACCATTGGTCACTGAACCGCCAAACCACGTAAACACCATATGGTCGCAGCTGCTGGTCCAATTCATTCTGCTAGCGGTTCTCAAAGTTTTGTTGACATGAAGAACTATGTGGCCCAAGCTAATTCAGCTGACTTTGACATCCAGTTCGGCTAAAGTTAGAACTTTCCTCCTCTCACATCCCCCGCTTGACCTATAGCCACATGCAATTAAAACGACAATAAAGTCATGTTTTCATTATAGGAGAAAGCGAGCCAGCTGGTAGAGATCCAAAAGAGGTGTCTAGAGAAAAGACAATGGCTATATTTGAAACCGCCTATTACACTTAGGAACCCAGTATGCAGTATACAGTACATACTGTGTTTCTCAGTAGTATGTAGGATGAGAGTAAAAGTGATTTATTTTGCAGTATGCTAGGTCATGCTTTGGGCTTTAAACAAGCTGTTAAAGCACTGGACAAAAAAACGAACATGTACCATGATTGCAATATTAAAATAAAACACAACTTTGAACTGTTTTGGTTGTGACCAATGTTTGTTTACTTGATAAGATACTGCATGGTTCAGCTCCATCACCCCTTAAACTATTTAATCTAACAGCTCATTGTGAAATAAGACAAACAGGATCATCAATGAGGGGAGACAGTAAATATAAAACATTGATCGACAAAATTTACTCAAACTGCTTTTACAGCAACAAAATACTGGACTGATATCCCTACAGATATTAGAGTAAGGGTCATATTGTCTCAGCAGGTATCTCTCTGCCCCGTCAGAGGCTGCTCTTTCCATCGCCTCTTCCCTCGCCACTGTGCTGCCCTGTAGCCACTCTGTGAGCGTCACTGGCCGGCTCTCGAGCGAGCTACGCCTTTAAGCGATTGTGTAGCTTTTCAACTCCAAAAAAGCAGATAACCACAGGTTCCTGTTATTTTATAATGGACATTTTCGTTGAGATATTCAAACAAGGCATCCGTAAACAGGGAAAAAAAAGTCTCTTGTCTACGAGAGCGGTCTCTTGAGAGAGCTCCAGCCAGCTCATGGCGGGGTTTGTGAGCCCGACTGCATGGCTGCCTGGCCGGCAGGCGCTAGCTAGCTATCACGGCAGTTTGTGGAGCTTCTAAACTCTGAAAATGTTGGAGCAAATGCTCGATTCGCCATCTAATATCGTTAAACGGCTAATATTCAAAATATACACAGTTGCTTTCTTGCCTTTACTGATGAAATGGCAACAAAAAATATTTAAAAGAAACTTGCTGTTTTTGGCCACTGTTGTTGTGACCATAGACTGTACTGTTCTAGAGCTTTGCATTGTGGGATACAGTAGGCGAGGTAGACTGGTCCGGTGCATACTGGAGATTTTTTCCAAATCAGTACGACATCCGGTTATTTTTTGCATACTGTAGATTTTGCTTTTGTTTGCATACTGCATACTACACACTACATTTTGGCCCAATCAGTACGTACTACTAGTATAGTATGCAGTTTCGAATACAGCCAATGTATCTGCATGCTGACTCTTTGTCCCAGCATCCTCAGCTGCAGAGCAGGTGGAAACGCAGGAGGGTGGGGGCCAGTGGGAACTTTGCTATCTTGGCATTGTAGTGGGTGTGAAGTTATTGTTCCAAACCACAAGAGTACAGGCTGGAACGTAGGAAGCAAAGTAAGACATCTGTGCACAAATCCAAGTATTTGTTACAATATTGGTTTTCAGTTACAAGTCGATCCTCCCCCTGGAGCAATATTATAGTCATTCTGTGCAGAGGGGAGGAGAAAATCCCTCTTTTTCCACCTTTAGTTTAACACCGATATGTTTTTGTGTTCTGCTTTCAGCGGAGGAGACGATGGCTGTTGTTTTGATTCATTGGTCGCTAGCACGGTGGTCCTAATCATGCACCATGGAGTGTATAATTGACCCCCTCTTGCAATTAGCATTAATTAGCGCCTCTGTTGGTGGATAGCACAGCCAGCAGAATTGCACCATAACTGTCCCGCAGTTTCTGTGGTGCACCGCTGGCTCGGCTTCAGCCAAACGACTGCTGGGACCTAAATCAGTTCCTGAGCTGGCTGGGTCCCCTCACAGCTGCTCACGGGATGAAGGAAGCTTGGCCCTGCTGGACTACAGAGCGAGTCTCATGAGCAGATGCATGGAGCTGTGTTTGGATTATCTTTGTTTGACACTGCTCTGTTGGAAGTCATTATAGCCGGTTACTTTACAGCAACATCCTTTCAGGGAAACACCCAGACACACATCAGGATATGAGGCTTCATACAGTATTGTGGATGTATTGTGTTCTTTTTATTTGAACCCAATTGCTGTGTATGCTCAAAAATGTTCAAAACTCTATGAATGGACAAAAATGTTTTATATAGACGCTAGACGCTGTAGTCTTAAGGCCTTTACACACCAGGGGTGTGATGAATAAATGAAGCAAAATACTCGCCTGCGATATATGTCTAGGGGTTTTATTGTGAAAGGTATGAACGGCAGAGGACACCAGGCTAGTAGTCCCATCGTTTGGCCACTACAAAAATTGGAATCAACGACTGGCGCTCTTCCTGGGTGCTTGGCACACACGGACACACCAGCCTCTGATCAGCACTACGCCAAATTTATCAATGCTAATATAACACCCTGCCCTGGACTCAATACACAGTCTAAAACGGTTGATGCGCGAAAGGGCCCAGCTACAATAATAAAACTGCAAAAGAATTGTCATACTACGTGTGCACCTGACAGGTCCTGGGCCCCTGCAGCTGCACCAGTTGCACAGCTGATATTTACGCCATTGCTTAGCAGCTACATTTGTATATTAACAATGGATCAAATGACTGCGTTTAATATGAAAGAGGTCACTCATGGTGATGAACCCACAGACAATCATCATCCAACTGTGCTGTTCCCATTCCTGTTCCCATCTTGGTGTTATATTCACTTCTGATGGAAGTGCCCTGACCTCATTGAAACCACAACAAAGCAAATATGCACCCTCTCTTCTGCATTTCTGTATGGATGTGAGGCATAGTTTACGCATCTCTAAAAAATCTTTTGAGACGCTCTCCAATGTGAAAGCCTTGCTTGGAGTGAGGACCTTCAGACCCTCCTTGGCCTGTTTCTTAGAGGCAGGGCTTGCATCAGTACAGACTTTAGTAACAGAAAAGCAGGCCAGATTTAGCATGAATTGGCTTGCATGATGAACTGTACTCAGATAATATGTTTGAACATGATGGTATTGTTTGGCAATTTTACCAATGTGTTAATAGAATTGTGTCGCATATGGGCTTATGAGATTTAAGTGAATAAAGCAAATAATTAACTAACCAATGTAGGGGAAATGTATCAGTTGCTTTGGATAAAAATGTTTGCCAATTGGAATGAATGCAAATCTTAAGAGCAGATTTGAATCTCTGAAGGCAGTGTGTTGAAGTCTGTTGAGAGTTTAAAGTTCTGTAACATGGCCAATATTAAACTGCAAACATGATGAATAGCAATCTGTCATTGCAATGTTTTAATTTGAATTAGCTTCTATTTTTCTCCATTTAATATATAGCTAAAACCTTTGAAACATTATTTATTAATTTATTTCATTATTTAAATCTTTGTTTGAATTTTATGAATGGCGCATGCTATTTGATCTTGTAGTAAAGCTGTTGAAGCAGTAGGCTTTGGACATGTATTAGATGAAATGTACAGTTTTGCAGTGCTTTCCACAGAGTGTACAGAAGAAAAGCAAGTTAGTTGGTGCGCCTCCCCATATAATGGGCTAAATTAATACTACAACGCACAAATGTGTAACATTTCTAAATGATGTGTTAATCAGTCTTCATTTTCAGACTGTCTTCATATGCCTCAAATTATAATTTGCCTTAAGAACTGTTTTTTTCTGTCATTCATCAAACAAAGCTATATCTGTATTGGCCTTGATTTGATTTTAAAGTGATAATATTGTGTTTTCACACAAGCATATGCATGTTACTATATCGCTATAGCGGAGAGCATGGAGGATTTTACATTTGGCGTCTAAACTCATGTCGTCTGGTACTGTAGGTTGTGTAAGGGAACAATACTATTGTGCATGATGGGTACATGTGGTTAGCAGTTTTATATCTCTAACACTTCACAATAAAGTAAGTTAACAAGGATCAAGTACTATAGAGTAGACTATTATAAGGAAAAGCAAAAACGGTAAGTAATGGTAAGGTAATCATGAAGTAATGATGCGTTCCCAGTACAGCACAGTATGATGCACGACTTTACTGGAGGGGACACACACAAAAACAAGTAACTAATCTGTACTGAATAAGGAAGCAATGATTCGTTGTTGGTTATATGCCATTTAACATCTGATCGAGAGGTAATCAGGACAGATACATTAAGGTATTGGTCAGCATGTAGATACACAGATGTCTAGGAACTAATCATTAGACTCTGGTTCATTGACTTAGTATGTTGCAGTCTGTTCTCAAGTAACATATCATTCCTGAATAGGTAACTAATGTATTAAATGCCTCCTAACTTCCTGTATAAGCAATATGTTGTTGTTATATAACATCTGAAGTTAGAACAGACTAAATATATATTTGGTCAGGCCAGAATGACTTAGACCCACATTGTCACTTCAAAACTGTGATGTGCTGTGTTAGGAGTGTCTGTTTGTGTGAAGATCTTTGCCAGAGAACTATTTAGATCTGCCATTTGCTTTCAGTTTAACTTACTTATGTGACAGATCGGTGCAGTTTGCTATGTGGGGCAACATTTCCACAGCGGGAAAGTTTAGATAAATCAAAGCAAAGTCAATCAAAAAGGCTTCTTCTGCCTGGCAACTTATGTGACACCATCTGAGTTCGAGTAAGAGAACCAGAACAATTAAAAAAAGTCAAAAACAGTTCCATGGAAGTGAACTGTACATCCAACAAAGTGTCAATATTCAAGACTGAAGCACATGACAAACAAACCATCATAATGGTTCTATTGTTGGAGGTTAGTTTTTTTTTTTTTTTTTTAGCCACGCTAGCAGCGTGGCTCAAGGGTTGAAGATGTTGGTCTGTCGGTTGCTCAGTCCTAACCTTACCTTTTCCAAGCCGTCATTTGAAACTGTTTGGAAAAGGGCAGGAACTTTCAAAATAATACTTGGTGGGTGATTGGATGAACCATCTTTCAATCAAACTCTTGCCGAAGACAGTCGGGAGAAGAGCAGAAACATCTTTTCCATCGAGAAAAGCCTTCTGTGCCGTTATATGCTCTTCTTTCAATGGAGAAATACTCTCCAGTTTTGCTGCTATTGCAGCATCTACGTTAACCTCTACAGGAGTCACCATTGTTGTTTAGAACAGTCGCCTCTCCGTGTCGCGTCACCCACACTTACGCCCGTAGCTGCAGTAGCTCCTCAGATGATGCTGATTGGTCAGTGGTCTGGCTTGCTGGATACAAACGCATTACTTGGAGCCTGACAAGATGGATTTTCATGTGATGAAAATTCATACGAGAATCTAGCTGCCATGCAAGGTGATGTCAGTCCAGCACTTTGGTCCAGACTGAAATATCCTGACAGGTATCAGAGAGATTATTTATATAATATTGTACAGACATTGATGGTCCCCAGAGGATGAATTCTACTGTCTATAGTGATCTCCTGACTTGTCCTCCAGAGCCTCCATGAGGTTGAAATGTTTTACTGAAATGTCCCGACAACTACTGGATGGATTACCATGAAATTAGTACAGATATCCACAGTGCCCAGAGGATTTGAGTCCTAATGACTCATACTTTTCATCTCGCACAATCATCAGGTCAAATTTGAATCTGTTCAATACTTTGATTTAAGAGCAAATACCGACAAAACTAATGACATTCCCATCAGCCTTAAGGCCTTTAAACACCAAGGGCGAGACAAAGAAAGGTCACGAAAATGCGAATAACTCACCTGTGAATATTACATGTCTAGGGCTTTTATTGTGAAAGGTAAGAACAGAAGGAGTGGATCTTGTCTGCGCTGCCTTTGTCAACGTTGAAAGGAGTAATAAACTTGGTCGTCTTTGTTCGGACTACAGAGCCTCTGTGTTGTTGTTTCATAAATATAGGCGCAACTCAACCCGTTCTGCACATAATGATTGGTCGATGCCTTTATTCGCAGTGCGAAAGCTCAGAAAATCAACCTTGTTCCGAAAAAAAGTCACTTTTTTGCTGCGTAATATTCACATTTTGTGTAAAATTATATATGACAAAAACAACAGTTCGAAAAAATATATTGATGTACGGATAAATCGCACGAATAAATGCGTCTTGTGTATAAAGACCTTTAGCTGCAAATTACAAATTTAAGCATGCTACATGGTGGAGATGGTAAACATTATACCTGCTAAACTTCAGAATATTACCATTGTCAATGTGAGCATTGTAACATGGTTGTAGACTCTTACTGTTCCTTATTATCTCAACTCTTACCTAAACATTCTGTATACACATTAAGTGATGAACTATCATGGTAAATCTTTCTTTACATGCCAGATCTTCTATTTGAACATGCATACTAAAATGTAGGAACCATTTTCACAGGCGTTATGTAGATATTGATGTTCCCTAGCTTGTAATCCTGTTGGTTTAAACCTAATATTCTTTCCCCCAAATGTATTATTCATCCTGTGAGATGTTTCGATGTGGGAAATGAAACAGTTGGCAGGCTTCTCTGTCCAGAGCCTCAGGTAAAAAAATGATGACTGTAACTAATCTCCAGCTGGGCCCTGTTAGAACCGATCAATACCATTAAATTAAAATCAAAATACCCAAAATCAAAATATTAAGTGTCTCTCTCTCTCCCTCCTTCGCGCACACACAAATCCTCACACATCCATCCACCCGCCTCAGTAATGTATTTGTAACATTGCAGCTTTGCACAATAATGATCCAAAGACGGTTATGTTTCAAGGAGCACATCGACTCCAGGTTGTGAGCTCTTGTAGAGATGCCGTCTCTCTTGCCGTCACCTTTGATCGTGATATGCATATTTCATGACCAATGTAATGTCAATGAGTCCTAGACTAATCCACCTCGGAGCCACGGGGAGCACACCCAATGATAAGGGTGAGTGAACTCAAACAGGCCGAGATAAATATTGTATTTTACGAGGAGGAGAGAGAAAGACGCGACGGGGCCAAGGGACACGGAGTCGTCGGGAGGTGAGATACGGGGAAGGATAGCCAGAAAGGGAAGTATTTGAAGATGGAGAGAACGAGACAGACGCGGAGGCCGAGAGATAGCGAGGAGAAAAAAACAGAATAGGGCTTAGGTTATTGCAGGCCAAGTGTTGCTGTCAAGAGACACTGAATGCTGGTATGAGCTGAATTTCTGTCAAGTTTACACTCTCCTCTCTACATTGACCCTGACAGCATACAGTATTCAGGTCAACAGCAGCTTGTTTCATTATTGACTCATCTCCGATCCATGCATCATTAAAATCTATTAATTTCCTCAAACAACCTTGAATTGATGAAACAGACTGAAAGCTCAAAAATTTGATGTGAATCTTTTATGACCGCTGCATGTTTTAATCATTACAAATATGTTCTCACCCCCAGATCTTTTTTTTTCTGTTTCAATATGGCCACTGGGAGATAGATCGAAAGACACCCCGGTGAGCTGGCAAATGGCTCATACCTACCACGCAACAGAGCAGCGGGGGAGCACGGGAAATTAAACTCATTCATAGGAACACACAACATATGAGGCTTACTAATTTGCCAGACGTATAAGTTTCTTTTCTCACACTTTCTCCATCACCCCTCTCGTCCCCCCCCCCCACCCCCCCTCCCCCTTTGCCTCTCTAATAGCTCGAGCTCAGAACGAAAGAAAGAACACTTCAGTTACGCATTCCTGTGGAAATGCGTTTGATTCTGGGAAGCTTTTGATGCAGATGACTTTTGCCTCAAAGCGCCTTGTCCCGGCCCTCCGCGCAGGCTCTTTGGAAGTGATGTGACACCGGATAAATGATTATGGGGTCCTCCATCCCCACCGGCGGTGAAGGGAAGAGGTTATGTGTTAATACAGGAAGAGAGGTTGTATTTTATGTCCAATGATTAGCCTTCTTAGACCTAATTATGTCCCTGGGGACGACGGCACTCCTCTCCTCCCCTTCGCTCAAACCTTTTTCTCCTCTTCCTTTATATTTTCTCCTGTTCCTTTCCTCCTCTTCTCTTACTCTACCCCCCACCCCCGGGCCCTCCCTTTCTCTCTCTCTCTCTCAGGTAACAGACACTCTAGATTCCCTGTTCTTTCAACATGAGCAGACCTTTTCCCCCAAGTAACCCAAGTCAGCCTGAACGATTGACACTGGTGTGACTGCGAGAGAGAAAGAGAGGTAAGGATGGGCAGACAAGCAGGAGAAAACTACATGAACATTGCTGATTTTTTTTTGGGAGCAACAGAGATGAAGAAAAGAAAAAAAAAAGAGGGAAAGAGAAAGAGAGAAATGATTTCCACTACACTGAAACCCTCCTCTCTTGATTGTGCATCAATCCCTGGCTATCTCGCAGCTGCAGATGGAAGTGGAGGGAACCCGATTCCACCTCGGTCTGAAATCTGAATAAAACATGCTCTCTGCTTTTACAGTTCAAGGCTGCTATAAAGGCATACAGGGTCCTCTAAACTCCTAGAAGTGGGGCTCCCACTCAACAGATGCCAATTTGGCACGCTGTTATGAGTAATAGGAGTGTGTGATGATCTTCAAGTATGAGCACGACACCTTTGGGGTGACAAACTTTGTTCTATTGCAGTTACCTACTTTGTTGCTGGTTTCTGAAAGTTTTATCCAGGTTTGTTGAAGACAGGTTGAAATAGTTTAAAAGAAACAGCTTATTTAAATGGAAATATATTCAAGTTGTATACCATCAGAAAAATATTGGATTGATGTTGGTGCCACTTACATGATTTATCAATAAGCAACTTCGGAACTCTCTGAAAAGTGAAGCCAATGCGCAAGTGCCTAAAACTTGTATTATATCTAACAGCCAGCAGGGGGCGACTCCTCTGGTTGCAAAAAGAAGTCTGATTGTATAGAAGTCTAAGAGAAAATTAGTCTACTTCTCACTTGATTTATTACCTCAGTAAACATTGTAAATATGAGTTTATGGTCTCAATCACTAGTTTCAAGTCTTCTTCAATACAGCATGATGTTCATTCAGTAAATTATAGTCCCATTTAGAGTCAATTAGACCATAAAGCAGGGTATGCTTTAGGGCGTGGCTACCTTGTGACTGACAGGTCGCCACCACAGCGTTGTCCGGTCTGGGAGTTGTCCGTGTTTTCATCTTACAACTTGAACTCTTTTTCACAGTGTGTTTTTTCAGTTCATGAAACTTAATTGTAACATTTTTGGTCGCCTAAAAATGTCTTATTCAGAGTTTGGTTATACTTAGCTTCACCCTCTCGTGTCACTTCTGGTTGCAAAAAAACAAGATGGCGGCGGCCAGAATGACAAACTCGAGGCTTCAAAACGGCAGTCCGCAAACCAATTGGTTACGTCATGGTGACTACGTCCATTTCTCAGTGTATGGTGGCTATTAGTCATTTACAGACTAAATACAATCTAATATCAAATGTAACAACCTTTATGATTTGGACAAACAGCCAGCCAGAACATTCTGTGCCAATGCAGGAGTTAGTGTGACCATCATAGGTCGGCTGTAAGCATTAAGTACCAGCATCCTTTGTTTTTCTATTGTTATACTATCACAGAATATTGCTATAGCCTACTATTGATCAATGTTATATTTTTCTCATTTAATCATGACCATTTTGTTCCCTAAGGTTCACCCTTCAATTTGAATTATATCAAACCTCATTTGTGATACTATTAATGCTCAGCAGTTTTTCAGCAGTAGCCATTCAATGTTCAACCAAACATCGCCAAATATGGATACACAGATGTGTACAATGTATCCTTATACAGTGGTTTGTATGTTTTTCCGTACGTTCTCCTACAAATGTCAATCAACCAGCCCGGTTTCACCAAATGGCATAATGAATCACATGGTGAAGTCATTTTGCGTGCAATAACAACGCCTTTGTTTTTTTTTGACGTGTCATGTGTTCGCCATCTGACTGCAAAGCAAACGCATCCGCGTCTGCTACACTCAGAACTAGTGACGTAGAATAAAAAGTGAGAAAGGCTGCTTACGGTGCGCGCGACAACAAGTACAGGACTTTCGACCAGGAGACCAGCGTTCAAGACCCATTTTTGTGTCCCAAATTGTTGTTGAGTTATTTTGAAGTTATATAAGTGACGTGTTTTACGTACTTATTTTAGGTTGTTTACGTACATATTCTACTTAGTTGATATATATTTTAAGCGCAACCATGATGTTTTTCCTAAACCTAGTGGTTTTGTGCCCTAAACCTAACTGAGGCCTTTACCAAAGTATTATTGACTAAACATAACTGCGACCATTTGACGGTAACGGCGTTGCGAAATGCAAAAGCCGCTTCATAGCGTTAAGAATGTGCCACATAAATGACACACAAAAAGGCTAAATGCGTTATCATGACACACGGAATGTCCTTAAAATATTGTGCCATTTATACACCTTCCCATGAGATCAGGTTGTCAAAATGTGTCAATTCCCACTCATTACATGCATACAGTCTTTTCAAAATAAACTTCCGTCTTCACAGGAAACAACGTGTTTAAAAGTACTTGGTTAGGTTAAGGAAATAATTGTGATTTGGGTTAAAATAACTATGGAAATGGCTTTACGTACGGAAGTTATGTGACAAATAAATCAATGTTGACTTGTGGTTTTTATAATACGCTTGCCATTACCATCAGTAACCACCAGCGTTGCCGAATCAACCAAGATTGATAAAAGATTAAGAATGTAACCTTTAACCGGTCAATCATTAGTTTAGTTTGGTACGGTGTGGATATTGCAGAACCAAATGGAAAGCAACATTAAACGTGAATACTGATAGAAAACATTTTTTTTTTTTTAAGATAAACAATGATGTTGACCTGCTTTGGTTTCCTCTACTGCAGACACAACATCAATTTATTGCTGCACCCCAAAGTTACATTCCTTCACACCACCAGAAAAAAAAAGGACACCTAAACAAATATGTAGGCGGCGAACAAAAACACCACGTTTTGTGTGTACAGAGGAAAAAAGTAAATGCCATCTAACAGAAGAAACAATTAAATAACAGGTACCAATCCAAGAAAAGTACTAAGTCTCTGTACTTTATATGTTCATATACTCTCATTATATTTTTTAACTCACTGAGGTTTAACAGACAGAAAATTACTCTACTTACTATTTTTAGAATATCTCCAGAACTTGCAGCTGCTTCGTCACCACCGTAGCTTTCTAATGCGGTGTCGGTTGCGATCGTATTCCTTTCAGATGGTTTGTAAGCCAGCTTGTAACAACAGTGTTTTTTCAGAGATTTCATAAAAAAAGAAAATCCAACAATGAAATTCTTCTGTGAGCTAATTTTTTGTGGAAAAATGGAAAGAAAAACACAAGGACTTCTCTGTAAAAAATGTAAATATCTTTTGATGTGTGTTGGTTAGAATGATATTTTTTTCCTCCCTGATTCCCAAGACTTGGGAGAACATTTTCAAAAGCCCAAAACCTCGTTCCTTATTGTTCTCTGTGTGGTTTAAATACATTTCTGTGAGATTTAATGGTCATTTTAATGATTTATACATTCATGTGACATCACTGCAGCCTACATAATCTGATAGCCCAGTTTGTCCTGAAAAAAAGATGTGTATGTCATGATTTTGCATTATAGTGTTGAGACTCTAGAGTAAATTTTACAAAAGGAGACCAGGTGGACCAAAAAGAGGGAAAAAATGGCTTAAACCCCAGAGGGTTAAAGAACGTTCACATAAAGCTAGTTGATAGAAGTGTTTCCTCGAGTTTTTGGATATGTGCTTAAAGTTTGCACAGAATTCAGAAGTCAAACATTGACAAATGTTTGCATCTCTGTGGATTTCCTGTTTCAGCAAAGCCATATCAACTCCCTTTCATAACTTCACATTTCTAAAGTTCAAAATGAAGTTAATCTGTGACTGAGCGAGCAAAACATCTCAGTTTGTGCATTTTGAAAGAAATTCTCATCTCTCATGGGTTGAATAGAAAGTGAATGGGAGATGTGTAACACCAATAACATGACATGAAGCTGTGATAATTGCAGTTTGATTGCTTTTGAGAAGAAATCTGATGAATCCAATGATTTGTCCAAAGCTGGAGAAACAGACAGAAAAACTCGATTTCAGACCGAATTACAACATTCATCACTGTGATCATTGCACAAGGGTAAGTGACACATAAGAAAGCACAAAGAGTTTAGCTCCACATTTAAATTTTAATTGTGTTCTTCTAGGTCTAAATGGCACGCTCGCTCTAAATGCAGCTCTGGGAGTGTGCTGAGGGTGGAAGTACTAACTGATTACTTAGATGACGGCAAAATGTGCCGTGAATTGGTGCGCCAGGCGGCAGAGCAGAACTGAAGTGAGCGTCCACTGATTGGCTAAGTGTGCAAAGTGCTTCTGGTTCTGCAGTGTGCTGCTCTCCATGCACACTACTTTTCAGAACGGAATCAGTTTTCAATTTGTATACAATGTGTGTGTATGTGTGTGCATTTCAAAGGTCTAGTATGGTTTTATGTCAAGCACTATTATTAGAATTGCCATAGAGTGGTCGTTTAGAGCAATGTTTCTGATGAGCTTGCATCTGCAGTGGTCATTACCACCGGTGACCATATAGAAATATGCATCGTTCTCACTTTCTTTTCTTTGTAAGATATTAATTTAACTTAGGGACTGTAAGAAAATTATTAGGATGGGGAAGGGTTTGAATAGTATGTTTGACTTTTAGAAAAAAATTAAAAGGGCTATTATTATTTGCCTTGACTTAAAAAAAATTTCCCCATCCCCCCATGAATACAATTGGGCTCATTGAATCCACAAGAGTCTCAGCTTTACAGTGATACCCAATTAATGCCATTCCAAGACTGTTTAGGGACCCCAGTAAGCAGAAATATTAAAATACACCATTTCAGAATAGGTGAAAATAACACATTTATACTGCATTCAAAAAACTGCATAGTTTTTGCCCCAAACTGCATGCGATTATAACAAAGTGGGCATGTCTGTAAAGGGGAGACTCAGCCTGAACTCTTAATTGACTAATCCCAAGGTGGGAAACTCACTTTTTGGTTCCAGAACAGCTCAGAGTCAGTTCAATCAATGTTGATCCTGAACATAAAACGCCATCATCAATGGAGCTCCAACACGATTCACCGTGGCAACAGGTAAATAAAAGGCAGAGCCTCTGTATTAATTCAGTGGATGTAGAGATGTTAATGCAATGTTTGCATGCAAACTGTGCAAAAAAACCCACAATGTTTTATGAAGTGTTATTCAATTCATGGTTCACCAGACTCACATTTTCTTAATGGATGATGAAGTGGAGGAATCTGACTGTGTATTACGCATTATATTTTAAACATAGCGTTCAGCCTTAATCTGATGGGGACAAAACACAGGGGCCAGCAACTGAAGATGAAAAATATAGTTGAAGATTTTAAAAAATGATATAGATCATCAAGACATAGAGACATGATCGTAAGCTCAGAATCTGATCCAGTAATAATGTTTGGTGAGTTGCACTTGAAAAGGCATCAAGGTTAAAATAGAGTAGATCAATAATTTTAACAGACAACAGACAAAGGGAGCACAAAGACTAAATACACAACCCGAGGCCTGTACTACGAAGCGAGTTCAACATACCCGGGGTATCTTCTCGTTATCTGGCTTAACCAACCCTAACAAACGAGATCCCGCTAAACGGTCCTACGACGGTGGTTATCAACTAAGTAAGTCAAACCACGGTTTCTCTATCTGGTTATGAGCGCGTTCACATGAACGGGGCGGTGTTTGCAACATTTGACCAATCACTAACATGGACAAGTCTACTGTCAGCAGACAGACAGGCAGAGCGGCACATATTACAAAGGAAGAGTAAACTATATTAGACAAATATGAAGAAGTTAAAAACATAATCCAGACTAAAAGTAACACAGTTGAAGATGCTAAATGCAGGAAGGACAGCTGGTGAAATAAAAAACTCCCGATGTGTTAATGTGTAAATTAACAGACTTAATTAATTTAACGGACCACTCAAAAGTCGGATAAAGTCGTTTAGATATAAATAGCTATAAAAAACGTTATGGACGGATGGGTTACACATCATTATACCAATTATTGGGTAAGGGGCTTGTATTACTATTTAGACCTTCTTTCAGGTGCGTCTCCGTCTCCGGCGGTGTAAAAAGGATTCAAGACCAAGTAAAGAAAAATAAGTATAAAAATATGATTCAAAGCGGTAAACACCCGCAGCATAAATCCAGCTGTCCTTCCTGAATTTGTCAGTTTAAACTGTGATGTTTTTAGTTGGATTATGACTTTAACTTCTTCGTATTTGTGTAATATCATCACACAATCTGCTCACTGAGCTCTGATTGGTCAGTAGGAGGTGCTTTTATACGAGTTGATCTCTTATCTGGAACATAACCTGCTCCGGAGCAGGTTAGGTGTTCAGCATAAGTTACCATGGCGATCTACCCCGGTAAGAAGTGATCCACCTTCGTAGGACGGAAAACCCAGGGTTAACCCTGAAGTTACCTCGATAACGCCAAATCCTGCTTGGTAGTACAGGCCAACGGTCTCACGGGAAGTATCACAACATTACACAGACATTTTGCGTGTCATGAGTACGCATTTCAGCCTTTCAGCCACACGAACAGCACCGCAGTTAGGTTCAGGCAAGAAAACCACTTAGTTAGGGTAAGGGAAAACCAAGTAAAAAATGTACGTAAAAAACGTAACACAACTATGAAAAACACGTCACAAACGTCAATGAAAAACAAGTGAAAGTCGTCACTAACGTAACAACAAAACAAAACACTGGTCAACAACAGTTTCGAACACCGGTCTCCTGGTTAAAAGTCTGATGTTTGTTGGGCCCATTCACCTCCCTTCCCGCCCACCATAAGTGGTCTTTCTTGCTTTTTATACTACGTCACTAGCACGCTAAATGCCTTGTGCATTATCGTGGCATTTATACACCTTTTTGTGCGAACAGTCTGCTAAATACACAGGGGAGGAAGGGTTATAACAAGGGACAGGTGACAGCAGGTCTAATGAGTGTCAGGTGAGAACAATCAGGGCGGGGCAGACAATCACACAGGCGGGAAAACACACAAAGACAGGAAGTGGAGTTGTTTGCACCAAAGAGGAGGTGAGTCCCTCCAGCTAAAAAAATGTAAGAATAAAAAAAAAAAAATAGAAAAGCTGTTTTGTTTTTTTTACCCAACCTTCCCCCTAATAATTGTTGTACAGTCCCTTTACAAGTTCTGTACAGACAGAAAAAACAAAAAAAAACTAATTACAGGAACTAAGATCTGATAACGTGTGTACATACAGAGAATGCTGGAGGAAGGAACAGACACATTAACCCTGAATTATCCTTGCATGATCAATATGTCAAAGCTTTGGCCTTGGCTTTAATGATTAGACTGTGCTAGTATATTAGCTTGATGCATTATAAATCCAATAGATTTGTCCGCCCGTGTATGTTTGCCCTAACATAAATGATAGTGACATAATAGAGATCAAGCTGAGTATTTAGTCTTAATTTTCCGCAGCATTGTTAAAAAAAAAAACAGTGGTTATTAATATTCCTCTGTAAGCGCACGCTGAACGTCTCTCTCTCTCTCTCTCTCTCTGCTGCCTCTAATTAAATGGGGTGAAACAGCCTTGTGTTTCACTTTTATGTGTTTCAATTTTGTCAGCAAGTTTCCCCACAATGCACCCATCTGAATTTCAAATGATAAATGAAAACCCTGCTCTTAGTAAAGTAATTCCATTAAAGGTCCACATTAAGGAAATAAAGACAAAAACCTACAGTATGTAATTGAATTCTCTGCGTTTGGTTTCTCATAGGGACCACAGTGGATGAGACCATCTATCGAATTTACTAATATTTAAGTGCCTCGCCTTCCCTGAAAACCACTCTTTTTTTTGCATAAATGAAACATTTGCATGCAGCCTTTCCTCTAAAATGTATTTCCTTTTTACTTCACTTGGATTAGATATCTGGGATTTATCTCCGCAATAACCAAATCACTGTCTGTAGTCGACTTCTTTGTACCCAAAGTTAACAGGCTTATCAGGTTTAATGAGGTCAAGTTTTGGGAGTTTCAAAACAACAAACAACCTCTCCGTGACTCAGAAGATTGATGAAGCCCGCAGTGCATGTTTGAATAATGTGAAAGACATGACAGAGGCCACTGCCAGTGGTTATTTTCTTGCTCCTGGCATGTTTGGCTGCAGCGGTGGCAGCCTTAACAGGGATATGGATCCCGGCCTGGGGAGATGTCTCAGCCTTGCTGTGTGGGATCATTATTCCGATGGACAAAGCAGTTATAAATAGGTTCATGGAGTTCTGGGCGGCACACTCTTTGTTTCCAGACCATCCCTATTTGTCTTATTGATCTGAATATGTGTGGCCACAGAGCAGCTGTTCGGAGGAGCTGCTGCAAAGATGGTCTGGTGCTGTTTTTACTTCCCGTTGGATTTGGAAACACTTATGTGCTTTATGTGAAAGTAATTTTGTATATTATATTACTTGTTCCTGTACTGCACATATTATTATTTTGTATTATCAATGATGACAATGTGTAACGGGAAAGATGTTCCCCATAGTGATGGATTCACAAAGCATTATCACCCAACTTCAAAGCTCTATGAAGCAGTTTAGCTTATTTTAGTAAATTGTTTTGGGGTTTTTTGGCCCGCATACTCCGTTCTTCTCTCATCAACCTTGTTTCCAGTCGCAACAAGCACTGATTAATCAATGTGCACTAACTGCCCAGCAACAAACAGCAGGCAGACAAACTTAGTGACTAGCTCAAAATGGCACTAAGAATTTAGTAAGGTATCTAAACTTCAAAGCAGCTATAATTAGCAGCTATTTTTCTATTGGCACACTTATACAATTTAATGCAATCCAAAAACAACAGATCTGACACAAACTCTACATTTAGAAAGATCAGTTTCTGTTGACATTTATGTTTATTATTGAGGTGATAGTTAGTAGTGGTCTTTGTACTGGGTTACATTGAAATGTGTTTCTAATATTGTTCTCATGTTTGTCAATTTGGTGGGCAAAATATTATAAACACCTCTTAAAGTGGCAGTAGGCAGTATATCTTTGGCATCATTGGGCAAAAATTCCATAATAATCTTTCAGCATATTGTAATTCAAGTGTTCTGAGAGATAATTAGACTTCTGCATCTCATCATGGCTCTGTTTTCAGGCTTTAGAAAATCTAGCCCGTGACGGCATACTTTGACCAATCACAGGTCATTTCAGAGAGAGAGAGCGTTCGTATTGGCTGTGCTCCGGTCATGTGAGCGGAACTTGGCGTTCCTCTACCAGATTTTACGATGGCGGCGGCGTCACAAACTTTCTCATTTTACAGCTAAACTGTACACTACAAGATGATTCTGAAAACATTTGAGGCAAGAAATAGGCATTAACGTAACATAATATTGATTCATATTTGATCAGCACTGCCTAGTTTGACCGTTTGGTCAGAGTTCGCGAGTGATTGACAGCCGGCTCTCATAGACGGCAGCTGGACAGCAGACCTCAGATCAGCTCTGACTGGTTGTTTTCCTCCGGTAAGTGAAATCTTTCAGATGCAGTTAGGAACACCGGAGGACACAGTAGGAATAGGGGCAAGATGATTTTTTTTTTCAGGTTACCTGTTTCATGTACTACTGTCACGATATAGCGACCGTTTTATAAAAATAACTTTTTTTAATCATATTTGCTCCAATCTCGCCTACTTCAGCTTTAATATAGGACAGTCCAGTTCAACCAACAGGTTCTTATCCTAATTCCGTGTCCAGACCGCCCGCATGAGCAGCGCCTGATGCCTGCCTCGCTCGTAATTCACACAAGGGTTGTTCACACCAGCTGCGTTTATGCTGCTGCTACATAAAGTTTGCCTTTCATAATGGCCATTTAATTCCATTATAAATGTCATTTATCTTTATTTTAGACAGAAAAAGGTTAAGAAGTGTGTGCTCATTTGTAAATAATAGTAATAATCCACAATTAAAACCCGTACTATATTCATTCATGGAGCCGTGCAAGTCACTGCATGTTTTACAACACTGTTCTGCACATATTTCAGAATAAAAGCTGTGTGGCTGCTCTAACCTGTTAACATGGACGACAAAATAAAAAACAACAGGTAACACATCCGTTACGCACTGCTCACGCGGGTGGTCTGGACATGCCGTGTTGCCCTGTTGCTGAAATGTGCTATACAAATAAAGCTGCCTTGCCGTAACTCGTCACATATGGCCACTTTGTCACGCTCCTTGGCATAACTTTATTTTTGGCATCAAAACCACTAGTTACCATTGGCATCACAATAGGTTTAGGCAACAAGTCCACTATAGTTAGGTTTAGGAAAGAACTACATGGTGGGGCTGAATATAATGTGAAAGTGAAACTTAATTCACAGGACATGGACAGCGGTCTCCTAGATGAAAGCCTTGTGTTTGTTCTCTTCCCTCCCTTCCTGCCCGGCGTTTGTCTTTTCACTCTTTAAACTACATCACCACACTCATTCCTGGCGCACTTTCTCAGAGCGTTTACTGTTGCGGTGAATGGGTTTACAATGTAAATAATCGAAAGCCTGATTGGTTCAGCACCACTGCAAACTACAACCTCTACTGTAATCATATAGTAAAATTAATACTTCTCTGACGTCAATCAAAACTGAACCTCATTATCTTTGTAAATGTAGAATTTATGGCTGAGTTGCATAAGACTTCACAGGTGTACCTAATAAAGTATATATGTATATGAAACTAATTAAAACAGAGCTATATTTCAAACAATGTATTTAATTTCACTTCAGTGAAATACTTAGAACAATAAATGCAATTAGAAAAATCAATACGATTTAAAAAAAAAAAAAAACACCAAGGCGCATATTAGAATGTTATGGCAAACATAACTAAATGCTCCATTTAGTTTTAAACATATATTACAGCTACACTGTGTGAAATGAGAGCTAATAAATGAACAGTTATTATCTGCTGCCACTGAATGAACAACTGGGTAATGTTAAGATCTGTATTAAGGCACACCTGAGGGGCTCGTTGTTGTTTGGTATCTGGGGGAGGGGAGAGTCAGGCGGTTTGTAGGTAGGACTCAGACCGGGCGGGCGGGATAACTGTAGCCCGTCGCAACTTCAACACTTCCGGATCATCATTAGGCTGTCATCGTTACCAGGGACAAGGTGGCGTCTTTTAAGTCGTTCAGCTTTCGGAGACATTTTAATGTCCATAACTTGCTTTCGTATTATCAGTCTGTCAACCCTGTCTCCTACAAAATTATGTTCCTATACAACTAAACTGCATTCTCAATTACGTTTTGAGGGAAACGTGTTTCCTCATCTGCATTACGGTCGCAGTTTTAAAACACTTTTAAACACGTTTAACATTGTAATTGGAAAACAAACTAAAAACGCAACAATAGGTTAGGTTTAGTAAAAAAAAAAATCATGGTTTGGATTAAAATGTCTACAAAATTGAAACAAAAACAACAACAAATAACAAAACAAAACGAAGGTTACGATATTGTAATCCTAGTTCTATAAGCACAGGCGGAGACCTCTACCAAGGGGGCCCTGTCGCTCCTGCGCCGCTCGCTGAAGAGGGTGTGGGATGGTCTGACAGCGGTGGACGCTGCCTTATATACGGTGGTGTCCGCACATATTCACGCACGTCCTGATTGGCTGGTTACGTTTATGCAAAGTTCAGTGGGTAAATGCGTGCTCGTGATTGGAGGGGTATTATCCATAGAGTCCAGTAGAGGGCGGAGCCTGTGAGTTAGAACTTCTTAGTTATGATTAGGCAACAAAAGTACTTTGTTGGGGTTTGTTGGGGTTAGGTTTAGTGAAAAAAAGAAAAGAAATTGTGGATTGGCTTTTAAAATGTTTGATACAATATTTAAGCTATAGACGTAAAGTTAAATAAGTGAACGTTGACATTAAGTTTCATACGGGACATGAGCAGCATCTCCTGGGTGAAAGTCCTGTGTTTGTTTGACTCATCCACCACACCAACCTCCTCCCTGACTTTCGCGGACTATGAATAGAAATGTATTTGTGATATGTCAAAAACAAACGTAATCTGCGACAAAAGAAGTTTCCCTCGAAACGTAATTCACAATGCAGTTTAGTTGTATGGAAAGATAATATTTAGGAGACGGAGTGCCATTTGAACGTTCATGTAAACATCAAATGTGCACGCACACAAAATGCGCTGCCAAGTGTAATACTATGGTGAAGTTACCAATTTGAGTTAGCACTTTTACATCTCCTCCATAAACCTAGCTGTCATGTGTTGTGTATTCATTATTTGCTTCATTGTAGTGGCCTGAATGTCAGGCCGTAAGGGCTGGCCACTAGCAGTTCTCTGGGTGCAGCTTTACACAAGTGCAGCTTTAAAAATCAATAATAAAAGAAAATAAACCTTGGTGGTATTTGTGAAAAATTGACTCCTTATTCTAGCCTTCCACCAGTGTGTACACGAGTAGGTTAATTTGTGCTGCGCTGCATGGTTTCAGTGAGGGCTGAAATCACAGATGTGCTCTACAGGGCTCCACATTGTTACAACGGCGTCAGCAACTTTCCTCACCACCTAGCATATGTGGAAACTCAGCCTGGAATGCATCCATGAGGAAGAGAGCAAAGGAAGCTTTGCTGACCCCAGACAAAATCAAATGGAGGGAGGTGAGGGATGAAGAGAGGGATGGAGAAAGGAGAGCACTATGTGTGTGTGTGTGTGTGTGTGTGTGTGTGTAGAGGGAGTGGTGGCTTCCATTTTCAGAGGATTAAAATGTGGCTGTAAAACTTTAATGATTCTCTGTCTATTGACAAAACACCCACGTTACTGTCTACTACTTACACACTTTCCATATATCAGAAACGCTCAGAGTTGCATATGGAGCACAGCTAAAGAGAACATTACATTAACCTGTAATACTTTATGGCTAATTTAAAAAAAATAATATTATGTGTGCTTTGTTTGCAAATCCAACATGATCTGCAAATATTATATAAGTAAATGAATGACTAAATATTGGGCATTGAAATTTTAATGGAAGCATATTAATGACACTGGAGCATGTTTTGACCTTATGCATTTATCTGTCAAGGTACAATCAGACGCTACTGCTGTTATGCTAACATGATCTTAACAATTAAAGGCACAATGAGGAGGATTTGTTGTAAACACAACATTCTAAGTTGGCCCCTCCTCCCTGGCTCGACAAGGTTTACAGTCCTCTCCAGCGGGTGAAAGCCTGATTCACTCTCGTTTTGGAACAAGCTTTGTCCATTACGCCTCGCTTTATTTGCATTTTTTTGGAGCTTTTTCCGCCATTTTTGTAGCTTTCTCTTGGATACAATGTGTGCTTACAATGTAGCACCTGGTTGCTACATTTTTAAAGAGGTTTTACTGTATACAAATTCTACAGGTTAGCATTCAACCATCATGTCATAATCCGCCCTGCTCCTGAGGTTATGTTTTCCTTTGTGTCATTTATTTAATTCTCACTGCAGTTTGTGAAATAGTCACAAAATTGAATCTATTTGATTTGTGTACATAGACACAAATTAAACTAAGCACAACTTTCAACAACTTATTTTCAACGTATTCCTATGAATACGTGTCAATTTCTGCTCCATTATTTTCTAAATAACACTACTTAGTTAGGTTTTGGAGTAGATCAACTTGGTTAGGCTTAGGCAACAAAACTACTTAGGTTTAGGAAAAGATTGGGATTTGGGTTTAAATAACTCCGGAAGCGCTGTAACTTAAGTACAGAACTTACGGCGCAAATAAATCAACTCTGATTTGTGGTTTCACAGCGGACACAAACACAGGTCTCCTGGGTGAAAGTCCTGTGTTTTTCGGCGATGTTCGCCGCTCTCTATACTTCCCGGTTCACAATTACGTTGATTACATACGAATTGATTTTGTGCTGACCATCACAAAAAAAAAGTGAAATTTGTGTCTATGTACACGAGTCAATACATTAAATTTTGTGAACATTTCACAAACTGCTGTGCGACTGGGCTGTTTATTCACACCATTCATGTTTAGGGCTTCCCTTTTTATATTGTTACTAACCTCTCCTCTCAGTTCAGATCTTTTCAGTGGTCTGCCCCGCCCTGATTAGATTCACCTGTCCCTCGTTAGTCCTGCAGTCACCTCACCTGTTCTCACTTCCCCAATCAGTCCCCAGTTTGTCTTTTCACCTAATGTCCAGCCCTTCTAGAATATTGTTTTCCTAGTGCTTTGTGTTCCTGGTGTTTGGTCCCTGTTACCTGGCCTTGGATTAAACTCTTACCTACCTGCCAGAGTTTCATTTGGACTTTTATTACCTCCTTCTAAGGCCAAAGGATTTTTTTTAAGAATTCCTATCAGCCTGAGCATTAAGACCACAGGGTATAACGCATGCGCAGTGTAACTGATGACGCGTCGATGACGCATGACCCCGCCTTCTTCCTCCTTCTGAGAGCAGAGAGATACGTTTGTGGATGTGTGTGCGGGAGCTGCTGGCCGTCCACAGTGAGAAAGAAAAAAACGGTAGATGACGGGATGAGAGACAACGTAGTGTAACGTTATACAGACATAATAAGTCTGCTGAATGAGAGAGGCAGTCGCCTTTTTTTCGATCTTAGATGCTTTTACCCAGCATTTATTTTGTTACTTTGTTTTTGGGCTGGAGATCCCTGGTAGTTAAGTTTTTCGTGCTTTTGTTTTAAGTAAACTACTGTTTGAGTTTAGGGGGATGAGCTGGGTGCGACGGCCCATTGAGTAGCTGGCCCAGCGACTTCCCCTTGTTTTGTTCATTTAACCGGGATCTCCGACCCTTTGTTTACTTAGTTGCATTTTGACAGCTATTTTTTTATCCTGATTGACAATAAATCGATCGTTTTCTTTTCCACATAACTTGTTTCATGGCGTCCTCTCATGCTTCGGTCTCTCCAGAGCCTTTGTGTGTTTGAGAGGTCGTAACATCTTACAAGCTGTCTCCCAAACAACTAAATGTACTTGGAGGAGTTTATCCACCAAAAAAGAAGAGTTCCTGAACACATCACATTCAATGACATCTTAAAGAGGCTATATGTAAGAATCAGAAATTGCTTGTTCACAGCGACACCTGTGGCCGCAATGTCAACGAAAGTCAGCGTCCTGTTGCTCGCGCTGGCGCTTGTGCTCGCGCATACATTGACATGAACGAGCACCGGTCTAAACAGTGAGGCGACACACATCAGCTAACACACAATATCACTCTGTATTTCACCTGCTTGGCAGTAATGTTAGCTGACCAGACGAAGGTCTCTCCATGGATCAATGCTGATTCTAGTGCTGGCTTTTCCTGTTCAGCCCGCCGACCGCGGAGGGAACGGGGGGGGAGAGGGGGGAGATACCGACACCGACACCCGGTCGGGAGGGGGGGGGGGGAGCGCAACACCCGGTCGGGACGATAACGTAACTCGCTGCGGAGCCCCGTCGCTTCACAAGACACGGGAAACCTCTGTTGGTCTGGAGGAGCGGCAGCATTTATTTCTGCAAAAACGTCCACTATTCACTAGATATTCTCAGAGCTAAACTAACTCTCTGCAGTGTGTAGTGTGCGCGCGTTCACGTGGAGTTGGAGCGAGCCGAGCGCGGTGTGCAGGCAGCAGGCAGCAGGAGCATAGCTGCTGCGCGCTCGCGTACCCACACGCGAGCGTGCATGGGAATCCGACCCGTTAGGATTTATGCAAGTGAAAAGTTACAAATAGTCCCTTTAACATCTCAATATGCCTGTGCAAATAAAATGTAGACCAATATATTTAGTATCTTACATTTGTGTAGACCTACATAATTGGAGAAAAACTTTTTTTTTATCTTATATCGCATCACTTGACAATCCAGATAGCCACTTGAATAGTTACTTCTCTGCACACCGATAGTAAACCCACACAGGTGATTTAATTATTTTGGCTGATTATCACTCCCCTCAGCACTGTGTGGGTGTGCACAGACTGGATTTGATTAACATCTCCCTGACTCCCCTGTTTGCTATGGTGCACCTGTTGGAGCGGGACAAATTACTACATGGGGTCCTGTGACCTCACATAATTTCTGGCCTAGCTCCGCCCACCTTCAACCTGAGCCGAGGTCCAATCAGCCAGAACCAAAAACACCTGTGCAATGCATCGACTTTATTTAGCCTGATATCACAATAAGTGTTGGTAATAGGGATGAGGCATTTCTGAATTATAAAACTAGATTTTTAAAGGGACGATTTGACATTTTGGGAAATATGCTTATTTGCTTTCTTGCCGAGAGTGAGATGAGATGATTGATACCACTCGTGTTCCGTCAGTTAACTATGAAAACAGCACGAGCAGCCAGTTAATTCAGCATAAAGAATGGAAACAAAATCTGCCCACCAGCACCTGTAAAGCTCACTAACTAATGGGTTAAACAAACAATATAATGAGCTTTAGAAATTAGAAATATGGCAGAGCTTTCATTCATTTTTGATGCAATTTTTTGGGGACCAGTTTAAAATAAAACACTTCTTACATCGTAGTTTTACATTGATAAAAGGTTGTTGGCACATGGTTTGCATGCATCTATATGCATTCATGATGCAACTTTAGGCTATACTATATACTATTTCATCACTTGTGGCAAACAGACTTTTGGTAATTTTCTGACCATATTGCTGATGCATTGGAGGCTAGATCATGTGAGCGGAGCATGAACAGGAGGATGTTGGATGGAGCGCAGAGTGATTTTTTTGAAAAGGTGGAGCATTGCCTTATTTCCCACTCCATTTCGCTACCGCTAACACCATGAGTTCGAAGCATGCCCGAGCCCGACCCAGAATGTTGTTGACATTCGGATTCTAAATCAACATTTGAATGCTGCGCATGCCTATTCTTTGTGTTTAAAGCCGGTACATCTGCACAGTTGCAGATAAAGATCAGGTTACACTAATATGATTAGCATTATACTCCATTTGTAGAATTATTTCCAGGGGTGGCTGCGTAGGATTGTTTCCGATTTGTGATATCCAAACATAGTGTTGAGTCCAAAAGTAAAAATGTATTGAAAAAAGTCAGATGTAATTATTTCCCAAATTCACAAGCTTTTCATTGAACAAAATATTCTCATTCAATCCATGTTTGTTGGTGTTTAGCCTTTCAAAAAAAACATTTTCACTGTGCTCAAAACTTTGATTTCCCACTTGGTACACACAAAGGAAGGCACAAACTGAAGTTATATTGATTAAAGAAGAAGGAAGTTTATTATATCAGGATAACCACTTGAGATGAATCATCTCATTTTCAAGGGGGTCCTAAACAAAGACATTGTTTTAATAAAAAGGCTAACTCATTTTTTAATCTGATGAATCACTTTTGAATCACAAATTGATGATTTTGTTGGTGATGTCATCATTTGGTAGCCTACAGCCCTAATTAAAATATGCCGATCTTTTTTTTTTTTTTTTTTCACGAGTAAGTGGTGAGAGATTTGAGTAGGGGAGTGGAGAGAACGAACAGCTCCGTGAGTGAGAGTGGAGATCTCACCGCTCCATGGTGGAGGAGTATACCTGCAGTGCAATAGACTTTTTGAGCAGAGGACATTTTGACCTGTCATAAAGGGAAAAGCACAGGTGTAGCTTATGATGAGGACTCTTTTACAACTTTGTGTCCCAGTTAGCCATTACGATGAGCCAGCAAGGGCAAAACAAGGGTCCTGGAATTTGCACTTCTAAATGGAATGCAGCCCTTACAAAGGTTATTAGCTTTACATGTGATGGACAACTCAAAATGGCCATTGTGAGAAAGGTTAGCACCCAAAAATACAATCAATGCACTGATGCCTATATGATCATGGTAGACTTGTCACTTCAGTGTTTTGGTGACCGCTCTACTGTAGCTTGCTCTTCCAACATCACTGTAAGAACATGTCATCATTTCCAACTGTCAGAATTAATGGAGCAGTACGATCAAGCAGCTCCACCAATTTGAGGTAACATAACGTTACAAAGACGCCTACCACCAGGTAATTTGACTCTATATTTGCATTACCTTACGCTTGCTCTGCCAACCACTGAAACCTTCCCACTGTGATGAAATGTGGGTTTTTAGATTACTTTCTGCCCCCCCACCTCCTACATTAAACGAGAAATGTGTCTTACCAGTCTCAAGCTCAGATATTGCCCTTAAGCTTACATCTTTTACAGCAGCCAATCAGAGTCATTTTCATTTCATGTCCATGGCTGGACTCTGGGCAGGAAATTGTCTTGTGCTCTAATGATGCTCTGAAATGAACCAGTGCATTGAAGTTGAACACATATTGTAATATAAATGAAAAGGGGGGAAACTAATAACGGTGTATGCACGGATACAAAAGCATGGGTTTGTGTGTGCCCTTATGGTAACAATCTGCCTTTGTGCTGCATCTACATCTAGTGAATGTAGTGAGTGTTTGTGAGTGTTTCTGTATCAGTGTGTGTGTGTGCTGCTTTCTGTGTACGAATACGAGGCAGCAGTGGGGCGAATGGCTGACCTTTCAGGGGACCTCCCCTCACTGAAGCTGTCCTGTAGTGGTATTTACATTACCATTTCAATACACTGCCAGGCCTGGCTGGCAATAAAATATTCAGCTGACCTTTAAGGCAAAAAAGACTTAGTTAGAGACTGTCATATCATTTAACCTTAAGACTGTACAGTGTAAGTGTGAGCTGTGTCGCTGCGTGCCCCTCATTACCGGCCACGCTCTGACAGACTGGTCTGAACTGAAAGCAAGCCTGTGGCAAAAAAGGACTAACCCACTGTTTCCACTGAGAGCCATTTCTTCCATCCCTGCCTCTGGACATTCCACCGCCAAATTGAAGACTCAACCGTAAATATTATTGTCATTCATCGTAACACTTTTCTTTTAAGTGTGCATGAGATTTACGTACATGTAGCGCACGCAGCACTTGTATAAACGGCATTGACCTTTTCATTCTGAAGTGGTTCTTTTTCCTTCCAGCTTTCAGGTTGCATATCTTTTTATTGCATTATTTATTTGTCCTTAACCACATGTGAACTCAATTCATAAAAAAAAGGTGAAAGTGATTTAAAGAAAAGAAAATACACTTATTTGAATATACTTAGAATAACAAGAAATGGTTGGCCGTGACTTGAATAAGCACACGTGGGAGTGCCTCCCACAGAAATAAGACATCACACTCAAACGCTGTTTGATTGACAAGTGATCTTTGAGAAATGCCGAGTGAAAAAGCTACAGCAATGATGGCCGACTTATCATCAACAAGAGATAAACAGACGCAAAAGCTGGTAATAATGAAGATGAAGAATAGTGGTTTGAGTACTTTGTGTTCCTGTTTAGGCTGGGCTGACAGTGAGTACAAAGCAATAATAAAGTGAAGTCAATAATCAGTTTGTTATACGGCTGTCAAACACCCAAGATATTTATTTCTATGCGACAGAAGCAAACCAATAACATGCAAAAGTAAGCATAAAATCAAAGTTTTTAAAATTGTATTTCTTTTAAGTCGTTTTCATTCAGAACAATTCATTTACTGCAACTCCAGGGGCCAGATGAAACTAAAAATCTTGAGAAAAGAAGACAAAACATATGCATACACACTCTTTTCATCAGATTTATAAAGCCGTACTTAAACTCAAACTGAGGTCTGAATTTCACTCCCACAGTTAGCCACAAATGGATACCCGTGTCATCTGTTAGCATATCAATACTTGTGCCTGCTCCAGCAGTCTTTAGACCTGTTGATGAACGGCGGGTGAAATGCAATCCCATCAACTATCTGTGTTCCATTGGCAGAGCTTTCCAACAGTGTACAACCGTTTTACATGGCTGAGGATACTCATAGCTCCCATAGTATTCTTACTTTATCATGTGCATCTGAAAGCCATCATTATTAAAATGTCACAAAGGGAATCAGTGACATAGTTTATAGTTGTAATATGGCAACACACTTTCCAAAGCACACAATAATCTAAAATGATCTGTCCAGTAAATGGTCTGAAGTATGCACCAAGTGCATTTATTCCCACTTCATGTTCTGTTATAATTTCTGAATCAGCAAGTTAACTATTAGAATATTAGCTAGCTAGCCATGTTACATGCCAATATTAAACCATTCTGAAACATTATAGCAATTTCTGTTCACAAAACAGCTGCTTTCCCTCTGATTGGTTTAATGCTCGTCCCTTGACTTCTTTTATTTACTGTGTTTGTAGAGTTACTATTTTTGTCCGTCCTACCTTATATATTTTTCATTTACTTTTCATTTACTTACTTTACTTTAGTCTAAGGTTTTTTAGGGCCCTCCCCATGCTGGGACCCTGGCTACTATGTTTCCAATATTCCACTCATTTCAACGCCCCTGATCAACTGTACAATTCATAGAAGCATAAAGAGAACTAAATACAGCATTGGAGGCGGGGCCCCGTCCATTCCTATGAAAGTTGCTCTGTGGCGCATGAAGCAAAACAAGTTTGACTTCTGACTATAAAATTACCCAGATCTTCCGCATCCGTTGGCCCACAGAGCTAGCGCACTGGCGTTTCTTTTAACCCCGCCTCCCAGCCACTCGGTCTCGGGTGATTGAGAAAAACTAGATTTGGCTATTAGTGCATTTTACAATATGTACGACCTAAGGATTTAAATAAGGGCTATTTAAGTGTTCGTACCAAGCGGCAACCTCTGGTGCTGAGAACTGAAGCTAACGTGGAAGTGCCAAAAATAGCAGTTCTTCGAATGGCCACATGAGGCTGGCTCCAAAAGTGAGTCAATCCCCATAGACCCCATGTTAAAAAGCCCAACTTTACATCAGACATAAACATATTTACAGCCTGGTACAAAAATGGTTTTGGTCTCTATAGCTAATTTCCCCGTTTATGAGAACTGTATGGGTTTTGAATCTTCATATAACTGACCCATTTAAATTATATTAAGACTTAAAGTTATGAATATTTGAGGCCGTGGCCGCTTTGAGTGCCAGGTGGTTGCCGTACCAGGTCGCTATCTGCTAGCTGTCCGCTCTGCTGCGTCACCCAAGCCCGCCTCAACTCCACCGACGATCCACCTTTTTGGATTAGCCGGGAGTTGCGCTTTGTCGTCACTGCGAATATGGCAACGGACAGAGCAACCCACTTTGAGCTTCGTAACGGCTTGTCAGAAACCTGAAGACGTGGGTGATGTCACAGAGACTATGTCCATATTTTATACAGTCTATGGTTTGTACTGAGAAGTTGATTTACCTCAAAAAAAAATTATCCACTGATTTACAGACACCTCTTTCCCAATGTAAGTATGGGAAAAAGTATTTTTGGGCCCCAATGGCATTACTTGATGGACCAGGAAGTTGCAGTTTCACATTTTGGCCACTATGCAAAATTTGCTTCAAAGCCCAGCATGTTTCCTGGGAGGTTGGTACAATCCAGTACACTACACCTATAATGAATCTGCTCCTTCTGATGATGATAGTACTTTATTGTCAATAATGTTCCATTTTTGTTGAAACTGCGTCAACTCCGTGGTAATGTGTTGAGGCCATATTGGATTGTTGAACTTGATCGCATTCTGTTATCATGTACTAATGATCTTCAAGTGTCTTCAAATCCTAGCCATGCCCCTGCTGAAACCATCATGACATATTATTATTCAGTTCACTCTCAGTCGAGTGTAACCCCACTCTTTCTGTGCTGTGCAAATGGATCCATGCACACAAACATATGCAGATGTATATGCCGTTCATTTAAACTTGCACTCTTTGGTACACAGAGACACATGCTGGTGTGTGCACACCGCAAACACAAACACACAACATATGCATCGATAAAGGCACATATCAACATGGAGCTTATACTCACACACACACATGCAGGGAGAGAGAGAGAGAGAGAGAGAGAGAGAGAGAGAGAGAGAGAACCCATCTGCTTGGAACAAACAAAATGGATGCATGCCCTTTGGGAGTCCTGGCAAATGAATACTGTTGACAGAACAATTAGCATCTTAGAGACAGGATAACCTTTACTCCATACATCATCTCTATTATTCTCGACCTTCATTCTCACTCCATGCTGTCCTGTGTGTTTACGAATGCATGCCTTTGAATGGCCGTATGAGCATTATTTTGAGGCTGTGTGTCTGAGTGTAAAGAACAGTGTGGAGCTGGGACCCTGAGGAACATGTGAAGTGTTTAATGTGGTGAAACAGGTGCAGCGAGACAGAAAGGGCAGCCCAGCCAGAGCTAGTAGGTTAGTCACACTCTGACCCGCACATCACAGAGCTGGCAGCGCTGTGGGCGCTGATGTACAAATTGCTTTGCTTTTCCTTTCTCCTTTTCCCCTCCCATTGTCTTACTCTGTCTCTCTATCACTCACTCACACTTAACGCCTTCTGCTAGAATTATTTTTCACTTAGACAAACACATAAGTTCCCTGATGATGTCTAGAATAGAGGTTCTTCGATCACAGCAAGCGGGTCTGTTTTTTATTGTTATTGTTGTGGGAGGATTTTACTTAACAGCTTTAAGAGTGTAGGTCTGCCTCAAAGGGCAACTTCCAATTTACGAGAGTTTGGCTCATTGATCACCTTGCGCCCAGAGTGTGTTGAAAGGATTGGCCTGTTTGCAGTATGTCTGGCCGCTTGTGTTTCTTGCCTCGTCTGACTTAAATTTAGACTGATATTTAACAAACCTTGGACCCCGTTCTTCCAAAAGATATTCCCTAAAGTGGTGTTTTGATGGTGATGTGGATGATGCAGCTGGCTACCTCTGGGTCCGAGAAGTGAAGCCAATGCAGAAGTGCCTTAAACTTGCATTCTTTCTAATAGCCAGTAGGGGGCGACTCCTCTGGTTGCAAATATTTTAGAAATAAAAGCCTTGTGTTAACAAATGAAGAAATTCTGTCCACAGGAAAAAACAAAACAAAAAAAAAAGTGTTGATTTAAAAATAATTCTTTACTTTTTTCATGTCCTTTACATATTCTACAGATACATACATTGAAAGTGTAGTAATGTTGTTGGAATGATGTCAATATACTGTCAAAACAAGCATTTTCTGCTTTGCTGCTGTGAACCGCTCGCGGTAAAAAAGGCGAGACTTTGCATCTCTAGAAGACATGCAGCTGAGTTGCGCGTGAGTGGAAGCATTTGTTATGTTTCTCTGCCGAGGTTCTAACTTTAAACATTGTAGATCTTGATCCACTCAGGTCTTTGTATTAACATATATTTAGTCAAAGCTAATTTTTCTTGGCTGCTGTTTGTTCGGATGCTGAGGCACTACCATCCGTGGCACCTCTGATGTAACTTTCTAAAATGAAGTTGTTTGAAGTTGATTTTCAAAGGCAAACAGTTATTGTCTGCAGTAATAGGAGGATTGGAGCTGAATACATTTATTGCATCGCCCCCGCATGAAGAAGTATAATGCTATAAAGACGAGCATGTTAGGAAGTACACAAAACCATTCATTTGATGGCTCCATCAGGGAGTTATTCGACATTATTCACAGTTTGATTAGTTTTTCCTTTTATTCAGACTGATCAATCAAGCGGATTGTATATTCACGGCACTACATGGGGTTCCCGGAGGAAATTGGGCCTATAATCATCATTTATTGCACTGCATTAATCTAGGAAGTGCAGATATATGATTTCAATTTTCGAAATTTAGTTTTGTCCGTGAAGAGATACATAGCTGCCAATGAAATACTTATTGAGCGGTCTCCTTGTTGGAGCTGTCTAGAACTGTCTCTCCTTCAGTGTCATTCTGTTTCTTTTTATTCTCATTTGTCCTTTAAGGTTTTATCCTAATAAGAATGGCTTTAGGAAATGGAAACGCACACGTCTTAAAAGCACTCTCTTGACGTTTGGACACCATTTCATCGGCAGAAAAAGTCCAAGAGACTCATAATGTGGGAGAATTTTCAGAGTATATTGATTTTACCCACCACTCCAGGCAATTGTTTGATTTACTTGTGAAGGCTTGCCTTGCACCATGTGCCATTTATGCAGCATTTAACTACTTGTATTTATCGGCGTCAAGTGATTTACATTTCCTCATGTCGAACCACCCACAGGATGACTTCAGCGTATGAGGGTTGAAAATTGGTTGCCAGTTACACTCAATGTTGAATTGGCCATGAAAGCTGAAAGGCATTGTTAAAAACATAAAAAAGTCTGAGTGATGATTGTGCTCTTGCCACCTCAAATAGAAAATGGAGCTTATAAAAATACCCGGACTGGTTAAAGTTCAAGGCAGTTCGATTGTAGCTGGCAACATCTCAGGGCTGAAAAAGCCGATCCAGACTTGGAAATGTGACTAACTCTCAAAATGGATTGGAAACCAGGAGAAGTTGGCATTAAGTGGCCCGACTTGTGATGCATGCAAGCTCCTCCGAAAACTCCATGCCCGACCTCTGATGAGATTTAAACGCGGCACACCCAACCTGTTTATCATCTACAACCTATCATTGATATAAAAATGTACTTTAAGGGGATTTGTGGCTCGTCTCGATCACAACCCTCCTTCAGCCTGTTGATAAGTGGTATATCACTGCCAATAGAGAACTACTTACCCCATATCTCCTTCCGAGCTGCCTCCGCACAGAAATGCGGAACCACCCAGACATGAAATGTCACAGTCATTTGTGATATTTCTCTCCTAAAGTGAACATGTTATAAAATACTAAGTAAATATGGTCAGAATAAATCCAGTGCAGGAAAAGCTGTCCTTTTTTTTGTGTATTTAATTTCACACATATTTGCGCAGGGAAATGACATTTTACCTATCTTATAGAGAAGAGGACTACAGGTAAATACTGTACTGTATTCCTGGATTCTCCCTTGGATATTGAAATAGGGACATGACCCAGGACGTTTTTTCTGCCTTCTATTCTTTTCGCAGGTCTACTACTCACACACACATAAATTATATTTTAGCAGAAGAAGAAGTTGCCTAAATCTAACTGAAAACGGAAATATATTTTAAAAAGACACTATATCATGTAAAAAGTGTATATTGACATGCTGACCCTGACACAAAACTAGTCCTTAAAACTAACACTAGAGGTGTACCAGCCCGTTCTTAATCCCAGGGCGTCAAATACCGAGGCTTTTTAACAGCTGTCGGCGTTTGATATTTATCTTATTTATTTATTTATTTAAAAAGCATCCCCATTAGCTGATACCTCTGCACAAGGCACCCTTAAGCGCCGATAAGAAACGCACCGGGCATTCCATCAACTATAATGTAAACCCATCCACGGCAACAGTAAACACTCAGGGAAAGTGTGCTGGAAATGACTGTGGTGACATAGTTTAAAGAGTGAAAGACACACATTGGGTGGGAGGAGAGGGGAGGTGGAGGGGTCCAACAAAGACAAGGCTTTCATCCGGGAGACCGCTTTTCGTGTCCCGTGCGTCACTTTACAGTCAGCTGTTCGTTCGTGTCCGGTGTTCACAACGCTGTGTCATTTTCACTGTACAAATGTAGTAGATTTAAGTCCAACCATGAAGTTTGTTCCTAAACCAAACTATAGTGGTTTTGATGCCAAAAATAAAGTGACGCCAAGGGGCGTGACAAAGCGGCAGTATGTGACGAGTTGGGATGAGAACGTGTTGGGTGTACCTAGAGAGTCGGTGCCCGATCCAAACTGAGTGTATTCTGATCTCTATAGCCCTTATCGGCAAAACAAACATTACCAGTTCCTTCCAAAATTGGTAGTATTGCATCCCACATGTTGTTAGGATGCATGTTGCAAATACTGGTCTCTACTGTCACATTATTTTGCTTTCTAAGCCAAACCATGCATCTCCTATGATTTATGTGCAGAATAAGAACATCACATTTCCTAGATTGGATTTACCCCAGGTTTTGTAGGGCACAGGGTTGCCCGTTGCCATCATGGCCTTCACACCCTTATTCTTATCTGCCCTATATTGACTATATACTGCACAGAATTTCTTCCTACATTGGCACTGTATGCCACTGAACAAAATAAAGTGTGACATACAGTTGTTGGTGCTTTGTGTTTTGGTTCAAGTTGATAGGAGTTATCCTTTTTTTTTCTTCTCAAGGCCTAAATTCAACTGATCTTCACACTTCTTCACTGAGATTGTCCTGCCTGTTGTACTTAACAGCATGACAACTGGTTGGATTAGAGTCTCCTTCCTGCTATCCACTGGGAGCTTTGTGAGGCCTGACCCTAATAATACCAGACCAGTTATTCAGGGGCGGAGATATGAGATTGCTTCTAGATGACAGGGCATTTATAGGTGAGAAAGCCGCGCAGAGTAATGTCAACACCTTTGTCATGGCATGGCAGTCCACCATAAACAAGGCAGACACGCACGGTGAATATCCTCCACCATATGTTGGAACTGGGTCTAACAACAGATGCAGGTCGACAGCACAACATATGCACCTAATGCAACTACTGCATTAATGATGAATAATAATTGCTGTAGTGGTAAGCATAGGGAAATTATCTCTGAGTCACACCAACATGAATATAAATCAATTACACGTGCATAAAAGCTTCACCTGATGCTTTTCCCTCAAAGCCACAGAGAGTAAGTTTGAAGGACAGTGGAGGTGTAATCCATCTTTCTCTGTCTGCCCCACCAGCCAATAGCAGTTAGCGTGCTCACTGACTGACAGCTTGTGGTTAAGCCCTCGCTCTCCAGAGTTTCGGTCAGATGCTCAAGCCACAAAATGTACCTTTGACAGGAAGTAGCGGAGCAATGTTGCAGTCAATAATTACTGAGATTCTGACTCATCCATCCGTTCACCCAGTGTAGGGATTACCTCTGAATTTTGAATTCAAACTAAACGTCAACTTATGAAACCTACCTACAGAGGCTTAGAAATGCTCTTCCCTAATGTAACTTAGCGTCAGTTTGAAGCGACTTAAGTGTGATTTGTGCTGTAGAGTTATGTCGTTCAGATTTATGTCAACCTGTAATGCAGGATTTGAACTCAATTTCACAAATAAAGTGGTATGAGTGCGAGTGCCCCCCAACCCACAAACTATGAAATAAGACAACCCAGTCAGTTTTTTGTGGGTTGCCAAGATCAGAAAACGTGATTCAACAAACCATTCAGATGTGGCTCCCCTTCCTATGTCACATGCAGGCTCATTAGAATATATCACCTACGGTTTGAGAAATACATTTGTAAATGTGCACCATATTTTTCTCGCAAGTCAATCAGAGCAGACTGGGCTTTTTTGGGAGGGGATCTTAAAGAGACAGGCGCTAAAACTGAGCGTTTCAGACGGAGGGTGAATACAGGTATATTCAGACAGACAGTAGGAGAAAAATAATATGTTTTTTGAACATTAAAGCATGTAAACATGTTCTAGTAGAAACCCAAAATGCAAGTATGAACCTGAAAATGAGCATGATATGTTCCCTTTAACCCTCTGAGACTTAGGGCATTCAGAGGATGGATGGCTTTCCTAGGTAGATTGACAATAAGGGGATCTCTGAGCAGTTTCCAGAACAGAAGTGCTCGCCCTCCAATTGCCGAACAATGCAATTCTTGCATAAATCTCCAAATTTCAAAGGTTTTTGATACCAAATCACAGCATGGATTTTTCTATGGTGTTCCTCAAGGTCTTGGTTTCTTAATGTGTTATTTTGGAGGGATTATTGATCATTTTTTATCAATTCTCAAGTGGTAATTGTGGTTAAATTTAGCACCAAATCTGTGTAACAAATGGTATCAACCCAAAAATTGCTGCAACAACAACAGACATAATAGAGCATGGCAATGGCCATCATATACTTCAATCATAATATTCTGAGCTCTTATACACTTTTACAATTTTTTTTTAATAAATTGAATAATGACTAGAACATATTGACACACAGTGCTGAACTGCAACTCAAATTAATCTTCAGCATCCCAGCTTTCAGATGATGTACACTACTTCTATGTGACATCTAATGTTGACATGCTATCTCCCCCCAAAAACCCTTGTACTCCCCTAAAAATTACAGAAGCGGGTCTATTGTGAGAATGCTTTTGTTATACCATTTAACAGAGGGTTAAATGGTATAACAAAAGCATTTTTTTTTCAGTCTCCACTTAGTATATACATAGAAAATGTGTATAAACACACATACGGTTTTACAGACTGTATAGCGATATATTATTAAAACTCTGTCTTTAGATTGACTCTGTATTTTGTTGAAATAAATGGGAAACCCTACGTTTTGGGAATATTATTCTGTGATAAAGCCAAAACCTACCATAGGCCTTTTTCACTGAGAACATGTTGACATGTCACAGCACAGAGAAAAGCACAGGTGCAAATACTAAAATAAATTGGTTTCATGGTCCTGGTAATGTATGGCTCACTGGGCCACTTGAATAGAACAGAGCCATCGTTAATGTTATTAGTAACATCTGGGCTTTTCCTGCTGTGACAAGTCAGAATATCTGCTGTTAAAAAGGAGGAAATATTTAATGGTTTTACAGTGACATAAAGCGAAGTTTACACTGTATGAACATAATAATTTGTTTTTCAGATACTAAGAATTTGTTTGGTGGTGTGACCTCTACAGTAGCTCATCCCGGTAGAGCGTGCGCCCCATGTAGAATGAGTTTTTGCCAGCGGCTCGGGTTCGATTCAGACCTGTGGCCCTTTGCTGCGTGTCATCCCCTCTCTCTCCTCCCTTTCCTGTCATTCTCCAGCTGCTCTAAAAGCAATAAAAGCCCTAAAAAAATAATAAGAAGAAAAAAAAAAAAGACTGGTTGGTGGCTTGTCAAAACTTTCTTAAGTGGATTGAGTTCTGCTGGGGGAGATCCTGGCTACGTCCCTGATTGTAACGCCTGTCTCTGCTCAAGGATTACATTCGACATTTGAAAGGCCTCCTTGTTCTTTCTCCAGCTGTCCAATGAATCCTGGGTGATGACCTAGGAGCCCTCACCAGACGGATGTTATGTTCTGTTGGTGTGGCGTCATGTCATGATGACACCTGAGGAAGTTCCATTTGCTGAACAAGAACATGAACTATGGTCTGGAGGGAAAACACAAGCTAGTAAATCAGTGTTAATTTTGTTTACAGAAACTATGATGAAATATGTTCGTCAACGACCTTTTCTTTCCATGACTTTACGAGACGATATCGACGTCATTAAACACTAACGGTGACGATATTGTTGACAAAAATAGACTAGACTAAAATATAGTTTAAAAACATAAAATCTTTATCAAAATCCCCTTATTTTTGTCACCTTCCACCTTCTCTTCTCCTCTCTGTGTCACTCTCCAGCTCTCTGTCTCAAACACACACCCCTCACTGTGGCGCCGTCTCTGTCCTTCTTGTCTCACACCTCAGTCCCGACAATTGTGCTAATATAACGTATAAAGTTGGCGGTTTGCAGGTCTGTTCCGGTTGTTGAGTAATGCATATGTTTACATGTTGGGTTGGTGGATTGGCTCTCATAACAACTCAAACTAACTGCAAAGCTGCATTCTTAATCATTCAACCTGTGTTTTCCATCAGATAATGATAAGATACATTTTGTGTGAAATAAGTTTGACTAAAATGACAGAAATGTTAAATATAATCCTAATGACTCAACAGGCCTGAGATTAAATAACAAAAGAAAATAGCTGACAAAATTAAGAGAGAAAACATTTTGACTAAAATCAAATGACTTTACGGTGACTAAAACTGGATTGAAATGTTTTGAGTTGTTGTTCGCTAAAACTATGAAGGATAAAAATGACTTAAATGTGACTAAAACTAATAAGCATTTTATTCTTAAGACTATGACCAAAGTGTATGCTTTGGAAACTAACTGGTACCCATTGAGAAAGCAGAGGATAGGAACTCCTTTACAGTACAATAGTGTAATAAACACTACTTTTTGTAATGTATAATTAATTGCCAACATGCAGTGCACTGCAACGCAGCCAACAACTGCCGAAACCTCAGTGGGATTGAGAGACAGCGGGAGCAACAGCAGTATGATTTGCGACAAAGTGATCACCATTTTTAACAAGCTGCTGATGCTGGTGTTCCGGTTGCTCATTGTCCAAATGAAAAATGCAACAGTCGCCTAGCCGAGGTGCACATGTTGCATGTTGTAAGGAGTCTTCTCTGTAACTGATCTCAGTGAGCAGGAGGGGAAAAGAACAGAAGAGGATTGGAAAAAAGCCACAGGAGGTCCCGCCCTTCCCTGCCGAGAATGTTATGAACTTGTCTGGGAGACGGAGATGTAGGTCCCACGGCTAATACAATATTTATTATTCTCTCGTTGTACCAGCTGTAGACACAAACAATGTATAATGGATCAAATATCTTTGCTAAACAGTGCTCTCATAACCTTCACCTTGAGGGTGCACACTATCTGTTCCCTTTCAAGCACTCCCTTAATTGCATGTGCATGTCACAAGGCAGCAGGTTGGGGATCAAGCTGGTCAAAAGGTCTTGGTTATCACTCTGCTGTGAGCGTACCAATGTAAGTGTGTGTGTGTGTGTGTGTGTGTGTGTCTGTGTCTGTGTGTGTGTCTGTGTGTGTGTGTGCGTGTCCGACATCATGCACATCTCCTCTTCCAAAACCCACTTTTGCCTGAAGTAAGTGCGCATCTTCAAAGGCATGGAGAACTTGTTTTGAACTACAAGCAGGTTTGCTTTCTCCCATCCTTTGTTCTGCTAATCATCCCATGGGCACGCACCGTCCATAACAAAGGATGGAACAACAACACGCTATCTTGTGAGAAAACAGGAAAGTAGATATCCCCATTGTGCATAATTTAGCGCTGCTCCCATTTATATTCACCAGTCGTCAGAGGGAATCAGGCTGTACATTTTGAAGAAGGGAGAAAGAGAGACAGGGGGGTGCAGAACATTGCATTTTTTGTATGTTGTTATTGTATAGCATGATAGATAAGCTAATTTTGGTGTGCCAAAGCCTCAAGCTTCATGTCATCATCAGTTACTAGAAACTGAAGCTGCTTGGCGGAAGTCGAGATGCTGTAAGATTTAACAGGGCAAACACAAAACGCGTCAAGTGATTTCATACTGTAGGAGCAGATTCTGCTGTGTGAAATCCATGCAAATTCATTAGGCATGTAGTGGTGTTTTCAGGAGGCTGGTGCGCTTCAGATAAGTTTGTTCTAACATTTTCATGTGTGTGTGTGCAAGAGAGGGAGAGAGAGGGAGAGAAAGAGATTAAGAATGAGAAAAGGAGTCGGTACCGGTGCAAGTGAAAGAGATTGAGTCAGACTCGGCTTACCTGTGGCAGATCGCTGCGCGTTGACTTACTGGGAGGGTAAAGCAGCAATACTCAGCCACTAAGCCAGACACCACCTTCCTCACACACACACACACACACCACCAACGCCTCCTTCCCCAACCCCCCCCCCAACACCAAGGACAGCTTTGAGCTTTGCCGAGTATCCGGAGCTGGGCGAGACAGTGCTGAGATGTAGAAAGAAAAAAAAAAAGTTTGACACAAGACACTTCTCACATTGTATATGCCTGTATACTGTACACACGGGTATGCAGGCACACGCACACATAAAGTATATAGCCTACACTCTACCTCCCAACAGCATGTACATGTGATTTTAAAACCTACTCTTTCCTCCCTTGGGACATTCAGCCAACTGCAACCAAGACGCAAACTTCTTTCCTTTAGGCAAAATTCACCCTTTAGAATGAAAAATATGGCACCCTTGTGATTAGTGTAGATCTGTAGAGTGGCCTCGTGACACGGTGGACACAGTTGAGTTTGTTCAGCTGCGGCCCAACAGGTAGAGCGGGTCGTCCACAAATCGGAAGATCAGCGGTTAGATCCCCGGCTCCTCCAGTCCGTATGTCAAAGTGTCCTTGGGCAAGATACTGAACACCAAATTGCTCCCGAAGGATGTGGCATCGGTGTGTGAATGAGTATTTAGATTAGATCCTGATAGTTAGCACCTTGCATGGCGGCCCCTACCATCAGTGTATGAATGTATGGGTGAATGTTCACATGTAGTATAAAGCGCTTTGAGTGGTCGGAAGACTAGAAAAGCGCTATATAAATGCAAGTCCATTTACCATTAACTGAGTGTAGCCTGGACAAATGACATAGATAGTCAGAGCTAACCAGCCATAAGAATGTGAGTATTTGTACAGTGAAAAAAAAAAAAAAAAGTTTAGTGTGTAGTTCCTCTTAAACTATAAATTGGTGCATTGCAAAGAGAAGTTGAGCCTTATTCTCAGAACTGTCACCTTTTTTTATCCCACTGGACTTTGCAGTCTTGAAAACTAATTTTCTGCAAAGTAAAGGTAGAACTAAAATGATATCTGAATTTTTACCAGCCGTGAGAGTATATCGCTGGAATTGTTTTCAATGCACCTTGTGGTCCTGGAGACACCTACTGTAGCGGGAACTACAGGCAGACACACAGGCGGTTTTGGGTACTTTGCCAGGTGTTTATATGTCTGTCTGTTTGTGAACAGTTTTTGTCACCAAAATAGCATCTTAACTGTGCAAGATACAGTCAAAGAAACTTTGTATTTGAGATCAAAATGAAGGCCGGGTTTGAAGATGGGTGTGGTCCGAGCAAGGACGCCAGAAGTAGGGGGTTATGAATTGGGGAAGGTCCAATCGGTCGCTCCACTTTACTCCCCTACCCTGATATGGCGTTGTGGATGGTGTGATCTCATCACAAGATGCTCTCTAGTTTTTGATATGTCTTTTTGTCATTCCATTTTGAAACCAGCAGATTTTAGCATTATCTTAAATGTCATTGCTGTTTGTTTGTGATTGCAGTTGATTCATCTCTGTCCCACCGCCTTGATTGAATTTAAAATAAGAAAGGTTAAAATGCAAATATCTACAATACAAAACCATTTTTTTTCCCACAAATCTATAACACAGCAGCTTCTGTTGTGGTAAATAATAGCAATTTGATGTTGAAAATGGACACAGTATTTATTATGCACTTTGAGTTTGAGTCAGTCGACTCAAAAGCAGCAGGGAAACAAAGTCTGCAGCTGAAACTCGCCTTTGCCAGAATATCAATTTGATACCTCACTTTCAATTGAACTCTCAATGTCAAGGCACTGCCGTTTTGGGTTGTAAATAGTGACAGGATTCTAATAAACAATCTGCCACGCTTCACCCCGTGTTAATAACCAACTTTCATCTGGTGTCAATCTTAATACAAAACTCCAATTATCTAAGTCTTTACTGGAGTGGAAAGGCTTTTCCATCCTTGCTCGATAAGTAGAACAACAGCAATCCACATTCACACTGAGTATCTCTCTACTTGCTCTACTGCTCCGTCTTCTTAGCTATCATGGCGGCCCATGCGAGGCTACATTATTTTTATGCCTCCGTGTCAGCGATAGCCGTGACTGGAGGCTTTATGTTTTTGGGTTGTCCGTCCGTACATCTGTACGTCCGTCCAGTCCATTCACACATGAACACTATATCTCAGGAACGCCTGGAGGGAATTTCGACAAATTTGGCATAAACATCCACTTGGACTCAATGATGAACTGATTATATTATGGTGGTCAAAAGGTCAAGGTCACTGTGACCTCACAAAACACATTTTGGCCATAACTCAATTAATATGCTAATTATGACCATTTCACAAAGACGTCTAACAGGATTTAATGCTAAATGGTAAAATGATGAAATGATGACATTTTGGACAGACATTGATGTAAACTGCCACTTTACTGGTTGGCGAAGGCATACAACCGCAAAGCGGTAATTCTAGCTATGTGTTATCGTCATAATGTTAAACTCCTTAATCTGATCTGCTTAAAGCTGAAGTAGGCGAGATTGGAGAAAATATGATTAAAAAAAGTTTTTTTATAAAACGGTTGCTATATCCTGACAGTAGTACATGAAACAGGTAGCCTGAAAAAAAAAATCATGTTCCACTGTGTCCTACTGTGTCCTCCGGTGCTCCTATCGGCATCTGAAAGATTTTACAGACCGGAGGAAAACAAGCAGTCAGAGCTGATCTGAGGTCTGCTGTCCAGCTGCTGTCTATGAGAGCCGGCTGTCAATCACTCGCGAACTCCGACCAAACGGTCAAACTAGTCAGCGCTGATCAAATATGAATCACGTTACGTTAATGCCTATTTCTCGCCTCAAATGTTTTCAGAATCATCCTGTAGTTTACTTTTTAGCTGTAAAATTAGAAAGTGTGTGACGCGGCAGCCATTGTGAAATCTTTTGAAGGAACGCCAAGTTCCGGTCACATGACTGGAGCACAGCCAATAGGAACACTCTCTCTCTGAAATGACCTGTGATTGGTCAAAGTCTCCCGTCATGGGCTAGATTTTTTAAAGCCTGAAAACAGATCCATGATGGGGTGCAGAAGTCTAGTTTTCTCTCAGAACACTTGAATTACAATATGCTGAAAGGTTATTATGGAATTTTTGCCCAATGATGCCAAAAATGTACTGCCTACTGCCACTTTAAGGCTGAATTCTGAACTGCTTGTGTTTGGAAACTCCAGTTGAAATGTGACACAGTTCAAAAATATTTTTTGACATTGTGATTTCAAATCCATCTACTTTCCTCATCCATGGAAGATGGTGTCTCCTTGCTTCAGGAATGATCACTTGGCACGTAACAAAGTTCTTTTGGCAGTTAGACTACAGAACGATTTGTGTGTTCTTCCCATCTTTACTAATACACTGCATAATTACTGAAATCACAACAAAAAATGTTAGCTGCACTGCATATGATGATTATGTATTTATTTCATGTTTATATGATATGTTTATGGAGTATAGAATGAAGCAACGCCACATACTGTACTACCACATTTATAGCCAAACAACCCTCACAAACAGCAATACACACAAAAACATACATACAAACCTCACCAAAAAATACATATAAAACACAAAACACATAAAACAGCACAAGACACAAACCATGACAAAATTAAACTCAATCCAGATAATTCATGATTACATCACTGATCCCAATATTAATTTAAAATTATCCCAGTCATTATGGAATTTCAGTTCTGTGGGTAAGGAGTTCCACATATTGATCCCCAAAAAGATATTGGATGACTGTCTGTTTACTAAGGGGGTACCTTACAGTTCCCCGTAGACACATCCTGTCACTGATCCAGAAACCCATGAAGGTCTCACCAGATCACTGAATATCAATGTGAAAAGGGGTTTTCACCTGAATCTGCAGCTCCCCTCGGCTTTATGGAGCTTCATAGTGAGTTTCAGCTCATTGTTTTGCTGTCCGGCCCGCAACTTTAGAGGTTTTGTTTCACTCTCACTACAGTCGCGCCGCTCTAAAACCCCACTGTATCTGTACGTAATAAAAATCAAACAGGAGTTAACAGGAATAGGGCTAAAAGAGGGTGAATATTGGAGTTACATGGCCAGAATGCGATTCCAAATAAATGATAATGTGGCTCCTTATCGGCTGGATTTGTCAATAAGCAACCGTTATGTCCCCCATAACAGTTGGCATGATATGCCAATGCTGTGTTCACAGCTTGTTTCTACTCCCCCGAATGGCAAAAATAAAAAAGTTGAGCATGGACAGCAGTTCTCAAACTATGCTGCTTTGGATTGTGTTGCCCGAAAAACTGACAAAATCGATCTACTGGATACATATATGACCACATCATCTGCATACATGTGAAAACTTGCTCCAATCATAATACAATGCTCAGAATGATCTTAATATCTCTTTATGTGCATCTCATTTTCTGTGTAAATTGTATTGACCATGTTCAGGTGTCAGCATCATGACTTTGAATGTGCTGGAAAATGACTCAATACACGATTCAGTAAGTATAAAGTAGCCTTGAGTGTGCTGGAAAAATGACTCAATACACAATTCAGTAAAAGTAACCTGAGAACCAGTGAGTATGTTCCGTCTTCACTGATCTAATAGCCTCATCCTCTTTATGAAGACATGTATATCAGTGGAAGTGAGGATAAAGTGAAAAATGACCTCCCTCTCTTAGCCTGGGTGCTCAATTCATGATTCATTGATTGATGTACTTCATCTCAATAGGTGAAGAGAGCAGATTTGAAAGTTCTCTAAGTGAATGTTCCCAAGCTGCCAAAGAAGCCTCTCCTTGCATAAAACAGCAAGACAATCAGGTAAGAATCCCAAGGTTTCCTCCATTTCTACACCTCAGTCTTAGGGTGTGTAACAAAGATTACAATGAGCGTGCAAGGCTCAGTGAGCTTCAATGCCGCCAGAGGCTTGCCAGCCATTGGTATCATGAGGGCACAAAAGGTTTACTCCATTTAAAAGGGCATTATGTGAATAGCCCTGTGAATACAATGGCCTCTAAGAAAAGTCTGAGAGACAGACGTGTGGTTTGCCATGATTTTTAAATAATTTTTGTAAATGCAATGTGTCTTGTTTTGCAGACATCTTTTTTTCAGATAATAACGAAATGTAATAAATGGATGGAAAGCAGCAAAGTAGGGGAAAGTAGCTTCAAATAAACCTTTTATCTTTGCGTTACTTTGCTGATGTGTGACCTTGCAGATTGTTCTAAAAAAGAGAGGGAGAGAGAGAGAGAGTCGGAAAAAATGAAGAAACCTCCTCCCTTGTCCCAAGTGTAGGAGTGTAAGGCTTTGGGCTGTTTTCTGGCTTCCTGCCGTTGCCATTGCAATGGCACAGCTGCCACCTGAGATATTCCACACATGACATTTATCCAGGGGAGGGCATTGACAGATGCTTCAAAGCAGCTTTGTGGCACGGCCAAGAAAGGCCCCTCGTCACATTAGATAAGGCAGGGGGACTATCATATTAACCTGCGTGCGGCGCTGCCATGTTGAAAAGCACATAGGACGAGCCAGTGCACTGCCTTCCCTGCCTGCAGCAAGCCGCCTCACGGCATACGGCGCCCTGATGTGGAAGGAAAAGAAAAAACTGCTTGACAAAATGCTCATTGCCACATGCATTCATGTGTTTCCATGGACAGGTTGGCTGTTCAACTAACGTGTGTGTTACAGGCTGCAGTCTCAGAGGAGTGGATGAGGTCTATAAGCCTAACGATGCACATTCTCCTTGCAGTGTTCTCTACAGCTGCTTTCTATGTAGCATAATTTGTTGTTAGCATCCGTTCTGTATGTAATGAAAAGCAAACTGAAATAAGATTTCACTTTTTTCTTTGGCTCATTGCATTTGGAGTAGGGCTGTCAATCGATTCAAATATTTAATCGTGATTAATCGTGTGATTGTCCGTAGTTAATCGCAAATTAATCACACATTCTATCTGTTCAAAATGTACCTAAAAGGGAGATTTGTCAAGTATTTAAAACTCTTATCAACATGGGAGTGGGAAAATATGATGCTTTATGTATATGTTTATAATTGGAAATCAATTAACAACACAAAACAATGACAAGTATTGTCTACAGGTACTGTATTTAGCATAACAAATATGCGTTAACTTTGACAGCCCTAATTCATACAAAAGCTTGTTTGCTGAAATGTCAAATTTAGTTGGCTTTGGTTGTGCCAAGTTTTGTTTGTGGTTAAATGGTAACAAAGAGGAAGGCTTTGTGTCGCTTCTCATTCAGCACAGTAGGTATGAGTAAAATTGGATAGCGTGACACAGCAAATATGATCAGTAGCCAATAAATCCTGCATTTTGGACTCTCTACTCCTTTCCCTCGAAGGTAATCACCATCCAGGTGGCTTGCAGTTTGTCAGTGGTGCAAATTTGTGTGTTGAAACCTGACATTTTGCTTGTTATAAATGTGAGTTGTATGATCCATCACAAGGGACATTAAAGAGCAACTTAACAGAAGCTGAAAGTATTTTTTATTTTTATTTATTTATTCATCTTTAACTTCTCACCTTGCTGCAGTGATGTAGAGGTGTACTCCAGGGTGTGTCAGTACTCCGTGACATCACTGCTGGGTAGGATCAGAAGTGCAACATACTGACAACCATACAGTGCAGTGGAATACTGATTTTTAGCCTTGTATAAAGTCACTTAGTCTCACATTGAAGGAGCCATAATCATAAGACAGCAACACTTGAATAATTGTATCTTTAAACTTATTATTTAAATCTTAATGTTTTTGTCTGTTTAAGTTACATTACCGTTGCATGGTAAAGCAGTTTAATTGCAGATTGATTTAAAATTCTGCTCTGCATCACCAAAAATAATTTAACTGTGTAAAACATTTCACTCCTCCGATTTATCTTGGGATCCCTTGGGGGTCCGGGCCCCGAGAGTGAAAACATCCTGGTAAATTGTAAAACTATGGTCCATTCATTTCCTCTTAATCTACCTGTTTCTTTCTCTTTCTTTCTCTCTTTCTCTCTTTCTTACACACAAGCAGTAATATTTCCTACTAGTACAATTAAATAAATTAGCCAACCCGGTCTCACGGGAATGCATATAAATACCACGACATTACACGGAAATTCAGCGTGTCATGAGTATGCAAATTAGCCTTTTCGTGTGTCATTTGTACGCCACTCAAATGTCCACAATTAGGTTTATGCAAGAAAACCACTTAGTAAGGGTAAGGGAAAACGTCATAGTTGGGCTTAAAATAAGTAAGTAAAATATATTCGTAAACAACGTAACACAACCATGGAAAACGTGTCACAAACATCAATAAAAAACACATGACAATCATCACCAAAAAACCCATCCACCTCCCCACCCGACCACCATAAGTGGTCTTTCTTGCTCTTTACACAACGTCACCATCTCTTACGTTCTTATTGCACGCCAAACGCCTTGCGTATTATCGTAGAATTGATATGTGTTTTTGTGCGAACAGGGTGCATTAGCATAATATGTTATGATTACATCAGATCCAGTTCACACACCTCTCTGTCTACCAGCCACACCACATCACGGTCTAATTCAGCAGACAGACAGATCTGGTGTGTGTGTGTGTGTCCACACAGCCTGGCTGCTTTCTGGCAGCAGAGGTGTGGGAGGTTGTTGGAGGTGTGTCAAAGTAAAACTAATCAATCTTGTCTTTATTTCCTGGCATTGCCTCTGTCTTCCCCGCAGTCATGCTCTAACCGAGCGGCACACAAGAGCCAACAACTATCCAGTGATGCTCCAAACTGCACCCCAGGCACAATGCACCCGACGAGTGTTGGGTGCTGATCAAGAGGCAAAGTCGAGGCTCATCACGAGTTTCACTTCAGTGTTTACCAACAGCCCCGCCTGACCTTTACAGGCAACTGTCTCTATTGATCACATGCGTACGTCCTGTCACACCTCCGAAACCCCGATTTGTCCGGGGGTGTTCGGCATGCCAGCTCGCATTCTCCTCCCAGACGGAGCTCTGCCTGCCTGTGCGGGAGAATGGTGAGGCGACGGCAAAGCCAAAGGTCAGAATGACATTACTGGTGTTTCACAATGTTCAACAGCAAAGGTGTGGAGTTGAGCAGAATCCAAAAACTTATCTGTAACCACTTATCCTGTTCAGGGTCGTGGGGGGGCTGGAGCTGATCCCAGCTGACATTGGGCGAAGGCGGGGTACACCCTGGACAGGTCCAAATTAGAGTAATGTTTCATTTATTTATCACAATAAAAATAATATACAATATGTTTTTTTCCTGCCATGGCGAAGGAATGACCCGCCCTACTCTGCCTCTGCTTGGCTTATCATGATAGTCTTACACTAAACCTAACTAATCTCACTCCTTAAGCCTAAACCTAACCATCCCAACCAATGAAGGCATTCAATACAATGAGATGGGAGGGTCCAATGAGGTCATTCTGTTTGTTGGGGAGAGTGCATATTTTTGGACCAATGGGTCGTCAGAACAATGGGCACTCCCCAAAAGACCTGCCAAAGTTCTCTGTTGGCTGTAAAAAAAAAAAAAAATATATATATATATATATATATATAAAGTGTCTTTTAACATATGGAAAATTTCAGAAATTATATTGTTTTACAAAAAAATACACAACAGCCACCTCTTCATTGGCGGAAAATAACTGCTGATGACAGTGAGACCTAATTAAGCTATACTGTGACAGTATCATATGTGAAACCCAGCTGTACAGAAGGGGTTAAAACACATGAACAAATTAAATGAATGAAAAAGTCAATTCAATATTGACTCAGCTTTACGTTAATCCTTATATTTCCCTAATTAGCCGGCAGAGTTGTGATAAGCCGCTCGGATTTCTTTCGTTTTAGCAAGTCTAAAATTTACAGGCAGTTTCGTAGTTAATCTTCCGAGCGGAGACAGTGAGCAGGACAGAGGAAAAATCAGTTCTGACATTAACCTTGAGAAATGGTGAGAAAAAAGCTGAACAATTATTGAAGTGAAACAGTTATGTTGAGGTGTAATTGGGGCTAGTATTAAAGGTACTATATGTAAAAATGTACATGTATTAATTGCTTTGTATTGCCAATGTGTGAACGGATTGTAATGTAACTTAAAAACTGAGACTTTCTCAGACTTTCTCGGTTGCCTATAACAGCCTGTGGACTGATTTCTACGTACAGGACTCAGGACGGTTTTGCTTCATAACATTAGCTGATGAAGTACTTTGCAAATGGCAAGCTAGTTAGTATCATGTAGATTGGACATTACAGATAACTAGAAGTGCACTCGGAGAGCGCAGGACCTCCGCCAAGGTGCGTGACTTTAAAAACAGATCACAGCTCACAGCTGGCGGTACCGTGAGGTGGTCGGCTTATTATTAACATGGAGTGTTTCCGTGTAACGTATCGGCGGATGCCTCTCTCATTCAGCAGCCTTGTTATGCCTGTATAACTTTACACTACGTTGTCTCTCATCCTGTCAGCTACAGCTTTTTTCTTTCTCACCGTGGACGGCTAGTAGCTTTTGCACACACATCCACACACGTCTCTCTGCTCTCAGAAGAAGAAGGCAGGGTCACGCGTCATCAGCTACACTGCGCATGTGTTATACCCTGTGGTCTTAATGCTCAAGCTGATCGTAAATCTAAAAAATATTCCTGAATCCGGATCGTGATCCGGATTGCCACCAAAATCGAATGGATTGTTCATTGTGCCACACCCCACCCCTCCAAAAAATGTCATTCAAATCCATCGCGGACTTTTGGAGTAATCCTGCAAACGGAAAAACCAACAAACCAACGCCGGTGAAAACATAACCTCCTTCCTAGGCCTTCGGCCTTGGCGGAGGTAATAACGGTGATATATGATTGTAATGTAACGTCACGTCACTGTTTTGGCCGATGCCCAGGATGATGTTGATGTGCGAGCAACAGGATGCTGACTGCAGTTCACTTAACGGCCACCGGTGTCATTAATAACTAGGATTTCCTGAAAGTTACATATAGTACCTTTAACATTATTAACAATTAACAACTTCAAATGTTTAGAAATGGGGAGCAGATGCTCCTGATGTTTGATAGTTATTGCTAAATGATCGTTATGGCTGTATTATACTTCTGTTTGTAGTTATTACACTCAGTGATGTGGTTCCTTCCGAGCCTACAGTGAGGTATACTTATACCCAGGGATTGGTTACATGTGGTGTGACCGTTAAAGGTTCTATATACAGGATTCAGAGCATTAATAAAGCAGCAAAGAACTATTTGCAATGTTAAAATATAGAGAAGTTATGTCTACCTGAGCAGAGAATGAAGTCACTCTCCCTCTGCGTGTGCTGTAATCCGACTTCTCTCAGCTTTATTTACGTAGCCGGTCTGGCCACACGTGCATTTTAGTGCAGGTGAGTCTGTTGTGCCCCACTGGCTAGCTAATGGCCGCCGCTCTGCACTGCGGTCATATGGCGGTTCAGCCCGTTCTGATTCCCAGGGCGTCAAATATACCGACGCTTTGTCACAGCTGTCGGTGTTAGACGCACAAGGCACCCTTGAGCGTCGGTATGAGACGCACCGAGCTTTCCAATAACTATATCGTAAACCTATCTGTGTCAATATTAAGCGCTCAGGGAAAGTCCACCAGGAGTGTGGTTACATTGCTTTAAAAGTGAAAAGAGACACACAGAGGCCTGGCAGGAGGGGAGGTGGATGGGTCCAACAAACACAAGGCTTTCATCCAGGAGACCGCTGTTCGTGTCCCGTGCGTCACGTTACAATCAGCTGTTCGTTCATGTTCCGTGTTCACAAAGTTCAGTTTCATTTTCACTGTACAAACGTGGTAGTTTTAAGCCCAACCATTTAGTTTTTCCTAAAGCTAAATATAGTGGTTTTATTGCCTGAACCTAAGCAAGTGTTTTTGTTTGATCCACAACGTGTTCGCTGAGACCGAAAAGTGATGCCGTGGGATATGACAAAGCATCAGCATGTGACGAGTTGGGATGAGAAAGCGTTGGGCGGTTACAGCTGATAACACCGTCCCAACCCATGGCGACGTCGCCGAAGCGTAGCGCCCAACCTCCGGTCCCCCCCCCCCAGGTTAACATTGTTAGCTTTGTCAGCACTGTAGCCATTGTTTGTACTGCTAGCACCGTTAGCTTTGAGTCACCTGCTCAGCCGTCTCAATGTTGAGAGCCGTGCGGAGGCAATTCCTCAATCATGCTCTGAATTCCACATTGAGCGTCTTAAAATAATGTGATTTGAACAAGACTATCCTTCGTGCTACTTTGTCATCACAAGGAATGAAATATAATTTACAGTTTATGCTCTGAGCTTTGAATATATGCATTTGACCTTAGATCAGGACACACACACACACACACACACACACGAATACCTTATCAACCTGTAAACAGCTCCAGACAGTACAAACAAGACCTTGATTTGTCTCTGTTTGAAACAGAGTGCTGTGCAATATTGATCAATCAGGTTTGACAAAAAGACGAGTCAAGACACCTTATACATATTCACCACCCAAACACCCCTGTGCAGCGCCCTTCTCTCCTGTCTCAAAGTGTTTTTCTTTCAGCCACACAGCCGTAGATTGTTATGCATAGAGAGACACGACCTGCAGGCGTTGCTCAGATTCTTATCGTCATGCTCTCATCTGATGGGAATGCATGCTCTGACAAAGGCCGGTCCTCCTAGATTCTGCTCATATCTGCTTTTTAACAATTCCATCAGTGCCGGATAAGCCGGCTGGCAATGAAGACGAAATGGCAATACATAGAGGGATCTGGGCAGCATCTGCTCACAAGAATGACCGATAGCGCAGTGCTGTTTGAATCATCAAAAAGTGGTTGGAAAAAAATGATGAGGGAGAGATAACGCAGGCCATCCTAACATAGGTGCAGGTGGGGAAATGTCAACGCAATGGCTCAGTCACATCAGACAGGGATCAGATGTCTATTCTTTATATCCTGTCATATTATAGCCTACATAGGTAACACTCACACCCTATGACTTAGTGATTAAAGCTCCTTAGGACGTTATTGTATATGTTTTATGTCCAAGCCTTCTTCAATCTGACAGTAAATCAAACACCCAATCATTCCTGAGAGGCTGACCCGCTTTAGATTCAGATAGAATCAAATTGATTGAATACACAAATAATAAAAACATATTTCCAATGGTTTTATAATATTAGGCTGAAGCCCAGAGAAGAAGGCAAAAGAGGATAAGGGGTAATATATTGAAGCCAGTTTAGCCTATCGCTGACACTCCGAGCTCTGGCCTTTACTGCTCAAGACAAGCTAGTTAACTGACTACTGATATTCCAAGGTTATGTGGTTGTTAATAGTAGGAAAAAAAAAAATCGAACCTGCATTAACATACTTTTTGGCCACTTTGGGGAAACAGAAACAAGCTGTAAACTATTGACATGTTGTCACCTATAAAGTTAATAGGAGCAACATTAGCAGTAGCCTGGAGTCATGTTTCTGGCACGAGCTGGGTAGTGGGTTTATCCAAACTTTTTTTCTTGAAACCAGTTGCCTGCTGTGGCTGGAAACACGCTGATGAGAGCGGTGTCAGTGAACCAAAACATTAAAATTGCGGGCCATAAAACTAAAACGTTCCCGTACTTCCCAATCTCAGTTTAGTATTAGTTTAAAAGTTGTCAAGTTTACATACTTATTTTAAGCCCATCTATTATGTTTTTCCTTAAACAAACTAAGTGCCTTTGTTGCCTATACCTAACTGCGGCCGTTACAATAGTTTTGTTCCTTAAACTGCTACCGTTTCACGTTAATGACGTGGCGTTAAATGACATGTGAAAAGGTTAAAATGCATTTTCATGACACAGAAATGTTGTGCTCTTCCCATGAGATTGGGTTGATTCTCCCTCCCATTTTTATATTTTTTGAACATGTCTTCAAAGGAGCTTTGACATCACTTTTTCTAACCAATCAATATTTTCTATATAGAAAGCTGGGCCCAGTCAATATATCCCTTTGTCATAGTCTAAAGGCCTATTATGATTATCGCCTGTTTTTTTTTTTTTTTTTCTCTCTTTATTTCCTGTTTATTGATCTTTTATATCTTATGTCTCTAAGCCATATCACATGAGTGTATTCGCTTAGTTTGTTTATTTTGTGTTTGTGTATGCTCCAATGTATTATGAATGACTGTTCTTGATTTGAGTGTGTGTCTTATGACCATGACTGATCCATTATACTTGGTAACACATGGGTGTTTATGGGATGCATTGTTGTGAAGCGCTTTGCTAAACTATGTCTCTGTTTTTACTATGTCTAAAATCATTGATAGATGCCTACAAATTGTGTACATTACTGTAATTATTTTCTGTACTATGCTGCCTGGAAAATGACACTTATCAAGCCCTGGAGGAGTTTTAGGCAATTCTCCTTCACATTCCTGTGCAAATTATATATTATATAAATGTAAATAAATAAAGCAATAAAACATTGAGCTGAAACAAGCTAAAAAGCTTCATAGAGCTGAGAGGGACTGCATAGGGTGATAATTCTCGGAGGGTTTGTCACTGTGAGCCTCTTTCAAATTACAAATTGATCCATTGTTAATATAAAGTTAAAGATTAGAGCATCTCAAACCTACAGCATTGCCTAGACTCAATATATTTATAATCACAGTATATTTTTTTTTCTTCCCAGAAAACCGCACAGTATAACTTGCTTGATTTTACTTGTGTTGTCCCAAATCACTATTTTGTTACAGTCAAACATTTAGAAATGATCTCTTTTTTTGTTTGTTTTTCTAGTTATATTGATTTTACTGTTTTCTGTAAAGAAACTGTTTCAGAGGTTACCACTGGAGCCAAATTCTCCCTCAACCTGCTGATGTAGCCTGCCCATGTTAGGCACTGCAGCTGTATGTGTGTGTTTCTATGTGTATCTGCATTCCTGTGTGTGCTGGTAGTGTGTTCTGGCTTGTCCCGCTGCTGTCCAGCAGTGACCGGCACTATATTGTAGATTCTGACTCCTCCAGCGGTAAACTCTTAGCGCCTGGCCACCCGATGCCCGACACACATGAGCCGCATCCTGAGTGACAGGCCGCTCCCTGCAGAGCTGGGGAGGGTAATTGGCATTCAGGATCATCTGGATGATAGGGAGGGTGGCGAATTTCGTGAGACGCCGCTCCCTGCCTTTTATCCCGCGCCACAAAGTTCCCCAACCCGCACCCCATTTGCACAGAGGGAGGAAGGGAGAGAGACTACTTTGCATGCAGTGTGTTGGCAGTAGCATCCCCGAGGGAGACATTGTCGGTGAGGGGGAAACAGCTCTCTATGCATGAGGAGAAATCTCCTTCAGGTTTGTGTTGCAGCCCCCCCACCCTGCCTCCACCATCCTCATCACCCTCCTCCTCCCAGCTTCCTCCACCCACCCTCCGAAACCCCCACGCCCATGTCTGAAGGGATTTATGACCTGTCACCTCGGCAGCTCGTGGGGACGGGAGGGTAGGGAGGAGGAAGGAGGGTAAGGTAATGGTGGTGATGGTATAAGGAGGGGCGGGGCGCTTCACGTCACTCCGGCGAGCACGATGTATCAATCTGTCCTGGGATTTTGTCCATTCAACCGTACCGCAGCGAGAAGAATTAACGAGAGTGGAGTTTGGGGGGGGGGGGGTTAGGGTTATTGTGATAGCTTCCACACCTAAGCTGTCTCCCAAAACGGATCTTTCATTTCACACTTACAAACCAACAACCAACTGACAGGAACACGCTGCCCCCATGAACATGTCATTTGCTTTGCTGTCAAATGACATGTGGTATTTAAAGAAAAAAAGAAAAAAAAACTGAACTGGCAATCAAACGAAATGCTGTGATTCAGTTTTGTTTAGAGAGCAGCGCAAAGTGACATGTGCATACCAGCGTGCTGCATAGTATATTTCTCTGTGGACATTTGATGGAGGGCATTAACCTGTAGATTTCTGCCAGCTCCCATAAATTACTCGGCTGTACCTGTGCCCCTGAGGTAGATCATTAGTGTGCTTGATAGGTATAATAACCTAGCCCAGTGCATTGCCATTCCGAGGCCGTATAGTCATGACTAAAGAGCTCTCTGTGCAAAGAGAATTGAATTATGCCTTCTGTCAAACAGTTACTGCGAATTTAATGCATACTGAGTCGAGAATCAATAATTTGTCAAAAGCTGCTGATGCATTATTGTCAACTCTGCCGAGATAGAATTATATCTCAAGTTATTGAACTTAGGAGGCGCAACAGATTCGCCTGAATATTGCAAGCACAATTCAGAAATTATCATTAAAATCGCACCAAATATATCAGGATTTAATCCTTATAAATTCCTTTGGATTTACTCCTTAGAAACCCTCCTGAGCCTATCTGTGCAGGAGTCTAATAACACAGTACTGGCTCGTGACGCCCTGATAAAATCAGAAATAATAATAATGATAATAATACATATTTTACACACAGGGAATTTGCCGTGGTACTTTGGTGCATTACAATAAAAATAGTAAGAGAAAATAAAAAGCGAGCACCTCAAAAGCAAAAATGTATAATAAAAAATATGATACACATAATGGATTTACACATGGACACTACAGAGTCTAGTTTCATAGTGCAGTGGTACAGTGGTATTTGCTGGCAGAGAGACAAGCGACAGTATGTTAGGGGAGCTAATTAAAAACAATGAGCTGTACAGGCTCCCCCTCTACCAGCTAAATCAGCTACTGATATAATAACAGTTTAATATAACTTTATCTGTGGAATTTCACTTCAGCACAGAGATCCATCAGCCTCAAGAAAAAGAAATTAGGGCTGTCAATCGATCCAAATATTTAATCACGATTAATCGCATGATTGTCCTTAGTTAATCGGGATTAATCGCAAATTAATCACACTTTTTTTTTTTTCAAAATGTATCTTAAAGGGAGATTTGCCAAGTATTTAATACTCTTGTCAACATGGGAGTGGGCAAATATGATGGCTTTATGCAAATGTATGTATATATTCATTATAGGAAATATATTAACAACACAAAACAATCACAAATATTGTCCAGAAACCCTCACAGGTACTGCATTTAGCATAAAAAATATGCTCTACTCATAACATGGCAAACTCATGTCAGTGTGTCAGTGTGCTGACTTGACTATGACTTGCCCAAAACTTCATGTGATTATCATAAAGTGGGGATCTCTGTAAAGGGGAGACTCGTGGGTACCCATAGAACCCTTTTTCATTGACATATCTTGAGGTCAGAGGTCAAGGGACTCATTGAAAATGGCCATGTCAGCTTGTTTCTCGCAAAAATGTAGCGTAAGTTTGGAGCATTATTTAGCCTCCTTCGCAACAAGCTAGTATGACATGTAACAATAGATTCCTTAGGATTTCTAGTTTCATATGATGCCAGTATCTTCGCTCTTTGCTTTAAAACTGAGCTCACTACAACCTAAAAATCGCAAGTTGCGTTATTTCGTTAAGGAAATTAGTGTTAAAACAAATTTGCGTTAATACATTGACTTTGACAGCCCTAAAATAAATATTTACCTGCAGCTCTCCAGGAGATAAGCACAGGGGATCCATCAGCCTCCAGACAAAGAAATATTTACCTCATAAAATCCTCATCTTAAAGCTGAAGTAGGCGAGATTGGAGCAAATATGAATAAAAAAAGTTATTTTTATGAAACGGTCGCTATATCGTGACAGTAGTACATGAAACAGGTAACCTGAAAAAAATCGTGTGCCTCTGTGTCCTCCAGTGCTCCTAACGGCATCTGCGAGATTTCACAGACCGGAGGAAAACAACCATTCAGAGCTGATCTAAGGTCTGCTGTCTATGAGAGCCGGATGTCAATCACTCGTGAACTCCGACCAAATGGTCAAACTAGGCAGTGCTGATCAAATATGAATCAATATTCTGTTACTGTAATGCCTATTTCTCGCCTCAAATGTTTTCAGAATCATCTTGTAGTGCACGGTTTAGCTGTAAAATGAGAAAGTTTGTGATGCCGCTGCCATTGTGAAATCTGGTATGAACGCCAAGTTCTGGTCACATGACCGGAGCACAGTCAATAGGAACGCTCTCTCAATGAAATGAGCTGTGATTGGTCAAAGTCTCCCGTCACGGGCTAGATTTTCTAAAGCCTGAAAACAGAGCCATGAGGAGGTGCAGAAGTCTGGTTATCTCTCAGAACACTTGAATTACAATATGCTGAAAGGTTATTATGGAATTCTTGCCCAATGATGCCAAAAATATACTGCCTACTGCCACTTTAAATGGGAACTCCCATGCCTGATGACAGCATCACTCCTCCAGAGCAACAAAACGTTACACAACTGTTTTTAGAGGTTGAGTAGAACAAAGCCTGATGTATAAACTGACCTTGATGTGTAAAATTGGTGGATTGCCCCTTTAAAATCTAAGAAAGAATTCTGAAAATATCCTTTAGTTAATCAAGTGGCTTATTTAACCAATTTTAATCCACAGGCTTGAATATAACATTTGTTATTGTTTATGGCTACTATATTTCATCACGCAGAGCACTCGTGAACTAATTTTACAATTATACATTTGTGTATCGATTATGCTGTGTTATAAGCCTTGTATCAATGGTTTACATACTGTTTATGAAACCTTTTATTAGTTGTTTATACGCTGCTTAGGAATCCTGAATGAGACGGTTTACATTACCTGACATTTCTACGTCGTCAGTATTTTAGGACTTTATCCAACTTCATCCTAGAGTTTAGTTTTTTTTTGTCATATCATATAGAAGCATATGTTCTGTAGAGTTTGATATTTTTTCTCATATAATATCAGTCTAATATTAAAGTGGCTGTCAGTCCGTACATCCTGTCCAGAGGCGCTCCAGATAACAGTGAGGAGATTCCAGTTGTCTGTCACAGTTGTGAAAGCTGATCTGTGTGAGCAAAAATATTAATAACGCATCCACATTTGGATTCACCAGCGAATGGGAGATCCCATGTCACACCTAAGAATACTGTATCTCTAGTTCATGCAGATTACAAAAATGGATAGAAGTGGATTTAAAATCTTACTAACCTTATTGTGACAGCAGTCTTAGATTTAAGTGTTGGAGCTTTTGGAATCCAAAATTGTTTCAAAGACATAGTTTTGGCAGTGCTTGCTTTACATCACACCATCTAGATCATTAGTCTTCATTTATGTAAATGCAGAACCAATAACTTTTTGCATTTTAGCATTTGTCTTAATTGTATCTGAAACAACTCAAAATGAACACAAACACAGAATCAAACTAAAATTCTGAGCCCTTGAATGTAAGATGGTGAATTGCCAGGAAAATGCTACACATTTAGGTAAGAGCAATAAGAATGGAGATATGATACGAGCGGGGGGTTGTGAAGAACGTGAAGTATTTCTCAAAGAGATGAATTTTTCAGCCCTGTTCCTGAGGAGCAGGAGGTACCTCTGCAGTCCTGACTGGAGTGGGAAGGTCATTCCAGTGCTGGAGAGCCAGGAGGGAGAGGAGCTGAAAGTGGAACAATGACCAGGTAGCCGCAGGGAAGGGGGAGCTAAGCGGGCGGTCATAGCGGAGCGCATGGTGTGGAGGGCTGTGGCCTGGAGGTACAGTCCGGTCCAGGGGAGTGGTTCCTTCGGCAGCCTTGTGCACCAGCAGCAGGGCTTCGCATTCAATATAAGCAGCCAGAGGTAGAGAGGGTGCAGAAGGCGGCCGACACGAGAGAATTGTTGTGAGGTTGAAGAAAACGTGGGCTGAAGTATTGTGAGCAAGCTAAAGGGGTGAGAAGACCTCAGCCAAAACCAATTTCTCATTCAGAGCGGCTTACAATGGGTTTTCTTACAGCTCAGGCTCACGCAATTTTGTGAAACAAGAGCTCAATGAGGCAGGGTTGCTTTGTAGTTGTGAAACTCTAAAATGCCACGCTTTGGAGAAGAATTAAAGATTATATTCCCACACCATGAATTACAGTATATCATGAGGCAATTATGTTATGCTTCAGATTTGGCAACTCAAACAAGTTGTCCTCACTAACAACAATAGTATTAGCTGTTTGTTGAAATTACATTTTTTTCCAGTATGAGTATTGGGCAAAAAAATGTGGTAGCATATGCTAATTAAGCATTATTTATATAGGGTTTATTATTATTGATCAGTAATATTATGAGAATATTTATGTATTACCTGTACTATATATATGCTCTCATATACCAATGAATATTTTTTAACTACTGATTACAGCTGTCAAACGCGATAACGCAAATTCATTTTAACGCCACTAATTTCTTTGAGGCATTAACGCAATCGATCTTTCAGAGGTTGTAACGGATGGTTTCAAAGCTAGAGTGAAGATACTGGCATCATATGAAACTAGAAAACCTGAGGATTCCATTGGTACCAACCACATCATACTAGCTTGGCGCAGGAAAAACTGTCATGGCCATTTTCAAAGGGGTCCCTTGACCTCTGACCTCAAGATATGTGAATGAAAATAGGTTCTACGGGTACCCACGAGTCTCCCCTTTACAGACATGCCCACTTTATGATAATCACATGCAGTTTGGGGCAAGTCATAGTCAAGTCAGCACACTGACACACTGACAGCTGTTGTTGCCTGTTGGGCTTGAGTTTGCCATGTTATGATTTGAGCACATTTTTTATGCTAAATGCAGTACCTATGAGGGTTTCTGGACAATATCTGTCATTGTTTTGTGTTGTTGATTGATTTCCAATCATATATATATATGTATGTTTGCATAAAGCAAGCATATTCGCCCACTCCCATGTTGATAAGAGTATAAAATGTGTGATTATTGTGCAATTAAACACGATTAACTATGGACAATCATGCGATTAAATAGTAGACAGCCCTAGTAGTAAAATGATTAATGCAACAAAATAAATAGGACTGCTATAAAACTGTTTATTTTTTTCTGACTTCTCATATTTGCTGTTTTACTGTGAAATACAGAACTTCTTAAAGCTTCTAAGAACTATTACAATAAAACAAGCAGGGAAGGAACATCACTCTTTTTTTAAACTGCTCACAACTCAGACATTATGTAACTGATGACGAGGGGTTGGGAATAGACAGAGCTTTGCTTTAAAGGGTCACAAGAAGAACATGGTTGGAACGTCTGGCTTCATAGAAAGTAGGAAGTCTGTGACCCATTATTAATGACTTTATTAACATTTTTAATTGCAGATGACTTGCTCATTTTTTGCTGATGTCTCCATACAATGGTTTCCTACCTTAGGGTCGGAATCAGGTTTTTCTGACTTTTCTCTAATTGTTGCTTTTTTTTATTGCAGTACTAGATAGTTTTACTTCTTGAGGCCTCAGAAAACTATTCAAATAAAACATTCAGAGAAAGAAGTGTTTTGTTAAACTGCTCACAACTCCCAGACATGCAACCTGTGATGAGAGGTTGTGAGTAGACGCTGCGTTGCTTTAAATGGCTTATTAGAAAGTGAGAAACCCATTGGTTGTAAAGGCTACCTTATTAGTTAGTGGTAACAAAAGTCTTCATTGGGATGATGCTGGATTGGATGGTCTGGCATACAAAGTGAGGATCGTGGTTTGCAGCCCGCCAACAGTAAAAGTTGTCTCTTGTTACCATGAAGCTAAACTTTTCCTAATCTTAACCCCTTAACATTCCGCTATTCTGTCTTTCAGAGGTTGTTGCGTGGAAATCAATGTTGGCGAGGAAAAACTGGCATGGCGAGTCCCTTGACCTCTGACCTCAAGATATGTGAATAAAAATCCCCATGATTCTCCCCTTTACAGATATGACCACTTTATGATAATCACATTCAGTTTTTTGAATGCAGTATAAATGTGTTATTTTCTCCTATTCTAAAATGGTGTATTTGAATATTTCTACATACTGGGGTCCCTAAACAGTCTTGGAATTACATAAATTGGGTATAACTGTAAAGCCGAGACTCTTGTGGATCCAATGAGCCCAACTGTATTCATGTGTGATGATGTTAGTCCCCATAGTAGCCATTTCATTATAGTGAGACCAATTGTTTTATCAACCTCACTGTATAAAACGACCTGTTGTGTCCTCTAGGATATTCACAGCCTCATGACACTTTACAACCACAAACTAGAGACCTAGAGCATTCAGAGGATGGATGGCTTTCATAGCTAGATTGACAATAAGGGGAAGTTTCTGAGCAGTTTCCAGAACAGAAGCGCTCGCAATCCAATTGCTGAAAAATGCAATTCTTGCAGAAATTTCAAAATGTTAAAGGTTTTTGAAACCAAATCACAGCATGGCTTTCTCTATTGTGTTCATCAAGGTCTTGGTGTCTTAATGTGGTATTTTGGAGGGATTATTTGATCATTTTTTATCAATTCTCGAGTGTTAAAAAAGCATGGGAATGACCATCATATACTTATATCATCATGTTCTATACTCTTATACACTTTCGAATTTATTTTTAATTGATTAATTCATTTAATTATTTTTTATTTCTTATTAATGACTAGAACAATTTCACACACAGTGCTGAGCTGCATCTCAAATTAATATTCAGGTTCCCAACTTTCAGATAATATTCACCACTTCTATGTGGCATCCACAGTTGATTTTATCTACCCCTGAACATCCCATGTCCCCCACCCCTACCCCTCTAAAGAAAGAGGGCAAAATGGTAAGAGGTTAACCAAGTAGCTAAATCTGTCACATTTTCGTAATTATGCCAAATAATGTGTACTGTGCCTGATAAATAAGATAAAATAGTGTTGTTTATTTAACACACTGCACCAGATGACATAATTAGTATGACTTGTTATAATATAACTTAAATATGATTGTAGTAGTCACTAAATTATTAATTACTAGAACAATAGAATATAGTGTGCAGTATTACAAATGAGATGCATGTCAGTTGTCATGACAGTATAAGATGTCCATCTGTCTTATCTCACTGTCGCTCTCCATACCACGTCACATGTTGACACAGAAGATATCTTTAGCCATAACTTTGAGTAAACTACTGATAGTTGACTTTGCTACACTGTTTTAATGCATCTCACCGGGTGACCTCCTTCGCCCTGCAAAGCAGTCACCGTGTTTGTCTGAGGGGAGGCCATGAATATCTCCCACCTGCTTTAAGTAGAACGCCATCGACAAGGGACTGCGCGAGGAGACATCTTCCGCTCCAATGGCCAGTGTGGACAGAATGATGGAAGCCACTAAGAGAAGTGATCCTCTTTTTCTCTGGCCTCAGTGTCTGGCTGGCAGCCGGTCAATCGTCTGTGACTTTGTAATATACAATTGGATTCCCCTCGCCTGCCTGCCATAACATCCTTTTGCAGATTAGACTCTGGATGACCCGCCAAGGGGGTAGGTTCGAACATATTGACTCCTATGCATATGCAGCAGTTGCCTCTCAGCGGGGCTCGCCGGAGCAGAGAAAAGAGTGCGGTCGCGGGGTGTTGCTGCGGGGACCATTGACGGAGAAGGGCATGCAGCGTGCTCTTCTTTTCAACAGCGACTCACTTGAGAAAACCTCATCCATTCCCTTCAGAGATAATGTATGCATCTTTGTGCGCCGCGCCTGTGCTCACGGGCCCAGCTGACACAGACACAGGATGTCCAGCAGTGCGGCGGAGATGGATTTTTCCCGTTTTACGAAACAATGCTATACATGACAGTAAGCGGAGAGATCCTTGAAGTTGCAGAGGCTTTGCAGCAACAAGGCCTCCCACTGACTGATAGGATTGTCCAGGTTTCATCTGTGAAAATATGCCAAACACTGCATCTGTTTATTCCCATCAGAGACACATTGCCACACTGAAAAGCTGTGCAGCGTCTAATTTTTTAGAAGATCATTTTTTTTGTAGATTTTAATTCAGCTATTATACAAATGCACACAATACCTCAGTCCCCTTTTATTAATTAAAGTAGTGATGTTTTACACAACATTATAGGTTTATTTTAACCTTTAAATTGTAGTCTGGAAGCAGTTAATCTAAAATGCAGTTTTGGCTATGAAAAAAGAGCTAATTTTGGAGGGTGGATGTCCCCGCCTCCTTTCACTGTGTCTCTGACTTATTGTTGCAACTGCTTCCGACTCTGTTTAGCTATTTTTATTCCCACATTTTTTTTTTGTTCAATTCTTTCATCCAATTTCCTCTCAGACACAAAAGGTGTCTTTGTAAAAGAATAGGAAGAAGAATGACAAGTCCTGGATAGCTTGAAAAGTGTGTCAGCATGTGTCATTTGGAAACATCATGTGAATATTGAGCGGGCGGACTGCGTTTGATGAGCAACCCGGAATAAAAAAAAAAAAAACTGTCACATCCTACATTTTGTTAAATGACGCGACTGTTTTTACAAAGTGTTTCAATGATTCCACCACCTTAAGAATTCATCATACAGCTAGATGAACCGACATCTTAACTGGATCATTGTTGCCACTGCGAAAAAAAAAGACCCAAATGTTCTAGTGTAGAGAGACAAAAATGCCTGATCGGGGTGACCGTTTGAGGCGAACACAGGTCTGGTGTTGACACAGAGCCCTTGTGGGACTGACCTCAGTGGATGAAGTGACACAGAGCCGCAGCGGAGAAAGAATGGCCCAGCTGTGACCTCTGACCTCCGGGGAAAGTTATAACTAGAACACTGAGCTCAGTCGCGATGCTTTATCTTAATTTAAACCCAGCTTGTCTCAGCCTCTATGACTCTTGTATGAAGGTGGCAGAGCTTTTTGCTACTTTTCAGAAACACCTCGAGGTAACAACAGAAACAAGGTTATTGGGCTCAGCTGCAGGGTTTCATGTGCTTTTGAAAAAACAGAAAGCTGAGCTAAAGTCGGGGAGTAACATACGCTATTATGAATGAAATGCTTGGTATTGATTGACAGTATTAAATATGTATCAGTGCTGTTGTCATGGGAGGACTTTGTAACTCTATTTTTTGGGAGGACCTTGTAACTCTAGTTTTTCCGTTAGTCTTTCAATTTTGCACACAAATAGAGTTATCCCATATTTGTGGGATTTGGTTGAAAAACATATGTAACCTCAAGGTCTGTGAACAACATTGATCCCATCATCCATACATGGCTATGGTTCGGGTCAACCCAGTCGCCAGAAAAAATGTTGCCATTGAATGATACTGCATAGTGCATTTATCCACAGGATACGTTGAATATCAACGTTTCTGAACCAAAAAACATTTCATAAATATGTTTCATATCCACCTCGTATCAACGCAACAGCTGTAACAATGTAACTACAGTAAACAACCGCCCTTAGCGTACTTTCTTATGTAACAAGCATAATGTAAAACGTTACGTAAAAAATGAAAAGTCAACATTTACTGTTGGTTTTACACGGGACACGAACGGTGAAAGTCTTTGTTTGTTTGACCCTTCCACCACCCCTCCCACCCACTTTTATTAGACTCTCGCTTCTTATACTCATTATTTTAACACACCTTTCAATAACGTTCGCTTGATATACTGCATCACTTGCTCTGATCGAATGCAAAAAGAAACAAAAATCGTCGACATTCAAGGTATCTGTGGTTTGCAGAAATGTACAATGCCACCATTTTTTTCCCCTGGCGACTGGGCTGCTTCGGTGGGTTGGTGGTTCAAATCTCTGCATGCCAAAGTGTCTTTGAGGACGACACTGGACCCTAAATTGCTCCTGATGAGCAGGCCAGCACCTTGCATGGAAGTGCTGTTGTATGTGAGTTCATGAGAGGTACTGTGAAGCTAAGGTAGATGAATGTTACATAAGTGCAGTCTACTTACCAACTTAGCATAATCATACAATGCTAAGCAATTCAGCACCGAACACAACTGAGCTTTACAGTACAAAGGTAGTATTCATTACAAATTTCCTGTGATCCTTTGTCCTGGAAGACAGAATCCTTGCTCTTGTTCTTCCTGATTCTTAAGAAGAATAGGATGGAGGGCGGCGTATGCTGTATATATTGTGAAGCCCTTTGAGGCAAATCTGTGATTTTGGGCTATATGAATAAGACTGTCTTGTGTCGAGACATCTCTGGCTCTTGTCTTGTATCTTATTAGTTTTGCAAGATTTCACACTTTTTACAGAGTAAACCAATCCCCATCAATACCCATGAACAGTTCCTCATGCTGTGATGCAGAGCAGCTCAACTAGCTATTAAAACAACTCCACAGTTCATGTCTGGAGTGGTAGCAATAACATAAGATAGGGGGGGGATGATTATACCATCAAATTACTGAGACATTACGCAGCAAAGCTCTACAGAATGGATGAATGTGATGGATTACTGGTATTATTAAATCTCAGTGCTGCATTCGACATGGTTGACCACAACACATTACTAGACAGACTGGAAAACTGGGTTGGACTTTCTGGCACAGTGCTAAAGTGGTTTGTAATTTGCACTATAATCTTTACTCAGAAAATCACACACATAGTAGAAATATTAAACAATGGATGTCAGCAAATTTCCTTAAATTGAACAAGGATACAACTGAGGTCCTCATCACTGATCCTGAAAGTATCCAGTAAGTATCCAGTCCTGTTTTGGTCACTAATCCAATGATGTTCAACCAAAACAACCTGGGTGTCCTCTTTGACACTAACCTCACTTTTGAGAAACACACCAACAAAGTCATCCAGACATGCTATTACCATCTGAGGAATATTGCCAGGATACGACCAATGCTGAGTTTTAATGACACTCAAACTATCATTCATGCTTTTATTTCTTCACAGTTGGATTATTACAATGTTCGTTTAATGGGTATGAATCAGAAATCAATAAACATCTAACAAAAGTCAAGACAAGAGAACACATCACTCCCATTTTAATGACCTTACACTGGCTGCCCATTGGTTTTAGAATTGATTTTAAGATTTTTACTTGTTACTTTTAAAGCTTATGTCTGTCTCTATGTGTCAGCCCTTTGATAGTCTGGTGACCTGTCCAGGGTGTACCCCACCTTCGCCCAATGTCAACTGGGATCGGCTCCAGCCCCCCCGCGACTCCGATAATGGATGGATGGATGGATTATTGTCACTAATTACCTCTGAAATGATCATGAATTACTATCCGCAGCTAAATATAGTATAATAATATAATGTAAAACATGTGATGACATCAAGATAGGAAAAAAAGACAGCAGTATTGCTCACTTTATTTGTGTCCGTCCTGTAGGGACATGTGTTGCTCTGCTTTTCTTCACATTAAAACACATTTGTTAACAACAAATATAATAAACTCTTAATTATTTTATGACAATAGCATGCAGCTATCTAGTGCTTTGATTTTAGGAAAGCAGTGAATCAATTCCTCCCTCTGTGATCCTTCACAGTGTCAGAGGATTTCTCTGGTGTTTGTCATCAGACAAATACTTAAGCTATATCCTAGGAGAAATAACTTCATTCAATTCAATTTCCTTTAATTAGTCACAAACATAATTTTGCTATTTCCGAACATCGTGGACGACGGGGGAAAAACAAAAAAAATCCTTTTATGTTTGCAAAGGATAGAAAATGCCAAAGATTAAGTGAAAATTATTTGGGAGCCAAACTCACCAGAGTAAAAGGCCTCAGATTTTGTTGTTGTTTTCATTCTACATTACATGTCGATGCACATAAATCATCAAGAGATTTATGCGCATACAAGTTGATGACATATTAATCAGCAGATGCTGCCAGGTATAGCCTACTTTTGATCTGAATAAATATGCGATAACCAGCTTGCAACACGACGAGGAACAGAACGTTTAACACTGTTGTTCACTGCCAACACTCAAACAGAGGAAAATCCCAGGCTGATTAAAATCAAATGAAAAACAGTGAAGACTTTGCCCAAAGCTTACTCGATGTTAAATCACAACATTCTCTCCCCGTGTTTGATTCTTAACGCAAGTCTACTCAGCTGGAAAAATAAAAATAAAATGGTAAGCTGTGGCTCATCACGCATGCAAATGAGATGCATGCAATTAAAGCTTTACAGTGACTTGGTGATGTTTTGTTGTAGCTGTCACTGTAGTTTTTTCTTACACTAAATACCATATATACACTTCTGCCAAAACAAACAAATGTGTCACAATATTGTTATTGAACAGTGACAAATATCCTCATTTGGTTCGTCTGGATTGACTAAAAGTCAAACACCTAAATCTATGGAGTTACATTCGTCCTGAGCAAGTGATGATGGGACATTTAGAAAAAGATTTGCAAGGACATTTTTTTACTTTTTTTAGTGTTTTTTATTATCCACATAAGTGAAGAATGATAACCTCTCTTGCTCAGTTTTACTCATTTGTCCTCTCTCAATTCCCCTGCTCTGTGTGCTCACAAACCCTTGGACCTTTGCACACTGTCCCATTTTATTACTCAACATCTGCACTCTGTGTGCTCAACTTGAAAGTTAGTGTGTGTTACAGCGTGTCACAATTCCAGCCAATCAGAAAATGGTAAGTCATTTCTAATTGGTCATTTTGTCTCCAATCCGATTGCTATTGGGATTATTGGTTACTAGGGAAGAGGGAAGCACTGGGAGACATAGTTTTCTAAACCTTTATGAAATTCTGTTTGTAGTTTGAGCCTGGTGATACTCTGGCGAGCCTGTCCAGGGTGTACCCTGCATTCGCCTAATGTCAGCTGGGATCGGCTCCAGGCCCACTCGCAACCCTGAATAGGATAAGCGGTTACAGATAATGGATGGATGGATGTTTGTAGTTTGAACTTCACTAGTCTCGCAATATCAGACAGAGATCTCCGCCTAGCAAATGTCTGGGGATTACTTAATGCAAAGCTGTTGCTAGGACGGCGGCGAGAACGGGCGTTAACAAACCTACACCCCTTACATGTTCTGGGTTCAGACAGGCCAATCACAGCCATTTATCTACATGCGTGGAGACGTACGGGGGTGTCACGTGGGGATATCGGCACTGTTATTGGTTGACGTCGTCTAGAAATGAGTCTAGAACTTCACTAGCATGCAACCTAGTAATATATCATTGATATGCAGCTGGCTATTTTTTGCCAGATAAACAGCTAACTAAGTTGCTAGGCTAAAGCCAAGTTCGCACTACACAACTTTCAAAGTCGTCAGATCGCGGTACTGTTCACACTACAAAACTTGCTGTCTTGTAATCGGGAGTCTTGAAGTCATTGTTGTTGTCACACTACATGACTGACCGGCGACGGGGGGGGGGGGGGGGTCACAGACTATAAGATCTTTCAGGTCTCCAAACTACGTTTTGTCATGAAAACACACTCGAGAAATACATGATAAATGACGTGATACCACATGTGAGACACATTGCTGATGTTATTGGCACATGTATTTACAAATTCCACACTTTTACTATTTATTCCTCTAAGTGCAACAACAACTTTACTCCGTATTGCAAATACAGCACATACAGTAAGTTCCTATTGTAACAGGCGACCCATCCTCCCCCATTTTCCCCTCAACCCGTGTCTTGCGCTCTCATTGGCTGTAGCTCGTTGCCAGAGTCCGCAACAGGTCCAGACATTTAGCATGCTAGATATCTGGATGTGTCTGCGAGGCATCGGCGAGCAGCTCACACATGACGCTCGATGTGCAAGCGGCGAGCCAATGCCTAATTGCCTCTGATCTTGGGCTTTTGTTGGGGAGCTCCAAAAACTGTCGGGAAGCGTTAAACCAGGGCTAAAGTCGTGTAGTGTGAACTAGGCATAACTTCATTCTAGCCACACAGCCTAGACATTGCAATCACTGATATAGTTCTTTTAAAACAAGTTAACCGTGCCTATGAATTTAAATGAATCTGGTATACAATTTTGTTGCTACATCTCAATTTAAAGCATGCTATAAGGTGGTTAATAGTAGTAACTCTGTCAGCTATTTGAGTCAACTCAGGGCTCCGAGGGAAACGGCCAGCCTGGCTCTGTCCAAAGTGGATATAAGCCTGCCATTGGCCACCAATTTCCAGACGGCATTCTCCTCCCATTTTGCTATCAACGCTACCTATTTTGCAAGGGCACCAACACTCACTCACACTTCACTAGTAGCTTAGTCACGTCCTGGAGTCTCCACTGGTTGCCATGTGAATGGTATCAATCTTCTCATTTAACTCTGTGCAAGAAAGCAAATAAGCATATTCCCAAAGGGTTGAACTTTTCCTTTAACTGAGACAAGTGTGCTTGCAAAACTCTTTTACTGTGTTGCCGTTTTGCCGCCATAGATTCCCAGTTAATGTTAAATTAAGTGTAGAAATGATTGATGGTCAAAATATTGACTTCTTTAAGCCTGGCAGTTTTGTCCATGTGGTGCTCTCTGTGCCTCTGACAGGTACAAACGCATCCCGCAAAAAGAAAAAAAAATGAACATGATACACCTCTGATGCTGTACTTAAAATGAAATACACTCCCGTTGTTCATGGGTGCATAAAATTTTATTGTCCAACTGATCTTCAAGACACAGTGGGAGCTCTGCTTGACTTGCTGCATCTTGTCCGGGCCAGTGGGTAATAACTGATATCCCCCCCCCCCTTCCCGTCCGACTTGACCATAGCCAAGCCGCTGGCTGGGCCCCTCGCACTGCAAACAGCCCACTGTAAGCCCAGGCCAAATGGGTCTAATTCTAGGTGACACATTTAGCGCATGATTTAGCTCGCAGACCTACAGCTGTGTCCCCGACACTCAAGACAAGACCATTGGGGCGTCTCATGAGCATAATTAACCCCTTCATTATGTAAATAAGCTAAAACATTAGGAATAACTGTCGCATGCTGGATTGGCGGGCCGGATTGAAGCAGATGTGGCGGCGTGCTTGGCTGACTTTGGGCTGTCCGTTTCACCGGAGCCAGAGATGACATCATTCAGTGGTCAGGGACCTTGAAACGGGCAGCAAAAATTAGATGTAATGATTCAAGGGGAAGGAAACAGATTCTTACACTCAGGAAAAGGTTAACACCAAGGTCTCTCGGTTTGGCTCATCTCATCACTCTCTATTCACCATTGTATTGTAAGTAAAAAAAATAAAATTAAATGATCTTTTCGTCCCTTTAGCAGTACAGGTAAAGACATGTGTATGGTTTGCCATAAGTCTCAGCTGACATAGAGATCAATTTGAGAAAAGAGAGAACATTATATAGATATTAATGTGAACTTGAAAAGCTGAAAAGCTTAAAAAAAGATGGTGTTACCTTGAACTTTATGCAGCAGACGGAGGCAAATAACAGGTGATGAAACCAACCACTAGTGCATCAAAGTGTGATGTTCGAAAAGGCCCTTGTATAGATGTCTGATATTGGATGTCAGATTCAGTCTAAAGACTACAGACCAGCTCTTTCACTCGGCTATAAAGCAGCTTGATCACAGCTTATAGATCTTTCTTGCAGAGTCGGCATAAAGTTTTTCTAAGTATTGGTTAATTGAAGCAATTATCAAAGTGCATAAGCCACCGATTGGGCCCTGTAGGGTTTCGGAGTCAAGAATCTATGAATATGTAAAAATATCTCACTTTAACTGCTGGACACTGAAAAGTCCATTGTGTAAGGCATCAAGTTTCCACATCAGACTCCCACACACACTTGCATATTGGACCATTATTTTTCTTCTGTTATAAATCCCATTTATGTCCAGGTGTTAACCGAGATTTAAGGTGAGCACAGAGAAACTCTCCCTCATCAAGCCAAACTCTGGACATACATCATTGTGCTCTGTTAAGCTCAAACAAACCAGTCAAGGAACAAGAACAAAAACATATGTTTGAGTGGAGTGGGACTTTAGAAGTAATTAACACATTTAATCGCCTTGCTATCCACCAACATACAGACATGAGGGTCACCTAACTCTTGGCAAGAAAGCGAATAAGCGCATTTCCCCAGCGGCGGCCGAACCCTCCCACTTATACTACACCTCTCATTTCTCTTGACGGTGCCAGACTAGAGTCAAGCTCAACAGGGTCTTCTTTCCCCGCTGATTCTGCCAAGCCCGTTCCCTTGGCTGTGGTTTCGCTAGATAGCAGGTAGGGACAGTGGGTATCTCGTTCATCCATTCATGCGCGTCACTAATTAGATGACGAGGCATTCGGCTACTTTTGGCGCTTCATTGAAGTTCTTCACTTTGACATCGCACTGAGCACTGGGCAGAAATCACATCACGTCAATACTCCCTGTGGGCCTTCGCTATGCTTTGCTTTAATTAAAAGTCGGATTTCCCTGGTCCGCTCCAGTTCTAAGTCAGCTGCTAGGCGCCAGCCGAGGCGACCCGCCGGGACCCCCGAGCGAATGAGGCCCAATGGGCGCTGTAGCTGGGGAGTTCCGTGAGAAGGGCCCAGCACGAACCCTACCCCCTCCACCAGTCCGCCTTCCACACGCCATCGGAAACTGCCCCACGAAAACCACGCCCAACAACACACCGAAGACGAGGGCCCTGCGAGACAGGCCGCGTGCTTCGGCTTCCAGCGGCGGAGAGAGGAGGCCGATGGGGTGACTGCTGCCTGGCCCGGGATTTACACCATCTCTCCCGGATTTTCAAGGGCTGACAAGAGCTCACTGGACACCGCTGCATTTGGTGTCCGGTGAGCTCAGACAAAATCTTATCAAATAGGGGTCCCTGGTCTAATTTGTGTCAGTTTAGGGGTCCTTGACATGAAAATGTTTGGGTATCACTGCTTTAACCAATGGTCACTCAACTAAAATCCTACATCTGAATATCAGACATACGTCCTACACGCCTGTCTGGATTCACAGGTTTATCGGCAAAAGAAAGTGAAAAGGTCTGCTTGTTTTAAACCATGCAATACTCATATATAATATGCTGTGATGCATCTTGAGAGTGCACTGTGTCCTTACTACCCAAATAATATCCAGCCAGTCTGCATTCAAACCAATTTTCACATACATCTTCAAATCAAATTCAAATTAGCCATTACTCCCACAACCCCAAGACTAAGCAGTCACACTTTGAAAAAAAAGCTCGAGGCAAGTTGTGCAGTTTCCAGGGGAACTGCTCTTACTGCCCGGCAGTAAACAGTCATATGTTGAATTATTTATCATGCAACGTATACATTGCTCTTACATTATAACTGGTATTCCAAGATAGAGTATTATGTTCAATGAATAGATTAAAAACAATGTGTTTGCAGTAAATCTGGGAACCCTAGCCTTTGGTCTTGCAGTGATGTGGGTTAGAACAGTGGGATTAATCCTAAACCAATATAATGTCTGATGGAATAACTTGTCTATGTGTTACAAAGTAACTGCACCTGATACTACCCTCAATTACACACAGTGACTTTTTCTTGTGCACCGGCACTTCTCACAAGCTGCCGGTACTCTTTTCTGCACTCTTCATATCAGGTTATCTGGGAGAATCATAATGGCGATTGATAACTGCGCCAGCGTATTTGTGCCGCTCCTCGTAAGCCATATGAACATAAAAAACTATGTGGAGAGCATTTGGACAAGCCAGCACAAGGGAGGGGGGTTGAGATCGAGGGTGCTGTGATTTATCGATACAGTGTTCACGCCCTTTTTGTAAAATTATCAGTGAACTGTTGGTCATAAATGAAACATTTAAAAGTTTTGATTTATAGAATATGATTTTACTGGGCAAATATATCCAGAAGAATTGAATATATATGATATGTGTAAATAATAAAATAATCTTAACTTGAAATAATAATGGTCCAAAATTATGTAAAATTACATTGGTTTAAAGATGGGGTCTACGATTTATCCAGTATACACTTTTTGTTATATTGGTTGAAATGGTCTTTACACCCCGACAGCAATCCCTTTCTTATGAGCACTGAAAAAAGACCGGAAAAGATCCGTCATCTGTAGCTGCTGTAATCCTGTAAAAACGTCTCCCAGTCAGTTCCTCTGGTCCCGGATGTAAAGAACCAATCAGATGCCTCCCTGCCTCCCTGCTCGTACTCTACCCTCAGCGTGCACCAGCGTGAACTAGAAAGCGCGTCGCCGCCGCACGTTTACTGGAGAATGGAAGAGAAAACTCAGCTCTTAAAACACTGGACAACGAGCACGAACTCGTACCACTATTACCATATTATCGAAAAATACAACTTTGATTTAGTTGTTTATGTTCTGTTAGTTTACTTTATAAGATACTGCAGGTTTAAACTATTTATTCTAAGAGCTCAAAGAGAAGTCAGACAAACAGGATTATCAATGAGGGGAGAAGGCTGATATAAAACATTGCTCGACAAAATGTACGTTACTCAAACAGCTTTTTCAGTTACGGAAACAAAAGAGTGGACTGATCTCCCTCCAGATATTAGAGTAACGTTAAAAAGGGTCGTGTTGTCTCAGCAGGTATCTCTCTGCCCCCTCAGAGGCTGCTCTTTCCCTCGCCACTCTGCTGCTCTGTGGTCGGCTCTCCAGCGAGCTCCGTCAACCAGGAAATAAAAGCCCCTCGTCTACGAGACCGGTCTCTTGAGAGAGCTCCAGCTCATAGCGGGGTCTGTGTGAGTGACTGCCCGGGTGGAGAGGTATCGATCCCGGCAGGAGCTAGCTGGCTGTGCCGGCAGTTTGTGGAGCTTCTAAACTCCGACAACGATGGAGAAAATGTTTGATTCGCCATCTAACATCGTAAAACTGTCAATATTCTAAATCTACACCGTTGATTTCTCGCCTCAACATTTTTCAGAAGTGAATTTAGTGATGAAATAGCTACGAAAAATGTGAAGTAGTTACGATGCGGCGGTGCTCGTGCATGTGTGTGGGGGGCGTTGCCTTGGAAGGAGTTTCGAGGGGAGGGGGGGGGGGCTTAGACGGAGCTCCTGAGGCATGCTACTTTCAAATTATGCTAGCTTTCCAACATCGTAGACCCGATCTTTAAGTCAGAAACCTTCAAATTTCTGTATGCATCTCTTTATCCTGCTGTATAATATGTAGGAGCATCCTGACTAGAACACTGCTCCTAAAACCTGAATGATACCCTACTATAGGCTACAAATAGCACAGCAAAGCATTTTAACTACTAACACTATGGGTAACTATACAAACACACCACCTTAACCCTTGAATGTTCCAGTTGGTATATTATTGGAGTATTATAGGCCTACTAGAGAAGATGCATAGCCCAAGTATAATAATATTGCAATACAATCACAACTGATTATGACACAGGTTAACATGCTTAAAGAAATAATGCATTAATATGAATAAGTCACAAGTGATTGCTGATACCGGCGGATACACACGCCAACATGTGAATAAGAGTACTGCCACTTTTTTTTTTTTTTTTTCCACTTCAAGCACTGGTTACACATACTGTATTTCACCATTATCTCTCCCGTGAAAAATATATTGTTCATGTCCGACTGTCTGATGACAATACCCCACACCAATATTTTACACTCAGTCACTGAATTTCCCTCTTCTCTACTCTGAAGAAATCAAGTCACTTTTGTTAACCTCTGATCCTGCATGTTGATCACTTATTATGCAAATCATGGACAAATTTGAGATTTATCATACTGAGCACAGTGTCAATGACATTTATGAATGGGGAGACACAGCTGGGAAGTAGCCCTTCAGCATATGTGTGTGTGTGTGTGTGTGTGTGTGTGTGTGCGCGCTGTGTATGACGTGAGTGTATTTAATAGGGAGCGTGTGTGTGTGTGTGTTGGGGCTGTTGGAATTCAATAAGGCAGATGGGCCTTTTTAGAGTATTATCTTTATTGCCAAAGAAAGGGCCAATCTGTTCCTCTCCTTTGCCAACAATACACATCAATATGTACAGCACATATCCATTTTGCTTACATTTTTTCCATTTACTTGCCTTGTTTTTATTTTTGCTGTGCCTTTTGCTGCCATTGGTTACAGCCATTGATGAAAACAGAATGCACCTGAACTCCTTTCACAGCCAGAAAATAAACTTGAGCGCACTGCGGGCTTCAAGAGAGAGGAGAAATCGTGAACCTTTAGTGCGAGGCTTTTACTGCGGGGATTACTCTGTTCGGCTTGACAGCAAAAGCCAGTCATGGCGCAGACAGCCAGGGCCTCGGTGGGGAGAGGAGAGAACAGAGATGATCCACCTGTACCGTGGCTCTCCGAGGGGCTGGCTAAGTCAGAGCTGTGTGGTTTTTAAATGACACGAGCACCTCAGCTTTAAATACCACTAAGCATATTCCTCCTGTTCAGCCTGGCAGAGAGGATTCGCACCTGCAAAGCTGAGAGCATATGATATTACAATGAGAGCAGGGATGACATTTAAGGAGAATTTCTACTCCGTTGAAAGGGATAATGTGGGGCTGAAGACACGTTTTTAGTACCAGATGTAGTTGTCATGTGAGAAAGGCTCCTGCAGAATCAACAGATGGGTGTGATTTAGAGCGGTATAAGTAAATAAAAAAAGGAATGGAAAAGGAAAGTATGCCAGTGAGGCAACATTTGCTGACAGCTAGACATATTTCCACAATATTTCTCATGGTGCACTTCAATCCACAATAATACCCTCTGAAGGGAACAACATCTGTGGATGGATGACTGAAAAAAGATTGTTCTAAAACCATCTATGCATTCTCTATATCTGCTTATCTCGTGCAGGCTGCAGGGACATATTAGATCATCACTGGTAAATGACACGTTTGCTTGTCAAGTCCTTCACAATCAAAGACTGAGGGTTTCATGATTGCTTCACCATTTTGGACTCGCCTTCTGCAATGTACTGTACAATTTATTGTAAAAGAGACCGAGACATCACTTATAAAGATAAGCACAAGACATGTTGGCTTTGAACTAGTCTGGTTCCACACCTCTGCATCGCCAACACGTTCTCACTCCCAACTCGTCAAATACCGCCGCTTGGTCAGTGCCCCTCAGCATCGGAAACTGACGCACGTTCCGTTTTCACAGGAAGTTAGGTTTAGGCAACACAACTGCTTAGTTACGGTTAGGAAGCGGTCGTGGTTGATGTTAACTTAACTTGCAAACGACTCATGTGACTCACGGGACTCACGATACCAACGAGTCACGTAACTAAAGACTGACGTGACAAAATAAATCAACGTTACTTTTAGTTCCACACGGGACACGAACAGCGGTCTCCTGGTTGAAAGTCTGTTTGACTCATCCACCGCCCCTCCCGCCTGCCCTTAACAGACTCTCATGCTATTAATACTACGTTACTTGCTCCGACCATCAAATAACGCCACAGGTGGGTTTACACTGGAGTTAGTTGAAAGCCTGTTTTGCCACATACTGTTGCTAAAGGGTGCCCCCGTGCATCGGTTTCTGATGCCATGGGGCACTTACCAAACTGCGGTTTTGACAAGTTGGGAGTGAGAATGAGTCAAAATTGTCAGATGGTCCATCACCGTGCTCCAGACAGAAATGTTGACAACTATAGGGAGGATTACCTTTAAAATTGGCACAGATATCCATGGTGCACAGACGATGACACACTCATGAGGTTAACATCTGTGGTTTGGAGTGAAATTTTCCGACAGCAATTGGATGGATTGCCATAATAACATTTTGCACAGACAGACATGTCACCCAAAGGATGAAATCATCATAGCGCCATCATCAGGTCAAATAAAAGATGTGTCAAATACTTTAGGATCAAATACCTCCAAAGCTAATGACATTCCCATCAACCTCAGCTGTAGGTTGACTTTAGTGGTAATTAGCAAATGTTAGCATGCTAACACACTAAACTAAGTTGGTAAAGATGCTAAACAATCTGCATGTTAGCAATGTTATTGTGAGCATGTTAACATGCTGATGTTAGCATTAAGCTCGAAGCACAGCTAGTGTCTATGTACTGTAGCTACAGCCTGAAATAGCTGCCAGCATCGGTGTAGACTCTCTATCTTATACCTGGCGCAAAGCGACACACAGCACAACTGTCATTGCTAGTTTCAGACCGAAGCAGTTGTCATTTTCACGCCCAGCGCCCAAGTTGTGTAAGTAGCAAATGTACCTGCGCCCATCTATGTGCCCATGGGCCTGTTGGTCTTAAATTGAGGTGCGGTCGGGCGCATCATTGTCTCATTGCTATCTTGAGGCAGTAGAAAGCGATTGCGCCATTGACCAACAAAAGCCTGGTTTAAAGTATGGCGCAGTATTTTCCTGCTATTTAAAGGGCGCATTATTGAGATGCGCCTAGTTCACAATAAAAATGTTGAGTATCAAACATTTCGCTTAGAAATAGGGCCCTTAGTCTTGCTTCAAATAACATTAGGTTTGATGTTATGCTCATTGACAGCAGTTTCCCTGAAGTTAATTAAAAAAAGCTTCCGTGTTCAATAAAAATGACTTAGTCAGGACAGTTCTTGTTTGGTTAGTGCAAAATAACCCCCTTCCCAACAAGAAACTGGTAAACATGAACAAAATGACTGAAAACTGAAGTGAACACAAAGTAAATCAGTCCGAGTATCAGGAAAGTTTGAAAGATAAGAGGCCACAGCCACCACTAATCAAAAGAAGCAGTTTCCCCATCCATTCTAAGGTTGCTAGGGTAAGGCACTTTGGGAAATGTATGAAATCAGTATCAGAAGAAAAAGGAGAAGACTCAGGTGGAGAGAATGTGGTCACACCAAGAAATTAAATTAGGTATTTGGATATGATTAATGTTCCTTTAAACGGAGGTCACATGTGTCTTGTTGAAATGGAAGTGATTTTACAGCCTATAATCAAAACCGGAACAGAAAACACAAAACACTATGACCGTGTCATTTTTTGACACCCATGCTTTCACTAGAAAAACCCATGTTGCTAAAAACAGCTGTGTATGTGTGTGTGTCAAATGTATTAACATGCTGGCACATAGTATTAGCATGTGGTGCACTTGTGCATGTTCGTAAATAAACACAAGCATGTGTGTGTATTTGAGTAAGTATGGGTATGTGCAAGCAAGTGTGCATGTTTGTGTGTATGTCTGTGTGTGTGTGTGTTGCACAGCTGAAATGTTCCCAGGCAGAACAATGAGGGACTTATGAATATGCATTAACACATTTTACTGCATATCATCATCATCGGGACTCGGTGCCAGTGACTCAGGCCAAATAATGCCAGTGACTGATCCTGGGACAAGCTGGAGCTAAGGTCAAGTCAAATCACATTTATTTTTAGGGCGCCGTGTTCGTCTCAGAGCTGCTTGCAGAGCAACAAAGGGAACAGCAGATACAACTGGTGACATTCTGCAAAACAAATGTGTGAGCCTGCTCCGCTTTAGGAAACAAAGTAGGCTGTTGAAGAAGTGATGTTTTGGGTAATAACATAATATCTTGTTTGGTATTGCAGCTATACTATGAGTTATTGGAGTCCAACATATAATGCATGCAGCATGATCAAATATACAACATCACAAATGTGTATACAATAGTAGTTTATTGCAAATAACTGCCAGGCCAAGCAAAGACTTGTGGATTTTCCTACTTTATGGAAGAAACAAGCTCAGATGTGTAAAATGCTTTATCTCACACTTCAATCAGAGAAAAAAAATGAATCAGTTATGGCTTGTTGAATATTTTGGCCTTGAAACAATGTTTAAATCGGAGCGCTCCAGCAGACTTCTGTCGCTGTTATGCATTTAGAATACAGGAGCACAACAATGGTAAGCCTTGACAATGCCTCAGTCACTTAGTGCTGGATATTGAGTTCATGCAGCTATAAAATATCAGTTATGTTAGTAGATAATAATGGATGATAAGAAAATAGTATTTATGCAGGAGTTGCCATGATTACCCACGCAATGAAAATATGTTAAACTGACACTTAAATAGTTGTGTTTTGTTTAATGCTTCAAAGACTGAGACAGTTATATTGATCGGAATACAGACATCAAAAAAGGGGAAACACACAAATGCACGAACAAGTGAATTAATTATTAGACAACACTTTATTTTAACCCTCCAATTTTACATTTATAACCAGTACATAAACACAAATGTTTATAACTATAATGCTATAATTAATTTTCTTTTTTTTAAGCAATATTCCCACAGGGTCCATTTAGTAGATGACAGAGCTTTCAATCTAATCACATGATCTTCATCAGCAGGAGGAGTTTGCTCTGTCATGAAATATGGAATATATTATGTTATCAAGCATTCATCATCAGTTGTATACCAGTTACAGATACTTCATAATACAGGCTATAATTGTTGACAAGTTGAAGATTAATAAACACGTAAAAATGTCCTTATCTGATTACAAATACATTATAGCATGTTATAATCTGTTATAACTATCTATTGACCCACATTGTACCCACAACTGATTTTTTGGGGGGTCGTTCTCTGGGCTTGCCAAAGCACAAATGTGAAGATATTTTCAAATTTGTCAAACTGTTTGGTTGAAAAGTGAGTTTTTTCATATACATCTAGTCTTTGGGCACATGGGGCTATACGGTTTTGGTAATAGACTATTATATTTCTGGAACAAACAGTATTCCTATGTGCCCAAAGACTAGATATAGTATGATAAGAAAATGGCTTTACTTCAAACTGCAAGGAGCGCAGTCATGTATTTGTATCTATGAACTCATAACAAGTTGAATATCAAAGATATGCACACATATGCAGTGTAAAAAATATTTCATATAGAAAATATTTAATAAGGGATAATGTACTGTACAGCCAGTCGGTCATTGACCATTGTGACAAGAATCCCCGACAGGGGCGATGCTGGTGGACCCTGAAGCGAAGCTCCCACTTATTACACAGCTACTTACTGAAGAAATCACTATTTTGACGCAAAAACGGTCCGCCAGAGTCCGACATCAGAGCTCTGGCCATAACAACAGTCTGTTATGCATAGCAACGGTCTGTTATACAGAAATTACAGACCGCAGAACGTCGTGATTGACCAATCAGAATCGAGTATTCAACACAGCTGTGTAATAAACAATGTTAATGACTATTAATAAAAGTGTGATTTTTCATGTGATCTAAAAATTCCAGTTGTAATGTTAGATACTTGCCCAAAGTATGTCTATACCAGATGCCAAGACTTTTGACAAAGCAGAACAAATGTTTTGGTATTTTTCCCCATCATACAAAATATAGTCTTTGGGCACAAATGGGTTAATATTTTATCAACTGTTTATAAATGCTAAATAAGCTAAATTTAAGTGTCCCTTATGCAGGTACAATGAACGGAACACATAACCACATATAAGCAAGCAACAAACAAATATTAGAACTTTGCTTGGGTGCAGATGTATGGAGGTTTGTGTGTGTACATGAAAACTAAATTGGAGTAATCATTTGATATTAATGAGCCCCATCAGAACTGTTATCCAAGTTTCTGTTTTGATACTTTACCTTTTTCCCCTCAGAGAAGCTGTAGGGAAATTCACTGCAAGCTACATTCTCAAGAAAGAAAGAAACAGATATAAGTAAACAAGTAAACAAAAGAGAGATAGGAAAAAAAAGTGCACGATTACTCGTATGCTGTTGACAGCAGGGGTGAGGGTTTAAATACTGAGGGCACTGCTACCTGCTACTTCTTCTAATAAATACCATTGTTTGTCTCCCTTTTACGCAATTAACAGATGTTTTGATCTGGGTGTTTTTACTTTCATCTGCCGTCAGTAATGAGACACGAACCCCTGATACACTCTCCATCTCTGAACTCCAGAGACCACTTCTGACAGAGGAAACGAGAAAACATCACACCAACCACACACGGAGAGAGAGAGAACAAGAGTCTGAAAGTGACAGAGAGAGAAAGAAAAAATAAAAAGATAACAGAGATGATAGGGCACCTCAACAGGGGGTAAAACCATGGTTCTATATAAAACAAGACAGCTCTGTCATCTCTCTGCAGTGTGCTGCTGTAGACAATGTTATTATTAATGTACAAAACACATGGCATCCTGTTGGTGTCAGTGGTATAATGTGTTTAATATGTATTGAGTGGTTCATGTGAACATAAAGGGTTGTAATGTGCGTGGTTAGTTTCACTGTCAAGTTGAAGGTTGGAGGGCTGAAAGCAGGATATTCTCTAAATGGAAAAAAAAAAAAAAACACTTTCATTTGTCTGTGCACATATTTCAGTGTGAGTTTGAATTAAATGAAAAGAGATGTTCACATAATTAAAACATGTACTTTTTTTGTTCTCTTAAAAAGAAAGCATGATATTTTATCACGTGAAAAAATGGTTCAGGGTTTTCACATGATGAATTCATAAATGGCTGTCAAAGTTAACGCAAATTTGTTTTAGCGCCAATAATTTTTTCATTAACACAACTTGTGATTAAAGCTAGAGTGAAGACACTGGCATCATATGAAACCAGAAAGCCTAAGGAATCCATTGGTAACAACCATTTCATATTAGCTTGTTGCGAATGAGGCTAAAGAACACTCACAAACTTGCACAAAATCTTCGCAAAGAAAACAAGAATAGCCATTTTCAAAGGGGTCCCTTGACCTCTGACCTCAAGATGTGAATGAAATTAGGTTCTATGGGTACCCAGGAGTCTCCCCTTTACAGACATGCCCACTTTATGATAATCACATGCAGTTTGGATCAAGTCATACTCAAGTCAGCACACTGACACACTGACAGCTAATGTTGCCTGTTAGGCTTGAGTTTGCCATGTTGTGATTTGAGCATATTGTTTAATGCTAAATACAGTACCTGTGAGGGTTTCTGGACAACATTTTTCATTGTTGTGTTGTTAATTGCTTTCCAATAATAGATACAGTATATAAAGAAAGCATATTTGCACAAATCCCTTGTTGATAAAAGTAGTAAATACTTGACGAATATCCTCTAGGGTACATTTTGAACAGATAAAAAATGTGCGAGTAGGCGAGATTGGAGCAAAAATGATTTAAAATAGTTATTTTTATAAAACGGTCGCTATATCGTGATGGTACTACATGAAACAGGTAACCTGAAAAAAAAATAATGTTCTTCTGTGTCCTACTGTGTCCTCCGGTGCTCCTAACGGTACTGAAAGATTTCACTTACCGGAGGAAAACAACCAGTCAGAGCTGATCTGAGGTCTGCTGGCCAGCTGCCGTCTATGAAAGCCGGCTGTCAATCACTCGCGAACTCCGACCAAACGGTCAAACTAGGCAGCGCTGATCAAATATGAATCAATATTCTGTTACTGTAATGGCTATTTCTTGCCTCAAATGTTTTCAGAATCATCTTGTAGTGCACGGTTTAGCTGTAAAATGAGAAAGTGTGTGACGCCGTCACCATTGTAAAATCTGGTAAAGGAACGCCAAGTTCCGATCACATGACCGGAGCACAGCCAATAGAAACGCTCTCTCTCTCTCTGAAATGACCTGTGATTGGTCAAAGTCTTCCGTCACGGGCTAGATTTTCTAAAGCCTGAAAACAGAGCCATGAGGAAGTGCAGAAGTCTAGTTATCTCTCAGAACACTTGAATTACAATATGCTGAAAGATTATTATGGATTTTTTGCCCAATGATGCCAAAAATATACTGCCTACTGCCACTTTAACTATGGACAATCATTTGATCAAATATTTGAATCAATTGACAGCCATAATTGGTACATGTGGTCTTTTATGTGAAATACGTGATAAATGTAATGGAGCTGAAAATCATGAAAAATGTAATGTACATGTTGTATATTATTTTACAGACATTACAAATATTTACATATCTTAAACATGAATGTTGATATTTTTGGATATTTGACGTGATATCTAATGATGACAAATATGTGAGATACTGTATGGAAAATTTGACAGTCACATGTGAAATGCATGACATTACCATTCATTTAACATGTGATAATGACATGTGGTTTATCACATGTAAAATGGTAATTGTATATATAAGATGAATTTACATACATTCCTTACATATATTAATATACTACGCATAATCAAATGGAGAGACTTTTTGGACATTTGGGTTATATATGTGAAATATCTGGATATATAAGATGTAAACTCACATGATGATGATGATGGTATGAGAAAGAAAACATGAAATGTATTCACATACAGGCACATGTGTTTGGACAGTTCATTTGTTGAAAAATTCACATGATACAGGCAGATGTGATTTTCAGATATTTCACATGTGACATGTGAAAACAGAAATGTCCTATAATTTATGTGCATTATTTATTATTAGACATTATTTAGACATACTAAATTGCAGGTACTTATGCCTGTTTGGATAACCACCATTGTAAAGCTTTGACACACTGTATTCCAATTACAACTAAATTACTGTGTTAAAGAGTAGCAATTAGATAACACCTCAACAAATAAAGGTCCTAATGTAGCGTAATACTTTGAATAAAGCAAAGCTCTACATAAACAAAAAAATAACCTTCCTCCTCATGAAAAGCACTAGCAACAGTATAATTACTATATTATATATGAGCAAAAGTGTTCTGCATCGTGTGGAATATTTTTCTTACCGATGTCGCGAATGAGGGAAAGCGATGCGTTTCAAATGTATGGAGTCATTAAATGTCATTATTAGACATTTTCCTTTTGAAATATCCTGTTTACACAAATGTAAAAGCTCCATCCATCAAACAGTAACTAGCAGAAAACAACACAAAGGAGAGAATGATAAATCAGCACCGTGTTAATATGTGAGCTGCTTATTCATCAGTGGGGGGACCCAAATTATCCAAAGCTTGCATGAAACCTCATAGGTGTTTGTGCCCCATTAAAGCAGTCAGAGCGTGGCAGTGGCAGTTTTCAAAAGAATCTTTTTTTTTTTTTTTAATTTGTAGTTATTTAATGCAACTGTGTGTGTGTGTGTGTGTGTGTGTGTGTGTGTGTGTGTGTGTGTGTGTGTGTGTGTGCGCGTGTGTTTGTGTGTGTGTGTGTGTGTGTGTTCATGTTCTTGCTACATAGTGGGGACGGAAAAAAGTTTTTAACCAACAGAGGGAGGACATTTTGGCCGGTCTTCACTTATTCAAAGACCTGTTTGGGGGTTAAGACATTGTTTTAAGATTCAGTTTAGATTAGGGTAAGTCATTTAGTTTTCATGGTTAAGGTTAGGGTAAGGGCCTAGGTAATGTATATGTCAACGGGGGTCCTCACAAACATAGTAGTACAGGGATGTGTGTGTGTGGAGGGTCCAGTTAAGAGGGTGACAGGAGTTCCATATACAATGGCTTCCTACTACAATGGCAAAGTGCCTCTGAGCTGTGCTGCAGGCAACCCTGCATTCTGACCTCTCACACATACACAAACCACGTGAGTGCCACTGATACTTAATTTTTATTGGCTCATGAAGGCATTTGAATGCCATTGTAGTTCCAAGCTGTGTCACATAGTGGCTGATTTGCATTAAAGATGAGGGACACAATCTTCAGTCAAGGGGTCTTAAATTATTTTTCAATTATTATTATTTATTTTTTTACCAATTACCAACACCGTGCAGAAATTAATTCCTGCTGGTCAGAGCAAAGTGCAGGTTCGGCACTGCATCCAGAGTTCAACTTGCTTGAACTTTTGTTCTGCACGTCCAGTAATAATGTGCATTGAATAGAAACAAGAGATTAGACAGCTAGAAAGAAAACTATTTTTGACAGTACCAGAATTTTCCTCATTTTAATACATTTATGAAGCAAAGTAACCTTGGTTGTTCTCCTGGAAGCATGTTTCTCACCATATTGATTAACCCATAAATGCATGGGCAAACATTCCTTAATTTAAATGTTCTTAAGATAGCCATTACGTGAATGAGTACTTCACCCCCCAAAAAATTACCATTTGTATATCAACTACTAACCCCGTGTTACCTTGAATTCTTGAAGAAAACTTTATTTTTCTTGCATGCCTCCGCGATGAACGAAGAATCGAAAACAGAAAAGTGTTGATGAATTGAAGTAAATGGGGCCACATTTAGGAAATCATACGTGCAGTAGAGTCAGAGTCTCATTTATCCAGTTGTATGCTCACAACTTCCAAACACATGCATCTTTGCTAAAACTTAACCATTTAAACCGCAGTCTCATGCTTGCGTATGCACTACTCGTCCTTGCAAATACCGTTTATGTGAAATATAATTCAATAACCTCCTTGGAGATATAATTAGAATATTAAAATAAATCCCTGTACTGTACGAGTTATTTTTGTACTTTGCTTGAATGCATCTACATCACAGCTTAGTGAGATAAATTTGTCTTGCAAATGCAGAGGTGGGTAGTAACAAGTTACATTTGCTCCGTTACATGTACTCAAGTACCTTTTTGAAGTAAATAGAACTTGTCAAGAATAGTATTAATGCAGCACACTGTACTCTTGCTTGAGTAGATTTTTTTTAGAGAGCTATCATTACTCTTACTCTGTTACATTTGGATGCATTCATTTATTTATCTATTTTATGCATTCCTGATTCGTTAAGAGGCAGGTGGTCAGCTGGTCCCAGGTCTGCTGGAGCTTTGTTGTCCTACCGCAGCCACGCCTCCACATGACTCCGTTCAAAGCAGCACAGCTGAAGCTACAGCAGGAGTAACGTTAAGGCTTACAAATAGAGCTAGCGATATTTAATATTATATGTAATTATTGCTGCACTTAAGAGTAGCCTATAATATTAATATAATATGTTGTGATCTCACTTGTGAGATACAGACTGGGAGCATTGTCTGGTGTATATGTGGGAGGTTATCTAGTCAGGAGATTATGACTTGTCATTTCATCACAAATAATTACATGTATGTTCACTTCTTTAACCTGAGGTAGACCATCTGTTGAAATAACTCCAGTCATAAACAGCAAATAAAAAACAGTAGTTATTTTTTTTTTTTTTTTACTATTTTTATTATTTTATTTACGTTACCCAAGTAACTTTCAGTAAATACTTTTGTACTCTTAATCAAGTAGTTATTTTGATGACTTGAGTACTTTTTTTTGCAAAGTAACAGTACCTTTACTTGAGTACAGTTTTTGGCTACTCTACCCACTGTGCAAATGTTAGTTTATAAAATATAGTGACAGTTATAATGAACGCAAAGTGATCCGGTGTATACGAGCAGCAAAAGAGTATCCAGGTGGCCTTTTCATACATTCCCCTATTGTACCGTAAACTTTGTATTATGTTGTTTACTGATACTGTTCTTCCCACATAATGAAATTCAAGAATAATGGATGATCGATCCCAAGCCGCTGTATTCAAAGGAGAGGAAGAAAAACCATTGAGAGACTGATGAGTTCACACATTTTCAATGGAGATCTTAACATCTTAAATTTCAGAGCCAGTTTTGCCAGCAGACTGGATCCAGTATCAGTGTGTTCTATTTGGAACCCAGTTAAAAGCTGTTTGAGATCTCTTTGTAAAAAGACCCAATTGATTGAAACGGGATGACACTTGGATGCTGGATGCAAATCTGTCTTCACACAAGGTTAAAGTCTCTGCTGATCTGAGGTACTAAGCAAGATAATGTGCTGCTGCCAAAGCAAAGTATAGAAGAAACACATGAAATGTGTTCTATATGAACCTCTTATCTCCTACACCAAAGTCAAAAGCATTTAACATGCTAAAGGTATGATGTTTTTCCCTGAGCTTTAGCATGGCACTGTGATTGATGATGCATCGTGCCCTGACATCCCTCATAGAAACAGCTAATAAATCTGCCTAAACCCTTTTGCAACATGTTTGCTGTGCATTTGAATTGGCAGCAACTGAATGCCTCACTAACAACATGTCCTACTTACAGCTTTTCTCTCAGCGTCTTTTATTGAGTAAATAATCGGAGCCAAACACAGATTGTGTGTATTTTTCATGTGTTAGTTCCATGACAGTTTTAATCATAAGTACATGTTCACCTCCTGCTATTTTACATTAATGTGTGCAAGGCTTTGTGAGCGGTGGCTGCCGCATAGCAGCAGCAGCAGCAGCCCAGTATGTTAACGGATGAAGCAAAATGAAGGTGACTGGTAATGGTTATTGTTTTGTCCCTCTCTGCCATTTAATCTCCTTTCAGAGAGCTTCATTAGGTGCTGGAAGAGCGAACGGCTTGTAGATAAAACTTGATCTGCAAGCCAGGGACACTCAGGACAAGATTCACCTGCTGGCCAAAATGGCATGAGCACCAGTCCAATTCTCTGTCATACGAGCACCCTGTCGCATATAAGACAATTTTCTGTTCTTTTTTATTTCACTGCATTTTTATTTATTTAAAAAGAAAAAAAAATGTAGCAAGGTAGGATAAGAAATTCATCAGTATACAGCAAGAATACATATATATATATCACATTCTGTAATAATATTACAGAATGTGATATAAAAAAAAACATAACCAAAACACATTAATACATAAAACAAGACTTTGACACAGGGGTCCTTTGAGCTAAATGCTAACATTAGCATGCTAATAAGCTCACAATGACAATTAAAAGCGGATATTTTAACAGCAATACATCCAATAGATATAACATATTTCACTCTGAACCACAAATGTCAATTTCATGGTGGTGCGAGAGAAAAAGCTAGGGCGTCACCAAAATCTGTAGGATTCATCATGTGGGGAACATGAATTTGTGTATCAAATTGCATACACATTTCTTTAGTTGTCAAGATATTTCTCCCTGTACCACAAATGTCAACCTCATGGTGGCACTAGAGGAATAATTCGAAGATCAAAAAAAGTAGTTTGAATACATTGTCTTGGAACCCAGCCCGTTGTCATTCCCAGGGCGTCAAATAACGAGGCTTTGTCACTCATGTCGACGTTCAGTACCACTGCACAAGGCACCCTTTAGCGCTGGTATGAAACGCACCGCGCGTTCAATTAACTGTAATGTTAACCCATCTTCGGCAACAGTAAATGGTTGAGAAAAAGTGCCTTTAGTGTGGTGACGTAGTTTTAAGAGCGAGAGGATACACCAGGCGGGTGGGAGGAGAGGTCAGTTGTTCATTCCTGTTTCGTTTTCATAACGTTCAGTGTCTTTTTAAACGTAGTAGTTTTAAACCCAACCATGTAGTTCTTTCCTAAACCCAACTATAGCGATGTTGTTGCCTAATCCTAAAGTGACGCCAAGGGACACTATAACGGTTTTGATGCCAAAAATAACACCAAGGGGCATGACAAAGCGATGTATGTGACGAGTTGGGATGAGAACATGATGGGGAACCATGGAATGAGTGTACAAAATATTTGACCTTGAAACTTTGACTTGGTGATGGTGGCATAAGAGGAAAAGTCAGAGGATCACCAATGTCATTAGATTTTATCCTGTAGGGACTATGATATTGGTAGTAAATTCCACAGCAATCCATCTGATATTTGTCAAGATATTTCACATTATGAACCACAAATGTATGAGGAAAAGAATGGAGGTGTTAGAGGAAAAGTCAGGGGATCAGCAAAGTCGCTGTGATTTATCCTCTGGAGACCCTGAACGTCTAATTTTGTGCCAATCCATCTAGTGCATGTTGAGATACTTGAAGTGAACTTTGACCTGCTGGTAGTGCTACAGGAAAAGCGCAGGGCTCACCAAAATCCAATTAGGTTTCATTTTCTTGGGACCATGAATCTATCGAAACATCTATACAAAACTTCATGACAATGTATGCAATAGTTGCTGAACCAATGGACAGACCGCCATTGCCATCCGTAGATCCATGCCGTTAGCATAGCTAAAAATAAGCCATAAACTAATACGCTATTGCGCTGCCAACCAGACTCAAACCCAAAACTGGACAGGAAGCCCAGTTGGCTACTTTAAATCCAATCTCTCCTTGCATCAAAGCCAGGAATGGCACTCAGAATGTAAATGAAACTTGCCAATCTCCCCATCCCTATTTTAAATCTACCATCCACAGCGATACAAGGAAGGTAGAAAGTACTTTGGCTGTGATTTGTTTCATGTGAGGCACCAGGGAAGTGTGGAAATGTTCAGTTGTTATTAGGAAGGACACGGAGGAGGAGGAGGAGGAAGAAGAGGAGGCGGAGATGGCTGCGGCTATGGGAATGGCGTGAGCATATCAGGCCGAGCAGATTGTGTGGTCTGAGTGGCTATTAAAAGTGACAGGATGGAGGCCTTGGAGTTGGTGAGCCGCCTGATTACAGCTCTCCTCCCCGGTCCCCCTATTGACTGTGGTTAGGATGTAGCTTTCCATTTCCTGCCGAAATAAATTAAAAGTCAGAAGTAATTTGCCTGATGGGTGGATGCAGGTGTTTTCTCTTCTCTCTTTTTTTTGTGCTTCAAAGTTTCTGAATAAAAATTCTCCTAGCCTGGAAATCAATTGAACCCTTGGCTCTTTGATAAGGAAAGGGCTTATTTTCAGCCTGTGACAGTTTTGTGGCAGGGAGGCAAAAAAGGTAGGGATTTGATTAAAGGGGAGATAGTGAGAGATTGAGGTCTTGTTCTTGCCATAGGAAAGATCAAGGCACGTAATCATGTCTGCTACAAAGCTGGCTCTACCGCCATTGCTCCCTCATTGTCTCTCTCACACACACACGATTTTGTATACACGTGCACAAGCGTGCACACATACTGACATTTCCTCATGTGCGCTTTGTAGTGACATCTGATAAGTAAGGAATGAAGGAGGGGAAATGCTTTATTTTCTGTTATGTTCTGTCCAAGAACCCAGTTGAACGTGCTCCCATCCCTGTTTGCTACGCTCTCTCCGAGACTCTTCTATTACCTGTCAGACAAGTGGCGGACATGCTGCACCTACACAACCTCTCCAGCAATATCCTGTTGCTGTTCACAAAACTTGCTTTTACAACCCTCTAAAGCATGCAGCGCCGCCTACGCAGTGAGAATTTTGGTAGTTGTGGATAGATGCCTTGAGAGCGCCAAAGTAAGGGCACAGTGTGGGAATACTCCCAAAGCTGTTAAACCGGTGAACTGCAAAGCTTTCAACAGCAAGCTGCATGACAGTGACGGCTGTATGTGGGTAGACTACTGCCATCGGGATAAATATTGCATGATGCTTCTCTGGGTTAAACAGTGACAAAGAATATTGTGAGCTAAGCGTTCCGACAGGGTATCAAAAGATAACTTGTGTTGCAAAGGGATTTGACTGAAATGAGTGTAATTACTTGACAGATGAGACATTCCCAAAAGAAGGTCATCCCTTTGAGGGAGTCCTAGCGCCACTTTGACCACATCTGCCGGTCCACAAACGGCTCAAAAGCGTTGCTTTCCCGCTTGTTGCTCGGGCTCGTGTTGCTGTCGAGAGCAAGGTGAACCCCCTTGAACATCAAACAGGCTTTCATGTTTCTTTTATTTTAAATGGCAGTGTTTGTACAACCACCAGGAATCTGAGGCCTTCCCGTGCTCACGGCTCAGGGGGAGCTTCCGCGTGACCCAACCTCCCCCGACTGCCCCCTCCCATGCTGCTCTGGGACACCAAACCCCCCCGCCAGCCCCATCCTGAGAGCCCGAGAGGAGATACATGGAGGCCTCTGGTGTGGGCGGAGGAAATACGGGGTCGAGGCGCGCGGGTTCCCTCTTGCTCTTTGAGTGGCACAAATAAAATTCACATCAGGTGCAGCGTGATCAAAAAGCAGATGAGTCAGTGTCGGGTCGTGTTTAAGACGCTTGGCTTTACAACTTCAAATGGCATACAGCCGCAAATCACACCAACCTCCCTTGCACTCCCACATCCCCCCTTCAGAAACACACACATATACATAAACACAGATAAAGACACACACAGCTCTCTCTAGTGAGCCCATCTGGGAGTGAAAAGAGGCCTCGCTTGAAGTGCTTCCCAGTCGAGGTGACTACATAAATAGATGGAGGAAGAAGGAGGGGGTGGGTGGTGGGTGTCTTCAGAAGATGGAGGAGAGAACGCATTTGGGCACTTTCACCTTCGTTAATTTTAGATGTTGTTTATTCCCCTCCTTTAAGCTTTCCCAGAAGAGAGCTTATTGCCTCAGTACATATTTCCATTTTTCACCAGTGGCTGCAGCGGGATAATTCCATCTGACTGTGATTCTGGATCCAGTGATCTGAGTTTGTTCACTTGGAAAACCGCAGAAAAGCTCTCTGTGTTTAGACACCCACATACAAACGTGTTTGTGTTTACCAACACAAAAGATATCCACATACTATTTTGATACTAAGAATTTGCGGTAAAAAAGTAAAAATTGGGCTGGATCTTTTGTTGAGGACACTCTGTAGCTTAGCAAGTTTGGTGTCAATTGACCAAAAAAGTGGGAGGAGACAGTTTTGGACTTCATAATTCCTGCCAGGTTGAAGCATATGAACATTTCTGCTCACTTGGTCCTACATTTTGGTGGAAGTTGCAAAGTTGTAGCATGTACTGCTGATTTACAGCAGAGCTGCCCGGCCCCTCATAATGGCACTTACTCTTGTAAAGATTTAAAAAGGCTGCCCGTCAAATATTCAAAGTATGCAAGTCCTGAATGTTGATTCATAAATATAAAAAGCCTCTTTGATTTCCCTGTGCAACAAAGACAGGTCAGGTAACTGCAGCATTTTGGGTCATGGTGGGAAAAAAACTAAAAACTCTGGAAAGTGAGTCTTCCTTCATAGTAGAAAGGTTGTTATTTCCTTGACTTGGAAATTGAACCAAGTTTGTTGGTGCTAAAGGAAAATTGTGTTTCTGGTTTTGTATTATTCACCTAATGCTGTCCAGATGGGTGAAGCAGATTTCTCACCTTTTTTTTTGCGTAGGGACTCCACATTAGCATTTTAAATCGTCATGCTCATCAACAGATTTCACAACACCAGAGCGAGACAGAAGAGGAGGAGACAGACGAGGGGATGGATGGATTGAGACGGGAAGGTGAGACAGACAGGGAGGAGAGAGAGAGAGAGAGAGAGAGAGACAGACAGGGAGGAGAGAGAGAGAGAGAGAGAGAGCAGTGTACCAGAGGGAGTCTCTCTCTCTCTCTCTCCTCTTCAGCAGGAGCTGTCAGCCGGTGCCGTCAGAGTGGCTATAAACAAAAAGTGTTTTCTCCCTTAACAAGCTCAACAGGACCTTCAGTGGGGAGACGACACAGAAATGCTTACTCTCCAGGGGTGACAGCCACTGTCTGCCATCAATCAGTCAGACTCACTGTGCTACCCGCAGACAATGCCTCAACAAGGGCACAGCTCAGATTCATCACAGAGGGAAAGAAAACTAAACAACAGGCATGATGAAATATACACATCAGCACTGCAAGTCATTTAATTTTAAACGTGTGATGTGATGAGGTAGATTAAGCAGGAAAAAAATACAATGACGGCATCTAAAAAATAAGTGTCATGCATCGTAAAGAGTATTTTTCCGTTGTATGGCGTTGGAATTACCGATGTCAATGTAAGCGACCCACTGTCAGCGAGCACGCACCGGGGCTCGCTCACGTACTGTAGGCCTATGCATGCACCTACACAGTCTTACTTAGACATTCAATCCTTTGAAGCACTGTCAGTGTTTCGAAGCTATGCTCTCTGTCACAGAAATCATTTGAAACACTTCTTTCGGAATGTCACAGCCCTGTTTGGGCTTTGATCAGAGCCAACAATGTCAATTTTGGGAGGAACTGCTGTGTAGTAATGCATGATGAAACTGTCAGAAAGTTGTTTCAGCTCGCTCCCCTGCGCATCTTAAAATAATCATTTGGTTGCTGCCTCCACATATGTCACCAATTTCTTTTCTTTTTTTTTTATTTTGCAAGGATTTCCTTGACGGTTTACAGGCATTAGCTGACAGGAAACAAAATGGGTTACATTGGTATGATAAGATATCCTATATTACTGCAGGTAATTTACACGTGTAACTGATGTTTGCTTCCTCTGATAAATGCTTGATCTGATGATTGTCAAGATACCTTACACTCAGGCGGTAAAACTCAAGTAAGCACGCTGGTGACGAGTCAGATTGTGACTGCAATGCTATATGGTGAATTTTACAACCAGAGAATAAACTGCTCCAAGCCTGTATGAGCAGGAAAGAGGTCCAATTAAAGTCATGCGTGAGGTTTGTATATAATACTATAAAAAAACAAAGGCAGAGAATAGATTGGAATCTGTAGTGATACATTTGTCTTTTAGTCAGTAAATGGTGATACTTTCTGTAAAGGAGCACATGCTTTATCACAATTTGAACAAACCTGTTTAGCTATTTCGCTGACCACCTTTGTCATTTTTAAACAAAAGCACAGTCATGCTACATATTTCCAGATAGTATATGCCTGATGAAAAATCTAAAGTCCATCAAAAACAAATTGGATACTTTTGTGCTGTAAAGGTACTCTATGTGATATTGGAGCATTAAAGCTTCAGTAGGCAACACATTTTTGGCATCATTGGGCAAAAGTTCCGTAATAAGCTTTCAGCATATTGTAATTCAAGTGTTCTGAGATAAAACTAGACTTCTGCACCTCCTAATGGCTCTGTTTTCAGAATCTAGCCGTGACAGAAGACTTTGACCAATAACAGATCATTCCAGAGAGAGCGTTCCTATTGGCTCTGCTCCGGCGCTTGATGTTTCCTCAAGAGATCTCAACATGGCTGCCGGGTCACAAACTCTCATTTTACAGCTAAACAGTACACTACAAGATGATTCTGAAAACATTTGAGAAGAGAAATAGGCATTACAGTAACAGAATATTGATTCATATTTGATCAGCGCTGCCTAGTTTGACCGTTTGGTCGGAGTTCACGATTGATTGACTCGTGGCTCTCATAGACGGAAGCTGGATGGCAGACTCCAGATCAGCTATGACTGGTTTATTTTCTCCGGTCTGTGAAATCTTGCAGATGCCGTTAGGTGAACCCAAGGACACAGAGGCACATGATTATTTTCAGATTAACTGTCTCATGCACTACTGTCAGGATATAGTGACCGTTTTATAAAAACCATGATGTGTTTTTCCTGTAATGATTTTGTTGCCTAAACCTAAGTGTCAGAGTTTGATGCGATGGGATACCCAGTGCGTTAGAAAGAGACGACAAGGGGTCCTGACAAAGTGCAAGTATGAGAGGAGTTGGGATCAGAACGTGTTGGCACTACGGCCATAGCGGATGTGTAGCACCCATCCCCCCCCCCGGTTTCCCCCCAGGTTAACACTGCTAGCTCTTTCAGCACTTTTGCCGTTGTTAGCACCGTTAGCTGCTAGCCGCCGGCTCAGCCGTCGCCATGTTGAGAGCTGTGCAGAGGCAATAGAAATGCTCCCAATCTCGCATTCAGCACCTTTATACTTAACACTGGCTTAAAATGAATCCCTCGGTTGTATTTGAAGAACTGAAGAAAGAAATAAACATGAGCATTGAGCTGACTGATATTAATCTTGAATAGTTAACCAATGTACAGAGAAAAGGGCCCAGAGGGGGAAAAAAAACAAGGCCAAGGCAATCCATGCATATAGCTAAAGTTGGACGTTCAACATGGTTATCTATATACAGTATCTTGTCCTTTGTCATTTCAAATCAAGGCAGCAGTTTTGCTTGTGTCATACATATTGTTATGTGAAACCTATTCAGGTGTTCAAATGTTCAAGAAGCCTTTCACAAGACAAAAAGAGACATGCGAGAAAGTGTAAATCACATTGTGAATCCACTCGCTCTGATTCATCTGTGGACGGCCTAGGTACCTTGCAGAAAAACAATGCCTAAGGATTGCACCTTGGATTAGGCATCGCATCAGTCAATTGCTATCACGATCAAAACATCTTTGTTCAGGAAAACACACACCTGCACACCTCAATGCTGAACATAACAGGGATTACTGGAAATGAACAGGGCTTCTAATTTGCATTTGCAAACTAATAGTTTGTGCTTAATGGCTGGCCAAGGGAGCCAGCAGTAAAGACACCAAAGCAGTTTTTTACTTCAAAATGAGACAACCCAAAAGCCCTAAAAGCAGCAACCCCTCGTGGATATCTTATTGTGACTAAATCTGCTGTGAGTGAAGTGAAGTGTCTTTTCTACTTGTACAGTGTATGCACTGAGTATCTTAGGTGTTGTCAAGTCCATAAGATTTGAACAGAGCCTTTGAATGATAGCAAGTCAGGCTGCAGTGCATCTCGACTAGTGTGAGGAAAGCTCTTAAAGGGTTGGTCAGAATTAATTTCCCCTATACAGTAGCTGTACTGTGTGGTTAAAGTGAGACTAACTTTTCAGAGAAGGAATATCGCATTGGGCGTCATGCAAGAACCACTCGTATGAACGGATTCGTTCAGTGGCTTGTACGAGTGAGATTGGAAAACTTGTAGCATTCACCAATTTTCTCGTATTTTGAAATTTCTCTTTGGTACAAAAACAATTTACTGGTCAGTAGTCATGTGCAATTAGTCAGCTGTTATCCAAACCTAAGTTTTTCACTAATGGATTGTATATTTCATTACTTTGTGCACTTTTGAGTTTGAAAATCCTGTATAAATTATACTTCATAATTGTGTTGACATTTTCCTGCTTGACTCTGCAATTCAAATTATAATATATATATTCTAAATGTATTCATATAGCCTAACAATATAATTAATTTAAACCGACTATTATATAACACTACAATATCAATATGAACATCTCAAACTGCAAAACAACTAAAATTATGCACTAATTGAAGGCTAATTTGTCTCTGTATACAAGTTAAAAAGTGTAACTGGGCGCGTCATGGCTACTTCTTCTGGATGCATGTCAGGCCCATGGAAGATCGTGTCTTTAGACAGTGTGCTGATATATTGGCAGAGACAGATGAATGGGGCAGGACGTGTAGCCTTATATAGTATCATTGATGCGTTAATTAGGCTAATTTACAATTCTGGTGAACACATGCGTATTTATGCACAGGTGGCATTCATCATGTTTACGCATGTCATTTACACAGTTATCTGAAGTTAGGAGCGTTGGCTGGATCTGATGTGGCACTCGTGCCCACCCATACAAAAAAAAAAGTAACAGAAAATCAAGACAAGAATATGAAAATGTTCTTTCATGAGGCCCATTGTTCCTCTTACAAATGAAATGTTGAATTGATGGGCAATAAAACCAACCACCAATACTAAATTTGACACATTTCCGGGTTTTTGCTGCTACTGTCTCAGTTAGTCCGGTATTACCAGTAGTTGAGGGGGCAGCCATCTAGTGTTTCCCAACCTGATCTCATGGGAAGGCGTATAAATAGCATGATATTTTAAGGACATTCCGCACGTCGTGATAACGCATTTTAGGTGTTTAGCGTGTCATTTCACACCACATCATTACTATGAAAAGGTTGTGGTTATGTTTAGGCAACAAAACTAAGCACAGTTATCAATGTAATCATGCACATATCAAGGTTGTTTTAGCATTACTGGTAGTAATTCTACATAAATGAAGAATTTTAGTGTGGCTGTCTGACACTGAAGGGGAGTAGAAAAAATAAGATGAATTTAAGAATAGCTGAGAAGGCAGAAGTCTGTGCAAAAAAGGTGACAGTTTTATTAACCAAAAATTACTTCATTAATTATTAATGAAACAGAGGACAAGGACAAAAGCCCTAGGACAATTAACAAAAAGCAAATATGCTGAAAAACTAAAAGAAAGAACACAGCCTCACAGCAAGTTGCTACCAACAACTCTTCCACAGTCAATGCCTATAGCTTTAAATACCTCACCTGGCCCCACCCTAAGTGGTCTAAACCTAGTGGGGTTACCTAACTGGACTGAACCACTGCATGGGGGTAGACAAACCAACAAGGGAAATTCCCACTGAAACCTGATCCTAACAGGAACACAGCAAACATTTGAATGTAACACTATTTAAAGGTAATTATTAATAAACTCTTATACCTATGATGAATTGTGTGCTCCCCCACCCTTAATCAGCCAACAGTGTGTGGTCACACAAAACAATGACACTAGTAAGAAAAAGAGAAATTCACAATTAAAAAACATCACCAAGGTTAATATAAACTGCAAAAACAAGCACACAAACCTGGTTAAGAAAAACTTTTTATTTTAAATTTCATATCTTATTGATTAACTTGGAAATAAATAAACTAATGGCTCCACCCTCTGCCTAACAAGGCACAGGTGGCCTGACTCACAGAATCTGGGTATGTGAGAAGGAATAGATGGAAACTTTTCACAGTTGTAATTTAAATAGCTTGCTCATGTCTGAATATATTGACATCAAACCACATTGCATGTGTATTGGACATCCTCTCAGAATTTTCTTGGCAGTTAGATTGTGAAAAAGGCCCTTAGCAAATCCCTTAACATCATTATCAGTGACCTATTGGCTTAAATATGCACGTCAAGGTTGTAATTTCAATAGCTTTACTACCTCCCTTATCTCACCAATGACCACGTTTACATGCACATATTATATTTTTGCCCTTAGTCTGAAAAAGGCAATATTCCTACAAAGCTCTTTACATGGCTTATGAAAATTAATATTCCACTAATATGAAAGTTTGCATGCAGCCGTGCATAATCCGATTGATGTAACATCATTACTTCAACCACCTTCTTGAAATGGTTGGTGTTGCGATATTTGCGGATACCCAAAAACCTGTTGATAAGTCTTTCATAATGTTTAAAAGTAGGTGTGTTTCTCCGTCCGACCAGAACTGTGGGCTTTTTCTTTTGGGCATGCATCTCTGTAAACTGTCAGCAAGTTGGTTTGTGTACAACGCACAGAGCTGGGCGTAAACAGGCAACAGGCCGTGGAGCCGTGTGTCGCAGACTGCTGTAAAAACCCAATTGATACCCATATTCTGAATGTGCTGTAGGCTATACACGTCAAAAGAATGCTCATGAAATCTGAATAATATCAGCATATGTCTAAATTGGAAAATGCTCCATTCGGAATGAGGCCTAATTGAGAATATCCAAACAGAATATGCTGTTTACATGACCCGTTTCAAATTTGGAATATTGTCCTAATGGGAAAAATAGTGGAATATTAGTGTGCATGTAAACATGGTCAATGTGTATTTATTTTTAATTAAATTGAGAGAATATGTGGTGGGAAAATAGAGAATGCATAATACTGTGGGAAGCAGTGTTTTCTCACAAGAGCAAGTTTCCTTCTGATGGCTGAAATTAAGCACCAAAGTCCGTTCTCTCCTCAATGCTCTCTTGAAAGTGGGGAAAGGGAAACTTCTCTTAACTAATATAACCTGTTCTGAGAGAAGCAAATTATCCGTGAAACCGTTTTTTACGAGTTTAGTATGTTTTTGATTCATTTTGTGTTTCTGTTTGACTGACAAGACGATTTGATTGACATCAGCTGCTCTCCTGACAGGCTCCTCGTTAAGAGAGATTGGTCTCAGCTGGGTTGGGCAGGGTTTTAAAAGCATGCCACACCCAGCTCCTCCCTTTCACTCACTTTGAATATAAATATATATATATATATAAATATATATATATATATATATATATATATATATATATATATATATAAAAATATATAAATATAAATATATAAATATATAAATATATATATATATATATATATATTATGGCAAGCCGTTTAGGAAATTATTATATATATAATGTGAAATCCTGAGAATATTGAATGAACTCTGAATATATTGAATGAACCCTGAATATATTGAATGAACTCTGAATATATGGAATGAAATCCTGAGAATATTGAATGAACTCTGAATATATTGAATGAAATCCTGAGAATATTGAATGAAATCCTGAGAATATTGAATGAACTCTGAATATATTGAACGAACTCTGAATATATGGAATGAAATCCTGAGAATATTGAACGAAGTCTGAATATATTGAACGAAGTCTGAATATATTGAACGAAGTCTGAATATATTGAACGAAGTCTGAATATATTTAACGAACTCTGAATATATGGAACGAAGTCTGAATATATTGAACGAAGTCTGAATATATTGAACGAACTCTGAATATATGGAACGAACTTTGAATATATGGAACGAAGTCTGAATATATGGAACGAAGTCTGAATATATGGAACGAAGTCTGAATATATTGAACGAACTCTGAATATATGGAACGAAGTCTGAATATATGGAACGAAGTCTGAATATATGGAACGAAGTCTGAATATATGGAACGAAGTCTGAATATATTGAACGAACTCTGAATATATGGAACGAAGTCTGAATATATGGAACGAAGTCTGAATATATGGAACGAAGTCTGAATATATGGAACGAACTCTGAATATATTGAACGAACTCTGAATATATTGAACGAACTCTGAATATATTGAATGAACTCTGAATATATTGAACGAACTCTGAATATATTGAATGAACTCTGAATATATGGAACGAAATCTGACGTCATAAAGGCCCTGCTGCCATCTTGGTTTTAGGGTCATTATCCGTACAGATCTTGGTGCTGCTAGACGTGTGTGTCACTATGAGCGAGTCAGCACGAAATCTAGTATCAGCCATCCTCAGTAATGAGGAGATAATTAACACTCTGGTGAATGTATGTACCACGGACCAAAACAATACTGATAAACATATTGAATACCGTTCTACAGATTAAGAGTTTATTCACTTTTTCGTCGTGGAAGAGTAATGCAGAACTGAACTAGTTCACTAAAGTTGGAAAGATATTGATAGTTTTGAACTTCCTGGATCAATAACTCACAAACGAAATGTTGTTTAAACACCAACGAGGGCTCTTTCTAACCTAGTAAGGTAGACAACGAGCTACAACCTTATTTAGATCAAAACGAGCTGGAGACATAACATTGGTCCCTATCATGGTCTCTATGCGCGGCCGGCTGTAAGACGAGTGGTCAGGGACCGTCCACAAAGTGCATTGAATATTTTTCCCATTATAAATTCACCAAAAGCACATTTTTCAAAACTAAGCGTTGTAGTATAACCAGGAAGAGACCATCGATGATGTGTGAAGTGATTTTGGTATCAACACTGTATAATAGTGAAGTTATTGAATATTTTTGTAGCAACTCTTTTCGGCGTTGCACTTTGTAGACGGTCCCTGAGCACTCTCTCACAGCCGGCCGCACATAGAGACCACGGATGAAAAAGTGAATAAACTCTTCATCTGTAGAACGGTATTCAATATGTTTACCAGTATTATTTTGGTCTGTGGTACATACATTCACCAGAGTGTTAATTATCTCCTCATTACTGAGGATGGCTGATACTAGATTTCGTGCTGACTCGCTCATAGTGACACACACGTCTAGCAGCACCAAGATCTGTACGGATAATGACCCTAAAACCAAGATGGCAGCAGGGCCTTTATGACGTCAGATTTCGTTCCATATAATTCAGAGTTCGTTCAATATATTCAGACTTCGTTCAATATATTCAGACTTCGTTCCATATATTCAGAGTTCGTTCAATATATTCAGACTTCGTTCAATATATTCAGACTTCGTTCAATATATTCAGACTTCGTTCCATATATTCAGACTTCGTTCCATATATTCAGACTTCGTTCCATATATTCAGAGTTCGTTCCATATATTCAGAGTTCGTTCAATATATTCAGACTTCGTTCAATATATTCAGACTTCGTTCCATATATTCAGAGTTCGTTCAATATATTCAGAGTTCGTTCAATATTCTCAGGATTTCATTCAATATTCTCAGGATTTAATTCAATATATTCAGAGTTCGTTCAATATTCTCAGGATTTCATTCAATATTCTCAGGATTTCATTCAATATATTCAGAGTTCATTCAATATTCTCAGGATTTCATTCCATATATTCAGAGTTCATTCAATATATTCAGGGTTCATTCAATATATTCAGAGTTCATTCAATATTCTCAGGATTTCATTCCATATATTCAGGATTTCATTCAATATTCTCAAATTTCACATTATATATATAATAATTTCCTAAACGGCTTGCCATAATATATATGTAAATATAAATATTTATATTTATATATTTATATATATATATATATATATATATATATGTATATATATATTTATATATTTATATGTATATTCAAAGTGAGTGATATATTTATATATATATATATATATTATTTTTTTTAAAGTGGGCTATGTTGATGCTGCTTATTGCTTCTACTTTCTTCTGCATATGTAAAATAAAGCAGGGACTTTGAGAATGATGTGTCTGCATCATTATCTAGCCATAATTCCCTCCACATCTTGCCTGGCAGAGGATTGCCCATCTGAGTCTATGGATCTGACTGCTGAATATGCCCTGCATTAGGTTCCTATGAGCTTCTGTACATGGGAAATAATCCTTGGAGCAGCTGACGAGGCAGTATATCTAAACACAGGACAGCACCATGAGCCAACATAATTTAACAACACATTAATCTCTTCACTAATGCAGTCAATAGCATATTAAGCGAGCTACAAAAGCAAAATTAATGAGAAGTAATGCGACTCCAGTCGGCAAAGCGCCCCAGTGAAATCCTGAGCAGTCAGCAGGACGGGTCGTGCCAACTAATTTCTCAGCTGTGTCTCTTGCTCTCTCACAGGGATATGCCCTTGGGTGAAGAGGTGCTCAGATTCCACAGATGTCATCCACAAATGCCGAATTTCAAAAGGCCGGGGAAGCGATCTTCAGCCTCACTTAAAATACAATTCCCATTGTGATACTAACAGGGAGGTGAGAAGACTAACCTGAGCCCCATGTCTCCAAAGAGGGAGTGAGTAGTCATGTGGAAGTGTGCATTGCAGCTCCATGAGATTATCTGCAGATTTATGAAATAGAAACGACTGATATAAAGACTATAAAATTATCACCCTTAAGATTTCAAATGTCCATTGATCACTGGGGTCAGATGGCACACTTTGAGCAGCTGTCAGAAATGCAACAAAAAAATTTAAGAACCTTGTGTGTTGTCTGTGTTGCCTTCCTAATAAATCGATGTAGCTGCACTTGTAACGTTAAAACTATGTTTCCTCTTCAAAATGCTTCAATAGTACAATTTGTGTTTCATATAATTAAATTAATGAGGATTATAACTTCAATTAAAGAATGGTAACTGATAAACCCCTGTGCCAATGCTTTTAATGCACAATGGGACAAATACTTACAATAAAGCTTGGGGTCTTCAGTAATTATCAGATGGCAGGTCATTGGACCTAAATATCTCTGTGTTCACATGTGATGTTTGTTTATACATTTAAACTGCCACAAATGCACATTACCTGTACTTTAGTTTGTAGTTACAGGACACTACATACTATATTGCAGTATTTGCATGTCATGTGTATGGGTCTTCATTTTTAGCCAATAAGACCATGAACTGTAAAAATCCGGGTTCTCCGGTTTCCTCCCACAGTCCAAAGACATGCAGGCTAGGTTAGGCCTACGCCCAATGTCAGCTGGGCCCCCCGGCGACCCTGAATAGGATAAGCGGTTATAGATGATGGATGGATGGACAAAGTCACTCTTCGTCTGGTATCTGACGACTCATGGTTTCACCTATATTTTACAGCTGCAATAAAAGAGTGAAAGCCTGGTTTGCAGGGGCCTGGGAGAGATCATCTTTAAGTTGTCCTTTTGCTCTGCTCAGACATATTCTACAATATAGAAATAGCCAATATTCTCGCTGATGGTCTTGTTTGCTTATGTAATGGAGATGTGATAGATGTTGATGGTTGGAAATATGTGACTACTGTGGTGCATCGATAAGAATGCAGGGGAAGCTTTGATGTTATCTTCAGTAGCCTTTAATTCTCAACTGGCAGGTGGATGTATATGTGTGGTCCAACAATAAAACAAACAACATTAACATACAAACACAGCAGCAGTGCTGACCAGACACAATAAGCAGTAGGCTACCAATGCTATTGAACGCTAAAGCATGTATTATGACTGACATAACCTAAAGTTAAATTGCTAATTAGCTGGTAACTGATTTATAACACAACATAAGCATGAAGGCATCATCCAGGCACTTCGATAATAATAACAACAAAGCTCCATATAGAGTAGCCTACACAAGTGAAAGTATTTTAGCCTACTGTTAGAAACTATTAGCGTATTAGCATGTGGCTAGCGGACTTTATGCTACCACAGTGGACAACAGCACAACACACCACAACATCAACACAAACTCAAGGCACCAAATATAACACACTACTACTACTACTGTTACGTCTGTGTTTTCCTCTCTCCACTTTCACCGCAAACTAAAAGCGAAGGGTGCTGATTAGCACCCTTGATTTTTTTTTTTTTTTTTTTATATATGTATGTTGTTGCTGCTGTCTTCATGTCCCTTTACAAGTATGAGCATGTATCTCTTTAACCTTAAATAAAAAAAAAAAACAAGGGTGCTGATTAGCTGATTCCATCCACCTCAGACAAGGGACCAAACCACCAGCCAGACAATAATAATACACACACAATGAGCATGTTCTTCATCACAGCCGCCCCCAAATTTGCACAGTCAAAGGACTGGTGGTCTCAGGTACGGCCGGAAGCAGGACAAGGCGGGCCACTGGCCGGGTGTAGTTCTTGTTTTTCACCTGGATCTCCGCTGTCCTGATCCTCCCATCTGTGCGTGGGATGACATTGGTGATGCGGCCGATAGGCCAAAGTGCTCTCAGGAGCTGTGGATCCACGATCATGGTGACGGCGCCAGGTTGTAGTGGGGCTGTTTCCTTCTGCCACTTAGTGCGTGTCTGCAGTGCTGGAAGGTAGTGCCTGATGAATGTCTGCCTGAGTTGGTCAGCAAGGACCTGTGTGTGTCGCCAACGGCGACGGCTCAACAGCTTGGACTCCGGGTACAACACCTGAGGCAGCGATGGGTCAGGCCGCCCCATCAAGAGCATGTTCGTTGTCACTGGGTCTGCATCTGCAACGTCACTGGATACATACCCCAAGGGCTTTGAGTTCAGGACCCCCTCTACCTCGGTCAGTACTGTGCACAGAACTTCTTCTGTTACAGTCTGCATCTGGATAGTAGTATACAGGGCTGCTTTGATAGATTGTATTTCCCTCTCCCATATCCCAACGAAGTGAGGCGCACTTGGAGGGTTGAATCGGAAGTTGATCTGATGTTTCGCCAGTTCCGACTGTAGGGTGGGGTGCAATGCCTTGAATGTTTCATGGAGCTCCCTCTTACCTCCTCTGAAATTTGTGCCCTGATCCAATAGACGCTCGCACACTGGTTTTCCCCTGCGTGAGATGAATCGGCGAAGGGCCATCAGGAATGAATCCTGGTCCAGACTACTCAGGATATCTATGTGGACAGCCCAGGTAGTACACTGACTCTCTGGGATACTTCGGACAAGCACCAGTCGCAGGACTCCATGAATCAAAGGGCAGGGGGGTGCGAGGTAACATCTGGTCGGTCCTATCCGTACCGTAGTAAGGCTCCTGTATCTGTTGGGGGATACTGTACCCTAACTGCAGTAGTACAGGTAGGTCTCTCGACAATAGGCAGGGAGACGTCATAATCAGCAAACCTGTCTGGTGGACGTCTCTGACGTCTTGGACGGGTGTCAGCCGCTGGCCTTGCTTCACTTCTATCATAGGGGAACATCTTAGCCTTCCACAGCAGTCACACAATCCGGCTCAGAGGACCAATTTGTAATGGAGATGTGATAGATGTTAATGTTGGAAATATGTGACCACTGTGGTGCATCGTTAAGAATGAAGGGGAAGCTTTGAAATCTTCAATAGCCTTTAACTCTCAACAGGCAGGTGGATGTATATATGTGGTTCTACAATAAACCAAAAACAAACAACACTGATTAGCTGATTCCATCCACCTCATACAAGGGACCAAACCACCAGCCACACAATAACAAAAATAATACACACACAATGAACATGTCCTTCATCATAGCTTTTGTAGGTAACATAGTGGCATCAGTATTAAATTGAGACTGTTTTATAACCAGTTAAAAGTTCCCTGTAGTAACTTTAAGTGCAGGGTTTGAAATGATGAGGTTATGAACTCAAGTTGACTATAATACAACATTGCAGGATCTCACTTTTTGTCTTCAGTAGCCAACTTGTGATTACCACCTGCAAATGGGAGTTTTTTTTATGGTAATGGTCTCACTATGAATCACCTGTTATATTTACTATATGTAATGCTTACTATCGCCAGACTGAGCTTTAAACCACTGAGGATTGAATGAAAGCATCAGTGGGTGACATAATGACTACAGCAAAAAATGAAAGCTCTTGAATCTTATTTGCTGTAAAAGCACTGGACCATGATTCAGTAAATCTGCCTCCCTCAATAAGTACTTATCATTGTATCCTTGAGCAAGGCACTTAAAGGACACTCTTACATTCTTACATGGCATTACTCTGTGTTCAATATGTTTTCCAAGAGTGATTTTTATCTAGTATGTGGAGAGCTGTAATCAGTCTTCTGTCAAGAAAAGGTGAACGCTGCACCCTTTTAAACATAACCTCTCCGATGGCTCCCAAATGTTGGATGTTTCTCTCTCAATGATTGTTGGTAGTAGATGCTGACTTTGTAGACATGAGCCTTTTAAAGTTGAAATTAAGCAGTCAGATAAGTTATGCTGATTTACTAAATGGACTAATCAAGAATTATATAACAATCATGACAAATGTAAGCATTTAAAATAAAAGTTCTGTTATATCTTCCGTTGCAAGAGCGCTGCCATGTTGCAGTACGGAGTACAATACTGCAGTACTGTTACGTGACTTCACAAGGTTGGTTGACTCGGCTGAGTTCAACAGATACAACGGAAGGGACAGTGAGAGACGGAGACTGAACGGTAGAGTCCAGACAGCTATAGGACAGAAGACAAAAGGGAGGCCACTGTTATATTGCTCCTGAATGGAAAATGAGTTTCCAATGTTAAAGCCACGGAGAAAATTGCATAAACTGTCACTGAAATGGAGAACAGTAGCCTACTGCAGCGCTGGCTGGCGGCACTGAAGAGAGAGCCCTCGGATGGGCACTGAGTCCAGCTGCAGCTGACTCCATCTACCCATATCCCGTCCTCTCCCCTATCTGATCACCTGTCTCTCGTCCTCTGCTGTCTCATTCAGACCAGTTCAAAGACAGGTTCGCTAAGAGAAATAAACACAGAAAGTGCTACTTTTTTCTGACTCTAGCATTCGTTGACCAGTAGCTTCCGCGAGCTAGCTACTGGCTCAACATTAGTATACCAAAACCACATTCACAAAGTAAAACTTTTTTTTTCTTTTGACTGATGTCACCAAAACAATCACTATGACATGTTTGTACATAAGTACTCCCTCTTGAAGCCTTGGTTATACTCCCAAGCTGACGGCCACACGGACAGCTGCGGACACCACCGACTCGGTAGGCTGCTGTCAGTGGCAGCATCGTCCTCAGCACCATTTCTGTAGTGTCTTTAAGATTTTCCTGTGGTCCTCCTCCTGTTTCAGGATTTCTTCTTTTGAACATTTCTCTCGTTGGGTCTTATGTCATTTAATTACAACGGTGGGATTAACTCTGTTTACCGTCGCTGCACTTTTTTTCAATAGCTGAAAAGGCGTCATACGTCTAGTGGCAATTCAAAAGTAATATTGTAGCCATCACAAACCAACATAAGGCAGAAATTTTGCTTTTGGAACAATATCTTTCTTTTTTGACCCTTTGCCCCCACTTTTGTGCTGTTGTGTGTTGACTGTCCACCGCTGGAGGCGAACCAACCACATGGTGGCTCACTAGCTAGATAACTAGATAGGAATTACGAAAATAAATTTGTCATATCTGTGGTTTAATAACTTTTTAAAATCAGGTTTTATAATTTATTTATTTGATAAATGTATTTATATTTATCAGTTTATATTTTTTACATTATACTTACATCTAAAAATGTCCTCTTAAAAAAGGCCTATAGTGCCTATAGTAATAACTTTAGACCTGCAATAATTGAAGCTAATATGGTGAAGACGTTGTCAAAAGGTTGCTTATTCATGTCCAGCAGTTACAGAGCATAGCATAGCATTCATCTGGAGTCGTGTTTCTGGCCTACTGGCGAATGAAAGTCCAATATTCACCATCTTCGTTAGCTCTAGTTTTGGTCTGCACCAACTTCTGAGAGAAATATGTGGCTAAATGGCCCACTATCACCAGCTAGGTAGTTGCTATCTATGTCGGTCTTCCATTTGGTGCTGGGCAGGTAGTCTGCAGCGGGTTTTTCAGGGACAACTGCTGCAAAGTAAAGTTGTGGGCTCAAAAAACAAAAAAAATGGGAGCTTTGGTGATGATTTTATTCATTATGTACGACCGCTTTCACTTCCACCTTAAAGATGTCTGTTGTTGCTGTTTACTATTAAAACACTGGTGCTAATCCTGCATTTCTTACTCTCATCTAAGAAATCAGTCCTGTTATATCCACAGTATGTCATATGAATGAAATCATGAAGGCGTTTGCGTGTATATTTATGAGTGTGTTTGGCTGGAGGATGTTTTCTTTTTCTCTTCATCAGAAGGAATATACATCATATGCCCAACAGCACTCATACGTCACAACAAGCCTGCAGTGTGAACATTGTGTTTACATTGAGGATAGAATAAGCCACTGGAATAATGCAGGCTAACTGTGATATATACCCCAATTAAGCATTCTAGAAATTTACATAACAGAAAAAACAACAACTTCAATTAGCACATGAGCAATGACTGCTGGCATTTGATTGCAGGGGGGGAAATACACGGGACAATAAACATAATTTACAAGATGTTTAATTTTGTGTTTGCAAAATTGAATCCACCGGCAGTGAGAAATATGCTGCATGTTTGTAGGACGAGGGGGTGGTTGTGATTGATTGGAGGAAACTAATCTGTGTTTGTTTGTGCTGCACAAGCAACACAACCCAACCTTTAACTCTTGGATAGCAAAAACCAACAGAAGCAAATGGCTGTAGTAGGAAGAGGCACACAGGAAGAGTTGTGTGTAATTTTGTTGCCGTTCAACCTAATCAAGTCTACCTCTGTCGTATGCAGATCCCCATGGAAATATAGAGATTCATCATCTTTTATACTCCACGGTTCACCGTCCCTGAGTACGAGGAAATAATTTCAATTTCTCCTCTTGATGAGCTTCTACTCATGGGCAATTATCTCAACACAATAGATGGCACCTTGGTGAACAATTCTGCTGCTGCTGTCCACAATATGAGAGAGACGAGAAAGAAGAGAAGAAAGGGAGCTTATGAACCTCCCACTGCCATCAGAGCCAGAGACTGCGGGGTGAGAGCTCCAGCAGTGACTAATTTGTGTTTTGCAAAACAGGACCGCATGTGAAGTAACAGCAAAACATAAACCTATATTGATTGGGTTATGTAATTTCTAAAGACCAGACCATAATAATGATAATAAGTATTAGACAGAGGGAAAGAATTCAATGAATAACACAGAAGCCACAGCTCGTGTCAGCCAAAACAACACTGCATTTGTGTTTGAGCACAATCATCCAGGAGTTACAAAGACCACAAAAAATGATAAATATAACAAAAAAAGCAATATTATATATTTATAATGTGGAAAAAATGCCTGAAATATCATGGCTTTGTGGTATCAAGCAACTGACATTAACATTTCAATACTCAATATCATCATCGGAGAAGCTTCATCAGAGCGACTGACTGGTTTAGATTCCCCAAGGTTTGGAAAATCCATATTTTACAGACATATGCTGATGTGAGAGCCATTAGAGTCTTGGGACAAGGTGTGAATTGTCAAACGACAGGGGTAAAGATGTTATGACAGCCCTGTGGGTAGTGGACAATTGATGTCACAGTCATCCTGTTCAGGGATTCTTGTTCCAGCCTGACATAAATAACGGTCTTTCAAATCATTGGCTTTATCTGTCCAAACAAGTCTGTCCTAAAAGATGTGTCTTTGGGGTGGCCTCTGGGTTTAAAACGGGGACTATGTAAGTGTTATGTCCCTGGTTTGAGTCTGGCTGGAGACCATCAGGGCATGTCCTACCTCCTCTCTCTCCTCACCTTTCTACTGACCATGATGAATAAAAAAGTAAAAAAAAATGCCACCGAAATAATCAAACTTGCATTAATTGATTTTTGGCCACTTTGGGGCAGAACAAAGTTGACATGTTAACTGCAGAATATTGTATATTGTCTGTTGAATAAATACTGCACACATACTTTGTTGACATACTGTATGAGTTCTTGCTTTGTTTCAGGTGTACAGCCCTGACATAATAATATACATTACCAACCTGCCCAAGTTTTTCTGACTTTGTAGCTTTAATGATTTGTTCATGTGCCTATCATCCACGTATTGATGAGACCTCGTTGTTGTTTTGATGAAAGCCCTGTCCAGTTATAGCCACAAGCTTTCAAAGTTTGCCTCAGGTGTTTGTGCTCCTTATCCATGGACTCTGATCTGGTTGGTACATTCTGTGCCCATTAGTACTATACCTACCCCTACAGTATAGCTTTTGTTCAGATTTGCAACGAGTGAACTTTATGCTGCTGTCTGCTGTTAATGTCCTTCAAAGTTAGAAATTCAGAATTTAGTTTTCTCCCAGTGACACTATTTTTGGTACATTTCATCTTGGGTCCATCCAATTTCACATTTCTCATCAGCTCGGTAGTAGACACCTTGTCTTCGGCCATAACTTAAACAATCACTGTTAGTGCTTTTCTTGATTCGTATGTATTAACGACTTACAAAGCAGTTTGTCCGTTTATCGAGCTCTCCGCCATCTTGTCATTTCCTGGTTCTTGAGCTGTGAGGTCCGTCATCGTGAAAAACAACTTTAAAGTGCTTTAGATGCACTGAAACTGTCCCCCAAACAGCTAAACACTGGAGGACACTAACACACTACAATAAAACATCTAAGTTTTAATGCCCATTAATTGTCAAAAAATAGTAACATACAGAATACATACAGAAAACATAGATCATGGGCCAGCGGGAAAGTGGGACCTTCTTGTTCAATGGGCAGTAGTCGACGGTGAGCTGCCATTTGCCGGTTGGTTTTTAACACCGGCCAGACTGACAAATTATAGATTGAGTTACATCATCTGATAATTTGCTTCTGCAGCAACTTGTCGATGATCTTTTTGATCGACTCGTAGGCAGCCAACGGGATTTTGCACTGGCATACAAATGTTGGTGGTGCTTTGGGAGTGGGCAGACAAACTGTGGAGGTTGACTCCATAGTCATGAGAGTCCCTTCAGAAGATCGCCGAGAAATCTCTCCGATCATATGATGTCACAGCAACTGCTTTTGTGAGCTGCTTATTGATTTCAGACTCAAAGCTGGGGTAAGATTCCTCTGGTGGGGTGCGGGTTGTGGTTCTTGGCTGAGAGCATACACAAACATGTCAACTTCAGTGCCCACAGAGGTACTGTAGATCGCTTCATTCTGTAGGAAAGGACATTGTCCAAGTTGTCATGTCGAGTTAAGGATGGCGCCAGCTCTCCTATGACGGGTACTGTCAGTTCGAAGTCGTGGAACGAGCTATCAACCAGCATCCCTAGCGGTTGCCACGCCATCACCTAAACCGTGACGTGCATCAGATTCTTAACCAGTAAGTAGGATGAACGGTTGTTCAACTCAAGCATGGGTGTGCCACAGACTGTCAAGTTGAGATCCCAGAAGATGGGCAGGGGCTGGAAGTACGCCTGCGAACCTGGCATCTTCTGTCCCCTAAGGATCGTGAGGCTGATAGGTACACCTGCTGTCTGAGCTGGGATAGTCATAGCCGCCTTGATGGCAACCTGACATGCCTGGGGAATGGTTTGCCCAAATAACATTTGTTCTGATTCAATGGTCAGGTAATGATTTTCGGTGCTAGCCTGAGACCACAGAAGCTGGTTGACTATGTCCAGATGGGTGCAGAGCCTGACAAGAAGGTCTGCCCCCACGAAGAACGGGGGTTAGAGTTGAGGAACTGACCGCAGACCACTCGGACCAGAGTGCTAGGAGCGCGTCTGGGGTCACGATGCCATCGAGGTGCGTGACTCCGCACGGCGGCTGTACAGCGCTGAATTTGTGTTTTTCAGCTAGCAAAAAGTAAAGACCTGTGATCGGGAAAAGAGTTTGGATTACCAGCCTGCGGCAGCTGTGGGCTTGTAGGTGGCATGGAAGGGTAAGAGCCAGGATCATGCTCTGAAAGAGGCAAGTAGCATTATTGCTTGTAGCAGATTTAATAATCAGTCATTAATTAATATCCAAATATGGGAAGAAAAATAAGTGCACATGAACTCAAATTATTTCATATATATTAAGAGAAGATAAGATGAGATGAACCTTTATTAATCCCTGGAGGGAAATTCAGGTGTCAAAGCAGCAACAGCAGCAAACAGAGTGAAACGCAGGAGAGGTACAGGTGTACAAAAATTATAAAAACAATAAATAGAGATATGAAAGCTACTGAGTGAATGGGTGAACATTGTGTGTACAGTCAGTCAATAAATAAATGTAGTGTTAAACAATAACTAAATGTAATATGTACATATGTGCAGTCTATAAAGTGGTATATAGGATGTATAGTGTAAAGTAAGTGTAAAGTGCGCCAGTGGTTAGCAGTCCAAGGTGGTTGCAGGTAGTGCGTGTTTAAGGTCCTCATAGTTCTCATATGGGAGTCAGTCTTGGTTGTGGAGCCTGATGGCTACCAGCATGAAGGACTGACCCAGGCGCTTTGTGTTGTGCAGAGGGGGGGGGATGAGTCTGTGGCTGAATGTGCTCCTCATCTTGACTAGCTCATCATAGAGGGGGTGGGAGGGGTGAGGGTGAGGAGGATAGCGTCCAGCTTCCTCCTCATCCTCCCCTCTGCCACCACCTCCAGATCGTCCAGTTTGGATCCAACTACAGAGCTGGCCTTCCTCACCAGCCTGTTCAGTTTGTTGACATCCCTTGTGTTGGTGTTACCAACATGCCACGGCAAAGAAGAGGACACTGGCTACTACAGACTGGTAAAACATCTGCAGCAGCCTATTGAAGGACACGAGCCTCCTCAGAAAGAACAGTTTGCTCTGTCCCTTCCTGTAGAGGGCCTCTGTGTTGTCGGTCCAGTCCATTTTATTGTTCATGTGTACTCCCAGGAACTTGTAGGTGTCCTCCACCTCCTCCCCTCGGATGGTGATGGGAGTTGGTGGCCTCTTCTTGCTCCGCCGGAAGTCCACCACCAGCTCCTTGGTCTTTCCGATGTTGAGCTGGAGGTGATTGTTGTCACACCACCCTACGAAGTTCTCCACCAATGTTCTATACTCCTCCTCGTTGTCTTCCGTGATGTAGCTGACGATGGAGGAGTCGTCGGAGAACTTCTGTAGGTGGCACGTACCCGAGTTGAAGCGGAAGTCGGAGGTGTAGGTGGTGAACAGGAAAAGGGACAGCACAGTTCCCTGGGGGGCGCCGGTGTTGCTCACCAGCACATCTGACAGGCTGCCCTGCAGTCTGACAGACTGTGGTCTGCTGGTGAGGTAGTCCATAATCCAGGCGTATTTCCACATAAACGAAAATTGGTTTAAATCAAAATACTAATATGTACCAAAATAATATAACTCAAAACACACATTCACTTTATTCTAATCGCTACAGTGGCTCACATATTAACACATACAGTCCTGCTAATATTAGCCTTATACACAAACCCTTTCTAGAACAGTCTTACGCATTGTACTCTCACACACTTGCAATTAACAGCAGCGCTGAACAATATGGAGCAGCCACGACATCTTAGCAAGTGACTGGAAATGTGAAACTAGTTTGAATATGGTATCTTTCTAATTACAATTTACTCTCTGCTCGCTGGCTAATATCCTTAACAACATTTACAACACATTTTCTTACGCTACAGAATGCTAATGTCAGTTACGTAAACTTAAAAAATCTACTGCGTAAAACTGGAGTTCATGAAAAGAATTACGCAACGACATGGTGGATACATTTATATAATTTGCATTATAGCACAGTTGGATACAGGGCAACTGATTTGGGCTGAATGCAATTGTGCACTGGGCAGAAATAAAATACAAATTCTTGCTCAGTCTGAAACAGGGCTATAAATTCCAAGCGGCCGGTAGATCTTCCACCACACAGGTCAGGCAGAAGTGATGGGAATTTTAAAAGGATGCAATCCTCAGCAACTGGCTAAAGAGCATTTGAGTCATTTGGTAGTACTCAAGATCACTGTAAACCCCCCACAGATATCCTATGGTAATTTTATGCTATGGGCCAATTTAAAATCGTACTAATTGCCACTTGAGTATGTGTACTGTATAGTAATTAAAAACTATACAGCAGCTGTGTAACATTTCACATTATTACATGTGTTTTTGAGTGTCCTACTCGACTACACTCCAGCTGTCACAGATCTCATAGATCACGCACCAGAGAACGAGCTCCAGAGCCTCAGAGCGAAAGCATCATTTTATACTTCAGGACTTCCTGATTGTCTCGCATGTCCGGACTCCAGGTGTGATTCTATAAAAGTCACATTTTTTGATTTACAGGGCCATTACCGACCGATCCGGAGACGCTGGTTCAGTGTCAAAAGAGCATATCATTATTCTGTTGTATGACAAAGCAGTTTGCCAAAGGGGACTGTAATTACATCGTTGTCTTCTTTTCAGTTGACTCCCGGCAAGGGAATTATTGGTAATCATCCATGTAATGCGGTGCCACTCAGTTTTTGACAGCTGAGTGAAACCACAGTGCTGTGGTTTTGTCCTTTTTAGATGTAAAATCAGAGCTAAAAACCCCATCTGTTCCCTGGGCTCGGTGTGCTGTATCTTATGTGTGTTTTCTCACCGGCATCTATTGTGCTGGGAAGACGGCAAGGCTTCACTTTGTGCATACAAAGTTGAACCATATCAGCTAAAAGATGTTGCCAAAAATACAAAATAAAAAAATGATTGATATGATAGAGAATATTCCCTTGGAAGTGTGTCATTATGCCTGATCAAACACACATTTCAAAACACAAAACAACAATAACCTCCATCTCCAAAAGGACCTCATTATTATTTAAAACATCCATCTCTGCTCTTAAACCCCTTCACCTTCTTCATGCTGGAGATGCCCTGTCCGCATGAGTGGCCTGCTGTCTTTGTGCTGCCATTTAATAAGCATTCTTTAACCTCAAGGGACGAGGCCTTCTACTGACTACTGCGGTGCTAGACAGGAACGCTGTGACACCAAAAAACCTCTTATCTGTCGTCTTCTCTGCCTGCGATTGTCAGCAAAAAAAAAAAAAAAAGGGAAAAATAAACTCCAGTGAAGCTTCCGTCTCCAAACCGGTGGTGCTGTCAGCTCCTATTTAGAATCTGTGTTTATTCTGTGCTCTAGCTTTTTATTTATTTAACAGAAAAATGTGCGTTGGGGTGTTGACTCGCAGGAAGACATGTCAAGACACATAGTGAAACCAGCAGTGTCAGGGCAGTTAACACTTCAGTAGACAGCGCTGTTGGTAAGAGTGCTCACACACTGATTGTGCTGTGTGTCAATGTCAACTACAAATGCCTGGGCAACGCCACTCTTTTCTTCTTTAAGCCTTGAAGTGCATACCTTGCATGTACTTGAAATCTGTATTGATAGAAGCAGCTGTGGAGTGCCATTAAAGCAATTTCATGGTCAACTATAACATGAACAGCAGCTTCTTTCTGAGTACTAGAAGCCTTCAGATGGGCGAAAAAAGGGCATTTTGGCTGAGTATTGTTTGACTTTCAGCGGATCAATCCTTCAGCAGAGGAGAGAGAGCGAGTCAGATTAATAAATAAGAATGCATAAAGGGTGAGCAGTGCTAGCGGGTCTCCCTTGGATATTGCTGAGGAGTCTGCACACCTGCCCAGACTGTCAAGCACCAGTAGGCTTTAGTGATTTGGTTTAAGGTAAATTTAGCACAGGCCACTGGGGATTTTACATCCAATTCTCTTTTTTTTTCATAATACAATAGACTTTAGAGTGGAGGGGCAAGCCAAATAAATTGTCTACAGGTGGCCAGTGGGGTCTTCAGTCACTGACTTTGTCAAATTAAATAGTTAGAATTCAAAAGTTGCACACCGCCACACAGCATAGCTAAAGTATGTCATTTTGATGCATTATAGCAGACTTCTGTAAAGTGAGACAGATGGCCAGTAAATATTGGTCTTTGGGAGGTGATTGGAAAAGATGTGGTGGATCAAACTTTGCATTGTACATACTTTTGATGCGAGTCAACATTGGACGACACTGCAAAACCCTGGATTAACTCAATTAAATTACAATTAATTTATTCAACATCATCCATGTTTTTGGCAACTACACAATGGTTAAGGTTTGGGAAAGATAGTGTCTGAAAAGGCACGGATTAAAGTTACTCTGAGGAACTTGTAACTGGTTATGAAATTGCCGCAAATTAATTGTGATGTTTCTGCATGACCTACATCAGTAAACGTGACCATCAGTGAGAAGATTGGCTAATTCTATTATTCTTAATGCTTATTATCGGTGCCACCGGGTCCGATTCTGTGTGAAATCAGACAGAATCACACAGGTTCACTGGAAACTTCTTCAGCCCAGACTCCAGCGGGGCCTCCAGCGGGGCCTCCAGCGGGGCCTCCAGCAGCGATTGTCCCACCATTGACAGACCAGATCCAGTTTCGCTTCTGTGGAGGTGGAGAGCTCCGCGCCCGGCAGCAGCGGCTCCTCCTCCGGTCAGGAGCAGAGCTTTGCCTCACTGCTCCAGCGGTCGCTGCTGGGAGCAGTCATCACGCTGCTGGAGGCCCAGGGCATTTTCTAAAGGGACTCTGGTGCTTGGAAACACTACAGCTTTTGTCCACAGGGACCTCCATAATCAGCACATAATGAAAGTGTAATGAACAGTCAATAGGAACGCTCTCTCTCTGAAATGACCTGTGATTGGCCAAAGTCTCTGGTCACAGGCTAGATTTTTTAAAGCCTGAAAACAGAGCCATAAGGAGGTGCAGAAGTCTAGTTTTCTCTCGGAACACTTGAAGTACAATATGCTGAAAGGTTATTATGGAATTTTTGCCCAATGATGCCAAAAACATTCTGCCTACTGCAACTTTAACATCATGAATTGTAACCGAATACAAAGTCTGGTCCCCTCCATGAATGTTATACATACCACATGTGCTTCCACCAGCCCGACTTCTACAGCCTTACTTTCCACCTACAAGGTTATTATGGATTTTTTGCCCAATGATGCCAAAAATATACTGCCTACTGAAGCTTTAACGTTGGCGTTGGATATTAATCTTAATATGGACTTAATTCCTAGGATAATGGGCTTGAAAACAAATACAAGATGTGTGTCCTTAATTTCTTAATACTTCATTTGCTATCCACATTTTCATCATTTTACCACTACATTACAAATTTAGTGACAGAAATTGAGTGAGAAATTGAGAATTATGTCACATCATTGCCTCAGTAACAAACACTAAGCGGTGAATCCATTTCAAGTGTAAATCGTGCCAGCCTGGTGACAACAGGACACAAGGACACGGAGGTTTGTATGGTTAGTGACTCCCTCATCCAGGACTGATGTGAACATTCGCAGTTTGCTGGAAGTGTCTCCAAACTCATCCATTTAGGCAGCTGCCAGTGTGGAGAAGATTTAATATCCCAGACGCAGAGGCTCAATTCACACTGCAGGCGTTGACTCACTGCTTATATCAGATACTTCTGAATGACTCTTCATATCGTCTTATAGAATGTGACTTGGGGTTTTGACTGACTTGAGGCATCTCCGCACCTGTTAAGCTGACTATTTCTCATTTCTTCATTCATTTTGTGTTAAAAACGCCCATGATTTTTTTTTCATTTATTAAGAATTTATCCATAACATTAAACATATTCACGCTAAATAAGCAACAATCAAAGTTCGAGTCCAGAAAAAGCATAAATGTATTAAAAGTAACTTTTGGAGTCTGATATAATGTGTTTTATGAATAATGATTTTTTTTTTTTTCTCAAAACTTGTACTTTAAAGGGGCAAAACAATATTGGTCACTGTCACCCACACTTATGTGTAAATAAACTTGGCCTGTTGTGTGGCTATTTCTATATACAGTAGTTATTCTTAATGCTTATTAGTGGTGCCACCGTGTCCAATTACATGCAAAAATCAGATGGAATCATGCAGGTTCACCAGAAACTCATTCAGCTCAGACTCCAGCTGGACCTCCAGCAGTGACCAGCCCAACACAGACAGACCAGATTCAGCTTCGCTGCCGCTGATGATGTTTTTTTTTTGATTTTTTATGAATAAAAGCCTAAATTGTGTGTGTTTTTTCTCAAAACGTGTACTTTAAACGAGCCAAATGATATTGGTCACCGTCCCCCACACTTATGTGTAAATAGGCTTGGCCTGTTGTGTGGAAATTTCTATATAGTAATTCTCAATGCTTATTATTGGTTCCACCGGGCCCAATTATGTGCATGTGTGGGCTCAGAGGGGTTAATTTGAGCATGTGCATGTTGATCATGCATGTAGATGTGACGTTGTGTGGTGTAGGCGGGCCCCCTCCGTTTAAGCTTTATGTATCCATAGAAAAACAACAATTATTGGCTGAGATACATATGACACTTTAGCTGTTGTTTTTTAACCATGGACAGCGCTGTTTGTTGTGTGTAGGGGCCGGGTTGTGTGTGTGTGTGTGTGTGTGTGTGTATAGTAGGTGCGTCGCTGTTCGTAGTACTGAAACAGAGCAGAGATCAATAGAATGCGTTACTTAGTTTGGTTTCTTAGCTTGCTTGCATTTTGTGGTTGTAAAGACAGAGAGACAGCTGCAAGCTGTAAACAGCTGTTTGTACTCTCCTCTCACTGCTGATTTGAGAATCATAGTTAAAAAAATATTTAGCACTATGCTAGTGCCACAATCTTATGGGAGTGCTCTGATTAATGAATTGTTTGATTTTGAAACCGTAGCCTTATGATGTTTTTGTTATTTAGCCTTTCTGAGGCTATTACATAAATCAATTGCCACCTCGCAATTTTTGACATCCCCCTCAATCACTTCCTCTTGGACTAAAAAAGTGTTCTGTAATGTTACTCATGGATCAGTATTATAGGCCTATGTCTGTTTCAATGCATATTCCTCCCACCCCCTTGTTCTGTGGTCCATGTTAAAAAAATTCAAAAAGCTAGGACTAAAACACAAATACAAAAAAGTTCCATGTAAAACATCCATAACTGTTCAAACTTTGGCAGAAAACTGTGTGTTCGTCTAGGATCCCATCGATCTAGTGAGGAGACTGTGGAGAAAAAAACAATATTCTTCAGGGCCTTTAATGTCATCAGTAATTATGCTGGTTTAGTCAAACTCACAACATCATGACAGTGCTTAGTCATTGTTAACCTCAGTCATTATATCATAATAACATCATAATATTGATTGCTTCAAACTAGTCTACTAGTCTCAATTACCTGAATGTGATTGTCCAGTACAGTCCTATTGGGCCAATAACCGGAGCTGCACACCCTGGCAAGTAAGAAATAAATAGTTCTAGTAAAGGAATTGACAATAGAAAAGTATGGAGATGCATGGATACATGGGCTGCGTCCAAAATTACATACTATGCACTACATACTCAATATGTGTACTATTGTTTAACATACTTTTGTGTGAATAAACAGTAGTATTTATCTTTTGGGACACACTGAGCAGTAATTTACGTCGCCATCTCCTGAGAGCCTCCTTGCCGGTTGGAGACGCGTAACCATGGTAACCCGCAACAACCTCATGAGTCCAAATGATTATTTGTGAGGATCATACATTTAAACTAATTTAAATATAAATAATAAATGGAATATTATACTTGCACTTAAATCATAGTGTTATTGACGTTACAGAGCTGTCCACCATTGACTGTTATGGACATTGTCGTTACTACCCCATTGCATTGTGGGATATTTATTCGGGCGTCCAGTGTTTGCATAATGTAATATTTCACTGTAAATAGTATGCAATTTGCGTACTATTGGTTCATACTGAGGTTTCCAACACACTAAAATACCTCACATACTGTTTTAGCATATTACATAGCATGTTAGTATGGAATTTCAACACATTCTCATCCAAATTCATTATATATTGACGCTTTTCCAGACCCCACAGCGTCACTTTAAGGTCACAGCAAACACATGCTTAATGTTGTGAATCCAACAAACACTCGCTTAGGTTCAGGCCATAAACCACTCTAGTTAGGTTTAGGAAAAAACAGCATGGTTGGGCTTAAAATCACTATGTTTGTACAGTGAAAATGACACTGAACGTTGTGAACACGGACATGAACTGATTGTAACGTGACACAGGGACACGAACAGCGGTCTCATGGATGAAAGCCTTGTGTTTGTTGGACCCATCCACCTTCCCTCCCGCCCATCCTTAGTGTATTGTTTCGCTCTTAAAGCTACGTCACAACACTCCCGGCGCACTTTCCCTGAGCGCTAATATTGATGCGGATGGGTTTATATTGTAGTTAATGGAGCGTCTCATACGACGCTCAAGAGTGTCTTGTGCGTCGGTACCTAACGCCGACGCCCGTTACAAAGCGTCGGTATATGACGCCGTGGGAATGAGAACGGACTGGGAATTTCAGATGCGACAATGAAATTATAATTTAGGTTTTGACTTCTGAAAAATTCCATGAAACGGGCAGTTGAATTTTCTGGAAAACTGCTATTTCCAGACGTCGTCGCCTCATGTTGCACTAGTGAGTGTGAGTAAAAAGTCCAACCAATGAAGACAAATCTGAAAAATCTTCCTTTTCCCCCATTGGTTTTTATCACCAAAATATCACAATAGGTAGGTAATGATACATTTGTATGGGATCTGCATGCTACTTGTCCCCAAAGTAGACAGAAAATGCTCTGTAGCTGTGACCTGTTTCAATGATATCCACACTCCCCATCAGTAGCTAATTTCATGTAATTAGCACATCTGTGTAGTGTAAATGTGTCATCTTAACTGTTTAAGAGGGGGTTTATTCACTGCACATATCTGTCTGTCTGTCTGCTTTTTATTTGACCAATGGTAAGGCTGATGTGGCCCCGGTGTACTAGAGAGAGAGAGAGAGAGAGAGGTGCTGGCAGTGGGCAGCTGGAGGCACGTACTCTCGTTAGCCCTGCTCGCTCTCCTTTTCAAATGGGGCCTTAATGATTTATAGATGTTTGCTTTAAAAAGTCATTGGCATTAATCCCATGGCTCATTAACCATTTAATTAAAATTAAATTCTGTGTTAGGACTAAAGCAGATTGAGAGTATTTCCTCCTGGTGGGAGGCTGTTGAATCACCTCATTTTCGGAAACACTTCATGTGAGGGGGATGCGTACCGACACAGTGCCGACATGTAAGAACAACCGCCAGCAATGTCACAAGCAGGACTGACCGTACAGATTGATCTCAGCTCAGATTCGTTACCACTCAGAATACATTTGGATTCTTTTTATTTTGCCACAATATGCCTGTCATGATTTCATATTGACCTGGAATAAGAGTAACTCGAATGCATTAAGAAGAAGCAGACTGAATAGGAGAAGTGTTTATCCTCATCAGCAGCATCATAAGTGCAGATAAGCTTCAAGTGAACAGCAGGTGAGTTATGACCTGGATATAGAGCAGTGTCTTTTTCCCCTGCTGGGAATTAGTTGTATAAACATGAGTGTGAACTGTGACACCACACGCATCATCATACTGGCTCATATTTTCATTTTCCAGGCAACTGCCTGAATTTCTGATTCCAAAAAAAAAAATCTGCCTGTGCAACTTTCCAGTGTTTCTGATGGCATAGCAGCACTGTGCAAGACAGTTATATAACAATGCACCTATCTTATCAGTCTAAATCATAGGGTTGCATCCTCAGTCGCTGAGATTTTATATTTGCCCAAAAAGTAATTTCTGCTGACAGTGTGGTCACTGTGGAAATGTTCTCAGCACATATAAAGTGACAAATTTAAGAGGCATAAAGTGTACTGACCTAAAGCATATCCTTTTCTCCTAAGAAGAGGGCAGTGGAGTATGCAGTTCACTTATAAACTTATATAATAGTTTGACATTTTGGGAAATATGATTATTCGCTTTATTGCCGAGAGTTAGATGAAAAGATCAATATCACTCTGATGTCTGTGCAGTAAATGTAAAGCTACCGCCAGCAGCTGGTTGGCGTAGCTTAGCATAAAGACTGAAAACATGGGAAAACAGCTAGCCTGGCTCTGTCCAAACATAACTAAATCTGCCTATACGGCACCTCTAAAGTTCACTAATTAATGTTATACATCTTCCTTACTTCCCTGGTATCCTTATTTCCAACGAGCAGAAACTCTGGAAAGTTACTGCGCATAGTTAAGGAAAAGTCTGCCATGTAAATCCCCCTAAAATGGCGAATAGTCATAAAAATTTTTGTGCGGATTAAACAAGATATAACATGTTAATTTGTGAGGTTTGGAGATGGATCTTAACTTTGGACAGAGCCAGGCTAGCTTTTTCTTCTTGTTTCCACTCTTTATGCTAAGCTAAGCTAACGGGCTGCTGGCCACAGCTTCATAATTAATTTACAGACGTGAGAGTGGTATACACCTTCTCATCTAACTCTCAGCGAGAAAGCAAATGAGGGAACGTGAATGTAACCACAGCATCCCTGGTTCGATTCCAGCCGTGGGATTTTTGTTGCATGTCATATCCCTCTCTCTTTCCCTGTTTTCCAGTCTGCCTCTAGACTTTCATCTGTCCAATAAAAAGCGAAATGGCAAAAAAAATAATCTTAAAAAAACAAACCAAAAAAAAGTTAAACTATTGCTTTCAAACTTTAACAAAAATAATGATCTATTATAAACAATCATGTTTTGTGATTAAGTGAAGGGATTAACATAAATAAGCTTTTGCCTCTGAATCTGCAGAAATACTCTACCTCCCTATTTCCTGTATTATGGGGGACACAGTTATACTATGGCCTCAAAGAGAATATCCACTTACGAAAAATATCCTTGGATCTATCGTTATGTATTCGTCATCTCTTTCAGCTTCTCGTCCTACCAACAGTTACACAGCAACAAGTCATATCGGAGAGCTTTGCTGCAATGGTTATACAGTATAATTAAGAGGCAACACTCCATCACTGGCTCTAGAATCTGTGTAGTACCTTAAATTGCTTTCTAAATGGGTCTATGTTACCCAATATGTGGTTTTCTCTGCGTGTTTCAACAAAGTGAAATGAACTTGGTGGGAGGATGGAAGTAAAAAAGCAAAGATTGATCGCTGTGCTCATTGAAGTAATTCAACCCCAGTCATTTTCCTCTGCAGGTTTTTATAGCATTTAAAATAGCAACGCTGTAATGGCCCACACACACACAGACGTGTGCACGCAGAAGTACACATACGCAAGCACTTTGCAGGACAAGATGTGGTCTAAAAGTGCTGGGAAATGAAACAGGGTCGAAGGGATTTAATTCATGTCTCCAGAAATACTCCTTTTGAATGTGTATTTGTTTGCCACCTATGTAAGCTGAGATCTGATGGTCCATTTTGGTTATCTGATCATCTCCTCCACATATCTACTCATTTAGAAATCAGACATTTTCCAGGCATTTTCATTGTGTGCTGTACTGTATGTTGCATGTGTGGTATAGGTTGAGCTTCTTACTGCCTGAGCAGTTAAATAACTCCTATCACTGGTAACCACTTGAGATATTGTCCAGAGCACGCGCCGATTTACAGGCTTACTCATTCAAAAGTAAGTCAAGCACGGTGTAGCATGCAGTAGCCACAGCAGATTGCTTAGAAAATCACATAACTTGTTGGCCACTTTGCTCTCATGTTGTTTTGGTCATTTATTTTAAGTGGATTGTGGAAAATTTGCTCAAAATATTCTCAGTTTTACGTCGCACGTCATAAGAGTGTCATTAAAAGTGTTAAACAGTCATTACCTTGTCATCTAAAACAAATTACTGAGAAGCAACAGCACAGTAAAGAGGTGTTACAGTTCCAAACCGAACTCAGTACTGTAAAGCAAAAAGTGTGTTTTTGTGCAACCTTTGAGATATAATTGATCTTTTAAGTTTAATAAACTCAGTGGTGTCTTTCGTTACATCCACCTTGCCAGGAAAATGCCCATGTCTTTCATACTCTATGCCCCCAGTTTGTAATACAGGCTTTCTGCTACTGTAAAAAATGTGTAATCTACAAGCCCAAGCCAAAATAACACTAATTATTACACTGACATTGGTTGTTTTTCAGACTGGAATGCTCTCCCCAGAGCCACAGAAGACACTGTACAACTGTTTTCACATTAAATCATTTTTTTTTTCCTGCAAGTGCATACATATATTCTGTGTAAATTACATGGCCTGTGTTCTCCTTTGAGAGAAACAATAAAAATAAGAGACCATAATGGTTACATTTTCATTTAATATTTTTGGTTTCATGATGACGTCCCCTAACTTTGTACTAATTCACAGGAATACCGTTGGCTCTCCGTCTACGTAGATGAAGAACTTGTCTTCATATAGCCAATCAAATCGTTTCAGGCTTATTTGTATATGTATAAATCAGCACCATCACTGTTCTGTTACAGAAGCCTGCTACACAACATGTGCCACAGCCTTTATACAACAACCTGCATTAGCATTGCTGCTAGTAACAAACATCCACTGGGGAAATGTGTCAGTTTGCAACCTGGTTAGCCATTTAGCTTCTCAGCACATTAAACAGCATAAAAACTTAACAGAATATGTCATTTGGTCAGCTAAGATGTTGGTGTGGTCCTTACCCTTCCACACCACTGCTTCCAAAACAGTGTGATCATTGACTTCTAACCTATAAGTCCACATTCCCCTGCCTGGGCTCAGACTGCAAGCTGCTGTCAATCACCAAATATATATATATATATATATTTTTTTAATTTCATGAATAAAAACTTAAATTATTATTATTATTTTTTAGTTATAACTGGATGACTAATTGGGATTTAAGTTGGACTTAAAAGGATTGGTTCAAGTTTATTTTTTTAAATCTTTTTCTGGTTGTAACAAATGAACACAATTCCTTTAACCTACACTGTATTGGGGTGGAAGCAGAAATGTTGGACACAGATGGTGTTTATGTTCACTCCTAGAAAAATAAAACCCCAAACTATCTGTATTGCCAGATTTGACCAGCGTTTAAAGGGTGATTTAGATGAAACATCCCTTTAAGACATTTTTTTTTCCTTCTGTAATTTAGACTAAAATAATAGTTTTTCTCACTCTTCACCATGCACTTTTACTGGGTAGAAGCAACAATCTGAAGCACTGGCAGCCGTGAGCAAGACATGCACCTGTTTTCATCCCTCGTTAGACCAATCATGTGCTATTTGCAAGTTCTAAATATTTGCCTTTGTTTGACATGGAGGTAAAGCTTCTGAATAATGTAGATGAGAGACACATTAGCATAAGGAAATGACTAACGTGGCTGCAGGTTACTGCTGTGGATGCAGGTGTGTGTGTGTGTGTGTGTGTGATGTAACACATTGCCTCGATGGATGTTGATGTCTGCAAACACGGCTCGGGGAGTAAACCCTCGAAAATGGCCGCATCACCTCCTTGTTTGGGCAGACAATAACAGAGCTGACGGTGGGTTATGACTTTTCCCACTAATGTCTTTGCTAAAGTCTGGCTAGCGGCCAGTAGAAAGAGGCAAACTGGCAGACGGCACCACATCAATATCCCAACTAGCCACCAGAGCCCGACTCAAACGATCGGGGACTTTAAAGGTAGCAGCTGGTGAGTTGATATGGGGCTTCCCGCGTTGTGCCGAGGGGCTTTAGATTCATTTAAATGATAGAGATTACTTTTAAGCGCTACACACATTAATTGATGTTGAGAGCTGGGAGATATGGAAGCTAGAGGATATAGGCTACAGAGATGAACATGAATGGGTTTATCTGGTCTCTTTGTTTTTTGTGACTAAACAGACACATATTATGTCCACTCGCACGCAGAAAGAAACGTCTCAAGGACGTTTTTGTTCCACCTGTATGTCAAAAGCAAGTAGAGGTATCAATGGAGATCCTCCAGTGCTCTGGTAGTTTGTTATTCTTTCAAAGAGAGGATATTCTTTTATGACCTCTTCATCTCTGGAGTGTCTGAAGGAGTTCTTTTGACATAGTGTGCTTTGGATAAAAGTATCAACACAGTGACTGACCCCCCCTCTCCCTCCCATTTGTATTGTGCATTTGGTAAAACTCCCTTTTCCCCAACCTCTCTCCTTTCACTGTCTGCTTCTCACAGGCCTTATTGTAATTCTTCCCCTGCTTGGTTTCCATCTTCCCTCACTTAGTGGCCCAAGAGGTGCTGCTAACTCCCTGAGGAGCCTTCTGGCGCGCGGTCAGAGGCCCTTTGAGCTGCCAAGTCAACTGAGGCCGTTGGTCCCCCTACTGTGTGTTCCTGCACGGAGGCTGCTGGGATGCTGGCGCAGGCCCATTGATTTACTGCCTTTGGCTAGGACACTCTCCAAGGAGCTCCCATTCTGGCTGGGATATCATTTATTTGGGACACATTTGGCAATGCGGGCATCTTGGCCCTCTTTGAAATGCATCGTCCAGAGACAAAATAAATGAACGGTATCAAAGACATGTCAACCATGATGCTTTTTTCATGAAGGATGGGAGGAAGGGACGGCACACTAAAGCAATTGTGTCCCGACGCAGCACAGCACCCTGCTCAGAACAGACAAAGCGCCAAGGCACAACAAAGCCTGACATGAATGAGACGGTTCCAGCCGCGAATGCATGTGTAATGTGCGTGTCAAAGTCATCCGGTAGAGTTACGTCTGACATTTCATAATTTCTCGACTGCCACTGTATGTACAAGTATTTTTTTATTTCGCCTGTGATCAGACGGATTTCAAAAGCATCACATTCTGTCAAAAAGTAAGTGGTAGGACGTGGCTGTGTGACAGTGCAATGTTTGTTACTTCACACTTTGTCTACTGGGCACTGCACGACGACAGCCCAGGCATTCTGAGATGTCTTTCTGTTCCACTGTTTTCCAGGTGAAATTTCTGTGTTGATACTTATAGGCAGGGGAAAAGTGAAAGCCGTAGTTGAGTGGCAGCATTTTGTTTTGCATTTGTCTCCAAACAGATGCATAGCTGTCATTCAAGGTCCCATTGAAGATTGCTATCAAATGTAATCGCTTCAAAGCTTATTCCCATGGATGCCCGCTTACAGATACAGCTTTTTCAGGTGTCTGTCAAAAAGACGTTGCAGAGGGGCATGCAGCAAAAGCTTCAAATATATGAATTTAAATATAGAAGGGGCATAGACATTATGATTCACATCAGGCACTCCTAAAGCAACACAATACTTTGCTTTCATTGTGGTTTCAGCTGTATTGCTCCGTCATTAAAGACTATTAATTTGTTTTAGAAAAGACAGAGCAGAATGGACAGGCTCTGTTTCAACTCAATCAGATCTAAGCTGGTAAAGTGTTTAAATGTTACTACTTTGAAAAACATATAAATTATTTCTTCGCAAGCATCAAATAATCTATTCAGACATGATTTGCAGGAAATCAAGGTTTTATAAAGGCAACAATTGTTTGTATACCTACCTTGATCAAGCAATTGTTCTCTGTTTTTCAGCTCTCATCAGAGCTGCTTGGCCGGGGCGGTTTAAATTTTGTTCAGCAAATTGTCTCTGAAAAATCAATTAAATCTGACCTCAGTGTTCGCCTTTGTAATATTTGGAATCAATCAGCTCATGGCTTAGTATGGATTTGCAATAGTACACCCTTCAGTCCTCTTAAGAGCAATCACAGCCTTTCAATCACACTCTGTAGTCACCTCGGGCTACAAACATGTCGGCTCGGAGATGTTGCCATTTAAAAACCATCACGTTATTCTCTCATTGAAGTGCTGCAGGAAAAGAAAATTGTTTTAAGGGCACGAACAGCATATGAAAACATTGTTGACACAAGTGTGAGATGTGGACTACCTGATAACTGAGGAAAGTGACATGGTTATTTTTTTTCTTCTTTCTCTATGACAGAAATGTTGAAAGAAAGCACACTAACTTAAAGTGGAGGCATCGCCTTGCCACTCTTCAGATTAATTTCCTCAACTGATATCATGACTGATATTATTTTTCTCCAGGAAAACAACCAGCTTAGACATGCTGAACACAAGGACTGAAATTGTTTGTGTTTACCTACAATAAGTGATAATGTACTGCTATAGTACCTCCACATTTCAGTTAAACCGGTAAATATGTTGTAAGTAACCATATGAAATGCACATGCTCCTTATACATAAAGCAGTATGCTCTATATGCATCACACGCCAAAAAAGCATTTATGTCTTCTGCAGAATTACTATTGATCTGTCTCCGTGTTATGACTATCTCTATTTCCTGCTGGGACGTGGTGTAAGTATTGCAAATGTAAGACATAGTGATTGCATGATAATTTGATGAAATCAAACCAAAATGTTTGAAAGCACAAAGCCTCATGATTATACAGTGGCTGTGTAAACCCTCTTAATAGCACAGTAACAATAGTTGATTATTTTATGTCAGGAGTGCATACAAAATAGAATGGTAAGAAAAAAAGCCACACTAGCGGCTCTGTTGCTAGACAATGACATGCTGATGATTAGCTGGAATAATGTTTAGAATGTTTTAACACCTTAGTTTAGTGTGTTAGCTTGCAAATATTTGATCTCAACGCAAAGTAGCTACAGCTGAGGATCATGGGAATATTTTGCAGACATCTGGTCATGAACCAAATTATTGGGCCGATTAAAATTTTGACGATAGAGAAAAAGCTAAGGTGTCACCAAAGTTGTTGCAATGCATTCGGAGGGAACATCAATGTTGGACAATATAAATGAGACATTTCACTCAAAACCACATACGACCACCTTATGGTGGCGCTATAGGAAAAGTCAGGGGATCATCATTAGGATACATTGATTGGGAACCAATAAATGCCTGTACATTTTTTTTTGTGTGTGTGTCAATCCATCTAGTAGATGTTGAGCTATTTCAGTGGATGTGTGAAAAGTTTGACCTGAGGAAACGTCCCTCGATGACCAAAATCATTAGGATTGATCCTCTGGCCATCATGGATATCTGTACTCAATTCCATGGCAATTCTATCAGTCACTGTTGAGATATTCCAGTCTGGACTAAAATGGCGGACGTGCTGAGACACTTTTATCATGTTTGTAAATTCTATCCAGTATCACTTAAAATAAGATCATGACTGTAAACCAAAGGGTGCATGAACACTAACAATTTTATTTTGGTTATTACTTCAGAGGTGCTTAGTAAGAGCTTAAACACATCAATGGCAATGGAGTATGGACATTTTAGTTTTGAAAAGAGGCCTTCTTTTTGGTTGGAGGCTTGATTTTGGGGGGTTGCACCATAGACTCTATATAAGACATCACCCATTGGGTGATGGACTGCCGTTTTGAAGCCTCGAGTTCGGCATTTTGTGCCGTCGCCATCTTAGTATTTGGCCGTCGCAACCTAACGCTGAATAAAGACATTCTTAGGCGCCCAAAATGTTCCGATTAACTTTCATGAACTGAAAACACACTGTGAAAGGGTTAAAGTTCTAAGACGGAAACAGGAACAACACCCAGACCGGACGGCGCTCTGATAGCGACCTATCAATCACAAGGTAGCCACGCCCTAAAGCATCCCCTGCTTATGGTCTATTTGTCTCTAAATGGGACCATAACTTTGTAAATGAACATCATGCTGTATTGAAGAAGACTTGAAACTAGCGATTGAGACCATAAACTTTACAACAGACCTTTACAATGTTTACTGAGGTAATAAATCAAGTGAGAAGTTGAGTCATTTTCTCATAGACTTCTATACACTCAGACTTCTTTTTGCAACCAGAGGACTCTGCCCCCTGCTGGCTATTAGAAAGAATGCAAGTTTAAGGCACTTCAGTATTGGCTTCACTTTTCAGAGCCGGAGGCTGCCCACTGGGTTGCACTTAATGTGGGCTTACAATAGCATGTCCTCTCAATAGGAGTGTGTGTGTGTGTGTGTGGTGGCACTGGGGACATGCATATATGTATAAGTAGATAGGGGGAATCCTAGGGGTTGACTATGGTAAACGAGTCACTGCCGATTCACAGCTACTTTTCCCCTACAGAGGACAGAGGCAGCTGTGGCACAAACTGAGGTGTCCATGCCAAGACGCCTCATGCTCTAGTCAAAGATGACATGTCGATGCTTCACACCACCTATCATTGTCACATAATGTGTCCCTGCTGGTGACAGGCTGATGACCACAGTTACCGTGCAACCCTTGAGTTGGCTCAGCCAACGCTCCGGAGGCCGCAGTGGAAATAACACCGGACAGTGAGGAGTGTGTGTGTTTGTAAGTGGAGTCACTGCTACTCTCTTCTGACATATGCTGTGGTTGATTTAGATTGAAAATTTACAAAACAAGCTCAGCTTCATGGATTAACCATCAGCTTTCGATATCAAATGAGAAGGTGAACACAGGTGTGGAAAAAAGGTTGTTGTATGTGTGGTGAGAGTACAGCTTCAACACTGCTGCACTGCACATTAATATATTTAAAGTAACTGTTTTACAGTAAAAATGAGGACACAGTCAGTATCCAGTTAGCTTAGCTTAGCAAAAAGGCTGAAAAAACATGTCATTTTTACTTTTTGTACACATTAAACAAATGAGATATAACATGTTAATTTGGGAGCTTTAGAGGTGAGTGAGATTCTGTTGCCTTTTGACAGAACCAGGCTAACATTAGCCATTCCTTCCCTCTTCAAGTCTTTATGCTAAGCTAACCAGCTGCTGGCTGTAGCTTCACATTTACAATAGCCTACGGACATGAGAGGTATTGATTTTCTCAACTTACTCTCAGCAAGAAGGCAAATAAATATATTTCCCAAAATGTCCTACTATTCTTTTGAAAATAAATCTATTCAGTATGCTAGTACAACACAGGGCTAGATATCCATCAAAAAGTGCAAAACAGAACACCAAGGCAAAAACAGATGATGCACCAGTGGGGGGGTGATCATAATTAGATTGTGAGACACATTAGAAATTATTCAAATAAACAAACAGCAATCTGAGAAGGCAAAACTATCTCTGCCCACAGAAGTTTGTCAAGTTCTTGGCAACTCAAATGCTGAATTTTGGATCGCAGGTGTTCTGCGCTGAATGGATTATTGCCTGGTTTGAGGTCAGATATGATGCCTTATTAGCTCATGAAAGAGCAGGACAGAGTGCCAGACCATTGTTCTCCATACTGAGATGAAAGGCTAGCCGACTAATGAACATCTGCCAGCCAGCATAAGGACCCCAGCAGACACACAAAACCTTGAATTGACCATCGCTGCGAGCAGCTGCTCTGATCAGAAAGATTTTGATGTAAATTTAGACTGAGGGTCCACCGTGGAGCAGCTGTAATAGCCAGGGACCAAGATTGGGGGGAAGGCATACTGCGCTCCTTTTATGTGTGTCTGAAATGCCAAAGATCATCAGCCTAACCTCTTTCAGGCTGCAGAGAAAGGTTCACTTGTCCTGTCCGCTGAAATCGGGATAATAAAATAAGGATGATGTAGATTTCAAAGACACGTTCACTGTCACCTTTTCAGGATGTGAGAATTTCTATCTGAGTTTACCCTTGACTCATTTGAAATTGTACAATTTCCAATGGAACATCTGTGACGTGTTTTGGTCTCGGAGACATTTCCATTTTTTCAAACAAAGGGAACAGAGCCACATTGGGTAAAATCGGGTTCATACAATTCCTGCAGAATGTCACATTCTATATGGCTGTCAGAAAAAGATCCAAATTGGTTGTGTAACACACCTCACACATGAAAATATAAATATCAGGTAATGTCTTTATGGCTTTTTTGTGGTTAGTTTCCCATAAGAACAGTAAATTCAGTGTTTCTTTGTAGATGCATATTCGCTTTTTAAAAGGACCAAAGTTCGTAAAAAACAAATCCTTGGGTTGGATCTGTTAAGAGTTTAAGTCTAAGAAACTCTGATACTTTGGTGTGGTTTGATCAGATTTGACTGACAATGACTAAACAATGCACAAACAGTCATCAGATTTTAATTCAAATGTGAATAAATCCTGATTGTTGCAGGGAACTATGACATCACCTTTTCCCAACTGAGCCACATCCCTTAAAAAACAGCGAGCGGAGCACAGACTAAAACTCACGGAGAGATATGTCTCATGTGAAATAACCAAAACTCCCTCAACTTTGGCAGAAAATGTTGGACCCCATGTGGTCTTTTTAGGACAAAGCTCAACAACAAAACCTGAAAAACTCCTTTCTGTCACGTTAAGTACAACTGGTTAGGGACATCATTAAGTTATCCTCCACATGACTCTGAAGTCATTTACATAATGCAATAACTCTGAACCCTAAAGTGCAATTACATTGCTCATACCACCATGCACTAGGAAATGATTCCCCTAACTACGGTGTCAGAACGCATCACGAAACATATCAGAGCAGGATCTGAATGCGGCAAAGGCTACAGTGCGGTGTTAATTAGGTTACTGATACTTTCCACTGCACAATTACTCTGTAGGAGTGGCTCATCTTTCATTTTCTCTGGTCACCTCCTTCCCTCCTTGATACTTATCCCGGGAAATTTTGTCTGTAGTAAAGGTAGCAAGCAGGGTAAAGGCCTTTCAAACCTCTTCTGATGTGCATAAGACCCAGCGTCATTTTGAGAAAACACTGGGTTTAACTGTGTTTACCACAGTATTTATCCAGATTCACTGTGTTCAACCAGATTCATTCAGACAATCAAAAAAAAAGTGAGATACTTCAACAGTTTGCCGTGGTAGGGAAAAAGGCAGATGGAGGCTTCAGGGTCCGCTCTTACAAGCTGGTATAAACAGTGCTCGAGAGCATCAGAGCTCTTGCTTCTTGGACATATGTAAATAGAGGCTTACCCCGGAAGATAGAGGAGGACTTTGAGGTAATTGTGTAGAGATCCTCTGCTCACCATTTGAAGGGGGATGATGCATTTTGGGAGAAACCTAAGGGATTAAAGAGACCCCAGGCGGAATCGCTGGGTCACACAGCCTGAACCATCCAGGCCTGAAGCGCAGACAAATGAAGGTGGTGCAGCAGTTGAGTGTGTGTGTGCATGTGCGTACATACATGTAAGTGTATCCCTGTGAGAGAATGCATGAGGCAGGGGGTAATTGGTATTAGGAGTGAGGAAGCTCGCCTCAGACAGTGAGGTTATCACCTGCACTCTGAGCTAATCTCCCCGCGTTTCAGGAGGAGCTCTCTCCGGCCTCGCCAAAGCACCGCGGACCAGAGCCGGCTACTAGTCCATTAACGGAGGCCATCTCTGCCAAGCCGGAACTGGCCTGCAGGAGAGAGCCAGTCTATTACATGAAAGAGAAGATCAATTTGGCTCGCCACACAAATATATGGTGTATGTCACTACTCTGGTGTACTCCACCTCATGCATGCAACTGTAGGGTGCAATTTACTTGTGAGAAGCTGTGTTGTTACATGCAGAGTAGCCTTGTTATTGGCTATATGCCCTTTATGGTGTGGTACATCTTCACGATAAATTCACCTGTTAGTCAACTTACCCTCCCTGATGCATGGATGTGCAAAAAAAAAAAAAATGTATGAGAATGTCTGGCTGTTTGAGAATTTTTAAAGAACCAAGAAATCCCACAAAAACAACAAAACCAAAAATATATTCGCCTTTCTCTAGTACTTTCCAACAGGAAGTAGATCAACAAGTCAGGAATATACAGTTTCATTAAAAAAATTTAAAAAAAGCCTCAGTATTTCCTTAAACAGCAGGGCGCTGTAGCTTTTAGCCAATGTTACTCAAATAGGAGTAAATGGTACTTTTGTTGGGGACTATTTCCAGCTGCGGATTAATCCACATTTCATGCTCTAGTGAGTGTTAACAGCAGCAAGTAGGTGTATGCGGGATTGACTCAAAAGAAACTAGTGGTTTTGTTCATGGTAATGAAGGAACATGTCACCCAGTGCAACACTGTTGCTCATTGGTGCGTTTTTATACAATGGAGCCATAGAAATAAAATAGGATTAGAAGGGTCATTGAACTGTCTGCTGTGGTAACTTAACTAGTACAAAAGAAAATGACGATTATTGTTAGTTGTCATGGTGACAACAGAACCCACGTCATTGGGGCTGTAAAGTGTGTGGACGCAGCTCGCCGGGAAGAGAACAGACGCAGCTCCCAGAGACAGCTGGCTGGCTAGTTCCCTCCTCCAAGGAAGGAGGTTATGTTTTCACCGGCATTGGTTTGTTGGTTTGTTGGTTTGTTTGTTTGTTTGTTTGTCTGTCTGTTAGCAGGAATACTCCAAAAGTCTGCAATGGATTTGAATGAAAATTGTTGGAGGGGTGGGGTGTGGCAAAGTGAACAATCCATTCGATTTTGGTGATAATCCGGATCATGATCCGGATTCAGGAATACTTTTAAGAATTCTGATCAGCCTGAGCATTAAAACCACAGGATATAACACATGTGCAGTGTAGCTGATGACGCGTGACCCCGTCTTCTTCTGAGAGCAGAGAGATATGTGTGTGGATGTGTGTGCGGAAGCTGCTGGCCGTCCACGGTGAGAAAGGACAAAGCTGTAGCTGACGGGATGACAGACAACGTAGTGTAACGTTATACAGACATAACAAGGCTGCTGAATGAGAGAGGCATCCGCCGATACGTTACACGGAAATACACCGTGTTAATAATAAGCCGCTCACCTCACGTAACCGCCAGCTGTGAGCTGTGATCTGTTTTTAAAGTCACACGTTGGCGGAGGTCTGCGCTCTCTGAGTGCAATTCTAGTTCGCTAGGCAGTTTGTCCCCAGGCGGAGGGACCATTTAGACCCAGTGCTGCCGCTGGTCACCAGCTCGGTTCATTTTCCGTAATCAGTGCAGCACCAAAGCCTGGTGGAACCAGCCCAAGAGCTAACCAGCCAGTTGTCCGCTAGCTAGCTAGCTATCTGGCTGGTTTTCTGTAAGCAATGTGGCATTGAAGCATGGTGGAATTAGCAAAAGTTGTCACTCATCAGGCGATAGCAGATGAGAGCAAGTTGTTCAATTTGATTCATTTACATGTTCTGTGCCTCGTAACATTACTGTTTGTTTAAACTAACTTGCGACTTGCCACGTCAAGTCAGCCTGCTACAACGGTCACTATGGCAACGGTACACATAATAATGGCCGCCGCTCTGACCATCCTGTTCTGTTCATTTGAATGCCAATGTCTGTTCTACTCCTATATTCTATTTCTATGAATGGAGCTCTATGGCACAGAGAAATTAGCTATATCAGGCTACACAGAAAGCTTGTTAGAAGGATCAATTCACTGTTGGTTTTGGTCTTTTCTTTTCATGGGATTTGTTGACAATAAAACATGCAAAATATTGTCTTCAATGTGCTCTAAGCTAACTGTGCACATGACAAACACTACCACATCTAAGACTAGACATTGGTAGTACTCCTAAAGGTTAAAGGTAATTTGACATAAACGGCAATTCCTAAAATGCCGGCGTTGTGTTATTCAGGTTAAACTGTTTACACGACTCCTTGATACCCTGTGATTAATGCTCCCGGTTGACATGACTAAACCAGCTGACAAAACAGTCTTATCCACAGATAGAACCATCCGCCTGTGAGTATGAAACGTTCCGCCCACCAGCTTCCCACACGCTCCGAGTGAGCAGGAGAAGGTCATATCTAATACATGGAAAAGAAATGACGATCCCTGTAGTAATGTGCGGTGGTTTTTACTTGGCATCTAAATGCACCCAAGACACCAAGCAAGTCTGAATTTGTTCAGACAGAGAAAATCAGAAGTTAGAGCTTTATGATGTTTCCGTGCCAAAGTAACCAGTAGCCACGGGAGTAAGTCAAAATAAAAGCAAACATGAAAAGTTACATTGATGCTGTGTGGTCCTTTTAATCGAGTTTATTATCATTAAATGAGTAGAGGTGTGTGTGTATATATATATATATATATATATATATCGGACAAAAAATGTAATACAAGATTAAATAAAATATTCAAAGCTATTCTTACTATTTATTTCACGTACTTGATCAGAAATGCCCCAGAACCAACCACAGAAAGTATGAGCATAACACCCTGGATGCCCTTTCAATGTCTTCAATGAGGGAGAATTTCTCACTGAAATGCTGTAGACTGGGTCTTGTTCACCTCTGTTCCTGCCTCAGTGACATTCATCTAAATCTGATATTTCAGCAAGGGCACATGGTCTTGTATTGAAACAGCTCATGGCCTCAGTTTTGTCTTCAACTGGGCTCATAGTTCGGGGCCCGTGTGCTATGGAAATAGTGTTAGCTGCTAAGTTATAACATTAGACTTTGCTCAGATCTGTAGTTGAGTATTGATAGAAGAAGCTGAAAGCAATGCAAGCTTCATCAAAATCATAGGCCAAAAGCTACTCTAGGTTACGGAAAAAGGGACCGAACATTTTACAGGATTCCTCTCAGCTGGTTAACCGTGTTTTGAATTTCCTAAAAAGCATTGTTCTGTAACAGCAATTGCATTTTAAACATCGCAAGCAGTAGATGCTCGACAGGCTGCCATTAATTGAGAATGGAACCTCAAAATAGCATGTTGCCCCCCTCTACCCCCCCGGCGATTTTAGACCCCAAAGTCGCCCAGCAACATGGAGAAGCTGAGAAATGTTATGCAAATGCCAAAACAACCTAGAGACGGCCAATCATGCTTATGTTGATTCCCTCTAGAAGCTGAAGCACAGCTGTTGGCAGCTGAGCTGTTAGCTCCAACTCAACCATGTAAAAGCCCTTCAAGCAAATGTTTGTCCCCGTCAATGGCTTCCCCATTCAGTATGACATAACTTCAACAAGCTACGTCGACTTGAAACGATGCATGCATACATATAGCTCGGGAAATTAAATGCTTGGTAGTGCACCAGTATAGTGGCAATGGGTGAAAATAACAATAAGTAGTAATAGGTATATAAATTACCTATTAAACACGGCCAAAGGCTTTGGGCTTGTGAGAAGCAAGTGGGAGAAATGTGGGACTTTTACCATGGAAAATCTCATAATTGGTGCAGTAAAAAGCGTTTGATTTTGTGTCTGTATGTAGTAAGAAATGTCTTAAACTCAAATCTATCGGTCTCTGTCAGGAATTATTCTTTTTTTTTCAGCAACCCAAAAATCAAAGAATAAAGACTTTCTTCACAATTCTGTGGTATTTTGTTTTTACTTTAAAAGTGACAGACAATATGTTATATTTTTCTCCTGAATATAATCATTTTAATTTTATTTCCATATATGTAATGCTTTTTATATATATATATATATATATATACCCTTGTTAACACAAACGGATATAGTCACTCCAAGTCACACGTGTGTGCTTCCACTAACTTCACCAAGTCCATCACTGTGGGCTCGATCTGGGAAGTTTGAATGCATTAACCATCGGCTGATTTGACCCAAATATTATATGTAATAAGAGAAAACAACATTTGTTTTTATATGATAACAAGTTAATTATCTTTGGGATGAAGATATATAAAAAAAAAAAATGCTTGAATCATGTCTGTCTAGGACTTCCGTACCAGAGGTTGTTAGTCTCCTAACTCCAAAAATGAAAAGCAGAGTTTTTGTTCAGCACATAATGGTAGATCATAGTTATTTCATGGTTATTTTATGGTTCTTATAGCATCTCTATTGGAATTAAAATAAGCTTACAAATTAGGGCTGTCAAAGATAACACATTAACGCAAATTTGCCATTAATTTCTTTAACGCATTAACACAACTTTCGATTTTTAGGTTGTAGCGGGTTCAGTTTTAAAGCTAGAGTGAACACACTGGTATCATATGAAACAAAGGAATCCATTGGTACCAACTATGTCATACTAGCTTGTCGCTAAATAACGCTCCAAGCGTACGCTTAATTTTGGCGAGGAAAAACTTGCATGCCCATTTTCAGAGGGGTTCCTTGACCTCTGACCTCAAGATATGTGAATGAAAATGGGTTCTATGGGTACTCACGAGTCTCCCCATTACAGACATGCCCACTTTATTGTTTTGTGTTGTTAAATGATTTCCAATAATAAATATATACATAGATATGCATAAAGCAGCATATTTGCTAACTCCCATGTTTATAAGAGTATTAAATACTTGACAAATCTCCTTTTTAAGGTACATTTTGAACAGATAACAAAATGTGAGATTTATTTGCGATTAACTATGGACAATCATGCTATTAAATATTTTATTTGATTGACAGCCCTCTTACAAATACATCAATTGTATTTTATGCATGATTTATTTTTTTTTATTATTATTTTTGACTGTGGTTTTGCCGCTTATCTTAAGTCTTCATTGTGGTCCTGTGAACTTGTGATGTAATTATTTGAATACTCATCCACCCAAAGCAAAGTTATTTTCATGTTAGTATTTCTTTGTGTTTTTACAGATGCAGCTGTAACACAGGCTTGGTGCACCATGACTAATACTGGCTTTGGCACTAAGGTACCAAGAAAAGCTCAGCAGCTTCTTCTCTTGACGAAGAGGAATTGTTTGGAAAACGAGTATAGGAAAAAGTTGACGAAAGTGGAGGCAGGTTGCTTCGTAAGAACTAGTTTTATTTTACAATTCGGACTTAGTTTTGAAACATTCGAAAAACTGAGGGGACAAAAGTGCAGCACTCAGCGGAGGCTTAATCGATACATGATAGAGAACTTTTATAACGGCTACTTCTTTGTGTGCAGGTGTGTGGGCATGCATGTATGCCGTACCTAATAAAAGGCACCGTGGCCATGCTGCAGGGAGCCCGAATGTGCGACAGCCACTCAGACCACAAGAGAGGTGAGGACGGCTGCTCAGAGCTTGAAATATTGAGCTCTAGCACAGACGTGGAAGCCGCTCGCCTCCAGCTCCTATAGTCATGACCCCTCTCTCAGCCCAAGGCAATTACAATGGATGAGAATCTGGAGCTCAGGAGCACAAAAAGCCTCCTGCAGAAACAGCACAATAAAGAGTAATTTTCAATTCCACCTCTCCCCGCATGTATTGAAAACATATGAATGTATTCTCTTTGCACAATCTACTTATTAATCACAACAGTGGAGAGGAGGCAACGGTGGTAATAAGAATGCGCTGTTGCCGTGCTTGAGTGAGCAACACTAGCGCACCACGGATAAATAACAGAAGAGGGAGATGACATGGCTGGCGCTGTACCTGGAGCAGCCGAGCCGGAGCCAGAGGGCTACAGGAACAGCATTGTGTTGCAGTGTAACAGTAGAAGGAACCACCTCTCTGCTACCCGGCTCCACTCACCTGCTTTGATCACCAACTGGAGTGTCATTCGTCTCCTGCAGCACTGCTGAAGGCTGAAGATGGAGTGTGTGTGTGTGTGTGAGAGAGAGAGAGAGAGAGAGAGAGAGAGAGAGAGAGAGAGTGTGCCATTTCCGAATACCAGTATTGTCTCTCCGTTTCAACTTTCTTTTTCTGAAGTCTATGCAGAATGTGAGAGGAGAAAAAAGCCCAGTGAGGCAGGCACAGACAGACAGACAGACGGAGGGAGATTTAATTTGAAGCAGGTTTTCATTAGGGGAAGATTGAAAATCTAATTTTCCCACCAAATCAATATTCTGATCCCTTGACCAATTATCATATGACATTGACAAACATGAAACCCTTCCCTTTCATTTGATTTCTGAGAAAATATTAGCATAGGAGATACATCCAGGAATTGTGAATTTCTTTTTAGTTGACTTCTAGAGCTGTGAATCGCACAATGGAGGATGTGAATTGTACAATCGAGGGTGTTTACGTCTGTCCATTTGCATTTCACTGCTGCTAATAACAGATTACCAAATTCTGCATAAACACTGCCAGTGACCTGCTAATGATGTTGCCTCAAGCGGCGGTTCTAACCTCTGTGAGATCCTCCTCGTTGCTTTCGTTTTAGGCCTTTTTGATATCAGGACTGAAATAAACCAAAGCGGCTGTTGTTAAGTTTGCAAAAGGCCTGTTGAAGCTCAAATCTCTGTGGTAATCACAAACCTGAAGACCAAAAAGAAGATATTTTGGTCCGAAACACAAAGTTATTTGATAGGAGATTTGAAACGCAGCTCATTAGCATGGCTGAATGTCTACTATACAGCCTTTGGCCAGACAAACAAATACAACACTGACGTTCTCGAAGATGCAAAATATGTTTTGTAGGGTAAACGCTGTACATGATGCAACCCTGTATCCTACAAAATTACATTCCCTTTAGGGCTGTCAAAGTTAACGCGATAATGCGTTAACACAAATTTGTTTTAACACCAGTAATTTCTTTAACACATTAAGGAAACTTACAATTTTTAGGTTGCAGTGGACTCAGTCTTAAAGCTAGAGTGAAGTTACTGGCATCATATGAAACTAAGGAAACCTAATGAATCCATTGGTACCAACCATGTCTTACTAGCTTGTCGTGAAGGAGGTTAAATATCGCTTCAAACTTGCGCTAAATTTTGGCGAGGAAAAACTGGCATGACCACTTTAAGAGGGGTCCCCTGACCTCTGACCTCAACATATGTGAATGAAAATGGGTTCTATGGGCACCCACGAGTCTCCCCGTTACAGACATGCCCACTTTATGATAATCACATGCAGTTTTGGGTAAGTCATGTTCAAGTCAGCAAACTGACACACTTACAGCTGTTGTTGCCTGTTGGGCTGCAGTTTGCCATGTTACGATTTGAGCATATTTTTTTATGCTAAATGCAGTACCTGTGAGGGTTTCTGGACAATATGTGTCATTTTTTTGTGTTGTTAATTGATTTCCAATAATACATATTTACATACATTTGCATAAAGCAAGCATATTAAACACTAAAAATAACCCTTTAAGGTACATTTTGAAAATATAAAAAATATATGTGATTAATCGCGATTAAATATTTGAATTGATTGACAGCCCTAGTTCCCAAACAACTAAACTGCATTCTCAAATATGTTTCGAGGAAACATATTTTCTCCCTGATTACGTTCACAGTTTTAAACACGTGGTTAACGTTGTAAATTGAAACAAAACAAAAAATGCAACCAAACAACTTGGTTAGATTAAATAAATGAACATCATGGTTTGGCTTAAAATGACTGTTTGCAGCAACCAGGTCTCATGGTAAGGCGTATAAATAGCACAACATTCCGCGTGGCATTTATATGCCACGCAACAAAACTACGGTAACGTCCGCAGTTAGGTTTAGGCAACAAAACCACTGAGTTAGGTTTAGGAAAAAAACTTCATTGTTGGGCTTAAAATAAGTATGTGAACTAAGTAAAATACATACGGAAACAAGATAAGTACGGAAAACACTTCACTAACGTAACTTACAAAACAAAACACCGGTCTCCTGGCTGAAAGTTTGTTGGACTCATCCACCTCCCCTGTTACCCACCATAAGCGGTCTTTCTCGCTTTTTATTCTATATCACTAGCGCTGAACGTAGCATATTTACGTATTTATAAGTATTTACATTGCTTTCAGTACAGACATGGCGTACAAATGACACGTAAAACGCAAGAAAGGCATTCTCATTGCACGCTAAATGCCTTGCGCATTATCGTGGAATTCATTGCGCTTTTCGTGCTAATGGGCTGGCTACGGACATAAATTACAATAAGTGAAGGCTGAGTTTTTGTCCCACACGGGACACAAACTGTGGTCTCCTGGGTGAAAGTCCTGTGTTTGTTTGACCCATCCACCACCTCGACGTTCTCCCTGCCTGGACTTCTTTGGATCATTGCAAGCGTATTTGTAAGCGTCAAAAACAAACTAATCAACAAAATATGTTTCCCTCGCAACGTAATTCTTAATGCCGTTTAGTTGTATGGGAACATCATTTTCTAGGAGACAAGACTGCATGATGATATGATACAAGGCTCACTCTAGTGGCTTTGAGCGTGCATGCTGCAGTATAGTTCAGCAGTGAGACCACCCAGCCCACCCTCCGCTAAGCAGCCACGGGGGAGCTCAAGATGCAGAGGGAAGAAAAATCTCAGAAGCGAGGTGGGAGTCTTCAGCTCAGCAAGGAGGTGCTGGTGGGAGCGGGCAGGATCCTTCACGTCCGAGTCTCTATAATTTCAGACGTTTCCTCAACAGGAAGCCCCCCAAAAAACTGATGTTTGATTTGATTTCTCCCCTGCGATAAGTGGCTGAGTTTTTACTTTGAATCTGGGTGAGAAAGACTCGGTTACTCTATCCAGGCCGGTTAAGCATGCTGCGATCTATACAAGCTGTAGCTCAAGCCAAATGTTTTCATGGCTGACCAGCTGGCAAGAGGTGTATATTTAAAATGTATGGCAACACAACAATACACAAAGCAAGTGATAACAAACCTGTCACATCAGTAAAAAGAGGGCTCACCATCTGCTACATTTAACCCTTAGCAGCGAGTTGATGAACATCAAAAATCACACCAGTTGGTGTTAGAGGCCAAACACAGTCAACCAGAACACGTGCATGTTTCAGTTTTCCCAGCAGTGGTGGAAAATATTTATGTGGAAAGTAGATTTATTCAAAAATAACTTACTTATACTTCACTTGAGTATACTTATTTAATGTAATGTTTTGTTTCTACTCCACCACATGTATTTGACATGTATAGTTTCTTATGTATGTACTTATGTATAGTTAATTATCTATAGTTACTTGACGATGAGACGTTACATACAAAAACATATAATTAGGGCTGTCAATCGATTAAAATATTTAATGGCGATTATTCACATTTATGCACATTTTTTATCTGTTCAAAATGTACCTTAAAGGGAGATCTGTCAAGTATTTAATACCCTTATTAACATGTGAGAGGGCAAATATGCTGCTTTATGCAAATGTATGTATATATTTATTATTGGAAATTAATTAACAACACAAAACAATGACACATATTGTCCAGAAACCCTCACAGGTACTGCATTTAGCATAAAAAATATGCTCAAATCATAACATGGCAAACTCAAGCCCAACAGGCAACAACAGCTGTCAGTGTGTCAGTGTGCTGACTTGAATATGACTTGCCCCAAACTGCATGTGATTATCATAAAGTGGGCATGTCTGTAAAGGGGAGACTCATGGGTACCCATAGAACCCATTTTCATTCACATATTGAGGTCAGAGGTCAACGGACCCTTTTGAAAATGGCCATGCGACTTTTCTCTTGCCAAAGTTTATCATAAGTTTGGAACGTTATTTGTCTCCTTACAAGTAAGTATGACATGGTTGGTACCAGTGGATTCATTTGGTTTTCTAGTTTCATATGATACCAGTATCTTCACTCTAGCATTAAAAATGAGCCCACTACAACCTAAAATTCGCAAGTTGCATTCATGCGTTAAAGAAATTAGTGGCGTTAAAACTAATTTGCGTTTACACGTTATTATCTCGTTAACTTTGACAGCCCTGCATATGATTCAAGACATGATTAGAAGATTAGACCAGTGGTTCCCAACGATTTGGATTCTGATTGTCTGGTTGAGTTGTGACTTCCTCTGTAAATTCCTCAGATTGGTTTCATTTAAATGACTGTTATTTTCACACAAAAGAAAATAATAGAGAAAAGTCTAAAAAAATTAAACAGATTTGTGCTGCACAATTGATATGTTTCCTTTCCTCCCAATAATCCTCTCAGGACCCCTCAGATTTATTTTGTGATTTACACGGGATGTGAATGTGTCACTTTCCAGCTTCATCCCGCCTGCCAGAGTGTCCAATGATCTGCTGCCATTCAATCTGGTATGGCAATGTCCACTGTGAATAAGATCTCAGTTAGCACAACTGAATCAGCTGTAATATGCAAACTCAACTCAAAACTACATCAGAAATGTGGCCGCTAAAGAACAGTCGCTCTGCTTTTGAAATGATGGAGCTGTGGCACGAACGCCCCGGCAATGCAGCACGACTCTTCATGAGGCAGAATGCCAAAATGTGGAGGGGTAAAACATTACGGGTAATAAAAAAAGGGCCTTAAATGGAGTTTACAACTAACTCATGGCTTTCTGTTTGCATCTTATTATGTTTGTGTGAAAGAAGTAAGGCATACAAATGTCTCTTTGTATAATGCAAAATAGCTATTTGCTTGAGGTTAAAGCTTTTTGATATACAGGGAAAAAACTGAAACAACACACACGCACATACAGTATGATATGCAAAATGATTGCATCTCTAAGCTGCATAACATATTCTGAAACAACAATATATGACTGGCTACTGTACTACTAGAACCTGTGAATAAAGGGAATGATAACTGAGCAGAAACAGCCTTGGGTTCAAAAGGCTACACTGGTTATAGCACAACAGAAATTATTATTATACAATTCTATTGTTATTATAATTATAATTTCACAGAGTTCCATATTTGTTGTAAATCCATTGTGCATTAGTTTGACACTTCCTCTGTGACTGTAAGCATCTGAACAAAAAATGTCCCCGGTAATTAAGCTAACAAGGGAGCTTTTTGTTTTATTTTTGCCCAATATCCTGACTGTACCAAGTGCCTTTGAAATCACGACAGGCACCACGCCAATAGATTTAGGAATAATCACTCTGACAAAATATGCAAAGACATAGGCTACAATGTCACATTACAGCAGCGCGAGGAGAGGATAAGCAACCCTCAGCCCGTCGAGACAAAGGGAATGGAGAAAAACGCTGTACCCTCAGGTACATTGTTGCTTTGTTGCTCATTAAACTTGCATTGTTTGAAGTGTTTAGCTACTGAGCTTGTTGACACAGGGGTGCCGCGCGATGCATATGAGGCGAACAAGTCCTACTGCCAAGCGGGAGCTGAGAGAGCCTATACGGGCGCAGTAATGAGCCTGGAGGAAATGTAAAGCAGGGGAAGATGAAACAGACTGTGTGATCCATCAGCTGTTCAACCTCGTGGATTTCTAACAGCTCTTCTGAGCTGCAATGAAAAAGCTGATTGACGAGTGGAGCGGGGCGGGCGGGGGGGGCAAGAACGAAGAGATGGGGTATCAGGTGGGGGAGAGCTCGGGGATTTTCACAAAAGCGCACGTCTGAAATATTCAATTTAGCACTGATCAACAGTTGCCTTCTTCAAGCTCAGATTGAATTATCCTATATGGCAACGCCATTATGTTGGGGATTATTACATGCTCTCCAGGAGATTTGGTTTATTCATCTTGCCTATTGTTGACAATGACTGGAGCACTCCCCAGAGAGCAGCCCAGAGAATTGATTTCTGACAATCCATGATTCACCTCCTTGAGTCCCCCCACTCTTCTCTGACACTCCTGCAAATCAACTTAAAGGCAGAGGCTGACAGCTCCTCACATCACACTCCATATAAACAGCCATTATTTCTTCGGAAAGCTCTTTTTGTCTTGTACGGGGGCTTCAAAGCCTGCACATCCCTGTTAAGACGAACCTCGGTTTAGAAGGCACACAGTGGGACTTTGATGCCGGGTAGACGCACACGATGTGGAAGAAGGGATGAGGCGGGAGAGGCAGGCAACTTTCTCTAAAGCCAGATTAGTGAGAGCTTTCACTGTTCAGCCTCCCCAGTGACAGCGTAATGCGTCAAAGCAGGAGAACGACCTCTAACACGGAACTGCCAAGGTCATACAGTCAGTTTGGGTTAAGTAAGTATCAGTCACAGAAATGCATGCAGGCAAAAGAAAGTCATACAGTTGCTTTCATTTTCCCATGAATTGAATTTCTTTGCAAACCCCAAACACCTGGTTCACCGAGCAGGTTGAAGATATAGTTTGACATTTTGGCTTAATGAGAAGATCGATGCCATAATCATATCTGTCCATTCTATGTGAAGGTGGAGCCAGGGAATGGTTACCTTAGCTTAGCATAAAGGCTGGAAGCTGGGGGCATCAGCTATCCTGGCTCTGTCTAAAGGTAAAACAAGACTAAAGCCCCTTTTCCCACTGGGAAAAAAACACCCAGTAACATCTGGCTTTTGTCTTTAGTAGGAAAGGTTACAATCGGCATCCGATCTGCAGTGATGGAAATGTGACAGCCGGGTGGACACGCTAATTTTTGCCCCTTTTCTGATGCAATGCTTCAAATATCCACTTCAACACACGTTGAAGTGGATATTTATTAAATCAAATCAACAGGGATTTGGACAATTAATATAATTTATTAACGTACAAAACATACAATTAATATGATCTCCTCAAAGCCACCAGACTCCAGTCACACAAGAGTAATTTTACCTTGCTGATCATCGAAACACACTTCATTCGAACTCAACAGAAACACAATGAAATGTATCAAAACTTTCTTAGTTAGTGTGTTAGTGTTAAACTCTGCCGAGCGGCGCGTCCATGACGTCAAATGTGACACACCAGAAAAAAAGAAAAAAAACAGAAAGGGATACTTGTCTACTCACAATGGTAAAGTTGTCTATTACCTATTTTTAGCATGTATTTATGCTAATTTTGATAGAAAAAGGGTATACGAGTCTACAGCCATGCAAGCGGCTCTGCCAGGCTATACACAGCAGTGCCTTGAGCTAAATGCTAATGTCAGCATACTCACAGTGACAATGCTATGCAATGTGCTTTTGTTCACATCTTAGCTTTGCATGTTATCATGCTAACATTTGCTTATTATCACTATAAACACAAAGTACAGCTGAGGCTGATGCTGCTAGAGGAAAAGTCAGGACATCACCAAAGTCAGTGGGCTCCATCATCTAGAGAACATGAATGTCTGTATAAAATGTAATGGCAATCCCTCAAATAGTTGTTTAGGTAGGCCTAAATATCAGACCGGCACATACGGGTACTTCGCAAAAAGTCAAGGCCGCGCCGCATTTTGGGGGATAGAAAACCGAAGAGCCCATAAATGTAAATGCAATTTGACGTATGTTTGGATTGTAGTTTCGACATGTTTGTATGCATTCATCTGTTTTTATACAAACGTTTGTTTTATACACATGTCTAATAATTATTTTGCGACCTTGCCTGAACCTGAACGTTCGCGATACCTTAATAAATTAAGGTTGATCGCCGCCATGTCCCTTCAGTCTTCTCCCGTCCAACACAGTGGAGGGATATTGCTTATCCAGACATCTACACATATTTGATTGAATCCCGTCAGGCTAAGTGTTGTCTGTAAATAACCAACCTGTTGATATCCAACTGTTTGATCTATAGGCTGAGATTTAGTTGGAGCTGACAGTCTGATGCTGCTATAATGTTGATGTATGACTGTATTACTGCAGCAGCTTCCCACTCAAGCTAACGTTAGCTAGCCATGCTAGTCACTGTCACCAGCATCATTTAACGATTTACCACACTGACAGTGAATATTCACGTATCGTATGTGCCTCAAATCTCAGTGTGAAAGCCTCGGTTAACCAGCTACAAAGTTTTCATAATTTTCTCTCCTGTGAGGAGTCTCTTTCCCAACCAACTACACAGCAACTCTTCGGCATAGCGTTATTACTATTACTGGCTTGTTTAAAGTAGAAGTTTGGAGACATGTTTCAACTTCTTCTTTTTACTCTGTTACCGTCTATGAGTGACATGGGATTGTTTTCCCCCAAAAGGGGGCATGGTCATGCGAGTCTCTGGATGACGTTTTACCAGTCTGATGTATTTCAGGACCAAAGTGGTGGACTGCCAAACCAAAAGACCGACATTGCCTTCCCTGTAGAAATCTGTATACCAGCACCTGTAGAGATCATTAATTTATATGTTATCTCTTTTGTTAATTTTGTAAACAAACCGTAGTGTAACTGAGATATCATGTGTTCATTAGTGAACTTTAGAGGTGTGAATACTCAAATAGTATACACCTAGCAAGATATAAAGGATTTGTCAACATCACAGTGCATAGAAACAAATCTAAGATCCTTATCTAGGTTGTGTTTTTCTCACTGTAAATATGTGTGATAAACAGGCTTTGGCTCCAAGCAGATGCACTTAATCAATCACAAATTGAATTTGCGATGGTACAGATTCTTATTTAACGGTGTGGGGGCGATTCGACTGTGTCACAAGACATTCTGATGGATAAATGGCATAAGAATGGGCCCCCCTCCAGTCAACGCCTCTACGTTTCTGACATGGCCATTCCACGTCACACTGCTTGAAAAATGAGCTCCGTAGAGGCATGCAGTCCTGCTATGAGATTGCACTTCATAAAGGGGAACAGCTCACAGGGGTGAAATTCCACTGTAGGGTTATGGATTTTCCAGTACATCACTGATAGATTGCACTAATATAACCTCAATAAAGAGTTTGAGAACAACTTTATGGATGTTTTCCCTCTTTTGTCATCTCATTTTTCTCCCCTTTGATGTGTGCTCCACTTGATTTGTCTGTTTTTTTTTTTCTCTTACTTTGTCTGGCTGTCACTCACGGGGTGCAGAGTAACACACTGAACACATTAGTCATGGGATGTGAACCGTGGAGTGTTTCATCCAAAAGTTTCACAACTTGAACCTCAAGCAGCTCATTTTGTTTGTTTTTGCTTCAAGCTGCAGCAGCAAGATGTTTTGGAGACTGTGATGTGTACATTGCACATCAATTCCTAAACAGCGCCGCTTGGCACAAAAGAAAATACGGGTTCATTAGAGCTTTCTCGTTGAATCATCACTCCAAGCCATGTCTGCAGACAGTGCATTGTAATCACTACAAATAATACAACAGGACTTGGGATTTAATCATTCTCTGCTATTGTATCAAGTAGCCATGTTTTTATATAACATTTACAAACTGTTCAGAATAGTTTCAATTATTTAACAGGCATGCAAGAATGCGATTATACATTTTAGACCACAAAGACTGGGAGAGGGAAAATGCAAGTATTGTTGATTTTCATAGAATTTGTATGAACCAACATGAAGCCCCGTGTTTCAAATTAAATAATGGCGCTATAATACATTTATTTGAATGTAAATAGGTCGTATAATAATTATAATAATGTGTTTACAATTACTGTACCTGAGGTTACTTGATACTTAAAAAAATAAAATGTATTGAAATACAGTAAATTAAACTTACCAACAATCTACAATATGTTTAAATTTAGCTCCAACTTTGTCACTATCCATTGAAAATTATGTATCACCAGATTTGGTAATATTATTTTTTTGGGTGTAAACTGAAGGATTAAGCGTTCTCATGGGAATTAAAGTCTTGAATATTTTCATTTAATCGCCGAATGAGGTAACACATGCAGCGGCACAGGTTGCACCGTCGATATTTACGCCGCCAAGAAGAAGTAAACGGAGATCTTCAAGATTGTAGCTTTAACAAAGTTCTCCTTCTTCTAAAGCTAAATAAGCCATTTAAAAACACATTGGTTCATATGTAAAATGCATCGTCAAAAAGCTGAAAATTTCAGTTTTCTAAGCTCATGTTCATGTTAAGCAAAAGTTGAAGTTTTTGGTGATGCATACAGGACAGTGACAATGCTACTTTCACATGCAGCAGTAATAATAATATAAAACTATATAATAAGACTAATAGGGGCCATTCGTCTGTAATGACTACTTTTAATTTTTGATTCTTGAAGTACATTATTGTTGATAATACTTTCATACTTTGAATGCAGGTATTTTTTACTAGTATTTTTACCGTGTGGCATTGCTAATTTTATAGCCTACTTCTTCTACCACTGACTATAATACTGGAACATTGTTCAATTTATACACAAGTAGTTGGAACATTGGAGCAATGAGCACTTATGGATCACCATCTCAGTTTTTTGAAATGGTCATTATTTATTTAATACTGTCTCCTCACCAGAGAAACGGCAGCATTAGTGGTTTGTTCAATTGTCAGAATGAAGTATTTAAATTGTCATACATTTTCTTTTGTGCAAACAGTGACTGTCCTCTTTTGGTAGCAGAGGTGGATGTTATGTTCATATTAATTACATATCAAAGCTGCTTTACATATTGTAAATAGATACATTTTTAGTTGGTATATATCACAGGTTCATCCCTTCTTACTATCACTATCCCATTGGTCTATTGTTCACTCTGTACATTTGTTCATTTTCATATATCTCTATATGCACTTTTGTCACTCTGCACAACTGGCTAGATGTTAATCTGTATTTAGTTGTACTGGTGATGGTGCTAATATAATAAAACATATTAACTAAAAAAGTGATATAATTAATGAATTTGTCAGTGACTGACAGACCGGCTCATGTAAGTCTAATGAGGCAGGACAAGTGTATGTCTCATTTCAAATACTGCAAATGTGATCAAATGGAAAGATTAGAAATTGTTTATTGTGATATGTTAATAAAGACAAGCTGTGGTGCTTTGGTGATGAACATATATACAGTATTTATATAAAACACCCTATACTCAACATTTCTGCGGGGAAAACGGAGGAAAATTGAATCCTGTCTCAAATCCTTTGGCAATAAGCCGACAGCTGTGGTCTGCACATCTGAGGTCCTGATAGCTCAGTCACCAAGTGCTACCTGCTGAGCCCATCTCCAAGTTCCCTGACTTCTTGCCCCTACCACACGCTTCCAGTCCGAGGCTCCGCTGTGCCCTTTCTCAGCCCGGTCAGCAGGACCTTGCCCCCCACAGCAGCCTGTTACTGCACCACATCAGTTCTCCTGCTTTCTCTCCATCACTGTCCTTCCCCGCCACCTGAGGGAACGATTCAATCACCTATGACCCAATCCATCTTTTAATGATGTTCGGACACTCCAAGGCCCACCTGCGCCCTATAAAAGGCTCTTCTCACAGTTTGTATTCTCTCCTTGGTGCGTCTACACTAAAACTGATCCTGCAGGGTTTGTGTGTGTGGTGGACCAGATGCACGTGTGTATGTGTGAACATCCCCTGCAGCTTTTCCCCATATCCTTTCTCTTCTGAGACCTTGACCAGTTTTTGGTTTGTTTATGAATGCATGTTGGGAGAGTCCGGAGGAGGCGAGCCTTGTGCCAGGAAAAACATATGGCACTGCTGGGATACAGACACCTGCCGTTGGACCGGTGAGAGCGCTTTCAGAATCATTAGGAATTAAAGGAATTTAATGACTTCACAAACAATGCAAATTCATTCCCTGGGTGGTTCCTTTTACCCCCACATGGGTAACATATCTCTTTTACAATGCAACCTGGTGTGTCTTTGCTATAACTCTGCCCGTAGGGGTGGGGTAAGACGGGGCTGGAAGAAATTACAAAAAGAAACGGGGAGAGTTCAAACATAAATGTAATGACTGTGCTGTGACATGCCATTGCAACAATTAAATTGAACATTGGCTAAACCCCTCCCACCAACAGAGACTGTCCAATCATACCTATGCAACTGTGACTACTAGGCATGACAGGCCTGTCAAGCTTTGAATGTTGAACAGTGACCTTGGGGGGCTATTAGAGCAATATTCTGCATTTTAAAAGTTTGGAGGGTGGTGTCTGCTTTCTAGCCTTTCCAAAAAACAAGAACACGAGTCAAAATATCGGGAATTTGATGAAACACTGTGCTGTTTCCCCACTGAAAGCTCATTTTAATATTCTTACAGGAGGCTGCTGATACAGGGACACATCTTTCGTCAATATTTCTCTTTCATTATGTTGTCACTCTGTACACACGACATCTATTGCACGTCTGTCGATCCTGGAAGAGGGAACCCTCCTCTGTTGCTCTTCCTGAGGTTTCTTCCATTTTTTTCCCTGTTAAAACTTTTTTTTTTGGTAAAATTTTTCCTCATCCAATGAGAAGGTCGCACTGTAAAGGACAGAGGGTGCCGTATCCTGTACAGATTGTAAAGCCCCCTGAGGCAAATTTGTGATATTGGGCTTTACAAACAAAATTGACTTAACTTGACTTGACTTGAAAACCTTCTTGTTTGCAAATCCAGACATTACAAGGCCAATTTAGCACCATGGGTCTGCATCTACAAAACCTACATCCACACCATCAAACACCGAATGCACCTGGTCCTGAAGGCCTGCGGAGATACGCTTGAACCCAGAAGAGACCAGGGCAGCTGCCCGGCTCAGAAACAGCCTAGGAGGGTGATGGGAGGAAATGTCACGCATCATCGTCGCGTCATATCTTTGGGGTAAAACACATTCTTAGTAAAATCTGGTCTCCACTCGCCGAAATTGAGCCAATAACAATGCATGACCACAGCTCCAGTTACACTGTGCATGTCTCATAACCCATAGCTCAAGACTGCCCCAGCCTCTTTCAATAAGCTTTGGAAACACCCCGGAAAAACAGCTACATCCATAGAGGCTCGGTCATACAGAAGTGGTTTCTTCTAAAGTAGGTTGGAAAGATGATAAATGTGGGCAGGGCATAGCGAACAGTCAGTAACAATTACTAGCCAATATGGTTCCTTTTATGCCACAAAGCCAAAAAACAAGAAGGCCCACTATTAGCCACCGATCACTTTCATGTGCTATTGATCGGCGTAACCATTATTTATACATGCAGGTCAAACAAGACTGATGAAAATCTTCTCAAACCCATGTGTGCAGAACACAGTATTATTGATTGACTGCCTTTATTTAACTAACAAAGAGTATTGATGTCAGACATGGAAGCAGTGGATCCACCATTGCTATAATGCAAACAGGCATGTGCGCCTTATCAGTATGTGATTGTGATTTTCATAGAAAAAGGCTCTTTTTCTACACCCTGTATCCCCAAGCATCAACAGGTAGATGCAGCCAGTCAGGATCACTGGAGAAAAGACTGGACTGCTTTGCTTTAGAATCCTCTCTAAGTGCTTCAGCCGCTCACAAATCCATCCTCAAGAACAAATATCAGCAGGTCTTTTAATATATGGCCAAGCAACCTGCTATGGCCTGTAAAAAATGCTGCTAATAAGAGGGAGCTAGAGAAATAGAAAAGGGGAGAGAGTGACTTATCATCCAATCATATAGACAGTTTGGTTCTGTATTTGCACGTAGAGGGTTCATGTTTACATGTTGATCAATTAATCATAAATACACAGTTTCAGACGGGATGCACTGTAATCATATAGCACCTGGATGTTATGTTTTGCTGCAGCTGCTGTTGTCTAATGTGACTACATGGAAGTAAACTTCTTTCATGTGAGGACATGTTGCTATAGAAATAACCTTGGGCAGGATAATTTGTGTCTCAGCTTCCTGTTTACAAAGCAGGAAGCTGGAGGAATGACCATTCACAATATTGAATAATTTAAAGTAAACTCAAAATCTAATTTGCCATTGTGCAGGTTGTATTTGTGCAAGTAGCTTTGTCACTGACGGAAAAAAAATAGTGTACCACCGTAAAGATATGGGTTATGTTCCTCATAGCTCTGCCTCCAGCTTTTATCAAACACACGTATCAATATTTTTTTGTGGTGGGAAGCCAGTGTAGGATCAAAGGTAACACTTTATAATTCTGGGAGAAAATATGTTTCCCTCCAAACATAATTGAGAATGTAGTTTAGTTGTATGGTAACGTCATTTTGTAGGAGACAGGTTTGCAACAGGATGAGTTATTATCACTTTGGTGAAGTCTTAATTTTCCATATAGTGCCATCATCAGGTCAAAGTTCTTATTTGTCTAGTAATTTGGTCGATTCAAAAAAATAATAATAATTAATGGAAAAATTGGACGAAATTCCCTTCAGTCTCAGCTGCACTTTGTGTTTAGCAAATGTTAACATGCCAACACGCTAAACTAAGATGGTGAACTTGGACATAAGTTGAACAACTATGGGTACATTTGAAAAAAAGAAAATAAATAAACACATTTTATTTAAATCTGTCATGTTTCTTAAGCTAAACTTTGATAGACATAACCCTCTATTCTATCAATTGGATTAGGGTGGTTACTTGGTTTGTAATGACATTTAAGCAATGCAACTTTTAGTGGTGATGGTGGTGTGGTTGCATAGATTGTTGTCAATGCGAAAATAGAATGCTGCAGGAAAATCATTGATCCGAGTCTGCTTGGAGATTGCTGTTGTTTTCCCCTGTCGCATATTGTTTTTCCCCTATGTGAGCATCATGTTTATGCATGTCTCACATACAGTATGGGTGCAGCAGCAAGATGCGACTGCTGCCTTTACACCTGGGTGAGACTTAGTAACATCAGTAATTGTAACAGTAAGGCTTCACCAGTGGCATCCCCCACTTGTTACAGTAGCTCCAGTTGTCCAAACCTGCTTGACAATGCAAAGCACAAGATAGTTAGTGTACTCGTATTAAGAGATGTGTTGCAGAGATTTGCATTTAGTGCACGCTATGAGTTTGTGCAGAGAGAGAGAGAGAGGAAGCATTGTTGGGAAACAGAAGGGGAGTCTGTATTTTGATTAAACATTCATGGAGGCTCAGGAGGAGCCGCTTACTGTCAGGTGCTAATTAAATAAAGGTCAGCCACTCAAGTTTTGTTTATTGAAACAAGTTGTTTCCTAAACCACTGCACCGCCACTCATGAATAACAGTTAGAGACTTTATACTGAAAGTGAGCAGTGAAGTTTGATAGGATACATCAACGCATACTTCAACAAATAGTTTAAATATTTAGGAAATACGCTGATTTGCTTCCTTGCTGCGTTAGATGAGAAGGTCATTACCACCCACTCTCATATCTGACCATTATAGCTGGGGTAGGCAGTATATTTTTGGCATCAATTGGCAAAAAATCCATAATAAATTTTCAGCATATTGTAATTCAAGTGGTCTGAGAGATAACTAGACTTCTGCACCTCCTCATGGCTCTGTTTTCAGGCTTTAAAAAATCTAGCACGTGACGGGAGACTTTGGCCAATCACAGGTAATTTCAGAGAGAGCGTTCCTATTCTCTGTTCTACAAATACAGATGTGCGTGCACGTCCCTTCGATGAAAGCGTGATTCAACGGCGGAATATCCTGCAAGAAAAGTTACTAGTAGTAGTGATAGTAGCATTGGCAACAACTGCCTAGCCTTCACTGCAAAGCAACCCAGAAAAGAAAGACGGACTTATCAAAAAGAGACTCTGGCAATATTGGCGAAGCGTTTCAGAGATGGAGAGAAAATATTGCTTATAGTTTAGCCTTCTGCTCACAGCTGTGGTTAGTGCACGGCTACGATAGCTATGGAAGTAGCTCGGGGGAAACATCATTTTCTCTCCATCTCTCTTGCCTTCTGCGTGAGCACACCAGTGCGGCGCAGCCATGACGGCTACGGCTAACAGAACTGAAAAGCTGAACGCGGTAATTCTATAGAAATGCCGCTATATAGCGGCATCAGGATCACAACCAAGACTGGGATGATGTTTAAAATGAATGACTAGCACTCGTAAAGGTTAGTCTACTGTATGAAGCGTGTACATTTGCCCATGCTTGTCTAGTGGTAAGGGCATAGGACAGAGAGCAGAGAGCTGCAGGATGAGGGCTGTATTTTCAAGTTCTGGCCTTTTTTTACTTTTCCAGAAGATTGCCTACCCAGGGGTACCACTTGAATTACACTTTGCTTATGGAATTTTTGCCCAATGACACAAAAACATAAACTGCCGCCCCCTGCTTTAAATATAAGGCTACTGAAAGCAGCCGGTTAGCTTAGCTTAGTTTAGCAGGAAGACTGGAAAGAGGGAGAAACAGCTGGCCAGGCTCTATCCAATGGTAACAAAATCAACCAGCACCTACAAGCTCAATATGCTGGCTGTCTCTTCACATTCATCCCACAGACATGAGTCTTTCTTCTTTTTTTTCTTTTCTTTTTTTCTTCATTGACTCACAAAATACAAAAAGAAAAACAAAAGATACACATTTAATCAACATACAAATGTGTCTATCCATTTCAAACTCTCTCCAAACCAATATACAAATCTAAACTAACCCTTCACCAATGTACCCCTGAAACAGTATCAGTCCTAAACTTTATAACTTCCCTTCCAATATCATTGCAATTTCATCTTACAGCTAAGGTAACATGAAATGTTAATACCATAGACAGCACTGATAGAAATAACAAGACAACACTTATTAGTTTGAATCAGTTTTCTTTCCCATCCCCCTTTTTTCTTTTCTCCCTTCCTTTTTTTAAATTTTTAAATATATTTTTTGTATACATCGTGACATTAAGTACTTTTCCAATTTTGCCTATGTTTCGGCATATTCTGTCTCATTATTTTGCAGTCTGAAAGCTACCTTCGAAACCTAATCATTTCTAAAGGCCTTTTTCACAGCAGACGTGTTGGCTTGTCATAGTAGGAAAAGCACAGATGTTACTAATAACAAGGGCTGTCAATCGATAAAATATTTAATGGCAATTAATCGCATGATGGTCCATAGTTAACCACGATTAATCACAAATTAATCGCACATTTTTTATCTGTTCAAAATGTACTTTAAAGGGAGAATACTCTGCTAAGCTATGCTGCTTTATCGAAATGTATGTATATATTTATCATTGGAAATCAATTAGCAACACAAAACAACAACAGATATTGTCCAGAAACCCTCACAGGTACTGCATTTAGCATAAAAAATATGCTCAAATCATAACATGGCAAACTACAGCCCAACAGGCAACAACAGCTGTCAGTGTGTCAAGTCATAGTCAAGTCAGCACACTGACTTGACTATGACTTGCCCCAAACTGCATGTGATTATCATAAAGTGGGCATCTCTGTAAAGGGGAGACTCGTGGGTACCCATGGAACCCATTTTCATACACATATCTCGAGGTCAGAGGTCAAGGGACCCCTTTGAAAATGGCCATGACAGATTTCCTCGCCAAAACCTAGCGTAAATTTGAAGCTCATATGACAGGATTGGTACCAATGGATTCTTTAGGTTTCTTAATGTCATATGTTGCCAGTATCTTCACTCTAGCTTTAAAAATGATTCGGCTACAACCTAAAAACAGTAAGTTGCGTTTATGCGTTTAAGAAATCAGTGGCGTTAAAACTAATTTCCGTTAACTTTCAAAGCCCTACTAATAACACTTTTGACGGCTCTGTTGTATTCAAGTGTTCCAGTGAGATTGACAACGAGCCAGCATACACTATACCAGGAACCTGAAATCAAAGTAGCTAAATGGAATTCAGCCATCATTAATTTCAATATATTTACACCTGTGCTTTTCATGCTGTGAGACGTCAAACTGTCTTCTGTTAAAAAGTCATATTGCTTCAGTGATCCATTCTTTCTGAGCAATCAAGTTTCTCACTTCTGTCAGTGCTGAAATTAAATAGGAAATGAATGGCAGTCACTGCCGTACCAATATAATATAGATGCAAAGTACACTAGTTTATATGTGATAAGGGATTTACTTACTGACTCCCACTCGCAAAACAGCAGCGCTAGCACACATAGCAATTATGTGTTATGTAATAAGTTGAGTGTGGCTGAAGTAGATCGTAAAAATAAATGAGTAAAATTATGAGTAAGACTGAGTGAGTAATAGTAAGTTAATAATGATGTTAAAAGAGTTGCACAGTAGTGAGGCTACTGAATTATTTACTGAAGCTCTCAGATGCTATATTACTTCAAAAGTGGTACATGTCTTATTGGTTGGCATTACTGAACTAACAGAAACTTACTTCTAGTGACCAGCTGTTCCCCATGTTGTGGATGAAGTCCAGGAGCTGATGGAGCATCGGCTCTCCTATTAAGTGCTCTTTTTTTTTTTTGAGTGTATCGAACTGATTCTTGATTAACAATTGTAATCAATCCAGGGCCTTTACCCCCTCGAGCCCACTCACAGTAGGAGCCAATCTAGAAGGCTGTGAATATTTTTGAGCACATTCGCCACATGCTGCCCGCTATCACGAACCCAAGGCACTTAGCACCAATCACATGAAGGGTCATGAATGCCGCATAGGGACAATCAGCAAACTGACCCAGACTGAACCGAGTGAAGAAGTGGGCTGAGCACGCTCTGAATCTTTCACCTCTCATGCTCTTGATTTTTCTCTCAAATTTCCCAAGTTTCTTGAACTTTAGAACAATCTGTTTTTCCACCCTTTGTGACAGCATCACCTTCTGTACAGTATGTGCTTGTTACGATGCTTAATTGATGTTAACGCCAAGTGCAATATTCAAACCCAAGATGCCATGCTTTTCACTTTATGCACATTAAATGCTCAGCCTGGCAACATGACTTCGTGAAAATTGACCCCTGTGTTGGTCCAGCAGAATTTAAAAGCACACGGCACCAATGACTGACTTGATATCTGTTATTTAAATCACAGGCACAGATTTGCAGCTTCAAAGCATTTCATCCAACCGAACTGATGTGACAGGTGGTACTTTTGGGCTCGCAATAAATCAAAAGGCAAACAGCACAGTAAGCTAATTATTCCTGGGTTTTAGGGGGATTGTATGCTCAGAGCTGCAGACCTCCGTACAGTCTTTCTGCATGCTCAAATATTTGCTTAGCGATCATGTTTGTTTGGATGTGTGGCCATTGATTTGCTGTGCAAACAAATTCCATGAGCAAGACCAAAATAGCACGTTCCACTTCACCGGCTGATTCACATTAAAGGAGGGGCTGAGGAAGAAGAAGAAGTGTTGACAGAAATTAACACCATATCTCAAAAGCCCAACAATGGCGACAGGGCTGAGGTAATGTTGTGCACTGTTGCGTCCCACGATGGGTTTCCCTGGTCATGCAGAGAGGAGGGGCTACTATTAATGGCACTACTGATTAATATGGTAATATGTGGAGTTCAGTGGCAGAGCCACATTAACCCTTTAGGAGGCCCCTGGGGGAAAATGAGTGTAAGCCCCTACTGACCCCACGTTCTGGTCATCTACAAGTGCCAATCAAATACAGAACACACCGCAGACTGCACATAATTCAAACTGATATCACACCAAAGCATGTTAATAGACCCGCCTGTCCACCAGAGGATAGCGTGTCAGTGTCACGTTTTGCCTCTCAGAGAAGTGAATATTACATGCAATACAGCTACAGACTTAGGTTTAGGCAAGAAATCCACTTTGTTAAGTTAAGGGAAAACGTCATGGTCATTGACTTAGGTTTAGGCAAGAAAACCACTTTGTGAAGTTAAGGGAAAACATCATGGTTGGGCTTAAAATAAGTACGTAAACTAAGTTAAACATGTACGGAAACAGCGTGACGTCAGTACAGGAAAAATGTGACAAACGTCATGTGATAACCGTCACTACAAAACATGGGACAAACGTCACTAACGTAACTTGCAAAACAAAACACCAGTCTCAAACACGGGCCTTCTGCTCGAAAGTCCTGTATTTGTTTGAACACACGTAAACTAAGTGAAACATGCTCGGAAACAGCGTAACGTCAGTACCGGAAAAACGTGACAACTGTCACTAACGTAACTTGCAAAACGAAACACTGGTCTCAAACACGGGCCTCCTGCTTGAAAGTCCTGTGTTTGTTAGAACGTACTTAAACTAAGTAAAACACATACGGGAACACATGACGAACGTCACTAACATAACTTGCAAAACAAAACACCAGTCTCGAACACTTGAAAGTCCTGTGTTTGTTAGACTTATCCATTAGACCCATTCACCTCCCCACCTGCACAACATAAGTGATCTTTCTCACTTTATATACTATGTAACTAGTTCTGAAGTTAGACTTCCGTCACTACATAACATGTGAAAAACGTCACGTGAAACCGTCACTACAAAAAACTGCACCTTCATGCAGGCGTACTCATTTCTCGGTGACACAAAACGTGATAGTTACAAGCTTTCTTCCGATGGACAGGCGGGTCTATTACACGCTTTGCCGTTAGACTATGGGTGCATAATTGTAGTGCGCCTAAAACCTCAGAAACAAACCATTACTCTCTTGTCTGGAATTCCACCTGGCCCCAGGTTTGCTGTGGGTCGATAAGCGTCTGGTAATTTAATTAAACTCTAATTTATTTAGGAATGTGCGCCATGTAATAACTTCACTTAGCTGATATTTAAGCACAATAGCAACTTGGATGGGGCCTCAAGGTGAGGTATTAATGTAGGACCTGCCTCAAGGCTCTTATCAATTATGTTAATATCGTGCAGTACTGGTGTATATTCCCAAACAAAACATTGCATTTAATTAAATCAAGACCCAGCTGATCCACAGTAAATGATCTGGGGTCAGTTGTCCGTTCTGACCGGTCAGGAATCTATTCTTATTTGTATTCTAATACACTCATTCAATCTCTCTTACTATTTAATTGTTTGTTTGTTTGTTTTTTTCTTTCTCAGCCCACCTACTATGTGATCTTTATTTATTTGTGCACAAAACACTCAGCTCTAAACAATTGCCCCTCCACCATCTTCATGGTTTAATTTGGATGCAAATGCAGCCTATTTGACCATAAATGTGGACAAATGTGGGAAAATTTGTAGCTGAGGCCCGCCGACTGCCGCATCAGCCGCTATGCATACAAATTATGTTCTGGAAGAAGTCTCTGTCCCACAATCCCTCTCTCTCTCTCTCTCTCTCTCTCTCTCTCTCAATCTGTGTCTCTGTCCCTCACTCCCCCCTTCCTGTCGCTCGCAGTAGCTGTGGACCGCTCTTAACATTGCACTCACATTTTTCCAAAGCATCACCAAGAGGGAAAGGTTGAAAATCACGTTAATAGTAGCTGCGTGGCTGGGACAAAAGGCAAGGGGGTATATTTATTCATTTATTTTATAGCTTATTAAGAATGGGTCTCAAGGACTTGCCAACATTGTCTTCAAAGGCATGCTCATACAGGTGACGGATGCCCTTGGCAGTAACCAGGGGTGGTGTCTGTACAGCGTGTAACAGAACATTATAAAATGTACAAAAAGAGTTGTTTTCTATGCAAACAAAAGGCTCTTTTCTCTCAAATTTGGTTTACAAATTTGGTAAAATCTGTGTCAGTGATTTCTTCTCCTTTGCCAAGATAATCCATCCACCTGCCAGGTGTGGCATATCAAGGTGCTGATTGAACAGCATGATTATTACCCAGGTGTTCCTTGGGCTGGTCACAAAAAAAGGCCACTCTAAAATGTGCAGTTTTATCTTGAAAAAGACATTTATTGGGCACTCTGAACTATGGATTTCACATGACTAGGGCTACAGATATGCATTTTTGGTAACACGGGATTCATCTGTAAAGAGAACACTTCTCCAAACCGCCGTTATATTTAGGCAACAAAACTACGCTAACGGCCGCAGTTAGGTTTAGGCAAGAAAACCAGTAAGTTAGGTTAACGAAAAACATCATGGTTGGGCTTAAAATAGGTACGTAAACTAAGTATGTAAACTAAGTAAAATATGTATGTAAACAACGTAACATAAGTACGGAAAGCATGTCACAAACATCACTATAACTTCGAAATATGGGAAACTCTTTGGGACACGAATACTGGTCTCCTGGTTGAAAGTCTATGTTTGTTGGACCCATCCACCTCCCCTCCTGCCCACCGTAAGCAGTCTTATTCACTTTTTATTCTACGTCATTAGGGCATAGCTTTTTGCGTGGATGCGTTTGCATTGCAGTCAGTACAGACTACATGGTATGAATTGACACGCCAAAAACAAAAACAGCATTATTATTGCACGTGAAATTACTTACAAATTGCTGTGTGAGACCGCGGGGTTGTAAAGCCGGTTGGATGTACTGCCAAATTCCCGGAAGCATCATTGAAGACGACTTATGGTAGGGAAATGAAAATTGAATTCACGGGCAACAGCTCTGGTTGACATTCTTGCAGTCAGCATAGCAATCTCTCAAAACTTGCGAGACTTGTTGGCATTGCGTTGTGATAAAACTGCATATTTTTGAGTGGCCTATTATCGTGACCAGCCCAAGGCACCTGTGTAATAATCATGCTGTTTAATCAGCAATTTAATATGCCACACCTGTCAGGTGGATGGATTACCTTGGCAAAAGAGAAGTGCTCACTAACAGAACAAAATTGTGACCAAAATGTAAGAGAAATAAGCCTTTTGTGTACCTAGAAAAAGAAAAATGGGAGCAAAAACATAAGTGTTGCATTTTTATTATATTGGCAAGCTGTTTTGTGAGGGAATCCTTTTTAATCTGACACTACATACCTTGTGGTACATTAATGTTTAATAATAGAAACAGGCATAGGTTATTATTTACTTCATTATGATTTCATAATCGGTAGAAAACATCAATGCAGCGAATGTAACATTTCAAATGGCAGCCTCTTAGAAGGTTGTACCTTTAGGCATGATAAGAATCAGAGTGCCTGTTCAGAAATATCTGTCTGATCATTTGTCGTTAATAGATTCATAGGAATGAACCGCTCTCTAAACCACTCTCCCAAACAGCAATTGTCCAATCTTACCAACCATGACTACGCCTGTCAAGCTTTGGATTTCTCCACATGCTGAAGTGGTGTGCATGCATGGGGCTGTGGTGATCAATGGATTACACAGTGTCTTGATCTGCTCCAATGTGAGCTGCTATCAATAGCACGCCCTGCTAACTAGCTCACTAACTACAGTTATAACCTAACTCAGCATTACTTCCAAAGCCAAGGAGCATTTCATTAGCCAGGAGTTACTTTACATGTTATGTTATAAAAATAACCCATTCATGATGGCACATCCGCTGTGTAGTATTTCGTCACAGTGTGGAAGCTGGTGCTGCAGTGTAAGGTAACATTAGATGCTCTGTCTTGCTCTTTAATTGATTTGGGGAACTTTATACTCCAGCAACCACAGCCAACACTACCTGAGATAAAGTTACAAATTGGTCCTCGTCCTACAAACCTTTTCTCTTGTAACGTTAAAAGTGAAAAAAAATTGTTTGAAATACAAACAGTAAAGCGTAAATCTAAGCTCTTGTCCAAATATATAAGCTGGGCAGCAAAATAAATACTGCATTTCCATCATACTTATATCATATTTATAATGCTAGGACTAACTAGCTCTACACATACAATAACTTGCTATTTCTTTACTTACATTCTCTACGGATCATCATCGGACGAGGATGATTTTCCCCTGGGATCTGTTAGCTTTAGCTTCAGTCTTGTTGCATCATGTATGTGTTTGTGTATAGAAGGGAGCCTGCAAATTGCAAAATCTGATCTGAGATCTGCAAAAACTTGCAAAAACTCTCGCCAGACTCACTGCCCGATGACCTATCCTGACCATAACTATTCATGATCAGTGCCTAACCTTAACAATCTTGCGAGAGTTTCCACAGTGTGCTGGTTCCCTTCTAGCCACTACCCATGTCATCAAGTTAATGATTGACACCCTTTTATGGGAGTCTCATTTTGAAATGAGTCAGCATGAAACACTGAGACATCTGGCAAAGTTTTCACCCAACTCATGGAGCTAACTAGCTAGCAAGCTACAGTTGATACGGTCCACAGCTATGAACAATAAGCCTGCTTTTGTCTATAACTGTCTGAAATCAAGGACCCATTGTTTCAAATATATAGAATTTTGAGTGGTAAATCTGCCTCCATTATCATTGTAAACTGTCAACACATTCTCATTCTGATCTGAGATCTGCAAAAACTCTCGCGAGACTCACTGCCCAACGACCTATCCTAACTTTAACTATTCAAAGTAAATGCCTAACCTTAACTATTCGAGATCAATGCCTTACCTTAACTATTTGACAGCAATACCTAATCTTAACTATTCGAGATCAATGCCTAGCCTTAAAGGGACTGTTTGTAAGAATCAGAAATTGCTTGTTAACAGCGCCACTTGTGGCCGCAAGGTCAACGACAGTTGGCGTCCTGTTGCCCGCTCTCGCCCGTGTGCACGCGCTACCTGAATGTGAGCGAGAATCCGTCAAAACAGCGAGCCAATAATTTAAAATGTCAACATAAATGGGAAGAATCTTGGGGCCCCTTTTTGCAATATTTGGACTCAGTTTGACAGCATTTCTATTCATATATTGATTGTTTTGTTTTTCCTTTTCTCTGTTCTGTTGTTGAATACTCCAAATATGGACGGCTTGCATTTAACAATCACATGGACGATACTGTATGTAATGATATGTATGTTTTGCCCTTGACATGCGGCTTAGATAATTCTTTCTTAGTTACTTGTATCACTCCTCCCCAGGAGTAAATGTGTGTGTGTGAGTGTGCGAGTGCAGGCGCGTGGGTTTTCGGGTTGGGTTGTGTTTTTTTTTATTTTTGTTTTATGTATGTGTCGTCATTAAAACTTGTCAATAAAAATAATATACAAAAAAAAAAAAAAAAAAACAGCGAGGCGACACACGTCAGCTAAAACCACAATATCACTCTATATTTCACCTGCTTGGTAGTAATGTTAGCTGACCATACGAAGGTCTCTCCATGAATCAATGCTGATCCTAGTGCTTTTCCTGCCTCGGCCTCCCGACCGAGGCCGGAGGGAACAGGGGAGACACCGACACCCGGTGGGAGACGATAACGTTACTCGCTGCGGAGCCCCGTCACTTCACAAGACACGGGAAACTTCTGTTGGTCTGGAGGAGATGCAGCATTTATTTCTGCACAAACGTCCACTGTACATTCACTATGTACTCTCAGAGCTAAACTAACTCTTCTGCAGTGTGTAGTGTGCGCGCATGAACGTGGAGTTGGAGCGAGCTGAGCGCTGAACGAGCGCGGTGTGTGAGTGAAAGCAAGCAGGAAGGCAGAGTACAGCAGAGACTCCGACCCTGGAGACCAAGACTACGGTCTCCCCCGCGTCATCCGACCGCGGCCAACACTGTTTTGCAAGACGGGCTTCACTAGATATAACTTTGCGGTTTTGGTGCTTCCGTGTAGTTTGTGTTGGAGTCTTGTCTGAACAGCGTAGCCACACGCGAGCGCGCATGGGACACCGACCCGCAATGATTTATATGTGTAAGAAGTTACAAACAGTCCCTTTAACTATTCGACATCAATGCCTAATCTTAACCATCTCGCGAGAATTTCCCCAACTTGCTGGTTCCTTTCCAGACACGACCAGAATGAGAACGGGCTGAAACTGCATGAGTGGCGGGGGTTTGACAGGCGTAGCTACAGCAACTAAGGGGAGGTGGTGCTTAGGTAACACACTGGGTTGTAAATCACAACGAGTACTTTACAGGGTTCATATCAACACATACATGTGAATCTGTTGAAACGTACAAATTTGCCTATTGTGTACCCACAAAGCTTCAAAATACAAAAGTAATCTTTGCTGTTTGGAAGTATTCTTCAACCGGGCATCGCTATAGATAAATAAATCCAAGATGCACATCAGTTGGAGCAAATATAGACGATAATCCCCCCGATGTTCGGCAGTCATTGAAAACTGCCTTTACAGCTCACCTTTATGTAGTCCTTAGAGCTAAAAAGATGTGAAACTATTTGACTTTCCCCCTCTTCAATGAACAAACACTTGTTTGATGGAAGGGATCAAGTGTGCCCTGTGGGTAGAAACATCTCTTCAGCATCCCTGTGAGATCTGAATGTTTGGCTTATGGCAGCAGCACTAGGAATGCACAGTTGCACCGTTCAAAAGTGTTTTTTTGACTTTGACTGTTTAGCTTTTGTACACGTTGGGCTCCTTCTTGGCAATGTGTGTCTGGATATGTCCCCAGAGTGAATTATCGCACCTCACTTGTCTTAAGATGTGATGTGTGAAAATAAGTCAAGGCCAGCTAATTGATTTAGTTCATGTCCCTGGGGTTTCGTTTAATCCAATTATTAGAGTGCACTTAATGATTTTCATTTAGTTTCTGAAATGGAAAGTAAATATTATCCTTTATTTTCTAGTTAGAGAGCAACTGATGATGAGAAAATAGATTTTCTAGTGACACTGTGCTTACAATATCATCAGACAGCGATGCCATTACAAGTGTTTCATAAAATCATTGTGGCAAGGAAACTGAGCAGATCTTTGCCACATATGTCCAGTAATTCTGAGTTGTTTTTTTCCCAAGCAGTCAGGGCTCAGGTGGCACAGAGAGGTGCAATTCAACGAGACAATTACCACAAAAACCTGACCCATGCTCTGTGGGCATGTAAATGAATTTCCGGTAGTATTTCACTCCTGGCAAGAATTTTTAATAACTGCCACCTTGCCTTTTTTCTCAAGGAATAGATTAGTTAAATGTCATGCAAACTGTAAATTAATTAATAGCTCTGGATATTAAGGATTTGTATTATTCAGCTTTGCTGTGTTCAATGTTGTGTTCCATACAAATAACAGGCCCTGGTTTCTTGTGTTTGGCACTGTAAGCAGGGGAGGCATGTGATTGGCACAGTTTAATTTCTACTGGGATGCAAGGTTGCCGGAGAATGAGTGACAAAGTTATAATGGAATTACGTTCACAAATATTGAATGTCTGAGGCAAATATCTGACAATCGCACACTGTTTACACTGGGCCCAGACAATTTTGTAATATTAATGACGTTTACGAATAAAGGTGTCACATGGATTTAAAGCTGCAGTAGGCAGTATATTTTTGGCATCATTGTGCAAAAATTCCATAATAACCTTTCAGTATATTGTAATTCAAGTGTTCTGAGAGATAACTAGACTTCTGCAGCTCATCATGGCTCTGTTTCAGGCTTTAAAAATGTTTCAAGCTACCAAAAAATAGCCCTTGACAGAAGACTTTGACCAATCACAGGTCATTTCATTGAGACAGCGTTCCTATTGGCTGTGCTCCGGTCATGTGTCCGGAACTTTGCGTTCCTTCAACAGATTTCACAATGGCGGCGGCGTCACAAACTTTCTCATTTTACAGCTAAACAGTGCACTACAAGATGATTCTGAAAACATTTGAGAAGAGGAATAGGCATTACAGTAACAGAATATTGATTCATATTTGATCAGCGTGGCCTAGTTTGAACGTTTGGTCAAAGTACGCGAGTGATTGACAGCCGGCTCTCATGGACAGCAGGCCTCAGATCAGCTCTTACTGCTTGTTTTCCTCCGGTCTGTGAAATGTTGCAGATGCCGTTAGGAGCACCGGAGGACACAGAGGCGCATGATTGTTTTCAGATTACCTGTTTCATGTACTACTGTCAGGATATTGTGACTGTTTTATAAAAATAACTTTTTTTAACCATATTTGCTCCAATATCGCCTACTTCAGCTTTAACTGTATATCTTCGGAGTAAGTAAGTAACTAAGTTCCATAACTACTGTATGCCTGTAGATACCGTACCTGTTCTGGTTGGTAGCAGGTGAGGAAGAGAAAGAGGGAGAGCAGGGGAGCAAAGGCTACGTTAACCTGCCAGAGGGCCCTGTGGCAAAAATGGGGCACTATTAAAGGGTGGACGGCGATGACGATGAATGGGAGACTGATTTTGTGGACAAATAGAATATTTGTTTTCTTTTTTTATACCCAAATGAGCTTTATTGTAACGTTCTCAGTTGTGAAACAGAAAATGTTCCCATATACTCACAATCCTCTGGGTGCTCTCAGTTCCATCTAGAACATCTCTCCCCATTCATTGTCTATGGAGCAGCTCCACACTTTATACCCGATGACATCACAAGTTTGAGTTTTAGCACTCTAGTTTTTGGATTTGGGAGAGCGTTGTTCATGTTTACTAATAGTTGTTTAACTGTCTTAGACCATAGGAACATCATGTATGAATTTTGAATATGGGCATGTGCATTGTTTAGTTTGTCTATGTTGGAAGGTTGCTCCGATCACTTGCTGGAAGCAGTATCGGCCGATACATATCACAGGGTTTATTTGAAGCCCATTTTATCGTGTACCAGTATTTATTTATTTAACTTATCTTAACAACATTGCATGTTAAGTATTAAAATTAAGAGATGAGAAAGTAGAATGAATTGACAACTGATTATTTATTGGCAGACAACATATTCCACTCTCTCTCTCTCTCTCTCTTAGAGACCATCTTTCTCATAAGCCCCTTTTATACAGAGAGTCATCATTACACCAGCTTTGCCTTTTTACACTGTACCAAACAAAGCCGGCATAATGCTGCCCTAGTTGTGATTTTAGATAGCACTCCGGCGTGACGTGTAACACATCAGCGTCTATAGTGTGTGTTCATGTAGTCCCGCCATACCGACTCTCCCTTTTACTCAGATGTCGATTCGGATCTGTGACTATACCTCCGCTGCCGGCTTAGCGGTGGAGCAACAATGCCCTCCGTTCCGTTTCTGTACCTGTTATACAGAACAATATCGTAATCCTAGTTCTATAGGCACAGGCGGAAAAACAGCGCAACATTCCCACCTTGAAGAGGCTTTGTGAAAGGGGCTTTAGAGACACAACTCAAAACTCTGGTGAAGCCATTTTAGCGGCGCGTAGAGAAATTGTCTCGCGTGTTTTGCATCATCTGATCGGTTCTTCCGATCTGCCTTCATGGAGACCACCGATCAAACTATTTAGAACGAATATCAGCTGATAACTATCATCGGAGCGCCCTTATTGGACACCCACCTGACCCCAGATTTACATGCTGATTGGATTAAACATAAATGAATATGGGAACGTTGAAGTGCAAATGGCTGGCATGTTGGAGAAATATTAAGTAAGGTAAAGTAAACATTGCAGTACTGTCCCTTCTGTTTTCATTTTATCAGGGATGATGCTTGTTCATGTGTGGGTTTGCAGAATTGTAGTCTAGGAGTTGCTCAGTTTTCAGTTGTTAGCTGCCAGGCTAGCCGGCATGCAGGCATTATAATTTTGCTAAACTGCTAATGAATGGCAATATCTGCTAGCATAAAGTTAGCCTGTGTAATTCGTAAATAAGTGTATGTGTTCAAGATTTGATAGATAGACAACAGACTCAAGACACGTACAGGATTACAAAATATGTTTGTGCACGTGCATGCCCACTTTCTACTTGGTTAATTATAGTGAATGGATTTATGCTAGCACATTTTTTGTTTGCAATTGATATGTCTTCCTTTAGCTACATTGTTGTCCCTATTGATAAAATTGTCTAGAGTCAGATAATTAAATAGATATACTTGCAAGTAATAGGTCTATTTTTTTTGCTGGCGCTTTAACTTCATTCTAAAGGGATAAACCTGCCCAGTAGATACCCTGAGTTCCAAAACTAAAAGCCCAGTATGTTTATCTATAACAGCAAGACCCATGTTGTGAGCGTGCATTTCTGCCTGTCAGAAATATAGTTTTACACTCAGCAATCATCACACATTTCTGCTGCTTTTAAAGTGGGCGCAGTCAAGTTCAGTATCACACTTTCCACACAATCAATACACCCAAAAGTTCAGTGTGCAGAGCTACAAAAGAAACCAAAACCAAGAGATTTTTTCTCAAGTCTCTACAACAAATACTCTCACAAGAGACACGGAAAAACACTGACACAGACAAATCTGTCCCACTGCAATACAGAGACACAGAAATGTAAAATGCCACATGGGAGGTCGTCCTCCTCTTCCCCGACACAGACTGTTTAATATGAAACCAGGCAATTCTTATGTACTGTTATTGTTTAGGGCTCTTTTTAAATGCAGCAACGTCTGTACTTTAATTAGAGCGTAAAGGCTTGTGGCTTTGAACAATGTGAGCAATGTTTTCACGAGTTCTTTTGTTGCTCTTCATCTCCCTTAACTTTACTCAATCTATCAGAGCTTAAGAATTAATCAATGTATTTATAATGGCCTTCAAGCCCTGTGGCGTCTCTCACGGCTATGCAACCAAATAGGATGCAAAGCTGTGATCCTCAAAGAATTTCCATCACAGGAATAATGCCATCCCAGGGCACCGCTGCAAACGCTTGCCCCGAGCATTAGGCACAGATAATTTAAACACATAAGCAGGTTCTTAGCGCACCTTAATCAATGCCAACGGTGTCTTTTAGTCGGGAGGGAGGGGAAGGCAATAAAGAGATAACACTGGTATAACCTGGGGACTTGCTGCAGAAGAAATATGGAGCGCTGAAGCCCTCTGGGTAATGAGAAACAAAACTCCTGACAAAGACTTCTCCTCCTGGAGTTTCTGCACCGCAGCAAAGTCACATAATGAGCAAGATCACACACCGCATACATTTGATGAATTTGTGTGAGTACAGGAGAAGCTTACCAGAGTGCCATTTGACTCTGGAAAATAAACAGTGCGATAAAAGTTAACGTGAGCATTCACCAAATCAGTTTGTGGCATATGATGTTGGAAAGTAGCTACTTTGGAGCAGACATGTCAGCGCAAATATTGGCAATCCTCTCAAAATCCCATTACGCTGAAATGTTTTATGATATTGTCACAAATAAAAGACATAAAAAAGCAAACAAAGCAGACAGGTGAAATTTCATATTGCAGTGTGTAATAAAATAGGCTGGCAAGCATAATTCAAAAACCCTATTGGAAAAAAAAAAAGTGAAATTCTTCAATGTAGCACTTCCTGCTGTAACCAGGCATCCACATCAACAACCCTGTTCCCCCATCTCCCATGAAACTGATATATGAAACCATTTCCCCAAAACCAAACATGCCCGAAAACATTATTAGTGCCATTTCCTCTTCCGTATTAAGGGGAGAAGTGCTGAAGGCAGATCGGAGAAAGCCTTTCCCGGTGATGAAGTGCCTTCCTCTTTAGGTCTCTCTCACATCACAGAGGAAATGTGTGAGATTTATCAGTGTTGGCCCTCTCAGGAGCTTTCTCCGCGGCGGAGCAGCTCTCCGAGGATGCTGTTGTGCTGCTCTTTCTCAGGGAGCAGGTGTACTTTCGCCACATCGGGGCTTTGAATTATATCTTTGATGGCATTGTCAAAAACACAAAATGAGAGATAGATAACCAGAAAACAGCAGACGTGTGTGTGTATAAATAGCATGCAGAAAGCTGCTTCTTCGGCTAAAATACACAACAAAAGATGAATCGATATACCCATGACTCGGTGCATGTAAAGCTCTTTTTTGAAAATGACCTAATTTCAAACCTTTTTGGTTTGGTCCATACATTATACATGTTTTTGCTTCTCCTCTGACCTTTGTGGGTCTTGTATTAGTAATGCTGCCCTTGCATGTACTCGACCAGATTGTGCACCACTTTCTGCACCTTAATGATATCGACGAGGTCACAGCCTTTACCCACTGCAAGTAATTAGGCTAGCAAGAAATGATATAGGGACCTGTGTATAGGACTACAGACAGACCTTAGTTTGAGCTGGAGAGGCTTTACGGTGGCAACCCAGATGTTTTAGCAACCACTTTCATCTAGAAGAGGTGGTGGGTCCATTCAGCTAGAATCGTAACTAAAACTAGAAAATTTTAACATATTTCAATAATTTCAGCTTCTCTTCATCGGCTCCAATGGCGTAAATATCAACTGTGCAACCGGTGCAGCTGCACAGGGGCCCAGAAGCTGTCAGGAGCCCAAGAATCACCTCCTAACAGCAAGAAAGCAACCCACTATAACACCGGACGCTCTCTGTCCACACTGAATCTGTTACTATGTACTTCTGTTACATCATGTAAACAAACCCCGTAGGCTACCTCATATACAGTATATACCTCAGAATCTACCTACAGTATATCAGCTGTGATGGAGATTTAACCACATATCTTCACAGAAAACACAAGTTTTATATCGTGTTTAGGGCTGTCAAAGTTAACGCGATAATGCGTTTAAGCAAATTTGTCTTAATGCCACTGATTTCTGCAACGCATTAACGCAGTTGATCTTTCAGAGGTTGTAGCGGGCTCAGTTTTAAAGCTAGAAGATACTGCTATCATATGAAACTAGAAAAAACCTTAGGACTCCATTGGTACCAACCATGTCATACTAGCTTGTCGGAAAGGAGGTTAAATAACGCTCCAAACTTGTGCTAAATTTTGGCGAGGAAAAACTGGCATGGTCATTTTCAAAGGGGCCCCTTGACCTCTGACCTCAAGATATGTGAATGAAAATGGGTTCTATGGGTACCCACGAGACCCCCCTTTACACACATGCCCACTTTATGATAATCCCATGCAGTTCAGGGCAAGTCATAGTCAAGTCAACACACTGACAGCTGTTTTTGCCTGTCGGGCTTGAGCTTGCAATGTTATGATTTGAGCATATTTTCTATTTGACTCTAATTGGGATCATAATTTACTAAATAAACATCATGCTGTAGTGAAGAAGACTTGAAACTAGCGACTGAGACCATAAACTATTGTTAAAACGTCTATACAATTGGACTAATTTTTGCAACCAGAGGAGTCGTCCCCTGATTGTCATTAGAAAGAGTGCAAGACACTTCTGCATTGGCTTCACTTTTCAGAATCGGAGGTTGCCGCCTGGATTAGCACAAAATTTTCACCTTGCTGAGCAAAAATACCCATCACAGGCTTGTGAACAACAAGCCTCATCAAGTGTTTAGTTTAGTGTTCAGCATTAAGTATTCAGGTATAGATACATAGATGGTTGTTCATAACTCTTTTCTAGGTCTAAGGGCCTCCCACATGGCAGCCTGTGACATCAACCAAGAGCTCACTACTGAGGCCTCCGCAGATCCTCTGCTCACGTTCTTGAAAGCGCATCAAACATGTGCGCCAGCTATCCAGCATGTTTAACTTTACAATTTATGTAAAGTACCGTAAGGTGTTGTTGGCATTAATTAAAAATTACTGGACTGAATCATCAGCTCATCTCTCGGGCAGATATACCTTGTGGTGCTCATTAATAACGCCTGTGCCTAATGTGAATTTTGTTGACAACCTACAACGACCAGTGTAACAGTATCAGTCAAGCAAACAATCAGGAAATCCAACAGCTGAGCGACCACACGTGTCTCAGGAGTGACTTAACAAAGCTCCATAATGCAGGCGAGTGAAGCCAGATGAAGCCATCCCTCATTGAGAGCGTGTCCCAGGATTACATCCCCTCTCGCTGGGAAGCATTTAATTTCTTCTTTCGGCACAGTGACACTTCAATCTTTTCCCCGTAATTACACATTATTAATGTTATGTAATTTGGCAAGACAGAACCTTGGATGCTGTGACACAGTTATTGACATTAGCTGGCGATGCCTCTTTCCTATGGCTTCAATAAAAAGACCGTGCCTAATTATGGTCCGATTAGGGTTTTTATCTCGGAGGCTGAGTGGCACCGCTGACAGCACATGGACACAACTCCACACTCTGTTTCCAGAGCCAGGAAGCTCAATATGTCCATCTTATTGGACTACATTAGAGCATTTAATATTTCTTAAGTAATACATCATGTATTCAGAGGTTGTTGTACAGTAGTTATATAATTATAAATGTCAGTTTATAATCTGACAACTGAAGAATACTCACCACATGATTGGTGTCTGCACAGTGAAAGTGGAATTGTCGTTGTATGCCTCAGAATCTTTGGTCCTTATTCATCCAAAGAAACACGAGTTGTACCCTTTCAGAAAGAAAGCAGAAACAGAAAAATGTTCATCAGAATAAATAGCGGACTGAAAGATGACATTCTGAGGTGTCGTTTCTACCAGTAATGGCTTGGTTGCTCTGACGTCTTAGCTCTCTATTGTAAGGTAATTGAGGTATTATTACATTGTGAAATTGGGTCAGTTTTATCCTGGGAGGAAATAGGAAACAAGACATCAGACCTTTCTTTCACAGAGATTGCCATCAAAAGCACATATAGAGGTTTCAAGAGATGATCGATACTCAGAATCAGAAGTAGTGACTGCGGGTCGTGACCCTTAAGATTATTTCAAAAACCCACTTGTTTCTCTGTGACCTTTTGTAATATATCATTTTGTCATATAAAGCCTTCTTCCATTTTATTTTTATGCATTGGCACAGTTTTTTTTTTTAGACAGAAATCACATTTTTGTGGTAATAATGAAGGTCTTAAATGTTGATCTTTTTCAGGCCAGAAGTGGAAAAAAAGCAACATTTTATATTATTGCTAGCAAGAAAAAAAGACCATAAAACTGCATTGAAAGCATTAGATGATTCTTCACCTTCACACTCACATCTACGGAACGGCAGAGAGAACGGTCTTAGAATGAAGAAAAAAATCCCCTCAAACATTTTATGTACATTTTCCAGGTAAAAACATGTATCTCCACATTTGGTGATTTTGAAATTGTCTGATTAATTGAAGGATGACATGCTAAGATTTCAGAAAATTCTATAGAGTATAATAAACTTTTTAAAATACCAGTGAATTGTATGGAATATTGCATTATCACAAAAGCTAAAACAGGACTGTTTTTCTTAGGTCATTAAAAGTAAGTGTTCCGTTGATACATGGTATTTACAGGACAATGTGTTTCATATAGCTATGGCCAAAACAGGCAGCAGATAACAATTCAAATCAGATTTCTTAAGTTTTCATTTTTCATCAATTTAAATTAAATGTTTCAGGTTTAACAATCAATAACTTGTGTTTGAAAAGCAAATAATAATCATGATCTTCAAGCAGTAATCCTACTCTCTATTTACAGATGGAGAGCCAGTTGACCAATGAGAAGTCAGAAGAAGAGGGCTCCCTCCCGTCGGTTACTCTTAGCGGGCGATGACATGGGACGCCTGTAAAGCAAGGAGTACTGCAATGCTTTGTGATCCCGATCACCCTGACATGTTTAGCCCAATGACGTACGCATTACTGTTGCTAGGCAACCGTGTAATCAGCTGTATGTCACTTGTGTGTCAGCTGCTACTGTGATATTATAGGTTACAGATGACTGTCTCTTGTAATGATTAACAGCAGCTACGTTCAGGCCATCAAAATCAGACAAGCAAACACTTGTTCTTCTCCTTTAATAGTAGGCTAAATAAAATGTGAGGTGCACTGCAGCAGTGCTTCAAACATCTTAGAATCTATTAGAAAATGTCCATTTCTGCTGCCAAAAAGGTATCTAATGTGTGATTGCCCCGCATAGCAGCTGGAGCCAAGAGGGGTGGAGAGTTGACCAGCATTACATACAGTTTGATTAGAGTCACTAATGTGGAGGAAGTGACCATTCAGAGCTAATTGTCATACAGTTAGATTTGGCTGGATAAACTCTGCTTTTTGTGGGAGTTCTCAAAAAACCAGAGCAGCAATGTTCATCTGTTCAAAATGTAACTTAAAGGAGAGATTTGTCAAGTATTTAATACTCTTATCAACATGGGAGTGGGCAAATATGATGCTTTATGCAAATATATGTACATGTTTATTATTGGAAATCAATTAACACAAAACAATGATGAATATTGTCCAGAAACACTCACAGGTACTGCATTTATTTAGCATAAAAAATATGCTCAAATTGCAAATTGCAGCTCATCAGGCAACAACAGCTGTCAGTGTGTCAGTGTGCTGACTTGACTATGACTTGCCCAAAACTGCTAAAGTGGACATGTCTGTAAAGGGGAGACTCGTGGGTACCCATAGAACCCTTTTTCATTCACATATCTTGAGGTCAGGGGTCAAGGGACCTCTTTGAAAATGGCCATGCCAGTTTCTCCTTGCTAAAATTGTTACTCAACGGTGAGTAACAGTGGCGTTAAAATGAATTTGTGTTCATGTGTTATTATCGCACTAACATTTACAGCCCTAATATACATCTGCTGTGAATGATCTGGTAATTGTGAAGCCTGAATGACACAACTGATGCTATTCAGCTAATAAAATACATAGTTCATGTTTATTACAAGCAGCGGTGGAAGAAATACTCAGATTTTTTTTACTGAAGTAAAAGTACAAAAGTTTTATCATCAAAATGTAATCAAAGTATGAAAAATAAAAGGTACTCATTATGCAGAATGGCTCATTTCACAGTGTGAAATAAGTAGTGAAAGTAGTTCGTCAATGTGGAGCCAATTTTAGATACTTTGCATACTTCTGGGTATATTAGTGGTATACAGTAGTACTGCATCATATCATAAAATCTGATCATTTAAAAAGTAACCAGTATCTGTAAGTGTCAAGTAAATGTAGTGGAGTAAAAAGTACAATATTTACACCTGAGATGTAGTGAAGTAGAAAGTAGCGTAACATGGAAATACTTAAGAAAAGCATAAGTATGTCAAAATTGTACTTAAGTTCAGTCCTTGAGTAAATGTACTTAGTTACATTCCATCACTGATTACAAGTGAGGTCTTATTTTTGTTTGGTCATCGCTATTATCAGTAATAAATATAATGAAACATTATTTCTGGGAAATGTGCAGGTAAGGCAGCGGTATTGTCAAAAAGAAGTCCCACGGGGCAAGAAATGAGTTGTCCGATGATCATACAGGTTGGCTGCACTTAACCTGTGCAATGGGGGCTTACTACTGACATTTTGGGTATGCTTACTTTTGGTTACACCTCTAAATAAAGTGCTTGAGAGATAACCGCTGGCTTGTTTACAACCTGTCTGATCATTTGTTTACTGTTTTGCCCTGTTGGGCTTCCGTGTAGTAATGTTGTAATTACTTTAACGAGTATATTATCATTACCACCAATAGGAATGATGACCAAAACTATAAAAAGAAGACCTTAGTTGTAATGAACTTGAAATATCCTTCAACTGCAGTTACCTAGCTCCGTAATTTGGACGGTCTACCCTTCTTTACTTTGGCTCTGTCTTGCTTTGGCTGCGATATGACCCACTGGCAGTCATTTTAAATACACTTCAACCACACTAATATGAAGCCTATAAATGTTGCTTTCAAAGTGTAAGCCTTTACAAGTAACTGATATGATACCACAAAACGTTTATGTAATCATTTTGATCATGTCTTATGTAATATGATGGCTTACAGTTGTTTGAATGTTACCGTGGCTCACTCACTGGCTGGCTGCACCTGGGCTATATAAGTCCAGCGTGAGAAAGCAAGCTCTATTATTTACTGAAGGCTCCCAAGCAAGATTGAAAAGCAAAAGTTGCTTCTGCGAGAGTGAGCATCCAAAGATAACTCAGATCTTGAGGTTGCTCCTCCACAAAAATAAATATGCTTATTGCTGCCAAAACATGTCTTTGAGCAGCTATTGCGAGAAAATAGCATGTCAAAATAAGACATTAATAGTTATACAATGGAACGGGGAAAAAAAGCAGACACTGGGATGTGTCAAAGGTTATTCGTATATCTTCTCAAAGCAGCAATGCACTGTCATTTCCAAGCCCTCGTTGGTTGGGAAACAACACATCATCTAACCCTTGAGAGCATCTAAACATGCCTGTGTACTGCAGGGCCAGGGTGGCATGAAATCAGCCACTCTATGTGTAAATGGACTGTCGGATTCACAGGTGACTGGACACTGCTGTCATTTTGAGAGAAAAAAAAAACAGAGAAACCTTCCCAGCCAAATGACAGGCTCACACCAGCAGTACTTATGTGGCTTTGTTTCTGCATGTTTTTGTGAACAATTCCAACAGCGTGTCCCTGAAGTTCAAATAATTTACTGAGCAAAAAACACACCCTCTGTCGCGTGAAAAGCATGGATACGGGTATGTGTACCTTTCCTACAGCCTGTGATTGTGTGTTTCTTTTCAGTTGCTGAAAGTCAGCAAGCCAGAAAGTCAGCCTTGGTTAGAGACTTTTAGTTCTAAGCTAATTTAGCCTGGCTTGTAGTTGCATGTTACAATGCAATACAATGTTACATGCTGGTAACATTAACAAGCTTTGACGGACGCACACCATCAATCAACACCAGATTTATTTCTCTTCTGTGGCAGTAAATACAACACATGGGCCCTCACATCAAATGTCAGCTTCACTAGACATTTAGGGCTGACAACAGTTAACCATGTAAACAGGAAGGCTATGCACTGGGATTTCTCAAATACGCACACCGGGAGAAAGTATGTACATACGTGGCATTAGAATGCGTCTCCACGTGTCTCGACTCAAGCACTTGTGATTGGATCTCACTTCCCCGCTCTATATACAAATAAACACGCACATCATTTCAAGTTTTCAAAGACCAAATGCGTTGTTGTTTTGAATGATTTCATGTACTTACAGTAGCCTACGTGCCGAGCAAATGAAGCAGTTAGCCAGCTATAGACTGAGAAAATATGATTTAATTCACAGTACCGCTCAAAGGCTACCGGCAACATTAAATGTTTTCTCGCATGTTACTGAATGCATGAGTTGAAGTTGTGAATCAATCAACACACCTTAAATACCAAAATGACAACTTTGACCATTCCATGTATTGGTTCTCTGGCATGTCATTATGCAAAAATTCCATTTCCTCACTTGGAGAAAAAATAGTGGTGGAGCGTCGCTCTGGTGCGCTCTGGCAGTACTACACTATGCGCGTGCACACACATACACAGTAGAGAAGGCGGTCCTTCACTGTGGCCCAGGACACATTTGCACACACACTGCTAAAAGAATGTGGCCATATGCGGCCCAGACCACCTCTGAATGTAGTCTGAGCGATCAGATCTCAATGCGTCCTCAATGCGTCTTGAGTGGATTCACACCTGTACTTAGAGCTGTCCACTTGTGATCAGATCACCCAAGACGCATGTTAATGCCAGGTCTGAACAGTGCCTATGAATTCAAACTCAAGTGGCCCGTTCCCTCTCAGTGCTCCTGCCTAAAGGCTTAGGCTTGAGAGTCTCTCTATCAGTCTGTCAATCAGTGCTGTAGTGCAGTGGGCACTTCTCCTGTAGGAATTGAAATCCTTGGTGAGCTTTGAAATGAAGACATCTGCCACGTCGTTAGAATATGCTAAATTCAAACATCAAAGCAGTGTCATAAAGAGGTGTAATAATCAAAGGCTGAAGTGATCCCAACATGCGATGCGGCTCTTCAGTGTAACATGACTATTTTAATTCATATTGAATAAAAAAAAAAAAGTTCGAAAATAGATGTCCATGATTGCATGTGCAGCAGAAACCTAATACTTAAGCAAGGGCACGTTTGTGAACAACAAAAACACATCAACTGCCGGAAATTGATACTTGCGTCAGATTGCTATTGAATTTTCTCTCCTTTTAAATGGTTGGTAAAAACAGGATAGTCCATCATTGAGAAGCTCCATGTGCGCCCTTGATATTTGCTCTTTGATATTGACCACACAATCAATAGAGCTTTCCTATAGCAGAGCTAGTAATATTACTCAATTTTCACAGTTAGGTAATATTAGTCCTGTAAGAGCCTATCTATTGATCTGACCACACACAGACCTTTTACTATCAGGAGCACTCCCTTGGATACAGTATGGGTACTACAACACTGTCCAGTTAGGATGGCAGCAGCAAAAAGTCAGACGCTCATTCAGTAAATTTGTTTCTTATAATCTCACTGTGTCTGTTGTTTGCCAAAAGTAATTAAGGTTGGACTGAAATCAAGGCAGGGAAATGTTAATCATGGAGAGAAAATCTACTATAGTTGACAGAGATAAAGTGATTAAAAAATATGTTTGAATGAAAACCAAATTGAATATAATATACTCAATTTGTATGCCCAATTCACCAATATGTTTTCACTCCCAACTCGTCAAATGCCGACGCTTGGTCAGTGGCCATATGTTTCAAACTATGACGCTCTAGCTACCCCTCTACAACCAGCTTTGGACTTGTCAGGGACGGCATATCAACATTTGCTCCTTAAATGCACAGTGTCTTTTCAATAGAAAGTTTTCAGTTTTCACACAGGGAGTCAGTGTGAAAGCATGGCTGGAATCTGAGATTTTTGCAAACATTATGAAAGAAAGAAAAATGTTTTAAAAGGGATAATGATATTAGGCTGACTTTTACAGTTACATTTGCTGTATGGACAGAGACCAACCACACCTTTTTTTGTCTTTCTTTGTTACTGCACTTACTGCATCTTCAGCTCAAAATACTGTATACCTGCATTCATGGTTGTATTGAGTTAATTTTTTGTTTGCTTAAAAATATCTACAACAAAGTGACTTAACAGCAGTTCTTCTGTACCAAAGAGAATCACTGAACTAAATGTTTACCTCCATATAGAGTTGGATTAATGTGTGTTTTTTTCTGTCCTGCCCCATCTGTTGCATGTCTGCTAGCATAATATCTGAGAAAAGTTATACATGGATTTCCAAGTGTGTGTGTGTGTGTGTGTGGGGGGGGGGGGTCTTTTTCTAAAAAGGTTCATAACTTCTGAAGAGATTCCAGTAACACCCTCACAGTTTTTGTCAAGCATACAGTATAAGGAAAGTCTAAGCCTCCAGTATTGACCCAATTAAACAAATGAGGTTTTGTTAAAACTTGACTGGATCTCTATGTAGCTTGTGTGTGGAAGAAGAATGGCTGTCCTTCTGGCCACTGAAGAAATAGAGTGTAAATTGGCACCGTATTCTCATACAACGGATTGTCTGCTATCTTATGAAAAAGTTGTTTTTCCTACAAATGTCCAGCAACACGTGTCAATATATGCTCGTTACATGCATACAGCCTTTTCAAAAGGAAACAAGTTCCTTAGGTTTAAGCAGTGAAACTACTTAGTTAAGGTTTAGGCAACGAAACTAGTTAGGTTTAGGATAAGATTGTGGTTTGGATTAAAATAACACCAGAAGCGGTGTTACTTAAGTACATAATTTACCTGACAAAAAATCAACATTGACTTCTGGTTTCACAAGGGACACGAACACCGGTCCCCTGGGTGAAAGTCTGGTGTTTTTTGACCCACCCATCCACCCTGACCTCCTCATTAAGCGGCGTTCGCCACTCTTTATATTTCGTGGTTGCCAATTACGTGGATTACATACAAATTGATTTCATGGGATAAACACAAATTACAGTGCATTACTTTCTGTAGATATACCTATGAACAGTGTATGAGAACAGTCTGTAATTGGTCACTTGGTGTTGTGATAACCGAAATAAGAAATGTAGGAGAAGGAAATGAAGAAGAGGATTGTAGCCAGGATTTTAGAAATACTAAAGCCATAGTTCAACATTCCTTAATGCAGATATATTTCCCAACATGAATGTCTACATGTTGTTTCAAAGCCTTCTCCACACTGCCAGAAATACAACTCTTTACTGTATTGGGTTGGCTATTCAACCAAAATGTGTCCATAGCAATTAGTATCAAACAGTGTTGAAAGTTGGTATTTAATGCTTGGTCAAATTCTTGTTTTTTGATTCTTTGATTGGATATTTCTTGATTTAATCAGGAGGGGCACTGACCAAGCAGCGGTATTTGATGGGTTGGGAGTGAGAACCGGTTGGTTACACAAAGTCATACAAATTTTACGTCCAAGTATAAAAGAAACAGCCATCCAAACGTCTCTGAACACCCTCCATGCACCTTTGTGTATGTGCAGCCCAGAGAAGCTTGTTTCCTCACTCAACCTGATATCACTGCAGCATATTAAAGTAGTGCATGGTTGCAGAGAAATCACAGGTATATTTAATAATTTGATCAAGCAAATCTTTTTTAATCTTGCAGTAAATACACAGATATAATCACCTCCTTGTCTCTATCAGTTAAGAGAAAAGCAGTCAATATATGTGAGAGGACGGGTGAGTGCCTCTGTGATAAATTGGAATGAAGTGTGAAGCAGCTGGATCCAGACTGACAGCTCCAAGTCAATGAGCAGCCAGGTATAGAAGCGTAATATCTCCTAAGAGTCTATTTTTCTGACTGACAGACAAGTTCACCCAGGTTACTGTTTTCACAGCGCAAGGTGATTCTTCAAGCGTGCAGAAGCAGGACCCTCTGAGGGAAATCAGAACAGGCAATGCTGTCGAGCTGCTTGTTGAGGAATGAACACACAAACATGAAGAGTGAGATTGAGACGTGGACGCTGCCATTTAAACACAAACGCATTGACTGACAATCATCGGCAAACTGTTTTGCAACAAAGCCACAGCTTTACAAGCTTCATTTTCTCATGGGAGCAGTCTTACACTGTTCATTGGATCGATTCATTTTACTTCTAATGATGTCCATGTGCACCGAATCCTCAAAAAGATGCTCAATTTTAGAAGGATTTCCCAACGGGAAGTATTCTGTGAATCACAAGGCCTGTCAGGAAATCAGTGGCCACAAAATAACAAAATACTTAAATATGATTGAATCTTCTTACCCCCCCCCCCCTTTACTGTTACTTTCTTTGGTTTTAAAGTGCAAAGCTGCAAAATAGTTTGGCCTTCGATGCTGAACCGTAACAAACAGAATAAAATACCTTACAGGTTGAATATCTTTGAAATATTAGAAAATATGCTGAATATTGGGGTTTGTGTTCAAGCCACAAGCACTGATATTTTCCATTTATTGACCAACCAGAGCGAAGGAGCAAACTACAATATTATTACGGCCAGCTTCAAGCCCACAGGGGCAGAGTGTTTCATGTTTGAAAAGGTAAAGGATCGCTTTGACATGGTGTCATTCACTGCGCTTAGTGACAAGTGAAACTTTTCTCTTTTCAAAATGTATCTTACAGGGAGATTTGTCAAATATATAATACTGTTATCAACATGGGAGTGGACAATTATGCTTGCTTTATGCAAATGTATATATATTATTGGAAATTAATTAACACAAAACAATGACAAATATTGTCCAGAAACCCTCACAGGTACTGCATTTAGGATAAAAAAATATGCTCAAATCATAACTTGGCAAACTGCAGCCCAACAGGCAACAACAGCTGTCAGTGTGTCAGTGTGCTGACTTGACTATGACTTGCCCCAAACTGCATGTGATTATCATAAAGTGGGCATGTCCATAAAGGGGAGACTCGTGGCCACCCATAGAACCCATTTTCATTAACATATCTTGAGGTCAGAGGTCAAAGGACTCCTTTGAAGATGGCCATGAAAGTTTTTCCTCGCCAAAATTTAGCATAAGTTTGTAGCGTTATTTAGCCTCTTTCTCAACAAGCTAATGGATTCCTTAGGTTTTCTAGTTTCATACTGTAAGATGCCAGTATTTTCACTCTAGCTTTAAAAGTGATGTTATCGTGTTATTATCACATTAACTTTGACAGCCCTAGAATAAATACAAAACAAACATAAAATACAAAGGAACATTTCTTTAAGTGTGCGATTATACAGCCTGGTCTCACAGCCAGGGCGTCAATTACCGACGCTTGGGAAGTGGCCCGTGGCATCTTGATACTGATTCACAAGGCCCGCTTCAGCGTCTGTATGAGATGCACCGCGGTTTCAACTAAGTCCAATGTAAAACCAATATTAGACGCCCAGAGCAACAAAGGTAATATTAAGAACATCAAGGTACTAAACAAAACAAAAGGCTGCTTCTGCCCAAGCTACAAAATATGACGAGTAGGGATGAGATCATGTTGGATTGTAGCACCATCGAGAGCCATCAAGAGATACTTGGGGTGATGATATGTGTGACTGAGTTTGTTAAGTTGCTCCCAGACGATCAACAAAGTCATTAGAATTGATCCTCTGGAGATTTTGAAGGATGTCATTCCAGCAGTAGTAGTTTTTGAAATATTTAACTCAAAACCAAAAATGTCAACCTCATGGTGGTACAAGATGAAAATTAGAGGATTGGCAAAGAGAACTGTTCTTCCGCAGACTATAACTGCGAAATGTCATGGCTATCCATCCAATTTTAGTGGGAAACGAGACTCTACAGCCATGCTAGCGGCTCTGGGGAGGAGCGCATCACAGTTCGAGAACCTTTTCTCTAAACCAAAAAGGTTAATCTCATGATGGCGCTAGAGGAAAAGTCAGGGGATCAGCGAAGTAATTGAGAGTTATCCTCGGGGGACATTCAGTAACGGTACAAAATTCCATTATAGTCCTTCCCACAAATCGTAATGGTTTGGTGCGGTTAAGGTTAGAGTAAGAATGCGGTAGTGTTAGTAATGTGGAATGATGCTGGTAATTTAAAATAACTCAAAATAAACTAAAGGCAATCAATGAAAAAATAGAGTTATTTTGGATTCTGTCCCACCTCTAGTAGTTAACAATTTTGTACAAGTCTGTTTCATAAAAAACGGTTTAGCTACGATATGTGGACCGTTTTACTCCTACCTGGCAGAGCTCCCTGGTCTTTGCAGACCTGAGGGGCCAGTAGAGAAGGGGGAGGTGGAGATTTATGTGCTGCACAGAGACAAGAGTCTACTATTTTGGTAAGGCATGAAATTAAGTTTTAAAATTGCAGAACCAGAGAGAAAGCAGTTTTGCCCTGTAAATCTAGAGGCCACATCTCAAGTGGTCGCCATCAGACAAAATTATTCTTAATCATTCTATTGCTGAGGAAAGTACTCAGGTGATTACTTGGAGCAGATTGCATCACACTTACACACACAGGCACACACACATAGCAAACACAGATCTATGGTAAAATACAGTCAGATCTAGATACAGCATTTATTTGAACAAAGATCACTCTGTCCCTCACTGCTGCCAGGTTTACTGCAAAAACATGCTTACAAATCAAATTCTGTACACTAGGTGCATTTCAGCTGTATATATCAGCCCTCTGTCTGACAAAACAGATATACTCCCATATTAACCAGTGCAGCCACTGTATCTACAATGCACTGCAAGTCTATTTTTCCCTATTGTACCTATAAGAATGTGATTGTGTAGTGCTACGTGATCTGTCAAACAGTGCAGAGCAGTACTGTGGCTGAACTGATCCAAGGTACGCACTGATGGAGGGCCGGTGCTGATATGCTGCTGTTTTTTAGATGCACAGTCAACCCGTTCTCACTCCCAACTCTTTAAATACCGCACAGAGTCACCCTTTAGAGTCTGTAGGCTGCACACCGGGCTTTCAACTAACTCCACTGTAAACCCACACATGTCATTATTAGACCCAAAGAGCAGCTGACGTAGTATAAAGTGTGAGATAGTCCACGCAGGGCTGGTGGAAGGGGCGACGGATGGGTCAAACAAACACAGGACTTTCATCCAGGAGACCACCGTTCGTGAAACTAAAAGTCGACGTTGACATTTTGTGAGTCGTTAGACATTCGTTATTCACATGAGCCACTAGTCTCGAGTCGTTAGTCACTCGGTAGTCATGTGAGTCGTCAACCACAATCTTTTAATGCGGTGTACACACTACACGAGAATCAAGCCGATCTGGGCCTGATTCCCCCCATTCCGACAATTGTCGGCAAAGCCACGATTTTTTTGATTGTTCTAAAGATTTTCCTGCCAGATATTCCTGTGGTTTGAGGTAGGGTCAAGCGATTGGATGAATATATCGATTATCGACGATTGGTTGAGTACATTACCAGTTGATACTTTTTGGGCGATTTTATTTTTTTGGGCGATGTTTGTGATTTTATTTTTCTAATTCAATGGTCTACGAGAACGAGAGCCGCTCATCCGCTGCTCAGCAGGCAGAGAGGGATACAGCTGGGGAAAACAACATGCAGAGTTGGCATATTTTCACTTCTAACTTGGTGAAATTAGGGTGTATTCTGACCAAACCAGAGTTGGTGATTGTTTGAATGAAGTACGTTTTACGATACTCCGCCCCTACAACAGCTGATCGTGAACAAATTATTAAAGATCTAAATTTCAGGATGATTCAGCACCTGCGTTGTATAGTTCTCACCTCAAATCTGCATAGAAACCAACTGGTGAAATGTGACAATGATTCAGAGCAACACTGGCATTTTTTCCAGTTTAAATCCTGGAGCGAAAACCCAACGCTAGCAAAGAACAGTTGCGAGTTCAGTCAGATGCAGGAAGGGTTCATACATCTGTTTCAAAGGAAAGAGAGCAGCCGTCAATCATCTCTTAGGATCAAAGCTATAATTTAAACACACATAACTCTGCAGCGCTGGGTTGAATTGTATTTCAGTTTGAGCTGTCTTAACAATACCTTCCAGAGCATCACCTTATCCCTGGCTGCTCTATAGGAATGGTTTGATTTAGTGGCAGGGGCCTTTGGTAAGTGCTCAAGCTGTGAAGTTCTCTGCATCCAATGATTGGCCTCCATCCCCAAGCTGCAGCAGCTGCTGTTGCTGCTGCTGACATCGTCAGAAGTCCTGATAATCTCCCGGTTATTGAGTCGGCTGTTTTTAGGTGTGTGGTAATTCACTGAACCTCAGAGATCAAGGATTACAAGCCACTTTGGGCCGCTGGCCAAGCTAAAGAGGCAGACAGGAGGGGAGGGAAAATGAGGCCAGGTAAAGGCCACAGCATGCAATATACTACAAGACGGAGGGGGAAATATCAACACATATTTGTCATAAATATTAGGCCAGCTTGAGTGGCAGTTCTCATATAGAAATGTGCAGCCAAAAACCGAAGTATATGATCTTATTATTGTTACTAAACTGTCTGATAAAGATGAATCTAATGACTGATCAGAAAACTAGAAATGCAACGCTTGCATTTAGCCTTTTTTAATTATATTAACAGTTAAAAAAAGTTATAAAATGAGTTTGACATTTTGGGAAATATGCTTATTCGCTTTCTTGCCAGGAGTTTGTACAATAATAATTAATCTAGAGCCAGCAGCCGGTTAGCTTAATTTAGCAAAAAGACTGGTAACAGGAGGAAACAGCTAGCCTGACTGTCTGAATCATGAGGAAATCCACAAACCAGCACCTCTGAGATGACTGATTATCAGATCTTGTTATTAGGGCTGTCAAAGTTAACACAATAATAATGCGTTATTATTAAGAGTATTGAATACTTGACAAATCTCCCTTTAAGGTACATTTTGAACAGATAAAAAATGTACCACTAATTTGCGATTAATCGCGATTAACAATGGACAATCATGCGATTAATGCCGATTAAATATTTGAATCGATTGTTATACTGTATCTCTTGTTAAATTTCCCCATTTTATATCATTGTAAATTAAATATCTTTGGGCTTTGGACTGCTGATTGGAAAAAAACAAACAATATATTTAAAGATGTCACCTTGGGCTCTGGGAAACTGTGATGGACATTTTTCGTTATTCCAGACAAATTAATTGATGGATTAATCAAGACAGTAATCAGCAGATTAATTAATAATGAAAATAATTGTTGCAGCCCTACTTCTGTCACTGTATTTCACAAAAACTATGTTCAAGTATTTTTGATTTTGTCCAGATCTCTTAAATGTAATTAATTATTTCAACACTCATATCTGTTCTGATTTTACTTTAAGTATTTCGGTTTGGAAAGTAAACAGCATCACACCAAGATGATACTGTTTTTTTTCCTGTTTTATATCATTGTAAATGAAATGCCTTTGGCCTTTGGACTGCTGATTGGAAAAAAACAAAAACAATGTGTTTAAAGACGTCCCCTTGGGCTCTGGGAAACAGTGATGGGCATTTTTCATTATTTCAGACAAATTAATTGATGGATTAATCAAAAAAGTCATCAGCAGATTAATTAATAATGAAAATAGTTGTTAGTTGCAGCCCTACTTCTGTCACTATATTTAACAAAAACTATGTATTAAAAGATTAGATTTTGTCCAGACCTCTTAAATGTAATTTATAATTTCAACACGCGTGTCTGTTCTGATTTCTGAAGTGTTTCGGTTTGGAAAGTAAACAGCATCATACCAAGATGAGATTTTTTTTTCTCTTACTTCCTCTGATTATCATTATAGAGTATCATTTCAGAGAGTTGGAATAAAAATCAGTATACCTTTGCTGAATAAGGAGCAGGACAAGTTGGAGGTTGACAGCTGAAAAAGTCACAACAGGAAAGCAAATAGAAACATATAAACGCCCCACTTGAGAAATCACTGGGTTTTAATCTATTGTCCCCGCTTGCAGCCACTTTACCACCAACTTCACTGTGTTTCATGAATTTTTTAAACCCACTCACACCCCTTTGTGTCCCATTTATACGTGTCCAGGTTAATTTGCCCTCTCTCCTTTACACATTGGTCCTTAGCAGATCATTTTTTGTGGCACAAGATGCAGTGAACCTTTGACTTCAATTTTCTGGTGCTGGCAGACGTAAATTAGAAGAATGTTTCAGCGGCCAGGACAGCTCCCTGGTCTCCACTGTGAAGGCTATAGGATAGAGGCAGAGGGAGGCTGCTGTAGTTACTGAAGGATGACTCTGACCCCTCACCATTCAGTCTGCTCTGGTCTAGTGCTCAGGGTTTGGGACCATGGCAACAAAAAACTTAAACAAGCAGGGGTCATTTTGTTAATGAAAACTTGGATGAAAAATATTTATTGACACCATTTAACTGTGACAAAAACAACTGGAAATAAATAAAATGAAGAAATGTATTTTCATTTTTGTATAATATAATATAAAAATTAGTTTAGTTAATTAATTTAATTAATAAAATAAGAATTTATGGTAAAGGTGATGGGAAAAAAAGAAAATATCAATAATAGGGATACCTGTAATATACAGTTACTTGCATGTATATATACTGTATTTGTAATAACAGTGACATCTGTTGTTTTAGTATGTCTGCCAGTGACATTACCTGTTCTTAAGGAGAAACAAATACACAGCCTATAACAAACTAATGCATAGACTTATCCTACAACACAGGTAAAAATGTGTGGGGAAAACAGGACAAAGGAAAGCCTACTACCCTGAGAATGTATGAAAAAAGTTAACTCATTCTAACATTATCAAGGCAACAATGTCTGAGTTGTTCAGTTTATATTTGTGAATTCCGGTCATGTAATCAGCATTTATAATTTGCACTGGTGATTAAATTTGAGTAACAGCATTCCGCTTTTTATCAAAAAAAAAAAAAAAGTAAAGGTTTTCATTTAGTAATAAATTTATCCCACACACTTTGCCAAACAGACATTGTCAATGTCCGTGCCATCACATGGCTTACCCATTCGCTAAACCCCTCCCCTGAACAGTAATTGTCCAATCATAGCATAGCATAGTTTGTCACCTAGAAACTAAATTTGGTGTGATAAATCTGCCACCATTATAAGATGCATTACCTTGTGAGAGCGAAAAGGTGCAAAAAGATAAATAGGTAGCTAAGGGGGCAGGGTTTGGCAAACATTTCCTGTGTTGCCCTCACGAATGGTTCAATATCCCTGAATATAACTACCATTAAATGCACTGTGATTCAATCAATACTTTGTTTCATCGTCCCATCAGTTATAACTAGGGCTGTCAAAGTTAACGCAATAATAACACGTTAATGCAAATTCGTTTTAACGCCACTAATTTCTTGAACGCATTAACGCAATCCATCTTTCGGAGGTTGTAGCGAGCTCAGTTCTAAAGCTAGAGTGAGGTTAAATAACGCTTAATCTCCTCTTTAAGGTACATTTTGAGAGAAAAAAAAATCTGAGCAGTAAGCTGATCTCGTATGAACAAGTCTCTAGTTCATATAATCTAAACTACTTATATTGAAGTGAACACAAACATACTGTATATTACACTTGTGGTATCATCTATTACATTTTACAGATACTTTCTGGTTCCACTTGGACCCACCATACTTGGACTACTTGTTTACACATGCAACTTTGAAGTTGAAAAGACAGTTGAGATGGACATCTCAGACGAGCTGACCTTTCACTTCTAAATAATTTGGTTTTGATAACCAGATTAAACTGCGGATTTGTTTACAACCTGTCCGATGGCGCGGCATCTCTTGTTGCCTGCCCTCTGGGACTCTGGGTTCTCTTCTATTCCTGCTGCAGTCATCCTGCCTCTCAGCTTGTGCTGTAGGTGTGACAGGAGGTTGCTTTCCTTCCCCCGGTGGGTCGGTCATAGTTTCATTATCCATCATGTTGTTGTTCAGAGCCACCCCCCTTGTGTTTGTGGTATTAAATGCTTAGCAATCAATGAGGCCCTGCTGTTAGTATCGGGAGTCATCTACCCTGGGTGTCTGGTGGGCTGTCTTGAGACGTGGTGTCTTGTGGTCCACATTATGCTTACAAGTCTTATTTAAATGTCATGTCATTATATTCTCATAGGTTTTTTTTATCCTGTGACGGCAACCAAAAGTTAATTGAATTTGGTCTAGCAAAATCAGATGGGGACAGGAGACAGGAAAGGAAGCTTCAACATTTAAAGCACTTTTTGTATATTCAGGAAGTTATCATACTTATAATACTATGAATACTATAATACTTAAACTCATAATCAAGCCCTGTTGTTTTTAACAGTATACAGTATGTATTGTTTTGAGCAAATCAATACCTAATAAATAAATTAAGATAAATAAAGCATCTCCAATATCTGTTTTTAAATATAGTGCATGACACACTGACCAAAACAGATTTACCTCCTCTTCCTTCCAAAAGTCCAATAAAGCCTATTCCTCATGACAATATGGGACGTGCACATTTTTACAATATAGTACAACAAAATGCCAAATACTTCCAATGCCCACGTTCAGCGGCAAGGATGTCTGTCACAGGCATTGACTCATACACAACAAAAGCAGTAGCACATTTATTAACTAGTTGTTATGGGAAGGGATGTGACGAGAAATAAAATGACAAGTGAAAAATGCAGAACATTGCAGTGCAGTTTCATATAAGGATGAAATCTCCCATGATGCTGCCTGCTCCTGGCTGCAAGTGAGTCACTCACATATTGAACAGGTGTCTCTCTCAACAAGGGGAAGGAATCTCAGACACGTATTATTATTCTAAGCGGAGAGTACTGGGTCCGTATTATTGTACCGCTATTTTGGCGGATCATTTTCGTTGACCTGCCCCTGGGACACCGCAGCAGAGCTCTTTGCTTGACAGGATTGGGCGGAACTGCCAAAACAATATGGGGGAAAGTCTAGAACAGTTATTGTGGCCAATATGTGATGTGAAGCTTGGTTTGTGCAGCTTGGTTCTGATGATTAGTGACATGGTCCATCAATGGCGATGGTCAAGTATTTATGTGATTATGGGCAGCAAAGACCCCCGATAATGATACATTTTGAGGGTAGGAGGGAATGGGTTTGAAAAATGGCATGATCCATTAAAGTTAATGTAGCTCTTCTTTAATGTAAATGTTAAACCAGTGCTTGAAGTAGAAAATAATAAGTGCCGGTACTCCTCTAATTCACATGTTGGCTTGTGTATCGGCCGGTATCAGCAGTCTCTTGTGACTTATTCCTATTTATTCATTGTTTCTTTAAGAATGTTATACTGTGTCAGTCATAATCAGCTGTGGTTTTATTGCTATATTATTATACTTGGGCTATGCATCTTCTCTAGTAGGCCTATGATACTCCAGTAATATTCCAACTGTAACATTATAGGGTTGAGGTGGTGTGTTTGTATCTTTCCTGTGTTCTTTCTATCATTCAGGTTTTAGGAGCAGTGACCTAGTCAGGATGCTCCTATATACTTTATTATGCAGCAGGATAAAGAGACAGATTCTGAATTTCGACAGTGAATAAAATATACTAGGGTATATTGAGTTCGGGGGTTCTCTCTCAGGGAAATATGAAGGTTTTTGACCTAAAACTAAACAATTTCACATAATTTTGTACCACTATTATTACTAGTCAAATGATTAGTTTATAATTTACACATATCACAGCCTTCATCTGAACATTTAATTATTCTGGAAATGTTTGCCCTAAAAGAGCAGAGTCAGAAAACTTTTAAATAATGTATCACTAATTCTATTTGTTCACCAATGAAAAAGTTATGATAAATTGCAGCACACTCGTTCTCACCCCCCCTCTCCATGTGCCGTTCGTCGGCTTGTCCAGATGCTCCCCACATAGTTTTTTTATGTTCATACGGCTAATGAGGTGTGGCCCATATACGCTGCGCCGTTATGAATCTCCCAGACAACCTGATTGGAGAAGGCAGAAAAGAGTACCGGCAGCTCGAGAGAAGTGCCGGTGCGCAAGAAACAGTCACGGTTCCCTCAAAGAGTAAGATGAAGAAGAGCCAGTACAGCGTACAGGTTAGTACCGGCCCACTTCGAGCACTGCGTTAAGCAAGTTGAACGCATTATGTTTGTTGTTTAACTCACATGAGTGAATGATCTTGATTTGCGTTTCTTGGTGATGGTGATGGCTTTGATGGTTTGATGACTACGAATTAGAAAGTAACTTATATAAAGTCCAACTCAAAATGAAAGGACTTTCTATATGGTTCATTTTTATGTTAGTATTTCCAACACATTCTCACCCCAACTTGTCACATACGGATGCTTTACCAGACTCCTCGGTGTCACTTTTCACATACAGCGCAGAGTTTGGAAAATTCCAATGCTCAGCGGATCCAAGAAATGGGAGCATGGGTCCATCACCTTCCATTGAATGACTTCTGGTCTCTGTTAATGTGTAAAGTTGCACGCACAGTGTCAAAACAACTGCCCATCACTATAGGGACCCAGTTTCAATTCTTGGCTGCAGTGTATGGAACAGGCAGGGTGCTCCAACAAACACAGGTGGCAGTGTTCACATAGGGAGTCAGTGAGGGATCATATTCTTGTTGCTGGACTATTGACTCCTGCTGGTAGGCTGCAACAGACAACGTCAGATGTCTGTGAAAAACAGCATTGAATGACACATTTGACAAAAGTCTCAGTGACTGCAATGTTTGGGTTTGGGACTGTGATATATAATATGCCGGGCCTGGATAAGAGCTTTTTAAATGAATAATTAATTGTCAAAAACATAAGTTCAATAAATAAATTATGCAAAATAAAATCCCATTGTGTGGTGCCAAAAAGCAGAACAAAATCCTGTGTATGTGTGTGTGAGCCTCAGACACTAATTGTCAAATGTGAATGTTACACCAGTGCAATAAAAACACACTTAACTTTGTTCTTCGATCCCTCAGGGGTGGTCAGCATAACAGAATGCAGAACCGTCTGTGTGCACCGAGGCTGCACTAATGTATCAAACACAGGGGTAATTCATTGCAATTAGCGGCGACTCATTTAGGTAAGTAATGTCGCCACAACCCCTGATGAATGGCAATCTAGTCAAAGACATGAGTCGGGTTTTCTTTGTCTGAGGGGAGAAGGCAATTGATATTCAGAGAGAAAAGGACTACTAAGCAAAATGACATTCTAGACACAGGGGATATTTAGAATCACCTTATTATTTTAAAACTTTTGTTCGGTGTGTGCGTGTTTGAGTGGGCGTGTGCAAGTGTACTATAGTTAAGATGAAGTTTGGACTGCCAGTGGGTATATCTGAGCCCACTCTTTGATTGCTCCATTTGGGAATTACGGTGTTTTGAGGATTTTGTTTGTTGTAATGAAACAAAAACAGGTAATGCAATGCTACATTAGATCAAATATTTTAAGAAACCAAACAATACATAAACATAAACTATGTTGATAAGAGTGACAAAATCCATAAACTGGTGGGAGGGATTTCTGTGTCAGAAACTTGTATCATGCTTGTCTTGTATGTTTTTCCTGTAGTTATTACACGGCTTTGTTGAATACTGGATTCTGATTGGTCAATCACGGCGTCTGCGGTCTGTAATTTCTGTATTACAGACCGTTGCTATGTATAACAGACCGTTTCTATGGGCGCAGCTCTGATGTCGGACTCTGGCGGACCGTTTTCGCAATCAAAATATTGATTTATTCAGTAAGTAGCCGTGTAATAAGCGGGATAATGTACAGCGAGCCGGTCATTGTTGTGAAAGAATCCCCGACAGGGCGATGAGAGCATCGCCCTGTCGGGGATTCTTTCACAACAATGACCGGCTCGCTGCACATTATCCCTTACTTATCAGCGCCTTTGTAAAACCTGTGTTGTCCTTGACCTTGTGTCATACCTACATGCCACATACATTGTTTGTCTGTCATTGTAATTAATCCAAGAGCATTCACCCTTACATAAATAAACAAATGTCTTTTTTTACTTATTGCTTTGCTTGTTTTCCATTATTCTTAATTCCACTGATCTTGAGCTGGATTGCTGACCAAAATTCATGCTCATGACAGGCCATCATCAAGATATGATATGGTATTTGTGTTTTTAAGCACTGACCATATTAGGATAGTGGTCCTGCTTGGGCCACTGCTGTTGTTGAACCTCGAAATACATTAGAATCATAGACTGTATATAAGAAGTGGACGTAGTCACCGTGACGTCACCCGTTGGTTTGTCGACTGCTGTTTTGAATCCTCAAGTTCGGCATATTGGCCGTTACCATCATGTTTTTTTGCAACCAAAAGTGACACAAGAGGGTGGAGCTAAGTATAACCGAACACTTGATAAGACATTTGTTGGTGACCAAAATGTTATAATTAACTTTCATGAACTGAAAACACACTGTGAAAAGGTTAAAGTTGTAAGATGAAAACACAGACAACTCCCACACCAGACAACTCCGTGGTAGCGACCTGTCAATCATAAAATAGCCACGCCCTAAAGCATACCCTGCTTTATGGTCTATTTGACTCTAAATGGGACCATAATTTACTAAATGAACATCATGCTGTATTGAAGAAGACTTGAAACTAGCGATTGAGACCATTAAGTCATGTTTACAATGTTTACTGAGGTAATAAATCAAGTGAGAAGTAGGGTCATTGTCTCATAGACTTCTGTACAATCAGACTTCTTTTTTCGCAACCAGAGGCTAACATAATGTATAGCAGTTATGTTAACCATGTTCACCATCTTCTTTTAGTGTGTTAGCATTCTGGCATTTGCTAATTAGTACTAAACACAAAGCACAGTGATATCATCTGTTTTGCAGGTATTTGGTCATTACAATTACAATTTTGACCTGAGGCTGGCACTAGAGGAAACGTCATTTTGATTCATCCTCTGGAAACCATGACTGTCTGTATAAAATCTTGTGGCAATCCATTTCGTAAATGTTGAGATATCAGAAAATATTGACCTCACGGTGGCGTACGAGGAAAAATCAGGGGATCACCAAAGTCGATAGGATTCATCCTCTGAGGGCCATGAATGTCTGTAGTTATTCCACACCCAATTTATCATTAATTACATATTAATGACTTGCTCTGACCTGCACTGACCCTATAAAACCGCAGAGCCTTCATTTGTGATGTAAACAAACAGTAGCACCATCAAACCTATATTTACTGGTGTTAAAAATATTTAACAGATACAATGAATGAGCTGATTTTGTATAATCAGAATATTACAAAATTTGGAATATTGACAGCACAAACTAAACTATTGTCATGAATTATCTTGCGAAAAGCAAGATGATTGGCATGCAAGGACACTAGATGCCAGCTTCCAGGCAGCACTGGAAAACTGATTTGATTGATATGAATTGAAATTAACTTGTTAACTTGTTCTTCCAGGCATCCTTTGGAGGATGGAGACAGGAGGGCAATGGTCCAGACTGGTGGTCAATGATGGTACAGTAAGAATATCAAAATGTAAAGATGAACCGGCCTATGTCAATATAAACAACAATGGCTTAAGTATGCATCAATTTAACTCACAACGCACACATGACCTTACTTATTTGGAAGAAACAGCATTTAGAAAGTAACATATTCTTGGATTGGGTGAATAATCTGTCTACCACTTGCTCTCATGATGTTTGATGTTTAAACATGACATCTGGCATCTGTTGACCAACACAAGCTGTTTGAAAAAGCCTGAAGAAATCTGACTAAGGTGTTCACATGCCCCATTACGTCGAAAGATTTGGCTGAAATATGGGCTCTGCTTACTCCAATTATGACCATAATTAAGACCATTTCTGAAGTGTTGTTTTCCTGTGTCAGTGTGCATTTCACCAGAAAAGACATGCACTCATATTTACAGACAACCAGGGAAGGAGACCTACTGATTTAATCAAACTCTGAAATTCCTCTCTGTCATAACAAAGGAGCCTCCTGAAATGGAGGGGTGGAGCGCGCTTCCCTCAGGTAGCCACCATGAAGAGCTGGCAGATGGAAGCTGCAGCTGTTTCCAGGTAGGAGAGCAGGCTGGAGATTGGCTTGCATTCCCTCTGGACCAAGCCCATCTCAGTGGGGAATTCACAGCCAGGCCTTTTCACATTGGCAGCCTCCGAAACTGGGCTTCAACCGGAGCTAAAGGTTCACACCTCTCCCCCTGTGCCGTTTCCTCCCTGCGCCTTTTTTCCCCCTCATTTGAACCCGAGCTGTGCTCCAGGATGCTTCTCTGCTATAAAAGCAAGAGAGAAAATAAACACGTTTGAATTTGTATTTAATTAGAGTCTTACAGGAATACTTATTCTGTGTTCATAGAATCTATTCTGAATTTGTATACATTTTTAATCTAATGTTGACACAACCTGAAGCACTGCCGTTTCATGAGTGTAAGAAGCAATGTCATTGGAACTGTGATATTTAGTTTCAATAACAACAAATGGAAGCTGGTATTTAAGCAGCAATACACAAGGACACACAGTGTTGAAAGCAAGAAAAAAAAAAAGCAGATTTTCATTATATATATACTGGTATAACCAAATTACCATAACTATTGATCATGCAAAATATAAAAACAAGAAAAATCATTTTTTAACTGGAACTGTGTTAAAAAATCAATAAATGAATAAAAAAAAGGAAAGATGGATGTTGAAAGGAGCCAGCTGAGGTGGTTCGGGCATCTATAGGATGCCCCCTGGGCGCCTTCCTAGGGAGGTGTTCCGGGCACGACCAGCTGGGAGGAGGCCACGGGGAAGACCCAGGACTAGGTGGAGAGATTACAGTATATCTCCACACTGGCCTGGGAACGCCTTGGGATCCCCCAGTCAGAGCTGGTTAATGTGGCCCGGGAAAGGGAAGTTTGGGGTCCCCTGCTGGAGCTGTTGCCCCCGCGAGCCAACCCCGGATGAGCGGTTGAAAATGAGGGAGTGGAGTGGACGTGTTGCTGGATATTAGTTGGAAAACACACAAAAAATACGTTGTTGAAAGTCGGGCTGAGTGTCACGGAAAAAAAAAAAGGGAAATTTGTGTGTATTTACACGGATCAAATAGATTACATTTTGTGACTATTTCACAAACTGCCGCGAGACTGTGTTGAAATATTACGAATGGCAAATATATGGTTAAAGTTAGGCACCGACAATAACAGATTTTTTTTTTCTTTGGCCACTTGGGGGCAGCAGAAAGAAGCTGCAAACACAACATTGGCATATTATCACTTTATAAAGTTGATATGGTGAACATTTTAGCAAAGTGTTGCTTTTTTACACATCAAGCAGACACGGAGCAACATTAGCATTCATTTGGAGTTGTGTCTAGACCAATATTACCTCTCCTTTTAGCTCTGTTTTTGGTCTGAGGGAAATATCTTTATCTGTAGTTGCTAAATGCTCCGCTAAGTTAGCTAGTTGCCAACTTAGTCTGTTGTTTGGTACTGGGTGTGAAGAATACAGCTATTTTTTATAGTTTTTTTTGCTGAGAACAGATGTCAAAATGGTCTAACTGTAAAAGATACAGACAGAAAATGCCTTATTGTTGCACTGAGGGAAAACATTTAAATATCGTCCAACTAAATCTTTATGCAAATGAAATATGTGGAATATTTTTTGTGGAATACTTTGAATATATTACAGACAATAAAAATTATTCCAATGCACAGTGAATGCACAAACAGATTTGGAAAGACAGCTACAACTCATCTGTATCCTCAGCCGAAGACCCTTTTACACACTGCACATCTGATTTGTCTCAGAGCTTAAAAATCCGTCTGTAACTGTCTGCTGCTCTCCATCTACATCTCTTCCTTTGTGACCGAAATAGATTTAATAAGGGGAATCAGTAATGTGGCTTTTAGCTGGATCACCTCATCTGTGTGCTTCATGGCAATAATAAGGGTCCCGAATAATGTGTCCACTTGGTGTGTGTCCACTAATGTATCACTTTAACCTTAGTTGAAACTGCAGAATGATCAGCGTGTGAGGGCGCTTGCAAAGATGTGGACAGGGTCACCCATTGTGTTTTGCAGTTTTTGCTGTGTCCCTGTTTGAAATGATGTTATTACAGAAAAAACACAATGTGCATTACCATTCAAAAGTTTGGAATCTCCTGCCACAACAGCTTGATTGGGTCCAGTCAGATGACTGAGAGGACAACTCTATATTTCTGAATGGTCTTTCATGCTTTGAGGTTGTAGAAAGTCCTCTTTACAAATAGATGTTATTTTGCATGAAGGGTTTGTTTTCTACAAACAAAATGATGTACAATGGTTCAACCAGACTGACAACTGAAAAGGTAGAAAGAGGCAAAGTTCCCTCTGAGCAATGGTTAAATAAGAATAGAAGAACTCACCAGTCATTGGTGAACTAAACTGGAAGCGTAGCATCAAAATGTGTCCAGATTTAAATAGGAACAGGTTCCTGTTTGTGTCAAGTGCACAATAATGCCTATAACAAGCTGGAATAAACAGGCATGTTGCTTTTACAAATCTATTCTTCAAACTTCACAATGGAAATAGAAGGTTAGTCTAAGGTTAGCATGATTGGAATGTCAGCTGAACATATGGAATGATAAATCACAGTTTAAACCTTTCTAACCACTGAGTAGACAAAGGAAAAGGGCTTCCCAAAATATTTAGAGCTCAATTGCACCGTTGTGATTCAATCATGATCAAGGGTCACTTCCACTTTTCTGGACTGGACAACAAATTCAAAATCGAAGGGTATTTGGGGAAAAAATGGTGAACAGTAGTCTCCCCACTGTGGAGACATCGACTAAATGGAAGATTTAATACTTTAACGGGCAGAAACTCTACGTTTCCTGTGAACACGGAAGTTTATTTTGAAAAGACACTATGCATGTAACGTGCAGAAAGTACACTCCGTCACTGGCATGTCCAAAACTGGTGCTAGAGGGGTTATAGAGCATCATAGCTTGATTACCAAGCTGTGGTCGGTGGTATTTGACGAGTTGGGAGTGAGAATTGTTGACATTTTTGTGTTGTGACTTATAAATGTAACTAAGCATTGTAACAAGTGGATATAATGCATTTTACCATGCTAAATTGGTCACATAACAAGAAAATGTACACTTTGTAAACAAGCTAGCCAGTCAGTGTACTAAATTAACTTCTTTGTGCTGATTTTTAGCCGGCTGTGGTGAGCCCACTGTATGACTAACCAGTACATACAATCTTTTCCAATCCGGAGGCCACCCAACACAACACCAACACCGAGTCGAGGGGTTGCTCAACCAGCCCGATGTGGTGGCGTCTGGCTGAGCTCAGTTAAATAAAGTAGGAAAGACACGGGAGATCAAGAATGAAATCTCTGGCACCCCAGGCACAATTTACACCACAGGTGTCCAGTCAAAGAAGAAGGGAATTCTTCATGGGTTTTAAAAGTAATAAAGAATTTGCCAACTCTCTGAAGAGTTTTGAGGCCAGTATGGCTTTAATAACTTTAATAGGACCTACTAAGAGAGAAGGTTTCACTTTGATATGAAAACTATAAAGCCGTGTTTTAAAGGAATAAGCCTGTAAAAGTGCAGCTCTAGATAACATCACAGTCAAAAAGCTGAGGTCTTGTGCAGGGCAGCTGACTGATAAGTTACGGTTTTATATTGAAATTGTCATTAAAACTCCAAAAACTCTAAGAACTAAATAGACCCTACTATAACCATATCTCTTTTTTAATGCATTCACGGTGCATGTGTTCAACTTACTGTGTATCATTGTAAATAAACTTATCTGACATAATAATTATGCTGTCATCATGTAACATGCTTAGAATGATTTGTTTTAAATATAATGCAATTATTACAGTTATTTTCTTTCACAGTGATTTAAGTGTCCACTCAAAACAATATCATAATCATTATAGAGAATATTATAAGCTTGCTTTTTTTTATTTGTTGCTGTCTTTCAGGGCACTGGAGCATAAAATTAGAATATCATTCCATGATAGCACTGGCAGAAAAATCGTCTGATGGCTGCAACTCAATTGTATATTTTGTAATTACTATAAAAGGTACTGGGGAAGAACCAGAGAGTTTAAGGTGGATGGCTTTTTCATTTTCTAATTTGATGGCTTTCTCTTTGCCGTCACTCCCCGTCCATCAAGGCAGCAAGTCTGGAGGCATTTACCAGCCACATCCATACTTCAAGACAGCTTATTATGAAGGAAATGAATGAACAAAAAGGTGCCAGTTAACAACATTCAAACTGAACACTCTGACAGGTCAGGGAGTGCATGTTCATCTATTGCACTTCGCAATATACAAAAGAAAAGTTTGAAATGTACAGCACAAAAGGAAGAGCGTTTATTGTGTTAGTGCACCAAGACTGGGGTTACTTAAAGAAAGCCACGTTTGACTCATTTAAACACTGAAAAGTTGAACTCCTTCATACTCACCTAACTGCTCACCCCTCGTGTCCTGTATATGGAAAGAATTTCTCTACTCATTTATTCTCCTTTTGTTTGTGACTTGTCTTTACATATTGTACACAACCCCTCTTCATTTTAAAAAGTATACCATAGTTTTTCAGTCTACGGTTAACCTGTTATGAATGATAATGGTCTTGAAATTATATCAAATAGGGCTGTCAATCGATACAAATATTTAATCGTGATTAATCACAAATTAATCACATTTTTTTATCTCTTCAAAATGTATCCTAAAGCTGCAGTGGGTAGAATTGGAGCAAATATGGCAAATATAGCAAATATGATTAAAAGTTAAAAGTTATTTTTCTAAAACAGTCACTATATCCTGACAGTAGTGCATGAGACAGATAATCAGAAAAAAATAATGTGCCTCACTCGCGAATTCCGACCAATCAATATTCACATTGTTACTGTAATGCCTATTTCACGCCTTAAATGTTTTTAGAATCATCTTGTAGTGTATCTGTTTAGCTGTAAAATGAGAAAGTGTGTGACCTGGCAGCCATGTTGAGATCAGTTCAGGAAATACCAAGCACCGCCCAGCCGGAGCACAGCCAATAGGAACGCCCTCTCTCTGAAATGACCTGTGATTGGTCAAAGTCTTCCGTCACGGGCTAGATTTTTTAAAGCCTGAAAACAGAGCCATGAGGAGGTGCAGAAGTCTAGTATTCTCTCAGAACAAATTAATTACAATATGCTGAAAGGTTATTATGGGATTTTTTGCCCAATGATGCAAAAAACTTTTTGCCTAATAAGACCATTAACAAAGGAGTTTTTTTCCCCCACCAAGTTTTAACGTTGATTGTTAATAATTTTGGCATGGACATTTCTAGTAATTTGAAAACACTCAGACCACTTTTTTGAGGGCTTTAACAAGGTCTTGTAGTCATTAATATTAATTGACACTCATTAATATTAATGTTCACACTAAAAAAACAGTCTCATGAAATTGTCTAAATTTTGACCCAGCTCTCAATGCTCACAGAGCGGTTAAAAGAGGTTTGGACGTCAAGCTCTGGACGTATACTATCAGACATCCAAAAGTGGGCCAATTTGTTTCTAAAAACTAGAATATTATGATTTTTATTTTGCACACATACTGTTTATACATCTAGTCCTAGGAGGAGCGGGGTGCCTTGCGAGTGGTGGGCTCAAACTGTATGTGCATTAACATCAACTTGCAGACTTGCTTAAGACAGGCGATCCATCACAGTCAACATCATTTTTGTCAAAGTTACATTATCATTGCATGCTAATGCAGTTTAAAGTGCGTATTGATTTGAAAAGCCTACTATATGCAGCATGTGCTGGTGCTCTTGAGAGTCTCCCACAGTACATTTCAAACTTGAAAGCAGGTTTAAAGAATTTATCAGTGAACTTGCCAAAATTAGTGAACTGAGCAGTTCACAAATTTTTTATGCACCAGGAAATGCAGTGTAGGTCTCAGCTCCGTTTTTTTAAGCTAGTCTGGGAGTCTGGAGCAAATGAGAAAAGTTTACTTTTTGGCCATTTCTGTCCTTTGTATTGCCCACGATAAACTGTTTGTGAAGCAGCGTTCCTGCAACCATATTGTCTAACACCTCGAGCTGCAGATTTAGTGTTTGTTCATGAACTACTGTAGCGTCAGAGTAATTAGTGACTTTTTTAGACTGCCGAGCCTGCTGGTTACAAACACTGAATGTACTGTAATGACTTACACCCCATTGTTGAAATGCACATGAGCCATACTGTGAACTGGAGGCAATAACGCATGACAAATTGTCCTTATATACTCTGTCCGACATTGCAGTGAGTCCCTCTGGAAATGAGTAATTGGCTTCCTTATACATTTCACTGTATACCTACTACGACTTAATATATCATTATGACCATATGCTATTATTGACTTGGTTTTTTTCACTATATCCAACTGTGCAGAAAAGGTATGAGAGAGTGTTGAAAGAGAAATAAGAGGCACAAGCAAATTAAGCTGCAGGCGCCAGAGATTGTTTACAATCTAATGTGGAGTTACAAACATTAAGCTTCTGTCTTGTGTTTCCTACTCAGGTGGCCATAATGCATGAGCACGGGTGTGTGTCTGGCTGAGCATGGCCGAGTGGCCCCACACACAGTGACATGACAGTAATAGCTTGATTTGGCTGGTGTTGTTGATTAATTTGACTAAAATTATGACTTTAAAGAACCCTTGATGAATGTTTGTGTTGCTCAGGATTTTCTTTATATTTTTAAAATCTATCTTTATGGATGCATAAATGTCACATGACACATAGTTGCTGTCATGGGGCTACCCCATGCCTTATAATAAGTAGGTTGTACACAGCTCTTACACACAGCCAAGGGACATACAATTCTGTTCCATCTTGACGACTGATAGGATTGTTGCCATTTGTGTTGTGCTAGGCTAAGACCATTGTTGTGCAACTTCCCCAGTATCCCTGAGAGTATCATTGTGTGCTAGCATTAGCATTGGCTTAGCTTGAGCAAGCATGTTAGCATAGTAAGCTAGCATTAGCAGTCATTTCAGCTTGCTGTGCTATGCATATTAACAGTAATCATAACCAATTGTCAGGAATACATCGAGGGATATAGTTTAACTTCAAGGTCATTTATTGTAATGTCCTTGGTTAAGTGTTTTCTCTGTTCATCCATCTGTTATCACCTTCATGCAGAGTTGTCTTGTCTGACTGTCAAACAGGAAGTGGGTGAGTCCAAGGGTATAAGTAGAGGGGGGACCCAGAATGTTCCATGTGTGAGCCAGTACAGAGGGGTGTTTCTATTAGTTCTGCAGAGATGCTCTTATAGTTGTTCAGGATAAGTATGCAGTCATGATATTTCTTTGTCGGAATAGATTGAGTGATGTGTTGATGTACACATCCATGTTTTCATAAGTAAGTGTTGCATATGTTGGTTGATTGATTTCAATTAACTGTGGTTTGTCTAGTAGGAGGGGCTTCCAGTATAAAGCCAGAGGCATGTTGCTCCTCTCTCTAGAGAGAGCGCGAGAGCGAGAGCGTGAGCGTGAGCGCGAGCGCGAGCGCGAGAGCGCAGCGTGGACCTGAAAAGGCAAAAAGTGCTGGAGCCCTATAGTCAGGGGCCTAGTGCTGGTCAGTTTCTTGCGTTTGTTTGACATATGTTTCCAGAGATTGTACTTAGTTTTTCTTTTCTTTTTTTCTACAATGCACAACTGCACTTTGCACTTGGCTAGTGACAGTAATAAAACAAAGTACCAGGTAAAGATTTCTGAGTCAGTGCCTCCTCCTTCCACCACTAGGCCAAATCTTAAATGTGGGGTCACAAGTGGCAGAACTTTGGCCGCTATGCCAAAATAACCCAACACATTATCATCCCAACTTGTCGCATACCGCCGCTTCGTCACGCCCCTTGGTGTCATTTTATTTTTGGCATCAAAACCACTATAGTTCCCCTTGGCGTCACTTTACAATTAGACAACAAAACCACTATAGTTAGGATCAGGAAAGAACTACATGGTTGGTCTTAAAACTGCTACTGTACAGTGAAAATGACACTGAACGTTATAGACACGGACGAACAGCTGATTGTAATATGACGGACGGGACATGAACAGCGGTCTCCTGTATGATAGCCTTGCGTTTGTTGGACCCATCCACTTCCCCTGCCACCCGCCCGGTGTGTCTTTTGCTCTTTAAACTACTTCACCACAAACCCCGGTGCACTTTCTCAGAGCATTTACTGTTGCAGCGGATAAGTTTACATTGTAGTTAATGGAACGCCCGGTGCATTTCATACTGTCGCAAAAGGGTGCTGTGTGCGGCGGTACAGAACGCCGATGGCTGTGAAAAAGCCTTGGTATTTAACGCTCTGGGAATGAGAACGGGCTGAATAGCCGTACCAGCCAAGCTGATGTTGGGGGCTTGATTGGCATACAGTTGTTATCACTTGTACTTCTCGGTAGAGAAATGTGTCAGAGAATCTACTAAAGCAGTGGTGACCAAACTTTTTGTTACTCCTTAAAGGGGAACTACGCCCATATTCATTCATTCATTCATTTTCAAAAAGTATTAATAAAAATGAACAACTCTCTCCTAAATCCAAAAATGAGGGTGCTAAAACTCAAACTTTTGATGTCATATGGTATAAAGTGTGGAGCTGCTCCACAGACAATGAATTGCGAGAGATGTTCTAGATGACACTGAGAGCACCCGGGGGAATGTTTCACAACTGACAGCACTACAATAGAATAAAGCTCATTTGGGTATAAAGCAGAAAAACATTCTGTGGATCCACAAAATCAGTCTCCCATTCATTGTCTATGGAGCAGCTCCAGACTTTACTTGATGACATTACAAGTTTGAGACTAACTTCTCTGTTTTCTGGCTTTGATAGAGAGTAGCTCATTTTCACACATATTGATTGAACTTTACTAGGCCATGGAAATAACATACTGTAATTCTTAGTTTAGGTGGTGTTCCCCTTTTAAACTTTCCTTTTGTTTCCTCTCCTTGTGTATGTTAAACTATCCTGCAATTCACTCTAGAAAACGGCAAAGATTACAGTAAAATAACTTGTTTTCTGGTTCCTCTCATCTGGCGACCCCTCAGCTAAATCTTTAAACCCAGTATGTATTGATAAAGAGGACTCCAAACCAGATTCTAAACCATACTTTATTGTCTTTTAGGGAAAAGGACAAATCAAATTCAAGATGTTTTCTTCATTTCTAATGTAGAATTTGGTGTCTATGGTTTATGATGGCCCTCGCATGATACCCCTCCATAGCTCTTTGTTCTGTTGTTTCTTTTTGAGATCCTCTTTTGAGATGTTTGTTTTTTCTTATAGATCTGGGGATCTCTGATTTATGATGGCTTAAGCCTGATCCTTCTCAAAGCCCCATTTACTATGTAATGAAAATGTATTAATATTAGGTGCTTCGTGATTATATATGTTTTTTTCTATATTCACTGTGTTCCACCTTTTTGTGTATTTTGTATTATAAAACAGATATGGCATATTTTTGTATGCCTCACAGTGCTCTACTAGAACTACAATTCCCAAGAAGTGGAGCTTCTATCACCAGGGTGTGCACAGGTGCACTGCATACTGCGAATGATTTGAATGGGATTGGTTGTTTTTTACCAGCCTGTCCTTTGTTGAATCACGCATGCTCTGATTAAGGTCTGACAGACCGAAAGCTTAGAATAAAGTGGAATACTGCATAGATCTAAGTGTGCGGATTTCTTTTCTATCATCTTTTGGAACAAAGGACAAAGCAATACTCAGCATTTTGGAAATGTTGACCTACGTCTTACTGACTTTCTGGAGGAAAGAGAGCAAGTCAGTCCAGTTGAACTGGGCTTGCCTAGTCCTGTTTGAAGTAAGTTAATATTCTTCTCTACGTGGTAGCCTCACTGTGCCTTTTATTAAGTTGTAACATAGCTGATACAACATAAAAAGGCTTTTTTTTCTCAGCACTTACACTTTCTGACAAAGATAAATGGGTGAAAAAGGATTTGACCCTGCAGTGTGTTTAATAAATTAGACCAGACGTTGATTAATTTGTTAGGTCAAATCACCAATAGCGTCATTAAATGACAGTCTCTTTGGGCTATAAATTATTCATATTCATCACTAGCATTCAGGATTTAAAATTGCACTGGAGGATGGAAGTTGATGACAGTGTCAACTTCCTCCGTAAAACTGCGTGTTTAGCAAAACATTACTGGACCAACAGCCAACATAACCACCAACAGGCCATAATTCAGTCAACGGTAAGCCTAAGGAGGGCCAGTCATTAGGCCTGTAGTCCAGCGTTGGGAGGCTGGTAGAGGGAAGCACAGCCAGCAGAATCCTGGACGGCTTTTCGGTTTAGCTGCTTTAGCATCTGTCCCCGGGTGGCACACTGCAGTTGTACCTTTTGAATATGTATGTGAGTTATTGGTCCCGGGGGAGCCACTATATATCGGTGGAGCGGTGGACGGGTGACAATGGGGGCCCAGTCGTCTTTTTCCTTTATCTGGGCCTGTCTGCCTCCTGATGTATCTCTCAGCACAACTTGTTCAGATTGCCTCATCTATCATTGGCCTCAGATATGAAAATGTGGATCCCTGCACCGGGGCCCAGTCACATTGTTACAAGTGCAATCTGGAGACATCATGGGGGAGGCCCTCCTCCAAAGTTAAGGTGGGAGAGGGAGGGCGGGTGGGGAGGGGGTATTGGGGAAAAAGACAGTCTAAAGGAGAATAAAGGAGCTACTGTGCATCTCTTCATTTTATATGACATTAGTCTGCATTTTTTTTGTTTTTTAGCTGGAGCGCAGTATGTCACTGAGTGACTGAGTGAGTGATGATGGTCGGCCGACTGTTGGAGTTTCCTCATTGGCCATTGCTCTGTGAAAATTAAAAGGCAGGAACAGTCCTTCATGCAAATGAGCCCGTCCAGCATGGCGCACCCGACTCACGTAACTTGGACAAAGTTGTCAAAATAGGTGATCTAGTTCTAAAATTAAATGACATTCAGCAGTTGCAAAGCCTATTTCTCGCTTAAAATGTTTTCAGAAGTAGATTTAGGTGGATTGTTTAGACGGAATAACAGAAAGTTTACGAGCAGGCCGCCATGCTGTTTCCTGTTTGAAACGGCAAGCAGAAAACCAGGGACCAATCAGGTACATTCCAGGATAGGGTACGTCACTGCTTGAAGTGCCAGTTGAGTCAAAGAGTATACAAGCAGAGAGACAAAAGTCCAGTGTTTTTTTGTTTTATTTTACAACAGCCGCCGCTGCCATTTTGGTCTGAAAACACTTATTGTATCTATAATAATGTATTGTTCAACACAAGCTATTTCGGTAGAATATGACAATAAAGGAGAAATAATTAATTTGTACGGCAGTTCTTAGGTGGGTGTATTACTGGCGTCCGGTAGTCGCTTTCAGTCCAAAATGGCGGAAGCATAGCTTTGCTGGTGGGTGGTGATGCTACAATGGAACAAACAATTAACTTTCACTTCTAGGCAATACACGTTCTTTGGGTGAGTGGAGCAACGCCTCCCCTAGTGTCCTTGCCAGACCTGGTGGATATGTACCGCTGGATTTAACGTTATATATATATGTATATATATATATATACATATATATATATATATATATATATATACATATACATATACATATATATATATATATATATATAATATATATATAGTCTTGTTTAATGACACTAGTCTGCAGTTTTGTTTTTTATTCTTTTAAAGGGACACTCACCTTTCCTGTATTGAAGTAATGAACAATATCACAGCCTTATCAGTGGACTATTTCTGTTTATGAGCTAATTGCATTGGCGAAACCACTCGTATATCTCCCTATACATCCCACTTTATGTGTGGAATGTAAAACTAATAAGTAGACAATGATTCGGTTACTGTCTATGTTCAAGGACATATGGCCAGCAGCATGGCGGCAATCAACACTGTGGTGTTGCTGTGAAATTAAAGACGTGTTTATGACTATGCTCCCATGCCAAATCTCTTATACCCCGCATTTGTTTATTGGCTTCCCTTAATAATGTGTGAAGGGGGATCTTAATTAGATTAGGCTTAATAAAGGAGTTACCAATTTGCATTACACAAGGTCACTCATTATCTGTTCACACACTTGGAAGGCCAGGTTATCTGTTGGTAAAACTTAGTTGCAGGAAGTATTCACAACTCAGGAATTGGCTCAAACAGTCTTTGTTTATGTGAATGGCAGTGTGCCTTGGAAAGAAAATAGGCCACCGTGTTTTGCTGCCAAAGATGGTTTTAAGTAAATAAGACTGACCTCCAGGTCTTAATCAGACTATACTACAAAGGCAGAGAGCAGCAACCACAGAACCAGTGCAGTTTAGGAAAAAAGGGTTTAAAGTTTTCAGTCTGGCTAGCAAACTGTATACAGATACAGTGGAAAGGCTGTAATGCCTTAATTTTATATGTGACAGCCTCAGAACCTATATAATATGTCAGATTGTATGATCTTCAGAGAATGTGGAGGGACAAAGCAGTATCTGGCAATATATATGTTCCTACAGCTTTATTCTCCATTTTTACTTATTTTTTAAAGAAAATTAACTTTATTTCGAGGTGCCTGTCTGTCTGTTTACTCTCAATATTACACTGCAATCTGTAGAATAGATTCATTTACAATTTATACATATGTGTGTGGTTTACTATGATCTTAAAAACGCCAGATTCTTTAATATTAGCTCAGATGACAGCTACTGGTACTCTGCTAAGCTAGTTATCTTCAGCTGGAGTCTAGCTGAGCTCTTTCTCCACCATGATTGGATTTAGCTACTGCCTCATTTAGTTGTGTGGAATAGCTAAATTAAACAAGATATGCTCAATCAGGACAGACTTAATTGAAAGAGATGCTTAAAGAGTAATAAAAGTAATTTATTAGCATAGTGCACAATAGGAAAGTTGAAGAAATATGAGAAGAGCCTTTGGCAATTAGACCCCATCGTGGCAACACATTTTAAGGGGGTAGTGATGTCCGCCAGATGGTTTGTTACACAGAACCACCTGAGAAGCCGTCATTGGAAACTGTTTGTAAAAGGGCAGGCACTTTCTCTTTGGCAGGTGATTGGATGAGCCATCTGTCAATCAAACTCTTGCCAAAGCCAGTCGGGAGAAGAGCGAAAACATCTTTTCCATCGAGAAAAGCCTTCAGTGCTGTTCTTTGCTCTTTTTTCAATGAAGAAATACTCTCCGTTTCTGATATACCTGATGCTATTGTAGCATCTCTGCTAACCTTTTCAGGAGCTGCCATTGTTGTTTTGAACAAACAGTTGCCTTAAGTTCTCACACACACATAAACCATTCAGCTGCCGGTACAATGTCACTGTTTTGGTTCACTCTCACAGCAGTCATAGCGTAATTTTTCGACGCAGCAGGCAGTTGTTTTCAGAAAAAGCTCTAAAAATCCACTGTACACTACCTGCTCAGCTGCTCAGCTCCAAACAGCAGTTAGAGACTAGCTAATGAACACAGTGGTAGAATAAAGAGATGGATAATTCCTTCAGGAGTTGGTAGAGACTGTATATAAGAAGTGGACGTAGTCACCATGACGTCACCCATTGGTTTGTGGACTACGGTTTTGAAACCTCAAGTTCAGCATTTTGGCTGTCCCCATCTTGTTTTTCTTGCAACCAGAAGTCACATGAGAGGGTGGAGCTACAGTTAGTACAACTGAACGCTGAATAAGACATGTTTAGGCGACAAAAAGGTTATAGTTAAATTTCATGGACTGAACACACTGGGTTAAAGTTCTAAAACAAAAACATGAAAACCCTAAACGGACAACGCCATGGTAGCGACCTTTCAATCATAAGGTAGCCACGCCCTAAAGCATACTCTGCTTTATCATTTATCTTACTCTAAATGGGACCGTAATTTACTAAATGAACATCATGATGTATTGAAGAAGACTTGAACCAGCGTTTGAGACTATAAACTCATGTTTACAATTTTTACTGTAATAAATCAAGTGAGAAATAGGTTCATTTTCTCATTGACTTCTATACAATCAGACTTAATTTGCAGCCAGAGGAGTCGCCCCCTCCTGGCCATTAGATAGAATGCAAGTTTAAGGCACTTCTGCATTGGCTTCACTTTTCAGACCTGGAGGTTGCCCATCGGTAGAGACCAACAACAGAGCTAAAAGAGAGTGGATATTGGACTTGCATTCACCAGGTGGACAGAAATATGACTCCAAATGAATGTTGCTCAGTACGTGCTGGATATGTAAAAAAATCAACTCTTGGCTAACAAATCCGCCATGTCAATTTAAAAGGTGATGTCAATGAATGTTGTATTCACAATCAGTTAGGCTACTGCAGGTTTAAGATGGACATTTTTCAATAAGCTAGCCATGGAAAACTTTCACTAGCTATTTTTCACTTGATAGCTCTCTTACTTTAGTTGTTCAGTTCAGACTCTCAATGACTGAGTGCAGCATGTGCGACTGTGGCCCACAGACTGTGGAGCAAGAGCACAGTAACTGCAGCCTGGGCGACAATATAAAGCCAAAATGCAGAACTACACAGTCTGAGCGCACTTACATGCTCACACGCTTTTGATGTTTTAACATTTGCAGAAACACACCTCTCCACAGCCCCTTCATCGACGAGTGCACACATTCCTAGCGATTAGGTCGTTGTATTGACTATTCCCTAATGATGTCTAAGGGAGAGATCTGAGGTCCGGAGCTGTCTAGATTGTCATGAAACACGGCCGAGGTGAGGGCAATGAACAGGGGAGGGGACCTGTGTGCTAATCCCACAATCAACGGCGTCTCCACGGAGGGGTTTAGCATAAAAGCAACAGCTGCAGCGCTGCGCCGGTCACCCGGCAGAAACCCCAGGTCATCTGGCAGCGGTTTAATCAACATCCAAATCACAGCAGCTCAATTGAGCAGATTAAAGTCAATGTTTCCTTTCTTTCCCTTCTCTCCGGTGCTCGCAGGAAGCCTTTCACACTCACACTTTCAAGGCTGACATTGCATAGGAAGCAGTAGGGTCTAATGGGTCTGTCATAAAGGCAGAAATAGAGTAGATGTTATCCTCGTAGAGTTTGTCATTGGAGACCCTCCTAACACCGGACACATACTACACGAGAATCAAGCCAATTTTGGACCCAATTCCCCCGTCCCTACAATGGTCAGCAAAACCCTGATTTTTTGATAGTTCTAAAAATTATCTTTCCAGATATTCCTGCAGTGTGACGTATGTTAAAAGTGTTTTTTACATCCCCGATCTGCTCGGAAATCCATCCTGGGGAACGTGGGGAAGAACGATAGCCAATTGGGAATCAAGCTGACTGAAGTAGGAAGTCATGGCGTCCGCGGCAAATGCAAACGTGAAGCTTAAAGTACTGTTGTGCCTAACCTGAAACTTGTGAAATCTGGCAGAAACTTGCAAAATATCTTGCGAGACTCGCTGCCCGAGGACGTATCCTAACCTTAACTATTCAAGGTCAATGCCTAACCTTAACTATTCGAGATCAATGCCTAACCTTAACCATTTCATGAGAGTTTCCCAACTTGTGGGTTCACTTACAGTAACGACCATGAAGTAGTAGTAAGATAGACCTCAGAAATGGAGGACCATCTTGTTTATTTGTGGCAACAACACGTGTTATTTTTTTTTTCAGTCAGGACTGTTGTCGTTCATGAATGGAAACTGTTAGTGTGTGGTGTGCTGTTTTGATCAAATTGTTGCTCACCACACACTATAGGAACACAACTGTTAAATTTAACATAACATGTTTTTGTGTGGGGTCTCTCACATTTTCAACATATGTTAAGATTTGAAAGATCTTTTAGTGTGGGTCAGCCTTAAGACAATCCCTGAGGCCTTGCAGATGTTCTGCAGCAAACATTCAATGTAAATCACTTAAATGTCTGATTTACAATAATGGATGACTTTCTAATGCCAACTGTCATCATGGCTCTATGAAATTATAGAGGAAAAAGGTGAATGTCTGTCCAAACAGTATGAGTCAAACATACAATTTCACTTCCACCAAATGGATCAGACTGTATAAACAATAGCCGGATGCCAATTACGCTATAACTTGTCACTTAGTGCTGCACACTGTCAATGCCTGTGACTTATAGGGAATGGGGAATTAATGTATAATTCATGTACAAATAAACCATTCAATACAAAGACAAATTTGTCCCGGCGTCACTATGGTAAAAGATTGACACAATGGGTACGAGTACCTCCCTCGTGAGTGCGCTTTCTGACAAACTTTCTCCTGCCTTTTCAATTATAATGACTTTGGATCCAGCGCTGCAGTGGATGTCAAATGATATCTCAGTGGCTCATCTCCTCTCCGGAGACTCGTCGCTGGTGTAAATATGGCTTGTTTTGGGACGTTCCTCCACACTGTCGTGTGTTTGGTGTTGTGGTTGCAATTATGGCCGGGAAATATGTTTTTTTTTTTTCAATGACCACATTATTTCCCTTAAAAATATGTTTCTGGACACTATATTTTAGGCTGTCTATGAAAAAAAAAGCTTGAGAATGTTACAGTATGTGTGTGTGCGTGTAGCTGTTACACCATTAGACTAAGATCTGTCTCTTTCCTCTGCCAGGACCCATCTCCTTAACATGAACCCTTTTTCTCCTATGCAGTTTCATTCATGAGTCTTGGCTTCTCTCTCTGTCAAATGCACCTTTTCCTGATTTGCACCTAGATTTCTTTTTTTCCAAGTTTTCTTCCCCCTTGAGTGTCTTCATCTCTCTCCTAGAAATCACGTTGTGTAATTCCATCCAAATTACCAACATAATTAGGAAACATATCAAAATGGTCACACTATCAGCATGTGTTGTTTGGTTTCCCTTCAATATTCACTGCTGCAACACAATATTCTATTTTAGAATTTTATAGTCATAGTGGTGTAGCGCAAGGGTGCAGTATCTCAACAGCTATCGGATGGATTGCCATGAAATTTTGTACAAACGGTTATGGTCCTCAGAAAATGAAGCCTACTGACTTTGGGGATCCCCTGACCTTTCCTTTAGTGCCACCCACCGCCAACCTCTCACAATGAGTCTTAATTACTTAAGTGATCCCCTAACTTTCCATGTGGGCAACCATCTGGAGAAAATTTAAATTTGTCCACTACTTTGGTTTATGACCACATACCTGCAAAACGTATAACAATCCTATCAGCCTCAGGTGTACTTTCTCTTTAATGCTTATTGCAAATGTGAGCATGCTAACTTGCTGTACAATATGGAGGACAGAACCTACCAAAATCAAAAATAAATGAATGAATAAATAAATAAATATATAAATATGCCATTAAAAGTAGCAAAAATAATATTAAAAATAAATGTAGTCATTAATTAATTGATGAAATGTGACATAAATTGATACCTTTGTATTAATTCCCTTATTTAATAATAATGCTATTTATTTTATTTACTTAAAATAAATAAAAAAATAAATACATAAACAAAAGTAAATGCAAAAACAAATCAATCAATCTAAACATTCATAAAAATAAAGAAATAAATAAAAGTGGAAATTAGACAGAACAGTAAATAAATAAGGGAACTAATACAAAGGTAAATAAATAAAAAAAAAAAAGAAATATCAATTTATGTCACATTTGATCAATTAATTAATGACTACATATATTTTTTATTTTATTTTTGCTACTTTTAATGGCATATTTATTTATCGAGTCATTTATTTGTTTATTTTGGCAGGTTCCATCCTCCACAGAACTAAGATGGTGAACATGGTAAACATTATACCTGCTAAACAACAGAAAAAGACATTAGCATTGTCATTTTGAGTATGTTAGCATGCTGAGCATGTTAGCTTTTAGCTTAAAGCACCGCTGTTCCAAAGTGCAGACCCACAGAGCCAATAGCATGGCTGTAGACTGTGATGTGTTCCTTTTCTGCTTCCCCCACGCTGTTATCCATCAGAGCCTCATTTCCAGGTGAGAGCCACTGCCCCTCACTAGTTAGCACTGATGACATGCGGCCCCTAATCCTGGATGGAAGTTGAAATGTAAGCGCATTCTGGGTGATTACAGTGCTGCTTAGGACAAAAGGGGATCTGCATCAGGCATTGTAATGAGTCTCATCACCCGAAAAGGCGCAGCATGGGGGGACGAGGCAAAGTAGAAATCACAGTTTAGAGCCAGAGACAGATCCAATTCCCTTACCCTGTGTAATTACTGCGGATCAGGCTTTATCAGTGGCAGACATCAGCCCTGGGATCTCAGCAAAAATGAGCAAAGAAATGTTCAAGGGAAGCGAGCGGAGGGCGGAGAGAGCGTTCTTAAAAAAACACCGGCTAATGTTGAATGAGGGATTATCAGGTGTACGTCAAATATCGCGCTTCAAACAGTGCGGATAGGTAAGCCCTGAGAATTAAAGGGAGGCTGGCTAGTCCGTAGGCCCTTATCTTTTGTCACATGGGTTCTCTCAGAAGGACTGCTTTGATTGTAAGCTAAGGGTTGTCCAAATGCTTGTATTTCTTTTTTAGAGTTGATGAGATACAGTGGATCAAAGGATCACATGAGGAAGATATTCAAATGCAACGTACTTCTGAGAGATTCTTGATAATATTCCCTTGCGTGCATGAATTTGAAATTGGATATCTATTAATACTCACCAAAAGGGATACTTAACAAATTATCAAACATGATTATATGTCAATATGATATATACAGTAGCACAATATAATACAACTCACAGTTAGTCATGCTGTATCTGTGGCTTTCATCAACTGCTTCCACTGAAACTAATTGGCTGTTCAAATTGTGTGCGGCCACTGGCAGCAGGGGTACAGTGAAGAGTCGGGGAGTGGTCATGGATTTCACCATGAGGCAATGAAAAGCCTTCACAAAGCACAGAATCAGCACATAGCCGCTCAGTCTCGCTAATCACTATTCTCTCCTAAGCATACAAAACCACGGGGCTTGAGAGCATTTCACAGCAGTCAAATGAATGCATTAATGAATATTACATTCTCGGAGCTACCAGGGGTTGTCCCGGCTGTTACACCATGGATACGCATCTGATGTCTAGGAAAGTTGTCCTTGGCTGTGGTGTGATGAAGCTTATGAATCATCAAGGTAATATCCAAAGCAGGTGAACTAAGATTTCCTACAGCTTCTGGTGGATTCTGTTACGATTTAAAGTTTGTTCAAGTTTATTCATGTAGCACATTTCAGTAATAAGGCAATTCAGAGCGCTTTGCATAAAACAAAACTTTAAAAGCATTCTGAATGAGTGAGCGTTCAAATAAAAAAGTCATGGTCAGGCTGCATGTTAATGGAAATAGTAGCCATGGTATCCTCCATAGATTGTATATAAGAAGTGGACGTAGTCAGCGTGACATCACCCATTGGTTTGTGGAGTGCCGTTTTTAAGCCTCGAGTTCAGCCTTTTCGCCGTCACCATCTTGGTTGTTCAGTGGCGCATGAAGCCGAAAAGGCTTGACTTCTGTTCGGAAAAGTACCCGGATCTTCCGGCGAACTTCCGCATCCATTGGGACCATGGAACATGCGCAGTAGCGTCCGCTCGGTCACAGGGTCCCAACGTAACACCATTGTCATGGCTTGCGCTGTTGTCACGGTCTGGGTCTCATTCACATGAACGGAGGAAGGGAAATAACTCTGGATTTGGCTATTAGTGCATTTTACAACTTTAGAGTAGAACACTATTAGAGTGTTCAAACTGGGAAGTTGATATACCTAAAAAAAATTATCCGCTGAGTTACAGACGTCTCTTTTCCAATGTAAGTGTGGCCCGGGCCCAACAGCCAATGGCAAGGCCTCACCTTAAAATATCGGTTCAATTTATCTATGCAGTGGATTTTACTGTAAGCCGACAACGCCACCTAGGAAATAATTTAGAGCCTAGGACTCTGGAAGATTCAGGTTCTTTAAAATCAGGGGAGCAGAGTTAAAAACCAGACAGAAGTCTAAAAGCAAATTAAAACCAGATTTATTACAAATAAAATAGCATGCTACTAAATGAATGAATAATTTAAAGGCTAAAAGGAATAAAATGATGCTAGCAGCAAAGTTAAAACCCTATAAAAAGTCCAAAGTAGCAGTCCAATCCGATCCAGAAGTCCATTCCACTCCAACACAGCTCTCTAGTCCAGTCCAGTCCAATCCAGCGGCTGCTCCGTTTTCCGCGTCTTGGTTTCCTCCCGTACTCCTACCACGCCGTCTGCCCGTCTCGCAGCTCCGTCCGAATCTGTGGAACAACAGAGACACCAGGGCCAGTAGTGTGTTCCCCTCTGCTAATTTGCCACAAACTCCTGCTACGAGCTCTCCTGGCCTGTCTCACTGTGCCCGCCACTCAAATGTGCCAAAGAGTACTCACGATCTTCCTGGGCGGCAGACGTCCAACTGCCGACCCAGGCCTGAGTAAATCTGCGTTGGCGGGTACGATGTGCTGCAGCACGCTGGTCACTGGGCTGGTAGGTCGTAGTCTGGAGAGCTGTTCCGCTGCTCCGCCGTTCCTGGACTGCTTCTTTGAATGAAAAACCCCGCGCTGCTACAAGCCGCTCCCTCTTTTTCTCCTCTCAGTCTGTGTCGCTTCGCGCTGATTGCGTGTGGCTGGCCACACCTGTTGCTCATTCTATAATCAGTCCCCTTGATTGGAGGTATGGCTGTCCTAGGGTCATGGCTCAGTTCATAAAATCTCAAATAAAACACACTTCAATCTGTATATTAAAAACAACCCAAACAATTAAAAAGTAGGTAAAAACACAACAACTCAGATGCCAACATGCAGGGATAAAACATGCAGAATAGAATAAAAACAAATCAAATTACCATAAAAACATGCAAAAAGGCATTTTTGACCCCGTCACACTCCCCCATGGCTAAAGGTTGTCAGTCTCTGCAACAGTTCAAGATCTCCTGTCGGCTTGATGTCCATTGTTCCCAACCCAACATCTACAGGGAGCCTCAAGTGTCGCCCAAACATAAGATATGAAGGGGCAAACCCTGTGGCACTGTGAACTGTATTGTTATAAGCTTGTAATAGCTCAGGTAAATGTTAAGGCAATCTGGTCTGTTTTTCTGTCTCGAGTGTGCGCAGCATACCCAGCAGTGTCTGATTCATTCTCTCTACTCTGCCATTTCCTGCTGGGTGGTATGGGGTAGTACGGCTCTTTTGGATGCCATACAAGTCACAAAGTTGTTTCATCAAATCAGATTCAAAATTTGGGCCTTGGTCTGAGTGGAATCGTGCTGGGCAACCAAATGTTTGATTGATATGGGCCCAGATTGTACGTACAGTAGTCTTTGCAGTTTGGTCACGTGTTGGCACAGCCCAGGCATAGCGGGTGAACATGTCCGTCATAACTAGAATGTTCTGGTAGGCGTCACCTGGCCTACTGAGGGACAGAAAGTCTAACGCCACTACCTCCAAAGGGTATGTGACGTCAATGGGGTTTAAAGGGGCCCGGGGCTCAGCTCGATCTTTCTGAAGGCTACAGGTGACACATTCAGACTGAAACCCCCGTACCTCCTTGTCCATGTCAATCCAGAAGAAGTGTCGTCTTAGGCTGGTCAGTTTCCTCTCCGTTCCTGCATGGGCTGCAGCCTCATGATGGCGCCTCCACACCTCCGGACGCCTGGACACTGGACATACAATCTGAAACCGTAACTCATGCGTGTTAGGATCAGTGACTTTACGGCACAGGGCTCCTCCCTGGATACATAGTCTTTTACCTTTTCGCACCAGTCCGGCCGCACCGGTGGACAACGCTCTCCTTTCGTGCCCGCTTGGCATTTTGCCTTGTTCCACATACCTATTCACAACCGGAATGTCCGGGTCCGCCAACTGTGCAGCTTCCCACTCCTCACATAGGTCCTCCGGCGTGTGGTCCAGTCCAGCCGCTGCCACTGCCAATGTCGAGACGCAAGCTGTATTATGGGCCGTCCTCTCCGGGGGTCTTGGGGCTGTAGGGAACCTTGAGAGGGCATCCATCCGCATTGGTGTTTTCCTTTTCAGCTCTGTACTTGACCTCGAAATCGAAGGAGGCCAGCTGGGCCACCCACCGCTGCTCCACTGCTCCCAGCCTAGTGGACTGAAGATGAGCTACAGGGTTATTGTCAGTAAACACCACAAATTTGGCTCCGGTCAAATAGTCTCTGAACTTCTCTGTGACGGCCCACTTCAAAGCCAAAAGCTCCAATTTAAAGGAGCTATAGTTTGCATCATTACGTTCAGTGGGGTGCAAACTCCGACTAGCATATGCTATCACTCGCTCTTTACCCTCCTGGACCTGTGCCAATACTGCTCCCAGTCCCTGGTTGCTTGCATCTGTATACAGGATGAATGGTTGAGTAAAGTCAGCATAGGCCAATATAGGAGCCTGGGTCAGTGCTTCTTTCAGGGCCTCGAATGCTACTTGGCACTCAGTTGACCAAGTCAATGTACGGGAGCCTAATTTCTTGTCATTAGGGATGCCAACCATCAATGCATTTAAGGGGCGTGCAATTTTTGCAAATCCAGAGACAAAGCGTCAGTAGTAACCAGCCAATCCCAGGAATGCTTTAAGCTGCTTTGCTGTCGTGGGGACTGGCCAATCGGTAACAGCAGACACTTTATCTGGGTCAGGCAGGACCCCTTTTTGGTTAACTACATGGCCCAAAAACTTATATACCTAAAAAAAATTATCCGCTGAGTTACAGACGTCTCTTTTCCAATGTAAGTGTGGCCCGGGCCCAACAGCCAATGGCAAGGCCTCACCTTAAAATATCGGTTCAATTTATCTATGTAGTGGATTTTACTGTAAGCCGACAACGCCACCTAGGAAATAATTTAGAGCCTAGGACTCTGGAAGATTCAGGTTCTTTAAAATCAGGGGAGCAGAGTTAAAAACCAGACAGAAGTCTAAAAGCAAATTAAAACCAGATTTATTACAAATAAAATAGCTTTACCTGGCGGTGAAATAGCTTACACTTATCAGGTCGGAGTTTCAGGCCATGCTTCCAAAGGCGCTCAAACACTTCATCCAGGTGTTTCAGGTGTGTGGCAAAATCTGGGGAGTAGACAATAATATCATCAAGGTACACCAACAAAGATTCAGTTATTTGGCCACTGAGGCATTGCTGCATCAGGCGCTGGAAAGTTGCTGGTGCATTGCAAAGGCCAAATGGCATGCGCTGGAACTCAAATAAGCCTACTGGGGTGGTAAAAGCAGTTTTCTCACTGTCTCTTGGATCTACCTCTACTTGCCAATAGCCACTAGCAAGGTCTAAGGTTGAGAACCATTCTGCCTTCGTCATGGAGGTGAGTGTCTCTTCGATTCTGGGGAGGGGAAAGGCATCTTTGTGAGTGACAGAATTTAGTTTCCTGTAGTCTACACAGAATCGCCAACTTCCGTCCTTCTTCCTCACCATGACAATGGGAGCAGCCCAGGGGCTAGAGCTCTCTGATACAATACCCCCCTGTAGCATACCTGACAACAGGGCTCTCATCTCCTTGTACAGCAGCGGGGGTAAGGGCCGGAACTGTTCCCTTATTGGATTAGCATCCCCTGTAGGAATCTGATGTTGCACAATGTTTGTCCTGCCAAAATCTTCATCATTTGTAGAAAAGACTTTCTCCCACCTTTGAAGAAGAGCTGTCAGCTTACTCTGTTCCTCCTCGGTAAGGTCAGAACGGTCGGCCAGCCCCAACATGTCAAACACCGGGTCTTTTTCCATTTCATCACTGGCTTCTATCAGTCCAACCTCTACAACCCCATCGGCACCAGGCGTGAGGCTGACATCACGAGCACCATGGACGTCAACTTCCTCCACCTGGAACAGCCTGCCCAGCTTCTGGTAGCGTCCTATAGAGACTGGAAACTCATTGAGGTTACGAGCACGGACAGGGACTCTACCTTGTCGGACTGACGCCAGGGTTCTTGCCACTGCAACAGCACTTGGTTCGGGGAGGGCCTCAACAAGACCGCAGTAGTCCCGCCCCCTTGGCCCGGACCGGGCACGCCCCAAGATCACAACCTCACTTCTGTCTGGGACTACGACTCCTCGCCGTCGGGCAGGCCAAATATAACCCAGGAACCCGTCTTCTGTGGCCACTGTTGTTCTCCGGCATACTGCGAAGGCTTCCCTCCAGGCGTGCTGAAACTTGAGGTTATGACAAGAGAAAGACACGGGCCCCTCTGGTTCCTTGAACACAACATCCCAGCATGCTTTTACTACATTCATGCCTATGATAAGGGGGTTAGAGGAGAATTCATCATCCACAATAAAGACACCTCGCTCAGCAATCTTATGCCCCTCAATCTCAAAGTCCATCAAGGCATAGCCTAGGCAGGGGATCTTGAGGCCATTGGCCGCCTTCAGTTTTATAAAGGAGGGGAGCTCTTGGACAGCATACTCTGGGAATTCCCTAGCCAGCACACTGTGCCTCATTAAAGTGGTTTGGGAACCAGTGTCCAATAGGCCAGTCATCTTAACCCCTCCTATCACAACTTCAACATGTGGGCATTCGCCAATCAAAGCTGAGGTGACCCCTTGTGTTTCATTCTCACGCCCTAACCCCACTGCTTGGGTCTCAGCAGCAGGGGCAACTAGTTTAAAGCCGGTGAGGGCCCTGGTCGGTTCTTACAGAATCTAGCAATGTGGCCTGCTTTTTTACAACGTCTGCAAATAGGCTTACCATCAGAGTCCCAGACATTAGAGGAGGACGGGGAAGCATACGTGCGTTCTGGTTGATGTTGGGGGCTGGCTCCATGTGGTGGACTCCTAGGCTTCAGTTCCCGGATTAGTTCTTGAGTCCAATCTCTTAGCTGGTCTTTTAGCTCTGTCATAATTTCTTGCTTCAGTTCCTGCTTCCAGTCAACATCCTGGGAACGAGATCTATAGTTACTAGTGCCCCCCACAGCTGTGCAGGTTACCTCTGTCCTCCTATGTCCTCTTTGATCTTCCTCCAGCAGCCGGGCCTCCTGTTGTAGGGCATCAAAGGTCCCTTGTGGATGCTGGCGGACATGCCTCCTTACGGTTTGTAGTAGAGGGCCCTCTTCCAGGCCAAGCAGGAACTGCTCCTTCAGGTGGTCGTCAGTAGGGGCCTCATCTGGGTCGTGTCGCTGCAGCTTGCAGTGGAGCTCCCTCAACCTGAGAATATATGACTGCACAGGTTCACCTGGGTTCTGTTGGCACCTAAAAAACCGTGACCTTATTAGTGCTGTGGGGGTTCTTTCCCTATAGAGGCCATCTAGTGCAGTAAAGATTTTAGCTACTGTATCACGGTCACCCTCATCCAACACCTGAACCTATCTTTTAGCTAACCCGGTCAATGCCCCCATTAAAATGCTAAATTTTCGTGGTTCTGTTAGGCCAGCATACTCTAACATTCCCTGCAGTTGTTCCCTCCACTCCCCATACTTCAATTCAGAGTCTGGTCCCCCAAACTTAGGTACCCCTGGTGCACCGGGGTAAATAGGCATCATCATCATTTTAAACTTCTGTAGGTTTCAACTCTGCTCGTTAACCCTGATCCTGCCGACAACGCCAGAAATGTGGACCGGGCCCAACAGACAATGGCAAGGCCTCACCTTAAAATATCGGTTCAATTTATCTATGTAGTGGATTTTACTGTAAGCCGACAACGCCACCTAGGAAATAATTTAGAGCCTAGGACTCTGGAAGATTCAGGTTCTTTAAAATCAGGGGAGCAGAGTTAAAAACCAGACAGAAGTCTAAAAGCAAATTAAAACCAGATTTATTACAAATAAAATAGCATGCTACTAAATGAATGAATAATTTAAAGGCTAAAAGGAATAAAATGATGCTAGCAGCAAAGTTAAAACCCTATAAAAAGTCCAAAGTAGCAGTCCAATCCGATCCAGAAGTCCATTCCACTCCAACACAGCTCTCTAGTCCAGTCCAGTCCAATCCAGCGGCTGCTCCATTTTCCGCGTCTTGGTTTCCTCCCGTACTCCTACCACGCCGTCTGCCCGTCTCGCAGCTCCGTCCGAATCTGTGGAACAACAGAGACACCAGGGCCAGTAGTGTGTTCCCCGCTGCTAAGCTGCCACAAACTCCTGCTACGAGCTCTCCTGGCCTGTCTCACTGTGCCCGCCACTCAAATGTGCCAAAGAGTACTCACGATCTTCCTGGGCGGCAGACGTCCAACTGCCGACCCAGGCCTGAGTAAATCTGCGTTGGCGGGTACGATGTGCTGCAGCACGCTGGTCACTGGGCTGGTAGGTCATAGTCTGGAGAGCTGTTCCGCTGCTCCGCCGTTCCTGGACTGCTTCTTTGAATGAAAAACCCCGCGCTGCTACAAGCCGCTCCCTCTTTTTCTCCTCTCAGTCTGTGTCGCTTCGCGCTGATTGCGTGTGGCTGGCCACACCTCTTGCTCATTCTATAATCAGTCTCCTTGATTGGAGGTATGGCTGTCCTAGGGTCATGGCTCAGTTCATAAAATCTCAAATAAAACACACTTCAATCTGTATATTAAAAACAACCCAAACAATTAAAAAGTAGGTAAAAACACAACAACTCAGATGCCAACATGCAGGGATAAAACATGCAAAATAGAATAAAAACAAACCAAATTACCATAAAAACATGCACGAAGGCATTTTTGACCCCGTCACATAAGTCTATGGGGAAAAGTCTTTTTGGGCCCAATGGCATCATGTGACGGACATGGAAGTTGTAGTACCGCCGTTTGGCCACTACGAAAATGGGGATCAACGATCAGCGCTCTTCCTGGGGGCTTGGATGGGACACTGCTCAATCCAGTCCTCCATAGAACTTCATATTACACGTTTCCATTTTGTAGCGGGTTTTAGCAGCTGACTTTGTTACTTTGTATCTGTAACCTGTTCCATGTTGGCAGAAGTGATCCCCTGTGTCCCTGTCCCTAGGCAACCATGACAAGACATTAGTCTAACTTTTTCTTCTTTTTTTTTTCTCAAATGCGGAGTGATACTGAAAGTGCAAAGAAATTAGCATTGCTATAAACCAATCAAATTGCTTGATTTGAGCTACCTGTTTTATAATGTACTGTATATAATTTTATTTATTAATGTTAGTTCTTCATACATGAAGTAGATGCTAGCTTTTTTTCTGTTATGATTGACAATCTATTATTGTTCATACACCTGTACAGGATTGCCCAAGCTTTGCATTAATACCTTCAGACAGAAAACACTCCAGTTTATACATATATATAACTTCCAAAGGCAATATCATTTTAATATCATGCTCACCTTTTTCTTGCACCAATTCCCTTCACAGGCATATTTGCTTCTATAGAGAGCACAATGCATGAGAAAGGGGACAGCGGGTCACCTGCTAGTAATTCTCCAAATATGCAGGCTAAGAAGAGAGGATGTGCAAGGAGAACAATAGAAAGTAGGTTATAAGCTACAGAATCGTGAAGAAAAAAAACAATAGCAGTACAGTACATCCAGTATATGTTTTGTGGTACCTGACAACACAACCTGCCAAGATTTTCTGTTTCCCTTCAGTGCAACAAATCCCTGTGCAACTGCTTTTCATGTCTAACCTTTCTCAGCAAATTATCGTTTCAGTATGTGGTTTTAGACCACAAACGGTACAACAGTGCAGTCACATAAATGAATTTTAGTTGAAGACAAAGGAATGCAATCAATTTTGCAGATTTGTCACTTCCAAACTGTATTAACAATTAATATGCATCTATTTTGTAGCAGCAAATTTTGAGATTGATTTATAAGACTGGATAAGATATGCACTAGACTCAAAGCTTTTCATTTGGTTGTTTCAAAAGCTGAATAAGGAAACACAAAGAGGGAATTTTATACTAAAATGTGTCACTTTTTGAAGCCTCATATTAACTTTAGATAAAGTTTTGACTACATTTTTGCACAGAATGAGAACTTTAGATTTTGTCCCCAATCAGTTACTTTGAAAGCGCTTTTGGAAGGGGATTTCTTATTGACCAGTATGTACAAAAGGAATGATTTCAACAAGCAAAAGCTGTATCAATGACTATGTTTATATATACACTAATATTACACTATTATTCCGAATATGACAATATTCCAAATTTGATTGTAAACAGCATATTCCATTTGGATATTCTGAATTAGGCCTTATTCTGGAGCATTTTCCGATTAAGACGTGGGATATCCTGATATTATTTGGGTTTTAGGAGCATTCTTTGAACATGTATACAGCACATTCAGAATATGAGTCTCAAGTGGGGTTTGTAGGAATTTGTGAACTCAAATGATTGTATGATTTAAAGGGAGAATTATGAATTATTATTGTACACAACTCAAACATAATTATTCATCCAGCGACATAACTCACAGTGGAGTATGTGATATAATAGGGAAATAGTCCTCCTTGTGGGCCACACAAGGTTGATTAGAGCTATGATGCTTATTAATATTAATTATGATTTTTCAAGGGCATAGGTCTTTTAAAGTAAAGTGACTGAGATGCAAGTACAAGAAAACACCAACACTTTTAATTACATACACATTTATTACTAATACTACAGCTAAAAGTACTAAACACTACAACTACAACATTTTACAAACAAGACACAATAGGGAAAGAGGAAACTGGTACACAAGGCTATGGCTACAGAATGACTCAAATTAATGATGCAGAGTTATCTATTTGTAGTTGGTAGGAGACACATGATAAACAGATGAGATGACTGAGAAGCAGCGAAGTCAAATCAATGGTACAATAGCCTAGTTCAGAATTGTCAATTGGAGTTACAAATTATGAAAGTACCAGGATTTTTAAAGCAAGTTGATGGAGGTTTTGTAGAAATACCTGCTTGCTCCCTGGTGTGGCTTCTCATGAAGAATGGAGTTACTAGAATGGGTAAGTCAGGTCAGGATTTGAGAAGTTCCCATTGGAAGAGAGCTCCTGGTTAAGGCTCTCCTTGCTTTCACTCCTAACTCATGACTTTAGATTTTGAGGTTTCACCTCCTACAGGTATTGTTCCGAATCACATCTTCAGACTAGCAAGGAGCAAACTCCCAACGAAATACAGCAAAAGTATAACACAAAGGTAAAGAACAGAAACAACAGCAAGCGATTTCTCAGATAAGGTTCTTTTAAAGTTCCGGTCTGCCCGACCAGAAGATGCATCCTGGCCAATCACAGGGATTACAGAGTTCAGTAGGAAGCAGAGTCAGTCTTCAAGTCATGAATGCTGTTTTTTTTTAATCAAGATTGTTACAATTTAACAATTGCATGTTTTCTAATTTTGTTTAGTCACCTCCCATGGCTCTTTTAGCCAGAGACGATGCCTCGGCAAAAGCCACAAACCTCCAGTGGAGCTCTGTGATCAGTGTCTTTTTTTCAGTTATTTCCCCTCTTAGATGCAATCCTTAGATTTGCTCCAATGTAGCCGAGCCACCTATAGCCACCCTGAGTTACCACAGTCCTGTCAGCAGCATGTGCACATACAGTATACTGTATAGCATCACTGTTTCTAACATTCTGTCTCCTTTTAGTCCTGGATGATTTCAGTTTGTTCAGCCATTCACCACCCACTGGCCTAAAACTGGAAAGTCCGCTGTGCCAGCAAATATAAATTCTAACATGACTCTAAATGTAATGCCTCCTGGAAAGCATGGGGACATTTATCCCAACTGTGTGTGTGTGCATGATGCTGCACCCCCTGTACCACACCACACAACTTCCTCGCTGTGTTACCAGTTGTCTTGTAACCATTTATTTCCACTCCATAATGGAAAGCCATGCTAATGAATATGAATTGAATTATCTGCAAATTCATTCCTGCCTCATATTGTCCTTTTTTTCCTCCTGGCAGTGACAACGTTTCCTCCAGCTCTTGGTGTACTGCCACGAAGCTCGGCCTGGTGGGCCGGGGGCTTCATATGCTGAGAAGGTCACGTCTCCTGATGATGGCTTTCATTGTCCTTCAGCGGCTCCTCTGACACTAATCTAGATGCATCAGTTTTAACGGCATTCCTCCATTGCAACATGCATCCGCGGAGATCAATCAATCCAGCCTGTAATTTCATCAGGATCTCTCTCTCTTGTTCCTCTACACCTCTCTCACCCCCCCCCCCCCCCCCCCCCCCCCCTTCTCCCTGTCACCTTCCCAAAGCGTGAGGCAGGCCATTCATCAACATTCCCATCGAGCATGGGTATTTAAAAATTGTTTTTAGAATGCATCGGCTGGGATTCCACGAGGGGTATGTGACACAACGTTGGTCAATGGATTCATAATGACTCTGTGTAAAGTCGTGTCATAAATATCACTCCGCCTCTCCCCGCTACATGATAGGTTATTCTTTTAGCAACGTGAATTCAATAAATCAAATAGAAGACATGGAATTGCTGAATATATGACTTACAATATACAACACTGTCAATACAAAGTACAAACTGTCCTATAACAGAAAGAGGAATAAAAACCCACATTTTGCTCGGCAGAGGTGTGCCTGCTATTGTACACACAAACTCCGGAAAATATGCTGATATTTGTGTCCTCTTTGTTTCTCCCCTCAGCCTCCCCCTCCTTCCCTCTTTGTCATGTGAAGCACACACCAGCTCCTCTGCATGTTTACCAATGACAAATGGAGGACTCGGGTCTTCAGGGGCACGGAGAGGAATCAGGTGCGCTCAGGCTGCGGGCCTATAGACTCCAGCGGCTGTAAGCCCAGGGGCCACCGGCAAAGGAGAGCCGTGATAAGTCCGGGCTGAAGCATGAATATGTTCACATGGGACGAGCAGTATAGGGAGACAATTGGCTGTATTGTTTTCTCCAGCCTGCTGTTGCATCACAATACACATTCCCAGCGTGCACTTCATGAAAATGGATTTAGTTATGGAAGAGGACATTTCAAGTCTCAAGTCTGAGTGGAAAGAAGAAAATTCCCAGTGTCCTGCACACCCGAAAGGCTGATTTCAATTGAAATTGAAATGCAGTTTGGTCTGTAAATAATAACAAAAAAGGATAGGGATAAAACAAAAAAAAATGCAAAAAATATTGACTTCACAGTTTCTCAACTTTTGTAAATGGAGAGTTTATGTATCTTGTACACAGTATATTGTGAGAGGTAGACGAAATATCACGAATACCTCACAAAATAGGACTTCACAGATTTACTAGCTATATCCTCACTGCTACAAAGGAGGAACATGTTAGGTTTAATGGCCATTAGAAGCCTTTTAAAGCTGTAAAAGAGATTGAGCAATTAGTGCTTTGATACGGGTCTTTTCAAAGCACCTTGAGGCAATGCACACAGCTCTAAAGAGGCCAAATGATCTACGTCTACATTACAGATACATCAGTTAAGAATATGTTCCCCAGTAATGATGGATATTGTCGGGGGAGATGGTTCTGACTTTCGAGCGGCGGTTTGCATTCGCATCTGTCTTCAACTGCTACAAATTGGACAGCAGCGTCATTTGCGAAATAAATGACTGGAAATTATACTTATCTTAAATGAGGTGTACACATATACTCAAGGACAGAAGCAAATAAAAACCACCTCCATGTTTTCTTTGCACTTGTCCCCAGCAACATTTATTTGTGAACTCATGAGAATAATTGCACCATTTCATTTAATGTTGTTCATTTGTTGTTGTTCACATTGCTGTGAATACCTTCATACTCGGCTATGGAACCCATCAGCCTTTAAAGAACAGTTTTTGTCCTTGGACAGCTTTTCATACAAATTCATCCGGTTGAGAGATTTTACATAAGAGCTAATGCTCTGTTTTGTATCTGCTAGCACTCACCCAATGAATGGCTGTTTGTGCAATCACCAGCTTTCCTCTCACTACTAACATACATTAACTTTGATCCGTCACTGTGTGTTCAAACTTTTCCAACACACCAGGTCACTTGTGGTTTCCCACCCCCCCTCATCTCCACCTCCATTTGTTTCTCACACTATGTTCCACTGCAGTCATGTCTCCAGCACAATCCCTAAACTTAATTGCTTGTCTGCACAGATAGTTACATGGTGATTTAGAGAAGGTAGCTCTCAGCTGATTACACAATAGTAAGAGATGGGTAGGATAGAATAGAGAGAATTAGAATCAGAGGACCTAATTTTCTTGCACACCTGTTGACACTGAGGCACATTACTAAATAGTCTTAAAGGAGTAATATGTAATCCTGACAGCTAGCGGTTTAAAATGGGTACTGTAGTCCAAATTCAAAACATTGGAGCCGTGTCCCCTCCACTCCTCTGGTGTGACTGATAGCAGTTAGCGTGTGTTAGCATCACGACGTTAGCCACTGGCCACTAGCAGTAGTGTGTCTCAAATACTCGCTGCCTTGATAACCCAGCTGCACACGGACCACAGAGAGATGTGCTGAGGGTTTTCAGGTTGTGTAGAATCTAATGTTGTTATCTCTGTTGATCCAGTTTGTTAGCTTGCTTCCATGGCTGCAGAAGGCTGTGTTTGTGTACCAATCTGTTTCATATATGGCAATGAGGTGTCAAAATGTGCAGAGGACAGATCACACAGACCCAAAACAAAAACAGACGTTCCGGACCGGAGTGGAAATTTCAAAGGAGAACATACTGGCTGTAGCATTGTTGGCGGGGAAGCCAGTATTTCAATTTAGTTTCCTTAATCCCTGATGACATATCATGGTCATTTTATTTATTACAGTAAATATATTACATATTGGTCCTTTTAAAGGTGCAGTGTGTAGGATGGGGCCCTCTATAGCGGTGAGGCTGCAGATTGCATCAACTGAATCTTCTCCCATGTGCCGAGCGTGTAGGAGAACTACGGTGGCCGATGTGAAAAATGCGAATATCCCTATCTAGAGCCAGTGTTTGGTTTGTACCTTCTGGTGTAGAAACATGGCAGCAAGCTCAGTAAAGAGGACCCGCTCCATATGTAGATATAAAAAGCTCACTAACGTAACGAAAACATGATTCTTATTTCCAGGCGATTATACACTAAAGAAAACATACATATTAAAATGTAGCTTAGTGGGTTCAGCGTGTCGTCCTTTAACCGCAAAGTTGGTGGTTCCTACTATCCGCATGTTGAAGTGTCCCTGAGCGAGACACTGAACTCCATGTTGCTCTGCAGGTGGTTCACAGCAGCTCACTGCTCCGAAGGATGGGTCAAATTTCATATGTACCTATATGTATATGATTAATCTAATAAAGTTTAAGTTTATATTACATTTCTGCTAATAGATCCCCCTAAATACTACACATTGTTCCTTTAAATGTGTTAATGCTATTTGATAAAACTCACCCACCTAAAAAAAAAAAAACAGCATGTCTACAGTGGCAGTGCGTTGGATATTAATCATAGGACCAGAGAACATTAAGCCCTGTTCAGCAGAGAAGTCCAAACACAATTCTCTCTGGATAATCAAAATAGTATTTTCTGTAGTATAAATTGTATTATTATGAGGAGCGCTCCATTTATGCAATCATCCAACAGCTTAAGCAAGCAATTGCTTTTATGGCAGAGGCACACAAGGAGACAGTGGTGTGATGAAACAAATAAATATATAGAAAAATAATTGAGGACAGAGGGTGAGGGCAAAGGCTACCGAGGATCTTCCTGGACCAAAGTATCAAGTGTGGAGTCAAATCAAATCAAATCAAATCAAATCAATTTTATTTGAATAGCCCAAAATCACAAATCACAAATTTGCCTCAGGGGGCTTTACAATCTGTACAGAATACAACACCCTCTGTCCTTGACAATGCAACCCTCACATCGGCTAAGGAAAAACTTAACCACAAAAAAACCCTTTTAACAGGGAGGAAAAATGGAAGAAACCTCAGGAAGAGCGGCAGAGGAGGGATCCCCCTTCCAGGATGGACAGATGTGCAATAGATGTCGCGTGTACAGAGTAACCACATAATGAAAACACAACATAGACAATTCATGACAAAAATGAATACATATAATGTGAATATATGTGAGAAGGTGGATCCAGGAGGATGTCAAGCAGCTTCCAGGCGACGCCAAACAGATAGAGCCAGAGCAACACGACCTCCTCTCCATGCCAGATCGATAGAGCCAGAGCAACACGACCTCCTCTCCACATCACGATAGATAGAGCCCGAGCAACACGACCTCCTCTCTACCATGCACCACCAGAGAGTCAGAGCAACGTCACAGAGCGACTGATGGTCCATCACGGAGAAGCCTGATTCAAAGGAGAGAGAGGGGAGAGAGAGAGAGAGAGAGAGCGAGGCACACAGCAGTGCTTGTGGGACATCAACAACAGAGGGTTATAGAGAGGCAGCGGCTTAAAATTAATAATGTTCTCGTCGGCAGGACTGCTAGGCTGAAATAATAAATTGAGACTGAGACCGACCCACCAGCTAACTAATTGAAAGTTAGGGCAAAAAGATGGGTTTTGAGTTTGGATTTAAAGACCTCCACAGAGTCTGACTGTCTGATGTCTATAGGGAGGTTATTCCAGAGGAAAGGGGCTCGGTAAGAGAAGGCCCTTTCGCCTGCTGACTTCTTTTTCACTCTGGGGACAGACAGGAGCCCTGTATTCTGAGAGCGGAGAGTCCTGGTTGGAGTATAAGATTTAAGTAGATCAGACAAGTAGGAAGGGGAGTACCCATTTACAATTTTATAGGTCATCAGAAGCACTTTAAAATCTGATCTAACATGGATCGGGAGCCAGTGTAATGAAGCTAAAACTGGTGTAATATGGTCAAATTTTCTAGTTTTAGTTAAGATTCTAGCTGCAGTGTTCTGAACCATTTGAAGGCTTCTGGTACTAGAACGAGGCAGACCTGAGAGCAAAGCGTTACAGTAATCCAGTCTGGAAGATACAAAGGCGTGGATTAGAATCTCTGCATCGGCCATGGATAAAGAAGACCTGATTTTAGCGATGTTGCGTAGGTGAAAGAAAGCGATCTTTGTGATGTCTTTAATGTGCTGATCAAAAGAGAGAGTTGAATCAAACATGACGCCAAGGTTCTTAACTGTTGAACTCTGGGATATCACACAGTTATCTAGAGTTACTGTTACCTGGTCAAATTTATGTCTGTGTCGAGCAGGTCCAATGACCAGCATCTCCGTTTTATTCGAATTTAGGAGCAAGAAATTACTTGACATCCAGTTTTTCACCGCAGACAGGCAGGCCTCTAATTTAATAATTTGTGATCGATCCTCCGCTTTTATCGGCAAATACAGCTGTGTATCATCAGCGTAACAGTGGAAATCAAGTCCATAACTACGTATAATTTGGCCCAGAGGTGCGATGTATAGGGAGAAGAGCAGAGGGCCAAGAACAGAGCCCTGAGGTACGCCATATTTCACCTCAGAGAATATTGATGTCGAATTATTAAAAGAGACACACTGAGTTCTTTCAGATAGATAAGATTGTAGCCATGCTAGAGCAAGCCCAGAGATGCCAAATGTGTTCTCTAGTCGGTCAAGGAGTATACGATGATCAATAGTGTCAAAAGCTGCACTTAGATCCAGCAATAAAAGTACCGAGGTGGAATCTGAATCCATGTTTAGGAGCAGATCATTTACGACTTTAGTAAGCGCAGTTTCGTTGGAGTGGCAGGCCCTGAAGGCAGATTGAAAGGGTTCGAAAAGATCACTAAATAATATATGGTCAGAAAGTTGCTGAGACACCACTCTTTCTAGAACTTTAGAAAAGAATGGAAGGTTTGAGACTGGTCGATAGTTATTTAGAGACCCTGGGTCCAGATGCGTTTTTTTAAGTAGAGGTTTAACAATGGCTGTCTTGAAACTAGTGGGGACAGTACCAGTCGTAAGAGACACGTTGACAATATTCAACATTGTTGGTCCCAGCCATGGCCATAGATCTTTAAAAAGTTTAGCTGGTAAGGGGTCGAGGAGGCAGGTGGTAGGTTTAGCAGCGGAGACCAGTTTAGACAGAGTTTCAAGAGAGACGGTCTCAAAATGTGTAAAGACAGAGGCTAATTGGGACTCGACGCACGGAGATTGCATTGCAAAATTTACAGATGTAGCTGGGAGCGAAGAACTAATTTTATATCTAATCTCATCTATTTTTCTGCAAAAGAAATCTAAGAAATCATGTGCTGTAAAGGATGAGCTATTAGTAGTCGGCTGTTTTTGGGTGAGTTTGGCTACAGTGTCAAAGAGCAATCTAGGATTGTGTTTATTGTTACTGATTAATCGAGAGAAATAAGCTGTTTTGGCAGCGGACAGAGCACGCTTGTAAATTAAGACACACTCATGCCATGGTAGGTAGTTTACTTCCAGTTTTGATTTTCGTCATTTGCGTTCCGATCTCCTGCAGGCTTGTTTAAGAGCACGTGTTTCATCATTAAACCACGGTGTAGACCTCTGTGACCGTCTGGTTTTAGTAGTAAGAGGTGCAACTGAATCTAGAAGATTAGAAAGGGCTGTGTTTAAGTCATTAGTACAGTTTTCAACAGGACCTGTCGCTGTAATGAAAGGAGCCAGAACCACAGGTAGTCGCTCACCAAGTTCAGTTATAGTCGATGGACCGATATGGCGAGTGGTAACTACATCAGCACCCGTATTACGTGGACAGGCAGAAGAAGTGGACAGCAGGGCCTCCGTCCTCTCTCTCCCTGAAGTGCTACTGCAGTGGTCCTTTTTCTCTTTCTTTCACCTTGATGAAACATATTAAAGTAAAGAGGTAGAGTAGGATTTATTATGACAACCACATGCCTGAGCAATAAAGGAACATTCCTGTATTTCCAAGGCTGAATGAGATTGAAATTGAAACACTTTGACCAGCTCTTGGCTGCCACCGAGATTATTCCAGGTGAGCTCTTTCAGTTAAGAACCCAAAGGAAAAAAAAGTACTTTTTTTGCACAACCCTGGTTCTTTCAGCCAGTGGCTTGATTAGCTAATATCCCACAGTGTGGTTCCCTCCAGGTCTGCAGCATTTCCACAAGGAAACACCGGTCCTCCCACACTCTGCCCATGGGCCTCCTATTTCCCTTTGTACTCCCCGCTGAGCCACACTTAACTCACAGGTGCTGCTATTGTTGTATTATTGGGCCACATTAACTGCATATGATTGAAAATGACTATGCAAATATGACCTGAATGCAGCCTTTTACTTTATTAAACCAAAATACATGTAATAGACATTATTAAAAGCAGTTACTGGGTTAATATGTAAATATACTTCTGCTGGGATAATTGTGGTGAGCTTTAAAAGCATAATTTGTGCACACTGCATTGTTTAATTATATATGTAAAGAGAATAGCGCTACAAGTGACCCGTATCCTGCAGTGTAATAATGATTGACAGGAATTGTATTCATGTCTAGTTTAGAAAAGAGGTCTAGACACAGTCACCTACAGGTTCAGCAGCCGCGTTTGCTATCCATGTGTGTGCGTGTGTACAGTGTGTGTCACTGCCTAGCAACAGTTTGGTGGGGGCCATGAAGTGACTCAAGGGGTGGATGGCTCAGTTAGCAAGTTATGGATTTCAATACATGGATGATACACATTGCAGGAGATGATTTCAAGGTCCTCAAAAACGTTCAATTTATACATTAGTGCTCACTTCAATGCGTTATACATGTGAGACCATCATTAATTAAAGACAAACTAGACGGCTGCAACTGCACTCAATTCACTCGACAATTTGTGACCTGATCATTTGCCTTACAATAAACCAAAATAACTTTGTGAAAATGGCATTTGTGTTAAAAAAACACTTCAAAAAACACTTTTTGTGAATACCTACCCTGGGCCTGATGCCAGTGTGACCACACTTGAAGAGAATGGGGCAGATATCAGGATATGGCCGTGATCATCACAGATGGATGGGCTGTCATTACGTGTTTACACCCTTCTCAATCACAAGAAAACTGATCCGGTGTGTTTGCAACTCCCTTGATATAGCAGCTTACAGAGACTGTCCTCACCAAAGAACCAACCGCATTGGCCGTTGGTCAGAAAAAGAGACATTTATGCTGCACCCAAACTTCAGGCATGAGAGTAATTACTGTCTTTTCACATACTCTAATACTTTCTTTCTAATACTCAAGTCGAGTTGGACACATTCATATGAGACAGCTGGTACTCTGGTTGTCACCTTTAGTGTAGTCTATAGTCTGCATAAACCCAAAATAGTAAGTGGTGTTTAAAAATCTCATTAAGTCAAGTTTTATACCAGCCTGGTCTCACCAAATAGCAATTTGTAAATAATTTTGTGTGCAATATCAACAGCGTTGTTGCTTTTTGCGTGTCATTTCACACCATGTAGTCTGTACTGCCTGCCATGTAAATTCAGAGAAAGACTGCTTACATTGGGTGGGAGAGGACGTGGATGGGTCCAAAACACAGGACTTTCAACAAGGAGACCGGTGTTCGAGACCAGTGTTTGTGTCCCTTTGAAGTTATGTTAGTGGTGGCTGTGATGTGTATTCCGTACTTACAGTATGTAACGTTTATGTACGTATTTAACTTTGTTTATATACTTATTTTAAGCCCAACCATGGTGTTTTTCCTAAACCTAATTCAGTGGTTTTGTTGCCTAAACCTAACCGTGACCGTTTCATGGTAACGAAGAGCTGTTAAATGACGTGAAAAGCCTATCTTATCATGATACGCGGAATGTCCTTAAAATGTTGTGCTAAACACTGGACACTGAAACACTGGCTGAAAGTAAACCAAACCTGTGATCACTGATTATTGATTGGGAACATACATATGTGATTTTATGTATGATGTCGTATTGTGTATTTTTTTTTATTTTTTTTTTATTAAAAGCCTAACCAGGGACAAGGTCTGCAAATTAGCTATGACTAAAAGTCCTATATACATTGCATCGGTTGCACTTTAATTAAGTGTAACAATGCCTACATGTATCCTTGAGTCCAAGCGGACTTTTGCGCCAAATTTGAAGAAATTCCCTCAAGATGTTTCTGAGATATCACGTTCACGAGAATGGGATGGGCAGACGGACAACCCTACATAATATAATGCCTCCGACCATAGCTACTGCCAGTGCAGAGGCATAAGAAAATGTTTAGGGGGGAGTTTGTCTTGGATGGTCTGGTCAACAAAGTGTGTTACTTTGGCATGAGAGACCATGGATCACATCCTGTCTTGTAACAACAGTAAGCATTGTTTGCTTCAAACCAAGCTATTTTTTCGAAACCTTAATGGTGACCACAATTGTCCGTCAAACTTCAACTTGCCTAAACTTGACCAAACCTTAACCATAGACAGATCAGGAAACAGCAATATGGGTGGTTTTGGAGGCTTCTTGTCAAAACTCACAGGACAATGCAAGATCTCCCCAAAATCCTGACGTTTTATCAGACAACTAGTTCGCCAGTTTATCCAAGGGCCAAAGTAATTATCAGACTGTCTTTAAATGTATTGTAAATATTTAGGGCAACAACCGTTGGTTAGTCAAGATAAACAAAATCCTTGATCAAGAAGCTTCATTGAGAGGACATTATAGTCCCGAACACTATTATCTATCTATGTTCAACTTGATGACATGTTAGTCCACCAGTTCTGATTATTATCCAATGTGGCATCATTGGCTGAGGTGGCCACTGTGGAGTGCAATGCTGAAACTGAGTCTTTGGTCACATGTAAGTCTTTTTCACAGGGAAATTACTCCTCAGCAAAATAACTATTAAGTTTTGATGAATGGTACCTTTTTGGGATTTTGGGATTAATTGATGATCAAATGTCCCAAAGGCTCTGCGGCACACTCTGAGCAGGTAATCATTTCTTTTTAGACAGCTCAAGGTACACCCAGGTGGTAAGGATGGGTAGTTTTTAAACTTCCATATGGGGAAAATGAAGACATTCACGCTGTCAAGCTGCTCCATTACAATCCTTCACTCTGCCGACCTTAACCCTCTCTTAATTAGCGCTCTGGTTCTCTTCTGTGGACCGCACAAGGATCCTTGGGTTGTGCTAGAAAACAGGGCTTTGTTATGGTGAGTGCTCACACAGTCAGTGGAGGACTCATCAATCCATGTGGAAACAAGACTTGGAGTCAATCCAGGTCCTGCAGAGTGTAATTGTATATGACACAAGGACACACTCACTCTAAAAGACTTGCAATATTCAAACCAGCCATTAGTGACGTTTACTACCCTTGTATTTATGGGTCCATTTTCCTGGCCAAACACTGCCACCATGCCCCGTTTGTACCAGAAAATATAGAAGTAATTACAGATAGATGACAGGGAAATATTTCAGTTATCTCAATCAGTGGTAAAGGTCAGAATTAGATTATAAGCAACAAAAAGTAGGCTACTATTTGTTTTGAGCAGTGAGGCTGTTGTCCTAACAAACCCGTTACAAGCATTTATGGAGCTTTTCTATTGGCACTTATGGCCACGTCAAGTCAAACCATGCATTGTCAATTTACCAGTTTTAGCGCGCTGAGATGGACAATCTCCGGAGTCGCGCCAATGTGTGCCTGACCCTCCTCAAGCGGGTTGTTGTGACGTCTCACCAAGCAGCGTAACATGGTTGTGATTGGCCCTGGTGCAAATTTATTTCTTGGGCCCGCGTCACAAACACAAGCGCACCCTTGTGCACATACACGCACATACATACAAAACCGCTCCAGTCAATTGCAAAGCAGACAATGGCTATGCCACCATGTAGAGGCTCAACATGAAACTCCCATCCTGCAAACCAGCCTTTGATCAGCACCACGGACAGCAGCCGAAGCGTTATTTTAACAGCCTGCCCTGGACTCAGTGGACCTCTGTTATCACAGACACATTTCAGTAGGTGCACATTTACCAACATATGAGTCATAACAATTATAGTGCTATATATTTAAATCCCTGAACCCACTGCATAATAACAAAAAGAAACCAGTACTCACCCATTAGATGTTTGTCCTACAGGTTTTGTGCTCCGCAAAGTCATTAACAACACTGCTTAAGAACCATGTCCTTTTTTATTGGAATGTCTTGGCCGTGAGCAAAGTGGCACGCTGTTTTGAGCTGAACTTTTGTCAGACACCCAGCTGTTTCAATTTATTCCTGTTGCTCGCACTGAAATCACCTCAATGGACGAGTAATGGCTGATTGGTGAAGCTGAAATGAGGAGTTATCCAAACGATACCTCTTCGTTTCACAACAAAAACCTAAATAAGGTGGCAGCTGCTGGAGGGAGATCGCCAGGGAGCTGAAAGTTTCCTACTGCTGTTGGCTATATTGTATGTAATTTCCAGTAAAACATGTGTTTTCTGTTTAAAAAGAACAAAGGTAGGAAGATATGTGGTTACGTCTCCAGTCTGATCTCAAGCTCACAGCTGATAGGTAGCCTACGTGGTTTGTTTACGTGACGTAACAGAAGTGCATATAACGGATTCAGTGTGGACACGGTGTAGGAAGAAGATTTTTGGGCCCTGACAGTTTCTGGACCCTGGTGCGTTGCACTGTCAATATTTACGCCACTGATCTCGCTGATCACAGTTGAAGTTTAGTTTCTCTCCTGCGTCCTGTACTTTCAGATATCTGCTTTATTTTACTGTTTCACTTTCAGCTCTATAGGAGTCGTGTAAAGTCACTGCTGATGAAAACCAAACATTTCCTGATTTTGCTGCTTCATAATGAAAGCTTTTAAATGACAAAATAACGTGGGACTTTTATTGTGAAGAATTTATAGGTAATGAAATGTGCTTATCACCGAATTAGCTGTTAGCGACTATTCTTCAATAAAATATTCTACTAATACTGCAGGAAGGAAGAGAACAAGCAGCAAAATAATGGGGGACTTTTATTGTGAAGAATATAGAAAATGTGTTTTGTGTTTTACAGCCGCTGCATTGATCACTAGTTAAAGCCATTAAGTGGGTAACCCTGTTGAGATGGAGATGCAAATCCCTGCCACGCTGGGCTCACGCGCCAAGTCAAACCGAGTCAAGCCAAGCCAGCACATGTATGGAAAAAGGTTTATATAAAAGGCTACTTTCATGATGGTTAACTGCGGCAATGGCCAATAACGCCACTGCAGCATGTTTGACATATTCAGAGACATGCTTATTTGCTTTCTTTTCAAGGCTGAAATCAGAATCAGGTTTATTTCGCCAAGTATATACATACAGTACATGGAATTTGGTTATATGCAGCTTTCTCAATTACGCAGAATAGAAATAACAGAGTAAAAAATACAATAATAAAAGTAAAAATAAAATGTCTATATACAATTCAAGTGTTCTGGAAGTTGTAAAAAATACAAATAGTGCAAAGAAATAAATCCTGGATGGATATAAATTACATGGACTGGATGATTATGTACATTTAAAGATGTCTATATACTGTATATACAGTGAGTAGGATTTATATTTACAGTGACAGTATATATTACAATATGTACAAAAAGTGACAGATGACATGTACACATTACAAAAAAAAGTGCATTAAAGACTGTGAATTATAATGTAAAAACGTGCATTATAGACTGTAAGAATAATAATCTATAACAGCAGCAGCGGATATTTGGTGTTAAAGGGTTATTGACAGTGTATGACTGATTAAGTGTTCATCAGAGTGATGGCCGGAGGGAAGAAACTGTTCTTGAGATGAAAAGATTGATAGCACGCTCATGACTGTATGGTAAACTAGTTTCCTTTGCTGTGTTTACGTGTTATATCCCACCTGAAACATTGATATGGGGAGAGATAATCAGTCTAATAAGAAGTATCTCTTGAAAAAGTTTAGATAATGTCAGTTTGTATGTGATAAAACAGACATAAAGTATGACAGATGCTACTGCACCAATGAAGGCAAATCACTACAGTCTCTCCTTAAAACTCTCATGAACCAGACCCCGGGGTACGCATCTTTCAGTTGATTCTGTAAACAATCACGGATACCTCTTGAATTCACTTTGCGTTCTGTCTAAACACACAGTCAGATTTCTGTCATTAGATGCAGGTAAATTGTTTGTCTGGCGGCGGATTGATCTCAGTGGTGAACTGTCATTTCATAGCTAAAGTTCTGTACTGTAATAGTTCTGTATCAACAGTTGAGATGGCTGGCAGGGGCACAACCCACGCAGCTCATTATTTTCAGTTAGCCCCACCCGGCTACCGCTTCGGGTCATACCGTCAGCCCATGAAAGCAGAGGCCATAGTGGGAGATTGCCTGTCTCCATACGCTTGTGTACATATGCTGCCATCACTGAGATCTAAGATAGAAAATGTTCAGACGTGTATGCATCTGGATCAAAATGTGCATAGTGACAATCGTGGGCATCTGCTAGATTTTTTTTTGTCATGCAGTATCTCATAACAACATAGCAAAATGTTGAAAAAAACAACAACATCCACACCAACAACAAATCACCTGTTCCTTCATTGGCTCGTGGCCTAACTTTCCACCGAATTCAATTAAAACCTGTTAAGTAGTGTTTGACTAACTAACAAACAAACAGACAAAAAACAAATTGAACTGACGCCACAACCTCCCTTGCGGAGGTAATTACGCACATAAACAGAGGCATGATCCATTTCAAAGAGACTCGTACAATGACGCATTTCAGACACCACAGTAATTCCTACCCGGCCTTCTGCTCACTACTTTAACCAACCACATTTGTAACATTATAACACAAATCCCTCCTCTGTCTCTCCTGTTCTCTCTCCTCCCCATCTCTCTCTCTCTCTCTGCCACTCTTCTTCCTTTTTTTCCCTCAGTGGAGACAATTAAAGTGTGGCAGGCCTTCATTTAACAAGTGATGTTTCACCTCGTAAGGATGAACACATGGCGTTCTAATTACTATCGGACAACACCGGGGCTTCCTCGCTGTTTTACTGGTTCTCCGATGCAGCCCTAATGTACCTGACAGAGTAGGCACACCAGACCTGAAATTACAGGGATTAATGTTTCCAAGACTAAACACTTCAAATGGGTTCTCCGATGTGAGTGCCATGCAGGGGAGCAGGCAGAAAATCCACTTACAGCATCATTGCTTTGGCATTATTCACTCTTGAAAGCGCAGCATGTTTCAGCAAGCTTCGGTGATGAATGTGCGCTCCTTGCCAGGCAAACTTTAATTTGGAGTGTTTAGTGTGAGCTACACAATAATTGTCAGGATAAGGGGACGGCAGAGTAGGAGGTCCAAAGGATGGTGCCTTGTAGTTGAAGGTAAGGAGAAATATGAAATGGCTTCTTTGATCTACCTACACTGCTTATTATTGAATGAACTGAATACTTATACTAGTTTAATAAAATATTTTGATAGCAGAATATGAGGTGTGAGGGGACCTTTTTTTATTATGTGAACTGGCCCTCTAAAACACTTATACCAGAAGGTGAAGCTTTTTTTTATTTACACATTTATACAAAACACATGATAAGAAATATAAAACCTGTGCAAGCAGCACTTGGTCCAGGTACACCTTGAAACGAAAAAGGAAATTCACTAAATACCTTTCATACCAAGAGGAGGTGAACCCCTAGTGTGGGTCACAAACCAGGGCTGAAAAGAATGAATATGCTAGTTATCAAGTCTGCTGACAACAGCCACAAACTGTGAGTGTAAGGGTTCAAACAACAAGCAACTACTATTTGGTTCAGCACATTTAAAGCTGCTATAATCCACAATGGGTCACATGAATAAGTATACTGAAATATTATAAAGAGTATGTTCTAGAACTGCTCAATATGAAAAGTGCCCTGAGAAAACTTCTGTGATTTGACGTTGTATAAATTAAATTTAATTGAATTATATAACGTTGTCGTTCATAGTGATGAACTAATTGATAATTATCACCTATCAACTCTGCAGGTCCCTTCAGCTCAACAGAGTGTTCCAGCGTAGTTCAACTCAACTTGTTTTCTGGCCCGCAAATGTACTGTTTCACCATATTTTCACTCCCAATGCGTCAAATTATTTTCACTCCCAACGTGACAAACACCAACGCTTGCTCAGTGGCCCTATGCTTCACACTATGGCGATCTAGGCCACAATGCACTCCCTCCGTTGTTCCTTTGCAAAATGTTGAGCCTCACCCTTGTTGAGTTCATCTTGGCTATAGCTTGTCCATCACATTTCTGCGCCAGGTCATTTTTAGTCTTTTTAATCTTTTGTTTTTATCCGTAGTATTCCAAGGTTAAGATCTTGTTGGAAAAGAGTATGCCATGTAGCATTCTCAGGCATCCATTGTGGTACGCCTCAATGCTTTTCACTCTGCGTACTCTAGCCTGTTCGTAATTCTCTGAGATATATGGGAGGATGTTCACTGTGCATTTAAACAGTGTGAATCAGTTGCATTGATGGCTGTAAGGAAACTAAAAGAAGTACCACTGCTGTAATAAAGTTGTTCTTCGCCAAGAAAACAGCTGCTACATAGTTCCATGTGGGTGAGTATCTTTCTTGGATACAGCAGCATAATAGAGACAGGACTGTGGTCTGTTTGTCCCTACGGGAGTAAAAAGTCCAATTCAGATACAATTTGTGCCGAGTGGCCATTATCAACATGCTGAGGGGGTGTGTACAGTATATTACACACTGATTATATCATATTTTGATATCCGCAAACTGAATTAGAATTAAGGTCATCCCCTTGTAAATAATGTTAAATCGTCCTCAGGTCACATTAGTCACAGACCGCTTTGCATCCACTGCAAAAGTTTGGATTATAACACTGACATCCAGCACAGGGTTTGGAGAGCAGCGGACACAATGTAGACCAAACCAGTCTGAAGAAGCATCTATCGGCAACTAATTAATTCACCATTTAAATTTAATTTTACTTATGTGTCCCATTGTACAGTGTTATGTGAAGAAACTGGTAACATGTGAAACTAGCTTGTCGAGAAGGAGGATAAATAACGCTCCAAATTTACGCTTAATTTTGTCGAGGAAAAACTGGCATGGCCATTTTCAAAAGGGACCCTTGACCTCTGACCTCAAGATATGTGAATTAAAATGGGTTCTATGGGTACCCACGAGTCTCCCCTTTACAGACATGCCTACTTTATGATAATCACATGCAGTTTTTGGCAAGTCATAGTCAAGTTAGCACACTGACACACTGACAGCTGTTGTTTCCTGTTGGGCCTGAGTTTACCATGTTATGATTTGAGCATATTTTTTTATGCTAAATGCAGTACCTTTGAGGGTTTCTGGACAATATTTTTCATTGTTTTGTGTTAATAATTGATTTGCAATAATAAATATATACATACATTTGCATAAAGCAAGCATAGTTGTCCACTCCCATGTTGATAAGAGTATTAAATACTTGACAAATCTCCCTTTAAGGTACTTTTTGAACAGATAAAAAATGTGTGAATAATTTACAATTACTCTCGATTAACTATGGACAATCACAAAATTAATCGCAATTAAATATTTCAATCGATTGACAGCCCTAAAATAAACATAACTTAATGTAAGTTATTAATGTGTTTTTTGATGTTGAAAAATATATGCTTATATCAATGAAACAGAGGTTAAACAGTCCCATAGTTTCAATCATGGGCTTCTCTTTTCTATTGGAAGGAGGACATGCAAATAATTCTGGGTTTTCACTGTGATGCGGCTATGGGCATATACCTACCTCATATTGAATTTGTATACTATTCATACCTAAATGTGCGTATGATCACCATTTAGTAGGCCAGACACAACTCCAGAACTGGTACCCCAGTCAGAGGGGTTGGATGGTTTTAAAGCCACGTGGAGTCAAACGCATGATTTCCATCAGTTTCACCCAGGTGGAAACGGGTCCTGTGGATCAGTGGTAGGCGAACAGAGGGCACGGTGGGAGGCAGCTGCTTAGATCCATCTGGTGTGTTGGAGTCGAGCTGGGGTAGGATGGGGGGTACAGGTGTCAGATCTCATCAAGAACTTGTTCCAATGTATCGGCCTTATCCATCTCCCACTCAAGTCCCACTACTCTGTTCTGTCCAGTCAGTCTGCTGTATGTTACTCTCCGTCTTAGTTCTGTAATTGTCTTTACACAGCATCTTCCTCGTCAGCTCCCTTTGCACATGTTTATATTTTCATCCCTGAAGGCTTGTTTATGTTGATTTAATAGTACTTTGTTTTTAGGAGTTGGGGGGAGTAAACACGGAATTGATGCAGTCTCTCATGCAGCTTATAAAGCCCATCAGTGTCCTCCTTGTGCATATCATAGAATATTTCCCAATTTTCTTCCTCTGAGGCATCTTTTTGACCCTCCTTAGCTCCATTCTTTCTCCTTCTGCTTGGTCCCAGGGGTGGCTGACTGTTGCTGATCAATGATTTTGAATGTATAAGCTATGAAACCGAGATATGTTAATTTATCTAGGGAGGGGGTGGTTAAGATGATTGTGCTTTATGTTAGCAGTGGGAAAATTCCATCCATCCATCCATTATCATCTTGATCAGATGACCGAACCACCTCAGTTGGCCCCACGTATTTGCATAAGGCTATTTGATAGTACATCAGAGTTGCTCCAATTAATTATTTCCTAAAGTCTGTCACCATCCCCCAGACAAGTCATCTAAACATATTGAATCCAATTAACCTTTTGTATGGAAGGGAATGCTGAAAGCAATACTGATATTGACTGCCATGATAATAATAACTACAAGAGTTTCTAGTAAAGAAAAGCAAAAGTTGTGCCTCCTACTCAAAACACAGTACTTCTTGTTGCTTCATTCTGAAGTTACTGTCAGTGAGGGAACTGGCTGTCTCTCTCACAGTAGATTTGTCTCTGTGTGATAGTTAAAGGAATAGTTTGACCTTTTGGGAAATATGCTTATTCACTTTCTTGCTGAGATTTAGGTGAGGAGATTGAAACTACTCTGCTTAGCTTAGCATAAAGACTGGAAGCAGGGGAAAACCGCTAGTCTAGCTCTGTCCAAGGGTAAAAACTTGACATACATTATTTCTTGGCCAAGCCAGTGACTGTGGCAGTTTGGGAACCACTGGTTTTGTGGGACATGACATCACAATTTCTATACATCAACCAATAGGAGTATTTGCATCACTTCTATTGTTGAAAGATTAATTTTTCTGTAACGTCCCCGTGGTAGATGACAAACAAAAATAAGTGGGATGGTGAAGGAAAGCCATCAGTGGTTAAAACCACAACAGTCGTAAAAATAGCATGATAATTAGTGTGACAAATAGTGTAGGCGGAGACCAAGCACAAGGATCATTTTGTGACTCTCCTGGGGTTTGATGAAGAAACAGTACACCTCAGATTCATTTTACTGCTTGCATGATGGTCAGTCCCCCTACTGCAGCAGTCAAGAGTCTGAGAAGGCAGCAATGTCCTATTAAAGCCAAATAAAAATACCTTGTCTGTGGGTCCACATCCACTTCCAGCTCAGTCGCCAGGTAAAAATATTGGCATTGTATGTTTCTGTAAACCACGGATACGTTGATGGTCTACCATTTTGTGACAGAGTACAATGAGCGACGCACAGAGAAAGTGACGTAGTTTATGGAGCAACTTATTGAAAGTTATGTGGAATAATAACGAGTATAAACAGTGAGAAAGTCCACTAAGGGCGGGTGGGAGGGGTGGTGACTGGGTCAAACAAACACAGGACTTTCACCCTGACGACCGCTGGTCGTGTCCAAAACCAAAGGTAAACGTTGACTTTATGCTTGTTACATATTGTTGTTACGCTTCTTATGTAACATTACGTAAGAGTATGCTCAATCGATTCAAATTATTTCATCGCGATTAATCGCATGATCGTCCACAGTTAATCGTGATTAATCTCAAATTAATCGCATATTTTTTTTATGTTCAAAATGTACCTTAAAGGGAGATTTGTCAAGTATTTAATACTCTTATCTACATGGGAGTGGTCAAATATGCTTGCTTTATGCAAATGTATGTATATATTTATTATTGGAAATCAATCAACACAAAACAATGACAAATATTGTCCAGAAACCCTCACAGGTACTGCATTTAGCATAAAAAATATGCTCAAATCATAACATGGAAAAATCAAGCCCAACAGGCAAAAACAGCTGTCAGTGTGTCAGTGTCCTGACTTGACTATGACTTGCCCCAAACTACATGTTTTTTGCCCAAAAAGGGGCATATGATTATCATAAAGTGGACATGTCTGTAAAGGGGAGACTTGTGGGTACCCAAACAACCCATTTTCATTAGTTCAGAAATTAGTGGCGTTAAAATTAATCATCAAACATTATATTAAAATATTATTATCGCGTTAACTTTGACTGCCTTAGTTGTTACGTTATTACTAAAAATACTGATCTTTTTTCGAACCTTAACCAAAATTTGTTGCCTAAACCTAAACATTTGTTTCACGTTAACTACGTGTCATTGTGCGTCTCTGCAAGCGTGATATAAAATGTATTCGGAAACATCGACATTCAATGTATCCCGTGGTTTGCAGAAACGTACAAAGCCAACATTTTTTCTGGCGACTGGGTTGCCATTTCACTTCTCTTTTTCTAGTTTCACTTCTCAGTGTAAACAAAGAGATAGTACTGAGAGAAACAACTCACACTTGTGTGTTAATATTGTTCCCGTTATATTATGATCCCACAGTGTGTTTGTGTGTTTGTGTGTGTGTGTGTGTGTGTTTGTGTGTGTGTGTGTGTGCGTGTATGTGTGTGCGTATGTAATACATCCTGAAGAAACAGCAGAGCCAGAATTATGTCTGTGAACTTTTTACTCTTTGAACTGCCCGAGAAATTATAAGTCACACACAAAAAGAGTTTATCTGACAACAAACAAAACCATGATGAGGCTCTGAAATGTAAGCTGCTGTCTTGCCTTTTATTCCATACATTCTGTTCCTTAGTTGTGGATGGAAGATCAGTAGATGTACATCAGTAGGAGTAGGAGAAGAAGATCAGTAAGGTTACACATCATTATCACATGTTATTTTTTTAAGAGGGTCAGTTGCTAACACCAGTTGGTCTCCAGTTCCACCTTCTGTCACTATTAGGACCGAGCTGAGAATGACCAACTCAAGTATTTGAGATCATGTTTGGAGTCAGTCAAAAGAAAAACAAGGTGCCAAACAGCATTGAATCTACCGCCTATGTACAAAAACAAAGTTGTAAGACGGACGGATGTATTAAAAGTATTTGGAGTATGGCAGCTTTTATCATGAAGCGTATGCGAAAATTCAGACAGGAAGACCCTCTTTACACTCTTTCATTCATAACCATTCTGTCTCTCTTATCTCTACTGGCTCCTACTCTATCAGCTGACTGTGGGTGGTTCATTCTTAATAACCAAACAGATTCTACCACGCTCGCATATCATATCGTTGCAATCAATTTTAAAACCGTTCTCCTCTGCTGCGTCAGTTCCATTCAGAGCGGCTCGATGCAACCCGCCTTCACCCCATCACCTCCAGTCTTCATCATATTCAGTGCCCAGGCCTGCTCCACATCCCTTCATTGGATCTTCAGTACTCCCTTCACCACCACCACCAGTGTCTAGACTCCAAGGGGGGAATATACCTAATCTCATCACGGCATCAATACCCCCTTTTATATACTACGTCACGATGGAGTCTAAGCGCCAAAGACTTTGCAATATTCTTCTCATCATGCATCATGTAATAAATTATGGTTCAATCTATACTGGGTCTCTCCTGATTGAAATTCTTTTACGAAAGACAAACCTGACCCAAAGCCCAACCATTGCAGTATAATGACCTCAAACCTTTTATTACAGCATACAAATGCACATATAGCACATTTTCTCACTGTCAACATAAATAATACACATTGAAGTTGAAGCAGGCTATGGCCTAGCCCATTCCTCATATTGTGGAATTGGGAAGAGCGATCCCAGAGTCACTTAAATGCCTACCAAATTCTAGTACAAAAACAGTGCTCGACGAGGGCCGGTACTCACAAGTCCGCGGTTCAATCACTTATTAATTTTACTCTTTGGCGTACTGTGACTTTCTTGCGCACCAGCACTTCTCACAAGCTGCAGACACTCTTGTCTGCCCTCTCCATATCAGTACTGGCACTTATTTTTTTTCTACATCAAGCACTATACAAAAATGACCCTGTACAGTTTTGTTGTTGCAGATCGAGTATAATCTGAAGTTGCAGTTTCAGCACTCCATCAGCACAGGACTTTTATCCCTTGATAATGATGCCTGGAGATGTGACTGATGCAAGAGAAATTTGAAGGAATAGTTTGACATTTTGGGAAATGTGCTTATTTGCAGAGACTTACATGACAAGACCAATAACACTCTCATGTCTTTCCTTTAAATATAAAGCTATACATCCAGGACATGGTTAGCTTAGCATAGCATAAAGACTGGGGGCAGCGGGAAACAGCTAGTTCTAACTTGCCCACTGAGATTTGCATAAACGTACCCAGCCAATCAGGTCGTGCCTACCGACGTATACGTGCGTTATAGTTACCACAATTTCTCTTCAGCGATTGGTGATTGCCCACTGAGTGTCCACTGTTTGTTTTTGACCCCTTCAGAGTTAGACCATGGCTTTACCCAGATCAGTCGCGTACTATCTGGGTTGGCTAGGGCCCCCTATATCTCCGCTGTGATGGCCTAGGTTATAAAGAAGTAGGTAGGCTGCAGTGTCTAATCCTTAGCCGGTCTGGATCGGTGCGGTTAGGTCCATGTGGTGGCACGGCAGGGCGTACATCCATTCGGCTCCACCCAGTGTACCCATAGAGTCGAGTAGAAGGCGGAGCATGTGTGGGTAAGAACGAAGGTAGCGATATTGTAACCCTATTTCTATAAGCACAGGTGGAGCCCTCTACCAAAGAGGCCCTGCCGCTCCTACACCGCTCGCTGAAGAGAGCGTGGGATAGATGGCAGCGCTGAAAGCCGCCTTATATACTGGGGTAACGCACGTTTTTTGTAGGCACGTCCTGATTGGCTGGCTACGTTTATGCAAATCTCAGTGGGTGAATGCGTGCGTTTGATGTGAGGAGGGTATTAGCCATTGAGTCCAGTATAGGGCTCCGCCTGTGCTTATAGAACTAGGGTTACAATATCGTAACCTTCGCTCTGTCCAAAGGCTACAAAATCTGCATTCCAGTACCTCAAAAGGCCTCTAATTAAAAAGTTATATCTCATTCATTTATCCAGGAGGCTTGTAATCATCGTGAGGTTGCCAAGCAACCAGTGGAGACTACATGAAGTTCTGTGGAAATAGTCCTGTACATAACTCCCAGTAAGCAAACAGGCATGAGTCTGGTATCGAGCTTCTCATCTAACTCTCTGGATGAAAGCGAATACACATATTTCCCAAAATGTCAAACAACTGCTTTAACAATGAGTCCGTTCTATTCAAGTGACCCAGTGAGCAATGGCAGCAAGCAATGACAGTATAATGGCGGCAGTGAAGCTCTCCCCAGTACACACTCTGATCCTGTGTGACGTACTTGTATTGTGAATGTACTCTATGTTTGTGTATGAATTTATCTTTAACTGCGCTCGATAGGAGCTTCTAGCCCTCAGAGAGAACCTGATTGAAGTCTCGAGGTATGTCCTTCCAACAATACCTGAGGACATACTGGCAACAAACAGCACACCAGGCCCCCCGAACTGCCTGGAGGCATACACCAGGCTGGAGAAGGCAATGCGTAGGGGCTGTCTCTAGGTTTCGCAAAACTCCCGACATTACATGATACAAGCTAAATAGGCTTCATATCCAAAAACAACGAGCACAGTTATAGGAAGCAGGGAGCCCAAGCAGTCACTTGGTTCCAAAACAACAACATCCTCCTGCTCAATATATCCAAAACCCAGGAACTCATCACTGATTTCAAGCACAGCCCACCCAAATCTCCCAAATGTAACCATGACAGACTCCTTTAAATTGCTTGGCATACATTGAGGCAATACACTCAAATGGAATATTTACTCAGACCACTTCACCAATAAAGCCCGTCTGAGATATTCAAAGTGAGTTTTATACGGCCATCATTGAAAGTATCCTCACTACATCTATAACAGTTTGGTACGGCAGCCTGGACACTCGTAGAAAACTGCTGCATTTTGTCAACAGATCCTCCAAAATCATAGGCTGCCCACCCCATCATCATGGTTAGCTGTGCAACAAACATATAATCAAAAGGGCAGATAAAATTATAAGTAACCCATCCCACCTGCTCACTATCTGCTTAACCTCTACCCCCTGGGAGGCGCTACAGGTCTTTGTCCAGCGAAACCAACCGGTTTAAGAGCAGCATATTACGCCTCCGCTCCGGCGGCAGCTGTGGCTGAAGGCATTGGGTTTTGGGGTTGTCCGTCCGTACCATTCTTGTGAACGCGATATCTCCAGAATGCCTTGAGGGAGTTTCTTCAAATTTGGCACAAACGTCCACTTGGACTCAAGGATGAACTGATTCGATTTTGATGGGCAAATGTTAAAGGTCAAGGTCACTGTGACATCACAAAACACGTTTTCAGCCATAGATCAAGAATTCATATGCTAATTATGAAGCTAGCTAATGCTATTACAATTGCTCGCACGTTTAATAGGATAAAATGATGAAGTGATGACATTTTGGACAGACATGGATGTAAACTGCAACTTGACTGGTTGGCGGAAGCATACAGGAGTTTACTCCCTTATGGTACTTGTCCACAGGGGCGTTTTTATCGTGAGGGATCGCCCCGCTTCCCAGCATTGGACACTTGATGGGCTGCCACGGGACACAAGGCACTAGGCGCCTGAATGGACAAACGCTTTCCCTCGTGGGCTGCTGCTCCCAGCTTTCAAACTGGAAACAACATGGCAACTCGTTTGTAAACTTTCTTCTCTTATATCACGCAAATAGTACACCAAAATGTGTTTCTGAAAACATTTTATGGGGGAAATAAACCATGCAGTTGCTAGATCTGTCTTTATTTTGGATCGACAACGGTTAGTTTAAAAGTTTCTGGGGAATTTCCAGAGGCAGCGAGTCACGCCAGAAGCCCCTGAGTTGCATAAAATAGCCTAGACCTCAACTTTATTATAATAAGGAGTGGCCAACGTGACACCCCGTCTCTCTCTCGAACGCTACCAGAATGCGTTGCACGGCTTCTTACATAGACAATGAATGGGAAGCGCGGGAAGGACGGAGGCTGTGGACATGTACCATTAGTCCACTGCTATCACCCATAGCTGCAATCTGTTGATAATAAAGCAAAAACCACGCGGCGAAACTTAATGCCGAGCAATGACATGAGTTTCAGTAAATGTGGGCTTGTGTTTATGTACTTGTGTGGGTGAGGTCAGCATTTCTGGCTTTGGGGCAGCGGTTTTATCTTTTAAAAAACTGCTTTAACACATTTTGTTTTTGACAACCAAAAGTATGAGCCAAATCATCACGTCTGAGCCTCCCCTCCTCTACCTCCCCCTCCTCCACATTCTCCTCCCATCTTCCAGACTCTGCACCTCAGCCAAGGTTATCTCTTCCATCGATTCTTATCATCAGCTTTTCAATTGATCTATTACCCCTGCACCCCACCTACTTAATGCTGGCTTGATTAATTATTGTCCCCCACAGGGCTGGGAGTGGGGAGGCTGCCAGAGAGAATTCTCCAGATTAAGATGAATTTTCATTGTCTTTGTTCCCTGGAGTGTCAGAGCACACCAACTTGTGTTGAAACACACTGAATTTAGACGCCAGATGTGCACTCGGGGCACCCTACATACTGCACGGTACCGGCTACAACGATTGCCTGTTTATTATTTGTTCCCTCTGACTTTAATTCTCAATAGCATTCAGTATTATTTAGAAGCATCAGATAATTTGTAAAATGGAAATCAAATTCCCAAATCCAATTTACATTTTCATGACAAGCTTCATTGACACTCTGATATGTTTTATTCCCTGATAGCACAGAGCAAACAGGAAGCAAGGGGAGGGACAGGAGGAGAGAAAGACAGAGGGAGGTTTTAACTGCATTGTGCATAATGGTTTTATCCCATTTTGGGGCTTTTCAGCATTTACACCATCTCATTTATTTTGCTTTGAGAATATATGGCGACATCTAAAAGAGGGTTTGTCATTTGAGGGTCCTATCAGTCTCCGTATTTGATGCCTATTTGTTCTGGCAGGAAAATGCCTTGTGGATATGAGCAGATCAACATATTAACAGGCCATTAATGCTGCTGAAAATCTCTCCGGCTGCCAACAGCTTGCAAAAGACACTGCTCTGCCTTGAGCAACAGTTACTGTATATTTGCAGTGGCAGGTAATTCAAACATAATGCATATATGATTTCAGGAGACATTACTGAGCTAGATTATGGATTCAGAAATTCTCTGGCATTTTGTGTTTGTTTAGGCCCTGTTGTGACAAACCCGCTGAGTTTGTCCCTGCTGGTATAACAACATTATTAATGCACAACAAAAGCATCATGGTTGGGCTTAAAATAAGTATGTATACTCAGTAAAATATGTACGGAAACAATTTAACAGAACTGCGGGAAACACATCACAAACGTCTCTAAAAAAACACGTGACAATCGTCACTTGACAAATACGTTTCTAACCTAACTAACAAAACAAAACACCGGTCAACACCTCTCTCAAACACGTTATTTCAGGATTTCCAATTGCTGCCACTTTACTTGTACTCCACTACATTTCAGAGGAAATCATTGTAATTTCTACTCCATTTTTTAGTCCAGTTGATTAAGTTACGTTTACAGATCACAGTTTTACATACAAAGCTTGTGATCATCCTGATATTTGTTATAAACCACCCAACAGTTGTTCACAAGCACCAGCTTGACAAAACAGCTACACAAAATGCTACACACATACACAATTCAACAATATAATGTATATACCAATATAAAACATACTGGTATTCTTTCTGAGTGTTTCTACTTTACATTAGTGGTCTCTTCACAATTGCATTTTTATTCTTATGCTTCTGAAGTTTTACTGAAAGATGCAGTGTGTAGGATATCGCAGCATCTAGTGGTGAGGTTGCAGATTGCAACCAACTGAAACTTCTCCCATGTGCCAAGCGTGCAGGAGAACTTCGGTGGCCACCGCGATAACGTGAAAACGTGAATGGCCCTATCTAGAGCCAGTGTTTGGTTTGTCTGTTCTGGGCTACTGTAGAAGCATGGCGGTGCAATGAAACATATCAGACCCACCTAATTGTTACACACTGTTCCTTTAAGTAAGAGTGAATTTGCATGACTTTTTTTTTTTGTTCAGTGCAGTATTGCAATTTGTACTCAAGTAAACGATCTGAATGGTAGTTTGTTATGAAGTCTTCATGGGTCAAAGGTTCAGTGGAAAACCACCCATGAACTTTATTTTTACGTGTTTAGATTGAATATGATAACTTTATTTAAGTACTTTACAAGGGAAAAAAAAATGCATATGAAGCCAGTGTCCTTGTTAGAAAGGGAGCCTCTGGACAGCTATTAAAGGAGCATTCTTCTCTGCTTCACTGTGTGCTGTCACTCAGTCTGATAGAGAGCTCTTACTTAAAGAACTCTCCAAGGCTGACATACAAGCAAGTCCAATGAGAAGGAAAGGAAGTCATTTAAATAGCATCAATCTCTGGTTTACACATTAAAGGTGGGGCCAGGAGAGGCGGAATTAGACACATTGCCACCGTGAATAATACGCAGATTCAGCACTTAAACCACACACGCACACACACACACACACACACACACACACACCAACACACACACACAAACATAAGCAGAGCCTATCTTTCCTGTTGGGTAATGATATGAACCTGATAAATGATACAAACGATCCAGAAAGTGTGTGCAACAATCAGGATGTTCCCACCCTGTTGTCCTTGTAGGTCAGTAAGCCATGTAGGCCTTCAGCAGCTCGCTGCATAAGAACACACTTCAAAGAGATACATTTATTGCTTCTCGATGTGGCTGTGTGTGTGTGTGTGTGTGGAGTAGAGCTTCCTCTCTCACTCCTCTCAAAGCGTACAATATTCATCTTCGCTCTCACATGCTCTACACCTACTGAACCACGTAAAGTCCTCCCAAATGAAGATGAACTGCAGTAATTACTGTATTGTTTAGTGTCTATAAGGTGTGAAGATTCATATTCTCACATTCAACTGTTGCAGCAGTTGAGAAAGAAAACACTTTTTCTGCGATCTGTGTATTTTTTATATATATCATCATGTCACTCTGCAACCATCAATTATTGATGCCTATAAAACTCTGAGAGTCAGTGAACTGAAACTGCAGATTTCAATCGTGGCCACTGCCAGTCACCGAGACATCTTATGAGCTCGGCTGAATGGCTGCAATAAACATAAAAGCATTGCATATGTAATTTTGTAGTGCAGTCAGAGTCGAGATTTAAGCAGCCAGCGCCCATTGAGTCAGCTGAAGGGTCAACTGTCACTAGCAGATTTTGTCAGCTGCAGCTAGCTAGCTGGCTAATAAAGCTAATGTTAGCTCCAAGAGTTGGTTGAAAAGGTCTTTTTAAGGTGACTTTTTAATTTAAAACCAGACCCTGTAAAGTGTCTTAAATGGGCTATAGATGCAAGCTATCATGTTTAAGGGGAACACCACCCAAATTAAGAATTCCAATGTGTTATTTCCATGGCCTAGTAAAGTTCAAACAATATTTGTGAACATGAGCTCCTCTCCCTCAAAGCCAGAAACCAGAGAAGTAAGTCTCAAAGTTGTGATGTCATAGGGTATAAAATCTGGAGCTGTGCCATAGACAATGAAAGCACACTGATTTTATGGACACACAGAATGTTTTTTTTTTTTTTTTTTTATCCCCAAATGAGCTTTATTCTATCGTAGTGTTGTCAGTTGTGAAACAGAAAATGTTCCCATATACTCAGAACATTCCCCTGGGTGCTCTCAGTGTCATCTAGAACATCTCTCCCAAAGCATTGTCTCTGGAGCAGTTTCACACATTATACCCTATGACATTACAAGTTTGAGTTTTAGCACTCTGGTTCTTTTGATTTGGGAGGGAGCTGTTTATGTTTACTCATATTTTTGGACTGTCTTGGACCATAGTAATGACATCTATGAATTTTGAAAATGGGCGTAGTTCCCCTTTAAAAGAGTGAGACTAAAGCTGTATGGTCAAGGAGAAAAGTCAGCATCCACCAGTTGGTGTTTCATGTAGATGATATGGAAATAAAGAAACAACATTGGTATTTAATGGCAGTGTAGAGCTAGTAAATCCTTATTTTTACAGCTGGCAAAGTTACCGCGATAATAACGCATTAACGCAAATTTGTTTTAACGTCACTAATTTCTTTAACGCATTAAAGCAACTTGCGACAATTAGGTTGCGATTATTAGGTTTGGCCCAGTTTTAAAGCTAGAGTGAAGATATACTAGAATCATCAAGAATCCATTGGTACTGACCATGTCATACTAGCTTGTCATGAAGGAGGCTATATAACGCTCAAAACGTACGCTACATTTCGGAGGAAAAACTGGCATGGCCTCAAGTTATGTGAATGAAAATGGGTTCTTTGGGTACCCACAAGTCTCCCCTTTACAGACATGCGCACTTTATGATTATCACATGCAGTTTGGGGCAAGTCATAGTCAAGTTAGCACACTGACACACTGACAGCTGTTGTTGCCTGTTGGGCTGCAGTTTGCCATGTTATGATTTGAGCATATTTTTTATGCTAAATGCAGTACCTGTTAGGGTTTCTGGACAATTTGGACATTTGTCATTGTTTTGTGTTGTTTTATTGATTTCAAATAATACATGTATGCATACATTTGAATAAAGCAAGCATATTTCCCTACTCACATGTTGACATATCTCCCTTTAAGGTACATTTTGAGCAGATAACGAAATGTGCAAATAATTCGCGATTAATTGCAATTAACTATTTAAATCAACTGACAGCCCTACTAATTTTAAAAGTATGAAAAGGAAAAAGATCTGCCTCATATTTCTTTCTAACATAACCATGATTGGATTCGGAATTATTCTTGGACAAGTTCGATATATGCTGTAATGTGCATATTTTCAAGTCTGTTTCACTTTTAACTTAATAATATAGGTAATGTAGCATGGGGTCCTTCCCCAAATCCAATAAAGAGTACAGAGCTTGACCTCTAACCCAACAAAGTAGTAGCCTTTGATATGCTCCTAGTCATTTGAAGGTACATAAAGTTAGGGTATTACTCTAGGAAGTAATGCTAAGCTACTTAACTGAGCATGCAAACAATTGCAGCTTACATTAGAGCAGAAAAAACACAGTTTAATCCATTCCTGAGTATCACTTTCATTAAAGTCTAATGCACACTGCTTCAACATGTAGAGAAATCCAAAGCTTGACAGGCCTGCTGTGCCTAGATACGGTTGCTATGCTATGAGTGGACAATTGCGGTTTGAGGGAGTCAGTAAACTGTAGCGAGAGATGCTCTCGTTAATTTGACGTAAACAACAATGACTGTTTTATAATCCGCTGAAATAGGTTCCGAGACGAAGATTGCAGCAAATAGCCTGAGACAGTCAACATGCTACAACGCTTTGACTGAACCACAGACAAATCACAACAACTGGAGACTATAGCTCCAATAATAACCCTATCAGGTGGTTCATTATCATTTGTCTGGGGTTGGGTTCTGATGCTGCTTGTGATGTCAAGTGGTCCGTCGATTGAAAGAGGCAATGATATTTTTGCAGCTGCCTGTGTGGCCGAGCCTCACTTTTGCCAGTGTCCTCTCTTTTTCTTCTCATAGTGTTCTCTCATGGCAGTGCCACCTACTCTCAAGGAGTTAACTATCCAAGGACATCACTTAGGTGAAGAAACCAGCACAAGAGCATGAGAGGCAGGCAGTCTAACAAACCAACCTGCAGGAATAGCGAGAGAGAAAAAATGAGAGTGAGACAGTTTATTTTGTGTTTTTTTTGCTCCACTCGCCTTTCCTCACTAGTGCTCTGACAATCACCCCCTTACCCTGGCAAGCTCCCTCTCTTGCACCCTTCCCCTGCTTGTCATATGTGGTTTCAGAGCGCCAAGCCTAGCTCTGCGCCTCCAAGGGAGCTTCAGGCAAGTGTCACTTTAAGTTACACGCGGCACGTAAGAACCAGGCACCGAGCTAACGGTAATAGATCTGTGCAAAATCAGGTCAAATGTCGCCGTCGCTATCCCACCCTTCTGGTGATTGTTACATTTGGAGAGCAGAAGCTGGCGATTGCAAAGGAAGAAAAGATGGCATAATCAGCGCGCTAACATCTAGCCCACCACCCCCACTGTCTCTTTGCAATCTGCCAGAGAGTGAATAATGCAGGCTTAACACAGGACGGAGAGGGAGCCACAGGGAAAGAAAGGAAATCATGTTGGAAGAAGTACATGTCGCCTAAAGTTATGTTGCATATAGGACCCATATCTATCGGTTATACAGTCTACAGTATACAGAGGAATAATTGCTCGACAACTTGTATAAAGGAAATATTTCAGCACATAAATATATTCCAGTCATCAAATAATTTAAAAGATATGTTGGAGAGATGCTAAGGAAAGGAGAAAAAACAAATAAGCAAAAGAAAATATGCTGCTTAAAGACTATGACCCTGTGCTTTATCACTTTGCAATATTACTGTGGAATTTAAAAAGAAAGATCTGCAAACCAGCATCAGGCTGGCTTTAAGGACAGCATGTTTCCTGAGCACTGTTTCAGGTACCTGAGTACTTCAGCTACATCTAGTGGCAAAGTTCCTGCCCATGCATTTAGTAAGGACCTATGATTTGTGATTTTAAATGTACCGAGAACACATTATTGTTGTAGCTGGCTGCAGGAAAAAGAGGAGAGCATTTCACCAAATGAAAGCACATTTTGTCTTTGCATGTATCAGGCAAGTAGAACACGTATAAAAATGTATAACGCAATAGCAAAGTCACAAGAATAAAGCAAATGTTTTTTTAAATGCAGATGCATTGAAATCAGAGGCCTTAGGGACTGTGGAAAAATGATTAAACAAGAGGGGAGTTTCCAAAAGGGGTGGGGTTATGTATTTTTATTTTGTATCTGCTGAAGATAAGTTAGACTACACTTTTTGGGAGAGCATGTCATTTCTCACTGTCCTATAGCAGCTCCCATATTCACTTTATGCTTCATCTGAACAGAAAGCAGAACTACAGTGAAGGAAAAATGTGACTGGAATATTCCGTAAAAAGGACGTTTATTTGATTTTTTTTGCCATCATTTGGGATATTGCTAATTTCACTTCTATTATGCAATTTGTTGGCGATGTGAAGTGTTTGAAATATACCATCTAAGATGATTTCTAACTTTCAGTTAATTGCACCAATTCATATTGTTTTTCATATTCATACATCATTAATATTTCTTTGATTTAATCAAAACATTTTTAAGCCTTTACATAATTCTGGCAATACTTTAAAAAAAAAAAATGATTCAGTCTGTAGATTTTATTGTTCTTCTCTGTGTGAGAGTGTGTAAGTCATAAATGGTTGAGGTGCATGGATTTATATTTAGTGTAACACATTTTGTATTGTTAAAACTTAACACCCACAGTCAGCAAGACAATAATTGCATCTCAAATAAAGCTTACAAAACACTATTCAGTCCATATAGAGAGTTTGCAAAAGACTGCACAGTGATCTAATGGTCTAATCTAATGGAAATCATGGTAATCTAATGGAATACATTTTGCTCTGCAGCGAAGATGAAAGGGACACATGAAAAGCCCCTGTGATTCACAACTGTTGGTAAAAGGCACTCTGTTCACATCCCTCAACAAGAGTGTAAATCAGTGGCAACATCAGCCGAAGTGTCAGAATCTGTCCTGACCAACAGCTGGAGGGGGATGGTGGGGGTTGGGGGGGACTGAGAGCTGGAAGTGACACACTGAGTGCATGAAATACCTGATGGAAGACAGAAATCTTTCTTGCATATTACAAAATGCATCCCATTCATGACCTAAAATATATGTTTTAATTACACAAACATTTCTATATATTTATTCATCTGTTCGCAATTTCTGTGTTACTGAGAATGATCAAAATCCATTACATTTCTTTTCATTATTTTTGGAGTACAGTGTTGATGAGCTAAAGGCCCAGACACACCAACTTGACATCAATGAACTAGCGGCGACGAAGGCTATTGATTCGCCTCACGTTGCCTTTGTGTTGGCCAAAAAGTTGCACTCAAACCCACCGCAAAGAATACAGCCGACGGCAAACTAACACGTACGTTCTGCGCCTGCGTGAGATGAAATAACTCTCCACACCAGCAGGTGGCAGTAGTCTGTATTCATCATTCAAAAAGGGAAACTGGAAGGCCGAGGACGGCGGCTAAACAAGCCATTGTTATGATACGTCCATGAAATAAAGCGGCATTTACCGACCATTTTCACCTAGCCTCATTCCAGATGGCCATGTGGTTGTGAAAATATCCGTGAATTGGAATGATCAGATGAGATGAAAAATGAGAAGAGCCTTCTGTGTGCGCCCTCGTGCTTTTACTCGTTGATTTGCTTTCCTCACTTCCATTTCTCTTCCTGTGCACTGATTCGTTAAAGCTGAACAACCAATCAGAGTGATTTCCCTCACTGACGGGCGCCGCCGCCGAATCAACATGCTGAATCGGCAAAAAAAACTCAGGCAGACTAGAGCCGACGGTGCGGGTGCTCACCGCAAAACTTGGCCGACAGACGCTCACCGACGGCCCCAAAATGTCCGACTTGGTGTATCAGGGCCTTATCAGAATAGATTTTTTTAGCCTTATAGCAAATCCTGAACATATACCATATAATATGACACAGTAAGGTGTCCAATGCTTTCTTTAATGGAGACTGAGAGTACAAGAGGTGTATGATCAAGGTGTAAATTGACAACATAAATTACCATGGCAGCTCTGAGCAATAAAGCATCTTGAACAGTATAGAACTCAGCAGCGGAGGTCAACAGTGGCTCTGGTGCTTACCTTCACATAAAAAGTAATGACAGGTGAGTTTAGATGTTAAAGGAACATCAATCAAATTGTCACATAGGGGAATGTTGATCTCAGATTTCATTTTCTGACACTAACTTGCTTTTATTCTGTTTTTTCCCTTCAATTATTGGCCATTTTTGTGATGGAAATCCTAACAAATTCACCATTAACCATCATAGCAGCATCATAAAGCAATAGGAATGTGGGCCAAAATTATGAGTTTAATAAAATAAGTGCAATAAGTGTAAAGGCTATAGCACCAGTACCAAAAGAAATATTGAGAATTTTGACATTCTTATAGCCCTACCAGTATTTGGGCTAAAAATATAAAGTCTGTGTTCAGGGAAGCAACAGAGAAAACGTCGATGTGCTCAGCAAATTTTATGGCAATCTGCTTGCATATTGTATCTTGAATGTAAAGTTGACATTTTGGCTTAAAGATGGTCATAAAGGATAGCTCATATATTGCCCAAAATTAAAGGAGACCACCCTGAAATATGTAAATAACAACTATTAACAACTTAGGGGTGGCAAACATTATTGAAGGTCCAGCAACTCCTGTAAGTCTGAGAAACATAGAGTGCAAACCATGGCCTAAACAAAGAAACATGATTCTTCAGTGTACTTCGGGTTTTTTATGTGTTTTTGGGAAGGAAGCCCCATCTCATGGTGACACCCTGCAATTGAAATAATGGCCGTGTTTACAGTGGAATCTAGACACACCAGTCAGAAAACAGGAGGACAGGGGGAGACTCCCAGCGGCTGGAAGTTGGCTGGGAATTTGCTGGGAACTGGCTGGCAGCCGGTTGGGAGGGGAAGTTCTAGATGGCTGCATCTATATATATATATATATATATATATATATATATATATATTTGACTTGATGGAAACACCTGACAAAAGGTCATGAGTGGTCACCAAAATAGTTGGGTCAAGCCTCTGAGACCGCGAAAATCCACATAAAAGTTAATAAAGATATTCATTTCCAATGTACCTTGTCGTGGACCAAAGTGTTGGTGAAGAGACAATTTTGTCAAGACTGTTGCACTACTATACAGAAGGACAGAGGTTCACCAAGGAGTCATGCTCTTGGGATAAAGAATATTAATACCAAATTTCACAGCGGTTTGTTGAGATATCCTATTGTTGGACAGACAAACTGTCTGACTGACCAAATGTATTATTTCAGTTTAATAAGATGGATCAATTTGGATCAAGAGGGCAAAAATGCTCCCTGAAACAAAGTCTTAAGCACAGGATACCCCAGGTTTCATTGCACATTCCCAATGTCCCTTTGTTTCCTAAATTAGAACAAACTTATCTATCCATCTGCTCACTGCAACACTTGCTCACCACTACAGTAAAATCTTTAATAAAACCCTTCCAAACATCCCCCAAGAGATCCACACACTACATAGAAAGACACAATTTAATGAATACAAAAAATAACATGATCATAAAAATGTATGCAAGACAATCGGATGAAATAGAATTGCAGATTGGTACAATGTAAGTCACAAACATGCATTTTTCTCCAATCTCTCCGGGCACCGATGCATTATTCCTTCAGTTGGACCGTGTGAAGCCCAGCCTGCTGTGACCGGAGGTCTCTTATCTCCATAGTAGAGGCCTTTGGATCTCATCAGGCTCCTACAAAAATCTGCCTTTATTAATCTTTGCCAAGAATACTGAGCATCCTTTACTGTAACTGTGTGGTGGTTTGGCACAGGATGAGAGCAACTATCATGCTGGAGTGGCTTCATTGCACTTTTCACCGGGTTCATGTCAGGGCCTGCCTCTGCTTTACGTTTATTACCCTTTTTACACCTACGATCTGTCAGTTGATGTGGATATGAGAATCATCCAACTGGCTGCCGCCTTACAATAGAGGTACAATGTCAATGTAAAACCTTTGCAAGGCATGTCGCTTGACATATATGCTTTTAAATATTTAGGAAAATGCATTTTAAATCCTTATTTTTGTATTTTGATAGAGGTAGATTGCATATAAAATAAGGCTTTAGATTATTTAGGCCATTGATGTAATAGTGCATTTTTGATTGAAACCGCAACAGTTAAAATTATTCTAATATTAGAGGGTCAGACAATGAATTTGAAGCAATTCCATATTTATTTTGACTAGGGCTGTCAATCGATTAAAATATTTAATTGTGATTAATCGCGAGTTAGTCACACATTTTTTATATGTTCAAAATGTAACCTTAAAGGGAGATTTGTCTAGTATTTAATACTCTTATCAACATGGGAGTGGGCAAATATGCTGCTTTATGCAAATACATCTATATATTTATTATTGGATATCAATTACCAACATAAAACAATGACAGATATTGACCAGAAACCCTCCCAGGTACTGCATTTAGCATACAAAATATGCTCAAATTATAACACGGCAAACTCAAACCCAACAGGCAACAACAGCTGTCAGTGTGTCAGTGTGCTGACTTGACTATGACTTGCCCCAAACTGCTTATGATTATTATAAAGTAAGCATGTCTGTAAAGGTGAGACTCGTGGGTACCCAAAGAACCCATTTTCATTCACATATCTTGAGGTCAGAGTTTACCCTGGGACCCCTTTGAAAATGGCCATGCCAGTTTTTCCTCTCTGAAATTTAGCCTAAGTTTGTAGCGTTATTTAGCCTCCTTCATGACAAGCTTGTATGACATGTTGGTACCAATGGTTTTTTTTCCCTATTCCTTAGATTTGAGTAAAGTCTGAAAAACAAACATACTTTTGTGTAGCAAAAATGCTCCTGCTAACTGGTTGAGTTAGACCTGAAAAGGCAGAGCAGGAAATAAAAATTGAGGCCCAGTGAAAAACGAAAACAGCAATAACAAGCAGCGACATACTTTGTATACACATCTGCAGTTCATACTGTTGACTGAACCCCCTTTAAATAACTATATACCCCCCCCTATATGTCTTTCTCAATATGGATCAGTTTATTCCTTTAGTTCTAGATCAGAGATTGTGTGTGTGTGTGTGTGTGGTTCTAAAACATTAAGTGGGTCATGGGCTGCTCCCCTTCCCAATGGCAGATTGTGTCAGCAGGCACTGGACCAACTGGCCAGGAAGATCCTGTTTAATTTTTCACCATACTGCAATATCGTACGGTATTAAAATGCATAGAAAGAAGGAAGTCATTAATAAAGTATAGCACGGTAAGTCACACACACACACACACGCACACACACACACACACACACACAAGATTACCCATCCTTTATTTGACCAAAGTTTATAGCAGATGAATGTTAATGTATTGGAAATTTAATGGATGCATAATTATAGTAATGTGCTGCAGTTTTCATTCATAATAATACATTTTTAAGTCAAACATTTGAACTACATATTGCGCATTATACTATTAGTAAATTTAAACTCGTACATTTTTCTCATTTAAAACTGGGCTGTGTTCATTTTGTTGGTTTACATTGATCTGTTCACTAATACCAGCACAGAGAATGGAAATACATCACTTCCTGCAGGGTTCATTGTAGACAGAGTTCGCCCTGTTTGGCCTGCTTTGTTTTTCAAGAAGTTCAACATGGTTATTTTGGGAGACTTTAATTTATGCTAAGCCCGTATTTGCCCCTCTGCGGGGTGGAGTGACATAATACTATAAGTCACACTAGACACTAACAATAGCCACGGGCCAGTGGTCAGCTCTGTTTTTAGATGACTGTTGAATCATTTGAAAAAAGATGTCACTTGTTTGCTATTAAGTGCTTTGCCGTTTCCAGCCGGGGGGCAGTGGCTGGCCAAGATAAATAACCTTCTTGCGATGTTAGCGGAATTCTTTCCTGGCTAAACAACTAAGCGTGACAAGGGCTGCTGCACAGTGTTGTTTTAGCATTGCTCCCGATTTTGGTGTCAAAAGAAATGCTTGACAAAGACATTAATGTTTTATTACTGCCCATAAACACACTGTCAACACAGCCCACTGAACTCTGTTTGTCAAATTATATGGCTCAGGCATTGTAGGCGTCAGCAAAGATATGGTATCCATCAATACTGTGGAGTTTCCCATGAGAATATTTCCCAGTCATTACTCAACTCTGGTGATCCCACTAGCACAAGAGTGAAATGGTTGAAAAATAGATGGCACTCAGTAGAGCACATACATATACCAATTGTGTGCAGTTTTTTTTAGATATGTCTGCAAAAACACAATTTGTTCCTTGCTCTTTTAGCAACCTATGGAGCCCCTAGTAGTCCCGTAATGTGATAAAATGATCTTGTCTGCACAAGAAAATAACTTGTGCACACAAAATAATAAGTTGTTCCTACAAGAAAGTCACTTGGGTGCACAAGATAAAACTTGTTCTGGCAAGAAAATGACTTGTGCGCACAAAATACAGTAATAATTTGTTCCCACAAGAAAATGACTTGTGCACATAAAATAATAAGTTGCTCACACAAGATATTAACTCATACGCACAAGATAATACTTGTTCCCACTAGAAATTAACTTGTGGCACAAGAAAATGGTGCACACAAGATAACTTTATGGTCTCCGTAGCAACCTGTTTTATATCAGGAAATGCAGTTTTATAAGCCATAATAGGTAATTGGCTTGAGGGATGGTCAGGGAAAGAGTACTACCATATTATTCTCAAGTAAATCATTTAAGGCACTTGTGTAAAAATGTACTTGGATAAAAATAAGTTCAGTTGACATGTACTCTAAGTAAATGTCACTGCATTAAGTTTTTAAATGTTACATGATGATATATGATACCATTGTTAAATAAAAAAACACCTTTATTACAGTTGAGTGAGAAAACACTTGTTTTAAATATTTAAACATTTACCATTCCAGCACTCCCAGTGGTGCCACCTTAGCTACAATGCTAACATTGCTAGCAGCTACGTTTCAGAGACTCCATCAGCGTTTTTGTAACAAACCTGGTTGCTGCATCTGTATGCTGATATTTCTTTTTTGTCTGGTCTTGGTATGAGGTCAATTTGTTATAGTGCAGTTCTTGAAATTAAGAAACACAAGTAATTAGTGTTTCAAGAACTTTAGTTCAACACTTTCAACACTTTTAGTTCAGGCAGTAGTCAAAAGTGACAGGCTGCGCCAAGGTTCGCACAGCTCGGATCAAAGTTCAACAAATTTGAGCTTTCGACACACCCCCGCCAAAGAACGTATCGCCAAGAAGTGAGAGTCAATTGTTCGTTCCATTGCCACATCAGCACCAGCAGCAAAGCTACGCGCCCACCATTTTGGACTGAAAGTGACTATCGGACGCCAGTGAAACGTTCGCCTAGAAAGTGCTGTATATAAGTAAAAATAAATTATTTCTATTTGATTGTCATATTCTACCGAAATGGCCTGTGTTGAACAATAAAATATAATAAGCGTTTTCAGTCCAAAATGGCGGCAGCGACTGTTGTCGGAAAAACATCAAAGTTTTGTTTCTATACTCTTTGCCCCCACTCCGCTCCGCTCGGTGCACTGCGGGCATCCAAATGCAGCCATCGTAACGCACCACATCCACAACAATGAAGATATATTCGTGATAATGCCAATAAGCCATTACAGAGCTACTAACATGGCTGTAGACTTTAAGTGTTAAAATATGCCACTTACACATGTTGGCATTCTGACAAAACATTTTTTTTTTTCCATGATTCCATAGAAACTTGTTTCACATCAGCAAATGTACTTATATTCATAAGTGTATTTATAAGTGTATTAAGCTGCAACAATAATGAAGGCTCTGCTATGAAGGCTTACTATGTGGATTCATTCAGAACTTTGAGTATACACTTGGTCACACATTAGAAGCTGTGCGTAAAGCATGCCTACCACCACCCTGTCCTTTCAACAATCAGTGTGAAAAGGTTATGTATCAATATGTTGAACAGAGACAAAGAACACCTTGTCCAAAACTATTAGCAGACTTAAAGAAAAAAGTGCTGGTATTCATCCAAAAGCACTCAAGGCCTAGATGTCTTCCTGTTTCAAATTCCTCTTGAACTATTTTAACTGAGACTGAAATTCAAAAGGCAACTCTGCCCAGATATCAAAATGCTTGACTCAACTATATTAACAACTGTAAGTATTGTCAGGCAGATGTATTGAATCTACATTGATGCCTGACATTGACACCAAATCGAAAGGTCTCGTAGCGTTACACAAATTAACTACCAGAAAGCTTTTCATAACATTTTCTCTATTTCAACATGTTTACACCATGTTCTCAACATGTAAATAAGGTTCAATACAATTTTCTTTTTCATTGAAAAAAAGAACTAATGCGATCACCTCATGTGATTTCACACATGTAGAATTTATTTTCCATTTAAAGTTGTCCTCTTTGTCTCAGCCTCTCTCTCGGGTGCACTTCTTCTATGAATCGCTGAAGGTCAGCTGCAAATTGTTTGTGTTGCAGTGCAGGCTTAAGAAAGGAGAGACATAATTCTAAGAGGGCACTTTATCACATTTTCTCCACTGGAAGGCCACCCTAGAGGGCACTTCATCACATTTTCTCCACTGGAAGGGCACCCTAGAGGGAACTTTATCACATTTTCTCCACTGGAAGGGCACCCTAGAGGACATTTCATCACATTTTCTCCGCTGGAAGGGCACCCTAGAGGGCACTTTATCACATTTTCTCCAATGGAAGGGCACCCTAGCAGGCACTTCATCACATTTCTCCTCTGGAAGGGCACCCTAGAGGGCAATTTATCACATTTTCTCCACTGGAAGGGCACCCTAGAGGACATTTCATCACATTTTCTCCACTGGAAGGGCACCCTAGAGGGAACTTTATCACATTTTCTCCACTGGAAGGGTACCCTAGAGGACATTTCATCACATTTTCTCCGCTGGAAGGGCACCCTAGAGGGCACTTTATCACATTTTCTCCAATGGAAGGGCACCCTAGCAGGCACTTCATCACATTTCTCCGCTGGAAGGGCACCCTAGAGGGCAATTTATCACATTTTCTCCACTGAAAGGGTACCCTAGAGGACATTTCATCACATTTTCTCCGCTGGAAGGGCAACCTAGAGGACGTTTCATCACATTTTCTCTCTGGACAGGCAGGTCTCCATGATAATTTTTGTTGTGATTAGGCTGACACATTATTCCTAATACTGAATGCCAGAGGAACATTCGTTTGTGGGTCCAAAGTAGAGACATGGCTCACTGAGGTCTGCTTTCATGGGGTTTGATTATTTGCCCCGGCACAAAAGACAAACATTACAGAGTAATTAGGCCACCAGTTGAAGGAATAAGCCTTTGTGATCATGAAAAGACCCTGTCAGTCAATGCCATAGCACATAGACATTTTTGTGAGTAAAATGGTTTAAAATAGCTCAGATGTTTTATGAGTCATTACTCTTCACATAAAATTTTTGCCTGTGATTTCATTATTACTGCATGAAAAATCTCTCTCCATCAACCTTTTTTTTTTTTTAAACAACTTCAGTCAGTAGACTACCCCCGCAGGAAGACCTACAGAGCCGATTTTGGTTTTAAATATAGACAAAATGTATCTTTTCTGACAATATCAAATTCATTATTGTATGCGTACTGTGTGTAGAGCAGCCCTGAAAAATGATTCAGTTCACATTAGAAAGGGCACCTGGACAGATGGTCCTGCACCAGCTGGACCTCTGTCGGTGTACATGTGCCCTATTAAATCACTGCATTATATTCCTTTGTACCGGAGATCTCATTTGTATCCATTTTTGAAAACAAATAAAAGAGACATGATACTTCCGAGGGAAACGTGGGGATGATATTTGTCACAATAATTATAAATTGATGAGACAGAAGGGGCATCTGTTTGAACAAGGCAGCGACCGTGCTCTTCCACATCTCACATCTCTGTCTTTGTTGTGTCCGTGCATAGTGACCCAATCACTGATAGCGGAGGCCACTTGGAGGATGGGGGGGGTCCAGCACAGAGCAAATTGTCACTGATTGATGAGTTTCACCAGAGACAAGGCTTTTATCTTTTACCTCTTTTTCTCCCATTAACTATATATCTATCTGAACTCTATTTTCCTAAAACTGCAGGCACATCTCAAGGGCGCAGAGGTACAAGGGTGTAGCCAACTAATGTTTGGTGACCAGATGCACAAGTGCAATCCTGGAACAGCACACCTTGGGGAGAAGAAACTGGAGCAGGATGAATACATTGTTAATGAGAGGCATACATTCTCAACAGGTGGAGCTGAAGTGATCTTTGGTAATGACCAAATCAAATAAGTGTGGTGGGTCTTGTTCTGTTCTATGTAGTACATGGGGAAAGGGACCATACTTCCCTGGAGTGTATTTCATCACCAGTCACCATCACACCATCCCTGCATTTGTAGAGAAACAAAACATTCATAGAGTTTATCTTGCATGAATTCCCTCTTTGCTTGCGTAATGCTATGAGCAAAGTCACTAAATACTTCACGCCAGGGGCAGACTGGCCACCGGGAAGTTCTTCCGAAGACTCCCAAACGGCCAGTCCATTCCAGGCCGAACCAGCCGGTGGTCATAAAGTTTTTATTTTTGAATTTCTGATTTCAGTAGTTACTGTATGGTCCTCGGCCATGGCATGGGCCAGCCTGGCCCTCCAGCCCAGTCTCACGGCAAATTGTGTAATAGATCCGCCTGTCCACTTGAAGAAAGCGTGTCAGTGTCACGTTTTGTGTCGCCGAGACGTGAATATTACACACCTGCATGAAGGTGCAGTGTTATGTAATGACGGTTGTCAGGTGACGTTTATCACATGATGTGTATGATGAAAGGTCAGCGGATGACCAAAATTATTTAAATGAATGCTGAGGGAAACATGAATGTTTGCACCAACCTTCAAGTGCTCAATATAGGGGTGGCTCAGAGGGTAGACTAGGTTGTCCACCAATTGGAAGGTCGGTGGTTCGATTCCCGGCTGCTCCGGGTCACATGTCGATGTGTCCTTGAGCAAGACGCTTAACCCCAAATTGCTCCCGAAGGCATAGCCATCGGTGTGTGAATGAGTATTTAGATTACATCGTGATGGGCAAAGGTGGCACCTTAGCAGCCTCTGCCATCAGTGTATGAATGTGTGTGTGAATGGGTGAATACTGACATTGTAGTGTGAAGTGCTTTGAGTGGTCGGAAGACTAGAAAAGCGCTATATAAATGCAAGTCCATTTACCATTTTACCAATATGAACATTCCCAGTGAGAAGTTCAGAATGAAAAGAGGAAGTAAAGCTAGTGGAAGTTGAACACGTAAAGTTCGTAAAATAGAACTGTCCCTAAACTTTTCGTTCAAACACAGCACATACTGTACCATTACTGACATAGGTGTATAAATTAGCCATGAAAACATACTTTCTCACATACAACATGAACAGTAGGAAATATGGCCCAGAAAATGTTCAAAATGAAGATCTCTGTTGAATCACAGGATTTTACAGGAATTTACGTATATTGGCATGTGCTTGTTTAAGCGCAACAACACACTGTGCATAGTACTACATAAGCAACTCTCCTAACAGGCTGGTAAAGGGGTCCAGTATAACTTATTCTATGTGTAAACTGTTCTTGTGAGGAAGGTGCAGTGTTGTTGTAACCCTTACAAAGCACCTTTCCCAAAATGGAACCATTAACTTAACGTTTGAGGCGGCTGTAGCTCAGTGGGTAAAGTGGTCATCCTTCATCTGCAAGGTTGGCGGTTTGATTTCCTGTTCCTACTGTGTGCATGTCAAATTGTCCTTGAGCGAGACATTGCTCCATGGCAGCAGCCCACTGCTCCTAAGGATGGGTTAAATGCAGAGGTCAAATTGTATGTATGTACCTGTGTGTATATGACAAATCTAATAAAGTTTAAGTTATGTTATGTTAGACATGTTGAACAGTGTTTCCAATTTTTGTCACAATCTAATTTGTGTAATCTCGGCTTCATGGGAGAAACTATGTCGCAGTGTTTGATTCCAGATGGAAGTGAATAGGTGTTGCATTAATGTAACTGTAATGTACTGTGAAATGCACACTTATTTGCGACAGGTCTACTTCATGATCGCTACTCAGCCACATTTGTTCGGAATTAATGCACCTATTTGAATTGCAGGAAAATGCTGAGTCAGACAAATGGGATATTGTATTGGTGGTATATGTTAACCAATAACTATGATCCCCAAACAATGGATGCAAATGACAAAGTATATGGGACTATTATTCTTCATGAACTTTTTTTCAGTCTGCATTAAAAAGGCAAAATGATAAACACAGTAATGTGCATCCACCTCTATCGACAACTGTTCCTCTCTGTGGCTCCTATGGAAAATCCAATTTTACACACCATGGCCTTTGTAGATTACTTTCTATTTCCTCCACCCAATTTTTATGAAGACATTGTGATTTTATTAACCAGTAAATACAGTTCTGTGTCACATAGTATGCATAGACATACATAACGATCTATCAAACAAAGGCTGAGAGATGGAGTCGCGGATATTAAATCAGAGCAGTTAGTTTGAACCTGTTGGGGTGTACTGTATCCCCACCACCAGCACAGCCATCGCAAGACTCCCAGAAGTACTTGCTGATAAATTTGTGCTTCATCGTAACATTCAAGAACATAATGTCCATTATTTATGTCATGTGAAATCAGCGAGAACATTTTCTTGACAGATTAGTTTTACTTTTTCACACTTTGACGGTTAATGCCCGAGAAGAATTGTTTTCTGCCTTGTAGTATTACCTCACCGTGGCTCAGATGGAGTGAAAGAAGCAATAAAAGAGCAAACGTGCAAATAAAAGCGGTAATAGAAAGACTCAACTGTCATCTGTAAGAGTGACACTGATATTGTATGTTAATGAAAAATTGAGCAAATATAGAAGGCAAACATAGCTGTGTTGCTTTTTTTCTTTTGCATTGATATTTTATGTTGTTTTAAATTGTTTTACTTGAATGACTTTAATATACAGATTGGTGACAATGTAAAGAAAAAAAACCATGCCATAAATGAAAGGAAAAACATGAATAAAATAGAGAAACATAATGAACGAAGATGTTTCTATGTAGTTCACAAGAGCTTGCTGGAGGTTTGATGAGCATGGGAATTATGTGATGTGAATCATACGCTATATTATCACATGCCAACCCAGTTGAACACGTATGGGAGAATCAGGAGCGACATGCTGAACAGCGTTCCCTGCCACCATGATCAATATACCAAATGAGGGAAAATATTTTGTAAGAATGTTTTTTATCTTTCCAGTTGTGTTTCACCAATCTCGGAACCCATCTGCTATTGGTCTAACGACGATTTAGCATCTGGGGGCAACGGGTTATATTTCTGGGGTTCCGGTGTCGCCTGTGGATACCCGGATAACCAGGCCAAGACTCCTCCATGCGCCGGTCATATTTTAACAGTCTGGTTAGCAACTTGTGACATGAGAATGGAGTTGGAATTGAGAGACGACTTCTACGACCGGATTGTATATATATACGCATTCATATGCAGATATCTGTTTATAGAGATTAGAGTTTCACACTTGCCAAGGAATACTGAAGCTGTTCTGGAGGCTCATGGTGGAACAACATCTTACTAAGTCTTTCATTTTTAACCCATTAGTTTTCCATGAAAAGACTTAGTGGGTCTCTCCAGATCATGGCTCGCCAATGTTGGGCTGTGAAAAGTCTGTGGCCATAGTTTTCGGGATGTGATTCGCACGGTTGGCACTAGTCTGCCCTTGTCGGCGTCTTTTTAGCCGATTCATCATGTTGACTTGGTGGCGGAGCCCGTCGGTGAGAGAAATCACTCTAATCGGCTTCTCAGCTTAAATGAATCAGTGCACGAGAGGAGAAACGGAAGTGAGGAAAGCAAGCCAACGGTAAAGTCCAGACAGCACACACAGAAGGCTCTTCTCATTTTTCATGTTTATCTCATCTGATCATTACAATACACGGATATTTTCACAATGGCATGATCATCTGGAATGAAGCTAAGTGTTGAGTGAAAGTGGTGTATAAATGGAATGCAAACACTGCTTTGTTTCATGTATTTATCATAACAATGGCTTGTACTGTATATCCCTGGTCCCCCGTTGCTTGAATGATGAATACAGATTACTGCCATCTGCTGGTATGAAGAGTTATTTCCTCTCAGGCAGGCGCAGATTGAACGTTCTAGTTGGCCGTTGGCTGTAGTCTCTGCGGTGTGTTCAAGTGCAACTTTTTGGTCAAAACACAGGTGGCATGAGGCGATGAAACAGTCGGCCTTCGTCGCCGCTAGTTCTTGGATGTTGGCTTGGTGTGTCTGGGCCTTAACACTAGTGGCTCCTACTTTAATAGGGAATGATGTAATTAACTCATCCAGGTTATTCACGTTTTTGAAAACTGACAACATGAGTGTATACTAAACATGAAATAGCAAATGCAATGTCAAGCTAATTTACTCGAAGTTTGGAGATTCTATCTTTCTATCTATCTACTGTATGTCTTTTAAACCTCTTCTCCTTCCTTCCCTTGCTTTACCCCAACACTGTGTGTGTGTGTCAAGTGATGAACCATCCTCCATTAGCCTGGCTCACCTTCGCGAGCAGCCTGGCACTGTGAACAGTGATTAAGCATACTTTCCACTGTGTAACATACTAATTTAGTAAAAGGCCCAAAGCATAGCAGCTCCCTTCAGTGATCATATTTTTCTCAGTAATTAGTGTGGCATTTTTGTCTCCTATGAGAGCAATCCATTTTAGCTATTATAAAGGGGTTCTTTGTTTAAATGTGCTCAGTTGCTTCACAGGCATATCGTTGGGAGCACAAAAGCAAAGATAAGCCCAAGATTCTTGTTGGATGTGTGCACTTTCTGTTCTTATTTTCTTAAATTTGACACTTTGTTCAGGCCTTTGTCTTCGATAACTTCACCTAACTGTAGATCAGCTCTACTGAGTGGATATATTGAGCTGTTAGCATCTTTTAGCTCATTGTTTTGGTTTTGCGGTCCGGTTCATCCTCACAGCTCTAATCAGTGTTTTTTCCAGACTTTTTTTGTGGGAAAAAAAATCTGTCTACGGTACAAACAGTTTGAAAATTGCTAAAATTAGCAAATGAACATAATGTTTGTCAGCTAAAGAGCAAGATACTTCTCGCTATAGAGACCAAAAAACGCTAAAAGGAGAGTGAATACTAGACTTACATTCATCAGGTGGACAAAAACATGACTTCAAATGACTGCTAATGTTGCTCTGTATAGGAAACTGTGGCTCAATCCCAATGTCCGCCCTAAGGCCTTAAGCCCTGAACCCTCACGGACTTGACGTCACCTGGTAAATGGTTGAGTGTGAAAGGCTTCAAGGGCCTGAAATGGTATAAATATAAATGGGACAGCACTTTGCGGTGACATATTATGTTACCTTGATGATGCCAAAGGTGGGTTTTTATTTTAAGTTTTTTACTGCCTATTTGAACGTCTTCCAGAGGCCTGTACTACGAAGCCGGATTTGTGGTTAGCGAGGTAACTTCAGGGTTAACCATCCTACGACGGAGGTTCACTTCTTACCGGGGTAGATCACCATGGTAACTTAAGCTGAACACCTAACCTGCTCCGGAGCAGGTTATGTTCCAGATAAGAGATCAACTCGATCAAAGCTCGGTGCACTGATCATATGATGATAATATTACACAAATACCAAGAAGTTACAGTCATAATTCAGAATAAAAGCAACACAGTTTACACTGACAAATGCAGTAAGGACAGCTGGCTGTTTGCTGTGGGTGCTTACCGCTTTTAATTATGTATATATATATATATATATATATATATATATATATATATATATATATATTCTTGTCTCCCAAGTCTGTTTCAAACTGCCGGATTCGGGGATGCAGCTAAAAGAAGGCTGAAATAGTCACACACGTCATAACACTACCAAAGGGCATAATGAATGCGCTCATAGCCAGAATGTAAAACCCTGGGTTGATTTACCGGGTTGATAACTACCATCGTAGGACCGCTTAGCGGGATTGCGGTTGTTAGGGTTATTGAAGCCAGATAACGAGAAGATACCCTGGGTATGTTGAACTCGCTTCGTAGTACAGGCATTACTTGTTTTGTTAAACTTCATTGAGCTAAATTAAAAGAAATGGTTGATGAATAAAACAGGTGTGTAATGTAGTCTACTGCATGTATTCCTCTGATTTTTGGCTGGACAGCAGAGGGCCAGCCCTACAGACGCAAAAGTCTGTCAGTGAGTGACTGAGTGAGTGAGTGAGTGACTGACTGAGTGATGAAGTTACAGAATTGGTCGGCTGACTGTTGGAGTTTCCTCATTGGTCGTTGCTCTTTCAAAATGAAAAGGCGGAGAACAGTTCTGTGTTTACGTTTTCTGGGGAGCGTGTCAGCGGTTCAATGTAACATTACATAGTGCTGTTGTTGTGCATTTGTTATTGTTTATGTTCGTTTAAGTTACCCAAGCGCGAAGGAAATGTTCGCCTCGCTTTCCTCCATTTCCATTACAGGGACCATTGCACTGACTGTATCTAGCAAGCCACACGTCGCTACTGCGGTATAAACCCAAAATAAACAGACTGTGCTGTGATTGAATTGCAATAAACGGATCAAAAATAATGCCGAAATAATGACATTATGATGTGGATTTGTTAAAAGACCGAATTCATTCTTTGTCAAGTCTGTCCGCAACACAACAAGCAAACAACTTTTAAAATGCTTGTTTTCTGAATTGAGTTCGGATCGATCAGTGGCAGGCTATGATAACATTGTAGCTGCTCCATTAACACTCCATCTAGGAATAAATACGGCAGCAACAACGTCAGTGATGACAGCAGGAATATCTCAACGCTGATAAACTTTCGGTATGTACAGTATTTGCATACTGTATGTAATGCTAATACCTTTTCACCTTGTATAAAATGTATAATATACTGACTAGTAAATGTTACCATTTACTATTACTGAATGTCATTTGCTTCATTATAAGTTGGCATTCAATCAAACAATAAGATATAAGTGGAAAAAAGTGTTGACAAAACATTATAGACATGACCACTGACTATTTGTATAACAATTTAGCCACAAATTCAGACTTGACCATATACGGTCCAGCCATATACTCGGTTTTGACCGAGTCTTGTTTATGTTCCATCTTAAATCCTTAATATTAATGTTTCTGTGTAAATTTAAATATGCCTGGCTGAACACCCATGTGCCGTCCTCCCTGTTTACCTTTTTTTTTTACGCCTCTGGGCTTCCCCTGGGATCCACGGTTACCCTGTGTTTAACGTCAAAACAGTATGAATTGTGGGTAATTCCCTCTGGCAAAGTCTGCAGAAATGCCGGCTTACGGAAAGTGTTCATAAAGGCCTCAAAATGTCTGCGAAGGACTTGACGGTTTGACTGTAGGACAACCCTAAACCCACATGGACTTTGTGGGAATGTGCCTCAAAGTCTGTGAGTCTGCTAGGGTGGACATTGGGATTGGGCCCCTATGCTAACAAGTTTGGCATATCAATTTTAAAGGTGAAAATATGTCAATGTCATGTTCACAGCTTATTTTTTGCTGCCCCCAAGTGGCCAAAAAAATCAGTTGTTGTAGGTTTAACGTTGCTACTGCACAACTTACACAGATATAATAACATTCTGATTGTGTGTTATATTGATGTGAGTCACACTCGCATCTGATCGAGCTCCCTGTAGGCTGGAGAGTGGAAGCTGCGTCAAAGAATCGCTGTATAGGGAAAGTAGAGTTCTGACTCACTACCAGAATGGGGAGGCTTAGGTTAGCTTACTGAGTGCCAACTTAAGGAGCCAAAGCAAGATTAGACTGCATCACACTAATGGAAACAAATCCATACACGAATTCTAGGACATTCCTACAGGGATGTAGGATCAGTACCGCGTCTCTGCTGTCTATAGTAGCATTCAGTAATCAGGTGGTAATCCGTACAAAGCGAGATCATTTTCACGTGCTTCATGGAATTTTATCTCCTGAAGCAAAAACATAAAACTGCTTCATTGTCATTCGTCTCATTGGATCTGTGATCGGGCTCGTTTTGTTTCGGAGAACAGCTGCTCAGATCCGGCTGCTTCTCATATCGCAATCAGAAAATCAACAAATTTCCGGAATCCCCCCAGGTGGTTTGACCTGCTACAAACACTACCATTGCATAACAATGAAATGGCAAACAATGGCAAGTGAAAACTGTGGGTGTGTTCGGAGGTAAAGTATTATGCTCACCAAGCTTCCTCTCGGAGCATTTTAGCCTTTCGCTATTTCCTCAGCCTACTGAGAATAATTGTGCAAGAGCTTATTTGCTCTGTGCCTGATGCTGTGAACGAGCGACTAGAGGAGGCAGAATATTTTAATCAACAAAATAAAGACGTTTACATTTCTTAATAAAGAAATCACAAACACACTGTAAAAGCACCATGCCATTTTTCTAGGAGGGGCAGATGAGAATATATGCTGTAATTGTTTCTGGATAATGGAGATTTCTATCTTACCATGGTGTAAATGTGTCTGTCTGGATTATGATGATCATTCACAAAGCCTAAAATATGCATTACTGTTTCATCATGAATGTTAAGGAATATTCACAATCCATTGCTCATTGTTTTATATGGTATTATTGCGTTTGATGTTGTTCAGTAGAGTAGAGAGGGTGCGATAACTGGAGAAGACAGCGTGTAGAGTGATGGCAGGATGAGCGTCCTACAGACTCCCAACCTCTAAGTACAAGTTCTCCTCCTTTTTACAAATCCCAACAGGGTTTAGGAATCGACACCACACTGTGCGGCATTCAGAGTATTTAGGAACTAATCCGCCATACGTTGTTGGTTACTGACGTTTATAGAGCAGATTCTACATATTGAGGATGGAAACGTTGGTTTTGACTGACATTCATGTGCCTCTCAGTCTCAGGATGAACTTTGGGGATACCTCAACTTTTCCATCCAGCGCCATCATCATCATATCCAAATTTTAATGTGTCCAAGACTTGCAAAAGTAATGCAAATTTCCATGAGCATCAGCTGTACTGAAGCATGCTAACACACTGAGCTAAGAAAGTCAACATGGTATACATTACAGTATACTTGCTACTTATGTTTTTTCAAACATTCTTACATACCTCAAATCTTTAGTGACACTTATATAACGCAGATTAAAACATATATGTATATATATATATATATATATATATATATATATATATATATATATATACTGTATATAAATATAGAGAGAGAGAGAGAGAGATTAGGACTGTCAAACTTAACGCGATAATACAACATTAAAGCAAATTTGTTTTAACACCACTAATTTCTTTAACGCATTCATGCAACTTTCGATTTTAAGGTTGTAGAGAGAGTAAGATACTGGTAACATATGTAACTAGAAAACCTATGGTCATAGAAAACCGAATCCATTACCAACGATGTCATACTAGCTTGTCAGGAAAGAGGCTAAATAACGCTACGAAGTTTCGCAAAATGTTGGTGGGGAAAAACTGGCAAGGCCATTTTCAAAAGGGTCCCTTGACCTCTGACCTCAAGTTATGTGAATTCAAATGCATTCTATGAGTACCCATGAGTCTCCCCTTTACAGACATGCCCACTTTATGATAATCACATGCAGTTTTGAGCATATTTTTTTATGCTAAATGCAGTACCTGTGAGGGTTTCTGGACTATATTTGTCATTTTTTGTGCAGTGTACTATCGTACACACAGGCTACTGTAATTTTTCATTGACTGGCACCTACTGAACCCAAATTAGTCAGCACATTATCACAGTCACTTGCTTGTGGTCTTTGCAACACGCTTGTGCACATTGTGCACACCACTCCACTGTTTTGTGGATGGACAGATGTGGATTCTTCAACATTTTTGTGGGTTCTGTTTCTGACAGACCTTTAGAACAATCCATCCATCAGCTTTTGGAAGTTGTGGCATCGCTCTCCTTTTCTCCAGACATGACCGCAACAGCTGAAGGCTGAGCTTTTCCAGGAGGAGAGTTGTTGCTTGTGAGCTCTTCTGGTTTCCAAAATTGGAAATTTGGTAAGAAAAACTACTTGTATGTTTGTAGCAGGCCTATCTTCCGGTATCTCGACTGTTCAGAGCTCAGGTCGTCTGAACTAGTTTCATCATTCTCATGCTTCAGTTCTCCTGTTTTTTTTAAATAATATGATTCATACGTGGTACATATCTGATTCCTCGTCATCAGTAGCCTCAGGTACATCTTCATTTCCAAGTAATTTTTCTTTTACCTAGATAAAATTAATTTCAAGGAACTGCAGCCTATACTTCGGTAAAGTAATTTAGTGCCCTTTACATCCCTGCTGCTTTCCCTTTCTGACCTTCGATGATAATGACTGAGATATCACCACCATTGATGGTTTGCGCGTAGCCTACACGTGTGATGAATTAATGATATATATACTTTAAATAGCCACTGCTGCGCTTAAGTATGGCTGCTCGGGTGTTTGAGAACCTTGACAATCATACAGACAATTGGCAAAATGGTTTGTGTTCCTTGCCATGTGTAAATGTCCATTTAGGGCTAACTGTGGAAATCAGTGGAGTGGAGTAAAGAAAAGATTGTGCACGTGCATGCAATCTCAGAGATTTACAAAACACGTGTAACAAAATGTGTTTCCTGTTTGGAAATGTAAAAGCTCTCATGAAATGGATATACTGTAAGTTAAATAAATGCAATATCAATCTGTGACAGAGGGGAGCAAAACCGACATTTATTTATATGAAAATATTGGAAGTTGTTACACTAACCACATGAAACATGAAATTAATTTAATAAAAGACTGCACAAAACGCATTGTCTAGAAACACACAAGTGTGTCGTGGAACAGCAGAAATGTGAGCGGGTAAGTAAAACAATCCGGCTGTGAGATAATGAGACGGATCGCTGACTAGATATGGAAGAAGAGATGAATAGATAACAAAATTACCTGAAATATTTATAACCTCTGTCTCTTTCATCACTGCTTTCCTCATAAGCCATTAAAGGGCCCTTTTGGGACCTCTTAATTGAGTTCCTTTTTGGAAGAGAATATGAAAGGCTTCTTTTTATTCCCCCCCACCCCTTTTCATCTGGAGAATGGGCTGATTAAAACCCAGAGAGTGGAAGTTGTAGTGGGGAAGTTCATTGCAAACAGGGGTGCAACTTGAGTGATTGACTGAGTCTCCTGTAAGACATTAGGTGGACATAGTTATAGAGCCTGGACTGACTGCAGCTTTACACACATCCTCAAGTATTTACCAGGTCTGTAGCTAACATTGACAACACATACTGAGGTCATGTATTTTCTCAGGGAATTTGGGGTTTTAGCAACATGGGGAGGGTTCACATTCTACAATGAAAAATGTACACATGCTGGGTAATTTATATGCTGATTTCAGTATTTCTAAAATCAATATCTTTGAATGCGACTGTTTTTAGTAAAAACAACATAAATGCAAAAAATAAAGGATTCAGTATTTCTCCAGCAGATTTTACTCTTTTGACACAACGTACAACGTGATCTCACAGAATACATGAAATGACCACGACCTCAAGTCCATTCTCATTCCTAGGGTGTCAAATACCGATCCTCTGTCACGGCCGTCGGTGTTCGATACTGTCTCAAAGGGCACCATTTAGCGCTGGTATGAAAAACACACAGGGCTTTCCATTAACTACAATGTAAACCAATCCGCGGCAACAATAAACATGCGTTACATGTTGTTTTTTCCTAAACCTAACTAGAATGGTTTTGTTACCTAATCCTTAGCAGGTGCTTTTGTTTAATTCACAACATTAAGAACATGTTTACTGCGCCTGAAAAGTGACGCCGAGGGGTCTGACAAAGCGTCAGTATGTGAGGAGTTTGGATGAGAACATGTTACGACTTCTTGACAGCGCATTACGTGGTGGTGGCACAGAATGTGTTAAAATTACATGCCACCACCATGAAAACAATTATCTTAAAGAATTTAACCTTAGGTTTAGGCAACAAAAAAATGTCATTAGGTTTAGGAAACAAAAGGTTTAGGAAAGAAAACATCATGGTTTGGGTTAGAAGAACTACGTAACTTCTTACGGAAGCGTATCTATGTTCCCGCAGCCCTGTGCTCGCCTCAGATCAGTACATCCGCGGGTGCCATGCCATTGTTCCAGAAGCCCATTATTCTGAAACCCCATGACTACTACTACTCTGCCTCTGATTGGCTTACTCTAATATCCTTACCCTAAACCTAGCCAATCTCACTCCTCATGCCTAAACTTACCAACACAGGTAACATAGGGCTGACCCCCCTCGTGAGTAGCCTACCTAAGTTAAAAAGATCAGTTTGAGTTAAAAGAACTATGTTTGTTACAGTACGTAACTTCTTAAAGGGACTGTTTGTAACTTCTTACACGTATAAATCATTGCGGGTCGGTGTCCCATGCGCGCTCGCGTGTGGTTACACTGTTCAGTCTCAGACTCCAACACAAACTACCTTCAGAGTTATATCTAGTGAAGCCCGTCTTGCAAAACAGTGTTGGCTGCGGTCGGAGGATGCGGGGAGACCGTAGTCTTGGTCTCCAGGGCCGGAGTCTCTGCTGTACTCTGCCTTCCTGCTTGCTTTCACTCACACACCGCGCTCATTCTCGCTCAGCTCGCTCCAACTCCACGAACATGCGCGCACACTACACACAGCAGAATAATTAGTTTAGCTCTGAGAATATCTAGTGAATGTACAGTGGACGTTTGTGCAGAAATAAATGCTGCCGCTCCTCCAGACCAACAGAGGTTTCCCGTGTCTTGTGAAGTGACGGGGCTCCGCAGCGAGTAACGTTATCGTCTTCGACTGGGTGTCGGTGTCTCCCCTGTTCCCTCCGGCCGCGGTCGGGAGGCTGAGGCAGGAAAAGCACTAGGATCAGCATTGATTCATGGAGAGACCTTCGTCCGGTCAGCTAACATTACTGCCAAGCAGGTGAAATATAGAGTGATATTGTGGTTTTAGCTGACGTGTGTCGCCTCGCTGTTTTGACTGATGCTCGCTCACATTCAGGTAGCGCGTGCACACGGGCGAGCGCGAGCAACAGGACGCTGACTGTCGTTGACATTGCGACCACAAGTGTCGCTGTTAACAAGCAATTTCTGATTCTTACAAACAGTCCCTTTAAGTAACCTACGTGATTTATTATTTATTTATTTTTACACGGGACACAAACACTGGTCTCTTGGGTGAAAGTCCCATGTTTGACCCACTCATCCACACTGACCTCCTCTATTGGTGGACATTTGATTATAAGGTATTTCTATTGAACCTAGGAATTTGTGTCACCACTATGAAAATGGATCCTCATTGACTTCTCATTGGCATTGTTTCCGTGGTGCCGGCACGTAATTTTAACTCATTCCATGCCACCACCACGTAATGCGCTGTTAATAGGTCATGGTCATTTTTACAGTTGTTTATATATTACTAATTATGCTTTTTTATCAACTTGATAAGGACTTTTTGTGTGTCTGTTTATGTCTAATCTACAAAGTCAAAGAAGTTGTTTTTCCTATGTTGACACATTGACATTGACATTGACCTGATGGGAACTTGGAGGCAACATGGGCCCAATGGCCTTGGTTGCTTATTGTACGTTACGTGACTTGACTTACTTGACTTAAGCCTCTTTATTCCCTGCGGAACATAGGCCACCGACAACCCCTTGCCACTTTCTCCTGTCTTGTGCTGCCCTTGCCAGTTCTTGCCAGGTGTGTCCGCTCTGTTTCATTTCGGCTTCAACGTCCCTCCGCCAGCTGTTACGCGGTCACTCTCTTTTTCTTTTCCCTTGGGGGTTCCAGGTTAGAGCTTGCCTGGTGATGCTGTTGGGAGGCTTCCTGAGCGTATGGCCAAACCAAGTCCATTTCCTCCACCTGATCTGGGTATCGATGTGTTCCTGTCTTGTTACTTCCCATAGTCTGATGTTGCTGATGGTGTTTGGCCAGAATATGCGTAGGATCTGTCTTAGGCATCTGTTGATAGAGATGTTTTTGTTGTTCGCCATGTTTCTGAGCCATACAAGAGTACCGATTTCACATTTGAATTGAAGATTCTGATCTTTGTATGTGTGGTGATTTCTCTTGAGCTCCAGATCTTTTTTAGCAAGTAAAAAGCAGTTCTAGCCTTCCCTATCCTTGTTCTGGCGTCTTCATCTGAGCCTCCCGTGATGTTAATGATACTTCCCAAGTAGGTGAATGATGAAACCTCCTCAAGAGCTGTGTTGTTGATGGTAATAGGGACATCATTCTTGTTGTTGATTCTCATGATCTTTGTCTTGGTTAGGCTGATGTTTTAGTCCTAACGTTTCCGATGTTGTGGCAAGATCGGTAGTTTTCTCTTGCGTTTGCTTCTGTGTGTGAGAAAGGGTTGCGAGGTCGTCTGCAAAATCCAGGTCCATGAGATGTTCTGTGAAGGTCCACTGGATGCCTCTCTTTTTATTTTATTTTTATTGTACATAGTATTGCTGTTTTCTTTGGTAAGTTTAGCTCACAATAATCATTATTTGGTTTCCTTGGACAATTTAAATTCTCTTTGAATCACATAAACAACTTAATTATGAGGTTTGACATTTTTTATTTTTAATTGTAGGTGATTCCTAAGTGATTCTAAGTGATGATAAGTGATTCCTTAGGGTACAATGTTTTTTTTGGGGTACAATAGTTTTTATTTGACCTATGTATTACTACTATTGTTACATATTTTCTCCACCAGGAAGCCTTCGGAATCATCCGGCTGGATTCTTTTTTTTTTTACTTCCATACATGATTCATTTACCTATGACTGATGAAGGAGCAGCAGATTCATTTGCCTTTTTTAAAAGTGGAAATGAAGAGCTGGAGCACTGGAAGCAATACTTTGACTGATTAATCACTGCTCACTCTGCCATCTACAAATGCCGAGCAGATGGTCTGGCACCGCTAAAATTAAACTGCTAACAAATATGCAGGTAGCGTTGTGGATGTGACCTCGATGGCAGCCGCTGTGTTGTTGTCGAGCTCCTCTATTGTTCTGTCGCCTCTGAGTTCGGAGAGATGGCCACAGCATTGTATTGAAGTGCATTGTGTTACAAGTGTGCTACAAGTGTGCACCTGCATGTGTGTAGGAGAGAAGTAGGGGGTAGATTGTGGCTTTCGAGATCTGGATTATTTCATCCCTACTTTGATGATATTTGAAAAAAAAGAAAATGTCTGGGGACGTGATTTGTTGCATACATGAATAGGGAAAAAAACAAAATAATCTATATTCCTTGTGGACTACAGTAAAGACACTTTTTTGAAAACAAGCATTTCTCTTTGTCTGAAACATATGGGAATAACAAAAGTGCCGTAATCACAGGACTCGGCTGTGTTTACAATATATGTAAACCATAAAAAAGCCACTGAATGCTCCGTTGTCTGGAACATCAGCAAATGCATCCATCCATCCGAGTAGATGTGTCTGAGGACAATTCCACAGTGGGTTTCTTGTGCAGGAGAGTGGATGGGTGATACAACGAAATGAGAGGCCCAAGTCTCCATAGATCTCATTAGGCCGGTCATAACATTGCAACAATAGTGGAAGGCATACTCATCTGACTCCTGTTCCCCCGCACACTCCCAAAGCCGTAGCATCAGCTCTTTTGCGCCATCACAGGCTCTGGGTTAAAGCTACAGACAGTACACGGCCGACTGTGGTTGTCTGCTGACACGTTTGCCAATCGAGTGTGCCACAAGAGCCCGCCATCATTAGTCTGCTTTACTGTAACGCTTATTACAGGGTGCCTGTTTGTTTGGCGATCCATGCAGAATGGATGGAAAAAGCCCACCGTTTTTTTTCCACACATGGACATTCGGAAGAAAATATACAAGATGTCAGGTGTTGAATAACTGTTTTGGATTTGTGGAAGGATAGGGTGGATGGTAATCATGGGGTTTAGATTTTAACCAAATGGCATGGATTAATGTGTGAGCTATTTTTTAATGCTTTTGTTTTTTTTGGAATAAAGCACTAGAGGTTAATCTTTCATCATTAAGAGTCAGATAATTGTTTTACATAGGGGGATAACCTTGATAGAGCTGAACCCTTCACAGCCGATGGTGGGCCTTTTCTAAAATCAAACTAAATATTAACCAAAGGGAGTGCAAATTCCAGAAAGCAAAAAAAAAATATATATATATATATATATATATATATTTGTGCTTCTGTTTGCCGGCGCTGATACCACTCCGCTGTGTATTCTCCATATTAATGAACCTTTCTATCACACTAAAACAGATTATCGCAGCTCTGCATTTATTACAAACACCAGTGTTAAGGCAGCATAATAATGGCAGAGTAATTATGAGCTGTGAATTGAAATATAGATTCACATCATCACTATGTGAAATTGTCAACAACAATATGCGCTGTCTGTGGGGAATAGATATGGGTTTCATTGGCTGCGCATCTTTTTATGTCTCAATTACTTCTTCTTTTCTAACTGTAACTTCATGTGGAAATGAACAAAGCGGAAAGTAAAAGATTTTTTTTTTATTAATTCCTTCCCTTTACCTGACTCGGGTGTCTTGATTTGATGTAAAGACCATGACATCAGAGACAGATCATTGGCTCATGGTGTCATAGATCAAAGGAGGAGGAAGCTGTAGAAGAGGAGAGAAAAAAAATGGGGTTTTCAAATATAATAATGCGTTAACGCCACTAATTTCTTTATCAAATGAATCAACTTGTAATTTTTAGGTTGTAGCGGCCTCAGTTTTAAAGAGAAGATACGGGTATCATGTGAAACTATAAAACCTAAGGAATTCATTGGTATCAACCATGTCATACTAGCCTGAAGTTAAATTTTGCGAGGAAAAACTGACATGGCCATTTTAAAAGGGGTCCCTTGACCTCTGACCTGAAGATATGTGAATTAAAATGGGTTCTATGGGTACCCACAAGTCTCCCCTTTATAGACATGCCCACTTTATGATAATAACATGCAGTTTAGGGCGAGTCATAGTCAAGTCAGCACACTGACAGCTGTTGTTGCCTGTTGGGCTGCAGTTTGCCATTTTAGGATTTGAGCATATTTTGTATGCTAAATACAGTACATGCAAGGTTTTCTAGACAATATTTTTGATTAATTTGTGATTAATCAGGATTAACTATTTTAATCAATTGACAGCCCTAAGAATATATATATATATATATATATATTTATACCGAAACAATACAAACTGTCTATGTATGAACAAGACTAATAGTCTACAGACCGACATCTCCATCCCTGGAGCTACGCCACCAGCATGACTACAAATGTACTTTTTTGCTTTTCATCTCCTGAATAGCCAATAAACAAAACAAGCCACCTGACCAACCATATCTTCTACTCGCACTAATCAGCAATCCCACTAATTAACATCTTGACAATTTCTTACTTTTAGTAACAGTAAAATTGACAAGTTCGGGCTCGAGGCTCATTCTGCTGCTCTCATGTTGATGTCGGCTGAATGAGACTGTTAATTAAATGCTGACACAGCAAAATGAGCACTGATGAATTTTAGCTCCCGAGTCCCGACCGATGAATATGTCTGAATGTCTTAAACTGAACGAGTCAGCAGTAAGGATGTGGAAACCGGTGTAGGTACAAGAGATCTAAATGAATGAGGAAACAGTAAAAATAACCAGAAGCAGAAGAAATCCCGGCGCTGGTATTTCCCCTCAGTAACACAACACCACATGTTTAGAGATGCTCTTAGCAGTCTCACAAAAAGAGAGACTCGCATGACTAACTGCAGCTCTTTGGCTTCCCCCGTAGTCTCACACTGCCCAGAGACACTCTTCTCCTTTTAGCATTCAAAAACAGACCAGTGAACCTTGAACCTGGGAGCTAGCAGCCCCCTGGCCCTGGCTGACTCCACCTCTGCTCCTCTGCTCCTGTCAGGCGCTCGACGACCTGCTGTGTATCTCAGACGATGGCCTTGAGGAGCTATCATACCGGAGAGCATAACCAGGCTGCAAGCAGCACCTAAAGGATGTGAGCTGGCCTTGGGCTGGCCTGAATAAATACGCTGTCGTGCACGGCACCTTGAGTCTATTGGCACGGTAATCTGGAGGCCAATTGGCCTTTGCTTCCTCTCCTGCCTGGTAAGTACAGTATGTATCTAAAAATGTCACAAGAGAAATAGCTTTAGCTCTTTTTTTCTTTTTAGGCTTGGATATAGTGGACGGTGTTGTGTAAGTGAAAGGCAATTTCAAAGAATAACTGCATTCTGAAATGTACTATATATATATATATATATATATATATGCAATTGTCACCATGAAAGTCAAATCCATTAGCCTTTTGATACAGTGAGTGAAGGACTGAGTGTTTCCATGTGTTTGCAGCCACAAATACTCTGGTAAGTAAACAAGAAGAAAACATTTCAAGGGATGTTGAAAAGTACAACATTCCTTTTTAGCTTAAATCAACCAGTGGAGTAAAATCATCACTCAATCATCACTTTAACTGTAATCTCTATAAAGACATTCTGCTTTCATATGTAGGCAAGGGGTCACAATGTTGGCATCAAAAACCTTCTGGTTTCCCTGAGTAGTATTGACCAATCATGTTAGAGCAGGCTCTGGTTAAATGCAGGTAAACAGTCCATGTGGAGAGCAAAAGAGGTGAAACACATTGGCTGAAATGCAGTCTCGGAACCCACCAGCTATCGTCCGATGATCATTTAGCTTTTTATTGGTTTAAAATTACATTGAAAACTTGTCAAACAATCTGGTTGTATACGTCGTCTTTCAACTCCAACTCCATGTCTTGCATCTCAAACAGACTGTAAACAATGAGCAGCGCATGAAGAGGAAGTCTTGGCCCGGATATCCGCTGGCTACACCGGAACCCCTGAAATACGATATAGCTCATTGGGTTGGGTTCCGATATTGCTTTAACTGAAGTCAACCCTGTCTCCTATGAAGTTTGAATGAAACTGTTGTGCATCAGTGAATTATGTCCAGTTACAACATTCATTGCCTTTGCTGGAACTAGTGAGATATTCATATAGTGCAGAAAACAGGAACTGTGTGGAGGTTTCAGGTCACTGTCGCCCTAACAAGTCAGGGTAACTTCTTGTCTTATACTCACCGTTGACATTTATATAATGATGACTATGATCTTTCACTTACTGTAACTTGAACCAGTATTTCAAGGATCTAAAATCAATTTCATAATAGCAATGGATAAAATGACTATGACTTGTAGTAATGAACCCACGGAGGATTATCACCCAACTCTGCAGTTCCTCTCAGCTTTACGGAGCTTTATAGGGACTTTCAGTTAATGGTTTTCCAGTCCACATCATTACTGGTTTGGTTCACTCTCATAGAGAGCTTCAGCAAAAAAGCTCGAAAAAATTCCCTTTAGCCTATGCTACCCGCTCGGCACCAAACAAGACACAAGGTTAGTGACTTAATGGTGAAGATAGTGGAACATTTAGCAAAGTCAGATATTTCCCTTAGGAATTGGTGGAGACCAAAAACAGAGCTAAAAGACATAATTGGATGCACATCCGTTGAGTGACCAGAAACAGTACTCATGAATGTCAATGTCGCTCTGTATCTGATGGATGTGTTAATAAGCAACTGTTTGCCCACAACTTTGCCATATCAACTTGAAAAATGATAATATGTCAGCGTTCGCAGCAAGTGGCCAAAAATCCAGTTAAACTACACATTAGTTAGCATGTGCAGACATTCGGAATAAGCAAAACATTTTGCAGATGAATACATTATAAACATTCTGTCTAATATATTGGATATAAAACAATTCAGGTGGCGTCGTGTTTCCCCCAAAACATCTTTTGCTAATGCAAAATAATTTTGTATTTCGTATGAGATGCACACAGTCAAGTAAGATCAGAAAACTTTCATTATATTATAAAAATAGTCATCTGACAACCCCAAAAAACCTGTGCTGGTTTAAACAATCTGTCTTGTCCCCTGAGAGAGTTCATTCAGCTTTGTTTCGTTACGCTAAGAACAAGAAGAAGGTCATGAAGCAAGTAACACCAGTAATCTTGTCCAATGTTTGATAATGTTGTTTGTTTTGGGGAACGGATAAGATTAGCATAGCAAGTCATTCAATAAAAATGTCTTCCACGCACCATCTGACCTAACAGCGCTTGAATTTCATATGGCATTTGCTACTATGCTTGTGTTCAGCTCATTGTTTGGCAAAGCTTAAGGCTCACTTGGTTACCATTCTGTGAATAACATGGGAGCTTTATGAGGATTATGCCAAAGCTTCATGGCTCAGATTGGTTTTTAGGATGGAGAATCCAGACACAAAGTGTAGACCACTGTCCTTTTCCCCCGAGCCTCTGTGAATGTCACATGCTGGCACGCTTGGCACAAAGTGTGCGAGAAAGGCAGCAAAGGCAAATGAAAACTGGCCATGAACGCAAATACCATCAGAGGAACGGTGACAGACATGGCAAAAGGGCAAAATCGGACACGCATTGGTTTCTACTGGGGAAATGGTTTATGAAGAAACACACACACTGAGGGGCAAATTCACAAAAGGATTGCGCGGCTTTCGTGGCCACTAAACCTGCACAAATAAGACAAAAAGAAACCGTGTAATTCTCAAAGCAGCCGCAAAGGATAAAATGCACCCGTAACTGTGCCGCCAAGCAAATAGCGTCTCGGTGCTCATGTGTTATTTGCAAGTATTGGCCCCTTTCTAAAATAAATCCCCATTGCAAAAACAGTCCAGTTCACAAAGATCAGTGCCAATTGCCACACATACATTGAATACATTGAACTTATTAGCGTCTTCAGAGAGTTGGTGGTAACTGAAGCGCATTTATAAGGGTTGTCACGGCCAGACTTTCCAGTGATCATGGCAGCATTAAATGGTACTTTTTCTTTTGTCCTCTGCTTCAAATCATGCCATCTTCTTTTACAGTCTGATGGTGTGCGTTTGAAAAAACCAACAGCACTGACGGACTGGGATATTAAATCCCAAATTCTCCCTGTTACCATTAAATTCCTTGCCTGAAGTTTTGAGGAATACCTGTGTACCTCATCTTTCAGGACCGGTAGCTCGCTGTCTGAAGATTTCATTTTTCTTTTTCTTTCTGCCATTGTGTTGCCTAGTTGTGTTCTTGGCGCAAAGGCAACATTTATACTTCAGATGAGGGACCAAGTGTGCGCACATCCAGGAAAAGACGCTCGGGTGCAAGGTACAACAAATACTTAACTGCAGGACAGAAAGAAGGTCTGTTCACTATTAGGCTCCAAATAAATAGTTTATTTATCTTTTAAGAGAGAAGTATTGGAGCCTAACAGTGTGCAGACCTCCTTTGTGGCCAACATTTGTTATCCTGACCCACCAGATGGTTTGTTACACAGAACCGTCTGAGCAGCCGTCATTGGAAACTGTTTGGAAAAGGGCAGGCACTTTCAAAAAATACTTGGCAGGTGATTGGATGAAACATCTGCCAATCAACCTCTTGCCGAATCCAGTCGGGAGAAGAGCAAAAACATCTTTTCCATCAAGAAAAGCCTTCAGTGCTGTTCTTTGCTCTTCTTTCAATGAAGAAATACTCTCCAGTTCTGATAGAACTGATGCTATTGCAGCAGCTACGCTAACTCTGTGTTGCATCACACATACTTAAACCACGCCCGTAGCTGCAGTAGCTCCTCACAGGATGTTGATTGGTCCGTGATCTGGCTTGCCGGACACAAGATGGATTTTCTTGTGATTTGTGATCCCGCAATTCTCGCGTGATCTCATGACATCGTGATAATCCAGCTGCTGTGCACAGTAAAACATTTATACTTTGCTACATGGATCATTTAAATCAGATGCAAAATAGGGGCATATCGCACTCAGCTGCCAAACTTTATGGGCGTGTTTGTACTGTAATATCATTAGTGCAATATCTTTTGTGAATCTGACATTCAGATAGCGGTTGCAAGTGATGCGCAATTCATGGTGCAATCCATTCTTCAATTTGCCCCTGATACACTGCTGTTACTATTTGAAACACACCACCCATTGAACACCCGCTGTTGCACTTAACGGTGGGCATTTACAGCTTGGAGTCATTTCTCACCACTGACTCGTATTCCAACTGCTTTTTTAAATCAGTCGGCCTGTTCTACCTGCCAGTCACCTCAAGCTCTCTAAAAGCCTGCTTCTCCTCCTTGCCTCTCCTCTTCTCCCCTCCCCAATATCTGCTGTGAAGGGGTCACTGCAGTTAGAGGGAAAAGAGACACAGCAGTGGATTTTCAATTGAATTGTCAGAAGCTGGCTGTTTTAATAAATCCGGCCCAATAAAAGGGCAGGGTACCTTTTGTGAAGTGGCTTCACCCATGACGCTCAGCTTGGGTCCTCTCTGGTGAACCTTGTCTGCCAGAACCAGCTTCCCCGAGATAAGAAACAAGACTCGGTCAAAACCGAGTATATGGCTGGACTGTATTTGGTCAGTATGTGAATTGGTGGCTAAATTGTTACACAAATAGGCAGTGGTCATGTCTATAATGTTTTGTGAACAGTGTTTTCCACATATATCTTAATGTTTGATTGAAAGCCAACATATAATGAAGCAAATGGCTTTCAGTAATGTAAATGGTTACATTTACTACTCAGTATATTATACATTTTATACAAGGTGAAAAGGTATTAGCATTACATACAGTATGCAAATACTGTACATACCGAAAGTTTATCAGCGTTGAGATATCCCCGCTGTCATCACTGACGTTGTTGCTGCCGTATTTGTTCCTAGATGGAGTGTTAATGGAGCAGCTGCAATGTTAACGTAGCCTGCCACTGATCGATCCAAACTCCATTCAGAAAACAAGCATTTTAAAAGTTGTTTGATTGGTGTCTTGCGGACAGACCCGACAAAGCATGAATTCAGACTTTTTACTAATCAGCATCATTATGTAGTTATTTCGGCACACTTTGATCCGTTTACAACAACGTCGCTGCTGTATTTATGCCTAGATGACGTTATCTTGAGTGTTGATTGAGTAGCTGGTGTCAGCACAGCCTGGCATTGATCGATCCGACCTCCATTCAGAAAACAAGCATTTTAAAAGTTGGTTGCTTGTTGTGTTGCGGACACACTTGACAAAGAATGAATTCGGTCTTTTTACAAATCGACATCATAATATCAGTATTTCGGCATTATTTTGATCCGTTTATTGCAATTAAATCACAGCACAGTCTGTTTATTTTGGGTTCATACCGCAGTAGTGACGTGTGGCTGCTAGATAGTCAGTTCATGGCGGAAATGGAGGAAAGCGAGGCGAAAATTTGTACGGTAACACAATACGAAGCACAACATTACGTAACTTAAACGAACATAAACAATAGCACATGCACAACAACAGCTCTATGTAATGTTACATTGAACCGCTGACACACTCCCCAGAAAACGTAAACACAGAACTGTTCTCCGCCTTTTCATTTTGAAAGAGCAACGACCAATGAGGAAACACCAACAGCCGGCCGACCAATCCTGTAACTTCATCACTCAGTCAGTCAGTCACTCACTCACTCACTCAGTGACAGACTTTTGCGTTTGTAGGGCTGGCCCTCTGCGGTCCAGCCAAAAAGCACCTGGCAGGTCTTCACTGGATAAGAAACACTTTGACAACACACAGAATAAATAAACAATTGCAACCAGATATGGGTAATAATATCGCAACCTTCATGGAAGCATTAATTTGGAGATGTGTTTCTGGCCACCCGACAAATATACTAAGTCCAATATTCACTCTATTTTTGATCTGGTTTTGGTCTCCACCAACTCCTGAGGGAAATATCTGGACTTTTAGTTGCTAAATGTTCCACTACGTTCACCAGCTAGTCGCTAACTTTGTCTGTCAGTTGTTCGTTGCTGGGCAGGTGGTGTACAGTCTGTATATCAGAGCTTTTGTGCTGCCTGCTGCGCCTGGAAACAAGATTGATGAGAGTGGTGAGAGTGAACTAAAACAGTTAAGTTGCGGGCTCTTCTCTGTGGAGGTCGCCTGTTTGTCGCTTGTTTGTCAAGCGACCACTTTCAAATTATACATAGCAGTGTTGTAGACCACCAAAACCGAGACCAAGTCAAGACCAAGACCAGAGTGTATCGAGACCGAGACAAGACCAAGACTTTGAGGGGTTGACACTAAATCAAGACCAAGACCAAGGCAGGGCGAGTCCCACACTGCATGACACGCTTACGATAATGTAGAACATGAAAACCAGAGGCACTCCTCAAAACCACCCACAGAAAACAAATAAATATTCCTCTTCAATCACTTCTTTTAATGCCATATACTGTATATACTGTATATACATGTATATACTACAATATATGTGTATGTATAAATGTCCCATGAGAAATGTCTTGATAAAATCGAAAGGCATTGCAGAGGTGAATTTTATGGGTAGGAATTTTCTTTGTTTTCTATGAGCAATCACAGTAATGATGTTAACAAATATATCAGACAATGCACAGACAATTTAGCGATATCCCTGCAGCTGTGGTCTTGGAAATGAAGACGACACTGAGATCTTCAAAAGTTGCTCTTGAAACCGGTCTCGAGTACTACAACACTGACACATAGTCATTTGACCCATGCTTAATGTCAGATGAGATTGATTACCTTATTTTTCTCAGGGTTATTGAGAGAATTTGCATTATTTATTTAATGTTAACTACATATACTGTATATTGTATTGTGTTCCTTCATTTATATTGGGAATTACATAAGATGGTGCAACTTGCCTGTAATATTTGTTGTGAGTTATCAGTTGTCCTGCTGTTGAGACGGACAATAAAGTGGACCAATTTACACACGTACCGAAAGTAGTTTATAGTTAACGCTAAGAATAACTAGTGCAGCCTTAAAGCAAGCTTGTAACCTTTGCTGAGCAAAACCCCTGAGTGTATTCAATTGAGCTATAGACAGTTATTTCTTCCTTATGAATTCCTCCTGATTTGTATGAGAATGAATGGGCTATATATAGTCTAGCTTCCACTACAGTAATCAGGTTATACTGTGGATAAGAACAGCAGGCAGCAACCTTGGTTTCTGACAATTATGGCTGGCCACCACATACTCATTATTCGTATTTTACCCACCTATAGCTTCAACAGATCATGTGTTTTTTTTCTAGCCAGCTCACCAAGCACACTGTTCTGACAGTATCATCAGTATCATGATGGTGATCAGCACTTAGCACGCTGCTCCTCTGTCTGGAGCATCTAAATGGCAAGGCAGAGACTGAGGAGATCGAGGAAAGAGGGCAGCGTCAGACAGGCAGAGCGCTGGCAGGAGGTTGGCGAGGAGTGACAGGAGGGTGCGTGAAGATCAGGGTGTCAAGATATGAGTTGGTTTGGTCGTTGTAGCATAAATTCAACAGTCAATGTGCTGGTTGCTGGTTTGTAGTAAGTGTTGCTTTGTCGTCTTAGATCTTAAAATGACTGGCCGTGCTGCAAAATGCCTCCAAGATGGGCAAATTGTCTGTATTTTAAACATTCTAGCTTCCATTAAGAGAAATTATCCAACTGATTGTAATGTCACCCAGCAGCGTAACATTGTTGTGATTGTCCCAGTGGGCAACTCCAGGCTCTGAAAAGTGAAGCCAATGCAGAATTGCCTTAAACTTGCATTCTTTCTAACAGCCAGCAGGGGGCGACTTCTCTGGTTGCAAAAAGAAGTCTGATTGTATAGAAGTCTATGAGAAAATGACTCTACTTCTCACTTGATTTTCCTACCTCAGTAAAGATTGTAAACATGAAGCAGGGCATGCTTTAGGGCTACCAAGGCGTTGTCTGGTCTGGGTGTCGTCTATGTTTTTGTCTTACAACTTTAACCCTTTCACAGTGTGTTTTCAGTTCATTTAAGTTAATTATAACCTTTTTGATCACCTAAAAATCTGTTGTCGGTTGTACTTGGCTCCATCCTCTTGTGTCACTTTTGGTTTCAAAACACCAAGATGGCGATGGCCAAAGCCGCACTCGGGGCTTCAAAACGGCAGTCCACAAACCAATGGGTAACGTCGCGGTGACTACGTCCTATATACAGTATATGGATTTTCAATTTCTTTCTTGGGCCCTCACCCTCAAAATGATGCGCATGCTAGCGCGTGCACACACAACCGCTCCAGACAATTGCAAAGCAGAGAATTGCAGTCACCATTCAACTCCCATCCTGCAAACCAGCCTCTGATCAGCACCACGGACAGAAACCGTAAGTGTTATACACAAGGCAGAAAGGTGTATACAGTATATAGCTATCAGATTTGCAAGTACTTTCATTCACTACTTTCATTATCGTTGAATACTTACCCAGAAGACTCTGTGTAACAGTTGATGCGCTAGAGGGTCCAGCTACAATAATAAAGCTGACCGCTTATGGGCCCTTGTGCAGCTGCACCAGTTGCACTGTTGATATTTACGCTATTGATATCGCCGTGATCATACTTCCCATGTATGATATACTGTATACAGCATTAAGGGTCATTCAGTGAGCTATGAGGTCAAGCGAAGTCATGTTCTTTTATTTATATGGCCAAAAATCAGGAGAGATCCTACCTGTAAATATAATGTCTTGTAGCCAAACCTCCAACATGTCAGGCTAAAAGAGGTTTGGAGGAAATCTCGCTGGCATAGTGAGACATTTGGGAATTCCGAAGGAGCCATTTGATTGGCTGTGAGATTGAAAACGTGCAAGCCTGCCTATGTGACCTTTGCTGAGCATCATGTGGTGACCCCAAGAGACAATTATAGGTTAAGGAAAATTGCTACATTAACACACGGTAGAATTATCAAACTTCACAATCTACTGAAGACAACAGAGCAAGTAGGTTGTATCAGCAAAACCCCTGAGTGTATTCAGTTGGGCTATAGGCAGCCTTTTATTCCTTATGAATTCCTTCTGATTTGTATGAGAATGAATGAGCTATATACAGTATAGTCTAGCTTTAACTACAGTAATCAGCTTATTGTGTGTATAAGAACAGCAGGTCTTGGTTTCTGACAATTGTGCATGGCCACCATATACTCATTATTCGTATTTTAAGGACAGATTATTAACCACCTACAGTAGCTGCAAGAGGGCCTGTAAATGTAATGTTTTGTAGCCAAACCTCCATCCTGTCAGGTTCATAGAGATTTGGAGGAAATCTTGTTGGGATAGTGAGACATTTGGTAATCCTGAGTGAGCCATTTGATTGGCTGTGAGATTGAAAAAACTCACCTCCAGAAGAAAACATGTTCTCGCTCCCAAGTCAAATACCGCAGCTTGGTCAGTGGCCCCGCGCTTCAAACTATGACGCTCTTGGTACCCCTCTAGCGTCAGTTTTCGACCTGTCAGGGACGGCGTGTCAGTTTCCGGTCCTTACATGCATAGTCTCTTTTCAAAATAAACGTCCAAAGTAGGTTTACTTAGTCTAATAATAACGCGGATAGGTTTACATTGGAGTTAGTTGAAAGCCCGTTGCATCTCATACGGATGCTTAAGGGTGCCCCGGTGTGTCGGTATCAGACGCCGAGGGGCCCTAACCAAGCATTGGTATTTAACGAGCTGGGAGCGTAAATAGGTAGCCAGAAACAATGAAACAATGCCTTTGTGAGCATGACAAAATGTGTCTATACGTGAGATTATCCTAGACTTAATAAAGATTAAGATCAAATTTACCACAGCTATACAGCTACACAGCATCACAAATGATGGACTTAATAAAACATTGAGCCTTACTAAGATGGATAATCACTTTTAAAAATATTATGCATGAATACAAGTATTATTATGTAAAAATCATTCATTATTATAGACCCAAATCAATAAGTCAGTGAAAAAATAGAGCTGTTGTACTGAAGTACAGAGATTTACTACCAATAATAAACTCCCCACTTCAATTAGAATTAGACTGTTGGCCTTGAGAAATCATGATGCAATGATCTGCCCATTCATGCGGCTGCAGTAGCTCCCGGCCTGCCGAGTCCTCCTAAATAATTTGACATGGGCAGTAGGAAGTAAGATTACTTTATATCTGCATGTATTTCTCTTATCTATACGGTGCAGTCTGGAGATAAGAAGTGATCATCCATGCTGGCACTGTGTACTCACGCTGCATGAGACGCATACAATTATGCAAATGGCGTTGAAAGTCATAAAGCCTCGTTCGAGCCCGAGGACCCCCTCCTCACTCCTGTTCTCCACTCTTTTTGCTGTGGAGAAAACCCACCGTTTTGGATGGCGGTGAAGCGGGCTTGTGCAGCAGGCGCGCATTTGTAATAAGACGCCGCCGAGAAAGAAGGCAAGCCGGGGAAATGTTTCAGAAGTAGGAACAGGATGAAATGGGACCTTTCTGACGGAGTTGCATCTGTTTTATCAGCCGCTGTGCGCAGACGTGTTCATCATCATATAGAGTGGTCGGTCAAGCCTCTCAGCTGGCTGATCACAGATTGCCTCCACTGTGGTCAAGTATCAACACAGTTAAGGGCCTTGCAGCGTGTAGGTGCTGTAATTATACAAGTGCAAGTGGTGTGTGCACAAGCACCCTTACCTGTAACACTTTTTCCTTTTTTCCCCCTATTGAAGAAACCCAAGGTAACCTGTGTACAATACTTCACCTGATCACATAACAGCACAAAAATATCATGGCTTGTGTCTATTTTATGCCAAAAAATATGTATTAGCTTCCCTGTTTTACATTTAAACATACTGCACTTCATGTAACCTGCAGGACTTAATGCGGCATATGGAGATCAATATGTTTCGTCCGATTGTTCGACGGACAGCATTTGTGAATATTAAGCAAAGGTTTCTATACCTAAAACAGATAAATGTACATGAATAATTCATGTTAAGGCTGTGCGGGTTACATCACAGCCACTGTCAATGCGAATCAGATGACGCTGATAAGATAATTTGTATGGTTCCCACAACACAAGGGCAAAGAGGATAATCATACTTTTAGATGAGCTGGGACAATACGTAATATAATGAGCATGACGTGGAAACCCTTCAATACTGCGCTGCTCTATCCCCAGCATCAAGACATCTAGGATGGATAAGATCATTATCGCGCGGCTTTGGCGTGTTCTGCATTAGCTGTGCAGAGTGATTATTGGAACCAACTGAATTACGAGGCTGATTTTTGAACCATTACTGTGGCGGTTATCACAGACTGATGGTAATAAGGAATCCAGAGTTGTGGATGATGGAGGCGAGTTATGAGGGGGATGAAAGTAGGACACAGCAGCACCATGTTTGACTTGGAAACTTGCATAATCAAGATGGATTTGATTTGGCCATTTGGCATGCAGATTGGCCATCAAACCAATGTATTATATATGTTTTGGTATTTGTCTGGTAGTACAAAGATGAGGCAAAAATAAAGTGGTACAAAGGAAGTCAGAATAATGGAATAAAACCAATCACTTGTCTCTTATTTTTCATTTTTGTGACAAATTGCTGAGGAGGTTTCAACACAAGCAAAGTCTCTCGTCACAGGCTAGATTTTTTAAAGCCTGCAAACAGAGCCATGAGGAGGTGCAGAAGTCTAGTTTTCTCTCAGAACACTTGAATTACAACATGCTGAAAGGTTATTATGGTAATTTTGTCCAATGATGCCAAAAACATTCTACCTACTGAAGCTTTAGGAAAACATAATAGACAAAATAGACAAAACCAGCCAGTTCGCACGAATAGGCGTATACTGTAAAATGCCACGATAATGCGGACATGCATATGCCGGCACGAGTGCTGTACAGATGCACAGGAAAAAAACATAACTAAGTTACAAAACAAAGTTTGCAGGGGCCACTGAAAACTGATGCACAAGCTGCTGTTGTTGTTGTTGTTGTTGTTGTTGTTGTTGCCATGGTTGTGGCTCATGGAGTTACTTTCTACATGACTTAGGGACCTTTCACACCTACCTCATTGGTCCAGACCTTCGGACTTTTCAGCTTGATCCAAACCAAAATTACAGGTGTGAAACCTCCTTCTAAAGGGACTGACCCGCATGAGGCCAGCCACCTCCTCCAGGCCTGGAGGCGGCCTACAGCAGGCAAGAGCAAAGAAAGGAGAAGCTAAAAAATTAAAAACTGAGGGGAGAAAAGGATAAAACAATAAAAAAATTAATATATACTTTAAACTCTACCCTGACCCAGCTGTCCTGACCTTACCCGACACAGATCCACCTCAGCGCCTCTTTGTCCTTAGAGCCCAACCAGAGTTGCCCTCCAAGAGCATTGTAGTTGTATGATTTATTTATTTATTTTTATTTCTCTTTTTATCTTCATTTGGTTAATACTGTCTCCCCTTTTGCTCTCCCCCCCCTCTATATCTTTTACACAGACAACCTGAACATTGACATTATGACTTTCTATGCCTCAGCACCAGCGATAGCCATGGACGGAGGCATTATGTTTTTGGGTTGTCCATCCGCCCGTCCGTCTGTCTGTATGAAACGCAATGTCTCAGGAACGCCTGGAGGGAATTTCTTCAAATTTGGCACAAAAGTCCACTTGGACTCAAGAATGAACTGATGAGATTTTGGTGGTCAAAGGTCACTGTGACCTCACCAAACATGTTTCTGGCTATGGCTCAAGAATTGATTTGCTAAATATGACAATTTAAAACACGTCTAACAGTATAAAATGATGAAGTTACGACATTTTGGACAGACGGATGTAAACTGCAACTTGACTGGTTGGCGGAGGCATACAACTATGAGGCAGTAATTTTAGTTTCTTTTTTCCTTTTGTTGTTGTTGTTATTGTTGCTGCTCCAGTTGTTGCTTACTCTTTTGTTTCGGTTTCTTTGAGTCTAGTTCTCCTGCTTATCCTGTGCTGTGTCATAGGTTTTATCTATTTGAATTCATGCTGGTCACTTGTATTGTACTATAAACAAATAAAAAAAAATGTGCAAAACCTCCCACGGACCATGGTCCGGACCAAACAGCTGAAACTGAACTGAAAAAAGGAGGTCTCAGTCCGGATCAAATTGAACAATGGTTCAGTTTGTTTCTAGTTTGACATTTTTTTGGGATGGTTCGGACATTCAGACCAACTACAGGATGTTCTGGCAGAAGGAAAGACAACGTAACAAACAAAATGATCCGTGGTAGCATATGGGGAGTGGAGGAGACCATTTGGTCCCATGACTTTATAAAGAGTGAGTTGGTAAGGATTCACAAAAATTTGGACACTTTTCAATTATTTTCCAAGAGGATATGAGAGGGCGGGAGAGAAATGACAACACGCCAACGTCAGCCGCACGGCTGTCTTCAAACTAATCACATGTAAGTGTGGGGAGATGCAGCTCACGTAGATGATGACAGGAGGTACATATGTCATGTCAGCCTGGTCTCACTCCCAGGGCATCAAATACCAACGCTTGGGCAGTGGCCCGCGGCGTCATGATACCGACACACGAGGCACATTTTGGCGTCTGAATGAGATGCACCAGGCTTTCAACTACCTCCAACGTAAACCCATCTACATCATTATTAGACGCTCAAGGCAACGGACATAGTATAAACAGCAAGAAGTCCTTTAAGGGCGGGAGTGAGGGTCAAACACACAAAACACTTTTACTCAGGGAACCGGTGTTTGTGTCCCATGTGAAACCAAAAGTTGAGTGATTTTTACTGACGACGTTATGTCAGGTGTTGTTCGTCATGTGATGCTACACCACTGCTTACAGCTGCTTATAGCTTACGTTAGAACGTTAACGTTAATAATGTGTTACGTTAACCACGACCGTTTCACAAAGTTAAACATACAACACCCTTCAGCGTCAAGATACTACACAAAAAGCTTCTGCCCAAGCGGCAAAATATGACTAGTATCACGTTGGTCATGTGTAGTTCTATAGTGTGCTTGTATAATTGCAAAGTGAAACCAAAACTAACCGGATGAAATGTATTTAATGTAACAAAAACACAAACCTTGGTTCAGACACTGTTACACCATATATGCTTGTTAGTAGCCTACTTGTAATAATATCTGACTATCTGAATGAGATTGCTGAAACAGAAATAAGCTCATTTCCCATCACAAATATGGATAGTCAACTTCAATTGATTGTGTTTTCTGTATTTGGAGCATGTTTCTTCACCTGGCTGTGTTGTGTAAATTTACAGGGCGTTACTGTATTTGGTTGTGTTTTCTGTATTTGCAGCACGTTCGGTTATGCTGCATTCACGTTGTCAAATCGGCAAAAGGTGTTTTCTTCATTTGCTCATGTTTTGTCTATTTGCATGTGCCACCTTAAGCTGCGGCATTGTTGAGCTCTCAGGGACACTGTTAGAATTCCGGTAAATTGGGGTCAAATCACACCTGATGCTAATGCACTGAAACAATTAGGCTAAAAATCTTTTAACACAGAGCTAGGAAAAATAAGCATGTCTGCACAGCAATGATGATCAAAGGAGCCGTGACTTGTTTTCAAGGACAGAATCTCTGTGGTCTATTTGTTCGCCTCTGTTGCCGCTCCTGCCGGTAATCTCTGGAGAGCGGCTGTGTTTTTGGATTGATGCGGACCGTGTAAGGAGCCCGGAGAGCGCTGCAGGCAAGTGTCACTTCCCATTGAATCTTCCTGGTAACTACTATACATGTTTCAAAACAAACTGTCACGTGCCGGGTCTGAGATGCTTTCATATCTCCGACCCCCCTTTTTAACTCGATGACATTGACCAACTAAAAACAGTTTACAGCTCATGAGGAGGTGATACGGGAGATTATCAGGTTAGAAAAACAAGTGCAGAGGTGTAGAGTGACCTTTAACCTTTGGGAGTGCACCTTAACACTGAATATGCAAGTGCATGTATAATGGACTGTGGCCACCGTGGGGAATTGAGATGTGTGAAACCAGAATCTCCAATTATTTTGAAGATAACTTATACCTGCTGGTGAAACACCTCTAATGAGGACCCTACACAATTATCACTTACAACACGCCATAAATAACACCTGGTGTTTGCATATTGCATAAACAAAACAAACACAACAAAGAAGGAGTGCATACAATTGCATGAGGAATTCATAAGCTAAGGAATAATGGCACTGTGCCTTTCCTACTCTGTCAGAAGGAATAAAAAGTTGTGTAGTCCCTCGCTCTCTTCTCTCCCACTGCAACTTCTGAGACGTGTTTTCCCCCTCTCTGTGTCTGGGTAATTGCACTTCACTCTCAGATGCCTCTCAACATATCTGATGCATTGACAAATTCCCCCTTTCAGTGTTCTCATCATGGCTATTCCCTAGAAATGTACAAGAAAGAGGAGGAGGCAGGCGAAGAAGACAAGCAAGAGAGCAGGCCCGGCTTCCCAGATGGGTTGTACCACCATCGATTGACTGGTGAAATATATCTCATATCATATAAAAACCAGCTCAGGGCCATGATATCTCTTTAGGGAGCAAACTCCGGGTCTCCCAAAGGCTTCTGGAAAACAATTGACAAGATGCAGTGCTGTTGCTGCAACTGAGAAAGCTAAAAGAATCGCGGTAGACCTGCTGCATTTGTTGTTTTATCCAAGGTTGCAACGGCACCAGGAAAGGGTTGATTTCTTTGATTTATGGGCAATTAAGAGTAGCTTTAAACATGATTTGTTTTATTCCAAGCATCATCCACCATCAGGGGAAATCTCTGCTAAAAAGAAATGATAGATGACACACGGGTCTGGGACCAAGACATGCAGACAAAACTCTGAGGAGAAATGATGTGATGGTGAACTCATTATTCAGATTTATTTATCATGGTGACTTTTAAACAGTGTCAAGTCTTTTTTTTTTTTTTTTCCCACCTTGCTATATTTTTTAGGGGTGACACAATATTACATCATTGGGTTCCCCCTTAAAACAATTACTATCCCACCTTCCACCAGATTGGCACTGAAGTATATGAAAAAGACTTACCATACCAGTGGTTTTGCACAATCAACCCAGTAAAGCTTATGTGCTTACAACTTATATTACTGGCAATAATTTCCCAATTCATACAAGTGGCACCGTGCTGTAAATGCGTTTAACTACCTTCCAGGGGTCCATTGAATTCAGTTCATTTTGAGACTTGAAACTTGCTATCCATCGCAGAACTACACAGAAGGAATGTATAACATGGATAAAAGATTGTTTTGTGAGATAAATCATAAAAGCCATGAGTTATTGTTGATTTTTAAGGTGGTTGTATCACCTGAACATTTCATTTTGAAGATTTAAACAATTCAACAAAATATTACAAAAACATTTAAAACCACTGGCATGGTCATATAAGCTTTGCGGAAACCGAGCCAGTGCTATTAAAATACACCAAAAGACTTATTTTGTAGTTCGATGTACATCTGTTCATATTGAAACATGTTGCTTCCAACAAAAATACAATAATGTCACTGGAGGAGGCCTGTGGTGTTTTCCTCCAAATCACTGACTGCATCGGTGCATCGCTGGAGATGTGCTGGTCAAGAGCATTGTTCAAGACAGGAACAGAGACATCATGTAAGAAATCCACTGGTGGAACCTCATCAGACTGTGGGCTGATCTTTTTCAATTACATCTGAATTCAAGCATTCATCAGTTTCTGGAAAATACTGCAGTATTTATAATATTAATAATAAAATTAAAGTAGATAAAAGTAGTACGTCTTCACATTCAATATAGCCTGTCTGATGTCTGAATACAACAATCCTGTTTGAAAGGAAATATATATAAAATGAATTTGATATGAGAGTATTAGGCCATTCTTGTTATTGGACGTGTTAATATTTTACTCCTCATGTTAATTGTTTGCCAGCAACATAAGTGGTCAGATGATTAGACGGGCTGAAAACAAATGCTGATTTAGTAAAAACATTATGAAACCAATAATTTAAAAGAAAGGGTGAAAATGAAGGTAACCGCAACCAAAATATCCATAATAATCATTTACTGCACCGATAACTACAGCAATGTCTCCGCATCCCCTCAAAACATTTGTGAATAAAACGTTATCATTACCGATTAGAATGATGACCAAAACTATGAAAATATTACCAATGTTCTAGGGCGTAATTCCTACTGGGGATGGGTGGGACGTGTCCCCTTCATTTATTGTTCCAGGTTGGTTTTTGAACATTTAAATCTCAGTGGCCTTCCCCCACAGTCCAGATGAGAGAAGATCTGAGCTGATAGATATGCTCATCTGAGTTGCCTTCAGCTCAAAGCAATGAGCTTAACGAGGACTTTTTAGTGTCCTCTCTCAGGCTACACACTTATTGCTCTACCTTATGGTGAAGGTTACTGAGGACATTGAGCTACCACCAACTTTTTGCTTAATACTTTATATTCACAGTTAATATTCTCCTAAAAAATGCTAACATTGACTAAAAAGGTCAAGAAAGCAAAGGGCTCTCTGTAGTCAAGATGCAAATATAAGATTATCTGTCATCAGATACCTAATAAAGGAAGCTAAAAATTCACAATTTACATAAGCTAGCATTTCTATTTTCTGTCATACTACCATTATTATGGAAGGCGCAACAACCAATTTCAGCATAATTTGTTATTTAATTAACTGATTTAATGTATATAAATGCAAAAAATTAATAGCATGTTTTGGTTTTTTTCCGGGGGGGGGACAACGACCCATAGAGACCTCTATTTTAGGGATTTATTTTGAAGTCTCATGGTAGACTGTGAGCCCATATAGACCATGTTTGGCGCTAGCCCACTGACATTAATGCCAATCAGTATTCATGGGACAAGTACTCATGTCTTAGCTATCAGGGAAAATTTGCTGAGATACAAGAAACTCTCAAGAGCCATTAAAGCATGACATTCTCCAAAGAGTCGATATGTGACAGATTGATAAATGAACAAATTATCCAACTTCATCCACACAGGACTGTTGTCATAGTTAACCATCAGAAATCAAAACATATCTATTTCATTCTGCTAGCTGTCTATAGCATCAAAGTCAAAGGGATATTGTAATTGGATGCTGATGTAGGCCAATATTAATCATCATTTTATTGTCAGGCTCAGCAGTGAAGTGGGCCAAGCTGGTCCAAGATGGAGTATGCAGAGGAGAAAAGACCAATTTCCTCGTCGTGAATGGAAAGTTCTCTAAAGCAGTTTGGAGTGATTTTTCATCAATCATGGCACATTCCTCCTGAGCTGGGAATTGGGGGGAAAAATGAGAGAGAGAGACAGAGAGAGAGAGAGAGAGGGTTGGACCACTCTATTACCTGAGCGCACTTCACTGTGAATAATGATGTATGGCTTAAAAGCACTCAAGAGTTTCTTTAAAATGTTGCCAGCATTGATCTACAGCTTCAGTCATGGGATAACACACATTTAACATTTAGGACACCCCTGGGTGAGGAGCGGAAAACATCATGCGGCAGCTCCGCCTCTGGTTCATCAATAGAATAGCAAAGATGATGAGTATTTTCTTTTTGCAAAGATCTTCTCTTATTAACTAAACCTCAAACACGCTTTCTCTCTTTGACATTATGGTCACGTCGTCTGACTCCCTCCACGCCGCTTCTTTTGACTTATTTGATAAAATCAAAAAAAAATGTCATATCTATGATGCAATGTCAAGCAAATCTGCTCATTTGTCTATCTCACAAAAAATCTCCACAGTGCAAGTTTTGACATGTTTGCCATCAATATTTCATAAGTAAGCCCCAAGGATTTATTTTTTATGGTCTGAACTTCATACTGGCTTGTTCCAAAGCACCCAAGGTCAATTCATCGCTTGTTTCAAGGACCTTTTTCCTGAGAGAATGCACCCAGACCATTGAAATAAACTTGACATGTTGTGCCTTAAGAATAACATATTGTGTAAGAACATTAATATTCTGTGTACGTTAGTTTCGGCGTGGGAAAATGGTAAGTGTGACCGGCACTACATCTGTATATTGACAGGTCAATGCGCTTGCACTTTACTGCGAGGCTCTCTCACAGTTCTGTGGTTTATGCAAAGCAGCCCAGGGCGTGTGCACTCCGCAGCACAGTGGTTATGCACCTGCAGGTCTTTTAATGAATAATTGAATCATACACACTGTATATACTGTTCTGGTGTAACTTTAATTTTGCCATTACATAATCTAAAATGATAATTGCAAGATTCTAATTTATTTATGGTGCCTTTATGAAGACAGTCTTCTTTTAAACTAGTATTACAGCAAGATGGTTTTATTGTACATTTTTGCGATTTTAAAGAATTCTCCAATATGTATTTCCGGTAACAATTTCTATGATACCCATGTCTATAATGTATTATAAACATACTTATAATGCATTATAATCTGTTTATAGCACTGTATAATTATCGTTATAAGCATTCATAAATATCCATAGTGCTTTATAACAATAATCATAGCACATTATAAAGCATTTTATAATGACTTATAAGGTCAAGTATCAAAATACTTTGCAATAACTGTTGCAAGGAAAATAATGTATTATAATTCCCATAATCACAGTGTATTATAATTGTCATAGTTGTTGTACCTTATAATCTTTTGTCTAACGCAACTTGCGATTTTTAGGTTGTGGTGAGCTCAGTGTTTCTTCATATAAAACTAGAAAATCTAAGGAGTCCATCGGTACCAACCATGTCATATTAGCTTGTCGCAAAGGAGGCTATATAAAATTTTGGCAAGGAAAAACTGTCATGGCCATTTTCAAAGGGGCCCCTTGACCTCTGACCTCAAGATATGTGAATGAAAATGGGTTCTATGGGTACCCACGAGTCTCCCCTTTACAGACATGCCCACTTTATGATAATCACATGCAGTTTGGGGCAAGTCATAGTCAAGTCAGCACACTGACACACTGACAGCTGTTGTTGCCTGTTGGGCTGCAGTTTTACTAAAATGCAGTACCTTTTTCTGCAGTTTCTGGACAATATTTGTCATAGTTTTGTGTTGTTAATTGATTTCCAATAATAAATATATACATACATTTGCATAAAGCAGAATATTTGCCCACTCTCATGTTGATATGAGTATTAAATACTCGACAAATCTCCTCTTGAGGTACATTTTGAACAGATAAAAAATGTGTCATTAATTTGCGATTAATCGCGATTAAATATTTTAATCGTTTGACAGCCCTAATTATAATGCGATTAGAAGTTACTCTAAGTGGTCATTGTGTGCTTTAAGAAAAGAAAAAAAATAAATGTACGTTTTGTGTGTTGTTCTTGCATAGATTTCATATTTTTTCACTTTACTTAAATCAAACAATGACCACTTCTAGTGACTTATAATTGCATTATAATGCATTATAAAAAGTCAGTGAGTGACCAGTAATTGCAAAGTATTATGACACTTGACCCTTTAAGTCATTATAAAATGTGTCATTATAATGTGTTATGATTATTGTTATAATGCATTATGGATATTTATGAGTTTTTATAACTATAATTATACAGCGCTATACGCAGATTATAACGCATTATAAGTATGTTTAATGCATTATAGACATGGACGTCATAGAAAGTGCTACCAATTCATCAATATTTGGTCAGCTCTTGTGACAACATATTACATTACAATCACATCATAATGTAAGCTTTGGTTTTATATTATACCTGGAATGTACAGAGTAACATAGCTGCCTATAAATTTTGTTAAAGATCGTACTGTATTCCATAAATTGTAAATAAAGTGTTTCCACATCAGTAGACGTTCAACATGCTAATGAGATGTAAATATTCATCCACTGACCTTCGGGCGTGCAGCTACGCTGGTTCGAGGGCTCCAACAATGTGTAATTGCTGTAATTCAAGGCCTGGCAGAGAGCTTCATGTCACAGCGATTATCATTTACCACTCGCATTAATATACATTACTCATTATTTGTACAGCTGGTCAGTGTGCCCTTTGACTGCTCAGGTTGCACTCAGTGTATCACTTGTACTGTACAAGGTTTAGTAAGTGCAGAAAAGACTGGAAATGTACGTACAAAATGTGGTTGTTTAGTCTGAATATATATTTGGATGCAAATGTAAGTATACTCTTTTCTTCATTGTATTAAATTGCTGTAAATGTAAGCAATTTACTTTGAAATTGACAGATAAATCTGAGATGTTCTTATGCTGTTTCCTTTGCTTTATTGTTTGTGAGTAGCGCAACAGAACTTGTGACACGGGGAAGATGAAAAGAGAGCACGGCACATATGAAACTTACAATGACAGTGGCAGAGCCAAATGTATCGTCATTTTTGTAACAATGGGCTTTTGATTTCAGAGAGAGGTAGACAAAGGCAGACTTATCATTTCTGCCTGCGGATTGACATGACAACTGTCACTGACATATTTCATCAGCTGTAGCTAACTTCCTAATTAAGCTAATGTCCCATGAGTTGGTTGAAAGAACCAGAATCTTGTAAAAGCCGTCTTAAATAGGCACTTCATGGCTACATGCCTCAAGAGACTTGAGGATAAATGTCCCAGGCAAAAAGTCAACATCCGCGCAAGCTGATGATCCATGTAGAGGACATGGAAATAAAGAAACATCATTGTTCTTGTGTTGCAGTGTGGGACTAGTTGCATTATAGGCTATGTGTGTTTGGCTGCTTGTCTTACATGCATGCCATGACTGTGTCTTTAGTTCTTTATTTGTGCGTAGAATGAAATAAAACAAAAGAGAAGAGATATACAAAAGCATAAATATATGCACAGGTGGGTTGAAAAAAAAACCTGAGGGCTTGTAAAATGAACCCACCTACATAGAAATTAAAGACAGCTGTATTACAATTAACAAACAGATACAAATAACAAATGTTTGCAGTGCTTTCATAAACCGTATCCACCTCATTTATATAATACTGTACTCTGTTAAGAGAAGTTGTTAAAGATCTCTTTTTACAATCAGAAATGATGAGTGATTGTGAAGTGAAGCAGGAAAGTTGTTCCATACATCTGGACCTCTAAACCTAATTGAAAACTCGCCAAGACTAGTTCTGTAGAACTAACTAAAAGACAACAGTAACTGACAAATGTACCTATCTGAAGTTTATTGATGTCAAATATGTTTAATAACTACAGTTTGAAAAAAATGGGGCAGTATGAGCCTTCCACCTTAAAGTTTTCGATCATTCTAACAAACTTTTTTGTAATAAAAAGATAGAATATAGACTGGTTTTATATGTGCCTGCCCATGCTATATTGCCGTAAGATATGAAAGGATAAATCATAATAGTCGAGTAATATAGATCCAGATTTTCTTTTCTTGACAAGATACTCTCCGTAAAATACCAATATTTTATAAATCTTTGTTGGACACAAAAGAGATGTTCTTTTTTTTCCAGTTAAGCTGATCATCAATGATTACACCTAAGAACTTAACATCCATCCATCCCATTCCATTCATTATCTGTAACAGTTTATCTTATTCAGGGTCGCGGGGGGGCTGGAGCCGATCCCAGCTGACAAGGCGAAGGCAGGGTACACCCTGGACAGGTCGCCAGACTATCACAGGGCTGACACATAGAGACAGACAACCATTCACCCTCACATTCACACCTATGGGCAATTTAGAGTAAACAATTAACCTGCATGTCTTTGGACTGTGGGAGGAAAGCGAAAAATGGATGACAATAGCTTTAAAACCATATCAGTGGACAGTAACATAAATGATCTGTCAAGCAGTAACGCAGTAAATGCATGTTTAAACTGTTCAAGTAAAGGGAAATTTACACTACAGACCCTTCCCAAAGCAATGCTTTGATTGACGAGTCTTTTCATTTTTGTCTGTCTCAGTGAAAATGAAATTAAAATGACGGTGATCAGATGAGCAAGTCTGTAATCTTGCCTTTGTACAATATATTTGCCGCACCAAAGTTAAGTGTAATATGTTTCTTTGTCTTAACCTGCAAAGGGACTACAGATGTGAATTAGTTTAAAGCTATAATCTGGTACAGTGCATCAAATGGTGACATTTATGTTTAAACTGTACATGGTCCCTTTTAAATAAAAATAAATAAAATAAATAAGTTATTTTTAAGCAATAATTTCACAGCTTTTATTTGATACACCTCGGAAAAAATAAGAAGACCTCAGTGGTGGGTACGGCCATGGTAATCATGTTTCCATTGTGTTTTCATTCAATAAGTATGGTTGCTTTTTGCATGTTGTCTAAAGATAAAGATATTTGACCATTTTACTCTTAATTGGCTCCTTAAATCTCCAAATGGAGAGGAGGGCACCGCATGGATGCTGATTTATGGTAGTTATTTGAATGTGTGCTACAGTTGTTGCTTTAAATATTCTGTAGAGTAATGTGCCCCAATGTGCAGTATTTCATGTGCAGTAATTTCAATATCTGCAACAGTAGTTTTACTGTGATTTCAATTTGGTTTTATTGTAGCATATTTTCAATATTATATTTAAGTACAATTTGATTTCTATAAATAACTACATCATAAGTTTTTATAAACCAAATATACATTTATGTAAAAACTTTGGAAATGTATTATCATATCTAATGAAATGTGGGATATATATTGTACCTTTTTTGGTCCAATTTCAGGCCCTTGTATGTATGCTGAGAGGAAGGTGCACATTCCTCTCGCTCCTCTGTTAACGTTTTGTGTTGTGAACTTGTGATGTTTGAGAGAAATGCTTGTTCACTTGTGTTCAGTCTTTCTGCTCACACAGGTTTTCTGTAGGGGGACTTTAACTCCCTAACCTGCCTGTCCCTTTAAGGAGTGCACTTCCCCTTTAAAATGTCTTTTGGGGTCATTTTTCCTGCTGCAATGTTACTCAGTTCCAAAGAAGGGGATGTTTACTTGTTTCTCAACTTCACTAACATTACGTATGTTGGTTTATGCCTCTTAAGAGGGTACATTTGATTAATATCTTTTGTCAAAGTGCATTTGACTCCCAACTGGCTCCAAACGAGGGGAGATTGATGGCACCTGGGTTAAAGTGGCACTAATTCCAGAGATCCTCTCTGATTGGCCACAGAGATCAGGTGACAGGGTAGAAAAGGTCTTGGAAGGCATAAAAACTGGTTGGTCTGTGTTTCCCTCTCCAGGAAAATGGACGAAGGCCAGTGTTTTGTGTACCAGAAGGTTTTTTTCTAATTAGTTGTCTGTAGAGGACCTTAAGTCATGAACCTAATGAATTGGTTTATGTTTCTCTTTTTTTGTGGCCGGTCTGAATACATTTAGTTTTTCTTGAAAATCAATGCATGCTGCTCCATTCTTCCCATTTGCACTACCAACCATCCTCAAGTACAAAACATTGTTTTAGGTGAAAAGGTTTAAAATGTTCTTTTAACCCAATATCTCTTAGTATCTTTCAATCACTGTTGAAATTCAGAATATAATGGTGCTGATATCGGCCGATGCACAGACCAACATGTGAAGAGTACTGGCACTTGTTTTTTTCCCACTGACAATTAATTAAGGTGAGCTCATTCACCTGACACAACTGTCATAGTTTTGGTAGTTGTGCTGAGTCGGTGTTGGCATGAGATGAGGTACACTTTATTAATCCTAAAGGAACACTGAATGGCGTGAAGGACAATGAGACCCAGCAATGGAAGGAATGCCAAATGTCTGACTTGATTGCTATTTGGGGAGATGGCACAATTCAGTCAAAACTGGAAGGCACATGCCGTACTGTAACCAAAATATACTGGAAACAGAAGCAGATGTGTCAACTTTCGTTATTGTCGCTCCGCACATGCTTGTCTTCTGAATATTCCTGTCAGTTTATATTAATATTGGATATGGGACACATCCAAGACTACACACATGAGCAGCAATTAAGAGCTGTGCATAAATTGTAGGGCTGCAGTGTGGCTTTTGTGAACAGCAGGAACTCACCCACAAGCCCTCTGGGTTTCCTTCTCATTCAACTGTGCCTTTCTTACTGCAGCAATATATTTTTATACTAACAAAACTAAAGTAAACTAAAATAATGGAGTTGACATGATATTGATTTTGAGTTCAGAGCCAAAGCAATGCACACAAATTTGGTTTTATTCTGAATCATCAGGTCTGAATATAAAATAGAACACTGACACCCTTTAATAAAAATCTGTGAGTTTTGGAGATGAGTCATTTTATGGGTTTTAAAAACACAACATTAAACATTAATTTAATTATATGCTTTTATTATGATAATTAAAAACAAAAATTTGTCATACTCTTAATACTAAACTTTGTAGAAGACACAGGGAGGTTTTTTTTCATCACAGATGGGCTAATGGTGCTGGAGGCTGAGGTCAGACTACAGAGAAGATGCATCCCTTGTATTTGATTTGGATTGCCGCACAGATGAATTATTCTGGACCAGTTGGACAATTCCAGGTGTTACGATGTTTAACTGACTTTAAATTCTGTGGTTTTCTAAAGCTGTCTGAGGCTAACTACGCATATTCTCCTGTATAATGAAGATATGCACTATATGCAAAAACAAAAGGAAGAAAGCCAAAAAAGTTTTTGGAGATACCATCCACATGTCCATAACAAGTACATCCTTGTACTTGAAAAAAATGTATATTGTCCTACTGTTTTCTGTCTATCATATATTATTATCATCATCAAGCATTTTTAAAGCTACTAAATGTCAAATATATTTACATAAATCTACTTTGACTACTGCTACTCTAAGGACAGCCCTGTCTCACAGGAAGGCGTATACAGAAGACACATGACACACGGACATGCCATGTGTTATTAGGATGCATTTAAGCCTTTTCGCGTGTCATTTGTACACCACGCAACAAAACTATGGTAACGTCCGCAGTCAAGTTCAGGCAACAAAACCACTCAGTTAGGTTTAAGAAAACTTCATGGTTGGCCTTAAAATAAGTATATAAACTAAGTAAAATACATACAGAAACAAAGTAATGTAACTACGGAAAACACGTCAAAACATCACTAAAAACGTGAAACACAGTGTCCTAGTTAAAAGTTATTTGTTGGACCCATCCACCTCCCCAACTTCCACCATAAGCAGTCTTTCTCGCTTTTTATTCTATGTCGCTAGCTTTGAGCATAGCATATTCACACGGATGCGTTTACATTGGACTTAACGGACTACGTGGCGTACACATGACATGTCAAAAGCAAGAAAGGCCTTTGTATTGCGTGCTAAATGCCTGGCGCATTATCAAGTCATTCATGTGCCTTTTCGTGCTAATGGACTGCTAAGGAACCTCATTCATAAATATAAGTAGCAAAATTTTCTATGTGTGAAAAAATTTAGAGAAAGCAAAACTAAGGGTACTTTCACAAGCCAACAATTAGTCTGCTTTAACCAAACTGCTGAGTCAAGGTGAAAAAACTTTGACAGCATCAGAGTCCGCGATTACCTGCATTGAAGTGGCACCTCTCGAGACGAAAAAGATTAATTCACTCTGCACGCCCCTCAGCAATATATATATATATATATATATATATATATACATTTTTAATTATTTGGTTTGCTCTAATCTGTGCACTGTGAAACCGAACCAGACAAAATAGAAAACGAACCAAAAGTATCAATTTAACTTCAAATCGGACGAGCCAAACAGAATGTGGCTTTTGAAAGCGCCCTTAGAAAGCTAAACGTTTATTTCTGTTGAATTCTTAGAAATGTTTAGCAAAAGCATGATTCTAACATGTAACTTAGAGCAGCTTTAATTAGGAAACAAGCCAAAACAACCAGGTTTTGCTGTGAATATACAAAAGGGGCATCATTTGATTTTCTTAAATCAAATAAAAAAGGATATATGAGATCTAAGCAAATTTCACTGAAGCAAATCATCATTGTCGCACAACATCATTAGTTGGGTTGCTGCTCCCTTAATGGATTGTATAAATTTTATTGTTTTTGTGAGCTTTTTAAATGAGTCTCAGTGCACTTCATAACCACAGAAAATTGAAATGAAGTTCCATCTGGAGTCATAGTTTGAAATGCATTATGTTTTTATGCATATCTGTGCACCCGTTTTGAGCGGTAGTGCTTTCATTCAAATGTTGTGAAAAAGTTGAGCAATAAAGCCGTTTAGCAATGATTATAATGAATAAACATTCTTTGTCCTCTACTTAATTCCCATCAAGTTTAGCTGAAACTACCCTTTATACCATTTTTTATCTGTGGGTAATGTATTAGTTTTGGTTAATTTGGAATGTATGTAGGGATGAATGCAACAGCGACAATATCTCTACAAAAGGGAAAAAATGTTACACAAAGTTACATGTGAATGCAATGTTTTTATTGGGTGGATCATTGCCTTATAACTATTCATGGAAAACATGTAGGTTTATCCAGGAGCAATTTCATAAATTCCAGAAAAATGAATTCATCCTGAGAATGAACATACTCTGCCCTTGGCAGCCGACAATGGAGGCTGTATTTCCATGCATTTAGCTAATGCAGGGGACAAGAACATCAAGTTCCTCTTCAGAAAAGCTGGTGCTGACTCTCCTCCTCACTAGTACGAAGTGAGCGCAGTGTTGCCTACGGTAATGAAAGGAGCTGTGACCCCAATTAATACATTGGCTAATAATACATTCATCATAATTCCAACCAATTTACAACTGCTCCAAGTTTGTCTCGTGTGTTTGGCCACAAATATAATAAACATAGTCACCACATCTCAGTCCTGTCAATTAAAAATTATATTCCCACACAAAGAAACTGCGTTGTGAATTACATTTTAAAGGACACATATTTTATTGTGAATTACATTTGTTTTTGGCTGGACCGCAGAGGGCCAGCCCTACAAATGCAAAAATCTGTCACTGAGTGACTGACTGAGTGATGAAGTTACACGATTGGTAGGCCAAGTGTTGGAGTTTCCTCATTGGCTGGAACAGTCCTTTATGCAACTGAGCCCGTCTGGGCTGGGCTGTAAAACTAGGTGATCTAGTTTTAAAATGTAATGAGATTCAGCAGTGGCATCGCCTATTTCTCGCTTAAAATGTTTTCAGAAGTCGATTTTGGTGGATTGTTTAGACGGAATAACAGAAAGTTTACAAGCAGGCCGCCACATTGTTTGAACAGGATACAAAATGGCGGCCTGCTCATAAACTTTGTTAAACAATCCACCAAAATCTACATCTGTAAACATTTTAGCGAGAAATGGGCTATGCCACTGCTGAATCTTGTTTCATTTTAAAACTAGATTGCTTAGTTTGACAGCTTGGTCCAAGTTTTTTGAGCTGGACGTGTCGTGCTAGACAGGCTCATTTGCATAAAGTTGAGATTTTTCAACTATGCAAATACAGAGCCCCTCTAACTCGCGATAACACTCCCACCATGCACTGGGCGACTGCTTCTTCTGCTTTCCATAGGAAATTAATGGAAAGCGTTGAGACGCCCTCTGTCACCGTATCTGATGGAAATGCACCCATAGCCAGTGAGTGAAACTGCTGACACGCCCCCCTGAAAACTTAAACGAAGGACTGTTCCCGCCTTCTCATTTTGAAAGAGCAATGGCCAATGAGGAAACTCCAACGCTCGGACGACCAATCGTGTAACTTCCATCACTCAGTCACTCAGTGACAGACTTTTGGCCCTCTGCGGTCCAGCCACATTACATTCATAATGATAATTTTGGGGGAGTGGCTTTTGAGGGAGGCCTGAAGGGACGGACTGTCAGTGTTGCAGACTCGGTGACTTTCTTGCTAGATTTAGGGAATGTTGGAGCTACTTTCATTGGAAAAGAGTTGGAAAGCCTGGGCTGGTTTTTCAGTTGGATATAGGTTGAATCTAGCGTACTCCTGCTGTTTTTTTCAACATTGCTGACCAGCTTTAACGTTCTCAATCCAATTCTATAGTTTGTCTTTAAAATCTAATTATTGACTACTTTGACATTTTTAAATATGTGAACATCATAAAGTAAAATTAAGCATTTTTCTGCTTACATTTAATAATCGCAGAACTCTAGTTTTATTTTATAAATGTTTTCACCCCACAGTGGCACTTGAATGTACTCCAGAATACCGTAGAGCCTTTGTTACCGAGAACCAGGAACTGTGCAGTAATGCCTCACTGAAGAAAAGAGCTATTAGGGAAGTGGATATCAGGGATATATGGCTCATCATTATTCCCATGCTATATTACACTAAGGCCCCTAACTCCCAGTGCCCATCCCCAGAGACTAGTCCTAATACCTCCTCTTCCACAGTCCCTTGACCACAATAATAATGGGTAGCATTTTACCACAGCATTCTCTAGACTGCAGCTCTGTTCAGAATGGCTTTCAGTGCTGCCTTCCGACTTCACAAGCATTCAAAACACAGACAACCTCTCATTTATCTGTCATAAAACATTTTTTGGGACAATCACAAAAAAGATTAGGTGTTTTTTATCCCAAGAAAGGCTTTCAAAAGAGGCTCTCGCCGAGTCTTGAGATGTTCTTTGTCTCCTTTTGTCGCTCTCTACATCTGCCTCCCTCTCTCACATCCTTCTTAACTTAGACAGTCATAAGAATGTACTGTAATTGGAGATAAACAGCATTTATCTTCTCTATTGTCCCGGAATAACCCTCTGGCCCATCTCAGGTTTATTAGCCTCTTTATTGCAGGAGTGTGAGAGAACAGTACTTGACATATTCATCTTCCTAGTAATCTTTTATACTGCATTTATAATGATATCACCCCTTGGAAAATGAACTTTTATTCATACCAGCAATTAAGATCTTGTGCAGTTTGTCTTGGCCACCGGGGGAATGAAACAACCTGAGGAATCACTCTGCTAATGATGGCCTGTCAACAATGCAGCTGTCTGGAATAAATCGTCAAGATCCACTCATAAACAGCTATTCCCCCAACATCCAGCACACACAGACTCATACAAACACACACACACACGCTTAGTCAAACTTTGTTGTGTTGCCAACTTTGTACACAAGTTCCTTTTTCAACATGAGAGAAGAACCTGACTTGAGCAAACTGTATTTTATTTTACTGGAATACTGATGTGAACATACACAGTATTTCTCAACTGACCATTCATTAAGCCACACTGCCCTTAAGTGCAGTTACTTTTGCTACACTTGTCAAGCTTTCCATTCCAGCACGGCATACAAAGTTTACAGTGACCCAGTGGCAGAATTACCACTCGAATTGTCATTTTTTTAAACAATGGTTTCTTGATTTCACACAGATGTTAAAAAAAAATTGCATTTCTAGCTGACCGCCATAGATTCTGTTGGCTGAAATAAACTGCTAGAAGATTTTACCAGCTGTACGTACCTAGAGAAAGCTATTGCTAACGCTAAAAAAACGCGGGCAATATTTAAACGATCTATAGCGCATGGTCTGAAGTGCATGGCGCAAGTGCATTTAGGGCGTGTCCTACTCCACTTTTGCTAGTTAAGCGACTCATAATCTGGTGCAAAGTTTGCTAGTTAATCGACACATAATCTGGTGCAAATTAAGGTGCAAGAGGCAATGGGGTTGTATTTAGTCTCTTAATCATAGGTGTGGTTTGAGCATTACATTAATTAAACCAATCACATTGTAATCTCCCATCCATCAATGCATTATCTGTAACCGCTTATCCTGTTCAGGTTCGCAGGGGCCGACCCCAGCTGACATTGGGTGAAGGCGGGGTACACCCTGGACAGGTCGCCAGACTATCACAGGACTGACATATAGAGAAAGACAACCATTCACATTCACACCTACGGGCAACTTAGAGTCAACAATTAACTTAACCTGCATGTCTTTGGACTGTGGGAGAAGCCGGGAAGCCGCTAACACAGGGAGAACATGCAGTCATGCTCGGGGCCCTACCACACAGAAGGGCCCGGGTTTGAACCTGCGACCTTATTGCTGTGAGGCGCTGCACCTGCACCACTGCACCACCATGCCGCCCCCAGTCATCTCCCATATCCTTTAAAAGCCAGGTGCGCCTGCACATTGGCGCCTTGCTATTTAAAAGGCGGATTCTGCAAATTAGAGAAGCGAGCCGTTTTCTGCTGAGGAAACAAATCTGCTTGTGCGTGAAGTGAAAGTGTGTGAGCAGATGTATGTGGTGCTTGGACGGTGGACCCTCTGACTCTACCGTCTCTCAATGCTCTGTCCCATCAACAACTCCATTTGACTGCATATGAGCAAATTTACCGATAACCTATTTAACCGGTGCAGGCAGGGGGGCAACATTCATTATATTATAATAAGCACTAGGCTAAATATGATAAACATGTATTAATAAATAATGAAAACTGTATTACTTCCCGATGCAACACATGGGGGGCTTGAACCGGCGGAGCAGAATCCTCCAAAGATGCATTACGCACAGGCTTGCAACCGGGCTCTGCCGGAGAGGCGGTGCGTAACGCGCGGATCCATCAGCCTCAAAACGCCACAGTTTGTATATTTTTGGTTTTATAAAGGCTTAAAAAAGACACTACCATCCAAACTCTGTAAAAACTGAGTGTAGCTCTTACTACAGTCCCATGCACACTGTTTCGTCATGTGTAAAAATCCTTACAAACTTTACAGGCTTGCTATGCCTAGTTACTGTTGCCAAGCTCTGATCGGACAATAACCGTTCAGGGTTTAACAGTGTGTTTTTATGATATATTTGTCTTCTTCTGTATTTGTTCAAAACAGCAGCCATAAGCCAGGTCATAACTGTTATGTAATTTACACGATTAAGGACAGCCTGGTGTGCAATCTCCAGATAAACATTTTCCAAAGGTGACAGATAACAGGGCCGGCCCATTAAAAATATCACACAGTGACCATACAGGCTAATATTAAAGAAAAGCAGCAAGTTTAGTTGATCCAAACAGAATCAATAAATTTTCTCAATTTTCACCGCTAATGCTCTGAAAAGTAGCGGTCTCAATCTCAGAGGATGCAAAATAATTTAAGACTTCATTTCACCCACTCAACAATATCATATGTCAACTCTGATGCCATTTACTCTCATCAGATCTGTTTTGTGATTGTTAACCGAGACCATCCATCTCGCACTCATCTCAGCAGCCTTATTAGTCCTTAATTCAGAAAATTTGAAATGTTTAATATCCCAAGATGGATTGTAATGTAGCTTTGTCAGATTCAATTTCACTGATCATATTTAACCTTCAGCCTGCAACTCACTCACAGGTTTGAAGACTGCATTACCATTATCAATTGTTCAAACCATTTTCAGAGGCCTCTCGAAATAAAGGCTCTAATAATTCCTCTCCGCTCTTGTGGACTGAATGGAAATTTCTCATTTGTCATGATTCACGATAAGTAGTTTGGAGAGGCGGCCCTGTTATCCTCTAGCATCAGACGAGTTTCTACATGTGCATTTACAGTCTTTGTTTAATAGCACAAAGAAGAGTTGCATTAGAGGCTATGTTTGGTTATGGCAATGCGTGCAACAGAAAATGCTGTGATCCATTCATTTTATCACTGTCTCTGTCAATACATGTTGTGTTCACATGGCCTTCTGCATTTATGATAGGGAAGTGCTATACCTTGAGTACCTTAAGGCTGTTGTTTTGAAATATATAATGCATATCATCTAGCTTAGAGTTTTGAGAGCCGGCTGTTGGCTGTTGTTGAGAGTTACTGAGGAACTGGATAGTGTAGCTGCCCTTCTTCAACAAGTACTTCTGTATTGCCCTTGAGTAAGACTGAATTCACAGGAAGTGCAAGTATCCTTTGGAATTACACTCAAATTTACAGCACACTATTTACATTCACTGCCAATGCAGGAAGTAGTGTGCCCTTTATTTGGCAATGCAGACAGTTAGATTTTGAAGGTTGGGGTGGTGGATGTGCATGTAATGCAGCTGGCATCCTGTCACAATCCAACAGTTAATATTTGTTGAATCTGAGAGTCATAGGACAGGTCCTAGTCAAAAATATGTTAATTATCATGGTGCAGATGCAAATGCACTTGCAAAAAACACACATGCACTTTCTTAACTTGCCTTGATGAATTTGAAAAAAATTAAAATTCAGTAAAATATGGTTATAGGGGTAATTGGTTAAATCTGCTAGGTTTACAGCAATATGACAGCTGTAGAGGTTGACCTAATATCACTGGCCACAATGCATTTTTTATGCATAACTGTTGAGAAAAATGTGCTCAAACCATAAGGGTCGACTTACTTGCTAGGTAATGTTAACAATGGGAAGGAAACTAAGGAATGATTTATAAAGCAATGGAATGAATGGTGTGGGCTGAGTATTAGTCTAAATATAGGTGCAGCATCTGCGCAGAATGTAAGAATAGAGATGGTGTGTGTGGGTTTAATTAGAACTGCGAGCAGGTATAGGGGAGGGTGTTTCGGGGATACCGGAATTTATGGTTGATCCTGCTGGAGGTGCTGAGGGCTGAATTCAATTAAACATCTGCGATGGGAGGTGCCCATTTTATAACCCCAATGGTATACCTGTTGTCAGATCCCCCATCCCACTGTTCTCTTTACATCCAAGCTCTGTTTCTATTGTGGGAGAGTTATGTCAGATTCTGTGCATTGGTGAATGTTAACTTGTAATGGAGTAAGATGATGTTCTGAATCCAAACTTTTTATTTTGTGAAGATATGGCAGCTGTAATTTCAGCTACAGCTGCAAGTAGAAATCTTCTTTGTTTTGATGCTATTGGTAGCATCATTTAGATTATGAACAATTTTTTATTGTAGGAATGTGACATAACTGTAATCTCAGCATTACGTAAAATATAATTTAATATTCTTATTAAATTAAGTAATATTAATTAGAATCAGAATCGGGGTTTATTGCAATGTAAGTTTTCACATACAAGGAATTTGCTTTGGTGTTTTGGTGCATAACAATGCTTATAGTAAGAGGAAATGAAAATAAAAGCAAGTACTGCAAAAGTCAAGAAACATTAATATAAATGGAAAAATTGACAATAAAAATGAGAAAAAAATACTATCAAAATAAATTAAGGGGAGACACCCCATGCATTGGTCAATTTTGAGATTTTGGTCTTCCAGAAGATGTCTTCTTTCAGAATAGTGGAAAGACAACACCCAAAACAGGTGTTTATTTTACTACACTTTGTTGATTTGCACCTTTAGATTTATCCTAAATCATAAGTAATTAATATAAATAAAAAATTAAAGTTAAAATTAGATAATGCCTCATTTGCATATTTAAATATAACATTTCAGAAAACTTGTAATACAAAAATAATTATCTTTATGTAAGTAATCAGCATGGGAAGTTTCATGGTGATATATATTAGTTTGTTTGTTTTGTTGTTGTTTTTTACCGTATTCCCCTGTAGTATCTTGAAAAATGGAATTTTACAATACCTTTTAAAGTCTGTTTTTCTTAAAATAAGATTTTTCTCAGACTCTGAGCCAGAAATCTCCACAACAGTAGCACTTACATACACCAAACTTCACAGTTTGATTCATATCTATATTCTGAAGGTTTTTACAGAGGGGTTTGTTCATATATCATTCATAGCCTGATTTATAGAACATTTTATTCCTAAAAACATCGCAAATATTTAATTTTTTTTTCTGATGGCTGTTGACAGTATTTTATGATTTTAAAGAGTTATCCAAAATTTTCACTGTAAAAACATTTGACTCAAATATGTCAACAAAATGAAATAACAATTTTGAAACTGGCTTTATCCAATGTTCAGATTTCCTATGCAAATTAGCACATAATTGAAAACATTTTCAGAAAATTTGTAACACAAAACAATAATTGTCTTCATGTAAGTTATCAACTGGGGAAGTTTCATGGTCGTATATATTAGTTTTTATTTTTTTTACCCAAATCATCTGGAGTGCCTAACCTTAATAAATTAACTATCAGAGGTTTCGCGAACGCAAAATGTTCAAGTAGCACATAACACGTGAGGTTTAGTAATGTGGGTGATGATGCCGTTGAATGGCTCGCATGGATTGCATGTTGAGTGGAGCCTTTCAAACTGTGGATATATATTTGCATATGTAGTAAATGTTTTCATTCCTGCACACAACACATACAGTATAGTGAAGGTATTAAATTCTGTCACGTACTGTATTGAGGTATTGTACAAAACTAAAGCTAACAGGGTTGTCTGGGTCTTTGGGGCTTGCTATAAGTAGAGTCATAGGTTAAGCCTGTGCAGGGCTTAAAGAAACCTATTTCTCTTATCTTCCCTGGTCATGAACCATGAGCAATAACATTATCAAGGGTCTGTTGTTACGGGGTTGGGGTAGAGAGGAGCAGAATTACAGGCAGTGAGGAGATTTTAAACACTACACGTCTCGGGGATGTGTCCAATCGTGCCTCTAATCTGGCCATTGTGCCGGGCCTTATCAGCTGTCAGCGCTTTGAATAGAACAAAGAATAGTATCGGCCGATCCATAAATCATAACTTCAGACACCGTGGTAGGTCACTGTTTTATGCGCCCTCCTGGATACAGCTTTAGCCTGCAGATTCTATTGGGCCTTTTGCTCTCACATTATTGCTTTATTGTCTAATAGTAAAATGTGAAAATGAGCCTGGACATACAACAATATCAAGTGTTTGGGGGTGTTTTCTTAATCAGATGTTATCAGGTAATGCTTTTCACTGAGGATTTGCTATGCTGCTCTTTTGTGCAGGGTTGTTCGTGATTGTTCAGTAAAAGCCCACTCCAATGGCTCATTAATTTGTGTATTTACATAGCTGGTTTGTGTGTTGTGTCTTCAAGTGTTCATTCCGCAGTCTCCTGCCTCCGTGAAGAGGACCCGCTCACTATGTAGATATAAACGGCTCATTCTAAGGTAACGAAAACACAATGATTATTATTTTCCGGTGATTATACACTAAAGAAAACATACTTAATATCAGCCCACATGCATGACTTTAAAAAATGTGGACACACACTGGAAACAGGAGTAAACAGCTCGTCCTGCTCTATCCGACATAAAAAAAAAAATGTAATTTGCCTGCATATTTCTTACCATATAACCCCCTCATACTCCCCCTGTTTCCAGTCTTTATGTTATGCTAAGCTAAGCTAATCAGCTGCTGGCTTTAGATTCATATAGTGTACAGATTAGAGTGCTATCTATCTTATCATCTAACTCTATGCACGAAAGTAAATAATCATATTTCCAAAAATGTCAAACTATTACTTTAACACTGTTCAGTCAAAACTTACCTTTGCATTTAACAAAGAATGTTAGGAATTGGTCCAGGTTGGGTCCGGCCCATATGGTCATGTGCACAGAGAGCTCAGTTCATCATCAAATGATTGCAGCCCGTTCGCACGAAAAGGTGTATGAAGGCCACGATAATGCGCAAGGCATTTAGCATGCAATAAGTATGCTTTTCTTGATTTGCTATTGCATTTAATAAGTATAGGCTAGAAAGTAAGAAATATATATCAGGCATTTATATTTATCACACTTAATAGATGCCACTTCTCAGTTATTTGTATTTACTTATTTGCACGGTGGTTATACAGTATATGTCTTAATGCAAATATCTGTACATATTTCATATTTCTTATATTCTCATTTCTTATTTTTATTATTTACTTATATTTCTCTACATACATTGTGTTTATATTGTAGCATTATGTACAATTTTTTAACATTATGTACATAATTTAATTTACATGTTACATACACCTTTATTTCTATTTTCTTCATGTTCATAAGAGCAACTGTAACGCCCAAATCTCCCCCTGGTGATCAATAAACTATTTCTGATTCAGATTTCCGCATGTCATTTGTATGTTATGTAGTCTGTACTGACTGCAATGTAAACACATCCGTGTATAAATGCTACGTTAAGAGTTAGTGACGTATATAAAAATCAAGAAAGACCATTTATGGTGGGCAGGAGGGGAGGTGGATGGGTCCAACAAACTCAGGACTTTTAACCAGGAGACCGGTGATCGAGACCGTTGTTTACCGGTCTTTTGTTTTGTAAGTTACGTTAGTGACATTTGTCACGTGACGATCGTAATGTGTTTTTTTAGTGACCTTTGTGACGTGTTTTCTGTAGTTGTGTTACATTGTTTCGATGTGTATTTTACTTAGTTTACGTAATTATTTTAAGCCCAAACATGATGTTTTTCCTAAACCTAACTAAGTGGCTTTGTTGCCTAAACCAAACAGCAGATGTTTGCGTGGTGTACAAATGACACGCGGAAAGGCTAAAATGTGTACTTGTGACATGCAGAATGTCCTTGTAATGTCATCCTATTTATACGCCTTCCTGTGAGACCAGGTTGAAGATTGTGTGTGACCACGCTGTATGCTTAATTACAGTGATATGTTTCAAGGGGGAAAAGTTTGTTTTATTGTGATGGTGTGCGGAAGGTTCTGTTCGACTGGCTTTGCATCTCTCTCCAGTTTAAAGCCAGAGAGAAACAAATATAGACACACTGCCCATTTTTGAATACTATACATAGAGATTACAAATTGCATAAATGCTGTACAGCACTCTTAATTCCTCTTTCCTTCAATCGATACATCAGTCATGCGTTAGACTTTGACATGGCTGTCAATTCATTTCCAGATTGCGGTTTCCCTTACTCTGAAGCCTTTTTATGCCTGTCTGTGCACTCTTATAAAACGTTTATTTATAAATAACACTAGCATGTTGATGGAACATTCAAATATGAATCATCCTGGCCTCATTTTTTTCCCTTCAAGAACTGTAATAACAGTCATTATCTTCTGTGGTCAAAATAAAGCCACAGGAAGTAGGGCTGCCTATTAGCTGATATTGTCAAAACAAGCTTTTTCTTCTAAATATCAAAGAAAAGAGGTCCATTTACTTCTAACTAAAGCTTATGTAAGTGTGTATGGTTGCATATGACGTACATTACTCACTGGGAGGTTTTAGAAAATGTAATAATTTGCTACTTCGGCTTCTAATTTAACTACTTACTTTACAAATCCACAATGCAAAATAACAGAAACTGTAAAATTTATATTTTTCAACTAACCGCATGTTGTCTGCACAACATTTTTGTGAGTACATGCACATATCCTGGATACTGATTTTAATCATAATCGGGATACAACGTTATCACAGATCATAGACAAACCTTTGAGTGTCAAAATTCATTCCGGACATTGGGATCAGTATTTTGACAAAATAATCGTAAAGCTGCGCTAACCAATAACTTCTAACTTCTTCTAACTAATAACTTCTTCCATCCTCCTCATCCTACCTCATCCTTACCCTCATCCCTTCATCCTCTCTTCCCTTCTCCCTTCATCCCACCGAGATTTCTGAAACCAGGATCCATTGTTTACTTGAGAAAACCCATAACAAGGATACTCCAAAACCCCGTTCATAGCCGAGATAAGTGAACAGAGACAGATAAAAATAATTTAAAGAGCAACACATTATGATTTGACACTGAAAAGCATTACAAAGTAACACATTTCCCCCAGTAGGGTTCATTGCATATTCCTGTCTCAATAGGGATGAGGCCTAGGACTGACCAAGAAAAGACCTCTCTAAATATGACAAATGGCCCGAGAGAGATAAGCAGTTGATATAATTGTTTGTAAAAATAAAACATACAAAAAAAATGTAATTATTCCCAGAAGAATCTTGAGGGTTTCTGAAATAACAATACATTAACACAGGCAGATTGAAAGGCTTTTTGGCTTTGTCCTTCCTTTTTCGGTCATCACAGCATGCATGGATGTGTGTAATGAACCGAGTCTGTGGTTAAGTGTGTGTATTGTTGTGTTAGTATTATCTGCCCAACTTCTTGACTGACATGTGCATGTCCAGTGAGAAATCCTATTTCTGTGTTACTGAGAACAGACAAGGTGATAAAAATCGCTATTCCTGTCAGGTATGCACCAGTGAATTGTTCATCAGTTCACCACCTATTTCCCTATGAGGTTCCCCCCCCCATTTTCCTTCTTTACACAAAGCTCGGTTTGAAAAGAGAGGCTTTGGTGTAAGCAGAGAGGCCACAGGGGAGCAAATCCCAGCGGACACTCAGAAAAAGAACAGCTTCAAAAGGGCCTGCAATACCACGGTGAATTGTATAAGGGAGAAAAAAATGCAATGATTAAAAGTGAAATGTTTGTTTGAAGATAATGTTATTTTGGAAAAACCTCTCTCTTAAGAGGATTTCTAACTTGAAAAAGAGACAAGAGGAAGAAATAGAGTGAATGTGGGAGAGAGACTCGGAACTAATTCCCACAGTTATGTATACGTGTTTGAAATTGGTAACATAGCACACAAGGAGTGTTGCTATTCATCCGAATGTTTGCCTCAATCTCCAGCTCGGAGCGCAGTGCTCAGCACATAGAAAGTGGATGCATGATCGAAGTGAAACCATCCCAGCTTTCTAATATGATGTCTGAAGGGAAATTGTGGGTTAAAGAGAGCAGATACGAGAGACCGCAGGATCTGACTCTGAATGGATACAAGACATCTATTTAGCCTGCGCAGCCATTAGCAGGTGTACATTAGTATTCAGCAGAGGAGCCGCGATGAGGCCGACTGCACGGGTCAAGTCAGCGCCACATCTGGGCTGGGTCGGCTCTGTTTTAACCGAAAGATCGTTATGTAAAACTGCAGGAATATGAGACAAAGTGCACAAACTGGCATGCGGTGGGGAAGATGATCACGGGCACAGGCTTCCATCTCAATTATCCCAAATTTGAATAAATGGTGGGAGCATTTTGTGTGGATCTTAAAATGGTATTTGATGCATTGATGATGTTCTCATGTCTAAACTCTCCAAATTTATCTTATCTGATAAAATTACACTGGTTCAAATCCTACCTTTCTAACTGGGAACAGTGTGTTATTAAAAAGGAGAAATCTTTCTTAGTGAACTGAGGATAGACTTCTCTTTTCATTTAAATTACTTAAAGAAACAGTGTGTAACATTTAGGGGGATCTGTTGGCAGAAATGCAATATAATATTAATAAGTATGTTTTCTTTAGTGTATAATTACCTGAAAATAAGATTCATGGCGTTTTCGTTAGGAGCAGGTCCTCTCCACGGACTCCGCCATGTTTCTACAGTAGCCCAGAACGGACAAAACAAACTTAAAGATAGGGTCGACGATCTTGGAGAGCTAGCATAATTTGAAAGTAGCATGCCTCAGGAGCCATATACTCGGTCAAAACCGAGTATATGGCTGGACCGTATTTGGTCAGTATGTGAATTTGTGGCTAAATTGTTACACAAATAGTCAGTGGTCATGTCTATAATGTTTTGTGAACAGTTTGTTCCACTTATATCTTAATGTTTGATTGAAAGACAACTTATAATGAAGCATATTACATTCAGTAATAGTAAATGGTAACATTTACTACTCAGTATATTATACATTTACAAGGTGAAATGGTATCAGTATGACTTACAGTATGCAAGGTTAAAAGTATTTCAGTTTTTTTATTAAAGCATGTGTATCAAAAGCATTCATCATATAAGTGGTGTTCAATATACATACGTTGTGAAAGTTTATCAGCGTTGAGATATTCCCGCTGTCATCACTGACGTTGTTGTTGCCGTATTTATTCCTAGATGGAGTGTTAACGGAGCAGCTACAATATTAATGTAGCCTGCCACTGATCAATCCGAACTCCATTCAGAAAACAAGCATTTTAAAAGTTGTTTGCTTGTCGTCATGGTAACAGACCCAACAAAGCATGAATTCAGACTTTTTGCTAATCAGCATCATTATGTAGTTATTTCGGCAGACTTTGATCCCTTTACAACAACGTCGCTGCCGTATTTATGCCTAGATGACGTTATGTTGAGTGTTGATTGAGTAGCTGGTGTTTTCATAGCCTGGCATTGATCGATCCGAACTCCGTTCAGAAAATAAGCATTTTAAAAGTTGTTTGCTTGTTGTGTTGCGGACAGACTTGACAAAGCATAGATTATGTCTTTTTACAAATCGATATCATTATGTTGTTATTTCGGCATCATTTTAATCCGTTTATTGCAATTAAATCACAGCACAGTCTGTTTATTTTGGGTTCATACCGCAGTAGTGACGTGTGGCTGCTAGATAGTCAGTTCATGGCGGAAATGGAGGAAAGCGAGGAGAAATTTTTTACGGTAACACAATACGATGCAAAACATAACGTAACTTAAACGAACATAAACAATAGCACATGCACAACAACAGCACTATGTAATGTTACATTGAACCGCTGACACGCTCCAAAGAAAACGTAAACACAGAACTGTTCTCTGCCTTTTCATTTTGAAAGAGCAACAACCAATGAGGAAGCTCCAACAGTCGGCCGACCAATCCTGTAACATCATCACTCACTCACTCACTCACTCACTCACTCAGTGACAGACTTTTGCGTTTGTAGGGCTGGCCCTCTGCGGTCCAGCCAAAAAAGAAAGAATCTGGTATTTGTGACTGTCGCAGGACTGTAATAAGCCCGACCAATCATTTAATGTGTCCCGCGTTGGCCTACCTGCCTGTCTACCTACCTGCGCACACTCTGTCCGTGAACTCATTGAGGTAGTTGGATATGGCTATGACAACAATATGCTATGCTCCTCCCCCTAGCGCTCTCTCGTGGACTCGTCCTCCAGCATGAGTCAGGCAGTACGTGTTCCTGTGTTTTTGGGGAGTGGCTTTGGAAGGAAGCCTGAAGGAGGATTTTTTTCGGTTGTATACTGTACCTTTAAAATCTAGCTTACTCTTGCTGCTTTCTCCAAAGTTGCCTACCCCAGCTTCAATGGACAATGCATTGAACAGGTTTCAGAAGTAAAATATCTTGGTCTTATGTTAAACTCCGACCTATAATCTGAGGAACGTGTTCAATTAGTGAGCAAACGTGGATACATTTAGACTCATTAGAGACTGTTCTATGCTGAAAATAGTTTTAGCATTCTACAATATTTTCACATTAAAGTTACTGTGTAACTTTTTAGTCACAAGCGGCTCCTACAGTAATCAAGCATCTTAATATAATATATAATTGTGCAATTAAAACTTTGGATAGGAAGGAAATAAGATTCCACCATATTCTTAAAAAAAACTAAACTTATTCGGTTTTGAACATTTGATTAAATTTGCTAATATTAAACTCATAAATGCCTAAATAACCTCCTATGATGCTGAGTGTCTGTGGGGAACATCTTTTTCTGTTCGGGGATCAATATTTGGAACTCCTCAGCCACAGAACTCAGATTGAAACAGCTTTTAAAGAGGGCTTAATCATGTAGTCATGCTTGGTGAGTTGTGTGTATTTGTATGAAGGCCCATTGACTATAAATGCTGTGGTACAGTACGTGGCATTGGTCCATGCTATGCACTGTTGGTAGAGCGACATCAATTCACTAAAGGAGACTTGAAGGAGCATTACTAATGCAGTGATAGACAGTAAAAGCATGGCGCCCAGTCACTTGACGCGGCACAAGGAGCTCGGAAATGTTGTGTATGCCAATTTGTCTTCTCTTCCCAGAGAGGTCCACTCGCCATCCCTTTGAAATTCCTTCGGCTGCATGACTTTGCATAAGCGACACCTAATTGAATATTAATGGCTTCTGATGGTATTTGATTATCTGCTTTTCATTTGGAAAGATTATACAAATGAGCCTCATTTGCATGTCAGCATCCAGGAAATGAAATGGAGTGTGTCTGCCAGATTATTATTTCTCCTTCTAACGCCACCGAGCACAACTTCTTTTAATCTCATGAATTCAGGATTAGTTTCACATTTTGGTGCGATGCTCCAATTTGGTTTGTGCAGGGAGGTCATTTACGGCGACGGAGAGCTTTTGTTTGCTCCAGTAGGTGAAGACAATAGACACAATAAAGTTTCAATCAGCTTTGTTATTTTTCCTTAAAGCTTGACTGAGCTTTGGTATTTGTCGGATGGCATCCATTCTCCGGCGGGGCAGGTATGCAGGCAGATGGTAACAGTGGAAGGATGATGAAGAGTTTAGTCCCATTCAGTCGGTATGAAGTAAATGGAAGAAATGAAAAGCCCATAATAGGAGTGGAGTGGAGAATTACTGTCCTGTCTGGCTCCCAGGCAACAGCTTTATCTTCACAGCAATTTACAGTAATCCGGGGTGGCTGCGAGGGCCTGCCGTAGGCCGCTGTTAGCCACTGCAAAATGACATGTGAGTACACCGAGTTACAAAAAGAATCTGGAACAAGGCCTAATCATCACTTTAAGTCACCTATTATACATTTAGATGGCAACTATAACTCAACTGAAGGGCACTGTGCACTCCCCTGCTGCAGCCACTGTACATATGTCATAGATAATAGTCTGCCTGCAACATAAGAGTGGAAAGACAAAACAGGAAGGACGTTTTATTTCGAAAGGGATGATTTAAGTGTTACCCTTCAAAAGTCTGGCCGGGCTCTTCGGGAGTTCCTCTTACTTACAGCAGAGCTAACAGAAATGGCCCCAAGAATTTTAAACGCGACTGATGAATCATATTATGTTTTCCCGAATACAATATCGATGTTTATTCCCTCCCTTTAGGCCCGAGGTGTACCTGCTCGTCAGTGTTGCTGTCCACACCTCATATCGGCCGATCAATCCTAAGTGCGACTCTGCTGAAGTAGCTCTTGATTCTGATTAAATTTTGAGCATAGAGTCTTCCTTTCGATTCTTATCCCAATCAATTTTCGCTGGGCGTGCCATTGATCTGATAAACATGAGCGGCAGTGGCAGTGCAGAGTTTTGCCAAGTTGATATTGAATCAGAAAGTGAGTGAGGAATATCCATAAGTATCGAGTGACTGCTCAAGCAAGTCAGTAAATAATCCTCGAATGCATGCTCTCTAAGTGAGGATATGAGGACTCCAGTCAAGGGACTCCCTCCCCCCTCCCACACTAGCCTCCTCCTATTTCCATGATCTTTTCTTATGTATGGTTAAAATTTTAAACAAGGTCAAATATGCAGTATTCCCATAGAATTTCCCAGCAAAGCACAGAGGATGCAAAAAAATGTGCAAATGCAGTATTCACATGCAGGGGGGAGCACAACAGGCTCAGCACAGCTAATGCTGTCAGTGAACTCACATTCTTATTGAAGTCACTTTCTCTTCCTCACTGTCTCCCTCCCTCTCCCACTCAGCAAGCATTCGGAGGATCTATTTCTTATTAGAATTCACCCCAGAAATCATGTTGGGCCAGCGTGCTCCTGCAGCTCCAGACTCTATTAAATGCCTCATTCAATTTTACAATATATTTTTATTTGACATTAAGGGCTTTACAAAAAGGCTCTGGAATTATTAGTAAAAAAAAAAAGGAGTGAGAGAGAGAAAGAGAGAGAGAGAACCACCCACAAGAAAGCTATTAAACATCCTGATTTACTGTCTTTCCTCTCCTGCAAGTTTCCAGTGCATCTTTTCCAAACCTCACCCCACATAAATCGGTTTCAGAAGTTGTTCAGTGTGTATTTCTTTTATAATCCTCACTAAAATCTGTCATGCAGCTATGACGATTGCTGATTAAGCATGAGAGTATTAAATTCACAATCGGAGATTCCAGTTGACAGGTCTTTTATTTATACAAAGGTCACCTTCTCATCTGTATTTTGTTTTTTTTGGTCTAGACCATAGACTGTATAAAATATGGACGTAGTCTCCGTAACGTCACCTTTAGGTTTCTGAAGAGCCGTTATGAAGCTCAAACTGGGTGGCTCCGGCCATCGCCATCTTGACGACACAGCCTGCCAGCCAACTCCCTGCTAATCTAAAAATGGGCAAAGAGGTGGATTGTTGGTGGAGCTGAGGCGGCCCGGGTGACAAAGTAGAGCAGACGGCTAACAGTTAGCGACCTGATATGGCACCCACCTGTCAATCAAAGCGGCCACGCCCACAATTATTCTTAACTTTAAGTCTTAATATAATTTAAACGGATGAGTTATATAAAAGCTTTTCTTTTTCTCATGCCACTATCACATCCCTAAACCCAGTTTTTAAATTATATGTTTTTAAAGGGGAACTATGCTGCTTTTCAAAATTCATACATTCCTATGGTCTAAGATGGTCCAAAAAATATTGGTAAACATGAACAACTCTACATGATAAAAAAACTAGAGCACTAAAACTATCTAAAACTTGTGATGTTATAGCCGCATGCCGCGTCTTATACACGCTCAAATCCATTGCCGTCAATAGACCTGCGGCAGGCGCACTGAAACGCCGGAACGACACTGACACGGCGTGCAAGCGTTTTTTTTTCAGGGTGTAACGGCTGCGCTCCTAGATGAACACAATTCAACTTTTGGAACGCTGCAGCGTGCACCGCATGTCATGTGACAAGGAACAACCAATCACAGCTGGCAGATATCTTTTCTTTCTTCCGTTAATATCAGTCTACGGTAAATATATGGAGGAGAGGTTAGGTTTTACATTTTAGTACAGGGCTACCCAGAGCTTTATGATCTGTCCCAGGGACAATTTTACTTGCTTCACCCTTTATGTCAAAGGAAGTTATAAAAAAACATGTTCTCATCCCAACTCGTCACATACTGACGCTGTGTCAGACCCTTCGGTGTCACTTTTCGGTCGCAGTAAAGGCGTTCTTAATGTTGTGAATTAAACAAAACTCATGCTTAGGTTTAGGAAAAAAACAACATGGTTGGGCTTAAAATTACTACGTTTGTACAGTGTAAAGTGAAAGTGAAATTGAATGCACGGCACATTATGATCTTGTGTTTGTTGGAACCATCCACCTCGCCTCCCACCCGTCAGGTGTGTCTGTTTTGCTCTTGATAATACGTCACCACAGCACTTTCCTTGAGCGTTTACTGTTGCCGCGGATGGGTTTACATTGTAGTTAGTGGAAAGGCCGGTGTGTCTCCTACCATCGGGAAGGCCGTGACAAACCCTTGGTATTTGATTCCCTGGGAATGAGGATGGGCTGGTTATTCATTGGACAGTTCTGGTGATGTCATCGTGCACCATCATCAACGCTACGAGGACCCAGGTATTGTGCACTATAATATTACATGAGGATAATTATTGTGTGGTTTCAACGTTTCAATCTTTTCCCTCACTTTTTATTAGACAACTGCTAAAATACACAGAGTAGGACACAAGCGCAACACACCTCTACTTTAACTGGGGATGTTCCACAGGGCCGATCATGGCATTTTTTAACTGATCGGTATGGGCTACATTGAGCTGTCACAACTGTGTTTTTGCTCGCAAAGTTTTCATGCACAGCAAATCAACGAGTGCAGTGTGCTGGCTTACATTTAACTGTGTTGTACTTAAAGATTATAGTGCATTATTTTTGTACTACTAACAAGCAGTTAGGATACCTTCGTTGTGCTCACTAGCAAAAACAAATAAAACAAAAAAGATGGCATCTATTTATTAATATTTTGTACAATTGTATACTACTACTGTGTGAAAGAATATCCTGATAAAACTTGCTGGAAGTGAACATCAGTGAACAACGTCTCTAACGGGTATTAACGCTGACAGGAAGTCACCCTGGAGGAATCTCTCTGTGAACTCAGCCCCCAGCTGAAATATAATTAAAACAAATCTAAACAGCCAGCTACAGAGTTTCATCGTAGAGTTTTAACAGGCGCACACTCTTCATCTGTTCTCGCAGCACCGAGCGTTTACAGCACAAAAGAAACAACAAGGTGGCATGCAGCATGATGTCCCTTGTTGTCTTTCTGTGCAAAGCCTGGAGACAGCTTGAAGCTTTTCTTCATCTGGTTTCTGTAATCTCTGTCAGTGGGGACTCTCATCTGGTGCAGAGCGGCGAGCAAGAGGGTGCAACCTAAACAGTCTCTGTAAAGTGTGTCTTCTCTATTCATCTGTTGCTGGGGTGAAAAAGGCAGTTTGGGGTGACATTTGATAAACAGCTTGACTTGGCATACTGTACTAAAATTTGACAATCTTGGTCCATGTGATATCCTTAACCTTATTCACTCAAATGTGATGGATGAGTGTGATATCTTGCAAATACAAGGTTGCTGTAAAAGGGAAAAAAAGCGCAATAACTATGTTTTCTCATCATGAAAGGAAAGCAGGTGGAAAATAGCATTAACCAAAGTTGTTGCCTGATCTTTATCATTTCACAGCAAATTGCAACTTGAGACGGCACAAGCAAATAGAGAGAACATATTCAAATTGCAACAAATTTTAAAACGCGCAGCAAACACAAAGGCAGACGCAACACATTCATCAATTTATCATGAAGGACACATTCAAGCTGGTAATTTGTTTGTCTGACTAAAGAAGCAGCATGTGTTGCTGATATCATTCTTTTTCTTGGGTACTGTTGAGTCCAATCAGATGATGTACAGACGCAATCGTTTAAAAAATGATGATACCAGTACCAATACCAGTACCCTTAAAGTGATACCGATACCAATCGAATACTTCATTCAATACCCATCATGTGAATGGAAGTTGTGTGTGTCCCATTGGCTAGCTCCGTTGCCCCACTGCACAGCCATCAGTGGACCACGTTGTTGCAGATTCCTCCAACCCACGGTGGCGTGACCGCATTGTCACGGAAGCATTAGGCCCACCCACCGGTTCCCTCCCAGGTTAAAACTGTTGGCTCTGTCAGCACTGTTGCCGTTGTTAGTGCTGTTTAGCACTGTTAGCTGCTAGCCGCTGGCTCAAACATCTCCGTGTTCAGAGCCGTGTACAGGCAGTCAATCCTGGCTGCATGGGTTCTAGCTGCTGAGGTAGTGGGCCAATCACACATCGTATTAAATCGAAGGACACTTGCGGTGATTGGCTGCGAGCAAAACCATACAAATAGTCATTTTTTTTCTAGATCTGGGCACAAAAAGGATCGATTGCATACCCGTACCCAGCCATACACAAGACACAAGGCAACTTAAGACAGACCTGACCCAGTACTGAGGTGGAATAGTAGGTGTAGACAATACATCTGGGTAGGTCTTATTTTGGGGTTTATTTGGTATACTCGATGTACGTCTCAAACCTACCACTTTTGCCTACCTGAACATGTCAAATGTAGTTTTGTTTGTGGCTTTAGGCCTTCTAAGGTGTTCCTATGACCCTTGTTTATCAGAGCACAGTGGATCCATGTTTCGGTTGAATCCCTGTGGGTGCACAAAGTGTTTCACTATCAAGATATGCTGGTCCCATCCTTTAAACAACTAAAAGCACACAGCAGGGATACAGTCCTCATTTTGAAAGGAGATTCTGTCAAGAGATATCTAATAGCTTAAGACAGATTTGTAGTCACATGGGCATCCAGAGTAAAGAACACAGAGAGAAACATGATGGGACGGGGTTATCTACCATTACCCTAACCTTAGCTTTGATGGGTTCTCTCCTTGTCCTGGTATTGCAGAGACCTCCAGTGCAGGCTCAGCAAACCTACTCCAGTTGGCAAACTGGCAACCACCTGCTATGGCAGCCCGTTCTCTTTCCCAGGGCGTCAAATACCGAGGCTTTGTCAAGGCCGTTGGCATTTTATACCGCCGCACAAGGCAGCAGTTAGTGCCAGTATGAGACGCACCGTACCTTCCATTAATACAAATCCATCCATGGCAACAGTAAACACCCTGAGAAAGTATGCTAGGAATGTGATGACGTAGTTTAAAAAACTAAAAGACACTCACCTGGCGGGCGGGTGGATAGGTGGGCGGGTCAAACAAACACATGGCTTCCATCCAGGAGACCGCTGTTTGTGTCCTGCGCGTTAAGTTTCACTTTCAAGTTAGAAGCAGCTGTTTGTTCGGGTCCCACGTTCACAACGTTCAGTTTCATTTTGTGACGCCAAGGGGCGATATGTGACGAGTTGGGATGAGAATGTGTTGGCTATTGCTCAAACTGTTAACAAACCCGAATTACAAAAGAGAATGTCAGGACATGCTGAATTGTAACAGGAATTTCTTCATCACTGAGATCACTGATCCAAGGTCAATCAGAAAAAAATAACATCAACTTAACTCAACAGTTATCATTCCTTAATTAAAAAAAGCCAAATTTGAAAAAAGCAAATGATGAGTTAAGTGTGTTTCAGTTGCACACAAATAAATGAGTGTGCAGACAGCAGCAGCAGGATATTTCAGTCCTTTTGATTTTCTTCAGGCATCAGATGAAACATGTTGCTGCTGCTTCTGTACTTGTAGTCAACATGTAAAGAATAGAGACAAATACTTGTTTGTTTTTGCCTTGCAGTTCAGTCAGATTTTCTTTTTCTTTTCATTTCCAGGCATTTGAGTGGCTCCGATGCTCTCTCCCCTCTGTGGGCTGTTGAAAGCATTTTTGTTTTCTTGTGGAACTGTGATTGGTTCTCATGGAGCCCCGGCTGAACTGACATTTTCATGTTGTGTTTTTATTATTGAACTATGTGTCGGAATTACCTACTTGTTATGAGGAAAACAAAAGTAAAATGGGACTTTTATGCATAAATAAATAAATCTGGATAAAAATAAATAAGCTTACAAGAAATTGTCAGTATACAGTGAGTGCTGATGAGTCCCCCCAAAGGTGAAATTTTCTTTTAACAACAAATTTAGGGGGTTTCTTCCTCCCTCCCTCTCTCCTTCGCGACAAGCTAGTATGACATGGTTGGTACCAATGGATTCCTTAGGTGTCTAGTTTCATATGGTTGGCGTGTTAAAGCAGCGGTATGTGAGGAGTAGGGATGAGAACGCGTTGACTGAACTGAGTGGTAATTCCCAGCATTCTGACTCTTTGTGGTACGCAAAGTAATCTGATTCAATGATTTGGGTGAAAGCTTTAACTTAGTTTACAGTTTATAGTCGGCGTCCACCTTATTAGCATGAACACTGGGTTTTAATAATGTGTTTCTCTCCTCCAACTTCCAATGTCTAGAGTAATACAATGGCAGTAAGTGGTAAGATTATGAATTATCTGACGTATCACAGCATTAATCATTTATCCCAGTTTCCTGCAATACCATCATTTTTTTGTTTTGTTTTGTTTTTTTAGTTTTCCCTGTTGCTTTTACACATTTTGCTGCTCGCATCTCATCCCTCACTCTCTCTGCCAATCTTGGTGACAACACTTCCAAGGCCCATTAAAGGACAGTTTAAATGGACCCGTGTGAACCCACAAAATTAATGCAATTTCGATACTTCTAACATTGTTTGGCTATGTCGTTTTATTTCCCTGGATGTGTGTTTTCTTCTTCCCTTCTTCTCTTTTGCATTCTGACATATGACTTACGCCAAATGTTCTCGTCTTGGAATCCATTCCCTGATAGGGAGAGAGCAGTCTGGCTGGCAAAATTGAAGAGAGGAGGAGGATTATCATGTCTTCTTATCACGGCTTAATAGTTTAATGAAAAAAATTGCAGACTACTTGTCCCAAGTGGCATAGTTAATGTGTCACAGTGGTAAACAGCACTTTGTGGGTTTGGTTCCAGCAGGGACTAGCATTCCAGGCTGTCTTGGCTGTCAGACCGACAATGGACACTGCAACATTTACTGGAATCCGAAGTGGAGAAATGCTTCTACAAAAAAAAAGAAGAAAACAACAAACATTAGCATAATTATTTTCATCCCCATTTCCATCTGTTGTGTACTTCCCTGGACTGGCGTGTGGGTAGCTGAGGAGTGACAGCGGATGTCAAACGGCTCAATCAGAGGAGCGAAACGCTGCTACAACAACAGCAGTCAGCGCTAAAGAACTGCAGTCATTGTTGACCTGTTAAACATCTGCTGTGGCCTTGCAATCACGGATAATTTCCATCTGAAATATGTAAATAGCAAAATATTTTCACCATTAAATGTCAGCTTTCTAAATAATGTATGCCAGTGATAGTTTCATTATGTGTTTGGCCTACTACGCACTGACGCTGTCCATCTTTAGAACATTTTACAGCTTTTCTGTGGTAATTAGACATCAAGATTTATTAGAATATATACCCACAAGACAGAATGAAAATGTCGACAACGCTGCAACTCATTAACAGTATTCTTCAGGGGGAACAAGCTTTGATTAGATTGTTCATTCCTTCAAGGCACATCCAGTTGAACAAAGGCTTTCTGGTGCGTCTATGAAGCTGTGCATTTCACACCCTCATATTTTCCGCATTAAAGCGCATGGATACAGCTTGCTGTTCTTTTGATGCACAATTACCGTATATTCACCACAGTAGGATTTCATATCTCGGTGTGTTACAGTTCACATAATGGCTGCATTTGAACACCAGTTATGCTAAAAATGTTAAAAAAATACTTGCTTAAATGTAATTCTCTATGATGAAGAATGCAGCCTCACTGAGCTCACGTAATTTGGCGCATTAAATGGGAATCTGGTGCGATTGGACAGAAAAATAATGTTACATTCTGTTTGCAGAGAATAGCTGGGATGAGCAGATGACCAAACAATGAGCCAATTACAAGCTGGTGTTTTGACAATGTAAATTAACAAATGTAACTTCATAATTAAGAACTTGATGGATGGCTAGCCAGTCAAAGATTAATAGCTATGGGGGGTTTAGACAGTATAGGATTCAGCTGTGCAATTATGTTTAGGGTCTTTGTTAATTGATGTCATGTAGAGAAAAAACAAGACTATGGATGCAAGGCACCGCTGACAGATTTGATAAGAAATGCATTCCTCTCGTAGCCATATTGTGACCTATTTAAGACTTTTCTGAGATGCCGTATCATGTCAGCTTCATTGTCATTCATCAGCAGAACCTCCTCTCCTCTTGTCTGTCTGGGAAAATCTTTCATTTTCCCTCCACCCCTTTCTTCTTGAGCAGGGTAATTCCATTTGGGAAGTGCATACTGTTGAAGAACATCCTCATCACTCAGCCAGTGAGCAATGAGCAACGTGGTGATGAATACCTGGGCCATGAATACTAAATGGTAGGTAATTAAAGGATACCTGAGGAATATTACCTTGGCTGGCACACCTGAGGAGAGATCCAGGCTACTGTCCATTAATGTGGAGAGGGAGAAAGAGGGAGACGGAGTCAGAAGGAGGCAGGCTTGAGTGATGGCTGCTCTCCGAATCAGTCATGTGGGTTGAGAATCTGACGTTTGATTAAGTCTGACCTAGATATCACAGACATGAAGTCATGGCCTCTTACATGCACTTCAGCGGAGAATCAGACTTTTTGAGTTTTATGAGTTTGAAAAGATTCAGACTCAGAGACTCAGAAGGTTGTTGTCCAAGTTTGGGACTGAATGTCTGCTACGTCTGTCTAGGTGATGTCATAATCAGCAGGGAATTTCAACAAAATACACAGCCAAAGATCTGACCCAAAATTGGTGTAAAGTTTGTCAAAATCTATACAACTGTCGAAAAACATTATTTTACAGATAATGTGGGGAACATTTAACTGGTTATGAAACAGTCTCAATTTAATATTGATGCCTCTATATGACCTAGGTAACTAAACGAGACCATCAGCAAGAAGATTGGCTATTTCTATATAGTTATTCTTAATGCTTGTCATCGGTGCAGCCGGGTCGGACTCTGGCGAAATCAGACAAAATCATGCAGGTTCACCAGAAACTCCTTCAGCTCAGACTCCAGCGGGGCCTCCGGCAGTGACAAGCCCACCATGGACAGACCCAGATCCGGCTCTGATGCCATCTTCGACATGCAGTTAGAGCTCCGGCGGAAGGTGGAGAGCTTCGCTCCCTGCAGTAGCGACTCCTCCTCCAGTCAGGAGCAGAGCTTCGCCAAGCTGCTCCGCTGGGAGTCTACACCGACACCACGTTGCCGGAGGCCAGGGCCGTATTGCTGGGCCCGCTATAGGGAAGGGAGGCACGGGAGCACCAGCACTGAAAGGGGCAGACTGTCAGATCCTGCTGCAATAAAATGAGAGGTTTTCGGACTCGGAAACACTACCGCTTTTGTCCACTGGGACCGCCAACAACACAAAGTGAAAGTTCCTTGTAGCTTTAAGTGAATCTTGCATTTTGTTGTTGCTCCTGTATCTTATCAGTTCAACGCCGTCTCCTGGAAATCATACTCATACGTTTCTTTTTTATCAACATAATGGGTAAACACTTTAATAAACGTATTTACCGAGTCACAATATGAAACGTAGTAAAATCAACTCAATTTGACTGGAATTTGGACACAGAAAGACGTATTTACTTAATTATTATTTAATCAAAACCACAATGTTTCCATAACCTTAACCAGTTAAGTGCTTTTGTTGCCTAAACCTAACCGACCCACCATCCACCCAGACTACATCCCTATGACTTATGATAGGACAATTTCCAGTGGGCAGCATTTCTGGTAAAAAGTGGTATACATGCATTAGACATAGTATTCTGGGGCATTTCTTTTTAGATACTTGTATTATGAATTGAGACAATATTACATTTTAATCTAGTTATAGTCAGTCATAATTGAAAAAAAGTCACATCTGAATTGATTCGTCATTAAATTGTAAATGAAATGACTTGGATTTAGAATTGTAGTGTATTGTATCATTACAAATTGACTGGGTTGATTTTGTATTAGATCGTGGACCATGTATCACTGGGATACATACACACCTCTACACTAAAATAAACTTTTAACATATCTGGCATTTTCTGTCATGGGTCTGCCATCACATCATGTCATGGAGCATTGTGAGTATTTTTTTTGACTGTACTTGTCCTCAAGTATTTTTCGTCTCCCCAACCAATCAAAGAAAATAATGTGGAATCCAAGGTTTGCATACTGTGCTATTCAATTGCAGTGTTCTATATCGAGACGGCGTGTTGTTTTGCAAATTCACCACATACTCAAAATCAGTGTGTTTTACCATAGCGCGCTGAAGCCAGACCTGCTCTTTTATATCCACCAGATTCTCCATGTCTGTGAGGTAGCGAGCGCTGTCTGAAAAGTCCAGGTAACAAATCACAGAGAGCCTCTTGGGAGTTCGCCCATTGACTTTTTGAGGCGTCTCACTGATATAACCTTGACATTAATGGGAGGTTTTCACATTCTCAATTCTTCTGGGGCTCACCATAATCTGTTATAGAGGGGGTTGAGTTCCCTCCTGGGCCCTTCTAAAGTTTGAACCCTCGCAATAACCTTGTCTGGATGGGTTAGAGGGATGCAGCAGTCCATCCCTCCATGTTTACCAAACCCTCTCCACCCATCACAGAGCCCACATTTGCCAGCCCTCCAGAGAGCAACGCACCAATTACTCCATGTGTATCTTGATTGAATAATAGGACTTTTAATTGTCTTGTCTTTCACAATTACGTCAAAGCCGTAACCTTTAATTAAGTGCCTGCCAATTATTTTATTCCCTTTTTTTGTTTGAGTGGATGAACGTAATTACTGTCACCTTGCAAAGTATGAGAAGTAATTAATCCGTTTTTGATTTTACCAAATCCCATTTTTTTGGTCATTAGTTGGCCTTTTAATCCTGGAAAGATAATGGAGCCGGTTAATTATAGAAAATGGAAGTAGCTACTTGTTGTTTGTGCGGCATCAGCATGATTTTTTTTTCATGTACCACAAATTTCTTCTAAGCTCTCTCAATATGGGCATGACGCTGCAATATAACACTTTTTCTGTTGAGGCTCTTGACCTTTCTCAGCCTTAGCACCGACTCCCTCACTATTTCCGTAGTCCTTTTGTTAAGAAAGGTGGATCACACGGTTTTCTTTATAGTTAAATAATACATTGACAAAGACGAAGAATTGTACTCAGCATTAGAGTTAAGTTTATTTCTTAAAATTGTATCAAATGACATGCTGTAATCAAAGACATAACCTGTCAAAGTTTGCGTCCTGTCAGGAAGAGTTTGATTCCTTAGTGGAAGCCATTTTGTGCCGGTGTTTTAAGAGGAAGCACGCCTCAACAGTAGCTCTTTTATGTGGTGTGTGCAGGTGGGTCATCAGATTTGAATGGCTATTGACTGTGTGATGAAATGACAGCTAATTAACCTAAATGCTGAATTATGTACAAATAATTTCTTTCTTTTGAATGTACAGTGTTTATGTTAATATACTGTAGGATGTATTGAGGCCTAGTTGGTATGACTTAGTTAACAAAACATTGTTTATTTGTTGTTAATCCCGTCAACGCTCTGTTCTGGAGTTCTCACCTGATTGGCCAGTTTGAATTGGAAGGGCGGGCTCTTAGGTTATGTATGTGAATCGAATGGGAGAGACCGGATGATCAAATGTCTTTGAAAAAAATAACCTTGATGGTGATCAGGGTCATCTTGGATATGGCTTTAAAATACAAATTCCTCCCAGACAGCCTGCGCTACAAACTAGAGGTGTGGAGTTTGAAAGACAATGAAATCCAGGAGGCAGGGAAGGTCTGATGAATGACACTATCCAGTTGTATTGTGGGAAATTTAGGATTAAGTGTTTTTGGAGCTTGACCAAAACTAGGGACTAAAAGTCAGGATATTTTGGCCTCAACTGCTTTGATTTTTACCATTCTTTTTTTTAAAACTGTCTCTTGAGAGTCCCTCAATTTTATGGATGTGCAATACTAAATTGCTGGAGTACCTCTTTAAAGGTGCAGTGTGTAGGATTTGGCGGCATCTAGCGGGTAGGTTGCAGATTGCAACCAACTGAAACTTCTCCCATGTGCCAGGCGTGAAGAGAACTACGGTGGTCGACACAACAATATGAAAATGTAAATGGCCAGAGCAAGTGTTTGGTTTGTCCATTCTGGGCTACTGTAGAAACATGATGGCTGGCTTTGTGAAGAGGACCCACTCCCTATGTATAAGATATAGGATATAAATGGCTCATTCTAACTTAACGATTGTTATTTTTAGGTGATTATACACGAAAGAAAACATATGTATTCATTTTGTATTCCATTTCTGCCAATAGATCATGTCACACACTCTTCCTTTAAAGTTTTTCATAGACGACAGCAAGCAAGTGGTCCATCCAGAAAGAGCTGCAGTCGGTCATGCATGGTATCTGATGTCAAAGGAATGCCGGAAAAATCCTCCTCACAGAAGCAGAAATTGAATATAGCAACGAACGGTGAAGTGTTTGGGCACATGGACTACATGCTGGACTGGGTGCAGTGTGTGTCCTCTTTCAAAACCATTTATCAGACGAGGCCAGGTGGGTTGTGGACCCAGAATGTGGGCCATTGTTGTAGGCCATAGAAACCCTTAGATGTCTGGGGGATCCCATCCCCCCACCCCCCAGCCCAGGAGCTCTGTGTGGCTGCTATGTGAAGCCTCGAGCCCAGGCCCAAACATGCATATTGTGCAGGTCTGAAAGGACACTATAATCCATCCCCATACGTGCCAGCACCCCCCTCTAACCTCCATTCATCCCTCGCTGTGTTTGCATCTCTCCAGAGTGCCTTTAACACTGTGCAATGCCACGCTGCCTCACACAAGTTAAAACGTGATGGAGAGCTGTCATTGTCCTTCTCTGTGGTCGAAACATGTGCTTCCCAACATGCAGCCGGTTTGTTATCTCATCCAAGGAGCGTACAGAGCGCTGTAAATCAGCCTCTTTCTTTCTGTCGGTACGGAGGGCGCTGCTTTTTTTTTTTATCATTTCACACGTGTGCCGCTTTCAAAAATAGAATACAAGCGGAGAGGATCAGAGTCACCTATAAGCCTTCTGTCTTGGCCAAAATAAATACAGTCATTGACATTGACATTGAGATTCAGGTCCTGCCACCCAACCAACAGTTGGCCGTTCCCCCATAAAATGGAAGTAGTATTTATGTTGTGTTTTTACCCCCTCCTGTTTTTTTTTTCTCCTCATTTGATCCCATCCCTATCACTTCAGCCGCCTGGCTTTCTCTGTGATGAATCTCAATTATGCCAAGGTCACCTTTCATTGCTGTGATCTCTCTGCCGCTTTATTGGAACTGGCAGTACTTCCACACTATCATGGCCATGCTTATTGACAGCCACTTCCTCCTTCCAAAACAAAACCCAGCAAAAAAAAAGAAAATTAATAACAAAAAGAAAAAAAAAATGTGGAAAAGTTACATCTCCTCTAATTTTGGCAGGCAGAATTGGCTCTGCCTAATGGTCTGTAATCATTGTCTGTTTGTGCTATCCAGGAAGTGGGTGGAGGTGTTTGGGGGGGGCAGCTTATTCATATGTTGGTTTTGCTTCTGTAATTGCTTTCACATAAATATGATGCTAAATAGTTCTGTTGAATACACGCTGTGAGGGGACCATTCTCAATCAACTCTGTTGAGTAGTTCAAATTTTTACAACGCTCCAAGGCAGTATCTTGGATTTAGAAAAAGGGATATGCTGTATTTAAAGTGGCAGTAGGCGGTATATCATACTTTCATTTTACTACTTTTTTACTTACTTTTACTACATACCATCTTGTCATTCAAGTGTTCTGGGAGAAAACTAGACTTCTGCACCTCCTCATGGCTCTGTTTTCAGGCTTTAAAAAAATCTAGCCTGTGAAGGGAGACTTTGACCAATCACAGGTCATTTCAGAGAGAGAGTGTTCCTATTGGCTGTGCTCCGGCTGGTGGGCGGTGCTTGGTATTTCCTCAAGAGATCTCAACATGGCTGCCGGGTCACAAACTTTCTAATTTTACAGCTGAACAGTACACTACAAGATGATTCTGAAAACATTTTAGTCGAGAAATAGGCATTACAGTAACAGAATATTGATTAATATTTGATCAGTGCTGCCTAGTTTGACCGTTTGGTGGGAGTTTGCGAGTGATTGACAGCTGCTCAGAGACGGCAGGCTCCAGATCAGCTCGGATTGGTTGTTTTCCTCCGGTCTGTGAAATCTTGCAGATCAGGTCATTAGGAGCACCGGAGGACACAAAGGCACATGATTTTTATCAGATTACCTGTCTCATGCACTACCGTCAGTAGTCATAATGTGACCGTTTTATAAAAATAACTTTTTTAATCATATTTGCTCCATTTCTACCCACTGCAGCTTTAATGCCCATCTTTTCATCTGCCTTCTTTTTGGAAAGCTCTTATAAAGTGTATGGGGAAGGGCATTTACTGTTTTCAGCTGGTATGATGACACTCACGAGGTCGCATGTTCTCAACCTGAATGGGGGAATGAATGGCAGAGCTAGGCGCGGGCTAATTTGTTTGTGCATTAACAAGACTTGGAGTGTGTGTGTGGGTAGATGGCACCGCAATGACATCCACCATTCACATTTGATGAGGACGCAAGCACGTGTAATTGTTGTCTCAATGCGGCATCTGTTGCTAAGGGGAAGCGGGCTGTGTGTGGGGCTGGGGGGGCTTGCAGGGAGATAGTTAGCCCCACAATTGACAGTGACACATTGATGAGCGCGAGTGCCGACCGCGTTAGCTCAGCCAACTGGCCTTTGATGGTTCTCTGATATAACTCGTTAAACAAGCGCTGGACCGTTTACCTCTGTGATGTGTCTTATTTGTCCGTTTCTACGCCGCCCACGCATCCTCGCGAAGCTGTCTTTCTTCAAAGGCGTCAGATCTTAATGGCGCTACAGATATAAAACTGTGTATAAGTCTCATTTCCTTAATAACTTGGCCATCCTTGGCATACTTGGATCTCTTGAGAAACTCTTAAAATATGAACATGGCGGTTCACTCTACATCAACGGATATTTTCTTTTTAAGCAAACACGACACCTCTAATAGCAAAGTGCTGCTCTTAATTTGCTGAGAGAATCTATGATCGCTCATTTCCAGACGAAAAAAGATGAGTGCTGGGAAACCGGTGGCCATGCGGCGAACACCGATGCCATCTCTGGTCATTCCAGTTTAACATCTGTCTTAAAGTCAGAGGTCTTAAAGTCACACAGAGCTAATGGAGGCTGGGAAATAGCAGCCAGTGTCTTCTATTGGGCCAATATAATAGCCTGGAATTGAACTTCACATTGGCCAGCTGGGACTGAGGAAAGGCTTAAGGTGTTTTCTTCCATCGAATTGTGTTTCGTGATTTAAAAAGAAAAAGCCATATGCATGATGTGGATTGATACAGGCACTGTGATGGGGGAAACGCTGGATATGTTTCACATCCTCATCGATGTCAACAAGTTCAACTTCATTTTCACGGTTATCTTTTCTTTATATTTTTTTCCATCACTCGGGGATGCTGAGCTGCTTGAGACGGACATTTTTCACACTTAAGCAATTGTACTTATTCCAGGAGAAGCGGTTGGAAAAGAACATCGCAGTAAAGGCCACAATGAAAAGATGGAATTGCCATTTATTGTCAGACAACTGATTTCAGGTTTTATTATACAGTGCAAACTCTTGCAGGGAAAAGGAAAATGAATGGACTCACCTTCAAACATGCCACTGACTCTCTAAATGCCAAATACGCCCAAACCTCTCATGTCTAGATGAATGGCAAGCTCTCGGCAGAGTGAGTTTGCGTCTCCTGTCTTTCCCCCATAAAAAAGTCAGATACCCCATGAGAGTCGGAGTCTGCCAGACTGATCACAGAGCTGCTGCTTTATCCAGAGAAAAACTGGGCTCTAAGAAGTTTGTGACAAAGTAGTTGTGGTATTTTATGATGTGGGTTCAGCTCGCCTCCCCGAGGATTACCTACCCTTAAGAGTGGCATATGGTTCCATATGCCAAAGCCTCCCATCTGAGAGACTTTTTTTGTCTTTAGTTTTGCTATACTTGGAGGAGTAGAGTGAGACAAGTTCAGATTTAAAGACACATGTCAGTGCCTATGTTTCTGTTTAGTTTTCTTTTGGTAGTTTTATCAAGTGGTAAGACCAAAAAAAACACAATCTCCATTTAAATTATGCATATTTGTTGGGTTTCACACTATAACAGAAGCATTTAGAGAGAAAAGATGTTAAATGTTATATTAGGACATGACAGGACATGGCTTTTCTGTCATATTTAATGCCATCGTGACAGACAAGCAAGTAAAGGTGATCCCAATCAAAGGACGGCGGTGTTAATGGCAGTGTGCCATGCATGTCGGCGGTAAACACACACAACATCCCCGAGAAAGCGAACAAGCGGGACAAGGCTCGCCGGCGAACACTTTGATCGCCTTTCATTCACTCTCGCCTCTCATCTCTTCGGGCTTTCGGGGGAAATGCACTGTTTAATCCACCGTATGTCGCAGAAGTTTATACAAGGTACTCCACAGAGTTTGGGGCCTCACATTAGCAGGGTGGGGGGAGAGGCGAGGAGAGAAGAAAAAAAAGCATACATTTACACGGTTGAGTGGTGTAATCTTCATGAAATACCGGTAAATAGGGAGAGGAAGCCTAGTGGAGCCGTAGATTAATGCTGCTATCAAATGGCCTGGGACAAAGAAGGGGGTGGCTAATGAGCTGGAAAAGGCAGGGCTGTTCACCGCGTTAAATGATACCGCAGCACCATCTCCCCACTGGCCGCCGCACTGCCATGTTCACACATCCTGATGTCGCTAACAGCAATGTAGGACAAATATTGGGAAATGTCATTTAAGCGAGAGCCACAACGGCATGTTTGATATTTTAAAGATGGCTTCATCAAAGGCAAATTTCAGAAACGCAAATATCTCTAATTTGACTCTCTCCCATATGTCTGATATCCCTCCCTGCCCAATTTCTGAGAGGTCGTTCACTTCTTTTTCATCCCAAAAATTGCTTTCACATTTGGTCTGTTCTCTCTCCCTCGCTCTCTCTTTCTCTGTCCTTTTATCTCTCTCTTTAAGTCCATTTCACTTCCTATCACTCCATCGCTGTCCCCCCTCTCTCCCTCTATTTGCCTCCCTCCCATAGCCATGATATAATGAAAAACAGGGTTCTCTCCCTAGTCTATTTCCTTCCTGTGGTATCATCTCAAGCGTGCTTGTAACCTCCAATGACTGTCGCCTAGGTGACAGGAAGAGCGAGATGAACTCTTGGGCTTAGATAAATTTCTTGGTCTGGCCTGCGGAGGCTGTATGAATTTTTGATGTTCCACTGACACTTTTGCAGGCATTGTTTCATGTTTTATTTAGGCCCGTGTTAGAGCTAGGTTAAAGTTTCAGCAGACCGCCGGCCCAAAAGAGTCTGGCGGCATAGAGGAAATAGCACATTGGGGGCAATAGTGTCCTTTTATCGAGGGTCAGAGAGAGTGGGGGGGAGGATATGAGGTGAAAAGTATGTCTCGCATGCTTTCAAACCTGCCCGTGGTCTCGTCGGGATGCCGTTGTTTGCCGAAATGTCACACACAACTGACATCACCAAGCAGCCTCGACTCTGTCTCACAATAGACGGGCTTCTGTGCGACGTCATCACAGAGATGCACGCGCAACTAGGGGGCAGAAAGCACGGCATGTCTAGCAGAGCCAAGCTCCAAAGCAGAGACGACAAGGAGTTGTTGTGCAGTAAACTGCACCAACCGCAGAAAATATGGATTGAAAATGTTGAATATTCCGAGGGAATCACATGCGTTTGCTAAGAACAGAAGGAGATATGGATCCAGACCTGAAGGGCAAAAGCGTTTTAGTCACACAGCGCTAGCTAAGCAGCAGGTGGTCACGGCAGGCTGTCATGTGCCACAGATCGATAACAATGAGCTGATCGACTACAGGGGGATCGACCCACACTCTAAGGGAATATTTATATATATTTAGCGACTATGCCTTAAAACTTAAAAGTGATGCAAGACTTCATTACGGCTCTAAATTGTTGTAACGTTACGTGACTACGAAGGAGGAAAGCTCACTCCGGTATGCCGTAACGTTACATTTTGAAGGGGAGACGTCTGGTAGGTCTAAACCGGATACCGCACGTTCACGTGCACTCGCTAATATGCACGCACAATAGACGTTTTCATCAGGATGGCTAACTTGGCGCACCTGTGGTGCATTTGAGCACGGGGTGGGATCAGAAAGAAGGCATTATTATAGGGGGGTGCATTAGAGGCTGTGACATCATGACTTATTACCTTCACTAGTTTCACCCTCTTTAATCACAGAGCTATGCCCACCATGACACACTGACAATTTGGGAGTCCTGTGGAGTGTTTTCCTCAGAGGAAACTCATTGTTGTCTTGGACTGTGGGAATTATTTTTCAACTTTAGTTTTGAACCCAAACAATCTCTATCACATGTTGCTCCAGCAATTTACAGCCACAAATCTATCTATAGGCTATTATGATTAAAATGTGTAGCTCAGACAACATATTGGCCAGGATGGAGACACCGAGTGAAAGACTGACAGAAATGGACGGTCCTGAGGGAGTTATAAGTGGAGCGAAAAGTTTTAAGTGATTCACAATTTTTCACCTACACGCTTGTTGATGCACAGAAGGAACTGTGTGTAGAATAATTAATCAAAACGACTTGTTTATGTGCACATAAACTCTCTGTATATACACTTATCTCGTGCGCACAAATTAATTAATGAGTGGGACAGAACATGATGAACGTCTATGAGTATAATATTGTTATAATTATTCTAATTGTGGTGAAAACAAGGACAATTTGGTAGTGGCTGTTGAAAACCGGGACATTTGAGTGTTTCACAGATATTTGTCGGGACACCTATAGCTTGAAACCGGGACAATCCCGGAAAAACCGGGACGTCTGGTCACCGTATCTGGTAGTCTACCAGGGCAGCCGCTCCTCCTCTCCCGTGGTCACAACAAGAAGCAGATGTGGTTCGTTTGATTTTGAATTTGAATTGGACATATGTGTTATAACATATTGGCTTTTGGCGTTACATTTCCAATTGAGGGCTAACCGCTAACGATAGCTAGCAACCACCTATACTCTATTTAATAGAGAGCCGTCAGGGGTCTAATGTTTATGTTCACCTGCCCGACATACAAAGAGCTGCTGTGTGACTGGTTGTACTAATAACAAGACCAAAATCCAAGTCTACAGTTTTATAATAACGCTATACCTGTTGAGGAAAAAGTGTCTGGCGGCGGCCATCAGGTGGGACTCACGTAACTTGAACGCCGACCGGAGTGTCAACCAAACAGACCCTGGTCCTCTATAAGACAAATCACATTTATGTCTGATCTAACGTTACCCATTTCATAACAGGTGATAATAAACAAATCTCATACCAATATGATAATGATATCTGGTGGTTGGACTCTTCAGGAGTCTAGTATAGTCAACAAGAATGTACAAACAATGCTAAATCTACGTTGATTACAATGGTTGTGTCCCCGAATGCGCATGCACCCAGTAATGTTTGTATACAAGAAACCTGTCGATTAGAGAAATGGTGAAAAACCTGCAAAAGTGTTTTCCTCAAAAAGGCAACAAAAAGAATGCTGGAGAAAAATATCTCTCTATTCTGAATGCAGTCAAACACGCAAGCGTGCTCTAACCTCTTCAGGCATGGACATATTTATCTTACTTGAGCCAAGTGACAGTTGTCTCCACAGCCATTTCATTTTACACGCCGCCACGAAAAAGAGGAAAAAAAACTGAATTAATCAAATCTGGAGGGCTAGGCGAAGGAATGGGGCATGAGGGTGTGCGTTGGGGGTGGGCGCTATATATCCCCCAGTGATGCTGTGAATCAGAAGCGGTGGGTAAATAAATAAATGTGTTATGTATGACCAAGCGCACAGACAGGGCTCTGGGGCTACTAGCTGGTCCAGCCGCGATGCACTCAGACAAGTGAATAAATCAGCACACAATTAGGGCTTGTGATTTCATTTATGGTACCTACGAGCGCTCCGGTGGCAGATTCTGGCAGATGTCATTTCTAGCCAATTGATTTTGCTGCTGTCCCGAGGCCCGAGCAGTCATGGCCCCTCTATCCAGATTACAAATGGATGGCAAGCGTGAGCCAAATGGCTGTCCAGGCTATTTCTGCATGATAGGAGTAGAATAATGTAAGAGACCTCACTGGCACTGGAGGAACAACGACGCACACATCAGCGGAGGCGCTGCCTAAAGCCCTGAACATACTGTAAACACACGCATGTCAGAACCCAAGCAATTGTTTGTGAAATTTAATTGCAATGTATTTACTCCATAAAAATGCATTTTCAATCCAACATTAGACGTGAATTCTTTGAAGGTGTATTCCTGTGTTCCATTTTTTTACGGTAAATCATCTTCTGTTCAGCATCCAGCTTTCAGATATCCTTCAGCGAGAGCAGTAAAATTGTTTCTAAGCTACCATGAAATCCGTAAATGTCTTAGGTTTATGCATCTGTGATGTTTTCACTTACAGTCAGAACTCTGCGGCGCAATCACGACACACTGGAACATTTGTCATCTCAATCATCTGGAGAGAGAGCGCTTGACCGCTCGCGATGCAAATTGACAATGTTGTTTCAAAGCTGAAGTGAATGAAGACCATGCCCCTGGTCTGGAGCTGTTCATCAATCTGCCAACTGCATCCTTTCTCTGCTTGCTGGCTCCATTTTGTGTTTTGCCCTTAAGTCTCAATATACCTCTTTGTTTGCATGGAGAAGACTCTCTGCCAGTGTACACACTGTACTGTACCTGACAACAAAGTTTCACTTAATTTGATGAGAATCTCTGTTGCAGTTACATGTTGTGGGTAAGAGTTTAGTTCTCCAGTGTTTTAGTGTATTTTTAATCAAGACAGTGCAATTTTAAATAAAAATAAAAAAGAGACGAAACTTTGGTGTTATTTTGACAACAGCCGCTGCTGCCATTTTGGACTGAAAAGGCTTATTATATTTATAATATTTTATTGTTCAACACAGGCCATTTCGGTAGAATATGACAATAGAATAGAAATAATATTTTTTTTACTTTTGTACAGCACTTTTTAGGCGGACGTTTTACTGGTGTCCGATAGTCGCTTTCAGTTCAAAATGGTGGAAGCGTGGCTGACGTTGCAATGGAACGAAAAATTGAGTTTCACTTCTTGGAAATATACGTTCTTTGCTGTGCCATGAATGGAAAATGGAAGTGTTTCATTTAGAGGGCATGCTAACATTTACTAGTAATAGGTAACCTTGGATATATTACAGAAGGTACAGGAATAAATGACATGTGACAGACAGTTTGGAACAACAGTTCTCTGCCCTCCTATCCATCTCCTAATTATACCACATCCACCGGCTTTATTAACAAATGAAAGAAACACATGGCACGGCCTCGATGCACTGTCTGAGAGGAGGCACTTTATTAGAAACTCTCACATAAACAACTCACTCTCGCATTTTTAGCCTGTGTCTCTTCTCAAAGATGCAACCATAAATTGCCTCAAACAAGGTCAAAGCCTAATTGTTACCAACAGACAAGGGACACACAGTATAAATAGAAGTTAACTGAATGTAACTCCAGTTCTATGAGTAGCCCTCTAACAGCCTTATAGCTGGGTTATTCTAGAGATAACTAGTTTGTATGAACTGTTGTTAAAGTGTTTAGCTGTTCTGAACGGCTACATTAGAAGGTGAAAGTCTCTCCTGGAAGGCATTCATAGTGTTGCACTCAGTTGTGCAAAACCTGGCTCAATGTGTGAAGTGGGTGTGAATGTCAGATTTTCGACATCGGAAAAGTGTGGGGGCAAAGGGTTTCCGGAGCTGGTCAACCATCCTAAAACCGGTTCTGAAGGAGTATACTGCCGCCTTTATACTGCTATTGGTTTAATTGGAAGGGGCTCTACCTCTTCACCCTGAGAGAAATCAATGCACTCACAGCCGATTCAGGTGCAAACACGTCCTAGAAGTCAGCCCCCTTTGATATATAAAACTGAGAACAAAGGGATAGCTGGGTATGCAGTTAGAGGACTTTAGAGCTCTGCTACCACCCAAGCTCTGGGTCCTATTAGCCATTTTGCCACGAAAAGCTTTGGGCACCAGACTCTGATTCCCCCCTTATTCACTTCAACTGAAAGAAAGGAGAAGAAACTGCCTCATTCCAGGGCAGCTCCTTCCAGGGGTGACCCTACAGGCCCAAACCAACCCATTCTCACTCCCAACTCGTCAAATACCGCCGCTTGGTCTATGCCCCTCAGCATTGGATATTGACGTACAGAGGCAGCCTTTAGCTACTGTATCTGACGCACCGGGCTTTCAACTGACATCAGTTGTTGGTCACGTGACTCGTTAGTATTGTTAGTCCTGTGAGTTGTAAGGGACTCTCAAGTCACAAGAGTCATTAGTCAGTGGCGTTAACGTCAACCACGATCGTTGTGCTGCCTAAACCTAACTTCCTGTGAAAACTGAAGTTAATTTTGAAAGGACACTGTCAGGGCCTTTAGCGGATTAATGTTTGACAGAAAAGGGAAAATGGAGATGGAAAGGCGAGGGAAAGACAGACACCCAACTCTGCTTTCCCCTTATTCACTCCACTTAAGTGAGGGGAAAAAAGGTCACCCCATTCAGATGTGGTCCCTCTCAGTGAGTCAAAGGAGTGCAGCGTATCCTTCTTCAGCTCCTTCAGCAGTGGATGGCCCAGTCAGACATGCCCACTTACATCCCCCAAAGCTGAAAGCAAAAGCCTACGATATCTTGTGAAAGGCATCTGCTCCAGCTTTGGAATCCCTCTTCTGTTGCTCTTCCAAAGGTTTTTTCCATGTCTTCTCCCTGTTAAAGTTTTTTTTTTTTCTCTCTTTTTTGTTTAGAGTTTTTCCTTATCCAAACTGAGGGCAGAAACATGGTCCTAGTACAGGAACGCAGACACGTCGAGATACGCAAGATTGATTTCACACGTTGTTGTTGTGCCATTATGGTATCCTTGTCGGGCATCACAGCCAGTATCCTTACAGAAATAGGTGGAACTCTGACAGCATTCGTTTTTCTGTTCAATTGTAAAGCGAATTGTAAGCAAAATTTTGAAAGAAATGCGAATTTGGCTAAGTTTCCATACATTTGGAGCGAATAAACTCGGCTACAGTGTAGTTTGGTCAGGAGTTGGCGCTATAGGCTATGCTGTAATCGGCTATAGGCTACGCTGTAATCCACCAGTAAACAGAGGAGAAGACATAGAAGTTGCAAACCGGAAACAAAACAAGTCGCCTTGGCCATCTAACCATCTACAGGAGAAAATGGTGAGGAATTTTTTTCAATTGGGCAAGCTTTAATTGCTCTATCATGTCAGCTAGTATTGGCCATATTTCATCTAGTCCGCAGACGAAGACAAGCCTTAGCCCGTTATGGGAGTATCCGAGAAGACGGCGACAGCAGAAAGAAATGATTTTATTCGGCAAAGGCGTTTCCATAACCCATTTAGCGCATCAACTCTTTATCGACAAAGGCAAAAACTGCCTGAAGCGATTTTTTTTTTTCTAATTTTGTCGTTTCCATACAGCTTTTCTAATGCGATACTTCAAAATGCGCATAAAAATAGTTGAATGGAAACATGGCTAGTACGAGGGACAAATTCCCTCTTGACATAGGCCTAGTACAAAAAAGGGCAGCATCTGTGGACATGCATCTTAGCCCGCTGGAATTGGTCAGGGAGGTTGTTGCATGGGTAGCAGTCAAAGCGGGTGGCAGGATCTTTCTGGTGAATTTGATGGTCATCTCTCTTGTCGCACTCGTCTAATTGGTTGCACTTTCAAAAGCCGGTTGTGCCTCCCTAACTAGAAATGGGCCAGAGGGGCCAGCTCCTCCCAAGAAAGTGAAAGTCGGATGTGGCAGGAGTCAGCCTTGGATAATGCCAACCAAGGAAGTGGAAGCAAGCAAAGTGGCTGCCTTGAACCAACACGTACAGGAGGGGAGAAGATGGAACAGGTCTCATCCATGATGATATCTTAGTGACACTGGAAGGTGACTGTTGTTCTCGCTGAAGAGTCCTTGACAAGAATGTCATGACTGAAGTCAGCTACCTGTAAGTGAAAGGGACAGTTGAGTAGCGGGCTAGCTGCTCATTTACAAGGCAGTGAAGGCTGAAGGCAGACAGAGTTGATTCTCTGCTATATGACTGACAATTCTCTTGTATTTTTAACCCGAGCAAAGTTTCCTCCACTTAATTGTATCTATTAACCAAACAATAATCCAAACTTGATTCAATCTATTTCCATTAGTTTCCTCTATAATAATTAGTGAAATTAGTTCTTAGACAGTGGAGCTGTTTGACAAAATCAATACCACAACGGATTTACTGTGAAGTTCTACAATATTGTAAATCCACTTTCAATTCCATGGATGGATTACTGCGTTAATAATACACACCCTTGTTATTGTTTGAAGTATATTTGAGCAGCAGGGAGTATTATAAAAATCTCCGCGTGGAATGTGTTCATCATCAACATCAAATGCTTTTTTTTCTCATTCTTAATTTTAAAAACATAATCTGACGTCCTTTTTTTCTATGAAAGTACTTCAGGCAAGGTTGTTGAAACGGCACGGTCTTAAAGGTATCTAGAAGTTGTGGATGAAAGAAGCTGTGATCTTCAGATGCAGAAAAGAAGCCTCATCATGGGCAGTTTATTTTAAAATCCTCCAATTAGCACGAACGTTTACTAGATATTCTTTGTCATTTTCCCACAATTATTTTTCTTCCAACCTTAGGCAGATCAAGACCTTCATCGACCCTTGGGCATTGCATCACAGAGGGCCCTTCTACTATATAACAATAATGTGTCTTTTGTGCCCCTGCTGAGTAGACATGAGAAGATTTTTTTTTTCTTTTTGCACATGCAAGGGCCCACTGGTGAGCTGGTCCCTCGAGTGCACACTCAGGAAACCTTGATGGTAGACCACGCTTCAAACAACTTGTGTCTCAAAGCTACTGCTTTTTATATATTTGAGATAGGTTCACATACACAACCTGCCTATTCCAAATGTGCTGCCGTGTGTCATTCAATAACAATTTAACCACTGTGACACCCCTTTTTACGTCCTGTTTGGGCTGTCCTGTGTGGGCGGTCCTTCTTTCCTCTCTAGTGAAGCAGGCAGTCCATCAGTATGATGGCTAACACCTGTGCTGGCTGCAACTCAGCTATGTAAGCTGCTGGATTCAGTCATTCTCTCTCTCTCTGCCCTGGCTTCCACCCTGTATGGTTTTGCTGTGTTTAGTTTGTCTTTAGATTGATTTCCCTTTTAGTTGTGTAAAATAGACATATTTTTAGTTACAACTTATGTCTGTCTCCCCTTCTTCCTTGAGCCAGGTTGTGACAAATTTCATAACCACATTAACCAAATTGTATTCCAACTTTTGGAAACCTGGGACACCATATGGAATGGTCTTAGAATATTACATACGTGTGCTCCTTTAGTTATGAACTGCCTCTGAGTTTTCGCAGTATTTGTTGAATATTCAAGGTCTTTTTCATGTCTGCAGGGAAATAGGTGAAGATAATAGGACCCTCATTAATGCTTACTTTTATATAAGCATGTACATACAGTAGTCAAATATGGAGCAGCCCTGTTTCCTAAAGATTACGTTCCCATACAACGAAACAGAATTGTGAATTAAGTTTCGAAGGAAACCTATTTTGTCATGGATTGCGTTTGTCTTTGACGTATTACAAATACGTTTGTAAGTATAGTTTGTGGAAGTCCATATAGGGAGGAGGTCGTGGCGGTTGATGGGTCACACAAACACCGGACGTTCGCTGGTGACCACTGTTCATGCCACATGTCAACCCACTGTCAAGGGAAGGCGTATAAATAGCACGACATTACTTGGACATTTCGCTTGTCATGAGGACACATTTTAGGCTTTTTGCATGTCATTTGTACGCCATTTTTCATGTGTCATTTCTATGCCATGCAACAAAACTACAGTAACGTCTGCAGTTGGGTTTAGGCAACAAAGCCACTTTGAAAGCACATCACTAATGAAAAACGTCACTTACTTAACTTACACAACAAAACAACGGTCTTGAACACCGGCCCCCTAGTTAAAAGTCCTGTGTTTGTTGGACACATCCACCTCCTCACTCGACTGCAGTCAGTACAGAAATATGGCATACAAATGACACGCAAAACGCAAGAAAGACGTTCTTATTACACGCTAAATCCTTGTGCATTGTCGTGGCATTCATACTCCATTTCCTGCCAATGGGCTGCCCGTGTGAAACTAAAACTCAACGTTCACTTATTTTAATCATGATGTTTTTTTACTAAGCCTAAGCAAGCTGTTTTGTTGTCTAAAACTAACAAAGTAGTTGTGTTGCATTTTTGTTGGTTTGTTTCAATTTCGTACTCATTTTAAACCAAACCATGATGTTTTTTTTACTAAAGCTAACCAATTAGTTTTGTTGCGTTTTTTGTTTAGTTTTGTTTCAATTTACATGCTTTAAAATGTTAAAAACTGTGACCGTAATCCTGGAGAAAAATATGTTTCCCTCAGAACATATTTGAGAATGCAGTTTAGTTGTATGGGAACGTTATTTTCTAGGAGACAGAGTTGATCTGGAATTATCTACATTAACTTGCATGCAACAAAAACACACAACAAAAAGTGTTTTGATAAGTCTTGTATATAAATTGCAGTTAAGGCAGCAAAAAGACAATTTCACACAGGCTGCACTAAATCATGTTGTCACCACATGAATGGAGGGCAATTCACTTACAATTGTTCTGCAATTTGAGCAAAAGTCCACTATGTTATGATCTTTTTTCTTTCTTTTTTTTTATTAGAAAAATGACTTTTGTACACTTCGGACATGAATAAAAAAGGCCAGCATGGGAAAGTATTCATAGTGTGTTGACTGTCTTGTCTGACACCGCTGCTTCTCTCAATTTTCAGCTGAAATCCAGAGAAAAATGCAATTGAATGGTGTTTTTTCAAAAGCAGCCGGGCTTCGGTTAGCTCTGCATCGACTTCTAGCAAGACTCCTTTAAAGCCATCTTTTTTTCCTCAGCAGAGCCCTTTAAACACTGCGCCTGTGAAGACTGATACTCAGGGAGAAACAGCTAAATGGAAATGAAAACAACAGGCTTTTAGAAACAGTATGCCTCACATACAAGAGAGAAATAATGGCATAAAGCAATGACTCTGATAATGCAGAGGAAAAGTGTCCTGCTGAGTATGGATCTACCATAGAGAGAGAGAAAAAAGAGGAAGAAAGGGAGAGAGCGAGTCAGAAGGGGGTATTAAAAATGGGGTTCATGGGTTTAATAATGTACACAGGGCAGCCAATGGTCAGCTGCACTGGGGAGTGACATTTACAGTTGGGGGAGAGAGTAGATGAAGTTAACCACCCACTGAGGTTCTGTCCACAGCAGGGAGATGAAGCTATGAGGTTTCCTGGTGGCTGGGTCAAGACCACATACTGAATATGCTTGGGGTCGGTGCAGAGGCATCCATCAGTGCAGTGGCATTATATACTGTACATGAATCTGATACACGGTCTATTTTCTATTTAATAATATGGCTTTGCAGTTATATCACAGATCTCCTTAACAACTACACTGAGGGACATTATGTAGGTCCATTGGCTTACTAGTATAAAAGAGAGGATAAAAAAATCTTGTGGTTAAAAAAATGTTACAAAAGATGATTTTTTTTTTTTTTTTTATCATAACATGTTTAGAGCAGACAGAAACCTCTGTTCTGAAAAGCACCTTAAACTTGCATTCTATCTAATAGCCAGCAGGGGCAACTCGGTTGCAAAAAGAAGTCTGATTGTATAGAAATCTATGAGAAAATGAGCCTACTTCTCACTTGATTTATTACCTCAGTAAACATTGTAAACATGAGTTTATGGTCTCAATCGCTAGTTTCAAGTCTTCTTCAATACAGCATGATGTTCATTTAGTAAATTATGGTCCCATATAGAGTCAAATAGACCATAAAGCAGGGTATGTTTAAGGGCTTGGCTACCTTGTGATTGACAGGTCAGTCGCTAACGACACGGCATTGTTCTCCACCCTCTCGTGTCACTTCTGGTTGCAAAAATCAAGATGGCGATGGCCAAAAACCAAGATGCCGAACTCGAGGCTTCAAAACCATAGTCCACAAACCAATGGGTGACGTCATGGTGACTACATCCACTTCTTATATGGTCTATGGGTGCGACACAATAAATCATCTTGTCATAGCCCAAGTTCCAATACCAAACTGTCTTTGTAGACTTTTAGGACCAAATTTACACCTCAGGTCTGTACTTCTATTAGATCTGAGCATCTCACATTAGGTGTCACACATAAATCTAAATCAACCTGCATTTTGTGATGTGATTTTGCGAAAGGGAACATAAATGAGAAAGCAAAAGTCAGATGCTGGAAGTAAAGCTGGGACTTGATAAAGCAGTGTGTGTGTGTGTGAGAGAGAAAATGTCCAACTGGATCGCAATGCATCCTGTATCTGATCAATAAGGACACACTGAGATGAAATGTGACCAGCCACTGGTGTTATCTAGCTAACAAGCCCATCTCCAAATCAAACACCCTGGCTATTTCCTAGACTAGAAAAAATGCTATGAAATAAGAAATTGCTTTTGGGAGGTGTGTGATGGGCACCCATTGTGATAACCTATAACAAAACAATGAAACTAGATGCTGTAACATGGATGGGTTAATCACTAATCTGAGGTAACACATAAGGGTTCGAACGGCAGAGAGCAGAAAATCCTGCTTATGGAAAATAAATTGTGAGATGGCAATAAAAGATGCAATAACGTAGAATGATTAAATTACCTAATGTATTTCTTTAAAGGTGAAGTTTGTAGGATTTGGCGCCATCTAGCGGCGAGGTTGCAGGTGGCAACCCAGCCTGTTCAAAGAAAAAGGCGTATAAATGCAACGATAATGCGCAAGGCCTTTAAGCGTGCAACAAATGCGCCTTTCTTGATTTCTGCGTGTCATTTGTTCGCCATGTATCCTGTACTGACTGCAATGCAGTCCACGTATAAATGCTATGATAAGAGTTAGTGATGTAGTATGACGAGCGAGAAAGACCACTTATGGTGGGCGGGTGGTGAGGCAGATGGGCCCAACAAACACCGGAGTTTTAATGAGGAGACCCATTTTTGAAACCGTTGTTGACTGTGTTTTGTTTTGTAAGTTACACATGTAAGATTTGGCCCAGTGGTGGAAGAAAGAGGCATGGACTCTTCGCCTGGTGCTTGGTTTTACTGCTGTCACCAGCCAAGTGCAAAGTGCAGTTGTGCAAATGTGCATTGAGGAAAAAAACTTGGAAAATTACAAGAAAAAGATAAAAAATAGTACAAGAGTACAAAACTCTTCAAAATGTTATAAGAAAACATACAGTATGTCAAACAAACACAAAAAAATGACCAACACTAGGACCCTGACAATAGGACTCCAGCTCTTGCTGCCTTTTCAGGTCTGCTGCTCTCTCTCTCTCTCTCTTTCTCTCTCTCTCTCTCTCTCTCTCTCTCTCTCTCTGATAACAGATGGATGAACAGAGAAAACAGTTGGTAACCCAAGGACATTACAATAAATGACCTTGAAGAGTCTCAATGCATCTCTTACAAGTGGTTAGGATTACTACTAACATGCATAGTACAGCAAGTTGAAATGACTGTTAGCTAATGCTGGCTTACCATGCTAACATGTTTGCTAAAGCTAAAGCTAATGCTAAAGCTAAGCTAATACTAAAGCCTAAAGCGAATGCTAATGCTAACACTGGCAATCATACTCGGATACTGGAGAGGTAGCACAACAATGGTGTTAGCCTAGCACAACACAAATGGCAACAATCCTATCAGCTGGCAAGATGGAATTAAAAATAGAATTATATGTCCCTATGTGTTTTACTTTGTTTATGTACTGATTTTAAGTCCAATCATGACGTTTTCCCTTACCCTAACTAAGTGCTTTTATTGGTTTTCCTGCCTAAACTTAACTGCGGATGTTTGCGTGGCGTACAAATGAAACTCGATAAGGCTAAAATGCATATTTATGACACGCGGAATGTCCGTGTAATGTCATGGTGTTATTCCTGTGAGACCAGGTTGGGCAACCAACTAAAACTTCTCCTGTGTGCCAAGAGTGTAGGAATACTACTCTGGCCAACGTGAAAACACGAATGGCCCTATCTAGAGCCTTTCTGGGCTTCTGTAGAAACATGGCAGTCGGCTCCGTGAAGAGGACCCGCTCCCTATGTAGATATAAAGGCTCATTCTAAAGTAACAAAAACACAATGATTCTTACTTTTAGGTTTTTATACACTAAAGAAAAAATACCTATTAATATTATATTCCATTTCTGCCAATAGATCCCCCTAACTTATACACACTGTTCCTTTAACTGTATGCATTTTATTTATTTGAAATAAAATGAGTCAGGCTTTGTCTAAGAGCGCATAATATAAGCATACTGGATAAATTATCTTGCACTACCAAATGCACTTAACATAATTGAGATGGAGTAGTTTGTACTTAATTCTTAAATATTATAAATGCTGTGTGATATATTGAAAGCATTTATCATAAATCATGAGCTTGACAGCAGAATCTAACTATTTATTTAAACACATTATATTGTAAGCATTTCCCAGCAACAGTTGTTATGCATGAATGAAGTAAATCATTAAAAAAAGGATAAAGATTTTACCTCGGTTCAAATAATTCACATTTTGAGATACAGTGCAAAGTGGTATTTCCTGTAATTCCTCATTGAAACACCTCTGTCTTTTAGTTGACCCTTAGTGAGGCTTCTTGACAACCAACTAAATGATGAGGACAAGACATTCTGTACGGCTGCACCGATGTCATTGCGGCAGCAGGAGTTAAAATTGGCAGATTTATTTACTAATCATATTGTGGTGATTTCCATTCCCCTGTTAATGTGCGGTATGGTCTGTGTGGGGAAAAAATGACAAATAAAGTGGGTCGTCTGGGTCACCGTAATTTGAACATTTGCTTGCTAACAAACAGACATAAAATCAGTCAAGTGCATCACTGTTTAAATGAGCAGGCTGTCAAAAAATCTACAACACCATGTACTGTGTTGTGCTCCCACTGGAGGGAAGTTGTAGGTTTAGAAACTGCTAGCAGCTACTGTTGCCTAATCACTGAGGTCCTCAGAGTGTTACATCACCTGAATGCCCTCCCTGTCTCCCGTTCTGAAGGCTTCAACAAAAAACTGTGATGATGCATTTCTTGCAGGGCATGGCTGTGCACCCCCTTCGAGCTGCTGAGGCTACAAAAAGCAGCAGTTTTATTGAATATGTGACCAGAAAACAGATGAGTTCTTTGACCTTCAAAGCAAAATCAACTCTACTATGATGAACTGTATATTTGGTTGTCCAGCATCGACCCAAAATGTTCCGCATTGTCCTTCCTGAAATAGTCCCGACAGTATGTGCGGACAAGGGCATGTTGTTTCACTGCGAGGTCTAACACTCAACTGCTCACAACAAACCTCCAACATCGATTCTACAAGCTGTGGCGGTCCAAACCCCTGTTGAATCGTGGCGGGAGGCTCAAAGCTCGCCGGTTAGACTCATGCTACGACAGTGTACCATCTCCTAAGAAGGCTCTGGTTCATTTGTTTAGACCAAATTAGATTTCAAACAGAGCGGGAATAAATATTATTCTGTTCCCAGCAAGGCCCCAATTGGTGCCTATGTGATGCTGCAACCTTTAGGCTTATCAGCTATAGCCAGTGCCCCTGCAAGGATTCTGTGTAATACCGCTGTTTGCTCACACAATCGGCATTGTGTTTAATAAATGTGGCTGAATATTAACTAATCTTCAGATCTCTCTTTCATTAGGCCACCACCAAGTGAAGTGGATTCTTCTCGACAAATTAAGCCCCCCTCCGTCCCCGCCCACAAGCCTGCATCTTATACTCAGGAGGGAAATGAGCGAGGACACAAACGCTCTTATTTAAAGATAACTGGTAAACTGCTTTAATTAGGCCTTGTTTTCAAAGCACCCAACTTTCTTCTGGGAGGGCTGTTATTATGTTCTCTCTCTATACCGGTTGCCATGCTGCGTAGCTCCACTTACACACATACTCACTTCCACAGAGCCGTTTTTTTTTTTTTCCACACTGTGCCAGATTTACGCCTGTAGTATTTTAGAACGTGTCATGTAGGACAGGATTGCTCCTGCCGTTGGGAGTACTATTTCATTCAGTGATGACATGTGCCCAATTATTAGGTCCTCCACACAACCTCAAATGCTTCCCAGCCCATATGTCTCGTCGTAAACAAGCTACAGCACCAATACTTACAGGATGATCAATGATTTTTCCCGAAAGGCCAATAACGCGCCACATTGTTGGTTACATTTTGATTACTGAGGCACCGCGCTGAAATGTGTGTATTGCCTCGTTGTCACGGCTTCTAACATACAGTCTATACTGTACACTGACTGAGACGAGGTGCACTGTGTGAGAATTCAGTCTGTCAGTTCTCGTCCTGTCATATCAACAGCTCTCGCAGGCATACATGAAACATGTAGACTTTGATGAGTTAATAACGTGCCAGTGATCCCAGTGCCGCAACTGCACCGCATTATATTCTCTATCAAAGCAATATAAGGACACATTTAGGTCATAACTAATCAACTTTTATTCTCCTGCCTCATTATAGTATACCCTTAGCTCATAAACAAAGGACTGAATACATGTTCACCTGTTCACTCCCCCCATTAGGTCCGCATAATGCCTACTAATTATGTTTGCTCATCTATAAGCCTTAATTATGCTGGGAGCTGATAATTAGCCGGGCTCGAATAGGTGCATATGTTTCTTCACTATCAACCTGGCAGTAATAACGGCTATTCTCATCTCTAAGGAGACCACAGGATTTTCCAAAAGAAGATTTTTTAGGTGCATTAGCACTTAAAGTAACAACATTGCTGTTTTTTGACCAAAGGACCTCAGCAGGAAATAATGGTATGCCCATGCTATAGCATAAACATGCCATGTACTATGCTGCTATACTACTACGTGCTGGATTATTTGGCCAGGATCAGTGCCCTCAGAAATCTTGTTTTGCACATATATTATGACCATGATTGAAGGATCTTGGTCAAAATAGAGAAGTATTTTTTAACAATAAATATATCAACACGTATTTGTCAATAGAAACTGTGTTGGCTGAAGGTAAAGACAGGGCTAGTGATATATGGACTAAACCAAAGTGCATACATTTAAGATGATAAAATATGAATATGATACATGAATTATATACAACATAATTCTCCATATTCATCTAGGAAGCCAAGATATTTACGTGCCCAGCTGAGATCTGCTATTCGTCCCCACTCAATGTTGAAGCTGGATGGCATGTCAGCCTGGAAGGAAAAATTTGTATTTTTTTCAATGTGCCACCTTGAGACCTTGAAGAAAATGAGTTTAATTTTGTTTCCTATTGTCCTCTTTACTGGGAACACCACAATACGGTATGTATGTGTAAATGTATTTTTCTAAACATGGCTGATGCACAAACACTGGGTTGACTGTTCACATATCAAATATTATCAGAATAAACATAAGGTTTGCATCAATTTGTCCTTTCTTCTGCTATACAAGTTATTTGATTTTGCATATAGAGGTATATAATAACCAATATTATTATTTTGTTTTTGTTTGTTTTTGGTTCATATATACAGTAGCAGTGTCTTGTTATCCCATTTGGAATGAGTTGAATGTACAGACTATGGTATGATTAAGATTAGGGAAAGACTGTGGTTATGGTTAATAACAAGGCACATCTGTGATGAGACGTAAACTCTGGTCTCCTGCATGACAATCTGAATGGCTACTCAGCCGACCACCACGCCCTTATCACCCGCCTCACTATAAAAAGGGCACAGTACTCCGTGCATTGGCACTGTATGTAAATCAGGCCCTCTTTAGCTTCTGTACGAGACACACTAAGCTTTCAAGTAACTCAAATGTCGACCCATCCGTTGCTAATATTAGACGCTCAGAGCAACTGCTCCGAAAGTCAGGTGACGTAGTATAAAGAGTGACAAAGTCTGCGTAGGGAGGACGGGGTGGATGAATGGGTAAAAAAAACACAGGACTTTCACACAGGAGATCACTGTTTGTGTCCCTTGTGAAACCAGAAGTCAACCTTGACTTATTTTAAGTTACGTAAGTATGTTACGTAACAACCCGATCTCATAGGAAGGCGTATAAATAGCACGACATTTCCGTGTGGATGATGGTGCATTTTAGGCTCTTTGCATGTAATTTATACACCACAGACTTAAGGTTCTGAAACAGCTTTGCGCGTGTCATTTAACGCCACATTGCTACCGTTAAAATTGCTTTATAAAGTAAGTCAAATCCATACTTAAACAATGTAACATAAGTACATCACAAATGTCACTAACGTACCTTCAAAATAACTCAACAACACTTCGGGACAAGAACACCAGTCTCCTGGTCTCTCTCACTTCTTATTCTACGTCATTACTCTGAGCGTAGCATATTTACGGGTATGTGTTTGCATTCAGACTACATGGCGTACACATGACACGGCAAAAGCAACAAAGGCGTTGTTATTACACGCAACATGACTTTACGAATTACTGTGTTATTCATACACCATTTGGTGAGACCGGGCTGTACGTAAAGTACTTAACTTACGTCACGTACGTAATGTAAGTTACTTAATTGAAGTAACAAACTTACTTATTTTAACCCAAACCACGATCTTTTACTAAACCTAACCAAGTAGTTTTATTTTATTGCCTAAACCTAAATGACGCCAAAAGGTACCCAGTGCGTTAAAATGTGACGCCAAGGGGTCCTGACTAAGCATCCGTATATGTCGAGTTGGGAATGAGAACGGGTTGGGATTCTATGGATAATTAGCTGGCTGCCTCCTGCCAATGATCAATGTTGACCTTAACCAAGTAGTTGCAGTCGCCTAAACTTAACCAGCTCTTAACTATAGGGCCAATAGATATAAGCTCATATGGGTCATTTTTAAAGGCAATAACAAAAACACATATTGAAAGTAAGTAAAGTTTTCTTTGCTACTTTTCCAGTATAACTCAGGGAGATGTCTTTTTTTATGCTGCGCTCTACATTACCGGCCTGTATTATTTTGCTTTTTGCTTGTCTAAAAGGAGCTCCTGTCTCCTTTGAGGGTCTGTGTATAAAGAAAATCACCCAGAGGGCCTCGCAAGTATGAGCTGAATGAATGGCTGCAATAAGTGTGGTTTCTTGATTGGGTATAAGATGCTGTGCCGGGGGAGAGCTAAATATTCAGGTATGTGCTCTTTGAGGTTCCTGCTCTTCCTCCGGGAAGCCACAGCTGAGTGAAATGTCGCAGATTCTTGAGCGGCTGCACAGTTCCACACTCTTCCAGGCCATCTATAATGCATTTATGGATTAAAATTGAAGGCACACTTGAGGACCTACTTGAGTGAGTGTGCATGCACACACACACACACACACACGACTCACCTCCAACCACCTGCCCCGACGACACACGCTCAAATGTCTCTCCCTCAATCGGACTAACATTGACACCATCATATATGCAGTACACAGTCTACAAAGTGGCATTTTCCCCCGGTCCCTTGCTGCTCAGGGGCTCCCTGGCAAAGAGGAGGGTGGTCCAGGGGTCAGCACCCCTGGGACAGGCAGGGTTGCTGGCCAAAGCTCAGCGGCTTAGATGGAGGTCATTATGGAGAGATAAGGGTGAGGTTGGGGGGGGACAGACATAGTTAAAGGAGAAGGGTACACAGCAGAAATGCCAGCAGACAACACTGGAAAATGAAAAGACAACAAATGTCACCCAGTGGCGACCCGATCACTTTCCCTCTGCTGTTTAACTAACACACTGGAGCTGCTGTAAAAATACTACGCTACTACTGTGTTCACTCCCATAAAGGAGTCACCACAAACATGTCAAGGTCATATAAACTAATTGCACAAGACTTGATTATGTTGTTGTTTTTTAGTGCTTCCCCTATTTGCTCCATCTTTCTCTCTCTTTCCTTTTTTTCACAGGGCTTAAGCCAAAATTACTAAACCAGAAAACTCTGGCTCTCCGGCTCTGCCCGTAGAGATTTAACTCAAACTATGAGATTATTGCCTCCAGTGCAGCTCTGCCTCTGAGAAGTGTTTGTTGAACTAAAACCCCAATTTGCTTCATATTGTCCCTTGCACTGTAGCTACATGTGATGATGATGTTGTTGCACATCGTGTTACTTGGGGTAAAAGTGTCCGCTAATTACCTAACATGTAAAGATGTGCATCATTATTTTATCGTGTACGTGGTGTACTGAAGACCCCGGGGCTGAAGAGATGGAAAGTGGCTTCATATTTGTTTTCCTCTCTGCTAATGTGTTCAGCCAGCTGTCCAGGTGGCTATTTCTTTTTTTTTAAATCCTATTCTATAAGTGACATGTGCACAATTAGCATATACGAGACACCGTGTTTGACTTCGCTTTGCTTCTGTTTTACATGTCCTAAAACGAGCACCCTCGCCATAAATAGTGAAAAGCTCTTCACCACATTGTGCCAGCGAAAGCGCTCATCCTCATTTACACCTCATTTGTACACTGCCAAGAAAAAGTGGCAGGATTCTTTTTTTTCCTTTTTTTGAGTGTTTGTGTGAAATGAAGTAATCGTGAACAATTTCATTGTCTCTGTCCCCAAACACAGACAGGAGCATGTGCACTGCGTCTAAGAAAGACAAAGACCCTGTGTTTACCAAAGAACAGAATATGAGTTCACACATTGAGCTTCAGAAAATATAGCATCAAGCTGTTGTCACACAAGTTTTTTTTCATATACTATCTTTTGATTATGTAAATATACAACTTTTTTTGCCTGCAAACTCTTGCCTGTTGTCTGCATTGGGCAGTAACACCGTAGTTGTGATATAAGTTCCATTCCATCATATGAAACTAGAAAACCTAAGGAATCCATTGGTACCGACCTTGTCATGTCCTAGCTTGTCCCGGAGGTTAAATAACGCTCCAAACTTAAGTTAAATTTTGTAGAGGAAAAATTGTCATGGCCATTTTCAAAGGGGTCCCTTGACCTCTGACCTCAAGATATATGAATGAAAATGGGTTCTATGGGTACCCACGAGTCTCCCCTTTACAGACATGTCCACTTTATGATAATCATATGCAGTTTGGGGCAAGTCATAGTCAAGTCAGCACACTGACGTACTGACAGCTGCTTGTTGCCTGTTGGGCTGCAGTTTGCCATGTTATGATTTGAGCATATTTTTTTTTGCTAAATGCAGTACTTGTGAGGGTTTCTGGACAATATTTGTCATTGTTTTGTGTTGTTAATTGATTTCTAATAATAATTATATACCTAGATTTGCAAAAGCAAGCACATTGGCCACTCCCATGTTGATAAGGCAAATCTCCCTTTAAGGTACATTTTGAACAGATAAAAAAATTTGAATAATTAGCGATTAATCGTGATTAATCATGGACAATCATGCGATAAATCGCTATTAAATATTTGAATCGATTGACAGCCCTAATACCATAATTTGGTGAATTATTTCTACAGTATTTAGCTTTGTACACTGCTGCAGTGGTGGAAAAAATCCAAACCACCAATATTTAATGTCCTTTAATATTAAATAGTATTCATTTTGACGCGACTACAACTAACGTAATAAATTGCAGAAAAAAGGGGAGAATATTAATGTCTGCTTGTGTGTTTTTTATCTCTGTGCTCTGAGCTTTTTGTATTGCATGTTTTATGTAAGAGTGTGGTATTATTATTACTTTTTGCCGCAACTGTTTTTATTGCATGTTTTAATAATTTTGAGTGTGGATTTTTTCCATGTATTTTCAGTTGGCATATATTTGGGTGCTCCCTTCTGCCAGTGGACTCCGGGACTACACTTATATTTACAATTACCTAGATCTGCATGAGATTACTTTGTGTTGACAGACAGTGAGCCAATCTCTGTAGAATGCGCGGCACTGATGGGTCATTGGCGTGGCCGGGGTGGAGGGTTGTCCCTCTGGAAAACGGAAGATAATCTGCAGGTGGAGAGGAGCAAGACAGCACCGAGCACGCTGACCACAGGAAGTCGAGCCAGGAGAGAGGGAGGAGGACCACAACCTGTACATCACAGCCGATCAACACCAGAGTCGACGGTAGCCAGCCAACAGAAGGGAAAAGCCAGTTACTACAGCGCGACTCAGAGACATCAGCCTGACTATTAACTAACTCTGTGTGTGTGGTACTCTGCAGACGGTACAGAAAGTTGTGTTGGCTGTAGGCCATTTAGAAACTGTTACTGGAAGTTGCTCTCTGAACTGGCTGAGAGAGAGGACAGCAACCCAAGGGAGGACGAGGGCCACAGCAAACGGGAGAGGTAACTGCTAGTGGACACAGGTGGTCGAATTGTGGACATTTAGTACTGGAACTCTTATTTAGATCGATTAAATTCCTGGGCAGACACTCAGAGGGCACAGTCATCGTGATATTGTCCTTTGGCAGCTTATGTTGGAGAGAACACACACAAAATCTAGAGAATGGCTTTTACGCAGAGACAATTGGATGTCGGATACAATCCAAAACAAAACACTTGAAATGTTTGCTCACGCCATACAGCGAGAGATCGTCTCTGAAACCCAACGCTGTTCTTTCTTTGGACTCGCAGCAGATGGAACGACAGACATTAGTGAATGTGAGCAGTTTGTGGATTCAAATTTGACAGCACAGAACATGTTTCTTGGATTTCACAATGTATGTGACTGATCAGCAGAAACACTGTTTTCATGCATCGAGGATATTTTTCTCTCGAACGAACGTCTGCAAGGATATTGTTTTGACATCAGGCATGTTTGTGCGTTTCGATGGTGTCCAAGCAAAATTAAAAGCAGAGTGTCTAGGCTCCCTTTCTGTCCATTGCGGTAACCACAAATTCTCTAGACTCTAAAAGCATTGGAGCAACATGTGATGATGAGGGGTGAGACTCGGGCCAAGATTTCAGGATTTTGTAAGCAAGCAAAACAAGCGAGGACACATATTGGCTTGGTGTGCAACAAGGCCCTTTTCGGGCCTTCCAAGACAGTGGCCCAATTCTGCAAAACAAAACCTCCACTGCTCGTTCAGCCCTGGAGTACGTCCAAGTCAGATTCAGTAAAGCATTTCCTTTACTTAACACCTGTGCAACCCGCAACAATCTTGAGATGCCCGTCGCCTCCGCAGCACCCCAGAACCTGAAACTCTGCTGTCTGACTCAGGAGAGGCACAGTGGAGGCGTCAATTCTTTGAAGTCCTGGACGTAGTTGAATCAGAGCTGAAACAGAGTCGAAGGTTTGACCGAGAGTGAATGGCTACCAAGAGAGAAAGCACTAATCTGCCAATCAAAAGTTGTCGGGACTGAATGAAGTTCAACTCCCCAGAAAAGACGGAGCGATCACGCCTACAAATGCAGCTGACTTTACAAGAGGTTGCTGGATTTCTTTCAGCGTTGCATCCACAAACCAGGGGGCTGTTTAAATAAGTGGCTGGGTTGAGATTTGTTCATGTCTATCCATGTCAGCTGGCGCATTGGGAGGACCATTCTACTCCTGAACAACTGAAAACCAGGCTGTAAAGTATGTATGCCAGAAGAGGTTGACACATCTGGCTCAATGCACATGCACATCAACATTCGGACAGACTATCGCTTGTTAGAACACTGCCTAATAACACTACTGCCATGCACTTACTGCAGTGTTCTGGTGTCTAGTTTCAGTCGAATAAAAGTCAGTACTACTACGGAGAGAAACATGGACACTCCATTTTGTTCATTATTATCATACTGAATGCACAACAGTTAAAACGAAGGAGTCGTAAAGTGTTATAGTGATGAGCTCAAAAGTTCAAAAGTCTTATGACATGTGGTATGAAGTTGACCCTGAGCCTGTGCGGGACCGCATGCTGAAAATAAGTCTGAAAGACTAATTGTACGCCATAGCATCCGACCAGTTTAAAAGCGAAAAACGAAGAAATGAACGCGAACTAGTTCATTTTGGGACTTTGAACTTAGGTCAAAATTCAAAATTGTGAACTATGAACGTGAACCAGTTAATTTTAAACTGTGTGAACTGAACTTTGAGCTAGCTGTTGTGAAGTGTGAACTTGCACAACACTGTCAACAATATTTTGTGTTGAAAACTGCCGTATTTATGCCTAGATTACGTTATTTTAAGTGGTGACAGGGCAGCTACAATGTTAGCACAGCTTAGCACTGATTGATCCAAACTCCATTCAGAAAACAAGCATTTTAAAAGTTTGCTTGTCGCTGTGCAGACAGACCTGACAAAGCATGGATTGAGACTCTCTACAAATTGCTATCACTAGTTATTTCAGCATCCTTTTGATCCATTTATTGCAATTAAATCACAGAAAATTCTGTATATTTTGGGTTTGTAACACTATGTAAACCAGCCGACGTATGGCTTGCTAGATAGGCTACAGTGAATACAACCCGGCGAAGTTCACCAAGCTCCTCTGGATGATGCCCCCTTCTCTCTGGCGCATCTAGCCAGAGTGACACAAAGAAACATAATTGATCCTGTGAGTAACTCAAGACAAAAAACTGGTTTAAGTTTGGTGTTAAAACAGAATTACTGTCTCATGTAACAGTGCTTTTCTGTTAATCTTGCAATAGACAACTTTAGAAAGCTTAGAAATTTAACACGCATGAATGACATCATAATTTCACGAACGGACACTTCATGTAGACCAAATATGTTTATATTTTGTTGACTAAAATTCATGGTGAAATGACTAAAATGCGACTTAAATTAGTAGATAAAATAATAAGATTAAATCTAGATCACAAGCAGGTGCCAAAATAAAAACTGATATTAAATGGGTGCTGTTTAACTGAAATTTTAGGCATCAACTATTCAGCCCACCTCATACCTTACCTCATATGGCCTATCCCTGCAGAGCAGAGAGACCTTTCTGAACTGCACCACCCACACAGCCACACACAGACCCCCGACACACACCCAGTCATCCAAAGATCCCCTTAAGCCACCACACACCGCCGAGCCTCAACCCTGTTCCTCACCACAAACAACAAACAACAAACTAACGTCACCAATATCCTGTATTTTCTAGCATGTGTGCCAGGCAAGAATACGCAAGACCCCCATCTTTGTTGACGTGTTAACTTAAAGTCAGAGCGTCTTTGATCAGCGGGATCACATCTCAGAGGGGAACGTGATTAAAAGTGACATTCTGAATGCCAAAGAACCCCGGCAGCAGGGCGGATTTTCCACGCAGTGTGAAGTCGTAAGCTCATAAAAGACATACACCAGTGATTCAAACCATGTAGCCCGAGCCCACTATTATAATACAGAACTCCCTCTCTCTTTTTCTCCCCTCCTCTCGCACTCTCGTCTCGTGCCCTCGCTCCTTTTCTCTCTTACACATGCTTTATTTTTTATTCTCCCTTTTTTTACTGCTGGTTGAATATGCGCTTTGCTGGATGACTTTCAAAGCTACTTGTTCCACTTTCTTACATTTATGCTAATTGGAATGCAAATATTGAGGTTCCATTTTAAGCCGCTGGTTTAAGGAGAGGGTGTGGGGATGAATGACAGCGTATTGACAACCATGGCGCGCCACTCAGAAACGCGCCGGAGTTGGGAGAGATTTCCAGGGATGAGGAGTTGACGGTGGTAGAAAAGGACAACCAATGTGTTGCCTCTCATCTTGATTGAATAACATTTAACACTGCGCTATATTTTTGTTTCAATTGAACACCGTGAGCTCGAGTAGGGAGCTTTTTGAAAGGCCTATGTGTGCTGAGCCCGAACAGTGGGCTCTTTTACAGTAGGTGTAGTGTTCAGTGTGTGCACACCAGCCTAATCTCTTGAGTCACAGAGGGGCACGGAGCAGGGGTTGCAATGAACTGAATAAGCCTTAAAGCCTTTGCTTCTGATCAAATGACTTGCCCAGCTAAGGCCTCTTAACACACACTTACCTGGGAGACGAGACTGCCTCTCTAAAGGTACAGTATGTGTAATGAATACTGAGGCGTATTCTGTTTGAATCCAGTGTTAGGTGAGGACATGTCAAATCGTAGCGCTGAATGAGGTGACGCCCACGTTTCTCTCAAGGCCAGAGGTGGTAATGTGCTGTGAAATGTTTCGTCACCTGTACAATACAAGTCCATGTAAAAAGAGGAAGGGAAAAGAATACAGGGGAAGCACAGGTCTTATGTGAAGGTATTAGGTAGTATTTAACAACAAACATGATGAAAATGGATGAGCTGCAAGTAGGGGTGTCACGATATAACAGTATTGCCAATAACAATTTGAATCATGTTAAATCATTTTATATATACAGTTATGATTACAGACTTGCTCTCCACCTCCCTACTCTCGTTTTGAGTGCAATTCATTTGCCAAAAAAAGAGACAAAATGCACAATAAACAATTAAAAATTTTTTTTTTTTCAAATTTTCAATCAATATCTCGATATCGCTATTGTAAATAATTTTGGCCACGATAATCGCTTAGTGAAAATCTGATATTGTGACAGCCCTAGCTGCAAACAATCTACAATCACATGTGAAAGTGGTCAGAGAAAAAGATACGTCTGGTTGGTGGTAGGGTTAGGTTTGAGTTTTGATAAGCAAGAGGCTGGTATTTTGAAATCCTTTCTAATAATTTCTGAAATAGTAAGTGAACCTTGTTATGAAATAGCCAAATTAGCGCTGCTATGTTTAGGTGATGTAATAACTAGGGCTGTCAAAGTTAACGCGATAATAACATGTTAACGCAAATTTGTTTTAACGCCACTAATTTCTTAAACATATTAAGGCAAATTGTGATTTTTAGGTTGTAGCGGGCTCGATTTTAAAGCTATAGTGAAGATGCTGGCATCACATGAAACTACAAAACCCAAAGAATCCATTGGTACCAACTATCTCATACTAGCTTGTTGCAAAGGAGGATGAATAATGCTGCAAAGTTACGCTAAATTTGGTGAGGAAACACTGGCATTGCCATTTTCAAAGGGGTCCCTTGACCTCTGACCTCAAGATATGTGAATGAAAATGGGTTCTGTGCCATGTTATGATTTGAGCATATTTTTTTATGCTAAATGCAGTACCTGTGAGGGTTTCTGGACAATACAATTTGTCATTGTTTTGTGTTGTTAATTGATTTCCAATAATAAATAAATACATATATTTGCATAAAGAAGCATATTTGTCCACTCCCATGTTGATAAGAGTATTAAATACTTTACAAATCTCCCTTTAAGGTACATTTTGAACAAATAAAAAATGCGTGATTAATCATGATTAACTATGGAAAATCATGTGATTTATCGCGATTAAATATGTTTGATTGACAGCCCTATTATATGCATATACCTCATATCCAGATTCAGTTTTATCTACTTACTTGTTTGGTTGTTTTGATCTAGATTTTAAAGCCTAACCAGGGTCGTGGGCTGCAAATTAGCTTCAGCTAGATGCACTACTGTATATACATTACATCTGTTGCATTGCTTGTCCTTACTGTATGGAACAATGTTCATCAATATAGTCCCTTTTAAATAACAAGCAAGAGTCAGTTTTTTGTTATTCTATAGGAGAGATGTAAATGCAGAATCGGAAACAGTTTTATTGCCAAGTAGGTTAACAAATACAAGGAATTTGTCTTGGTGATTTTCATTCATAACAATAAGCAGTGCAAAAGTCAAGAGATATAATATAGAATAGAAAAATCTACAGTAGAAAATATGAAAAAATATGTAAAAATATACCTGCTTTTTGAAGTGGAGGAGCTGTGCAGTTTGTGCAGGAAAGTGCATATAGAAAATGTGCATGTTAAATACTCAAGTATAGGCATGGGCATACTTGAAATGCTGACACAGAACCCTATTGAGAGGCACAGAATATGAGTGTACAGCAAGAACTGCATGCAGGGATGATTCAAGACTCTCTTCAGAATGACTCATTCAGCTTACAGTCAGCGATCGGGTAACTGGCAAGTGCTTGACTTTAAATACATTTTAAAAAGCCTATAGAGCGTGCACAGTGACCAATGAAAAGCAGTACCCAGCAATAATGTGCAAAACTTGAAATATGAATTAAAGAATAAGACCTATACGCTTAAAATATACCGAAGCAGTTTGACATTCAAATGCTTTCTCCTTAGGTTGTGCACCAAGTAGCCCTGCAATAGATATGACCTTATACTTAAAATGTTCTGTTTAGTTGTTTTGTCTGTTGTTTTGTGTGTTTCTAATATTTTGTCCACCTCATTTACATATACTGTATGGAGAAAACATCTCAAACTGCAGCCTCAAAAATGGACTATACATTACAATGTGTTGCTTGTATACAAGGAATTTGCCACATCATGATGTTGAGTAACAATTAATTGAAGGGTCTTCAATAAAATATGTGTAATTTGGGTTTAGCCTTCAGAAACATAGCTCCTTAATACATTTTAAGTCCCAGTGAAACTGAAGTTAGAGAGTCTTTAGCTTCTGTACTATGACGTATTCCCCGGTGAAACGGAATATTTGAGCGGTGTACAGTTGCAAGAGGAATTTATATCAAATCCTTCACATTTGACTGGACCGCTGTGAAGTGGGCGGGCTTAGAGTCTAGGGCGATACAGAGCTACAGAGGACTGTTGGCTCCACAAACACCTCCCTCACCTGTTGTTATATCAGGAGGAGGACGAGGGAGCAACACATTCTTCACATACTCCCAACTCGTCACATAATGCCGTTTGGTGAGTGCCCATCCGCATCGAAGACCAACGCACGGGTACCCCTCTTTGCGTTACTTTTGGACGGACCAGGGACCGCGTGTCATTTTACGCTTGTTACATGCATAGTATCCTTTCAAAATAAACTTCTGTTTTCACAGGAAAATAGGTTAAGGCAAAATGGTCGTGGTTGAAATTAACTTCCCTGACTAGCGAGTCACGGGACAGACAATACTAACCAGTCATGTGACTAACAACTGACGTGACAAAATAAGTCAACGTTAGTTTCATACAGGACACGAACAGCGGTCTCCGGGCTGAAAGTCTTGTGTTTGTTTGACCCATCCACCACAGAGCAGACTCACGCTATTAATACTAAGTTACTTGCTCTGACCATCGAATAACGCTGCAGGTGGGTTTACATTGGAGTAAGTTGAAAGCCCGGTTCATCACATACTGACACAAAAGGGTGCCTCCATGCATCGCTCCTGATGCCGAGTTGGGAGTGAGAACGTGTTGGAGGGAGAGATGAAAGGGAATCTTTGCCGATTTTCAACGGGCTGATCTCTCCATATTGCTCAATTTGCTACTACAATCCCCATTGTTGAAGTGTGGTTTTATATGACCGGTGTAGCTGGCTAGTCACCCAAAGTCTCATTTGATTGGATGGATTTTTGTAAACACCCCTGAGTGCAGGATGAGTCCTCAAACAATTGATACAACAAGAGAAAAGACAGGGATTTTTATGTAAAAACACTCCGGTACAGATTTTTTGACATATCTTTGGCATTTAACAACAGATAAATGAACAATGAACACAGGGACACAGGATTAAAACTGGGAAAATTTATTTTTCATGTCACTGGGTCTTTAAAGACGAGAGGAATTTAAAGTGTCCATCGTTCAACAGAGCTTGAACAGTTGCCAAAGTATGCGTAAATCTATGGCTATTATAACTTCTAATACAACTGACAAATAAATACATTAAATGTCCACATATTTCTGTTTGATCCTTTTGTCTTGTGAAGATCCATTTCAGGAAGCCAAAGCACCTGGACATGAACAGGAATGTCGTCACTCCTTTGTTCATGTTTCCCTGCAGTGTCCTGCACACTCTGTGTCTTGCCTGGAATAAAGATGTTAGAGCATGCACAATTCAATATGGGAAGCATAATAGACTATTAAATATACATTTGCTAAGCCGAGGAATACAGTTCAGAACAGGCCTATCCATTAAGCTGCCTCATGTGACATACAATTGTATAGACTAGCCATGAGGCCATCTGAGGAGAAAGCACATCAAGAAAGTTAAAGGCCCAAGAGATGTAGCTTTGTTTCACACGTCATCCAAATGTTTTACTGCCTCTGCTTTGGCAAATTAATTCAATTTGGAAATATTTGTATAAATAATGTTTACATGTCTAATTATTCAGTTATACTATTGAATTATTCCACTGCTTTTTGTTTTGTTATCCAATATTTGTTTGAAATCGCTGTCAGTTTTGTGATTTAATTGAAGAAAAATCGGAACAACTACAATGTTTTTTAATAGCTTGTTGATATAATTTGTTTCTCCAGAGCTTTTTTTGCTTGCCATTTAGTCCATAAGACATCATTCTTCATCTTCTGCCCTTTTTCTGTGGAGCCATTCCTCTCTCTTTAGTCTCAGCGCGGTACTCCGTCAGCCTCAAAGGCCTCGTAAGTGTGTTTTCTCCTCTGATGATAGAAGCCACAACACTGGCTCTTTGGCTGATGATCTGACATGCCATATCTCTCTCTGTAGTGGCCTGTGGGGCGGTAGAAGGGGGAAGGTCTGTTTGTTCAGATGTAGGAGCTGGTGAAAACCTGCAGGTATTACTGGCTATAAAGGGGGTCAATGGCTACTGTAGAAAAATGGGACAGGGAGTGAAAAATATGGACCAAAAAGAAATGATGGGAGAGCTTGTTAAAATGAAATGCGAACACAACATCACAGCACAGCTTGTGGAGATGTACAGTATATACAGTATCTGATACTGGGTGATCACCATGCACCATCGAGTTTTAACTTGGCCGAAAAAAAATGCAAAGTAGTATGTTTGCTAACATCAATTTCACTGTTGTTATGAGCACATGTTTGTCCATTGGAACTGGTAAACTGGAAGTCAGTAGAAAGTTCTCCGTTAATCTCTTCACAATGCAGTCAGTAGATTAGAGCGAGGAACCATGTAATGATTTCTGTAAAGAAACATTTCTTGTTTGAATTTGTAACTGTTCAGCACTTTGAGAGCCTCGACGCCAATGCTGTGTGTTCATTACTGGAAATTAGAGTTAAGTAACAATATGAAACATAATGGAATAAATATTAACAAAACAAAGAGTATAAAACTACGCTAGCGGCTCTGTGCGGCTGTACTTAGCAGTGCTACGAGCTGACATCAATATGCTAACATGCTCAAAGTCTATGCCAGAATACTGATGTTTAGCAGGTATAATGTAAACCATGTTCACCCTCTTAGTTTAGCGGGTTAGCACGCTAACATTTGCCAATTGGCACTAAACACAAACTGCTGAGACTGATGGGAAAGTCATTAGTTTTGCAGGTATTTAGTTATAAACCATAGTACTGGACAAACTGTAAAGTCAGAAGATCATCAAAGTTATTAAATTCATCCTCTGGGGAACATGAACGTCTGTTCCAAAGGTCATCAGAATCCATCCAATTGTTTTTGAGATATTTCACGTTGAATCCAAAATGTCAACCTCATGGTGACGCTAGACAAAAACGTCAAGAGACCACCAAAGTCAGTAGGATTCAACTGGGGACCTTGCATGTCTGTACAAGGGTTTGTGCCAATCAAGCCAATAGTTGTTGAGATATTTCAGTCTGGACTGAAGCTATGGATCAACTGACAAACTGGCATTACCATCCATAGAGCCAAGCCACGAGCATGGCTAAAATGTAACCAAAAGATAAGTTTTAAGGGTCTGATTTACTCAAGAGAAGAAACTTTTCAAATAGGAATAAAGCATTAAAATAAATTATTTTACAACCTCAAGATTAAGTCGTCACAGGCGAGCAAAGAAACTTTTGAGATGAATAAAAGAAACACCCCTGCCCATTCTATCCCCATCTGAGAGGCATATTTTAAAGGTGTTTAGACTGTTATGACAACTCTGTTTTGCACAAAGATGTTTTTTTTTTATGTCATGACAGGTTAGTCAGAGCTTCACTGGGGAAAAGAGAAAAACTTACTTTACAGATCACATAAAGTAAATGTTTTCACTGTCAAAGGATCATCACACATTGTGATTCTCTGCACAGCTGAAATAAAAATACCTAACACTCAGGCTAGGACCCAAAATGCAGATAACTGTTGGAATGAGTTTGCTGAATGTGTAAGCAAATAAAGAGTAGATTTACAGACTGACTAACTGATATACTGAAGCGCTTACAGACCCTGACAGGACAGACACTCCTGAAACGGTTGTACAGTCCGAGCAAAACATGTCAAAGTCCTTACTGTTCCACCAACCATGAAATGTGGTTAGCGGTACGAAGGCTGGTCTGACCATATCATTAATTTACAGTGTTGTAGTTTATAGTAGGTATGAACATTTCCATATGTTCCTGTCAACACTACGTTGTTCTATAAACAATAGCTTGGTCCAGTGGAAAACAGACGAGATGATTCCTTTATAAGTTCAGATTTAAAGGATGGACAAAATAAAAGCAGCATGTTTACCATGAAATGTAATTTAATACACACACACACACACTGCAATAAATGTTACCTTTATGAAGCTTTTATTGGTCATTTATTGTTGTGACTGTGTCAGGGAGGTGTTGATTCAACTTTATATTTCAGTCTGTTTGTGGTGTTATGCAGGTGCTCTGCCCAGCGTTCCACTACTTAAGCAGCGAGGCCAGCGATATGTTGGAATTAATTAGGCAACATTTTAACATAATGTTATCTAATATTGTCTACTTCAGAGCAGTGAGCCTGGAAATATGTTGGTGTTAACAGTTCTTCCAAAATACAATTAACCTGTCATTTGTAGAGAAAGCCATCTTGTGCAGCACAGAGGCTGTGAATATGGACTGTATGCATTAATGAAGTAAGAATAACCCTGCATGACTTTCTAAAACGTGACTTCAGTAGCCTCTTAAGGCTGTCCAAATACATCCAAAAACATAAGGCAAAACTTACGACTACATGCCATCAATTAATTATTTCTGCCAGGAGATAATGAGATCAGTCACGTGAGTGAGTGTGTGTGCATCTCTGTGTCTGTCCACGGCTAATCTTGCATACTGCTGCACCAAACTATATAATATTTTGGGTTTTCATTTATGGCTGTATGCTCAGGGACCTCTCGTGGTTGCAGTGACTCACACTTTCTCAAAACACCTTTTATTGCCTGTTTGATACTGTCATTGATTTACTGCCATGACATTTGGTTCAGCCATTACTGTCGCTCTTGTCAGTGAATGTCGTTAAAACTTTGGGGATCCTTAGTGCTGATTGACAGATATTAGCATGCTAACACGCTAAACTAATAGGGTGAACATGGTTTACATTATACCTGCTAAACATCAGTATTTTGGCTTAGATTTTGAGCATGTTAGCATGTTGATGACACACTTAACTAAAATGTTAAACATGGTAAACATTATACAGTACATGCTAAACAACAGCACGTTAGCCTTGTCATTGTGAGTGTGATAGCATGCATATGTTAGCATTTAGCTTAAAGTACTCAGCCTAAGTACAGCCTCACAGTGCTGCTAGCACTAGCTGTAGACTCTTGGTCTTATTTACAGTCTAACAGATATCAATAAATCAAATCTGTTTCTCAAAACGTCACCTCACCTGAACGCTAAGAATGAAATTAACACCTTTGTGCAAGGAGCCTTGCTTAATTGCCTGCCAATTACAAGAACCTGCAAAATGCAGCACAAAAACAGATTTGTCAACAGAGGAGATGACATAAAACAGAAGCTAATCTTTTATAACACATTAGGTAACAGTTTAATGCTTGCAAACATATCAGCCAGACAGCAAACAGAACTGTCCGTCCATGCCCTGCAATATTATACTACTGCTAACAAGTACAGTTACCTGTAAAATGTTTATTCATTGTTTGCCACCTTGACATGCTTGACTTTTTTTTTTCTTCCTTGTATGTTTTTGGCGTATCTCATATTTCTCTGAAATACAAAGAAATTAGCGATCAACTTAAAATGATGTGTTCACTGTATTTCACCAACAGTTCCCGCATTGAGGCTTTGGGTCACACTTGTCCAACTCCATCGTGTCATTACGCTTTAATTAAAGCAACAAATGTTCCCTGTCATACGGATAACAATACTTGGTGAAAAATACTTTGTACTGGCCTTCAGTAATAATGGGTATAAAATAGTTTATCTGGCTCGCGCAATATTATAAAGCCTATTTTAGGACGATCTTAGTCTGTAAAGGTAATGGCAGCTTTAACTGAACAGAAAGGGGCTTTTTTAGTCTATAAAATGTATAGGGGAAGTTCTATAGATGTTGCTCTTTTTATTTACACTACAGTACGTATGCCATCTAGTTGAAATACCTCCTCTTTTGTACAAGTTGGACATAGTTTGGCTATATATACGACCCCATCAGTGCTACTTCCACTGTTTATCTGGGCCTGTTAGAATTGATTTTACTATTTTATTGAGTACCCCTGGCTATATCACAGAACTTTTAATCCTCGACAAAGCAGAGTCCTAAGCTCAGATCTGTACGTACAGCCGTTTTTGCATCTCCTAAGTCTAGACTAAAATCAAAAGGTCATTAGGGGTGTTCCCTCAGGGCCCCTTGTAATGGCGATCCAGCCATTACAGAACAGGGAGGAGATCAGTAAGGAGATCAAGCAACTCAAATCAGTACCTTTTTAGAGGGTCAATAGGTACAATTGCCACTAACCCATACAAGAAACAGTCTTATAGTATGTCTCTAAGGGTTTTTGATCAATATGACTCAGCAGTTATTTGACCAGGTGCTGGAAGTTCTGGCTTTTAGCAGATCAGCATGGCACACTTGAGCAGTGACGAAGCAGTGCTATTATTGCAGCATTTATTTTGGTAATAAACACTCCCTCTGTGCTAGAAGTTTCAGTTGCATCTCTGCGCTAATTAGCTATCACTTCAGTGTTGTGAAACTTCATCATGCAGTTTGTGTTAATGTGTGGGTTGGCCCTGTATGATCCCTTAGCACTATACAGTGAGTGTATGAAAGGAATAGATGGATATACTGTATAGAGGTTCTAGTATGCCTTCCAAGATATTATATTATTCAGTGATTTATTGCTTTTTATATATCAAAACATTTGAAAAATATAGCCATGAAGTGAATAAATCAATTGAAAACCAAATAAAGGAGCAAAAGGAGCTCTAGCATGTTGCTAACGCTAGATGAATCATGGTTTTATACCTATAACAACTTTCCCTGTGGCACAATGTGTTACATTAATTTGTGCTTGCACATTTTGTTTTTTGTTTTTTTTTCCTCTTCTTAACACTTGGCTTTTACGTTGACATTTAATTGCCACAAATTGCTTTGTGATGACAATTTGATAGCCCCTGCGATTAGCGCCATTTGATCTAAAGGCCCCAATATTGTAAACAGTAAATGTACCGGTATGTAATTTGCCCCACATAATTCAAAATATCCCATTTTACCATATTTCTTTCATTTCACTTCATGAAGTCCTTTGATTTTAAGGCAAACTGAATAAAAAGGCGCTACATAAATGCAAGTCCTTTTACCATTGAGGGCTGAATTATTTTGTCTATTAAATTTTAAAAGTCCTAAACTCTATTGCATGAGGGTGTCCTTTACTGAGACATTGTCTTTACTCAACTTGCTGGGACAAATTAGCAATATGGCAGATAAAAGTTACATAGCTTGTAGTAGTGAGTGAAGTTGCAGTAGCAAAAATCACTGGAGTATTCCCTCGAGGTGTACTTGTAGCTGAAGTCACAGTAGTGTGAACAGTCATAATGGTAGAATTAGTAGCTTTGAAGCAGTGAGACTTTAGTGGAGATGCTTTGTTTACACCTTCACTAAATGCACTAACTGTCAAAAATTTGAATATTAATAAATAACGAAAAAGCTATTAAAGGGAAACAAAACTAAGAGTCTACAGCCATAATGTCTCTGAACCTAGACACAGCAGTGCTTTGAGCTAAATACTAACGCCAGCATGCTAACATGCTGATCATAGCAGATATAATGTTTACCATGTTCACTATCTCTGTTAAGCTTGTTCACATCCTAATGTGTGCTAATTAGCACTTGACCATTAAGTAGAGCTGAGGCTGATGGGAGCATTTTGCAGGTATTTGGCACTAAACCAAAGTGACACATTTAATAAACATTTTATGATGCAGCTTTTACATAACAGCTAATTGAACTAGTCCTTAGTTTAATTTTCAGTGTGGCTGAAGATGTGCTAATTCTGTCTCTGTTGTGGCAGTTTTTACGGGTCACTGATCGAGGACTATTAATATAGATTATCTCACGTAACGTCCCTTTAAGTTACTTTTTACTCCTCATTTTCATTAGTCCTTCACAAGGCTTTTAGCCAGCACACATTTTAGTCAATGTTTGTGAGTGCCAAGTGAATGCGGTTTATTGTAGGTCATTAGTACTTGTTTGTATTACAGGATGACATTTTTCGACGGAGGGTAGAGAGCCGTGAAGACAGCGTTTCCTGTCAGCCCCGCAGCTTACACTGACTCCAGGCTACGATGAAAGGTCAGTGGTGGGCTGACGGGGCAAGGGTGAGAGGAAGAAAAACAGGCGATTCAAACGTTGCAGACCGTAGGCTGTGTGACCACACATAGATTTAATAACAGTCCACCAGGCACAAAGGCAGCGTGGCCGTGGGGGAGAGGAAGGAGGGGGAAAAAAACAAAGAAATAAACAAACACGCTCGTGGTTATTTTTCATACAGAGAGACCCACAACATCCTAAATCGTGTTATTTCACTCCCCTAAAAACTCACCACTTCATCTGCTGCTGTGGGCTATGATGTTGATGCGAACAAATTAAAGGAGAAATGTGTGACCTCTTTTCTGCATCTATTTAGTTTTCATGTTTAGTGCTCATTGTCTGTCAATCAAATGATTCCAGCTATGACATAACTGCATGGTTCTGATTTGTTTTATGCCAACAGATTAGACATTTAAAACATGCAACTTTATGTCTGTTTTTACCACAACAAATAAAAAGCTTTCATGAACTGGATACAGACTACTTTGAATGAATGTGATGTAATAACAAGATGGGAGATTGTTTTGGAAAATGTTGCATTACTTAAAGCTGCAGCAAAGCACTCTGAAAACATCTATCTGTTCTTAAAAATCCATTTATCTATTTCAATATTTGAGGAAATGACACCAGTGATTGCTCGATTTGCAAATATGCACTCATCTGTGCAGCGGGAGGGTTATTCATTATTCAGATCTCGCCTTACACAAAAAAAGGTATTCACATCAGAAATAAACATTACACTGAATATTTATTAGTACTGGATTTAGCATCTTCATTTATTTTCTGACTTCAGAGGATTTCTCTCACGATTCAATGATTTTTTATTATTATTCACTGTTTTACACTGATAAGTTGTTGTGTCAGGGCCACATTTCCACTCTTTTCTGCCCTCCTTCCTCCTTTTTTTTGTTGCATTTGATCTCTCGCTGTTCTTCACACTAATTTCTCAGACACTTCACACAGAACAGACAGCATTCTGCTTATAAATCCACTATCATGAGTGCACATTGATTGCCAAAAATGACTCCCATGAATACATTAAATGCTATCATGAAAAGCGAAATGTATTTTAACAATTGCTAAATTACTGGAAAATATCAGGAACCAATCACAGATTTGTGTATGTGGTAGCGCAGGAGCCAAAACGTATTACAAATACTGCTGTTATTGAGTTTGACAGGATCTAATAAGAATCATATCTCCCTGTTGTTTTCAGACAGAGAAAAAGAAAGCATTTTTTTCTCTACGATTGGAATGAAAGCTTTGAGGAGCGCGGTGCATCTCCTCTTTCATTTGCTTTCTTCTTCAAAGCAACTGAATGCTTTTGACACACTCCGACGAGAGCTACACATTCGCGAAACCTCTTGCCACAGACGCTTTCATGCCATTACCTAGCGTTGCTGAGACATCAGCGACGGAGCTGGGTTAATCCTGGTTTCGACAAGACTCTGAACACCTCCTCTGCCTCCTTTTCTTTGTCACTCCATGGTGCCATCGCTCCCCTTTTCTCCTACACATCATGAAAAGGAAATTATGTATTTTGTCAAGAGGAATGTGGGCTTTGAGTGAGATAATTTTTAAATGCTATGCATCCAGTGCTGGAAAGCAACTAAGTACATTCACTCAAGTATTATACTTAAGTACACTTTGGAGATACTTGGCATTTACCTGACTATTTCCATTTATTGCTACTTTATACTTCTACTCCACTGTATTTCAGAGGGAAATATTGTACGTTATACCACTACAATTATTTGAGGATCTTATAAATATGATGTAAAACAGTGGTTCTCAACCTATTTGCAGCAAGTTGGGGGACTTTAAAGGGAGCATATCATGCTCATTTTCAGGTTCATACTTGTATTTTGGGTTTCTACTAGAATATGTTTACATGCTTTAGTGCTCAAAAAACACATTATTTTTCTCATACTGTCTGTCTGAATATACCTGTATTCACTGTCTGTCTGAAACGCTTCGTTTTAATGCCTGTCTCTTTAAGACCCCCTCCTGAAAAACCCCAGTCTGCTCTGATTGGCTTGCAAGAAAAATATGGTGTAAGGGGAGCCACATCTGAATGGCTTGTTGAATCACATGTTTTCTGATCCAGGCAGCCCACAAAAAACTGACTGGGTTGTCTTATTTCACAGTTTGTGGGTTGATAGGCACTCCAGGTACACAAATATATGTCCAAAAGCACTGAAAAAGTGAGTTTTTCATGATATGACCCCTTTAAGAAAGGTATGCAACTGCCTTCGGCCCCTGGGCCCTTAATGGCTATATATAGGTGTATTTCTATTGTGATGTGAACCAATTAAACAAGTGAAATGTTAGTATTTTGTCCTCCTTGACTTTGAAATCTGGGATTTACTATCCCTTCACAGTTTATATGCTCATTGGATTTTGGGTTTAGCACTCCACCGTGAATCCCATTGTTGAAGCGCAACCTCCTTTTCCAAAACAGGCTATAAATAAAGTTAGATGTTTGCATACGATACATGTAAAATTGTTCCTAATTTAGCTTGCAATTATGTATATAGTCTGCAGCAAAATACCCTCAAAGCACTTTTAATGTGTGTAGATAATTATTGTTGATGTGTTAACGTGTAAGCAGCATTTTAATATAGCTGGTCACGGTTGACCCTATTTTAACTTTGTTGGGTTGTTTATTCAAGAACTTTGCATTATATTTTAATGGATCAGGGTCCATATGTAAAACCTTAATCTACATAATATCTGGTAAGTATAGTGGTAAAAAAATCTAGAGTGAAAAGTACAATATGTTCTTCTTATATAGTGGAGTAAATGTATAAAGAGACTTGAATGATCCCTGAGCACTGGAAAATTTGTACAGTACTTGAGTGAATGTAGTTAGTGACTTTCCACCCCTGGCTGGTCCAGTATGCAGCCACAAACATTATCAATTAGGGAGACGGTGATAACAAGGCACATGGGAGGCCCAATGCCTGGGTCTGGGTCCCCAAAGTACTAAATCCCCAACTACCTATTTGGGCTGTGACCCCTTACAAAATGCAGTTTGCATGTGTAGTTGAGGCATCTTGTCTATGAGTTGTTAGCAGTACCACCAAAAACCATTTACCCACAAAACTTCTCTACTTACAGTCATATGTCATTTAAATAGTGTCCAAGGCCTGAAGAGGTAAAAATATCCATCATTTCACAAAGATTAGACAAAAAGTAAAAAAAAAAAAAATATATACACATTTGTGTAACACAACTTTGTTTTTTCTTCTTTCTTACCCCATTAATCATCTCATGACCCCTCAGATTTATCTTCGGACCTTTTAGAGGTACTAGACTAAACTGTATCGGCTACACATTTTAAAAATCAAATAATGTCATATACTGTATAATAGTATATCAGTCACAGGGGCCGAATGTCTACAGAATAAAAACTTTTACTTTTGGTCCTTTAAAGGTTCTCTATACGATATCAACAGTATTAATATAGCAGCAAACAACTATTTGTTGTGTATAGAGGAGTAATGTCTACCTGAGCAGAGAATGAAGTCTCTCTCCATCTCTGTGTGTGGTAATCAGAGCTTCTCTGTGCTTTGTTAACATATCCGGGCCGGCCGCACATGCTTTTGATGCATGTTAGTGCATGTGAGCGAGCCCCACTGGCTAGCTCACGGCCGCCGCTCTGCGCTGCTCTCATACAGCGGATACAGCTGATAACGTCGTCCTGACCGATGTCGTCGTCGCAAAAGTGTAGCACCCACCCTCCGGTTCTTTCCGGGGTTAACACTGTTAGCTCTGTCAGCACTTTTTTCATTGTTAGCGCTGTTCGAACTATGAGCCGCTGGCTCAGGCGTCGCCATGTTGAGAGCCATATGGAGGCAATAGAAATGCTCCCAATCTTGCATTTAGCACCTTAAGTACATTTTGCTGATAATACTATACTTCTACTTACATATATACATTAATGCAATGGTACTTTTTAAGTAAAGCACGTGAATACTTGGTCTACAGTAATCTCACATGTGGTTCTTTTTTACAGTGGCAGCACTCATGAACAGCTCTGTCCATCAAGCTATATATGGACAAAGCAGCTTTTTAAGCCTCAGTCTCTGAAGCATTGGGCAATTACGGACACCTGTTATTGAGTTAATTGCCCAATTAACTCATCCATCATTAAAATAAAATAGGTCACCTAAATTAGTGCATATTTACACCAACCTATGGGATGAGAGAACTGAGTGTGTTTTTTGGACAGTATTAGCAAAGCATGAGTAAAGACATCCTCCATCTGTTCCAACATTTCATAATTTAAAAAAAAGAAAGATTCTAATTTAAGATCAATAATTTAAATGAAAATTTGATCTCTAATGGAACTCACGTGCTGTGCAACTTCAACAAAGACTGTTAGCACTTTCACCAGTGTAACCTTGATGGAGAATAAAAGGAAGTAGGAGTGCTCCTGTCTCTCTCATGCTCTGCCAGGCAACACGCCGCTCTGTCAAGGAGTAAAAAGGAGAGGACAGAAAAGCAGACGGTGTGCCTACGAGGAGGTGAGCTTTCTCCGCGCTCCTTGTCCCCGGCTAATTGCCTGCAGAAATTTACCCTGTCAGTGAAATTACATCTTTTCTGAAGAAGAGGCATATATAGACCTGTCGCTGAAGGACCCCATCTGTGCTTGCATGGATTCTGTCTGTGACACACACTAACAATCACCTGTGAACACACCAAAGGCAACAACAACTGCACTGTCAGGGAAAAAAGGAAAACATTGCAGTCTAAATGCTGATTGTAATAATCTGCATTTCTTCTTCACAAAAGTTTGTGATGTGATTAAAAGGAGCTGCTATCGCTTTTTCATTTCCCCAGTGTTCAACAAGCAGAAAATGCCTCTTCCTTTATCTCGCGCTAATGTGACAAACAGTGTGCTTTGTGATTTCTGCCAAAGACATCAAATGTCTCTTTTGATATAAATTGGGTGGTGTGAGGCTCGCTGGGAGAACGGGAGAGCGGAGAGGAGGACGTCAAGGGAAGAGAGATGAGCATTCATGAAGAGTGTTTATCAGAAGCAGTTGTTTACACTTGACAAACTCTAATCATAATCATAATAATCATAATCTGCAAAGGGCATTCTAAGCAGTCGGGGTATGTATCTGCTGCGACTGAGCCATGCTTCATCTGTTTCAGTAAAAAATAGTCTTTCACAGGAAGCTCGGGGACACTGATGTTTGTACGTGTGTGCTTGGTGGGTGAATGTAATAATTACAAATAAAATAAAACACAAAAGCAAGTACAACACTGAGTGGGAATTAATGGGTAAGTGCACAAACTTAAATTTTCATTTTTTACAACCAGCTATTGTCTCATCAAGCATGAACTGTGTCACTCCACTTTCACTGTGTGTTTCCATCCACGTCCCTTTTCTGTGCTATTAACATAACAGCTCCCCCCAGTGTTAGGAGGGAGAAAGGCCAAGCCTTCTAACTTTAAAAAAAGAGAAAATGAAATTGAGGACACAGAATCTGAAGCTTTAATTTGCCCCATATCTTAATTTTTAATTTGAAGGATTTTTTCAGAGTCATAAAATACAAAATTGGAATAAATTGTCAGGGAGAAACCACACATCCCCCAGTATACTAGAAAAAAAAAAACATGTTTCTCTGAATGTTTGTGAATGAATATATTTCTTTAATACTATGATGAGTGAATGCTGCTTTAAAATGCACACAGTCATCCCAATATTTAATTTCCTCCACGCGTCTGGAGGCCGCAGAGCGTAGCGCGGATGGGTATGAAACAGCATCAGCAGCTTGTAAATACAGTATGTCTTATTTTATGATTCCAGCGCTCCGTTGTTCTCCCAAGAGCTTTTGGGAGTCTCCTTTCGGATGAGGTGTGTTCTACATTTTCAGATGGGCTATGTAATGTTGTGCCAAGCTCTCCCACAATGATGTATCATCCCCTTGAATTATCACCATCTCAAAAAAAAAAAATGTTTTCTCCTGTGAGGCCTTATGCTGCCAAAAATTGGAATTTTATAATGGAAACCACCACAAAAGCCGGTGGGATTAATACCTACCTTGATGTAAACACAATGGAACTTTCCAAAGGAGTGATGCATGGAGCCAGGGAGGAAACCATTCTAGTCTGGGGTCTGGTTATTGTCAAAGAACCTTTGTAGGATTGTACAGCCCTGCAACTGTACACATATTTAATGTATCGCAGAGTAAATAGGAGATCCTTGAGAGTTTATAATAGACATGATATAAATTAAATAAATACCATTAGACTTCCTAGCACTGTGAAAATGACTTCATTTTATCCTTTGCCCTCAATATCACTCTTCTCTCTTGAAATAAAATTCTCCATCACTCTCTAAAATCTAAATTTCCTTGGCCTCTCATGCCCTACTGAAGAGAATTAAATCACAATTTTACCATTTTAATCTGGTTTCATGAAGCCATAAAGGAAAAGAGAGCAAAAAAAAATCTTAGGTGTAATATAAAACCAAATGCATTAGTTGACAGGGCACTGATGAATGTCAAATCAATCACGCAGTGCGAAGTAGGGGGGAATTGATCTCTTTCCATTTGGAGCATTTTTTTTTTCCTTCCGCGGAGCTAGTCAGCATTAGGCTCTGCTGCCTGCCCCCATTACAAATGCATCAGTATGCTCCGTAATACCCCATGTCCGCTATTCCCAAACGCAGCCCCCAAAGTCAACTGAAGGTTGTCGGCGGCTCATGTAAATGAAGCTTGATTGTAATAGTTCTAAGTGGATTCCGCCCACACAATCCTGTCACATTCGCTCATTGTTATCGGCACCCCCCCTTCCCCTCACCCCTCCCCCACCCATCAGGGTTTACGCCGTAAATAATAAAAGTTGTGTCACTTCGCAAATTACCCAAACAGCTTATCACTTATTCATTGTGGTGTATCACAACAACTCCTCGGTGCGTACAAAAGCCACAGCAAGTCAGACACAGGCTTTTGTTAATGAACTTGGAAGATTACCAGATCTGAAAATTAACTGACAGTGTTGCTGGTTTCTTTCCCCCCTCGTGTGCGTCTCTCCTCCTTCTTTTTTTTCTGTTTACCCACCAGAGACAAAAAAAAAAAAGATAGACGGTTATGAGGAAGTACAGAAATATGTTGTTTTTGTTTGCGGTGGTCTTGTCTGGTTCTGTTCGACTTGACTACACTGCTGTTAGCCTTCAGTCTCAGTGATTGACCATATCTGTTCCGCAATGGACAAGTGTCCTTCTCGTCAAGAGCCACTGAGCTTAGTACCGAGTATCCACGGAAAAAACACTTGATAAATACAAATGTTTAAAGAAAGCATGATACAATATTTGGCGCACATAAGAAGTTGAATACACTAACATGCCATCTATGGCAGAGAAAAGGTGACCGCCATATTCACAGAGCTTTTCTCCTTATAAGATATGTCCTACATTCTGAATGAATAGCCTCAAGGACCGTAATCAATAATGTGACACGTACATATGGCTCAGAACTCACTTGGATGCTGGAACTCTCAAAACAACATCTGAAGTGCAATTTGGAGTCCATCAAAAAGAATCCAATGCTCGTCAAATATCAACTGGACAGCGATGAAACGGCGAAGCTTAACCATGCAGCAGTTAGGCGATTGAGATAGCGGCACAGCACGGTTAATTTTTAGGGCCACTCTGAAAATGATCTTATGCTGTTCATTCGGCCGCTGCCCGCATGGCCCCTGTAGCCATTTTCTGCCTGGCTGCCCTTAATTCTGATCTGCAGCCACCTAGCTCATCGACTACAGCGAGGTACAGAGGCAGAATATTCCCAAGGTGGTCGCTGAGAAGCCAGAGATGGGGACGGATTGATATCTCAGATATGAGACACTGCAAAACTTTTATGTGTAATGCCCGGTGACAGTCAGAGAAACTGATTCCAGCCCATACTAAGCTTTAACATGACTTTTCTACACCTGATTATGCCCTCACAGCAAGATAAATGTGGCAGTTACATAAATCATTCCTGGTTCGATGTTAGTTTGTCATTTACTTTGGAGGACTTGTGTTGGGCAGCAACAGATTACTGATTTACAGATACAGTATTAATGAGTAGTGTAAGGGATTACAATTTAAAATTCATTGGTTAAAATATAGTTAATAATCCCACTGATGCTCCGACATTTTGGGGGTCTGCTCGAGTGCTGTTTCACCACCCCGTTCTCACTCCCAAGTTGTCAAATATCGCCGTTTGGGCAGCACCCCTCGGCATCGGAAACCAATGCATGGAGGCAGCCTTTAGCGACAGTATGTGACGAACCGGGCTTTCAACTAACTCCAGTAGCATGAGTTTTTGCTAAGGGCAGGCAGGAGGGGGGGTGGATGGGTCAAACAAACACAAGACTTTCAACCAGGAGACCAGGAGCTGTTCGTTTCCCAAGTGAAACCAAAAGTGATGTCAACCATGACTAGCCCTAAGTAAGTGGTTGTGTTGCCTTAACCTTTTTTCCTGTGAAATCGGAAGTGTATTTTAAAAGGACACTATGCATGTACAAGCGTATATTAACACGCCATCTGGTCCGTCCAAAAGTAACGCAAGAGGGGTACCCCATGTGTTGGTTTCCGATGTCGAGGGGTGCTGACCAAGCGGCGGTATTTCACGAGTTGGGAGTGAGAATGCGTTGGTTTATTATTGTAACCATGACGACAAAGCTCTCCAAACAAAATGAAGTAGTCATTTTAACCCAAACCACGATGTTTACCTGTAGCCTACCAAACTTCAAAAGTATTTTTTGTGCCAAAACCGATCCACACCTTAACATAGCGTCATAAAACAGATTTCTTTTGTAACAGCTTCTAAAGGCACCGACACATGAGTTCGTCCTGCTGACGGAGGGCCGCAGATCAGAAAACACTTCTAGTTCTTGAGGGCATTTACAAACAACATATTTTGTCTTTTAATTTGGACAAATAGAGTACTGTTGTTGATTCATTAGCAACTTTCATAGTAATATATTTCAAGTAACTTTACCAATACTGATTATACATTTGCATAACCACCTAATTTTTCCCCATTTCTTTAATATATTCACTGCACACATCTGCTAATATTTCTTTCATTTCTATTTCAATTTGTTCAACTCATTGGGAAGACAGCATGCAAGTATGGAATACAATGTTGGATGCAGTATTCTTTTGGGGTTATTCTACCAATAGAATGTATAAATAAATAACACTCCTAAAATGATTACATATAGAGCAAAAAATGCTTTTCCTTCCCCTCTCTTTCTTCTTCCCCTCTCTTCACAGACGCTCTGAAGTCTCATAACCCTTGGGGAAGGCCGGGGCTTTGCCGTCGAGGGATTATTCAAGTTTGGGGAATAATGACCCCCTTATCTCTCCCAGGCTCTTTGCAGAAGCTTCTCTTGGGCCCTGTCAGTCCCAGGCCCTCCACTTTGGATGGATATATCAACGGAGATCCCTCCCTCACCATTACACGCTTCCTCATCTCACTTTCCCTGCCTTATGCCCTTTTCTAGCTGATAATACCTCATTGTGGAAGCCATAAAAAGAAGGAAAGTTATCTCATTTTCACCTGAGGTCATTTTTTGGGGGTGGACTTTTCTTCTTTTTTTTTTTACTAATGGCTCTCAAATTTGCTTCCCTTCGTCTGTGGTTTTGTCCTCTTTCTCTCTGTCTCTCTTCCTCATTCTCTCTCAGGCACACACTCACTATATCTCACTCTCTTTCTCTCTCTGTGGTGCGTTTGGATAATAGGCTTCAGCTGTGAACAGCGTTCTAATTTTAATTCCTTTTATTCCAGCTAGTCCAGCCACCGTACATCTGTAAATGCATTTAGAGATATTGTCCATTCAATGTCAATTGAAGTTAATTGTCCATTGACTTCCTCACCTCCTGCATGCACTTATTATTGCCTCCATGAGGGGATTATCTCATTGTGAACCGCCGCTATGGCAAAAGGGGCCCTAATGTCAATTGAACAAGTAGGGGGGGACATAAAAGGTTTTCGGTTTAGTTATTTCATTGCAATATTGAAAGGTATTCACATGTTGGGTTTTCTCATTAATATATTCCTGGTGGTGATACACTCTAATGGCTGCAAAAAATGTGCCTGGTGCCATTGAAATTTGGTTTGGTCATCTAATTTCTGCTCTCATTTGTGGTTTTGCTTTGTAATTACCACATCTACAAGAATCCTGATCGGGTGTGCTCAGTGGTGTACTGGCCATCTGGCATACCGGGACAAATCCCGGTGGGCAGCTACAAAAAATCCATTAAGTCTTTACCATGCCATTGCCATTGTTTCGACAGCCTATTATTCCGAAACCCCAATAGTTAGAAAAATGTCCCATTGCACCGAAATTTGTCCGACAAACCATTATCCCGAAAACAAACGCTCACTGTTACGAAGGCCCATTGCTCTGAAAATACAACAAACAGAAGGACATGGCTAATTATTATACAGAATGACGTTATCAGACCTTCCTTGTTGCAATACTTTTTCTTCTACTTTGGCAAAGGCACTGATTGGCTTACCCTGATATTCTTACCCTAACCATAATCAATCTCACTCCTCATACCTAAACCTTAACAACCAAACCAACGAAGGGAACGAGTACTAGCCAGACTGTCTGTTATTGGATATTGTTAGCGCGGTATCTCAAAAAGTTATAGCCAGATTTGAATATGTTAATGTGTATTAATATGTCAATCCCAAGGTAGCCAGGCCCTAAAGCATACCCTGCTTTATGGTCTATTTGACTCTAAATGGCCCCTGATGGATATTAGAAAGCAAGTTTAAGGCACTTCCACATTGGCTTCACTTTAAAGAACTGGAGGATGCCCACTGATGGAAACGTACCTATTGAAGATGATCCAGGGTTTCGCAAAATTGCCCAATATCGATGTTCTTGTCTGGCAATAGTGTTGGTCAAACCCAGGCCTCGAGGCTTCTACAACTTGTGTACAGCATTTATTCACACAAACAAGCACTGATTCATTGGACTAGGGATGGAAATTGCTTGCACAATGTTTGTTGATACAGTATTTATACAAAGGTATATAGTAAGCTTTCCAAGTAGTCAAAAAAATAGACAAATAATGTAGAGAAAGCTGCAGTTAAGACTGCAATCAAGAACCTTTATTTTCTAATTGTTTCAATGCAGTCACATAGCCCCCTAAAGCATAAAACAACCAGAAAACACGCAGTTCGACACCACTTTAGTGTTTAGTCTACCTTTGTACCTCAACAGTTCTCCTTTTTAACAGCCTTTCAAGCATCACAGCAAATAACAAGAAAACAATCTAATGCTTAATAACTGTGTTGTCGTCTCGTTGCATGAAAAAAAAAAAGGTGTATAAAGCTTTCTGTTATAGGCCTAGTTTACATAAACACTCACGGTTCCCAAGATGTAGTGGAAATGCAAACAGGAACCTGATTTAATGTAGTTTAGTTCCTGGGGATCCTTAGTTTCTGGGACAATTTGGTAGAGAGTGGTGTGTCAGGTGCAACATCTTGGCTCCCACATAGCTGTAACATGTTTAATTCACCTTGCTCAGAGGCGAGGTAAAAGTAGATCGCTCAGAGGCTCAGTTGATTGGGTGGTAGCACAAAGTGACAGTTGTAGAGCGGAAAGAATGATTAGGATTAATAATGGCAGAGAGCTTCCTGTCTCCGATTTATTGTCAGTACATCCCTTTTCAATCATCTCTACAACTACTCCAAAGACAAGGTGTTTGTCCTACTCACTCCTAAATGTTTAGAACATTTATATTTCATGCATTCCTTGGCAAAATCAACCGCTGAGGCAGCAATCAAAAGAGAAACGTCTCAGGTATCAGTCTGAGAGAGTTTTCATGGGGGGGTTAGCTGTTCTTGGTTAGACCAGTGAGAAGAGAATGATGAGTTAACAGGACAGCACATCAAAACTTGTCCAGCTCATATGTTAGCAGGAGGTCTTTGGTTTCTTGTAAGGGTGTTTGTTTGCTTCAAGGGATGCCTCACCCTCTTCTTGTGTTGTGTGCCGGGAGAGAAACCCAGAAAAAATCATCCTTCTGCAGAAAAACAATATGTTTTTTTGTAGGGCTGTCAAAGTTAACGAGATACAGTAACAACGTGTTGGAGCAAATTCGTTTTAACACCACTAATTTCATAAAGGTATTAACAAAACTAGCAGCGGGCTCAGCTTTATAGCTGAGGATACTGGTATCATATGAAACTAGAAAAACCTAAGGGATCCATTGGAACCACCCATGTCATACTAGCTAGTCGAGAGGGAGGCTAAATAAGGCTCCAGACGTACGCTAAATTTTGGCGAGGAAAAACTGGCATGGCCATTTTCAAAGGGGTCCCTTGACCTCTGACCTCAAGATATACCAATGAAAATGCGTTCTATGGGTACCCACGAGTCTCATCTTTACAGACATGCCCACTTTATGATAATCACATGCAGTTTGGAGCAAGTCATAGTCAAGTCAGCACACTGACAGCTGTTGTTGCCTGTTGGGCTGCAGTTTGCCATGTTGTGATTTGAGCATATTTCTTTATGCTAAATGCAGTACCTTTGAGGGTTTCTGGACAATATTTGTCATTGTTTTGTGTTATTAATTGATTTCCAATAATAAATATACACATATATTTGCATAAAGCAGCATATTTACCCACTCCTATGTTGATAAAGGTATTAAATACTTAAAGAATCTCCCTTTAAGGTACATTTTGAACAGAAAAAAAATACTATTAATTTGCAATTAATCGTGATTAACTAAGGACAATCATGCAATTAAATATTTTAATCTATTGACAGCCCTAGTTTTTAGTTAATTTTTGAATTGGACAAAATGAAGAATCATGTCATTTAAACAAAGAAACAACATTTTTAATTTCTTTTTCTAGAAATCACGAAGCACTAAGTTCAGTCTGACAGTCTAATAAAACTTCCAATTGTTATTTACTAAATTATCTGATTGCCTGAGAGGGAGAATCAGATGTCAAAACACATACACACACAGACACATACACACACACACACACACACACACACACACACACACACAGAGGTGCATTCCAATTGTTTGCCTTGTACAAACCCATGCACTCTCCTACTGCTGGCATTGTGAGTGCTGACACCTATCACCTAACCTAATAACATCCTGCTCCACATACATCATCCCCGGATTTGATTAGAGATCTGAGATCTGATTTATTTATTTGTTTAGTGCTGAGACCCCACCGTCATTATTTTCCCTTGTAAATAATTCAATAAAAATGTCAGCCAGCGTCCCTGCTCTACATTAATATTATGTGTAATAAAGATAGTGGGAGGGAGCAGGTGTGTACAGGTACATTGGGGAGAAGCAGACATATAAACACCAACACACTATCAGAACAGAAAGTAATATGACAAGCTAAAACAATAGATTTGTAGAATAAGCACAGGTGTCATACTTTTCAGTCAGATTACAGTTGATGTTTGATAAATGATTCACCAAACATGCAAATGTCATCTTGGTGCACCGTATAAGTCACTACATCGATGCTGACCCTCGTGCATTAGAGTTTATATTGGGCTTGTACGTGCAGTTTTATATTGCATTTCATATTGTGTTTACAAGACAGTCTCATGGACAGTTTCAGTTTCATGAAGTGAACATTGACTGTGAAGTGTCACCCCTCAGGTTACATCTCCCCTTCATAAAAGGTTTATTAAGCTTAAACCTGACACAATGTTTTACCGCGACCGAGTTGAATCAGAAAGTGACAGAAAATGAAACTTTATTTGACCTTAAAGCTGCTTAATCATACCGTTTTTTAATGAATGTCTCAACTGACTATGTAATATGAAAGGGGGCGCTTGCAGCGACGGACATATAAAGAATTAGCAGCCAACTCTGCAGCTCTGTGGAGCTTTTTTAACCTCTTTTGGGTCATTGTTTGATTCTGTGTCCCACAAGTTCTGCTTTCATCAACCTTGTGCCTAGCAAAAAGGCCCCGATAAACCCACTGTACACTGCCAGCCCCGCACCAAACGGCAGACAGACAAAGTTAGAGAGCATTCAGCAGCTAAAGAGCCAGATAAGTTTTTGTGTTGATATCGAATGTATCTGCGAAATGTCCATTGACAATGTTGGTTACATTTTGGAAAAGTCCACGGTGAGATAAAGCACAGTAAAGTGTTTACTGTAAAAATACGATAAGCTGAAACCTCATTCTTTCCCTAACCCCAAAGTGCTGTTGTTAAACTCTGGTCTCTGGTGTCAAAGTCTTGCACTTTGTACACCCATCATCCTCCACTGGAAAAAAAACGCGAAAAATAAGTTTTCCTTAAAACATAATTGGCAAAACAAATATATAAAAGGTTACAAATATTTTTTTCAGCTTGTTGTTGGTTTATTTTGCCCCAATAAGTAGCCAACAAATATATCAAATCAGCTTTAATGTCAGTGTAATTCCTGATTAAAACCAAAATCATTCATTCGACTATAGACAGTAATCTCGTAGACCAATAGACTCGTATCTCATGCAGTCGTTTAAAGTTAAAGTTGGTAACTTTGAGCAAATATGAAAAAAAAAAAAAAGGTATTTCCATAAACCAGTTACTATAACCTGCAGAGACAGAAAAATCATGGTCCTCTGCTGCGGTCGATGGGCGGTGCTTGTTTTTTGCTTGACTGTTTTCAACATGGCGGACGGGTCACAATCTTTCTCATTCTACAACTGAACAGTACACTACAACATTTCTGACATTTGAGGAGAGAAATAGGCATTACAGTAACAGAATCTTGATTCATATTTGATCAGCGCTGCCTAGTTTGACAGTTTGATTGGAGCTTGCGAGTGATTGACAGCTACCCAGAGACTCCTCGGCTCTGATTGGTTGTTTTTGTTCAGGCGCAGCAGAAACTTGCAAATGCCATTAGGAGCACTAGGACGACGCAGATGAAACATGATTTCTTTTCACAGATTATCTTTCACGTGCACTACTGTCAGGATATATTATAGTTTTATAAAAAAAACTTTTCATCATATTTGCTCAAAGTGCCGGTCTGCAGCTTTAATGGTGACAAATGTGCTGCTTGCATTTAACGACACCATGTTTATTTCATGAAATTATATGGGGATATACGGGGATTTTGTTTTGTCTTTTTTTTTCAAATCTATGTGTCTTCTGTTTCACTTTTTCTCCACAAAGTATGTGGTCAAGATTTCCTCAAGAGTTCACATCTGAACCCAAGATCCAAGCATAAATAAATCAATTACTCTTTCTGAGAGATTTAGAGATTTTGAAGTGATGAGCACTGTGTGCTTCTCAAGCACTTAACAAATCCACTATGAAGTGTTCTGTGCAAATTATGGAATCATTAAAAAAAAGAGCACATATCCAGATAATCACAAAGAAGCTCTTTACAGGTGTACCCTGTTCTGTACTTTTTTTTCCTGTGTCCATACTGTGATTTGACAGTGCTTTCCAACCATCAGTCTTGAGGTCATCGGGGGCCCGTATGTGTGCGATATGTCTGTTTGGCTGTCGCGAGCTAATGCAGTCCTGCTGCACATGAGACCTGAGATAATCAATACTCTGTCAGACATACTTAGAGCACCTCTGTGTTAAAGCAGCTGCAGGGAGGGTCTCTTCTGTCTCAGACGGAGATAAAGCCACCAACCTCGCGTCCCCCAAGAGCTCCCTTCGAAAGACAAGGGTCGCCACTATTCAGGTCTAATCTTCTCTGGCTTCAGAGCCGCCTGCGTGCTCTCAAAAAAAAAAAAGAAATAAAAAAAAATGGCATTTGCACTCAGGGGATCATCACACTTGTAGAAGTGGCTGCTGCAGCACAATAATTGCAGGCGGATTGGTAGGTGAGGAGGAATATGACAATCTGAGAAGGCAAATTGATTTTCACTTAGTATGGAGCGCATGTTTTTACATTACACATTTTAAGGAAAATGGCTATCAGTGCAGATAGGAACTCACAATTTCTTGTTTGACAGTTTAGAAAATAATAGATTTGCATCCATCTCTCTTGCAGTAAATCCTGCAATTTGACACTCAAATTGGCAAAAGTGGTGTAATGCACCACACAATATGGTCAAAACCATCTCCAAACCAGATTGTCCTCTTAAATGATCAGCATGCGTCTTGCTGTGAATCACAAATCGTGGCTCTCTCTCATCTCGGATCCTCCAGAATTGCGAGTAAATCCCAAACACGGAGCGTTCTCATTTCAATCCATAAACCATCGTCAGGATGTTTCATCTCTTTAGCATGGATAGGGCTTGTTTCACTCAAGCCTCCCATCTCAGGGTTTCTATAAGAGCACGTGCCTCATTATTGGGTTTCATATCCCGCCATATTTTCTCCTATGGGAAATCCATTGTTTCAGTATAAAAAGCATCTCATTTCGCTCTCTGATTTGTTTACTTGGCTAATGGGACTGCAGTGTCCTTTGTTGAGCCTTTGCGGAGCGTGACAGAGCTCTGCTGTATTGTGTAGAGAGAGTTTGGCTAGAAGAGAGGCTGAATCTCACCATTCGATATCAGGGAGGCTTTCATACTAGATTTAATGACTCTTCGCCAGCTGACATAATTGCACTTTCAGATTTTTAATAAGAATTTTAACATAATAAGGGAGTAATGTGCAGTGTCGTGAACACCACTTTTTTACAAATGCTTTCCTTTTTAACTGTGATAATAATAGTAATTACAAAGATAATAGGCTCTAATTGCAAGGAGGGGATAAATTACTTTTTTCCCCCCTAATCCCATATCTGCAAGCAGCCTTCTCCTGCTCTCATTGTCTGCTCTTGCAACAGGTTGCATCAGACATTAAAGGAATATTTGAACATACAAACAAGCTGTTGGTCTTACATTGTATCAGCAATGCTGACACTCGTAAAAATATTTATGATTTAAGTCGAGGGGTGAGAAACGGTAATTGTCTGTCACAGATGACATCACTGACTCTGGAAATGCCATACTGTACATCCTGTAGAGGTGATAATCCACATAAATTGTGTTATCATTTCTGCGATTTAGCTGCAATCACAATATATAGCCTTGAGCTGTTTGTATTTGCTCGCATACATTAGGTCAAGCACCGTAGAACGTGTGGAAGGAAAAAGGCTCTGCCATTTTTTTGCCGGCAGGTGAAATCCATGTAACTCCATTTTAAACTAAAGTTGAAGTACTTAACTTTCCTCAGCGCCTTGCAGAAATGCTGCAACCCATACCTCGTTGAAACCCTTTCAAAGTCAACTAAACTCAAAATAAGACTACACAGTCATGCCAGAGGCTCTATGAGGCTGTACTTAGGCACAGTGGTGCTAATTGAGCTAAATGTGAGTGTGCTTACATGCTGATGTTAAGCACGTTCACCATCTTTATTTAGCGTTTCATCATGCTAATATTTGTTTATTAGAACTAGACACAAAGTACAGCTTGTGACTTGATGGCGCTTGATGAAATGTCAGGGAATCACCAAAGTTATGACAATTCATCCCAAGGGGGACATGAATGTGTGTGTTCATGGCAATCCGTCCAATATTTCTCAAGACATTCAATGTCCCAAATGTGAACCTCATGGTGGCTCTAGAGGAAAACTCAGGGGACCATCAAAGTCATTCAGATTTATCCTCTGGGGACCAGGAATGTTTGTACAACATGTAATGGCAATCCAAACCAACATGTGAATGAGGGTCATTGCAGCCTGGTATTGCCAAATGGCGTATGAATAACATGCCAAATCCTTTTGTCATTTTGTTTGTTATCACTACGTTTTCTTTTTTGCTTTTTGCATGTCATCTCAAAGCAATATTAGACAGTCAGAGCAGCTGCCCCGGACGTCAGGTGACATATTATAAACAGCGAGAAATTCTGTTCGGGGAGTAGGACCGGGTGGGTGGATGGGTCAAACAAACACAGGGCTTTCACACAGGAGGCCACTGTTCATGTACAGTGTGAAACCAAAAGTCAACCGTTGACGTTGACTATTTAACTTACGTACATAACTTAATTTACATTACACAGAGAGAAGAGGATCGCCGGGGACCCCAGTTACCTCAACAACAGACTGTTATCCCTGCTGCCTTCAGGGAGACGCTATTGTCTGCTGAAGGCCAATACAGAGAGAATGAGGAGGAGTTTCTTCCCTCAGGCCATCAGACTGCTAAATGAGTCTGAGACTTGTTAGCACTTTTGTTATGTTGGTTTATTATTTATGTTGGTTGGTTTATGTTGGTTGCAATGTATTCCTTTAACTCATGTACAGCCGGATAGGTACATAAGCATTAAACTTGAATAATTGTGTATGTGACGAATAAACTTGAAACTTGAAACTTGAAACTTGAAACAAATGTACTTATTTTAACCTATAAACCTTAAATGACCTTTAAATGTACTTATTTATTTTATGTGAGTCAGCTGACAGGAAGTAACCATGGACCCAAGCTGTTGCCTAGCAATGCAATGCTGTTGAAACAGTCTATAAACAACAATGGTTTGCAAAGTTCCTGAAAACTAGACATAGAGATACTGAATGAGTTTTTCGCTTGCCAACAGTGCTACAACCAAAACTTGCCAAATGTGCTATCATGACATCACAACAACACACTTTGTGCTTTGGCTCAGTGAATGATGATGCCAGCTTGGCAGAGGCTCGGCTCTCCTTGGCCGGCTTATCAGAAAGCAGCATTGCTTGAGCTGTTGTCAGAGTAGAAAATGCTTTTTTCACTGCATCTCTCACTGAGTCCTTGGGCCATCACAGGGTGAAATGCCCATAGTTTTGTTTATACAATATCAGAGGTGCTGGCGCCTTAATCTCAATAAAGAGGGCCATTGGACTGAATTATCTGTATGATTGCCCTTTAGAACTGCTGTCAATGCTATTCTCCTTATCCGGCTTCTCAAAGCCTCTCTCCCTGCAAGAAGTCTATGTGAGGGGAATACAATGCAGGCAGTTCAGACGCTACAAAAGGGCATTGCATTAGAAAGCCATACCTCTGCTGTGTGACCTTTGGCTATGCTGGGGAGGTCGGTTGAATCCCTGTGGACACCCAGTCAGCTCCAGTCAAGGGAACAGAATAGATTCTAAATCTGTGATTCGAGGGGCGCATATCAGCGAGCACCCAGGCAAATGGCAGCTTATTGTTTTCAGTATTTTACACTTTTGAATGCTCGGCGTGGGTGGTAGAGAACACTGTGCAAAACGCACAAACCTGTGTCTCACACCTGGATGTGACTGAGATATGAATCAATGTCAACATGTGGTTGAGAATGTTTCACCTTTATAACAGTATGTATACATGGACTGTATTCTCTCTCTCTTGTTGGCATGTAATTTCTTGCTGCTAACAGGAATTTTGTGTATTTATGTCTGTTATATGTGGCAGTTACATATAAATTGATCCAAACACTTAAAGATCCTAACAATCAGGTATAAGAAGGCCTCACTTTTGCATTCTTTTCTCAATAAACTGAGGATCGATCTTTTTCTGAAGTAGAACTGATACTGTATCTTGTATCTAGGTGTGTCAAAACAAAGGATGAAAGAAAGCGCTGCACTTAATTGCATGAAAAAAAATTTCAGTGTCTAAACCAATGAGTCATCGTGGGCTGAGAAGATACGCCGAAGCCCCTGGAGAGATGAAGAGAGGGGATTGTAAAAGCCTAAAATGGGATCATCTTGGCTGAGCTTTTTTTTTTTTTTTTTTTTTCAAGCAGAATGGGATAACAATTCAAACACTCAAGTACAAAATGCTGTCTGTTGTAATATGGCCATAGCTCTATCTCCTTTGAGAGTGCTAAAAGACGTGGCATTTCAAAATAAATGCACCTCTGTTGTGCATTGCTCTCACTTTGATTGTACTTTTTTTGCCATTCTGGACACAATAGTACTGCGCTGTCCACATCAAAACACTATGATTAAGTTTGCTTTTAAACTTTACACTGGCCTGGTTAAAGTTCTGTCATTATTTATGGGTTATTTCTACTTTGTTTTAGCTATTAGCTAAATAAGATGAAGATGTTGCCGTCAGTGAGAAAACATCATCAAATTGTCAGAACTGATACCACAGATGTGTTGCTCAGAGCTGTCGCTGGCAGCGTTATCATCATTAACACCACCATTATCATTAACACGCTTCTTTTTTTCAACTTTTTTTTTGTGCAAATCAACAAATTACAAAACACTACAACATACTTCATTAAACCAGTTAACAAATCACGACTAAGTACCTAACGAGTATGAGCTGTTGATCTGCTATTTTGTTTTCCGGATGTCCAATAAATGCAATCCTTTACAGCATAACCACTCATACAACTGTTGTTTTTATTGGCATATATTTCTACCCAGTTTATCTTCGAAGAAAGTTTCAATTCCCCCACGATCACACAGCACCATCATCTGCACTCGTGTTGGCAAACATGTCCCAGCACATCATCCACAGTCTGCACAGTGAGGTGTTTTGTCTGGCGCTGGAGCACATATGGAGCACAAACGCTACCAGCCGACTCTAGCTGTTGGCTCCCAGCAGCATGTAGCTCCGGCTAGTAGCGAGTCAGCCTCGAGCGAGCGAGCAAGGCCGGCAGCACCATCAGACTGAGCTTCTGCCTCTCTTTTGTTGTATTTCCTCGGCAGTGAAATCTGAATCCAACAAATCTGCTTTGACTGTGACAAAATGTTATAAAATGTAATATGATCCGTGCTGTTCATTGTGCAAGCTGTTAAATTGTTTGGCTGTCCGAAATGCAGTTCTCCGCTCCAAGTGAGCAGCAGTAGTGATGCCTCCGGGCAGTGAAGACGAGGCTAAACTTATCTCAGTTCTTTTGCAATGAAGACAGTTGATGGTGGCAGCAGCTGGCTGCAGTGATACAGAGAACATAAACTGAGTTGTAGATGCTGTTGTGTGGATGTAGACTATATCTAATGCAACTTAGTAAGCATAGACTAACCACCAAATTACATTCTTCATGAGTCAGTTTCAGTATGTTATATCCTCCGTATGTAAACAAACAATATATAGCCTTGAGCCAGCAGATTGTACCACCGTCATGTCATGAACGTAACCAGTTCCCGACTTGTAAATGCCTGACAACAATACAACTTGGGATCTCATATCTTTTCTGAAAGCTCTTAGATATCCTACTTTCATTCCCACATGATGTGAATGAAGCATTATTTCATGAAATAATTGTAGAATGCAGCGCATTGTGATGTTGATTCCCAAAATCTAACGTTAAATAACGATAGGATTGATTGCATGGTGCATTCATGGTACAGTACATGACCTTGTTGTGATTCACCGTGCCGTTTTGTTGTCCGTAATATGGTTGCTATTCTTAAAGTCTAATCTTAGCAGCAGAAAAACTAAGCCATTGTATCACAGCGATGATTAAAGATCATATTAATGTCAACTGCTTCATCACACATGTAGTGACAAACAGCACTTAAGACCAGAGATGCTGGTCACCAGGGCTCACCAGGGCTCCAAAATATGTAACCTTTATTTAACCAGAAAATCCCTTGAGATAGAATCTCTTTTACGAAGGAGACCTGTAAATGAAAGTGGGAATGGAAGTGAAACAAATATTACATTAGTCATCAAAAGAAGATAACAAATGTGTGTGATTTGGTTAAAGAGATAGTTCAGAGATGCAGCAGTTTGGGGGAATTTTACAGTTTTTCGCACTTTCCCAGAGTCAGAATCCAATAAATGCCGTAGGACAGACCTTTTTTATGTATTTGGTATAATCTGAAATTGTCAAACATCAATATAAGGCTATCTTGGCTCAATTGTTGAGTGTGGGATCAAATATAATCATGATCCTATAGGCATCCAGGTATTAAGCGAAACTAAGCAAGTAAACTGAGGGAGATTGAGGGGGTGCCTCTTTCCAAGCTTTCTCTGAGGGGAGGCCCACAGTCTAAGACTTTGAAAACCCCTGCCTTATATTTATTTATCAGTATGGTAGTAGCCAGCTATGGAACTGCAACTGCCTTACCAGAATGATATAGGCACTGGAATTATAACCTAACCTGCCAGATAGTTTGTTACACAGAACCATCTGAGATGGTAGCAGCAGCTACGCTAACCTCTTCAGGAGCCGCTATTGTTGTTAAGAACAAACAGTAGCTTTTCTGTAGCTGCCAGTAGCTTCTCACAGGACGCTCATTGGTCCGAACCACTGTGGACACAAACGCATTACTTGAAGCCTGATGGATTTTTGTGTGAGCTTGTGATATCATGAGCAATGCCATTACCTTGCCATGCAAGGTAACTGGAAATAACCCAATAGATAAACACTAGGAGGACATTGATAAAGAAAGACACTTTGATGCATGATGGCCAAATGTAAGTAGGAAAAGTAAATGTTCAATACTAAGATCCCGTTTGGGAGGTTCAAGGCTGGATTTGCATCAAATCACCCCACGGGCTTTGGCACTGTTACCGGCCACTTCTACATGTAACAATCTTTTAATATTTCCTCTCCTTTCTCTCCTCCTCAGTATATTTCATTACATAGTTAAGATTCCCTGCCTCAACTGTTGACCTCTGCACTGAGTAGCAGTTTGCACAGAATCAAACGCAGAGAAGATTTTAATTACTCTCTTAACTGTTCAACAGCAGTTATGAGGTTAGAATGGGTGAGAAAGGACATTGCCAAGAAATGCAATTTACTGTTCCATCCAGTCCGCCTAGTCTTTGTTTCATGCCAGTTTGAGTTGAAGATTTAAAGTGAGTCAAGGCCCAAAGGAAAATGATTAGATATTAGAGCGCAGTTAGGGCTACACTAGGCAGCATCATACTGGCAGCTCCTACTGGCAAAGAAAAGGTGGCTGTTTAAAGCTGCATTAATCAATTTGGGGGCCATGAGGGCAGAAGAACTCCAAAAGAAGCTTACAAACGTATACCTCTATTATAAATATCACCGCCTTGTAAAGTTGTTAGGGCTAACGTTTTAGTATTTCTGGCCATCTGGCTGAACATGAATCCAACAATATCTCTATACTATATATATCTCTTTTCAGCTGTGTTTTGGTAACCACCAACTCCAAAATGCACAACACAAACAACAACATGCATCCTTATTATATTAACTGTTATTTAACAGATTGACACAATTGCACTCCTTCTCTTAACCAAGTCAAATCTGAACGTTGGAATGGAGTGGAGGTCATGTTGCTCTGGCTCTATCTGTTTTGCGGCGCCGGGAAGCTGCTTGACATCCTCCTGGATCCACCTACTCACATATGTTCATATTATATGTATTATTTTTTGTCATATGGATTGTCTATGTTGTATTTTCATTATGTTATTACTCTGTACACACGACATCTATTGCACGTCTGTCCATGCTGGAAGGGGAATCCCTCCTCTGTTGCTCTTCCTGAGGTTTCTTCCATTTTTTTCCCTGTTAAAAGGTTTTTTTTTGGTTAAGTTTTTCCTTATCCGATGAGAGGGTCATACTGTAAAGGACAGAGGGTGTTGTATCCTGTACAGATTGTAAAGCCCCCTGAGGCAAATTTGTGATTTGTGATTTTGGGCTAAACAAATAAAATTGACTTGACTTGACTTGAACACACGACTCATATTTCTTTTCAGATTCAGCATGACTTATACTTTCAGATCATTATATATCATTATATATCTGATATTCATAAACATGCTTATAAGACACAGAAAAAGACAATCCTAATGATCTTGCTTTATAATCACGGTATTTCAGTTTTCTTCAGTATCAAAAGTAATTCAGTGATATTGTACGTCCATGATAACAGAACGTGCAAAAAGCTAATTCTGCAAATTTGCAAAAAAATGTAAAGAAATATAGGTAAGAGAAAAAACACCTGGGCTCTAAGATCTCTTCTCATGTCTCGATTGTGTGCCTCATCATCTCCTTGCTCTTCGATCCTCCAGCTTGTGACCCGGAAATCGATCCCAGTGCTCCATCTTGAAAGACGTCCCAATTCCTAAAATGCATCTCGAGGAGCAAGGAGGCTTGCTGGAGGAGCTTTAAGCAAGGATATAACGGTGTATTCCTTGACGTGTGTTTTCAGCACCCGCGACATATAAAAAGAGGCGTGACACACAGCTGGAATAATCTCAAACCATGGCGGGACTCTAGAAATGTAACTGTTCCCTTTGTATTCATAAACTGTAGTTATTTAAGATGATCAAATGCGTGTTCAAACTTTCTGCACTTCACCGTTTGTGTAGCGCCTCACAAGGTGCTCTTCTAACCACATTCCTTAATGACATTTCATCTTGATATTTCTTGTAACACCCAATACAAATGCTATAATCATGACAGGATGTTTATAAGTGCAAACAGCTGCTGATGTCAAATTATTATATCCATAATAACGTTCTCTTGTATTCAGCACTAATTTGCTGTATTTCATGTTGTCATATAGATAGACAGGACTGTGTCTGTGTGTATAATATATATCACTCAATCATCTATATATAAAATATATGATAATGAACTCAAACAATTTAAAATATAATGTATACTACAAGTTACATGCGTATTGATGGCATTTCTGAGTCCCCCAACTTATTCTGAATATAACAATATTTGTCATGCCTGATCAACTCACACAGATCTGGTAAGATAACATCAGTGCGTCAGTAAAACTGCACACAACCACTCCATTTAATGTGTGCAGAAAAAGCAAATTATTGTGATGAATCAAAAACGTTGTGTCCATAATGACACGAGCATTAGATGTGAACAAATAGGACAAATCTACTGCATCTCTGTTCTACTTGGTTGGAAGGTCACTGGCTGACTCGCGCTGATGAAATGGCTTTTACAGTATATAAAAGTGCTGTTTAACTTTAATGTTCACCAGTGTTTGTGTGACTGTGTGTGTGCAGGAATGATGGCAGGAAAGACACAAAGAACATGTTTATTTACATCTATGTGTGTGTGTGTGTGTGTGTGTGTGTGTGTGTGTGTGTGTGTGTGTGTGTGTGTGCATACATACATACATGTATGTACAGTATGTGTATAAGTGAGAGTTTTAATTAAGTGTGCTGCATGTGTGTGTTTATCTGAGTGTTAGCCAAAGTGGGCTGGGATGATGCAGGAGAGGTCCTGCTGGGGAACGGCAGCCAGGGAAAACATCTGGTCTTCATCAGGCACGATCAGGCACAGAGGCCGGGAGCAGGCTGGCAGATGGTGGAGAGGTCTCTACACAATAGGAAAAGCCCACTCTGTCCAACACCAGTACCATTACCACTTACTCACACTCACACACACACACACATATGTACAGAGAAATACTGTAGATATACACACAAACTCAGAAACACAAACATCCACAAAAATGTGTCGGTTAGACAAGCATGTAACGTGTATTTGTCTGATTTACCGCATAAGTTTAGCGGTTGCAGATAGCTTGACTTAGCTGCTATTGACAGGACGCTCAAGTGTTTCAACTCAGACATCTTTCAGTGAAAGCCTTGCCACCTCCAACACATCCACCACACGGCATAGCATATAGCTGAATCTGCACACCACAGTGATGCAGGAGTGTCCCCGCAATATGATAATGTCCCCAAAAGTGCCCTAAGTAAACGTGTGTGTGTGTGTGTGTGTGTGTGTGTGTGTGTGTGTGTGTGTGTGTCAAGGGCATAGGTTTCACTTCAACATCGGGGGGGACACATATTAATCATGGGATCTGGGTGTTCTCCTCCAGGAAATTTTGAGTATTCTGGGGAATTTTTATGCACCAATTTATGGTGGAAATATCTTCATTTATGTTAAAGAAAACACAAAACTCATGGTGAAAATTAAAAATATAAAAATCTTAGTTAATATAACGCAGAAACCAGACATTCCCTGCTAAGCCAACACATATACTCTTCTGTCCTCCTTTGTGTCTCTTGTTTGAGGAAGTGACCGACCTTTTTAAATGTGTATGTGACACCTATTCACGTCAATAATACCTTACTTAATTTGAATTCATTTATGGACTTTAATAGCTCATATGTGTTTCAGCAAGATTTCATGTTCAAAACTTTCTGCACATTCAAAACATTTCCCATTAAAACGGTGCTTTGGATGAGTTCAAGGGGTATCACGATTCTCCAAATCTATGATTCAATTTAACTTTCGATTTAAACATTTTTAACCATATGGTCAAATTAAAATATTTTTTTTTCATATGCAATAACAACCTCTATTTCACCAGATAATTGGGAACAAGCTGTTAAACAAAAAAAAAAAGATCTGCTAGCGGGGCCCCGTTCATTCCTATGAAATTTGCTCAGTGGCACATTAATCAAAAAAGTTCAACTTTCTTCTGCATCCATAGGCCTATAGAGCAACCGCACTAGCGTTTCCTTTAACCCCGCCTCCCTACATAAGCGGAGGAAGGAGAATAACTCTGGATTCAGCTATTAGTGCATTTTACAACTTTTAGGACATAATGATTAAAAGGGCTATTAAGTTGATTTACAGCAAAAAAAATATCTCCTGATTTAATGACGTCTCTTTCCTAATGTAAATATGTATGGGGAAAAGTCTTTTTGGGCCCAATGGCATCACGTGACAGACACAGAAGTTGTAATTCCACGGTTTGGCCACTATGTATAATTTGCTTCAAAGCCTGGCGCTCTTCCTGGGGCTTGGCCTGGGGGGTAAGCTACGCTGTGTCGTCTTTGAAGTGTTGCTGTTTTTTTCTTCGAACGCACGCAAGCAGGCAGGGGTGGACAGAAAAAAAAATACTATTGAATCACAGATCCTGCTTAGATTTCAAAGGTTGAAATCGAAAGCTCATTTCAGTCAATTTTCAACTTAAAATCAAAATCGTGACACCTCTATAAAGTACCAGGCACCCAAGAATCAGAGATATGTCCGTCTTTACATCCATTCATTCATCCATTTAACTAGCTACCTCACAGTTACCTCCGTAGTGTTGTTCGCTCCAAAGGGATTACAGATATCTGTATGTTGTAGACTCCCTTGTTCTTATTTATGCAAATACAGAATAAACACACTCACATACACAAACATAATTATGAAACAAAAAATACCATGGAAATACTGCTCATAATATTGAAAAACAAATAAACCACTGTAGCTGTCAGCCAAAATTCAGTCTTCAAAAACTAAAAACTCTAAGAGTTCATCCCAGTTAACACTCCTGAGCATGACTGAGTTTTCCTCCTTTTTAAGGTTTGTGGCAATTATCACGTACAGTATCTTTGATGTGTGATCCACCACCACCATCCACTCCCCATGTTAGTTCAGCTGTGTGCTATTAGGTTGTCGGCTGGGTGGGGATCACCTGTCAACAACCGCTGGGTGTTTGCCTGAATCGCTCAGCCTCCCACCAGCCTTTAAGTTTGTGCTGCTGTGAAGTGATTGATGACAGGTCAGCCACCAACGGCCTCGCAAAATTTCCAATTCTTCCACAGGGAAATTGCTCATTTCTTCACAAGTCTATTTCAATTTTTGTTACACGGCGCCGTGCTAAGTTTATGCATTATGCTGGCACCTGGACGCAGAATTGTGATGAATTACGCCGCCAATGGACAGAGTAGAAAAAAATATATTTATTAATTTGTGTTACTTTATAGTTTGCTTTTTTCTCCCGGATGGCTTGTCAAGGGGGGTATTGTTGCAAGGTAATATAAAACTAAGCAGGCGTGACACTCTTATTTAGATAACCACCCCACTCCCTCTCTCTCACAGTTTCTACACGACTAAAACTGCCACTGTGACATTGTCGAGGGCTCTTTTTTTAAGTCCCCCTGCCTTTTTAAAATACAAAAATGGTATCCTATTCGCTGCGGTGCGGGCTTCAAAGAGGTTATTTGTCATCATACAGATTTATGCTGTCATTCAGGGACATTTATATCACTTTAAGCTCTTTGGGTGTTCCAGCTCTGGTGCTGGGCAGACAATTCCGCAGAGACCCAAGCTTCTCTCTGTTTCATTTTGCTCCTTTTTGTATTCCTCCCCTCTACCAGAGAGGAGTGAAACTGTAATGATTGTTACTGCTTCAAAGGGCGCATGTTGTAACAGCGCTAAAACAAAATGGGATCTGGTTGGGCGAGTGTGGCTTTACCTGGAGAGGCTCTATTTTCTAAATAGCCTGTCACAGGTTCGGCACAAACCGGACGAGTGTCTTTTAGGGTTTGATATCAACACGCATTCATTTATCAATTCAATTTAACAAGCACAGAACAGAGCATTTCACATTGTCATACTGACTGAGGTGGCTTCTTGAGGGGCAAAACAACTGTTTGTGTGAATGCAAGCTGGAACGATTGCAACACCTGACCCCCAGGTCTCTCTGTCATATTTTTTAGGTTTAACTCTAAATATTTTCATTTTACGAGGCAAGCTGTATGCTTTGGACATCCAGTTGTTCAAACAAAGGATCAACACACACAATAAGCATGTGGAGCCTTGATCTGAAAGGATCCTGAGCCTCCATCCTACTGATGCTCTGATGGGGCCAAATCGATTTCTGCCAGCCAGCCAGTGGAGTTCTTGTCATTCACATCCACCGCCTGAAAGGTAGAAAACATGGCAAGCAGAACAGCTGAATTTTCATGATTCAGAGAGGGACTTATAAAGAAGCAAAGTATTTACGTAAATATTCTTTCTATAACTTCCAAGGTTTTCCTAAATAAAGGGAAACAGTCTCAGGGGAAAATACCAGTAGGCTTTACATAGTGTGCTTTGAATGGATTTAATGAGATACTAAAGACTCAACCATTGCATTCTCGCAAGTCAAGGTGGCTCATATGCCTGAGCACTGGATACAGATAACACAGTATCTCCTTTGATTATTGTACAAGGATAAATATGTGAGCACATTGACTAAACTGATGCACATACAAAATGAACAAGACAACAGTAAATTTGTCAGCCCCGAGCCGATCCAGCCACATTTAAATGGATCGGTATCGGCTAAAATAAAGCGGATCCAAATCCGATCCTTTCTTTTCTGTATTCTACTGTGTTCTCCTTTACAACACCAGTGCAAGCATTCTGCTGCATGTGATACTGTGACCTCTCCTTTGAATGGTGGAATATCAATGATAAGAAACTGGTACTAATACTTCTTGCCACGCACCATTGATGAATGGATAAAAATTATATTTGAAATACATAAATTGAAAGGTTGTCATTTACATTCACATTCTAAAAGTCAATTTTTTTTTCCAGATGTGGACCAAGTGGACTGAGTACATTAAACCTATAAGTCAGACTTCAGCTGACTTGATAGAATAAATAAGTTGGAATATTGATGTGATCTATACTATTTTATCGCATCTAACAGCTCGCTTTATATTAAGTGTCCATTTTTTTCATTTCTGTAATATCTAAGGTGAAAGCTTCTCAAGTTCAATTGTAAATAATTAAAGCTAATGCTATAAAAGAAAACCTCAGGAAGAGCCAAGCTGTAAAACTGCAAAAAAGTGTGCGCAATGCTATGTGAATCGACTTGCAGTAATAGTGATACTATGTAAAATGATAATGAAAAATGTCTTTGTTTAAGCTGAGACATTAAAAAGTACTCATTCCTAAACAAGACTTTAAAAAACACACTATGACTCAAATAAATCGACGTGTTTGCGATGCTTGGTTGTAAAAAGAGTTTGCTAGCATCATTAGCCTGTAAACTACAAGCACCCAGATGTGCATCCATGACTGCTGAGGAAGCTGTGCCACATTAATAGAGTTCCCCACGGTAATTCAGCAGTCATTATGCAAAGGTCTGCTCTGATGTCCTGCAAATTACCAATTGCTTAAGCTAAGTTCTATCTACCTGAGGCAGGCAGACTAAATGACTTTGGGTGAAGAGGAAGCTATTGCAGGGCAGAGCCACGCAGACGCTCCCAGCGCAATCACACAACAGTGCTGAAAGTGTGGCAGAGGAGCCGGCCTGCTACAAGCATTTAGGTTAGCCCTGTGACATATTCCACCTGAAGGTGGAATGAAAGGAGAGAAAGTGTAGCGCTATTCAGAATATTCAAGCACTGTGTGAAATAAATGGATGACATATTGTTGGCATTTGAGGCTGGTTCTTGACAGGGCTGGGTAGTAACAGATTACATGTAATCGGAATTACATAATCAGATTACAGCATATATGTAACTATAATCAGATCAGATTACAGTTGAAACTAGAATTACCGCCTCACCGCTGTATGCCTCCGCCAACCAAGTCGCAGTTTGCATCCATGTCTCTCCAAAATGTCATCACTTCATCGTTTTATCCTGTTAGACATTAGTGTCAAATTGTCATAATTAGCATGTGAATTCTTGAGTTATGGCCAAAAACATGTTTAGTGAGGTCACAGTGACCTTTGACCACCAAAATCTAATCCACTCTAATTCCCTCAAGGCGTTCCTGAGATATCGCGTTCACGAGAATGAGTACGGACGTACGTACATACGGATTGACGCGGAGGCATAAAATTTACAACTTCAAGGATTACTTGATAATTTTTTTTTATTACGTATTTAAAATATGGCAATTTTATAATTATGAAACTTTTTTTCATGATAACCAATGCTATTAACTCAGGAAAAGTAAGTGCTCCACTTTGGGGGAAAAAGAACGGTGTTGAGTCAAGATGGAGGGTTCAAGCAAATGCATTTTATTTGCACTGAAAATATTTTGAGATGTTAAAGAGGAAAAAAGAATATTTGTGGAACTCAATTTTTTGTGTCTACGTAAATTTTTTAGTAGCTATAAGGCGCAATATTTTTAATTTCTGATTTGTAGTAATACAAAAGTATTCAGATTAGATTACATTTTTTTGTAATCCAATGGATTACACTACTAAATACAAAAATGACCATGTAATTTGTAACTGATTACATTTAAAAGTAATCTTACCCAACCCTAGTTCTTGATGTTTCAAAGAGAGGAAAGTAAATCATGACCCCTCCATCATTGCATAAGCAGTAAAAAAAAAAAATTCTCTTTAAACCCCTTCAATTTTGATAGGAAAGAATATTTTGGATAGAGCACCACTTGTAAATGACACAGCAGCTGCATTACGACACAACAGCATGAAATACACTTGTTTATTGAAATAACAGTATTTAAAATTTGCTTGAAATATATTATTGACCCTAGCTTTGACAGGAAAGGTAACTGAAACACGTTCATCACGACTAGCAGCACTCCAGACTATAAAATGTAAAATCCACACGGCGGAACATGTTCAGTATGCGTGTGTGTGAGCCTCTCTCCACTCCCACATCCTGTGAATATCGCCTCCACTGCCAGGACGTCTTAGTAGCCACCACGTGCCTCCATCACCCCAAGAAATATAAGTCATACTTGATTTACCTGACAAGGGCTCTTTGAGCTCTCCTTGGCGGAGACGGAGCTGCCTCTGTAGTGAGACGCAGCATTGAAATGTTTCTTCTTGCCCTCCCTTGAAAAACGCCCCCTCTCCTTTTTTTTTGTTGCCAGAGATCTCCTCTCTATTCGGGTGGTGTCTCGGTGTCTGGCAGTTGTTCAGCTCGGCTTGGTGCTCAATCTTATTAGAGGGCGGAAGGTGGTTCAGAAGGTTTACGGTGACACTGACAGACCCCAACCACTTACTCCCCCCCCCCACCCCGCTTCCTTTTTCCTTTTTTCTTGATGCACACACGACTGCACACTTCACATATCCACTGACAACGTAAACACACATTACACATGTAGAGTCAAGTTGACATTTCCTCAAGGTGTGTGTAATAATAACTGATCGCATGCATGTGGGAGAATCGTTGTTGGCGTGTTGCAGAAACGCCTGTGATTTGTAGCAGATCAGTCATCTGTAATGCAATTCAAATCTATTACAAGTGAACCCCGTGGCTCCCGGGCCTGTGACCTTGGCTGTATGCTTCTCCAGAGGCTCCTTTTCAAAACAAGTACTGTTGACTTGTTGGTCATTTGATTTGTTCGGGGCATTTGCCTTGAATGTGAATGTGAGCTAAAACGCTGGCGGTGTTTTTCAAGGTTATTGTTTGTCTTTGGGTATTTCTTTTATTTCCCTCCCAGATTTAAGACATTTATAGAAGGGGCATAATAGCGATGTCATTCCAGCTAGAGTAATACAGCACATTAGCACATTAACTATCGCCAAGGCTCGCGGGTATCAGTAATCAATAGATAAATGAAAAGAGAGGCTGGTAAGTAATGAGGCATTGTGAGGAGGGCTGTAAGCTGCTAATACCGCAGGTGAAGGCGACGAGGCCGTGCAGCCAGCAGCGACAGTCCACACAGTCACATTTCTGTCCCCGTGGCTATTCTATGCATTTACCCTCGAACGCTTTAATCCACCATCTTCCTATCGCTCAAGATCCTGCGATGGGTTGTCCCGCTATAATTGTGTTTTATCGATTCTGGCATTGGTCTGACGCCTAGATATCTCCTGTAAATGGAGCTGCACAGATACAGTGAGTTTACCTGTATAAATATTTCAATAAAAAAAGGCTTTTGGTATTAGGTTTTCCCAGGAGTTCCTGATCCCCCCCACCACCACCACCACCCAACCTCACTCCCTATGCCAGCTCTATCGATGGGGCCACCTCGCAGACTAACGTGGACCCACATTAACGCCTGTGCTTACCCGGGTTCAGAAAAGTTTGGCTCCAGTTGAACCGAGGAGAAAAAAAATACACCAGCTTAGTGTTGATGTGTTATTGAATTTTCCTCTAAATATATTTCAAACCCCAGGCTCAGTGCTTAAATGGCAGACAGAAAGGCTACTATGCTCATTCTGGCGCCAAGTACAAAGGTCCTAAACAGGGGATAATGTGATGAAATCTGTTTCCAAACAGCTCTGAATTTAATGGCACATTCCCAGCAGGTTTGTAAGAGAGGTGCAACGGCCGGCTGCCTTTGAACCACAAGTCCTCTGTTCCCCGACTGACCGTCGAGATGGACAACAAAGCGAATCATCCTCCACTCTTCCTCTCCAGACATGAATTACAAAGGCTATCTCTTCTCCGCTACCCCCTCTTTTTTTTTTTTTACACCTTCCATTTTCCCTCGAGTCTTTTTCTTTTTTGGTCTTGCCTTTGGGTAGGATGGAGTGTCTATGTGCGCGGCCTTCCTTCCCGTCTGTCAGCCTGTTGGCAGCGCAGGGGCTTTGTGCATGAAATGAAGCGAGGAGCCGCCTTTCGCCGGGTCCCTAGCTAGATTACTTTTGAACGCCGAGCCACCCACAATGCTCCCCCACCCCCTCCACTCGCTATCTACATCTGCAGGGGCATCTGCAAAGTGCCCTCTGCCCGGCGGGAGTGACAGCGAGTAATAAGAAAAAGCGCTTAAGAGGCAGGTGCTCAGAAGCTTTCATCTTTGTTTATTGTGTGCATGTGCGTGTGTCTGCATTGATGTCTCAGGTGATGTCTCGACAATGAAGTGAATGGACTTCAGTGACACCGCAGATTATCAATAATGAATTGAAGTTTGGGCTCTCAGACGCCCGCGCGGACGTCCAGTCGACAACCGAGGAGGCTTTGCCCCAGAAACTCTCTCAACCACAAACGTATTGGCCATCAGCTGCTGTTACCTGAAGCCCCCCTCCCCCCCTCCTCAAACATCTCCTTACTCTCATCTTTCTAACAGAAACAGCAGTGCAATGAGTTGTAATCATCAATTAAGCATGCTCATTCTGGTATAAAACAAAGATTATTCCAAGAGAATGAAGCTCCCAGTGTTGCTCCCGGATTCGAATGTTTTGATGCAATATACATTCAATCTTTGTCTTGCTCACATGATGTGTGTTTTTGCCTTGTGCCATTTTTGTTTGCTTTTGTTTTCCCCACTCCTTTGTTTTCTTCCTCATGGCAAAACATGATGCAAGTATTTCCACACTGATAATCATCTGTGATTTACAACCGCGGCTGAGTTACCCAGCGCTGCACTTTGATACGTGTACAACTGTTGCCAAACATCTGTCAAAAACCTTTTCATTATGTTTACTTTGGTTCCATTCTGTTCCACTGTTGCTGTTTGTTTTTTTATCTCTGCAGCTGAATACGACTGTGCAGGGGAGCTCATTTTGAAAAATGAAATCGGCCTGCTCGGACAGCAGTGCAGCCCCGCCGCTGGGACATGCTGGGCCGGGGTCAGGCTGTGTGTAGTCGGGGGGAAAAGTGGTGCAGTAGCATAAATTAACACCTGAGCCCTGCGAGGCTGGAATGCTCTGTACCCTGCTGCATCGTGGGGGAAAAAGCGAAGTTAGCATCTGGACGCACAGTGCCCGGCCATTACCACACTGGGACAACACAGCAGTCTGTACGTGCATGCGTGTGTGTACCTGTATGTGAGACGCCACATCTCCATCACCTCATCTCAAAAGGAGGCATTTAAAAATAGTGAACCCGCATCACCCATCAACCCCGCTGCGTTTGTTTGTCTGCTCGTTAGTTTCTTTATTAGCTTCCTTTATGCGTTTCCCAGAATTTTTTTTTTTTTTCATTACGCCCCATTTTGATGCAGCCAACTTGCATGATCCTCCTCTGAGTCATTTCAATGTGGATAATGTTACTCAGGGGTTCCCTCGTATCGACGCGTGCTGTTGGATGGAATTGGTGTTTGGCTAATAGACTATAGGAGTTAACATGGGGTAGGTCCTGTTGCTATCGAGTGTTTCATATTGGTAGGAGTAAAGTGCTGTAGGAAGTAATAGACTTGGTGGTTGTTATCGCTCCCTGGGGCTGCAGGAGGCAATCATCTAGCTAAATGAGAGAGAGAGAGACAGAGAGAGAGAGAGACAGAGAGAGAGAGAGAGACAGGCATCCCTCTGGAAAGACTATTGATGGCTGACAAATCACTGCCTTTGATGTACTTTTTCAAAGTGTGCCCTAACATCTACGTTCTTTTATTTATTCACAGTTATTTATTTATTTATTTCTTGCATCATGCCGTAGTTTTACTCCAACTTTGGATTATGATCAGAGCTTGTAGGACCAAAGTGAACCCGGGGCCGCTAGGCGTAGCGCGCCCGCCTGGCCTTGTCATTAAGCAGGAATATTTAGCAAGAGCATGCTCGAGAACTAATTACCAAGCTGTCTCACTCATGTGCCCCCACTTGCCAAGGAAATGAGGGGCTTCGAGCGAATCGCGTGTGGATGGGAGAGACAGCGGGTCTAAAGAGGGACAAGAGTGAAGTCATCTTGACATGATAAACACAGAGACACAGCTGAATTTATCAGACACGACAGGACCGTGTTGTAAATTGCAACAGGCCTCAGCCCATTTACATCAAGTGATTGAAGAAGGTGTCCTTCCCACACACATACTGCAGTCAGTGTGATGTGTGTGTGTGTGTGTGGAGACAGGCGTTATTGACCTGACACTCTCTCAGACAACTGATATGTAAAATCTACACGACCACACAGCCTAAAGAGAATAGAATTGTTGTTTGTGTTTGCAGCACATTTCTGTTTTTGATTGTGTTTTCTATTTACAGTGTGTTATATTATGCAGCATATGTATTCAAATTCCAACATTCAAATTTTGGTCAAAGTGTGTTTTTGCATTTTAGCATCGAAGTGCTATTTCCCCACACCTGACGTAGGTTTCTGCATGATGACGGTGCCACACATACACATCCTTATGGTCAGTGTATTACATACAGTAACTTCGATGGTGGTTGACATGCTCCCAGTTTGGAGAAGCAGACAGGAGTACCAGCACGGAAGCTAAGCAATGTACTGCTGTGTAGTGTGGATGCCACGTTGGTTCGAATCCAAACATCACACAATAACACTAACTAACTAACCGATCAATGCAGCGGTAGAACAGCAACTCCCGTGTTCTACAAGATGAAATTACTGTTTTTGTCAAAGGAGTCTGGTAGCTTTGAAGACAGTCATAACGGCTTCAGTTCCCCGTCGGAGAGGGCTGTCTGATGGCGAGGTAAAGCGGTGAAAATATTCTAAACTTAAACTGATATTGATTTTTTTAGGTGGCTATAAATACGTTTTTCTGCTGCTCCCGTCCACAGCCGCTTCACCTCGCCGTCAGACAGCCTTTTCCAACGGGGAACTGAAGCAGTTATATCGCTCTCTTCAAAGCCACCAGACTCCATTAACAAAAATAATAATTTTACATCACAGAAGACGGTAGCATACATACAAGCCCACTTCAATAAATCCGAACCAACCCTTTCAGTTATTTCCAAACTTAGCACAGCTAACTTTGACTCAGCTAGTGCTAGCATTCACATTATCCATAACCTTATTGATTAGCTTGCTTTGGTAGCCTACGTCACTGCTCTTTGCTCATGGCTGAGTGGGCGTTTCCATTTGAAAAAAAAAGAACGCAGATGGACCTGCCCTTTACTGAAGATGTTTTCTTGATTGTGTTTTGTCTGAGCTCTCAGAGCCACCATATAGAATAGAGTAGAATAGAATAGAATAGAATAGAATAGAGGCTGTTTTAGTTTTAGAAAATCTATGTTCTTTGCAATACTTAATCAAACAGCCCAATAACGGTCTAACTCTTGGGGGATAAGTGCTGCACTCACATTGAACATTCCACAAGAGTAATGTGAATTGATTAAATCCCCAACAATTCCTGAACATGGTGCGTGTGTGTGTGTGTGTGTGTGTGTGTGTGTGTGTGTGTGTGTGTGTGTGTGTCCCTATAGGTAAACACCCTGATTCATGAGACAGCAGAGTGAGAGAGTTGGCGCATTTCAAAAAGCGAGCGTCCTTGTGGATGTGGAGGCATGGCTGAATATCACATGGCCAGATATTATTCCCCAGACCATTTATTACGCTGTCCGCCCTTCCATCTCATCTATTATTCATTACACAATCATTTAACTAAGTGCAGTGATTACTTAAATGTTTAATGCTGCCATAATCAATATTGGCCCGAGCCTTTCAGGTGGACAGAGTTTTTCTAGCATTAAAGTCCCATCACCTATTGAGTCGATCATGTTAAATTGCACATGGTTACAGTAATCGCCCCCATTAAAAAGGTCCTTTTATCAATGGCAGCCGGAGACATGTGCTACGATAATTGTTCATTTCTGCCTTTGCCACTCGGGTTATCAGAGTCAACGTTCGCACTTTTCTATGAGGACAGCGCAACAGGATAATGGTCTATTGTAAAGTTGGCTGGCAGTTCAACTCTATTAATGGCTGCCAAGTCAGCCAAAGAAGAAAAATTCCGTTATAAGAAAAAGAAATGTTGCACTCCCACATAATGGCATAATGAACATTGTGGTAGCCTTATGAAAGGGATTTTTCATTTTAACGATGACTGTGTTGAGAAGAGGTCTATCAAAGAGATGTAAAGTGAATTATCTTGATGCATCAACCCACGTATCACCCGGTCTATCATCCGTTCTCCCTCCAAGAATTTTTGACAATCAAATCAGATAGCAACTGCGAGACACACAGCCACAGTGTGACATTCACATTCACACCGTGTTCCTCACAGATACGGATGCCATAAACATGCACTCGCCACCTGGATTGTGTGTCAGTGTCAAAGCCTGGCTTATAGCACCTTAATCATATCATCCATATGTAAGCAGTGGTGGTATTGTATTCCCTTTGCATCACTTACTCTCCCTGATAATCCGACCTCGATGAAGGAGCCCGGTATGAAATACGGCTTTATGTCGGTGTCGCAGGCTCGCTGGTGGCATGGATTTATCTCACAGGATTTATATTTCTCTCCCCGTGCTCTCTGAAGGCTTTGAGGCGGCTGCCGTGTGCCGGCAGTGTGTTAGCCGAACACGATGCTACGAGACAAATGATGTTGTGGAGCTTGTTCCCCTGAAGGATCGTAATCTGTTGAACTTTGACCTGCTGAATGAGTTTTCTAAAAATGTACATGTACCAAAAAGTTATTCAGTTAGTACATGGAGGAGCAGGAAGTGTCGGCATTAAAAGGTAACATGAAAGTATATGAAGTGGGACATTCGTTGTTCCCTATATTTTCACAGTAAAAAATTTGATGGCCATTTCAGTCAGAGTTAATACTGCTTGTAATGTATCAGAAAAGGTACATATAGGCCTACATATAACTGCATGCTAAAACAAGCTTTCTTCTTAGAGCATTAGACATATAGATTTTACAAAAAGCAGATGTTACCAGTTCATGTGTCACGGTCTGGCTCTGTGCCCAGAAGCCTTTGGACTAAAGACTTTATATCCTGTGTTATCTTTTTAATGGCCTCTGAATTTGTCTAGAGAGTTTTGGGGTCTTCGGTTATATTCTTTGTTTCATTTGTTTAGTGTTTCCTGTTTTATTTCGATATGCTCACCATGTGTGTCGTGTCTAGTTTTACTTCCTGCCATTGATTTTTCCCACCTTTGTGATTGTCCGCCCCGCCCTGATTTGTTCCACCTGTGTGTATTCATCCCGCTCCCCTTATGTATTTAGTCTGTGTTTCTTGTTTCATTGGCCATTTTCTTTGTCGCTTCTCATGTGTTGAGTTTCACCCTTGAGAGAATTTTTTCAGTGTTTTGTATTTCAAGGTTATTCCTTTTGCCTTTACTTTGTGGATTGGCTTTTTGTTACCTGTCTGCCGGACCAGCTGCATTTTTGTTCTATAAGTTTTTCTGTTATTGAATCATTGCACTCTACCTGCTGCCTCCTCATCCTTTTCTGCGTTTTGGTCTATTGTTGTTTTCCCACTCTCAGGGCACTTGACATTGCAAGTGTCAGACTATCCCCACATAGCAGCCTCACAAGCCAAGCGCAACCAAGGATTTCTTTTTTTTTTTATGTCATGCATTAATGTAGCATTAAATTAATTTCTAAGTAACTCAGCACTACTAAAACCACACTTTCTTTTCTGTTGCCAGCAGGTGGGGCTTTTCCCCACTTGCCCCAAATGACCCACTGCCTCTAAATGTACTTAATGTTACTACTGCTGTAACCCCTGCTACAGGCCTGAGTTACCACAGCACTCCAATGCCTGTGCTTAGAATCATCGCTGCTGCCTCTTCACTTGTGCCAAATGTCAAAATACAGTTTTATCTTTCAAAATGGTAAAAGGATTGGAAAGGAGTCGAAACAAAAAATGCCATCATACTTGAAACACTTCAAACAAAAATCTAAACTGTTCTGACAGAATATTACCTAATAAGTGAAGAGGGGGGAGAGACATCTTTTCATTAGAGGTTGCTTTATGGCATAATGGAGCTTTTCAGAAAAGAACTGGCACCTGTTGGGCTCGATAGCCTTTTTCGATCAGCGTTTTCAAAAGCAAATGTGACAAAGTACCCTCATTTAAAAATCAGTGCAACTTTGAATTGGTACAAATACACTGCTTTCGCTTCATGTGTTTGCATTCTTAGCGCAAGGACTGCAGATGAATGAAAGTCATGTCCGGGGGCACTACCCTTAAAGAAACGCTTGCAAAGAAGCTCTTTGTCTGTTGTGTCAAATAGCTTGACCTCAATTAACATGTCTGAAAGCAACTTCACTTACATGAATTTTAATGATTCAATCAGACACCAACTCTTACACCGAGCTCACTTGTATGCAATTATGAGCCAGTGTGGGTTGAACAGAAGCAAACATTCAGACTGTGATGTTGAGAAAGGAACAGAGATAGAAATAATGGCTCTGTGATGTAGACCCGAGCACCATTAGAAAGCAGCATTAATTCCCAGTAGCATCTGCAGGCCCAGCTGTATGTTCAGACCGCTGAGAACTTCAACCCTTTATCAATATGACTACAAAATGTGAGCGTATATATGTGTGTGTGTGTGTGTGTGTGTGTGTGTGTGTGTGTGTGTGTGTGTGAGCATGTCTAGAGGAGTTTTCAGCGAGCCGGTAATGAATGTCTCTCTGGTGGATCAGCGTGTAAACACTGGAGAAGAGTGAACTCTGGCAACAGCCATTCCCATTTGGCTCAATTAGGCCCGAAACTGAGACAATCAATGGTGCTGGCCTTTCTACCGGCCCGCCTGTTGGCAACGGCGCCGCACTCAGTAAAACAAAATGGGAATAATCAAAGTCCATAATTAGTTGGCCTGAGAGGGTGCAGGAGTACGTTTTCACTCAGCTATAACCAGGCGACAGCGCGGTGACTGTGGCGGCGCATAGAGATGAATGCACACAGCCTCGAGGAAAAAAGGACAAAACAAAACGCAGTGTGAGCTCTGTGCTATATAGCTATCCCACTGCTGCACTGAGAGGAAGCCCTACACTACACACAAGCAATGGCCCAAAACTCTGCTTGGCGGCAAATGAAACACCAAGGGAGATGTTGGAATATGATGAAAAAGTAACAGTGGCGATTTTTTTGATCAGCAGGATCACTCAGTTGGGCAAAGGGACATATATAACAATCTGGGAAGGAAAGAGAGAGACAGAGAGCAAGAGAGAGAGTCAAGATAAAGATGAGATGTAAAAGGGAAAATATATATATATGTAGCAAGGGCGTCCTTTAAAGTGGTGGTCTGGGGATTTGACAGCTAACTGCGGAAGGAATGTGGAGGGAATGTTGGGAAAGTGGCCCAGATTCTCAGGGAGCATATCTGAAAGGTCTGGACAAGGATGTGAGTCTGCTGGATGGTGACCTGCAGAAAGATCCAGAACTGGAGAGAAATAATAGCAGTGCTGTAATACTGCTCCGCAAGCTGCAACCTCTATAGACTAACTCATTTTATTATAAATAATGTCCATCATTTGCTGTAAAACAAAGGTAAACTGACCAATATCCAGACCATGGTGTCTGACTTGTAGCTCCTTTGTTGTAAAGTGCCACATAAGAAATTTGATGTTTTCAATTTGGTAGGAATAAAACAATAATGATTATTAAATAATTAAATCAGCAATAGCATGAGTAACTTGGTGGTCAACATGTTTTGTTTTTTTCATTTTCAGAGGCAAACTCTTGTGATAACGATGGTCCACTTTTTGGGGTTCTGGCAAAATCTTGAAAATACTCTTGCGAGACCCAACGACCTATCCTAACCATAACCATTCGAGGTCAATGACTAACCTTGCAACATATTCTCATGCTTATGAAAAAGTTATTACTCCTTTTTCGTTAATTTTCCTATGAATGTCCAGCAATACGTGTCAATTTCCGCTCGTTAGCTGCATACAGTCTTTTCAAAATAAACTTCCATCTTCACAGGAAACAACTTCCTTAGGTTTAGATATTAAAATGCCTTAGTTAAGTTTAGGAAAAGATCGACTTGGGTAGGATGAGGCAACACAACTACTTAATTAGGTTTCGGAAAAGATTGTGGTTTGGCTTAAAATAATTATGGAAGTGGCATTACTTAAGTACGTAAGTTACATGAAAAATAAATCAACGCTAACTTCTGGTTTCACACCGGACACGAACGCCGGTCTCCTGAGCGAAAGTCCGGTAATTTTAGACCCACCCATCCACCCTGACCTCCTCCCTACGCAGCGTTTGCCTTAACCTTAACCATCTCGTGTGTGTTTCACAATTTGCATGTTACCTTCTAGACACAACCACTTTCTGGACACAATACTGGAATGACAGGTGACAAATTCAGTGTGAAGCACCACAGTAATGAGCCATTAGTACTAAAGATGGAGACCAAACTAACTCTTCCTCACCGTCATTAAATTGAATATCAATAACAATCAATCAGCTGCACTGGTTGACATTCGATATATAGCTAAATGGAATGCAAAAGAAAACAAAGCAAGACACGGTCAAACAGATCCAACCTATCAATGACATCATGTTGAATGGTCTACAGTGACATTTACAAACATGTTCGATTTTCAGCATAAAAAAAAATCATATTTGCATGAATGTTATCAGTATCATTTATATGCTATTATGACCTAAATTTGGTCTTAACAAATAGTTTCCAAATTTATTCCAATCTGAGTTTTTGCCCTGCCATAATCCATTTTTTATTATTATTTTGTCCTCATTCAGGTTGGTGTTGAACTTTGCAACTTCCTGTAAATCACTGTCAGCAAAATGCTTGTTGGGCACATTCAAGCGGACGATGGCACCAGGTAAAGCAGTGACTATTGGACTGTGTTGCTACAGTGGGAATGATGCGAGGGGGAAGGTGACACTGGCACAGGCCGGGGTCGCGCTGCCCCTGGTATTCTCACAGAAGGTGGCCGGCCTAATGATGAGGAAGATTGCTTCTGTGTAAATGGCTGCCAAGTTGAAGTTGGATAGGGGTGAGGTGTGTGAGTGTGTGTGTGTGTGTGTGTATGTGTATACTTCAGGGGGTTGTTAGATGCCTTGGTATCTGGCCCCAAATCAGACGGATAGATTGGCAGACGATAGCCGTCCAATGAATCCATGCACTCCCACACATTCACACAACGGGCATGCAATTATGTGCACGCAAGTCTGCACACACACGCTCTAAGTAGATTTTATTTATACAATTTGCAAATAATTGGAAAGTATTGCAAAGTGGACATATGGATGCATTTACATTTTTATTCTCAATACTTTTATTTATTTATGTGTAAGATGTTCAGATATTTTGAATTAAATAAGTGAGGGAAGTTGTCAAATCGTGTGCTGCCCCATTAGACTTCACTTAGACCCAACTGGCTATTATTTCTTTCATAGCACTAACAGTGTGGTAAACTGAGAGGTCAGCCAAAGGGTTCAGCGAACCTGGAAACTTACTGATTCAGGAATTTCTCAACATCAACTCAAGGGTAGTTGCTGGCAGACCAGTTTCACAAAATTTATAAATTGAGCTCAAACTCTGAGACAATGTGTTGTGTAGACATAAATTATGTGAAAATTGTGTTTCTCCACTAGAAGATCGGGTGATGAATTGGAAACCTTTTGACAGTGCTAAGCAGCCAATACAACTGTGTTTTTTGTCATGTCAAAACTTCAGTCTACAGCTTTGGTTAAATGAATGCTACTGTCGGCATGTTAACATGCTCACAATGACAACGCTGACATACTGATGTTAAGAAGGTGTAATCTTTTACATGTTCACCATCTTAGTTTAGCATTTTAGCATGCTAACGCTAATACTAAAAACAATGTATAGCTGAGGCGGATGTGAATCTCAATAGATTTTTTAGGCATTTGGCCAAAAAAAAAAAGTATTGATCAAATTTAAATTTTGACTTGGTGACCTCATGATCCGATACTGAAGCCTGCACCCTGTGTGACTTGACAGCAGACGGGAAAATGACAAGCTGAAGTAAGGGACTGTATCAAAAGTGCCAAGAGAGCTTTTCAGATTTTGTCGATAGCTTTTTGTTTTTTTTACAGATACTTCAAACCAACTTTATTTTCATCACAGATACAGATAGCTTTCCTTCACCCCAATTAAATAATCCATTCATAGCCAGTATTCAATTAAACCTTCAAACATATAATAACCATGTCAAGAGTAAGATATCAATAGCAAAGCACAGATTATTAAAGGGCCTTGTTAATGTACCCTAGATGTGCTACATTATCAGAGGGTCCTGTTCCTACATTGATCTGACATTTCAACAAATAACTAGGCTGTTGAATTGCTTTCATTTGTTAAAGATTGTAATAACTTGTGTGTGCTCTACAGTTTAAAACACAGCTTTTGGCTACAGGTCTCCTGGGAGTTGCATTACAACCCACTACTTTCATTAACAATCATTTAGCTGTTAATAATAGCTCAGAGCTGGTTCAGTAAAGGATATACTGTATACATGTATACATAATATTGTATCCCAGAATTTATTACAGATGTGAGAATTTTAATTTCAGTGCTATTGTGTGTAAATAATATGTGTGCTTTAAATTAAAGCTTAAGTAGGAGAGATTGGAGCAAATATGATTAAAAAAAACTATTTTTATAAAACGGTCGCTATATCGTGACAGTAGTACATGAAACAGGTAACCTGAAAAAAATCATGTGCCTCTGTGTCCTCCAGTGCTCCTAATGGCATCTGCAAGTATTCACAGACCGTAGGAAAACAAGCAGTAAGAGCTGATCTGAGGTCTGCTGTCCATCTGCTGTCCATGAGAGCCGGCTGTCAATCACTTGCGAACTCCGACCAAACGGTCAAACTAGGCAGCGATGATCAAATATGAATCAATATTCTGTTACTGTAATGCCCATTTCTCTCCTCAAATGTTTTCAGAATCATCTTGTAGTGTACGGTTTAGCTGTAAAATGAGAAAGTTTGTGACGCGACCGCCATTGTGAAATCTGGTGAAGGAACGCCAAGTTCCGGTCACATGACCGGAGCACAGCCAATAGGAACGCTCTCTCAATGAAATGACCTGTGATTGGTCAAAGTCTCCCGTCACGGGCTAGATTTTTTAAAGTCTGAAAACAGAGCCATGATGAGGAGCAGAAGTCTAGTTTTCTCTCAGAACACTTGAATTACAATATGCTGAAATATATATGCTGAGATCAAAGTGGAAGAGGTTCCTACTGTCCATATTTTTGCATAAATATTTAACAATCATTGAGCATAACTCCCATTGCTCAGTGATTGCAACATTTTTACAGGCAAACAAATAGAGAAAAATAACTAGTCAGCAATCAGTAATTTTGCATTACCTTTATTACAGATAATCGAAGCATGTGGGGGTCATATATTCTGTTGTCTGAACATTTGAAATAATATGGTGAAAGAAAGTGAAATATTCAGTATTGATCCCATACGTTACAGCAACCTTTGATTAATTACAGAAAAATGAAACAGAAAAAGTGGGAAATTGTTGCATTTAGCATCAGCATTGTTATTAACAGCCGTAGAGCGCGTTGATCCTCTCGATGTCCCAGTAGGACATGCCCTGCCTCTGGCCGATCTGGACATTGGGGTCGGGGATGGGGGTGATGGAGTCCTTCCCGTACTGGATGGAGAAGGCTGTTCTTCCATAGTGCATGATGGAGGAGTAGTCGTAGGGAGTGTTCAGGTTGTTGGTGGCCTGCTTGTAGAAGTTGAAGGCCTTCTGCGGGTTGATGTTCCCCCAGTTGATCCTGACGTAGTTGTCGCGGTCGCTCCTGGTCTGTTCGTGCTGGAAGCCCAGAGCGTGGTTGATCTCGTGCTGGATGATGCCGTGGTAGAGGCAGCCCTGCCTGTTGAGAGAGAGCACCTGACTGCCTCCCGTTCTGCCCAGAGAGGAGAAACATCCGGCTCTGTTCTCGATGCTGATGTAGTCGTACTCGTTCTGACGGGGGACGAAGCGGAGGCAGGTCTTGCTGTGGAAGGCCTCCATCGCGTGGTCGATCTTCTGCCTCTCCCAGCTGGTGAACTCGCTGCTCACGGTGAACGGGATCATCACCAAGCCGTTGGAGGATTTCCTCCACAGGCAGTTCTGGGACCAGCACATCATGGCGTTTCTGGTTCTGGGAACCAGGAGGTCTCCTTCCAGCAGGAGCTCATCGGTGCCGTTGTTGGATGTCAGAATCTTGGTGGTGATGTCGACGGTGTCTGGGACTTCTTCTTCTTCGCCTCCTTCGTCCTGGAGAGGAAGAGCCTGAGAGAGGCCGAGCAGGAGCAGCAGCAGCAGGCTGGCAGAGGGAGTCATCTTCAGGGTCGGTCTGGAGGCTGTGGAGCTCCTGTGGAGGGCTGCTGTGGAGAGACTCCTTGAGGCTTGATGTCTGACTCCATTCAGTCCAGGGTCTTTATACTCTCCTCTACAGGTGTGTCTGCAGGAGGATTATGGGTTGGGATCTACACTGCTAGGCCTGAACATACCTCTGATGGGAGGACTCCACAGACAAACCTACTTTTTAAACATTGTTTGTTATCTCTGGTCATTAGATGGATGAACGCTGCTTTACTAGGCTGGATTTGTTAAGCTAAATACTTTACATGGTCTTCAGCCAATAAGACCTCACATTAGAGTTTCTTAAACAGACTAATGTATGTATATGTTCCTTTGAAATTTCCTTTTTGATATTTGTTCCACAATTCTTTTTTTTAATATATATTAGCTTTTTCCCCACACTGATCTGTCACTGGATTGACACAATTTGCCACAAACGTCACACCAATTCTTCTAAGGGTCATAACTCAGTCCTCATATCTACAATGCTACAACCAAGATGATTCCCTTTGTACAGTGGCGGCAGGATATCTGTCAAATGAGTATGAACGTTCATACATCTATCATTTAGAATAATGGAAAAAATGTGATCCTCACAACTTCAGCTCTTGGCTCATGTTAGCATGCTAACATTTACTAATTAGTAGGCTAATAAACGCAGCTGTGGCTGATGGGAATGTCATTAGTTTTTAAGATACAATATTACAATAGATGAAAAGTCAGAGGATCACCAAGGTTATTACAGTTCATCCTGAGGGGGACATAAATGACTATACCAAATGTCACATCCAGTAGTTGTGGAGACATTTTATTCAAAATCACAGATGTCAACCTCATGGTGGCGCTAGGTCAAATGATCACCAAAATCTGTAGGATACATGGGAGCAATGAATGTCTGTAAAAATTGGATGACAGCTGTTGAAATATTTCAGTCTGGCAGTATTTCTTGCTGCTGCCTTTTTGTAGTTGTTTTTGTCCTTTCACAATAAAATAAAAAAAAAAAAACACATTTTTTTTTTTGCACTATTAACATTTTTAGAAATGATTCTCTTTTCATGAAATCTCATGAGACCAGAAAGCTTTGTCGACAATATAGATTTACTGCAGCTCTGGCAACACTTTTGTCATCAGATTCCAGCTGAGATAAACATTTCTGTTTGTGCTAAGAGATCAATCCTACAGCAACTTTAAGGTTTCAGGTTGCCGCCTGCTTCCCCCCTGAGGGCATTATCGCCTCAGAGCACCATCTGCTATATATATATATATATATATATATATATATATATATACATACAGTATATACCTGTACATATCCCAAAAGCAAAAGCAAGCTCTTATGACATAGTCCTATGGCCATCTCTTCCTTTTTTATCACTGAATAGTTTCATTACCCCAGTGTCAGTGAGTAGAGCTGTAAAAGAAGTTGGCCTGCTTTTTTTTCTTATCGTGATAGTTTCAGCTTTTGCTTTACAGCCTTCCTCATAAGCATTAAAAGTTGAGGTATGATGTGCAGGAAATGACATGAGCATCCCAAGCGTGAGGTTGTTGGGGTAGACCAATTTATTCTTGTTTAATGTCCACTGAGCCTGGTTCCAGCTTTATTTGTATCTCCTTCATCCAGCTGTGGTAAATTTCACTCTCAAATGTGACACTTTTGACCTCTCGCAGTCCAATCTGGTTCACTTTTGCAATAATCTGAGATTGAGCCTGCAATAACAGATATTTCGTTGACAACTTGGGGGAAGCGGAAACAAGTTGTGAACACGTCATCTTTTAAGTCGATGGCGAACTTGTTAGCAAACAGTTGATTATTTAAACATCCAACAGATACAGGGTAACGATTTGGCGAACGTGAGTCCAATATCCACTCTCATTTAGCTCTGCTTTTGGTCTCTACCAACTCCTGAGGGAAATATCTTGCGCTTTAGCTGCTATATGCTCCACTATGTTGACCAGCTAGTCACTAACCGGGTCAGTCCGCTTTTTGGTGCTGAGCAGGTAGTGTACAGTGGGTTTGTAGAGATTTTTCGCTGAAAAAAGCTGCCTCCTGCAGCCGAAAACGACTCTATGAGAGCTGTGAAGTCGTGGGCCGGACAGCTAAACAATGAGCTGAAACTCACTATAAAGCTCTGTAAAGCCGTAGGTATATCACTACAGACAACCCACATCGTTTTCACATCATCATTTGAAAAAATTGTAGGCCTATTGTAAAACTATTGGTAATAGCCAATTAAAGTTAGCTTGTTGTTTTTTACCCAAGTGAGTGTACTGTCAGCACAATATAAATCACTTAATGCACAAACATAATTAAGTACGTATTTTAAATTTATGCACTGGGATCACTGCCTGTTTATGTTTTCAAATATACCCATGCCCAAATGGAATACTAACACGCGGAGCCCAAATGGAAAGACACACATGTGTCTGCTGTGCTGCGTTACAAAGGTGCTGAAAGCAGAGGGCTGCTGAAATCAAAGTAGACCAGCCTTGCATCCCAAGCATGGATCTTTGGGGATAATAGACACACTGAATGCAGAGCTGCTAGCAATAAGGCGCTGCGCCGCATGAATAGAAATGTGAAATGAGTGTGCTCCACGGCCCAATCATAAAGAGGCCTCCGTGTGCGCGGCTGTCGTTTCAGTGGGAATTGAAAAAAACTGATAATGTGAGATAATGTTGAAAGACAGAGGTACTTTCTGCCAGTTCTAGCAGTGAAATAACACAAACACAACACAATGTAAAACCACGCTGATGTGTGAATTTGCCTTGACCTTGCCGCCCGTGTCTCTGCTTTTATGAGAGGACCAGACAGATAAAGGATGTTGTTTTCCATGCCGTCACGTTTCCTTGTCTCCCCATTGGCATGAATAATAAAGGCCATTCACCTTGTTTATCTTTCAATTCAATATTTACTTCTTGTCAGATGCATTTGGGGGCTTTTCATCATCACTGTTCTCAAAGCGCAACGTTTTTCTCTATGGTATTCGTCCTCCCTGTTAATGTTTGATGAACACCACAATAAAGGGTTGGAGGGGATGGGGGGGGAAGGGGGGTGATGGGGGGGCTCTACCTGTGCCAAAGTTGTTTTTTTCCTCCCTCTCTATTGATGTTTATAGCATCTTCCCCAACGTCACGCTTCCTCCCCAGGGATTCCTCCCCTTCCCGGGACTCCCCTTTTCTTTCCCTCAAGGTAAATTTGGGCTAGATTGAATTAGGCAAGGGAAAGTAGGTCACTGGCTTTGATCAGTCTATTGCATTGTTAGTGTGAAGGTTAAACCTGCCGCTGGTACATTCCCACCAGCAGCCACAGCGGGCCATGCGTTACCTCTCTTCCTCCTCTTCCTGTTTATTTCCTCCTCTTTACTTTGCTATGTAAAATGTTTTCTCCACTATGTATTTTACACACACATGCAGAAAGACAATTGCACAGATGTGTGTTTTGTTGAATATTTAAACAATATATATAAATGAAGCCCACCAAAAATGTATTTCCACTAGGGCTGTCAATCAATTAAAATATTTAATTGCATGATTGTCCATAGTTAATCCTGATTAATTGCAAATTAATCGCACATTTTTTAATCCGTTCAAAATGTACCTTAAAGGGAAATTTGACAAGTATTTAATACTCTTATCAACATGGGAGTGGGCAAATATGCTGCTTTATGGAAATGTATGTATATATTAATTAATTGAAATCAATTAACAACACAAAACATAACCATAGATCTCATTTTCATTCACATATCGACCCCTTTGAAAATGGCCATGCCAGTTTTTCCTCGCCAAAATTTAGCGTAAGTTTGGAGCGTTATTTAACTTCCTTCCCGAAAAAGTTGTCATGTTTGGTACCAATGGATTAAGTTTTCTAGTTTGATATGATACCAGTGTCTTCACTCTGGCTTTAAAACTGAGCCCACTACAACCTCTGAAAGCATTGATTGCGTTAATGCGTTAAAGAAATAAGTGCGGTTAAAACAAATTTGTGTTAACGCATTATTATGACGTTAACTTTGACAGCCCTAATTTCCACATGTAGATGATATTCATACATAACATACTTTTAATCCAATATATTTTGACATCTATATGTTATAAAGATTTAGTGTTTTACAGCATAGCACCACTTAAAGGGACTCTATGTAAGAATCAGAAATTGCTTGTTAACAGCGACACCTGTGGCCGTTAAGTCAACGAAAGTCAGAGTCCTGTTGCTCGCGTTCGCGCTTGTACTCGCTCTACATAGACATGAACGAGCATCGGTCAAAACACTGAGGCGACACACGTCAGCTAAAACACAATATCACTCTATATTTCACCTGCTTGGCAGTAATGTTAGCTGACCAAACGAAGGTCTCTCCATGAATCACTGCTGATCCTTGTGTTGGCTTTTCCTGCCTCAGCCTCCAGACCGTGGTCGGAGGGAACAGGGGAGACACCGGAGTTTGGGTCGGAGACGATAACGTAACTCTTCTGCAGTGTGTAGTGTGCGGGCATGCACGTGAGAGGTGGAGCGAGAGAGCGAGTGAGAACGAGCGCGGTGTGTGAGTGAAGGCAAGCAGGCAGGCAGCGGAGCAGAGTACAGGATCGACTCCGGCCCTGGAGACCAAAGCTACGCTCTCCCCTGTGTCTTCTGACCACGGTCGGGAGACTGAAGCAGGAAGAGTTGACACTGTTTTGCAAGACGGGCTTCACTAGATATAACTTTGCGGTTTTGGTGCTTCCGTGTAGTTTGTGCTGGGAGTCTGAGTCTGAACAGTGTAGCCACACGCGACCGCGCACGGGACACCGACCCGCTATGATTTATACGTGTAAGAAGTTACAAACAGTACCTTTAATTAACAGAGGAAAAAGACTATTTAATGTCAAAGCGGGAAAGAAATATCTACAAATTTATCTTAATTAAGTGCAATTATAAACAAAAAAGCACCCATTTAATTTATTTGTCACATAAGTTAAATGGAGATTGCATGTGTGTGATCGTGGTGTCACAAGTGATTTTGGCTTAAATGCCTGAAGACAAGGGAGCATTCCAAACAAATCGACGCCATTGTTGTTGGAAAAGTACCAATCAGGGGAAGGACACGAGCATTTTCGAGGCAATGAATGTAGAACAGTAAGGTCAGACATAAAATAATCAGGTGAACAAATGGCACCGCTGTAAATCTGCCTAGAGCAGGCCATTAGTGTGAGAAGGGAAGTATTGAGGAAGACCACCAATAGGCCTGTGGCATCTCTGAAGGAGCTACAGAGTTACACACATAATACAACAACTGTTGCGATAGTGATTCACCAGTCACAGTTAGCAGCTGAAAACAAGACAAGCTATTCGTTTTTGAGTTTGTCATTGACTAAAACTGTTGGATACGTTGGCGCAAGAAGAACAATGCAGTCACCAAAATCATTAAAATGCATCCTGATGAGGACCATGAATGTGTACTGCTTCTCGAGTAAATCCTCACAACGGGTTGCTGCACTGTTTCTTTCAATGGCTGTGTCTAAAATCCCTCTCTCACTATTCCCTGAATAATAAACTACTCACTCTACAGTAAGTCGTACATTGACATTTCAGACACCTATCATCATTTTGAACCTTTCCCTCAGTTTCGTTCCATTGTGGGACTTTTAAAGGGCAATATATAGGTCATATATTTTACACTTTGAAAATCAAATAAAAAAAGTCAGAAGGCAAATATAGTACATTATGTAGAAAATAGGGAGTGATTGTGTTATTTTCAGTGCAATATGTTGGACAATACCGTCATTTTCTATAGCTGCTATGTGACATCTGAGCAGAAGAATAACACTGTAGCTGAATGAAACCACAGCTAAATGGTTATTGTTAGTTCTGACCATCGACCCTTTACACACATAAGACCACGTCTCCTCCTTTTAGCGTCAACACAGTCATGAAGAAGAGGGCGGGTGGTGGGGGGGCTGGGAGCAGCCGCTCCATAGACATGTTGCACACAATTAGCCAGCTGCAGAGGGACCGTATGGCTGTCATGTCTCCTGTTGTTCCGAGGTGAAGACGAGGCTGTTTCTGAAGGCAGAGTGCCTAGTAAACAGAGGTACCCCCCCACCACACACACACACATATCCTTCATCCACACGCACACACACCCCTCGAGGAGCCCCGCTCTGTTTAGCACGTTCAAAAGCCAAGACTGCAGCCCTTAAAGCTAAGCAGTCATTGGCCGGCCCCTTTACTGTCCTGGTGTCGAGCCCGTGTCACATTTACAGTGTGGTGGCACTGGGCTGGAATGGCCTACCAGCTAATTGGGTGAGATAGCAGCTTTATATCATTTGGCCCATGGCGGCTCAATCTCTCCATGCTTCTGTCCTCCATATGGAAATAACTGTAGACACTATTATAAATATTGGGAGGCTACTTATGTATTGTATATTGCAGCTACAATAAACTAAACCATGCAATGCCTCCAGAACATATTATATTACCTTGGCTGTGTCTGAAATCACTCCCTACTTGATATCTTTGCACTATACAGTATTTACTTTGCACTATTTTATTTGAGTGTCTGTTGACAATATTATGCCATTTAAAATTCACTAAATAGAAAGAAAAAAAATGTGTAGTTTCAATAGCATACTGCATATATATATATTTATATATATATATATATATATATATCCCTCATAAATTGCTATATTAACAGAGATTAAAAAAACAGCATAATTCAGACACCTTATGTATTATTTACATTTGAAATAGTTTTTCTTCCAAAAGAAGAACAATGAAATGATTAAAACTGTTAATTCCAGCTTCCATTCAAGCTGCACTTGACACTGAAACAGGAACCTGTTCCTATTGAACTGTTGCTCAGAGGTTTTGTCTCTTTCTGCCCTTTCATTTGCCAGTCTGGTTGAACCATTGTACAGTGTTTTGTACAAAACAAACCATTCATACAAAGTAGCATCTATTTGTAAAGAGGACTTTCTACAACCTCAAAGCATGAAAGACCATTAAAAAATAGAGAGTAGTCCTCTCAGCCATCTGACTGTAATCAAGCTTTTGTGGCAGAAGAATCCAACTTTTTAATGGTTGTGTATACTTTATACTGTGGGTTTTATTTCCATTCAGAGTTGGAGAGCAGATGGTGCTCTGAGTCAATAATGCCATCATATCACTGAGGATGCTCAGGTCTGTACAGGGGGAAGCAGGCTGACCTTAAACCAACTGTACTAAAAAAAACCTTAGTAGCCTAATGCTATGCCTGTTATATAAATCACACTTATGTGACAGTACACCTGTCAGTGTCTGAATTTCAGTTTAGTATCCAATAATAAAGTATTCATCTGCACTGAACATCAATGTGACTTAACTTTCATTTGACCGCTCAAGAAAAAAAAAATACAGTTTTACCGATGCAAATGTCAAAAAAGAAACTAATATGGCTACTTTTGAATAGACATGTTTTTAGCATATAGCGTTTAGCATGTTAGCATGCTCACATGCCAGTATTTTGCAGTGCCATGAATGTATGTACCAAATGCCATGGCAACTCATCCAATTGTTTCAACATAGTTCATTCTGGATCAAAGTGATGGCCCGACAGATGGTTGGTTCAGCTGTCATCACTAAAGTCGTGCTCCTAGGGAAGCTAAACATATGGAATTATTTATAGAGATGGTTTCGTGACCAAACTCTGCAACCTTGACCAGATAAGGTCAAAAAGGTCAGGGCTTAGACAAATAAGCCACAGATGAGAGATGTTGTTGCAACTACTGCAGTCCTTCATGGTGAATACTGTGTCTATTTTGAACTGGATACCATCTATACCAAGACGCATCAAGCACTGGCAGGGAGTTTTGTCATAGATCAGGGAAACCACTCAGAAAAGATAGAACAAAAAATGGAAAACAAAGGCCATATCTTGTAAAGAATCTGCCAAAAAACATAGTTTTAGGGAATAATTCATGTCCGGGTCCGTAACCTTAATCGCACAACTGAATCTACACTCGAATGGCTTCTGACAACGAATATGAAAAGTCCTTGAGTCACCCGGCCAGAACTCAGAGTTAAATCCCTTTGAAAATCTCCGGAATAACTTAAAGACAGACCGTCACATATGCTCCTTATCAAACTTGAGTAAGCTCGAGCACATCTGCATCTTAAGATGCAGAAAATCACAAATTTCTTATGTGCAGAGTTGGTGCAGATACTGATACCCACGAGGAGTAGAAGCTGGAAATCACTGCCAACGTTGCTTCAACAAAATATGGACTTGGGGCTTGGACAACATCATCTATATAAAGTATTTCTGTAATGTTTTTTTTCAACAAGTACAAATAAGTTTTTCAGATACTTTTTGTAGAAATTCAGACAGTAAAATCTAAACTAAACATTATCTGGCGAGATTACAGGTTATTATAACAGTGATAAAGGATATAAAAAGTAACCGTAAAGTCTCCATAGGCACAGATTGTTCCATACAATTAGAAAATCTATAATGATTTTCATCCCGGCTTAGTTAAAACTGGAACAGACATGTGAATGCCATTGTTTTCCTCTACATATGCATTTGTATAGACATGGAATTTGTAATGGTTTCCTCTAAATGCTGCCAAAGTGGTTCTTATTATCCCACGAATAAATGCAGCCTAACATAAATCTCTAACCCTCTCTCTCTCTCTCTCTCTCTCTCTCTGTCTTCCATCCCTTAGTTGAGATGTCAGTGCTATCTCCAAAGTGACTGTGAAGAAGCAATATGTGGTGTGACAGCCAGCCTGGGTCACAGCCTCCCATTTCAGCAAATGGGCATGACTTATTTGCAGGGTTGGGGGCTGTGGGGTGTGGAGCGATATTGACAGGATCATTTGCATGTCTGCCAAGTCGCGGGCAGGAGTGTTGCTGAAGGGGAGCTACAAGGGAATAGATGGGATGTGATGGCTTCTATAATCTTCCCCCGGCCCTATTGGTCGGAGGTGCCGTGCAAAATGATCATCCGCTGGCTGCGGCTGGAGCGAGTGACGACTTGGACAAGCTCCGACGTGATGTCACTGTCAACCCAGGCAGAACTATTTTTTCTCCCATGTTAACTCATTATCTGTTTTTGTGGAAGATTGGCAGGATTCATCAATCACAAAAACAATAAACATTGCATTTTCATCAAGTTATTCTTGATTTCAGCTTTTGTTGCCACATACAACCCCTAAACCATTGTTTGCCAATAAAAATAACAAAGGAAGTACCGCCCGCATGTAGCATACATAATTTCTTTTTATTTGGCACGGAGAGTATGAGAGCTCAAAGTGTTTGCCAGACAAGAAAAAATGAGTTGTTATGTGTGACATAAAGGTGCTGTTATAAATTGGAAGCTGCGGTTTGGTTTATAACCAGATCAGATAAGTATGACTGTACATAAATTTATATCACATTATTTTCCCTTTGTTGCTACTTAAAGTCCTATCAAATCCATGGTTGTCATTTCTGTTACACTTTTAAAGCAACTTATTATTTCTGTGACATGTTATTTTTGTATCCTACTGCACAGGGCTTTCTGTGTTAACCTCTGACAGATAATTTATTATTTTGTGCATTTTCAACTAGGATTGCTATAGTTTTTAGCTCTGAAAGAGTATAGAAATCCATCTGTATTTGAACGGAAATAAACCTTGATTTAGTGCTGCATGAGTGCCACAAAGAATTCATATCACAGCCTATCTGAGGTGACACTGCTTACAAATGCTAAAGATAAACATGATATTTACTGGGGAACTTTTGCGGCATCGTCATATTGGCTTTTATCTACAGGCACTTGAGTGCTGATGGAAAGAGCCGGCGTAAATACTGAGGACATTCTGAGTACTTCCAGGAAACAGAAGATGCTCCTCAAGAGCTCTTTCAGCACATAGAGTGCCAGCCCTGACCAGTTGAAAGGTCAAGTGCCACAGCGAATGAAGGGTGAAAGCCACGTTCACCATCAACACCTCTGTGTGTGTTTTGGCTCTTTACACTCTACAGGACACACAGCCAAAGGCTAGCCAGCCTTTTAATGGTTAATCAATAGAGCCAAGAGTCCCTCGACTATGTGTCTCGATATTTGGGGGCTGAACCAAAATAATAAGCCCGCATCTATCTGCAGAGCCTGACAAGGAAAAGTCGATACTTTTGTGCTCGGGTTCCAGATTGATGGCAGCTGACCAGCAGTTAGGTGGTGGGCTTTTTGGGGCAAAACAGAAAGAGGCAAAAAAGAAAGAAAAGGACATAAAAGACCAGGACAAAAAGAGATGTTAAGGTGATCAGCTCGCCTTATAAAGAGCTCAGAGTCTCTGGAGTGCGATATGTGGCAGATAGATCATATCACACTGCGAAAAACAAAGTGGCCCCTTTACAATCCCTCCTTCTGCTCTGCTTTTTGCTCCATCTTCTCTTTTTTTTTTCTATAATACTGCAGGTTTATCCTCCTTATCTCTCACCTTTCTATATTTATCTGTATAGGGCTCCAGTTCCTTTAATGGAGGTCACCTGCTTATCCACAGTGGAGCATCTTTTAAAGGGAAAGCTGCAGCTGGCTGTGTCTATTGGCTTATATAGGCTTAAAATTCCCCTTGTACTTTTTGTGTAAGGAAATATAATATATAATGATATTCTACAGCTATTGTGCACATTTTCACTTTTTTCAAAAGGTGATAAATAAAACAATTTTAGATATATTTGAGTAAACAGGGTCTAAGCTTCGGGACTCTGAGTGGGTGTTTCCCATGGCAGAGGTTGGCTGACATCGAGAGTTAGCATCGCTAGGAGAAGCCTGCCAACTTCCTTGGTACGCTAGGAGCATGTCAGCTTTGCATAGCCTACAAACATTAACACAAGATGTTTACAACGAAAAGCCCACATAGCAACGGGTATGTTCAGTTCACGATACTACAGGGGCATAGGTTTCGTTTCAACATATCAAACAAATATCAAGGGGGGCGTCCTCCCCCAGGAATTTTTGAACGTCAAACACATTTCCTGCATCCTGGTGCATTTTTATGCATCAATTTAGTGATGGTAATGTCTTATCTATGTAAAGAAAAATAAAATTCAGGCGCCATGAAGTGCAGCTCACAGCTGCTTCCCTCAGATTTTCAGGGGGGAGCATCATGGAGGAGGAAGACAGTCCCAAACAGAGCAAAGGTGTCTATAAGGGAGGGGGACGCAGAGACAGCGACAGAGCTACAGGTCAAATATTCATGTTAAAAGTATGTTAACATTTTAAGTGTTTTTTAGTATGTAAAATAATACATTTTTATCGCTTTCATACTTTTGGAGATACATCAAAAATAAAATGTTAACCCCCCCTTTTTTACGACATACAATACTATGACTTCTATAAGACTTTTTTTCGACATACTACACTGACTTTTTTATGACTTTTTTGACAAGCTATAGTATAGTGTGTCAAAAAAAGTAAAAAAGGTAATAGTTTCGTATGTCAAAAAAATTGATAAAAAAGACTTTTTCATAAAAAAGACTTTTTTCGACAAACTATCCCTTGACTTTTTAGAATTTTTTTTTTTCATACTATACCATGCCTTTTTTATGACTTTTTTCGACACACTGTGACTGTTTTATGACTTTTTTTCGGCATACTATACTATGACTTTTTTTGACATACTGTATTATGACATTTTTTTGTTTTTTTGGCAAATTATACTATGACATTTTTCGACGTACAATATCATGAATTTTTTGACTTTTTTTGACATGTTATAGTATGACTTTTTTAGAACTTTATTCGACATACTATACCGTGACTTTTTTGACTTTTCGACATATTATACAATGACTTTTTTTTAAAATACTATACCATGACTTCTGTGACTTCTTTCGACATACTACACTATGACTTTTTAAACATACAATACTGTGACTTTTTTAAACATACTATACTATGACTTTTTCATGACTTTTTTCGACATAATGCATTATGACCTTTTTTACTTTTTTTGACACACTATACTATGACTTTTTTTTCGTCATACTATAGTATGACTTTTTTCAACAAACTTTACTTTGACTTTTTTCAACATACTACACTGACCTTTTTTTACTTCTTTTGACATACTATATACTTTGACTTTTTTATGAATTTTTTCGACATACTTTTCTATGACTATTTAGGACTTTTTTCACCATACAATAGTATGATTTTTTTTTTAGGACTTTTTTGATATACTAAACCATGACATTTTTTAGGACTTTTTTCGACAAACTATCCCTTGACTTTTTTCGACATACTGTATTATGACATTTTTTTTTTTGGCAAATTATACTATCACATTTTTCGACGTACAATATCATACATTTTTTTATGACTTTTTTTTACATTTTATAGTATGACTTTTTTTAGAACTTTTTTCGACATACTACACAATGACTTTTTTCAACATAGTATACTATAGAAAAAGGGAATAGTCCAGAGTGCTCTGAAATTCAAATTAGTGTGATGAAGGTGCTCTTTGGTGGGGTACACCAAGGTTAAAAAAGGGGGAGTCAAGGCACTTTTCTGGCAAAAAATAAAAAGCCTTTATTGAAATGGCTATTTCATGATGAAATGCTAAAAACAATGCTGGTACATGTTCAGATTGAGTAACAACCCACGCGTAGCAGCACAAACAGCCTTCTTCAGGGTGTAACCCTCAGCACACATTTTTTCCATTTTGTGAGTACAAGGTGATTGCAGACAATTGATGATTACAAACACCTGAGCAAGAGGCCAATAAACTCTCAGGTTACAAGTGCAAAATGTGGTCACTAGATGGCTCTACAGGATGTCAAGAAAGCAGAGAAAATAATAAACAAAATAAGAAAACATAAATATACAGATAACAAGACAGAAAAAAGTTAAATAAGTAACAATATATAACCATTTATATCAACAGTACCAGACCACATGCATAAGAGGCACTACAAAAACGGACTAAAATCAATTTCTCCATTTAGTCCTGAATACACTGTGGCCTTCATTTGGTGTAGGTAAAAAGTTTCTCTCTGCAGTAATAATTTCAGTTGATTTCAGTTGTTCTTTTTGATGGTTTCTAGGCCTTCAACCATAAGGCTGTCTGGATTACTATTATGTATAAAAGTGGGGTAATTCATATTAGCTTTTCTGATTGCATACTTATGCTCAGAGACTCTATCTTTCAATCGTCTCTTTGTCCGGCCTATGTAAAAACAACCACAGGTGCAGGATAAACGGTACACAACAAAAGTAGTGTTACAGTTAATGAACGTTTTGATTTCATACACCTTATGAGTCTTAAGGTCACTGAATTGTTTACAATCCTTTATATTTGCACAGTGGTTGCAAAAGCCACATTTGTAGGTACCCTTCAATGATCGGTGAAGCCAAGTTTTATTATTATTATCATTGGCAGGGAGATGGCTAGGCACTTTTGTAGCCTCTATGTGCAAATCGGTCTGACAAAACTGTAGCCTGCTTTTCAAACTCTTGGTCTGTGTCACAAATGCGTCAACAACGTTGGAATTGGCCAAAAGGTATGTCTTCCTTCAGCCAGTTAGGATGAAAACTATCTGCTTTTAGCACAGTATTTTTGTCTGTTGCCTTCCTATATACTGTAGTGTGCAGCAGGCCATTCTCATCCTTAGAGATAGTCAGATCTAAGAAATTAATACTTTGTTTAGAATACAGTAAAAGTTCCTCCTCAGAACCAGTCCAAAACAATAGAATGTCGTCAATGTACCGTCCCCACCATTGTATCTTGTCACTAAAATTGTTGTGATAAATAAAGTCTTTTTCCCCATAAACCTAAAAAGAGTTTAGCATAATTAGGAGCAAAACAAGCCCCCATAGCAGTCCCCCGATCTTGAATATACAGTTGGTCTTGGAAAAGAAACACATTATTTTTGAGAGTCCATTCTGTGAGCTGAAGAATAAACTCAGAGGGAGTCTGTGGGCCTGTTTCGTAGGATGTATTGTAAAGCTTCCAATCGATCATCATGGTCAATGTTAGTGTATAAGGACTCCACATCCAATGTTACTAGGAGACAATCAGCAGGAATTCTCATCTCATGTAGGACCTTCAGAACATGAGTTGTGTACTGGATGTATGGAGGCAGTTGTTGCGCCAAGGGCTTGATATGAAAGTCTACAAATTGAGAGGCAGGCTCCGTAAGGGATCCATTAGATGATATAATGGGCCTCCCCGGAGGAGATTCAAGATTCTTGTGGATCTTGGGGAGCATGTAGAAGGTGGGTATCCTAGGATATTCACACCACAGGAAGTCATGCTCTTGTTTAGTGTTTAGATCCATCCCTGCCTCCTTGGCTGTGGATAACATTCGGATTTGGTCAAATTCCCTCTAAATATAGCTTTTTTATAACTTTTTTTGACATACTACACCGTGACTTTTTTAATAACTTTTTTGACATACTATACTATGACTTTTTTCGACTACTATACTATGACTTTTTTTTTTATAATATTTTGACATACTATACTATGACTTCTTTATGACTGTCAACATACTATACTATGACTTTTTTGACATGCTATGGCTTTTTTTGACATACTACACCATGACTTTTTTATAACTTTTTTGGCATACTATACTATGACTTTTTTATGACTTTGTCGACATACTATACTTTGACTTTTTTCTTTTATTTTCTTTTTTGGCCTTTATTTATGCCGTTTAATGATACTGACAGTGACAGTCATGAAATGGGGAGAGAGAGGGGATGACATGCAGCAAAGAGCCACAGATCAGACCTGAACCCTGGCCCGCTCTACCAGGTAGGCCACCGTTGCACCCCCTATGACTTTTTTCAACATACTATACTATCTCTTTTTTAATGACTTTTTTCAACATACTGTACTATGACTTTTTTAGGAGTTTTTTCACCATACTATAGTATGACTTTTTTAGGACTTATTTCGACATACTATACTATGACTTTTTTAGGATGTATTTCACCATAGAAAAATATGACTTTTTCAAGGTTTTTTTTTTTTCGACTTACAATACTATGAATTTATTCGACATACTGTGACTTTTTTTCAGGACTTTTTCCAACATATTATACTATGACCTTTTTTTTTTTACTTTTTCCAACATACTATACTATGATTTTTTTCGTCATACTATACTTTTTGACCAGTTTTTTGACACACTATGCCATGACATTGTTAGAGTTCTTTCGACATGCTACACTAGGACTTTTTTATGACTTATTTCAACATACTATACAATGACTTTTTTTGACGAACTACACTACGACTTTTTTTACATACTATACTTTGACTTTTTTGGGACTTTTTTCACCTACTATACCATGACTTTTTTTCATGATATTTTCCGACATGCTTTACTATGACTTTTTTTCAAGAAAATCTTTCAACATGCTATACTGACTTTTTCATGAAATTTTTCGACATACGATACTATGCCTTTTTTTCATGAAATTTTTCGACATACTATACTATGACTTTTTTACATGAAATTTTTCAACATACTATACTATGTCTTTTTCTCATAACATTTTTCAACATACTATGACTTTTTCATGAAATTTTTCGACACAATATACTAAGACTTTCTTTGGTTAAATTTTTCAACATACTATACTGACTTTTTTATCTTAAAATTATTTCAACATACTATACTATGTCTTTTTGTCATCAAATCTTTTGACATACTGTACTATGACTTTTTTACATGACATTTTTTGAAATACCATACTGTCTTTTTGCCATAAAATTTTCGACATACTATAACATCTTTACATGAAATTTTTCGTCATACTATTCTATGACTTTTTCATGAAATTTTTCAGCATACTATACTTTGACTTTTTTATCATCAAATTTTCGTTGCACGATGCTAGTCATGACTTTTTTTTCATGAAATTTTTCGACATACTATAATATGACTTTTTTTCCATGACATTTTTTAACATACTAACATAGTTTTTTCCCTTGAAATTTTTTGACATACTATACTATTAGTTTTTATTCATTACATTTTTCAACATACTTTACTATGATTTTTTTTCATGAAATTGTTCGACTTACTAACTAATACCTTTTTCCCATGGAATTTTTCGACATACTATACTATGACTTTTTTCATACAGTTTTTTTGACATACTATACTATGACTTTTTTCCATACATTTTTTTGACATAGTATACTATGACTTTCTTCATGAAATTTTTCTCCATACTATACTATGACTTTTTTTCCCATGAAATTGTTCTCCATACTATACTATGACTTTTCATTCATTACATTTTTCGACATTTTTTTCATGAAATTATTCGACATACTATACTATGACTTTTTTTCCCATGAAATTTTTATACATACTATACTATGACTTTTTTTCATTACATTTTTCAACATACTTCAACATACTATACTAATATTTTTTCCCATGAAATTAACTATGACTTTTTTTTCATCTACATTTTCTATATATAATACTATGACTTTCTTATCATAAAATGTTTGACATACTATACTGTGAATTTTTTCATAAAATTTTTCGACATACTATACTATGACTTATTTTCATGATATGGGGTGGACATTGCTAACGTAATGTTTCTGCTGAGCTGCTGGCTAGCTGCTTGAATCAGTTTGAATGACAGCACGAAAGAGGTGAGGGGTTCTTTCTCCTGTTTTTTTTTAATTTAACTTTAGTTTTCAGACTGTAAAAAGAGTCCAATACTGCCTTCTGAAAAATAATGTGTCCCCCCCTGTAAATTACGCCCCTTGATGCATAGGCTAAAAAAACGCAAGTGCTTGTTGCTTATGATTCCGCATTACCTTCCCCTTATGTTGAGGTGACTTTGCTGCAGTTTCTAACACAGTCTGTTTTTACAGTGTAAGTATCGAACATACAAAAATAGCCTACATGCCATATTCAAAGTAGAGAACACAGCTTGTTATTTGTTTGGTGCTGGCAAACACCACAGACGCTTCATTATGAGCGGCAGATATTGTGCGCATCTTGTTTCGACCAGCTACCCTTCAGCTACTGTGTGAGGCTGCTGGCTGTTCCAGACTCTCCTATTTGAGCTCCCAAGAGAGGGCCTTATCTCCTTGGCTTGATGTATATCCAGACACTTACATTCCCATACTGTATATCAACGTCATTCAGCGACAATATGGATCACATGCTCTCAGAGTCGCTGAAGACATGTTCAAAGGCCAGGATTGTCGTTAAGAGGACTAAATAATGGACTCATTTGACTAAAGGCTTTTAATGCCCATTTATCCTAGAAAATGAGAAATAGGCCGAGGATTAGACTCATACTTAAAGAATTGCATGTTGGGGCTTTTTTTTTAATATGCCATCCTCTTTCTTTGTTCCTTTTTTTTTTTACAGCCATATGAGGGTAGCAAGGGATTTGAGGCATGCTGTCCTCATTTTGAACAAACGATGCAGCTGCATGAACAAAGGATGAAGCTGAAATTATCAATGCAAAGTAACACGAGACAATGGTGCTTCCGTATCACTCAAAACACAATTGGAGCACATGTGCACCCACATAAATACTATGTCCGTGTCTGCGCATGCACACGCATACATGCACTCAATGAGATCCACACTGTTCCAGTCTACACACACACACACACACACACACACATTTACCAAAGCCATTGTTTCTCATTCAGCCCAAGTTGTCCAATCAATAAGACCACGCACAACTCTTTGCAGCACATTATTAAGATTGAAAGACGCTACTATCAGATTTTTGTATGCTTCAGCTGATACCTCTTTCACTTCAAAGTCCAAACAAAGAGACTTGAACGTGTTCAGGAGCCGGGTTCTCTCCCTCTGGAGTAAAAGAAACCAAGGCGGTACACTGCCATCTTGTGAGAGAAAGAAAGGCAGACTAACAAGCAGGCAAATAATGGAAGACTTGTCTGCCTAATGACCATTGCAAATAGCTGGTGGTGAACAGTTGAACATTTTTGTCTTTTAGTCTTTATAGCATTGTCTCTGCCACCGCTAAGTAGCTCAAATGTAGCCTCATTTATTGGCACTGTGAAACCACCTGAGCATGCGATCAGACACACGCACATACACACTGAAAACACGCACGCACAAAGATCCATGCACTTATGCACACAGACATGCTCACAGGTGAGTCAGAAATGTATTATCTGCACGCTTTTCAGCAGAATAGAGGGCTTAAGCCTGGATGAAAGAACCACTCTGAACTCTTTTGATGTGCATTAGCATGCTAATAGCTCGCTCCCTTTGTTACCCCTCTCATCTGCGAGAATGTCAAGGCTAATCTGTGTGATTCCTAATGACGGCAATGGGTTGATAAACACTGCGTGCCGTGTTCGCCCTTAAGTCTGTGGAGATGGCAGTGGAGGCGGCAGTGCTTTGGAGGATATGTGCTTATCAGATTTCTGAATGGCCTAGACACTGAAAAGAGAGGGGAGCATTTTTCACTATGCCCTTTTGTGGATTTCTTTTTCTCCCTTTGTTTGTCTTTATATTCTTGTTTTGTTTTTTTCTCTGTACTGTTCACGCTCCAAACCTCTCCGGTGTTTTATGGCATCGGCTTTATCATTCTCACTATTTCCTCCTTGAGATTTACTTCTCTATCCTCATCTTTGTCCTGATCCTCTCTCTTCAGACCAATTCTCTCCACTTCATCCCTGAAGATTGCAAATTATCTCATAACCAAATCAAATCATGTATCTGAGGGTCATCTCACCTTTGTAATAAGCACATTTTTTGTACATACTGTACAGCACATAAAACACCTGAAATAGTACAAACTCACTGAATGAGAGAACAATTCTCTCACTGGTACATGTCATTGTATGTCTTTCATCCAACAAGTGGTGCTGCCTTTATGTATCTAAAGTGTACATTCAGTCAGAAAATAACAACCAATACAACACAGTCACAGCATGACTAAACTACTTTGGATACATCCACAGTAAGCCATGATAAATCTGAAAATGTTCTTTTCTCTCCATTTTGGCCTTCCATCCATACTAAGCAGGTATTCTCACACCCAACAACAGTCTCTAGTGTTGATAAATCTAAAAACAGCACCCCTAGATTTTAGTATAGACAAGGAAAACTGAGCTTTTCGGAAAATGATGGCACACTGTAACCCTGCTTAAATACTGATATCTCTGTATCAGCGGTTCGCACGAAAAGGCATATAAATGCCACGATAATGCGCAAGGCGTTTAGCGTGCAATAAGTACGCCTTTCTCGATTTCCGTGTCATTTGTATGCCATGTAGTCTGTACTGACTGCAATGTAAACGCATCTGCGTATAAATGCTACGGTAAGAGTTAGTGACGTTTATTGACGTTTCTCTTATGTAGCTGTTTCCGTACGTGTTTTACTTAGTTTATGTACTTATTTTAAGCCCAACCATAACTCAGTAGTTTTCTTGCCTGAACCTAAGTTAGTGGTTTTCTTGCCTAAACCTAACTGAGGATCTTTGCGTGGCGTACAAATGACACATGAAATGACACGCGAAAAAGGCTAAAATGTGTACTCATGACACGCAGAATGTCTGTGTAATGTCATGGTATTTGTACGCCTTCCCGTGAGACCAGGTTGCTCAGTATACAAGGTCAGACTGGGAAAATTACTCCAGCCGGTAAAATCATGTAAGCCCAGGCCAATCCCCACACATTCACAACAGATAACTGTTGTTAAATATGAAATAATTTCTGTTTATGTCAGTAACATATCTCTTAGTTTTATTACTACACACAAAAAATGCTTCAAAAACCATCCAAAACAGCCAAGCGTCTCCAGTTTCAAGAGTTAGTCAATTGCACTTCAATACGTAAGGCTATAGGAACAAATGTTCACACATGTAATTTCTGTGCACTTTTGGAGCGTTTGTTTTGCATCTGGCATTTCCTCAGTGCTCTGGTAGCTCAGGTCTACAGATCTGACTGACGGAAGATAACTTTCTGTTCTCTCTAACGTTCTTTGTGGTCACTCATTTTAAATATCAATATAGTCGATCACACAATACAGACGTCATTAAACTGTATTTATGTTTAAGGGTGAGGGAATCTCTGTGCATCAGGCAACTCTGAGCTCTAACCGGTGCCTCAACAGTCTGGACAACTGAGACAACATCTGGAGTGATGAATTTTAATAGAACTTTTAATAGGTACCGCAACTTATTACAGTAAAAAGCTCTACGTACATTTAGCCATGTGCTTCGGCTAGAACTTATCACTCCAGATCCTGTATTTATGTTTTATTTTGACCAGATGACTTTGCGATCATAAAACTAGGGCTCTGACTGATGTCTCACTGCAGGAATTACTGCACTGAGACTTCATAAACGCTACCTGGAGGTAAACCGGTAGCATATTTGTTTCTTTCTTTGTTCTGTTTTTGACAACAGGAACGGAAAAATATGTAAATGGGAAAAACTAAATCGTTAGTTTGGCTGTATTAAAACACAGTTTGGATGAAGATGGAGTGGAGATTGTAACCAGACTGTTTGTCCCCTTCCTTACCAGATGTTGGCTATGAGTGTTGTATTTTGCTGACTGAAAGAGGAGGAAATAGAAGAGATTTGGTAATGTTCATATAGTTTAGGTGTCTCTGTGTGAACAGCGATCTTTACAAAAGTGATCATTTTCATATAGACATGGTGTTTTCAGATTTATACTCCAAAACACACTCACACCTGCGCAGGCAGTGCGAATGATCAACAGTTATCCATTTTGGGCAATTAGTAGCAATTGCTGCTTAATCCCTGAACAAATCAAACTATATTACTTTCACATCACGAAATAGCACATTGTATGACTGTCATCCAACAGCACTGACTGAGGAAGTTTGTGAATTTGTGATCCATATTTGCCAGAGTAATAAGTCCGTCCTAAAGTCTTTGCCAAGTTGTGGCAATAACTGTCTTTGTGCTAATGTCAGATGCACTGCTCTGCTTTGTGCTTTACTTTTCTTTTAACTGGAGCCAACAAACAATATCATTTTGATTTTGCATGCATGTCAGCTTTAATCACACCTTACAGAGCATAGTCCAACCTGACAGTGGCTCCTTTAAAAATCCGATCCAGATCTGCAAGTAAATCAATTCAATGCGTTCATTTCGCAAATGAATGATTGATATGTGAGTTGACGTGTGACTACTGTCTGCTGTCTCTCTCTGTTCCTCCCTGAGCACACCCCTTGCCCACGGTCTGTTGGTATATCGGGCTGCGGAAGCCATCAAGTTAATGCCCTCTATCAACACCTTATTATCAGACGCGGCCATGCTCCCTGCAGCAGATGAGAACTATTCCAGTTGTGCCTAATGCCCGTGAGTGGAGGCTATCTGCATGGCCAGACAGGCTTAACAGGGACAGGTAGCATTTAACACCCAGCCCACACAAACATTACATCCCTGCTCTTTATGGCGACAGTACGCTGCCACATTACGAGCCAAAGAGAGGCGATTGGATCGAAAATTAAAACCCTTTCAACCCCAGCAGATGGAGCTGGGGACAAAATGAGAGAGAGTGGGGGCTGCTGGGAAAATGACAAACACAAGTAGGCATTGTCAGTGGCAGTGTGTTTGTGTGCGTGTGTGTGTGTGTGTGTGGGGGGGGGGGGGATGAAGTGGGGGGTGTTGCCCACTGCCCAGCCGCCACCACCTTGATTTTAATGCCAATAAAGGCGTGGCGGGCTTGAGCGCACACAAAGCCAAGGTTAACACGAAGATGGAGGGGGCCGATACGGTCACTCACGCTCGGCTGAAAGGGAACCCTGATGACTTTTCATTTCCAATGTTCATCTTGTTATCTGTAATTGTTAAAGGACGGGGCGCTGCTAGACACAGGCTGGGCCTTTATAGTCTGAGTGTTAACCGCCACGCAAAAATTGATGCTCGCAGTTGGAAGTGGAATGGGACGGCAGACGTGTGTCCGTGTGGGAGGTGGGACGGCGTCTTTTCACAGCCTGAAGTAATGTATGTAGTGGGGGGGTGGTAGCGTGGGGGTGGGACATGATTATGAAAATGGGCATTACGTCACGTTCTTTTTCCCGCGTGATGGATAGACGTGCTGCTGATGAGGCGCAGGGATAGAAAGGCAGATAACGGCGAGACAGTGGGGCACGTTTCAGATACATGTGCTTACACACAGATGGAGATAGGGACGCATGGGTGTGAAAAAGAGATAGGTAATGAAAAGATTATTGATTTAAGAATTTACTCTTGCATCTCTCAGCCTGTCCATTAATATCATTATTGCAGATGAGCCGCATGGCCAAATGCTGTTAACAGTAATCTCTGGGGATTTTACCTTCCCAATCATTATTCATTATTAACAGGTTGGACTGAGTCGGTACAAGCGAGCAATATCACCCAAATAGCTTTTTCAGCACCGACTGAGATTCAGCTTTTACTCTTATTCAGCAGTCGGGTCCTTGTGTAAACAAAGCGGCAACCTCCGGTGCTGAAAAATGAAGCCAATGCCAAGTACCAGAAACTGCAGTTCCTCAAATGGCCACTTGAGGCTGGCTCCAAAAGGGAGTCAATCCCCATAGACCTCCATGTTAAAATGCCCAACTTTACAGCAGAAATAAACATGTTTACAGTCTGGTACAAAAAACGGTTTTGATCTCTATAGCTAATTTCCGGTAGTGGCTAGAAGGGAGCCCGGAAACTGGGGTAACTCTCGCGAGATTGTTAAGGTTAGGCATTGACCTTGAATGGTTAAGGTTACGCATTGACCTTTAATGGTTAAGGTTAGGCATTGACCTTGAATGGTTAAGGTTAGGCATTGACCTTGAATGGTTAAGGTTAGGCATTGACCTCGAATAGTTAAAGTTAGGCCTTAATCTTGAATAGTTAAGGTAAGGCATTGACCTTGAATAGTTAAGGTCAGGCATTGACCTCGAATAGTTAAGGTTAGGCATTGACCTTGAATAGTTAAGGTTAGGCATTGACGTTGAATAATTAAGGTTAGGCATTGACTTTGAATAGTTAAGGTTTGGCATTGACCTCGAAAAGTTAAGGGTTAGACATTGACCTCGAATAGTTAGGGTTAGGCATTGACCTTGAATAGTTAAGGTTAGATAGGTCGTCGGGCAGCAAGTCTCGCGAGAGTTTTTGCAGATCTCAAATCAGATTTCGCAGTTTGCAGGCTCCTTTCTAGAAACGACGGGGAGCATCATCATCACTGAACCATCAGTTCAGTTTATTTAGTTGTGGTGAAGTGTAATTCAGTTTTGTGTAGTACCAACTTTCCCTTAGCCTGTCTTGTCTACCTCTATATTATGATTGCCTCCATTTCCCAGAATGTCTTGTGATAACTGCTAGGAAATGGATGTCAACTCGGTGCAATATGTTGGTGAAGACAAAATTGCTAAAAAAACAAGCAGTGGCTTTTTTTTTTTTTTTTTAAACGATGCACAGTGATATACCTTTATTAAAGACATTATGTCATTACGTTACATTAGTTTAGTGTGTTAGCATGCTAATATTGGCTAATTAGCACTAAACACAACAGCTGAAGTATTGGACAAGTACAAATCTTAACCCGATGATGATGCTGGACACAAAGTTAGGGGATCATCAAAGTTATTCAGCCTAAGGGGGGCGAAATTTCAAGGCAATCCACCCAATAGTTGTTGAGATATTCCAGTCTGGACAAAAGTGACAAAGGCCGACCAACCAACCGACATTGCCATCCCTAGAGCCATGCTGCTATCATGATTAAAAACACACTGTGCCAGACAGCAATGCAAGCTGTTATGCATGAGTTGAAAGCAACACATCGACTTCACTGATTTGCACCAGGACTATCTAATTTGTCTGAGAATAATTTGAAAAATATATAAAAATGTTACACTTTAATAAAAACTCAGCATGGCTATTTTATATTGCATCTGTGATGGATCTCTGTGTGGATGAGGGCCGAATGCTACTACAATGTGGTGATGCTACAAAAAAGCTACTGCTCTTGAAGGCAAACAATTATATTAACCAGTGATGTTTCACAGACCTGAAATATTCTGCTGCCAAACTCCTTTTTATGATGGGCATACAGGTATTGTATGTAAAATAATGTTGTCTACAGTATGTTTAGCCAGATATCAAAGCAACCAAATGGACCCAGATGAGTAAATCACATTTCTTTACGCTGTATATCCACAACAAGCAAGTTTTTATGTATTAAGTGCATCCTTTTAAAAATTTTCACCACACACTTAAGATTTGTCTGACATGCTCACATCTTCTATAATGAACATGAGTTTAGAAGAGTTTAATTCAGTAAGGTTTCATTGCCTCTAAGTTCTATAAGATATGGAATTATCAGGGCTATCAAAGGGCTTAAGCAAAAGGCTAACGCTATTGCTTAACGCAATAAGGCATGCATTAACGCAAATTCGTTTTAACGTCACTCATTTCTGTAATGCATAAACACAGTCTCAGTTTTAAAGCTAGAGTGAAGGAAACCTAAGGAATCCACTGGTACCAACCCTGTCTAATAGCTTGTTGCGGAGGAGGCTGAATAACGCTTCAAAGTTACGCTAAATTTTGGCAACGAAAAACTGGCATGGACATTTTCAAAGGGGTCCCTTGACTTCTGACCTCAAGATATGTGAATGAAAATGGGTTCTATGGGTACCCACGAGTCTCCCCTTTACAGACATGCACACTTTATGAAAATCACATGCAGTTTGTGGCAAGTCATAGTCAACTCAGCACACTGACACACTGACAGCTGTTGCCATATTACGATTTGAGCATATTTTTTTTGCTAAATGCAGTACCTGTGAGGGTTTCTATACAATATTTGTCATTGTTTTGTGTTGTAAAATGATTTTCAATAATATACATTTGCATAAAGCAGGCAAATTTGCACATTCCCATGTTGATAAGAGTATTAAATACTTGACAAATCTCCCTTTCGATTGACAGCCCTAGTAATTATTTTAATAAAAATAGATTTGCTCTCGCACAATGTCTCACCAGAGGAAAGGCAGAGTAGACATTGCATTCCTTGCAGTTTGATCATCTGAGTTCTTGCGAGGTTTAACCAGTACATGTCTTTATTTGGTAGGAGTGTGTCTAAGTGCTATCAGCACTAAGTGAACAGAATCACCTACCCCTTGTCTCAGGTGTGACAGTGGTAGCCATGTGAGCGGTGGGGAAAAGGTCGTTCTAAAGCGACATACAAACTGCAAAGGTCGCAAAGTGTGATGGAAGTGCCGGTGAGAAAGAGTGGAACGTTACTGGGTGTGTGTGTGTGTCAATGTACAGTCAGTGTGTAGTCGGCATGTGTGTGTGTGCATGGAGGGACACAGATGTTGGGACTGCAAGCGAGAGAAAATTGCCTCATAATATCAAAAAATCAAATCTAGGAATAATTCAGTACCTGGAGATTCACTTTACTTTTGTGGATTAGCGCAGTCTTCCACGATCAAGTGTCTCTTTTAGTCTGTGATACATCACAGAGAAGATTTGATTTAATCTCTCCTACCCTTTGGAAATTGAGAAGAAAAGTAGCAAAGAGGGCCTTTTTACTTTTAATTCAGAGCGGTCTAGAGATCTGGGATTTAGTTCTGAAAACATTATCTGTTGTAAGAAGGGAAGTTTCTATTATTTTTTTATATGAAAACTAAAGACCAAGTAAAAGAGAAGTAAAGGATCCAAAAAAATATTTTGTACAGAAATAAAGAATTCTAAAAGCAATAGATTATAAAAGAGACTGTGAATATATATCCTTTTTGTAAATGCCATTGGTATAAACTTATTCTTCATACATGTCAATAAGGTGATAACTTCCATTTCTCCAAAACATACACTTAAAACCTTTTACTAAATTCCTTCAAAGTCTACTACATATTATATGAGTCTGGACAGACATGGATGTAAACTGAAACTTCACTGGTTGGCAGAGGCATACAACGCGAAGCCGAGGCATTAATGCTAGTAAATGAATATAATGTTATCCAAAAGACTTTATTTACTTTATTGTAGGCCTAACTGTGGTGGTGGTTTTGGGTAAATTTATACTAATAACATGGGAGACCCGTCTCCTAAGAATTAAAAAATGGGAGAGCTCAATGCACTGCAAATTAAGAAAGTACATACAGTATTCACCAATTTGACAACCCATCCGCATTTAGAAAAAATGCTGTAAATACAGAAAACCAAATCCAGAAACGCACTGTAAATACAGGAAACGCAACCAAATACATAAAACGCACTGCAAATACAGAAAACGCAACTAAATACAGAAACGCAACTAAATATAGAAACGCACTGCAAATACAGAAAACACAACTAAATACAGAAAACACAACTAAATACAGAAACGCACTGCAAATACAGAGAAAGCAACCAAATAAACACGCTGCAAGTAGCACAGACAACAACAGAAACAGTTTCCAGGGGACACGTGATGAACCCGGCTGGGACCTGCTGTTGCTTTGAAGTCGGCTATCTGTGCTGTTAACTTAGCGTTAGCCTTTTGCTTATTATTAGCCTGCCAATTCAAATAATCTGACGAAATACATAGCATGCTAACACGCTAATATGGTTAGCGTGGAAAGCATTAGCATGCTGATGTTAGCATTTAGCTGAAAGCACCGCTGTGCCTAAACAGCCTAAACCTTAGCCTATTTATTGTCATAGTCCAATAACTAGGCATATTTTACGTTCATTCTTTAAGGAGCATGGAATTAAATAGCCAACCAAATTAATTTTAAATACAAGTATGTTGATAAAGAGGGAACGTGAATGGGAAGACGTAGCCTACTACAGTCACCATAGAGGCAGTAGGCTACATTTTGGAGATTGGAGTAGTCTGACAGACTTGTTCCCTGGTGAGGTTTACTATAATTATGTGAGTGTTTTCAAAGCTGTTAAAACTTGTGTGATGGTATTCCTAACACTCTGTTCTCTATTTTGAAATCCAGTCTGGGAGTTGTTTTCCTCCTTGAGATGGAAAGTCTGTGACTGTAGCTCATATGAGAGGACCACACTGCTCAAGGCCATGTGGAGCTATACTGTATACTGTAGCAGCAGATGTTGGCCAGGGAAGGAGACACTTAAGCTGTCATGGCCTGTCAGAAATGAACAGCCTGCAATGATGAATGATGATCACTCTGTACTCATAATGTTATATGCTGTGACATGATTGTGGTTATTTGTTTTTTTTTAATAAAGCCATGTGATTTATTGTCTATTGTCTAATCAACATACGTAGAAATGACGTTGCTGAAATTGACTTTTCTACATGTCAGATTCTGAAATATTATATATAATTGTATGTCCAAATTTGCGCCAACCACAGCTGTTTTGCATATTTGCTCATAGCTGTAAAAAAGCAATTGAACAAATTATGGATGACATGTTATTAAATGAATGAATATGCAGGACTTTATACTTTCTGATTATCATCTATTACTCTTGGTTCTCCTTTATGTAAATAGTTACTGTATATGATGGAAGCTTTCCATGACATGATTTATTTAAATGTAATGATAATTTCATCATTGGTGATCATTTGAGTAGTTTTATAAGAAAAAGATGGAGACTGAATTCATTTATGTAATTGGAATATTCTGACACTTATTGAATACACATAGAGTGCTACAGGAATGAGTCCTAAACCTAGAAATGAGTTAGCGTTTTAGGACTTCTGGTTCCCTCGTCTGGAAGTCAATGGGTTTTTTGAATGAGCTTTTAGTTAGATGCCTGAAATAAGGTCTGTGGTTAACACAAGCTGAAGAGATTTTAACGTTTTGTTCTATGATATAAAATATGTCAGTAAATACCCTACTCATGCCTTTAAGTGTTTTAAAAAAGGCGGTTGCTAACAAGTGGCTAAATGAGACTACTCAACGTCGTTGGCGTGATGACGTTTAGTAGTCTCAATGCCTCGTTGTGTATACTCACCCTCATGCAACCGTGGTGTAGTTCGTTTATAGCCTAACATTAGCTTAGTGTAATTCTTTTAAATTTGATAATATTATATTGATAATATAGTATTTTTAACAGGCCTTTTTTGTTATTATTATTATTGTCTTGCTGCTGTATGCAACAGTTTTTGTAATCATATCCCCTCCAGGTGAAAAGGGGACACAGGGATATATATATATATATATATATATATATATATATATATATATATATATATATATTACGGCTGTTAACACGTTAACGCAAATTCATTTTAATGGCACAAATTTCGTTAACGCATTAGCGCAACCAATATTTTGGAGATTGTAGCAGGCTCAGTTTTAAAGCTAGAGTGAAGATCATATGAAACTAGAAATACCGAAGGAATTAATTGGTACCAACCATCGGTACTAGCTTGTCGCAAAGGCAGAATAACGCTCCAAACTTACGCTATATATATATAGATGCTTTTTTATTTCACACATCTGACAAGATGTACATAACTCTTAACTGACCATGATACAGAAGGCGCAAGCAGTACATGACAATAGAAAAGACCCACCTGTAATTTTTTTAAACAAGCCCACATCAATCCAGCTGCGGTTCCCTCCCAGCTTTGGCCAGATTCAGGCTGTTTGAATCGATGCAGCTGCATCTTAGACGTTAAGCTCACCGTGTCGATTTGAATCGGTAAATCATTACACCACTAAAAGGTACCAGGCTGAAGGAATAACCTGTGGTTTTTCTTTTAAGTGAATAATATTTGAGATGTTTTATGAAGAGGTGATGAAACACTATATAGTCATTATATTGAATGGTGTTCCTAATAATATTCTGTAGGTTTTAATGTAGTGGAGTGCAATACACAAGCCACAAGCTCAAAAGTAAACTGATACAGTTGCAGGTTTGCAGAGGTTGTGTAGCTTGCGGGTTGTTTTCATATTTGTTATCGGACTGGATTTTACTGCTTGCTGACACAAAAAATTGCCCAGGTAATATTCAACACTCGGACGTCGCCCCATAAGCAAGGTGACGTTTGCTCCACCTGAGACGATAAGGGTTCTGTTTCATCTCTATTCACGTCCAGTGTGCCATGATATCAGACCCATTAAATCCCATTTTGTGAAGAAAGTGGAGTTTTTTACCACTGCCTACATCAAAGGGAAAACTACCTTTATCTTTGACCTAGTTTGTTGCTGTAATTTGCCTCCTGCGAACACCAACCCTCCAACTTCAGCTGAGCTTTATTTGTTTGTTAACTGCTTTTCAACCTGAAGCAGCCAGTTTGTTGTCCTAGAAAATTATTTTTCTCCAATTGAAAATCATCACCCTTGACATTGGTTTACATATAAACCATACAGATTTCTGTCTAAGCCCCCAGTAGTGCAAGAAAATGATTCTTCCCACTTAAAATAGTGACTTTGTTGCACTTTAACATATAGCTCCTTTTATGAATCTTTGGAAATGAGTATTCTTTTGAGCTGCGCCTCATTTATCTGGCATTAAAACAGAGAGATTTACAAGCACATCGGTGTTGTTAACACTTGACTTTTAGTGGGTTGCTCTTTTGGATGAAAACGCTATGCTGAAACGTTAAGATGTACACGTACAACAAGCTCCTAGGGCAGCAATCATGAATTACTGTTGGCAAGAATACAGAAAGGCAAGCATGGGTGGGAATGGCAGGGCTCACTGATGATGCTTGTGTGTGTGTGTGTGAGACACTATAATATCAAAATTAAGAATCGCTGTAAGTCAGTAAGCAGCTGTGCACTTTCTATTCTGCCCTTCACACTGGGAGTTTCTAGTTCAGTTCATGAATAGCGAACAGCTCATTTTTGCCGTGGCTCTTTCTTCTAAATGGCCCTCAAATCCGTGAACAACACTTCACTTTTCTCCCCAAGCGAATGAGAAATCTATTTCTCTCTTTATCTGTCTTTCTGCGTCTTCAAACCCCTCTCTCACACCCTGATCTAAACGTTGAAATGGAGTGTGTGTATGTATGTGTGTGTGGTTGTGCGTTACAACCTCTTTCCCACTGTGACAAAGTGGTGTGACAGGCCATGTCACATGGCGGACAAGTGGTGGATGGGAGCTCACCAACACACGATAAAGCCTGTCAATCTCCAAGGCAACGTTACTAGCCGTCTGATGTGTGGCCTGCTAACGCACACACACACAAGCAAGGCAGCAGACAACACACACACCAAAACCTGTCTTAACCCCACATCACCCCCCCACTTGTTTATCTTAGCCTGCAGGCCTCCTCAAGCTGCAGTTGTAGGTTTGAGAAAGTTGTCTCCCCAAACACGCACAGCTGACACTTTCCCTGCAACATGTCCTTCTTCTGCCTCTTTTCCTTCACTTACATGATCATTCGAACCGGGCAACCTCGAGACAGCAAGGTGTACAGCCTGGGAGGCCCACACACACTATGAAATTCAGAAATTGGATAGGGGGAAAGGGGAAGGAAATATATTCCCCGGAGGATGAATTATAATAACTTTGATGATCCCTTAACGTTTCATCTAGTACTACCATAGGTCAAAGCTTTAATTTGTCCATTACTTTTTAGTTTATGACCAAATAGCTGAAAAACTAATCACATTCAGCCTAAGCTGTACTTTGTGCTTAGTGCCAATTTTGCCAAATGTTACCATGCTTACATGCTAAATGAAGATGAATTATATCTGCTAAACATCATATGAGCATTAGGGCTCTCAATTGATTCAAATATTTAATCGTGATTAATCGCATGATTGGTCATAGTAAATCGCGATTAATTGCAAATGAATAGCACATTTTTTATCTGTTCAAAATGTACCTTAAAGGGAGATAAAGTATTTAATACTCTTATCAACATGGTGGGCAAATATGCTGCCTTCTGCGAATATATGTATATATTTATTATTGGAAATCAATTAACAACACAAAAAAATGACAAATAGTGTCCAGAACCCTCACAGGTACTGCATTTAGCATAAAACATATGATCAAATCATAACATGGCAAATTCAAGCCCAACAGGCAACAACAGCTGTCAGTGTGTCAGTGTGCTGACTTGACTATGACTTGCCCCAAACTACATGTGATTATCATAAAGTGGGCATGTCTGTAAAGGGGAGACTCTTGGGTACCCATAGAACCCATTTTAATTCACATATCTTGAGGTCAGAGGTCAAGGGACCCCTTTGAAAATGGCCATGCCAGTTTTTCTTCGCCAAAATGTAGCGTAAATTTGGAGCGTTTTTTATCCTCCTTCATATCAAGCTAGTATGACATGGTTGGTACCAATGGAATCCTTAGGTATTCTAGATTCATATGATACCAGTTTCTGAGCCCGCTACAACCTAAAAACAACCTCGCAAGTTGCGTTAATGCGTTAAAGAAATTAGTGGTGTTAAAACTAATTTGCGTTAACGTTATTATCATGTTAACTTTGTCAGCTCTAATAAGCATATTAGCATTGGCATTGTGAGCTTGCTGATGTTAGCATTTAGCTCAATGCACCGCTGTACCAAAATACAGCCTCGCAGAGCTGCTAGCATGACTGTGTTCTTAAAAGTAGGAAATACTGTACTTTCAACCCTTGAATACAAGAGCTTCCTAAGTGAGACTATACATAACTTTTGAGAAGAAATAACACATTCTTCAACTTACAGTGGAAAGACATCTTAAATCAAAAGCTAAGAATTCAGTTGTAAAGTGTGTTTAATGTCCGGTCAAACTGATTTGGACATTTGCTTTCTCACATACAGTTCCTCTAGTCAGCAGCGTAACATCATTGTGATCGGCCCTGGTGCAAATATTTTTACTTGGGCCCTCCCTCGCCCTAAACACGAGCGCACTCTTGTGCTTATGCACGGACACACGCAGCCACTCAACTCAGACAATAGCAAAGCAGACAATGCTATATCACCATGGAGAGGCTCACAAAGTATCTCCCATCCTGCAAATCAGTCTTTGATCAGCACCACGGACAGCAGCCGAAGCACCAAATTTATCAATGCTAATCTAACAGCCTGGAACACCCTGGATTCAAAAGCACCACAGCCTGATTTCTCCAACTATCAAACATCTGAAATAGCTTTAGCCAGCCTACAGTACACTAACCAATTAACACAAAGGTAGCTTACACAGTATGTCCACAAGTATACAGTATGAATGAATGGATGACGGCACCTGATCACACAATCACTTGCATTTATAGATATTATCATTCATAATCAACGGCACAGCGGACAAATGTTATCACAGACACAGATAATAGTACGTTCACATTTTCTAACCTAACCATTACGTAACAATTACATTGCAATAGATTTAAATCCTTGATCCCACTCGATAACAAAAACAACTGTACTCACATGTTAGACGTTCATCCTGCAGGCCTTGCGCTCAGCAAAGTCTTTAACAACACTGCTCAAGTCCAAATTTCTGGCTCTGCTGTTCTCTGCAGGAAAAATTGACAGTAAGACATGTAAGTTATCACAAATGACATGGAGCAAGGTGATTGGACAAATCAGCATTTCCCAGCAAGCCTTTGTTCTTCCTTCATAACATTTGAGAAGAAAGCAACCAAATTAACTAAGTGGTGGGTAAAAATAACATTTATTTTCGATAAAACATGCAGTTTTGGAACCTTTCAATGAGGACTAATACAAATGCATAAAAAATAAAAATACATAAAAAATAGGCTATGGTTCAAAACCGTAAGTGATATACACAATGTGGGGAAAGTGGTATACTGTATATATTTGACTATCACAAAATTGATTAATTCAAGTGTTGTTTTTGACTGGTTTCTTTGAAGACTGTCAGTCTGAGCATGAGAGGGCTGCCTAATATATAAATGCGGCAAAAAAATCCCATCCTACATGGGCCCCTGACAGCTTCTGGGCCCCGGTGCACCGCACCGTTTGCACCGTTGATATTTGCGCTACTGCCTCTAGTTAATGTCCAGATAAGTTCAGGGTTGCAGTGCATATAGAAGGGGCTTTGGTTAAGGTGGCTAATGTTGGCCAATTTTTTTGTGCTTTGAAGTATGTAGATATTGCTGTACTGACATTTCTGATTCAGTTTGCTGACTTAACAGCTTTTCTCTACCTATGCTACTTGATGTTTTTATAATATTTATAATATTTATAATACTTACCATTATCCTGTAATTGTTGCTGTATGTTCAGTAAAGTAAGCCCACTTTAATGTTGTTTAATATCACTGAAGGTGACGTTGAAGGTGAGCCAGCTACCTGCGTGACCACTTGGACTTGGCTTGATAGCGGAAATTTTAGAGGTGGCCCTGTGACCTGAAACTGAGTTTTTTAAACTCCTGTCAAGGTGAGAAATTTAGAATTTGGGTAAAGCGAACAAATTAATGCACTTCCTTCACCTCTCACTACCACTGAAATGCCTTTAGGCAGTGGGGCTGCCAGCAGAAGCAGACTTGGGGCAGCTCCCAGGTCTAAATACGAGTAAGAGTGTGAAGTCGAAGGTTGATGAAAAAGAGCTCCCACGGACAGCCTTCTCTGCATAAACAAAGGTTAAAAACAGCGAGCCCTCTCTTTTCTCGTCCCCTCTCTTCACCCTTTCTCAGCTCTTGCACTTTTATACCTCCCTCCTTCTGTGCTCAAAGGCAGCAGCACGCCCATTAACATTTAACTATACACAGTTAATGATGCCGTCCTCCTGTAAGTTTAATCCTCTACTTGTTTCATGGGCACATCATCTAGCGTCTGATCTGCAACGCAACAGACAGCACGAAGGGAACACTCACACACACAAAACACACAGTTTTGACAAGAGTCCTATTAAACAGGCTTGTAAAATTATCTCTGAACCCTCCCTGTCCTGCTTTCAAACATCAGGTACAAACTGCTTTCATTGAGTGAATCTTCACAACTGAGGAGGAAATAAGGAGGGAGAGAAGTGAGAGCGCATTTTATGTCTACACTTAGTCTTAATTCATTAGGTCTGTGAATGCACTGTGAATGTCGGTCACTGCACTATAATAGTCTGTGTAATTGGGACAAATAAAGCAATCCTGAATTGTGAACCACACACGCATGGACACACAAACGCGTACGAGTGTGGGCTCCCTACTCACAGACACTCAAGGCCATTTAATGTTCTCAGAAGAAAACCGACAACAAGGACGACAGCTAGCGACAATGAGAGGTACGAGAGAGACGGAAGGAAAGTGGGAGACAAAGACAAGAGGGAGGCAAAAACAGAAACAAAAGCTCTGTAAAGGCAGATGCATGTCTGCATGGCAGTGACTGCCCTGGAGGAGAAAGACCTTCACCAATTAGAGACCCTCCTACCTAGCAACACACACATAGGAACCCCCTGTCCTTACCTCCTACCTCATCCTATTCATCCCCCCCGGGCCTTTTCCAGCTCTCATGCAGAGTCAATCACAGTAGAAAATGCAGGAAACATTCTCCAAAACTGTCATATTGCACCCCAAGTGAGAAAAGCTGCCTAAATGGGTGAAAATAACTTGGCAATTTCTACTGTGAATATCTGGGTTTCAAATTGGGTAAAGGCTATTATTGCCACTCTCTCAGTAATATTTTTGGTGGGATGAAAAATATGAATTTCATCAGATTTTTTATGTTTAATTCTGCAAGAATTCAGGGGCAGATTTAATAAATTGTCGGCCCTATGGGCAAACTCAGGCATGTGGTTTCCGTCGGGCCTTATTTTCACCTTATTCTTCTCGAAATGTTCATATCGGCATATTGGTAGAACTGCTCTGATCTTTAATAATACAAGTCCTGTATTCACTATTTGACTGAAGTAAAAGTACAGAAGTATTATCAGCACAATATACTTAAAGTATGTTAAAGGTGGAGCTAATTTTAAGCACTTTATACTGCTGGGTAATTGGCCTACATCTACAATGATGCATTGTTAATCATATTTTTGTATGTGTGAAATCTGAATCTGCAAACTAACCAGTCACCAGCTGTCAGCTAAGTATAATGTTTCCCTCTGAAAAAGAAGGGACTGAATCCCTCTTAGCAGAAGTGGGGTAGAAGTATATAAAATGTAAGCAAAGTACCTGAAAACTGCAATTAAAGTGACAAACACATTGTGTTTCCTGTGGCTGCTTCACAATAGAACCCAGTCTTGTGCTAGCCAAACACGCTTAATGTGAAGCAGTAGTAGGAAATGTTCAGTAGTAACTTAATACAGCTCTGAACCAGCTGTGGACGAGTGAACAATAACCAGCTGATATTATTATATTATGATTATGATTATGATATTAAAGCTTCAGTAGGGAGAATTGTTTAGGCATCATTGGGCAAAAAATCCATAATAACCTTTCAGCATATTGTAATTCAAGTGTTATAAGAGATAATTAGACTTCTGCACCTCCTCATGGCTCTGTTTTCAGGCTTTAAAAAATATATATCTTTGACCAATCACAGGTCAATTCAGAGAGAGAGAGAGAGAGAGCGTTCCTATTGGCTGTGCTCCAGCTGGTGGGCGGTGCTTGGTATTTCTTCAACTGATCTCAACATGGCTGCCGGGTCACAAACTTTCTCATTTTACAGCTAAACAGTACACTTAAAGATGTTTCTGAAAACATTTGAGGTGAGAAATAAGCATTACAGTAACAGAATATTGATTCATATTTAATCAGCGCTGCCTAGTTTGACCATTTGATCGGAGTTTGCGAGAGATTGACAGCTCCTCATTGACAGTAGGCCCCAGATCGGCTCTGATAGGTTGTTTTCCTCTCCTCTGTCTGTGGAATCTTGCAGATGCCGCTAGGAGCACCGGAGGACACCGGAGGACACAAAGGCACATGATTTTTTTTTCAGATTGCCTGTCTCATGCACTACTCTCAGGATATAGTGACCGTTTGATAAAAATAACTTTTTTTAATCATATTTGCTCCAATTCTACCCACTGCAGCTTTAAAGTTGTAGTCCTTGAGATTTCAGTCCTGGTTGATATGGTGACACCACGGTTACTGGTGGTAACAAGTCCCAGCAATCTGTACACATGGTTCTGATGAACGATTGCGGTAAGAGCTAACCACTATGACAAACACATTGTGTTTCCTGTGGCTGCTTCACAATAGAACTCAGTCTTCTGCTAGCCAAACACTTTAAATGTGAAGCAGTAGTAGTACAAAATGTTCAGTTTAGATCAATAGCAACTTAATAGAGCGCTGAAAGACTGAACAATAACCAGCGAGGCTGATATTAAGAAAATAAACCTACAACTGTAGGCAACTTGAGTCCAACACAGGAATGGCGGACCCCGCCACTAACAATGAGAGGTCATTATTACAGAATGTAAATACACTGAATGGTTATTGCTGAAAAAAAAATTAAAATATCCAAAAGGGGGTTTGATTTCATGAAAATCTTAAGGATTATAACCTTTAAAAAAAATTGCATTTAGAAGTTACTGCTAATGCAAACCAAACATTTCCTACTACTTAAACATTTCCATTGATCAACTGGCAAATCACAATAAAATGTGAAGCAATGACAGGAAACGTGATGTATTTGTCGAGGTTAGCGCTGAACGTGATCGTTGCCCCAGGCAGTTGCCTACCTTGCCTAATGGTAAAGTCAGCCGCTGCTAGAATTTGAGCAGCTTTATGTTCCATTGTGTTTTTCTATATATATATTTCCTGGCTTGATCCTACCGCTGTTTAAATAAGCCGGCATCTTGTGAAACAATTTCCGAAACTTTCTCCTCACCTCCCATCCTGAGTAAATTAGGAGAGTGAGAAACTATTTCTGTCTGTGCTTCGGGGTCTTTAATAGCAGCTGATATCTGCCTTGTCTTGTCAGCCTTTTGTCATACCATTGTTTACTTTGTCGCTCCCAGTAATCCACATCAAAAAAGAAAGCCCTCCAAGCATCGTGTCATTACTCTGCTTGTCACGCACTGCTTCAGAATCCGTTTTATTCTTCCGTGTCGCTCATTTGTACCAGCCGTCGCTTTGCAGAATTGGACACTTCAATCCATTAGGCTGCTTACAAGTATAAAGTTTTTCTGTTTGCTTTAGTCAAAGCGGTGCCACAAATTGAATATATTTGACTCCTTCAAACAGAAGAAGAGGGTGCTGACAAAGTTATCAACAAAATCACTGTGAAAAGAGATGTTCCAAACATACCAATCAATGCTCCTTATTGACTCTTCAAAGAGGAGGGGGCAGCGTCTGACGGGGCTGGAGACAGTGAATGTTGGCAGAAAAGGAGATTTGAAGGGATAAATGTTACTCGGGTCGTATTCATCTAATGATAACAAGGCAGGCGCATGATGTGGAGAGATAAATGCTTCGTAATGCGAGTGTGTGTGTATATGTATACTAGGGCTGTCAATCGCTTAAAATATTTAATCGCCATTAATCGTAAATTAATTGCACATTTTTTATCTGTTCAAAATGTACCTTAAAGGGACATTTTTCAAGTATTTAATACTCTTATCAACATGGGAGTGGACAAATATGCTGCTTTATGCAAATGTATGTATATATTTATTACTGGAATTCAATTAACAACAAAAAAGAATGACAAATATTGTCCAGAAACCCTCACAGGTACTGCATTTAGCATAAAAAAATATGCTCAAATCATAACATGGCAAACTGCAGCCCAACAGGCAACAACAGCTGCCATTGTGTCAGTGTGCTGACTTGACTATGACTTGCCCCAAAACTGCATGTGATCACCATAAAGTGGGCATGTCTGTAAAGGGGAGACTCGCGGGTACCCATAGAACCCATTTTCACATATCTTGAGGCCAGAGGTAAAGGGACCCCTTTGAAAATTGCCATGCCAGTTTTTCCTCGCCAAAATGTTGTGCAAGTTTGGAGCGTTATTTAACCTCCTTCGTGACAAGCTAGTATGACATGTTGGTACCGATGGATTCCTTCGGTTTTCTGGTTTCATATGATGTCAGTATCTTCACTCGATTGTGTTAAAGAAATTAGTGGTGTTAAAACGAATATGCGTTAAAGTATTATTATTGCGTTAACTGTGACAGCCCTAATACATACATATTGTTTTAGCTTTTATGTGTGTGTTTTTGCATGCCACCTCGTGTTTTGACCGCATGCTCTTACTATAGCAGTCACAGTCAAAGGCGTAGTTCAACCACACAACAGTGTCCAATTCCTTCTCCTGCAGGTTTCAGGGTGTCTGTAACACCATTTCTCTCCGTAATCTTTGCCTCCCTTTTATTCTCCGTGTCTCCCCTCATCTCCTCATCTCCTCCCCCCTGTGTGTCTCTCCAGAGGGCTTGTGACAGCTGTAAAACCTTGTATCAAGGCGTTGACCAACGGTGTGCTGCCCCATCCTCCCCCTCATCCGTCCCTCACTGATTCTCCCCTTCGACACTTTGCTGAAGTGTAACCGCCCCCCCCACCCCCACCCCCCCCCCCCCCCCCCCCCCTCCTCCTCAGCTCCACTGGCCCGCTCTGCCACTGCAACGTAGCTATCTGCAGCTGATGCTGTGGAGCTGATAAGAGTCTCTTTTATCTGTCGCTTAGCAGCACAAAGGGACCTGGGCATTGATCAAATGCCAGCAGACTGATGGCTGCTCAACAGGCTGCTTTTTTACGCCCGCGACACTGCCTAGGGGACGGAGGGAGGAAAGGAGGAGGAGGAGGAGGATTCAACTCTAGCTGAAAGTACAAGGCCTAAACTGACAGCCCGATTCCATGGTTATGGGGAGAAAATAGCACAAAATTCTTGCTGTTTCGGTGAGCTCTCTGCAATATGAGCAGAGAATGACATGAGATTGTCTGGCCCAGGCTGATGGTAACAACTGACGCCAGTAGCAAAATTGCCAGGAGCAACGAGGATGTTGTTGTACCCCAGCAGGAGTACGGCTTTAAGTCATCCCTAAAACATGAAACCAGCACGTATGTTCTGTAACAAGCAAACAATAACCTGTAACCCTGCTCTCATGTCCAACTGTATTTTAACAATGTGGCTGTTTTGGTGCACGGTTAAATGATAATGTATCGTACCGTCTTCTTCAGAGAATAGAGTTTGCTCGTTAGCGGCATGGGGATCTCCATAACTGCTGCTGAGCAAACCCCATTTGCTGATGAAGACCGTGATATATGGTTGAAAGCTCCAGAAAAAGCTAGTGAACATCCGTAACATGGTGATGTCACCAAGTAACACATTTGCATACATCAGACCGGCAATACGTCATCCAGGGTAGGTTTGCATGACCACGCCCCCTTTTGGGGGAAAACACTCCTGTGTCCCTCGTAGACGGCAACAGAGTAAACAGAACAAGTTGAAACATGTCTCAAAACTTCTAAAATGCTGATCTCCGATTTGTTCCCCCGCCATGTCCTCAAAAAAGATATAATAGAGGAGCTTTATGGCTCCAAGCTAAAGACTTAACCAGCATTGCGTCATCGCAGAAGCTGTGCTCCCTTTTGGGGGAAAGAAACTCGCCGTCACAGGAGAGAAAATGACAAAAAGCTGTTGTGTGGCAGGTTAACCGAGGCTTTCACACTGAGATTTGAGTCACATACAATACGTGAATATTCACTGTCAGTGTGGTAAATCTCTAAATGATGCTGGTGACAGTGACTAGCATGGCCAGCTAACGTTAGCTTGAGTGGGAGGCTGCTGCAGTAATACAGTGACACATTAACATTAGCAGCATCTGACTGTCGTCTCCAACTAAATCTCAGCCTATAGATCAAACAGTTGGATATTAACAGGTTACAGACAACACTTAGCCTAACGTGATTCAATCAAATATGTATAGAAGTCTGGATAAGCAATATCCGGCCACTGTGTTGGACGGTGAAAGACTGAAGGAACATGACGGCGATCAACCTTAATTTATTAAGGTATCGCGAACGCTCAGGTCCAGGCAAGATCGCAAAATAATTATTAGACGTGTATAAAACAAACGTTTGTATAACAAGAGATGAATGCATACAGACTTGCAAAATTACAAATTACATTCCAAAAACACGTCAAATTGCATTGAAGTCTATGGGATCATCGGTTTTTCTTTCCCCCAAAAGGGGGTGCATCCTTGACTTTTCGCGAAGTACCCGTATGTGCCGGTCTGATGTATAATACCTGTCTTTCAGCTAGTTTGACACACCCTCAAACTAAGCTAGCTAGCGGAGCTGGAGCAGAGTCGAAGGGTTTGGTTCGGTTGACCAATCACAACAGAGAGGGCCAGCTGACCAATCAGAGCAGACTGAAAAGAGGTGCCGCAGCACAGCCGGTATGAGAAAAATAAAGCGATTTTTTTTTAACATAAAAGCATGTAAGCATGTTCTAGTAGAAACCCCAAATACAAGTATGCACCTGAAAATAAGCATAAAAGGTCCTCTTTAAGGTTATTTTGTCAATAGGAAAAAGAATGTTTTACATAGTTTGTTCATTACTTGTAATATACCTGGTCTAATATCCCCAAAAATACAAATTATCTATTTTGTTGGTTAATTTGATTGACCACACAACAAAAACTGAATGACAAATAAATACAAATTAAAAAAAAAAGAATATAATTAAATAACAATATCCATATACGATATATATACACGTTCACTTAACAATATTTGAATATACAGTAAAAAAATCTGCATATAAAACAAAAACTGGAAAGAGAGGGGAGAAAGTAGTCCTAACATTTTTATATGTGATAATAGTCTAATTTTACGCTACCTGAGTTCTGCCATTTTTTCAAATACATCCTCAATGCTCCTCAGTGTTACCGTCCCTGAAATTAAAGGGAAAATCCAATCAAGATTTTTCTGTCAGGAGAAACAAACAAAACTCTCATAGCACAGCAGCTGAGAGCTCTTCTATTTGCCCTCGACAGACCTCTGAAGGAAATTGTAATTGCGTGACATTTTTAAGAAATGCTTTCATAAGTGATTGACCCGCAGGCGCATTACTAAGTGCTAAGTGCCCATTTTGAGAAATACATAAATCGTTGTGACAATACATATAGGGTTACGGGTTTTCAATAGAATTTGTTCGTTCGCCCCTGCACCCTTTCATTATTTCTGAACACATTTTTGAAGAGTGTGATTTGAATGGATTCAGGCTGAATCACAATGATAACAGTGCGTTACAAAATGTTGCTAACTTGAAAGACATGCTGTTTTGTTCAAGCTGCCCACTCATAATCCTTTGCACTGCATGCCGCTAACATTTGTTCAATAACTAACTAATGCATGGAAATCATGAACATTTCCATTTCAAATACATGACAATTTATTTATTTATTCATAAAACTGTTCCATCTCTAGTCACCAGAACATTGAGAGTTCAACAAAAATATCACTTCTGTGTTATTAAACCTCACTCTGACGTCTCGATACCTGACTGTTATCTTGTCGAGATAATCCTTTTCACAGCTCCAACTATTATTAGAGGGAGTTGCCTGTGCATTCATGTGTGTTATACTCTGCAAACACAATATTAAAATCCTGTTGGAACTGATGTCATGTTACGGTGGCACATTAGTTCCTTTTTGGGATTTACATGAACTTTTGCGAAAACCACACGTCGCTTCCCTGAACAAAGCCCGACATGTGGGAGATCCCTGCAGCAGTCTCAGCTAAGAATAGAGATACATAATGACATTTTAATTTTGTGCTGCTTACAAACCCGCTGCTTTCCCTTCCCCTCTTTTTTGTGAACTACCAAAGCCTCGACATCGCTGCTTTCAGAATTAAACAGAGGGTGTCAAACGGGAAGAACTGAGAGTGGCATTACTTTCTGGCACCACTCCGACAAGAGCCACCTTTGGATTGTTTTCAGGCTGATGCTCAAGAAGACTCATGTCAGCATTTAATTATGGTGGAATGGTAGCACTTCATTTGCTTCTCGGTGTATCTGTCTGCGAAGGAGGCAGGCAGCAGCCTTGATTATTCTCACACTTGTCTGACATTTTAAAGTAATCAAAAGGATTCTGTCTTTAAAGGCTCGCTTCACCCAAACCTCTATAGCCATGCAGATATAGTTCTGGTTTTATCTGCACAGGTTTGGAGATATCAGTCTGAGTTTTCTGCCGCCGCCGCCGCCCCGATACAATGGGGGTGAAATTGAATCAAATGGATTTTTTTCAAAGCTCCGAGCAGCTCAAACAAAATCCCATTCACCTCAATCAGGGTGGCAGCAGAACTTTCAGAATTGGATCTCTCAAAACCTTAGCAAAGAAAACCCAAACTGAACGACTGGATAGCACAAGTGTATACTTGATTTCATGTTTGAAAATGAACATTTGTATATCATCTTCTCACCCCGTGTTCCCTTAAATTCTTGAAGAAAACTTTGTTTTTCTTGCAGGACACCATGAAGAATGGAGAATCAAAAAACAGAGAAAAGTCTTGATGAATTGAAGTAAATGGGGGCTGCATTTCACAACAGCAAAACTATATCAAAAACTCTGTTTACAAACTCACACAACTCAAGCAGTATAATCCAAGTCTCATTTATCCGGTCGTATGCTCACTACTTCCCAAACACATGCATCTTTGCTAAAATCTTAATTATTTAAAACACAAACTGCATAAACAGTCTCACACTTGCGCAGATGCGCTAGTCGACCACGTGAGTCCGAAGTGTTTTAAATAGGGTGGTCAAAGTTAACATGATAATAACGCATTTACGCAAATTGATTTTAACGCTAGTAATTTCTTTAACGTCATAACGCAACTTGTGATTTTCAGGTTGTAGCGGGCTCAGTTTTAAAGATAGAGTGAAAATACTGGCATCATATGAAACTACAAAACCCTAGAAATCCATTGGTACCAAACCCGTCATGTTTGCGGGAAGTAGGCTAAATAACGCTCCAAACCTACACTAAATTTTGGCGAGGAAAAACTGGCATGGCCATTTTCAAAGGGGTCCCTTGACCTCTGACCTCGAGATATGTGAATGAAAATGGGTTCTATGGGTACCCACGAGTCTCCCCTTTACAGACATGCACACTATGATAATCACATGCAGTTTGGGGCAAGTCATAGTCAAGTCAGCACACTGACACACTGACAGCTGTTGTTGCCTGTTGGGCTTGAATTTGCCATGTTATGATTTGAGCATATTTGTTTATGCTAAATGCAGTACCTGTGACGGTTTCTGGACAATATTTGTCATTGTTTTGTCTTGTTAATTGATTTCCAATAATAAATATACACATACATTTGCATAAAGCAGCATATTTTCCAACTCCCATGTTGATAAGAGTATTAAATACTTGACAAATCTCCCTTGATATTAAGGTACATTTTGAACGGATACAAATATGTGATTAATATGCGATTAATTGTTATCAATTATGGACAATCATGTGATTAATCACAATAAAATATTTGAATTGATTGACAGCCCTAGCTTTAAATAATAAGGTTTTAGCAAAGTTACCCATTTACTTCAATTCATCAAGACTTTTCTTTGTTTTTTGATTCTCCTTTCACGATGGAGGCATGCGAGAAAAATAAAGTTTGCTACAAGAATTCAAGGTAACACGGGGGGAATAATTGATATACAAATGGTCATTTTCGGGATGAAGTATTCCTTTAAAGCTGCTTTAATCAATATTTAAATATTGACAGTGAATGAAATGAATATGTGTAACGTGAAAGGCGTCGCTCACAGTGACAACCCCATTGAGCTAGCTGGTGATAGTGGAACATTTAGCAGCTACAGAGTCAGATATTTCCCTCGGGAGTTAGTGGAGACCAATAGAGAACTAAAGGGAGAGTGAATATTGGACTTAAGATTCATTAGGCGGCCTAAGACACAAATCGAAATTAATGCTAATGCTCTATATCTGCTGTAAATAAGCAACAGTTTGCTAACACATTTCCCATATCAACTTTTAAGCTGCAGTATGCGAGATTGGCGCAAATATGATTTAAAAAAGTTATTTTTAGAAAACGGCCACCATATCATTACAATAGTAAATGAAACAGGTAACCTGAAACAAGACTCGGTCAAAACCGAGTATATGTCTGTAATGTTTTGTTAACACTTTTTTCCATTATCTTAATGTTTGATTGAAAGCCAACTTATAATGAAGCAAATAACATTCAGTAATAGTAAATGGTAACATTTACTAGTCAGTATATTATACATTTTATACAAGGTGAAAAGGTATTAGCATGACCTACAGTATGCAAATACTGTACATACCGAAAGTTTATCAGCGTTGAGATATTCCCGCTGTCATCACTGACGTTGTTGTTGCCGTATTTATTCCTAGATGGAGTGTTAACGGAGCAGCTACAATATTAACGTAGCCTGCCACTGATCGATCCGAACTCCATTCAGAAAACAAGCATTTTAAAAGTTGTTTGCTTGTCGTCATGGTAACAGACCCGACCTAGCATGAATTCAGACTTTTTACTAATCAGCATCGTTATGTAGTTATTTCGGCACACTTTGATCCGTTTACAACAACGTCGCTGCCGTATTTATGCCTAGATGACGTTATGTTGAGTGTTGATGAAGCAGCTACAATGTTAGCATAGCCTGGCATTGATCGATCCGAACTCCGTTCAGAAAACAAGCATTTTAAAAGTTGTTTGCTTGTTGTGTTGCGGACAGACTTGACAAAGAATGAATTCGGTCTTTTTACAAATCGACATCTTAATGTCATTATTTCGGCATTATTTTGATCCGTTTATTGCAATTAAATCACAGCACAGTCTGTTTATTTTGGGTTCATACCGCAGTAGCGACGGGTGGCTGCTAGATACAGTCAGTGCAATGGTACCTGTAATGGAAATGGAGGAAAGCGAGGCAAACATTTCCTTCGCGCTTGGGTAACTTATACGAACATAAACAATAACACATGCACAACAACAGCACTATGTAATGTTACATTGAACCGCTGACACGCTCCCCAGAAAACGTAAACACAGAACTGTTCTCCGCCTTTTCATTTTGAAAGAGCAACGACCAATGAGGAGACTCCAACAGTCAGCCGACCAATCCTGTAACTTCATCACTCACTCACTCACTCACTCACTCACTCAGTGACAGACTTTTGCGTTTGTAGGGCTGGCCCTCTGCGGTCCAGCCAAAAAATCATGTTCCTCTGTGTCCTCCGGTGCTCCTAACGGCATCTGAAGGATTTCACTTACCGGAGGAAAACAAGGTCCGCTGTCCAGCTGCCGTCTATGAGAGCCGGCTGTCAATCACTCGCGAACTCCGACCAAACGGTCAAACTAGGCAGCGCTGATCAAATATGAATCCATATTCTGTTACTGTAATGCTTATTTCTCTCTTCAAATGTTTTCAGAATCATCTTTTAGTGTACTGTTCAGCTGTAAAATGAGAAGGTTTGTGACGCAGACGCCATTGTAAAATCTGTTGAAGGAAGCCAAGTTCTGGTCACATGACCGGAGCACAGCCAATAGGAACCGCTCTCTCTCTCTGCAATGACCTGTGATTAGTCAAAATCTGCCGTCACGGGCTAGATTTTTCTAAAGCCTGAAAACAGAGCCATGAAGAGGACCAGAAGTCTAGTTTTCTCTCAGACCACTAGAATTACAATATGCTGAAAGGTTATTATGGAATTTTTGCCAAATTATGCCAAAAAATGGTTGCCTACTGCCACTTTAGTGCTAAGCACTGCGGTGGGTTTAGATACATGGATCCAGAATGTCACTCTGAGTTAGCCTACAGTACTGTCATGTGTGTCCATGTTTTATTATGTCCCCATCTGTAACACTCACTTGCTGTGGTGTGACTGTTATTCTCTACCCAGACATCACTTGTCAATCAAACAGTTGTTGTCAAGTTCTGACCTCGACAGTGTGTCCTTGGACTGTCTATTGTTGAGGTTTGGGTTTCTGTTAAATTGTGCTCTTGTCAGTTATGGGGGCCAAAAAAGGAAACTGATTTTTGACACAAAAGATAAACATTTTGTGTAGTCAGAATAAATGTAAAAGCTTCAACTGGATGAGTAATTGGTTGTGCACCTAACGAGGGCTTAATTACATGTTACCACTGGTGCTTGTAGCATGTTTTGGTGGTGAGAGGAAACCGGAGAAATCCACGGGGACATGGGGAGAACATGCAAACTCTACACAGAAATGTACTAATTTATTTATAGCTTTTATTGCTCTTTCTGTCTTTTGCTGTTGTTTTTATTTTACATTAATGTAGCTCAGGGTCTCTCTATGTGGAGTTTGCATGTTCTCCCCGTGTTCGGGTTTCCTCTGTGTTCTCCTCCCACCACCAAATCATATATCCCCCTGGGCGCTGTGAATGAGGGGGTTGCGTCAGGAAGGGCATCCAGCGTAAAACTTATGCCAAATCAAATATCCGGATCATAAAATCAGATCTCAGATGATCCGCTGTGGCGACCCCTAACGGGGGAAGCCGAAAGTCGAACAACATTTTACATTAATGTAGCTCAAACCTCTGTTGAGCTGTAACTTTCTGTCATTGTCTTTGCCGTGGTTACGCCCATCAAAAACAGAGCTAAAAGAAGAATAAATATTATATTGGACTAGCATTTTGAGTGAAAACGTTTCATCCATCTCCTCACATTTTCAGTTAATATTCTCAGACTTTACTTCCTGATACTAGTATCTATGACAATGTGCTGCACACATACTTACAATCACTCATTACATGTATTTCTACCTTTGTTGTAGTGCTGTTCTTACAGTCACACAGCAGCTGTGGATGTTTTTCTTGCTTTTTCCTGTCGACCTCTCATCTGTCATGGTGGTGATATGCAGACTAAACACACTGTCACACACTCTACATGTGTTCGCACATCTACCCTACATTATTTTCTCTGACATGGATCAAAACATGCCAATATGCGTTTGAGCAAGGGTCAGTAGGTTACGGAAAGCTAAAAACGCTCCAATTGACCTGGTATTGTATGAAGATCCTGAATGCTCTCCTCCCTCCCTCCCTCCCTCCCTCCCTCCCTCCCTCCCTCTTGTTTCAACGTATATCCATCTATCTTTTGATTTCCATTTCCCATTTTTCTTCAAAAGTGACAATGGTCCTCATTTGTCATACCATCATTGACACCACTGTAAATCTAAGCACTGAGAAGATGGGGGGAAAAACTTGTCTCAGCTGATTTATGAAACCTCCCTAACTATTGATACAAGAGCAAAATCCAATGTGAAAGGTAGCCTGGTGACATTTGTCAGAGCCATACAGTGGATACAGTCTGCATGTGGTTTCCCAGTGAAAGAGAAATAGGCCATCTTTGTTGTGTGTGTGAGGCTCGGGCTGAGCCTCTCCTTTGAAATAGTTTAGTTAATTCACCAAAGGCTATTCTATTCAAAGGGGATGTGTGCTGTGACAGGAAAATACTACCTCAGAATACAAATGTGTAATGCTGAAGGTTGGCATTTTTTGCATAAAGGCGAGGTTTAGCTGCCATTTAGCCTCATATCTTAAATTTCGTACATTCTGATTTAATGTAAGGTGGACGCTAACAGTAGCAGCAAAATTCAAATGATACATTTTATGGATGCCTCCCCCTCACTCTTCTCCCTCTGACTTTTCCGAAATTAAAGGTAAAAATAACATGAGGAGATGTGTACCCACTTGCCTCCCTGAGTATTCAGCTATCATTGCTAATTCCAGAATATTGCAGCCACTTCAGCCCGCCGCTGCTCCCATGCCACAAGTGGCTCTTACAGGCTTTTTCATGGAAATTCAAGGAGGGGTTTCTGGCTTTTCGGTATCACACAGGTGCAGAGACAAAGGACAATTATTCCAACCTTTTCGCAAAAAGCCACATTGAGACGTGGGTTGTGGAAACAGGCTGTGTAATTTTCTGCCCTCCGAAATAAAGAATGCATATCAAACCATCAGAAGCCCGAGGCACTGCGAGGACACAAGTGTAGGTTCAGTCGATGCCTTATTTCCGGATACAATGCTCTCGAGTATCCATTTACGGCAGCACAGTCAATGGAATATATAGTGTAAAGCTATTGCTGGAATAAATTACACTTTGGATTTGTGCATTTACTTCCCATTGCAGGTATGAGATAAAAAGCACATTCAAGGGTCTAATTTAATTTAATAAAAGAATAAAGGTAGGTAGACAGGTTTTTTTTTGTAATCTATTTTAAGAGAATACTTTTATTTGTTTGCAAAAATTGAAACAATTTGTCCGTATTTATCGCAAATATCATGCTTTCCCAGCCTTGGGGAAGGGACCCCTAGATGGGGTCGCCTAATATGCAATCAGGTCACAAAAAAGTGGCTAAAAATAGAGATAGATTTTCTTTCAGTGTAATTTAAGGGGAACTATTAGCAGAAATGGAATATAATATTCATAACTATGTTTTCATTAGTGTATAACCACCTGAAACTAAGAATAGTTGTGTTATCGTTAGCTTAGGATGAGCCCTTCATATCTGGGAGCGGGTCCTCTTCACGGAGTCAGCCATGTTGCTCCACCATGTTTCTACAGTAGCCCAGAGCGGACAAACCAAACACTGGCTCTAGAGAGAGCGTTTCACACTTTTAAGTTACCTGAAGGCCACCACGCTTGTGAAACTGCGATAATGTGAACCGCAGAGTGCAAAACTGTGGTACCACCAGCCGCCGTCTGACTTCCGTTGCTCCTATAGTAGTGACCCATTCAATTGCAATGCAAACCTCTGTAGATCTGCCAGTGCTATCAAACAGCTGATTGACCTGATAACTAATCAAACGCTACAAACACTAAAAGGTGACGCGGTGCATTTTAAAACTTATGGTTCCTAAGTGAAAGTACCTTTCCAGGCCAGATGTGAGAGATGAGATGAGATATGCACTCTCGACTACACCCGTTGAATTTGGCACTTCAGGCTGCAGCATGACATGCGAGCACAACCATCTCATTAGACACGGCGAGTGCAGATGAACATCAGCATCAATGTGCTTTCTGACTCTTCAGTACCATAGTGATGGTTGTAGACTAAAATGTTCTTTCATAATTCTAAATTTACTTCTGGGAAGCATCAAAGGTTACTTAACCAGAATTGTGTCATAATAGACAGTATGATAAATGCATTGAATAAGTAAAAATTTCAACAAGTTACGACAAGGCCCTAGCTTAGAATTTATGTAGCATATGGTATGAAAGAGTGAATTTCTAAAGTTACAATGCAACCACAAGACAATTAGCCCTAATGTAGGTGGGAAGAAAATTCTACTTTCCAAAAGTCTGTTATCTATTTTATGCAAGCCGTGTACAAACTGTAACGAGAACGAGGCCTCCAAACAAAACTTCCTTCGCAGCTGTGCTGTTGACTGTTTCTGCATTAGAAAAAAAGAAAAGACTCTTCTCTCCCTTGACTTGTTGTAGGCAGCAGGATAAGAAAATGAAAAAAAAAAAAAAAAATGACAGCGACACTTGTAGCTCTGCGCTATTGTACCAGCTGAATAACTAATCTGCATCTGCCTGCTGATTTCAACAACGCTATATCCCAGACACCCCCAAATAGGGCTGGGGTGGTGCTGGGCTGGGGGATGTCTTGCCTTGCAATCAGTCCCCAGCAGCACATGGAGAGCTGCTGTAATTAAGGAGCAGCGTCCCCCATGAATCGCATCCGTGAAGCAGGACTTTAATTCCCCACTAATTGAGGCCAACGCGGGGAGGGCGGAGGGAGGGACGAGGTATGCGAGGCTCCTGCCGGGTGGACCGACCACTGAGTTAGATGATTAGCTGAGGTGTAGCAAAGGTAACTAGGAAACTGAACCTCGCCAGCACAGCCAGACACACCTGCCCACCTCTCCCTGCTTCCCTTACTCGCACCCCACTGCTCGCCGAAGGAAACCCGACCCCGAATGGAAGCAAACTTTCCCATTTTAGCTCCACTTTAACGGCAGCTGTTTTCTCTGCTGGTGGGAGGCGGGGGAAGAGGAAGAGGAGCAGGCGGTTTGATTGATTTGCTTCATTTGGATTCTCATCCATTGCAGTTGTGATTGCTGTCGACGGAGGATCGTACAACTCCAGAGAGGAGAGAAGAGAATACTCCAAGTGCTACGCCTAATAAAGGGAATCATTTGTAAAATGGGATTTAATTATCGGTGTTGATATTAAAGTGGACCTATTATGCTTTTGTGCTTTTCCCCTTTCCTTTGGTGTGTTATATAGTTTTTTTGTGCATGTAAAAGGTCTGCAAAGTTACAAAGCCCAAAGTCCATGCCAAAGGGAGCTACTCTCCCCCACAGAAACACTGCTCCTGAACTTCCTGAAACCCCTTGACTGAAGTCCCGCCTTTTCTTTCATAACGTGGTGATGTCACCAAGTAACAAACTTTGCCTAGCGACTACTTTGGCTCGCCCTCAAAACAAAGCTAGAGCGGAGTACGACAACACATTCTCATTTCCAACCCGTCAAATATCACCGCTTGTTCAGTGCCGACGCACGGGGTATCCCTCTTGCGTTACTTTTGGACGGACCAGGGACGGCGTGTCAATATACGCTTGTTACATGCATAGTGTCCTTTCAAAATAAATTCCGTTTTTAAAGGAAGTTAGGTTTAGGCAACAAAACCACTTAGGTACGGTTAGGAAACAGTAACTTCACTGACTAGGGACTCATGAGACTGACGAAATACTAACGCCTCACGGTACTGGCGATACTAGCGACTCACAGGACTGATGATTCTGAGGATACTAACGACTCACGGGACTGACGATACTAACGAATCACGGGACTGATGATACTGAGGATACTAACAACTCACGGGACTGACGATACCAACGAGTCACGTGACTAACGACTAACGTGACAAAATAAGTTAACATTACTTTTAGTTTCACACAGGACACGAACAGTAGTCTCCTGGTTGAAAGTGTTATGTTTGTTTGACCCATGCACCACCCCTCCTGCCCGCCCACCATGAACGGACTCTCACGTTATTAATACTACGTCACTTGCTCAGACCGTTGAATACCGCCGCGAGTGGGTTTACATTGGAGTTAGTTGAAAACCCAGTTTGTCACATACTGTTGCCAAAGGGTGCCTCCAGGCATCAGTTCAGCGTCGGTGAGACCTGGTTGAGTCCGAATCGTTTGTTTTTCAGTTGACTAATCACAACAGTGAGCCAGCTGACCAATCAGAGCAGACTGGGCTTTTCGGGAGGGGGGGGGCAAGGAGCTCCAACAGAGCGTTTCAGACAGAGGGTGAAAAGAGGTGCTGCCGTACAGACAGTATGAGAAAAGTAAAGCATTTTTGGAACATTAAATCATGTAAACATGTTCTAGTAGAAACCCAAAATACAATTATGCACCTGAAAATAAGCATAATAGGTCCTCTTTAAGAGCTGCATGGACGTGTGTCAGGTAGCTTTTTTTTGTTGGTTTTATGCTTATCATATTTTCACCGTTAAGTTCACTGTAAACTAACTAAAAGTAAGGTGAGGTAAGCCGTCAAATCCGCTGACTCCGGCTCCGGGTGACAGTTGTTTTGTATCCGTAATGGTGCCGTTCACCGTTTTGGCTGCATGCGATGCCTCCTCCACTTTCATGTGTGTACTTCACCAGAGGCACTGGGTAAAAAGCACTGAGGAAGTGGCTGTAAGGCACATTGTCACTGAAATCTGTCAGACTCCTCTCTCTCTCACTCCGTCTCTGTCTGTCTCTCTCTCTCTCTGTCTGTATATATATAAAAATCTTCCCATTTCAGAGCACTTTGTGACAGCCACAGACGCTTCAGCGGGCTGAGATCTACCTGCAATTGTCACTATTGTCTTAGGAAAAGTTGAACTCGTGCCTCCCTGCACACACATAATAAAAACCAGCCCATGCACACACACACACGCACACAGTGTTAACTGCAGTAAATTGCTTCTGCTCGTGCTGTTTGAGACGTCACAAAACACCACCATCAATGCCTGTTTTACTGATTTAAAGATGCAAGCTTTACTGTACATCAGACAGCATGCAGATGGACTCCTTTGGTGCCTTTTTATACCAATTTTCTGAAGCGTCCTGTAAACATTGTAGATTTTGTTTATTTGAAAGGCACGCCAGCCCCCATACAGAGCCGAGCTATTTAGGCAAAGCGAGGCCCGAGGCAGGATGAAACGCAGCACCAATTTGACTTTGTCTAAACTCGTCTCAGCTCATAGGATGACTTTGAGATTTTTATCAAGTTATTCTGATCCATTAAGCTGATCTGACTTTACACAGCAGCGATGGAGAATGTGTCCTTTCAGAATGATTCAGAACATCCTTTCCATTGAGTTGAAATAGCGGCAACTAAAGCAAATCTCCCTCTGAAATGACTTCAGAGACATTTTGTTCAAGCACGGGGCCCTTTCACTTTCAAAATGCAATCTGTTCAGTCTCATAAAGGCCTCAATTAGATGAAAGTCTTGTTGAAGGCGAGCCTGATGTGGAGGCTCTTCATCTGCTATGTGTGCCACTCGATACAACAGAACATACCGTGGGAGGTCAAGTAATGGGGGAGTGCTGGCCAGCGTTAGTCATTATGTACGAGGACGTCAGCAACTAAAGAATGTGTCTGAAAAGAATGTATCTGCTGTAATGTGACCACTGCTGCGTCCTTGTTTGAAGCACTAGCATGGCTTTGATTTATCGAGGTTTGTAACCTTGGCCGACTACCTCACTAGCTGCTTTTCCACAATGAAGGAGAACACTTCAACCCTCCCCTCTCTTTTGTTGCTTGCTTTGCACAAAAAAAGTAACAGTTAATTGTTAATAGTTCTGACCTTGTTTCTTTCAGTCTGATGATGTTTCCCCCTGATTATTTCTAATTCAGCTTTGCCCTGAACGTGCTGGAGAACACTTCATTTACTTAGGAAATCACTGGTGGTCTAAAAGAAAAAAAAAATCAAGCCCGGCTTGTTTTCGCCTATTCATCTTTTTATCCGCAAGGGGCGAAAATGAAGGATCGCCTGCGAGATTCAGTCGGCATCCCGGACCAAAAAGTCTGAAAAATTGATAGGTTTTGAAATTTACATACCTGTTGTGCGATTGCATTCCCTGTGGCCAGCGTGAGCACGCAGTTCATCAATAAAATATGACCGTCTGAGAAGCAAATATTGAAATCACGCCTGTCAAAATTAAGTTTGGGGATGTGCATACAGTAGCGTCGTGATAATGTTTAACTAGGCGACAGAGGTCAGAGGAGTCAATGCTTTTTGTTTGGGGAGACGGGGAAATCAAGGGGAATCTATTTGCATACATCCAGCATCTTAGGCGTTAGAGAGTATGATTTATTTGTTGTTCTTTGTTTATGTTGCTGTTCGTCATTTGCATTTAAAATGTGGTTTTAAAATGTGGAGGAAGAGGAAGATAAAAGTGCATCATTGTGGAATTAATTATTGAGAGAGCATTGCCCTCTGGTGGCCAGGCCAAGAACTGAACAGTAGTGTGTCTCATTTCTACACAGCAGGATATCATTTCAAAGGTAGCCCGTGAGCACATTCATATACGAGTATATATGTGTGTACATGTACTGTATATGGTTTTATATGAATAAATTGATGTCAAGAAAAGCAATGCATCTCCAGGGAGGATGAGGAGGAGGAGGAGGGACAAACATCAACTCCTCTGAGAATGAAATGGATGAGCTCTCTGCTTTACACTGATTAACTCACATACATACACACACTGAACAACAAGAGCAAATGTGAATATGACAAAGACAAGAAGGGCAGACAGAGAGACAGAGAGAGAGAGATACACACCGGTGAGCACGGTCTTTTTGCAGCTACTTGGATGCAGTTTCCTCAAGGTCACAGGGTTAACAGGCAGGTGGGCACCGCTGCAGCTGCTGCCTACAGGGCCCCGAGGATCCTAATCAATTCTTACATTCCGGGGAAAAATGATGAGAAACCGGCCGCTCAAAGGAAGATTGATGCGAGAGAGTCGCTGCAAACACAGAGATCAATAATATTCATAGCCTGGAGGAGAAAATACGTTAAGTAAAACCTTTTTACTCAATGGATGTGAGCGGGGATGCTCAATGACGCAGCTGGCGTGTCCACCTTTATGCTCTAGAGAGAAAATGAGCTTGTATGAGCAAAAAGAAACCACTGTCAAGGTCCTGAAACATAACTACGTGCCGAGGGAGGATGAGAGAAAAAGGCTCCGTAATGCTGGTTAGTTTATTTGTACATTTGTGTGGTCGATAAAAACAAAAAGGAACAGGTGGAATATATTTTGTAAGAGCGGTGCTCAAGCAACCGCAGGGAATAGTGCCTCTTCTGCTGCAGTATGACAGACAGGGATGGTTCAACGTTCTTAGTGCAAAGTCGTCATTCAATTAAGAGTCAAATTAGCGGGGTCAAAGGGTCATTTATAGAAAAAAAGCTTTTGCTTCAGAACAGATAAGCTCCCGACGAAGAAGAAGAGGCTTTTCCTTTAAAGCTGAATTTAAAGACTTGCATAGACGCCAGCTGTGACTGACTCCCAGATGACACCCACTGCAGACAGAAAACACACAGCAGGAGGGGTTATAAAGTGAAATGGGTGCTCCAAAAGCCAAACACTACAAACTTTTTCAGAGTTTACAAAAGCATAAGCACGGGTAATGAAAAGGAAGTGAGAGAAAGGTGATGAAGGCGATGAGGGTTAGGGAAATCAAGGTGGAGGAGGAGGTGCTGCAGGGGAGAGGAGAGGAGAGGTGAAGAAGATGTAAAACAAAACAAAAAAACAGATGGAGATGGATAGAGGAGGAGGCTAATGAGAGGCAGGCTGGGAGCGTGTGATGGGCAAGGATCGGGGCGAGGGTTCAGCAGAGCCGAGGAGGTTTAGTTAGATATCCACGGGTCTTTACCCGACTCTTAAATCACCCAGCGTGACAGAGGCACAAAGGCTCGGTTTGACGCAGAGCTGTCAGTCGTCTTTTGAGCTGTTAATCACGGAGATCTGCGAGGGGCAGATCTCTTAACGTCGGCGGAGACGCCTGGCAGCAACAAATGAGCCCCACACTGCGACTCCCACGCAAGCGCGCACCTCTAAAGCTCCGCCAATGCCGTGATCCACCTGCAATCACCCTGCAGTCAAACACCAGGCTCTCCCCCGTGCAGGCAGCCACATTGTGTCTGTGTGTGTGTGTGTGTGTGTGTGTGTGTGTGTGTGTGTGTGTGTGTGAGAGAGAGAGAGAGAGAGAGAGAGAGAGAGAGAGAGAGAGAGAGAGAGAGAGAGAGAGAGGGATAAGAGAAAGTCAGATTAAAAAAAGAAAAAATGAAGAAAGGGGTACGAGTGTGTGTCTGTTATCTTTTTGTATGTGTGGGCACGCGCTCAGTGAACTCTGAAGGGATGAGATGGGTGAGGTGGCGTTGAAATATGACAGCTCTCACTTGTTCTGAAGCCTGCCCTCAGAGTAAGCCCTGCAAGAAATAGAGAGATCAGTCTCACTTTCTCTCAGTCCGCACACACACACACACACACACACACACACACACACACACACTAAGATGGAACTCTGTTAAGATGTGATTAGGGCTGACTGTCAGTTGTGAGGGGTCCTATCAAGGTTCACTGCACGCCATGCGCACACAAACGGCCGTCTTAGCCGGGCCGCCTGACAGTCGGCTAGTAGAGGGATGTCGAAGCTGGAAATAACAGCCGGCCCTGACTTACAGCTGGACCGACAACGACTGGTGCTTTGCCAAATAGAAGAAAAAAAAAAAAAGGACCTGGAAAGCATGTTGAAAACAGGAAAGAAATACCTGCATCGATCAGCCTGGGCAGGGAAGGTGTTAAGAGAGACAGGCCTATTTTGGAGTTGACAGACCAGGGCATCTACTTCGGCTTAGTGTGCACATTGTGTACCCTCTTTCCAAGAAGGGTGAATTGGCGCACTTATTTTGCTTTAGACAAGCTTTTCTTATAGGAGAAGGTTGTTACATTGTTCATGAAAAAAGAAAGTGACGAAATGGGAATTTGGACCAAGATAAAAGAGCTGCTCTGTTAGGGGTGTAGAGGAGAACGGGGTTGGCTGTCACATTCATTAGATCTCGCTGCCTAGTGGGCGCTGCTAAACAATGTTTGGAGTAAGACACTTGACATTGAAGTGAGAGGTCGTTTAGTGTTTTTCATATCAAAATGTAAATATCCAGCTCTTCTGTGTTTCCAGCCAACCCGTGCTCACTCCTAACTTGTCAAATACCGTCGTTTGGTAAGTGCGCCTCGGCATCAGAAACCGACGCACAGAGGCACCCTTTAGCAACAGTACGGAAGTCGCTAATCAGTGAAGCTAACGTCAATCACGACTGTTTCCTAACCATAACTAAGTGGTTGTGTTGCCTAAAGCTAACTTCCTGTGAAAACGGAAGTTTATTTTGAAAGGACACTATGCATACCCTGACCAAGAGGCGGTATTTGACGAGTTGGGGGTGAGAATTTGTTGTTCCAACCTGATCTCACGGGAAGGCATTAAATAGCACGAAATGTTGAGGACAGTCCGCGTGTCAGGATTTTCCCTATTAATGTTAATAATAATAATAATAATAATAATAATAATAATAATAATAATAATACATTTTATTTGTAGCGCACTTTACACATATAACAAATCTCAAAGTGCTACAAGGTAAAAGCAGGTAAAACCATCAATATAAAAAACAGATAAAAAGCTAACATCATAAAAAATGAGAACATAAAAGCAGCAACCAGCAAGGTTAATTAAAAGTCATAGGTTCTGCTAAAAAGGAATGTTTTAAGTCCTTTTTTAAAAAACAAACAAAAAAAAAACAGGAGATGTGTTAGGTTGTTGGATTTCAATGAAATTAAACTTTTAAATTTATTTTAAAGATTGCCTCCATTTTTTTTATTTATCCCTATTAAAATAACATAGGGACTACCAACCCCATAGTTTGTAACTACCAACCTCACGATGGGGATGGTTTTGACGTATTTGACAGTCCATACCTTTTGAACAGAATAAGCTTAAGGTCACACGTAAGGTCACTCTACAGCAGTGGTTTCAGCTAACATTCTCCCAATGACAATGACAACATGCTGATGTTTAGTAGGTATAACCCATGTTCACCATTATAGTTTAGCGTGTTAGCTTGGCATTTTATCATTAACACTAAACTCAAAGTACAGTACGCTGGAATGCTATTAGTTTCTAGTTTTGCAGGAATTGAATGTACTGGACAAATTAAAAATTTGACCTGATGGTGAAAAGTTAAGCGATCACCAAAGTTACTACAATTCATTTTGAAGGGGACTTGAATATCTGAAATAAATTACATGGCATTTCGTCCCATAGTTGTCGAGACATTTCACGAAAAACCAAAAATGTCAAGGGGTTCGTCAAAGGTAATTTCATGGCAATCCATGCAACAGTTGTCAAGATATTTCAAATCTCTACGTATTGTAGGTAGAAGATGTAGGTTTAGGGCTTTTATTGTGAAAGTTAAGAATGAAAGGAGTGGATCTGGTCTGCGCTGCCTTTGTCACAGTTGATGGGATCAAAAAAGTTTGCCGTCATGGTTCGGCTAACGGAGCCTCCATGTTGTTTCATAAATATAGGAATCAGCAGCAAATCAACCCGCTCCGCACAATGTGATTGGTTGATGCCTTTATTCGTGGTGATAAGAAAAATCGACCTCGATTCCAGGAAAAAAATTGTCGCTTTTTCGCCACGTAATATTCACGTTCTGTGTCAAAGTATATCATGACAAAAACAACAGTTTGAAAAATATATTGAAATGCAAATTAATGAAACGAAAAACGTGTGTAAAGGCCTTTAGTCTGGGCAAGCATTTGATACCGAGTTTCGGCAGTTTTCAGTACTACTGTAGATGCTACGTACACATTTCTGCTCGATACTAAAAAAAGGTATTGAGACTCACAACCCACCCAGCCCCACACGTGGGTACAGATCCAAATTCAAGTGAGAATACCAAATAAAACCATCCCCCAGTTTCTGCCTCTTTATTCCAGTCTTGTTCTCTCCATTTCTCTGCTGCCGTAATGCTTGGGGTTGATGTCGCTCCCCATGCTAAGATAATCAAAATATGTCATTATGGACCAACATGGACGGGGGATATTGAGTCCCATCTGGAAATGAAAGCAGGATGGAGAAATAGAAATTCTCACATCAGCTCAGCAGTAAAATTGCTTCCCCACTGAGAGGCAGACATCATAAGCCGGGCTGTAGGGACATACATATGTATTGTACAAACACACTCTCTCCCTATAAGACACACACACACGCACATGTACTAAATGCGTGAATTCAACCAGCAAACACACGCATGCACCCGGTAAAGCATGCCAAACATCCATGCACACCCGAAATTGCACAGGCATGCTCTCACCCACACACATTCAAAGCGCGGTAAATACACACCTTCACAGCCAGCCTGATGCTCAATGAACACGTTATATTTGCGCATGTTAGCCGAGCCGACATATTTGTGTGTATGTGCGTGGGCCCCAGCTTGTGGTGTCTGGCTCTCAGCGTGCCGGTAAACAGCGTGCAGCCGAGACGATGTGGGGACTCCAGGCTCCATGATTCATGCAGACGGGTTGATTAAAGAGCAATCGCTGCCCCCGCAGTGCGAGAAAGGGTGGCGTAATCACCGTAAGAAAACACTGTTTGGTAGCATAAATCTCTGCACGGTTCCAACTTATGAAAGTTTTGAGGGCGGCAAAAAGTTCTCAAATGTCTAAAGTTGCCAAAGAGGCCAATGATGGTGCAAGCGGATTCCCACTGAGCGGCCAGACAAATAATTGCAGTGCGTCTAACTGGGCGTAATAATCGCCGTCTTCATGGGGAGGGAAAAAACTGTTTAGCATACAAGAAAACACTGATTCCATACAAAAGTTTAAAGCTGCTCTATTAATATTTGTTTTACACCAATGGATTAAATGAGCATGTGTAATGTGAAAGGGGTCTTTCGTAGTGATAAACCCACTTAGATGTATCAGCAGACTGCAGTTCCCTTCAGGTCTATGGCATTTTAGCGTCTTTAAGCTCATTGTTATGGTTTTATAGCCCGCAACTTTAATGTTTTGACTCACTCTGACTGCTCTGATCAGCATCTTCAGCCGCAGCGGGCAGCTGTTTTCAGTAAAAAGCGCTGATAGACCAACTGTACATTACCTACCTTGCACTAAATGGCAAACAGACAAATTTAGCAACTAGCTGGTAGTGGAGCATTTAGTAGTTTAAAGCTGGTTTTATCTCTCAGGGGTTGGTGGAGAACAAAACAGAGCTAAAAGGAGAGAGAATACTGAACTTACATTTGTGACATGGACACAAATACAACTGCAAATACATGCTAATGTTGCCCCACGTCTGCTTGATTTCAGCAACTAAATTCTCCACTGTGTTCACCATCTAGTCGCTAACTTTATGCGTACAGTGAGTTGATCATGTGAGTTTATTTCGCTGCCTGCTGCAACTAGAAATGCTGATCAGAGCAGTAAGAATGAATCAAAACAATAAACGAGCTAAAACACTTGGTAGAGCTGAAAGGCGAGCCCTTTCACATTACACATGCACTCATTCTCTCCATCATCATTAAAAATATGTACGAGCCACAAGAGACACTGGGTTCTTAATTATGGGATAGTTTTGTTTCATAAAATCCAAAAAAGTAAAGTAAATTAAGTATGAACTATACACAAATAAAAGAAGATTCACAAATGTGTTTTGTCTGTTTGGATCAGGAGACCGAGCCAAAATGAAAATTTACAAATAGATTTGTAGTTTCACAAAGATTTATTGTATATTATATACAAAATAATTGGTTTCCAAATTTGTTTTGGAATTTCTACATAGCACAGCATATTTTTATGATTTTTTTTTAAATGAGATCTAAGAGATTCATAGCAGTTTTGAGGATAAATTGCTAATTTTTTTACAGAAGCCTCTGGCCTTCTGGGTGCATTGACTGCAATGAATTGGATTTCTTTAGAGAGCTGGTTGGTTTAACTGAATAAGTCTATCTGTGCTGAGACTGGTTGGTGGGTAATAAAGGTGCAAAATAATACCTGGCTCCAGTTGCCAGATGATGAAAGAATTATTTTGTGTATGACATACAAAAAGTTTATTCCACTTCAGGCCAGGAGACGTTTGTTTGTGAGCACAAAACAAAAACACTTTCATGATTTTCTCTTTGTTTAAGCTGCGTGTTACTTATTTCAAGTTCTTTGAAACAAATATAACCCCATTTCATTCTGGTCTGATATTTTATTCGGCATCTTTCAGGGAATTTGAGCCATCACAGCTTTAACTCAACCAAACTGCTTTTCTTTCTTTCAGCATTTAGGTTTAGGTTGAATATAAGTAAAGGTTGAATGAATTTGCAGAGCCCAGGAAGCATTGACTTGGTGTGTTACAGGGAAAAAACCTGATCTGATTTGAACATTTCTTTAGACAACTAGGTTAAATATGACCAACCCAGTCGCCAGAAAAAAATGGGAATACTTATAATGACGACGTTTCTGAATCAAAAATTTCATAAATCTGTTTCATATCAGCCTTGTATCACGCTTGCAGAAACGCACAATGACATGTGGTTAACGTTGTGAAACGATTGGTTACATTTAGGCAACAAAACTACTTGGTTAAGGTAAATAAAGATCATGGTTTTGTGTTGAAATAATAATGTGACACAACAACGTAACTAGCATGTATAAATAACAACTGCCCTTAGCGGACTTTCTTACACAACATTACATAAGCTTTAAGTCAACTTTTACTTTTGGTTTCACATGGGACATGAACAGCGGTCTCCTGGGTGAAAGTCCTTTGTTTGTTTGACCCAGTCACCACCCATAGTGGACTTTGTTGCCTGTTATACTAATTATTATACCACATAATGTTAAACAGTCGCTCGATAAATATACATCATATATATACTACATCACTTGCTCTGACCGAATGCAAAAACGTTGACATTCAACGTATCTGTGGTTTGTAGAAACATTCAATGCCAACATTTTTTTCCTGCGACTGGGCTGAAACAGCCTAACAACTGTTTCAACAGCATTTCAGTGACTAAATTCCATCATATAGTTAGGAACTGCTTCACATTGAAATACTGTCACACAGTAAAAAATGTCAGCCAAATTAACCAAATGTTTTTAGATATCTTGACATCTTTCGACATTCAAACCGCTGGCTTAAAGCTTACTAAGAGAGATTGACATGGTACAAAGGAGGATACTTATGGATGCGTGGAACATGAAGAATAATCTAAAATGATCTCTTGATGTATTATTGCTATCAATGTGCAAAGGACACACACGTGTCTATGAGTAAAATTAAGCCTTTAAGCCATTTTTAGCTGTTCTGTGAATCAGGTATCACAAGTAGTGGCTGATTAACACCAAACCGAATGTGAGCGTGACAACACTCCTCTGAAGTCCTCCAGCCAAACCTCTGCCACATCAGAGCTGCATTTCCACCAGAGCACTGTGGAGAACACACCTACACTGTTCTCTCTTAACAAAAGCAGAAGCTCATGCTATGTAGACAGCACCCACGCTCACCCTCCTGCAATCATCCTCTTCTCTCCCTCTTCACCCTACTCTCCTCTGCTCGAGGCCCGCAGACAATGCGGCGCATTATTCCCCTCATTGTGGCTGTAATGGATAGAGAGAATGCAGGAAAGAAAAGAAAAAGACAGATAGATGATCAAGTTGTATTACCATAACTGTACAGGAGAGCGACCACTTACAACGTGACTGGATAAAAATACTTTACGTACACAGATAGGCATGTTTTTTATAGCGTTGACATGGAATGCACGGGAAAAATGTGTTCCAGCTTGTTCCGAAACAATTCAGCAGCAGTAAACATAAACAAGCGGAGAGTATGTGAAGGAAGAAGTGCAGAAGGCATCGGACCATTGACTACTAATGCCTCATATAAAATCTCATAACGTGGATCCAAGGGTGACTGGCACAATCCTATGGTATATCCAAACAAAATAACATGTCACAGATCCACTGTACACCTGACAAAATGTAAAATCATATATTACGAACCATAATAACTTAAATAAAGGCGTATGAAACCAGACGCCTTCAAAAATACAACACATAAGCAAGCTACAAACGCTAATGTCCTTTCCTGTTCTCTTGATGGCTTGTAGCTTTAGAGGTTTCAAAAGGAGAACACTCGACAGAATGACAACATATATATTACATCAACAAGTCCTCTGTAGTTTGCATTGTCTTTCCAGTTACTATGTGATCGATGACGTGGTGACTTTAGCGCTTTGGCAGATGAGCATCAGCAGCCACACTGCCTTCTTTGACCAAAAGAGTCCACGGTATCTCTCTTTTACTTCTTTTCAATATTCATTAGTCAAGTACTCCAGGAAGAAAACACACACGTTTCGAGCGCAGTTTTGTGTTTTGTGAGTAATCGTCTCCAAATGGCCTCGGTGGAGTCGTATCCCCCGGAGGCCTGAAGCCCCGGACTCAGAGGTATCAGAGCTCTATTGCCTCTTGCTGGAGCAGGACTTGCAGCACTGCTGTCCGTAGAACTTGTGGTTACAAACGCCGTGCTGGGGAACCAAGTGGCACCAGCTGAAATGGTCCACGCAGTGTTCATCTGCAGAGAAAAAAAACAAGTAAGACACATTTTTAGCAGAATGTCAAATTAATGCTATGTTCACACTACGAGCGACAAAGCTACAAAAAAGGCCAAGTGTGGCCAGCTACATTACAGTTACATTACAGTTACAGCTACATTAGTCGCCGAGTTGATGTTGAAGTGTTGCTCAAGCGCTCGTTGACGTAGTTATGTCGTTAAATATCAGTGGGAACTGGCTAACGAGAAGGAGACGGAAACGGTGAAACATACAGTGTGATTGGTTGATGCTTCACCGCGTCATTGAAGCGCTGAAAAAAGTTGAAGCCAGCCTTCATGTCATCGGCTGCCATTGAAAAGGACTTGTAGCCTGTTGCTTTGTCGCTCGTAGTGTGAACACAGCATAAGGCTGCAACTAGGGCTGGGCCATATGGCCAAAATCTTCTATCCCAATATACTGTAGGTCATTTCATATCTCGATAACGATATATATCACGATATAGCATGTTTTCTAGTAATTCAATAATTAAATAGTCTATATGAAATAACCACATGTTAAAGCCTATTTTTGTATACTCTACTGTGTGAAATAAATATTTGACAAATGAAAAGTACGGAGTATTTTCTCGTTTAATTAAGAACTTTAGTGCAAAATGAACATAACAGTTTTAAGTGAAATTATAGAGAAAAAAATAAATAAGTATAGATCTAGTCTATATCGTGATAGAAATGATATAAAAAATATACATACGATATCGTTATGATGATATACTGTATATCATCATATTGCCCAGCCCTAGCTGCAAATCATGATTACATCTATTGTTTAATCTGTGGATTGTTTTTCAATTGATTGCTCTGCCTAGAAATAGTCTGAAAATCAAGAAAAATAGACATCAAATGTCCAAGAAACCGCCAACCAACAAGCTAGAACCCAAAGATATTCAATTTACGATGAAATAGAAAGAAGCACCAAATTCAAGAAGCCAGAACCAGAATTTTCTTGGGCATTTCTACTTGGTTATTGTTGATTTCTTATTTATATTTTATATAATTATATATTTCTCTGTCAATCAAATATAAATTGATCAACTAATCATTTCAAAACTATAGTTCAATCAAATATAAAACAAGACTAGAGTCTGCAGCGATGCTAACAGCTCTGTGAGGCACAGCAGCAGCCCTTTAAGCTAAATGCTAATCTCAGCAGGCTAACATGTTCACAATGCCAATGCTAGCATGCTGATTGTTAGCAGGTGTATCATGTTTACCGTGTTCACCATCTTAGTTTAGCCTGTTGCAAATTAGCACTAAACATAAAGTACAGCTGAGGATGATGGGAAAGTCTTGTGAGTATTCAGGGCTGAAAATAAGGTGGCTGTTGTTCACAGCTACTGTACAGACGGACAATTTACTTGTCACTTGTCACTGGACTATACAGTAGAAAGAATTCATCAAGAAGAGCAGAAAACCCACCGAAAAACAGGGAATGCAAACTCCGCATACCACTGCAATTTCATGGTTATAAGGAAATGAAACTAGATGAATTTGTCTTTTTCCCCTCAGAGGACTTTACCTTTCAGTGTTGTTCCAGCAGCTGTGACCCGGCCGGAGCGTTGTGCCGGAGCCGGGGGAGCAGCAGAGCAGAAGTGTGTGTTACACGCCCTAGAAGTGACAGGCCTCTGGTGGGGAAGGCAGCCAGCTGCGGGGCGACCTTGCCGGAGACACTGGATGGACCGAGTCTGGACTCCACCGCCACAGGACACGGAGCACTGAGACGGAGGTAGGAGAGCAACAGCAGAGAGACAGAAACAAATAGGAGAGACATGAGAGAAAGACACGGGGATATAAATAGGAGAAGGAGATGAAGCGTCGAGGCGCACGGAGAAAAAGGAATCGTTATGAAAGGAGCAGAAGAGGGATGGAGGAAAACGTCTATGCAGAGACAAAGAAACAGATGAAGAAAACAAACATCCCATCCAGCATGTACTTGCCCTCCAGCAGGCTGTCAGGAGATATCTTCTCTGGTGGAAACATACAGGGATCACAAGCTCCAGATCAAGCAGAATACGACACTGTGCTATAAGAGGTTGCCCTCAAGACTTTTTGCATAATAGATAACATAACATACACAACCTGTCCCAATAGACTGTATCAGAGTGGAGCTTTTGGGTTGCATCTGAGGCCGATTCCACACACAACAACTATGGTATGCCTGTGAACTAGCACCACCTACACTGCAGAGTCTGCCTCTGAGGTTTTTGGGGAAACATAGATATTAGAACACGAGAGCCACTCGTGGTCATATATCTTTTATTAATTGATTGTTTTGGCCCTTCCTCATCTTCCTCCCAGAGAAAGGGGCCCGGTAAACAAAAATCAATGTGAGAGATGGTGGAGGAGGAAAAGTAAATGTTGTGAATCTGACAAAGCGTTTTCAGTAGATTTGTTAGTTTAGAAGCAAGCGAACACACAACGGGATGATTTCACTACTTATGAAGAAAGCTGATGCTATTGACAGCAGAGCATAATACCCTCTTCCCACTACTTCCTGACCTCATTTTGAACTATTTACTTCTACAGTCACGTTGCGATCACACTTTTTTACGATTTAGTTTTCAATTGGCTGTTCTATAAGCCCCGCCTCCCTTAGGTACTGTTGCTACGCTTGTCAAGCTTTACGTTCTTGCACGTAACCATTTGAAATTTGTAATTTTTGAAACAAATGGTCCCTTGATATGAGACAGTGGTAGACAAAGGTTTCTCATTTGTAGCCATTGACCGTCGATATTGCCACCTTAAGGGGAGACACTACAAGTGAATAGGGTAAAAAAATTCACCATGAAATTTCCCCAGTTGATTAGCATACTTACATGAAAACGAATAGTTTTTGTAGAACAAGTTTTCTGAAAATGTAAGTTTAAATATGCAAATAAGGCACTATCTTATCAAAAATGTTCTAATTTGCATACATTTCCAGAACAGATATCTGAATATTGGATAAAGCTAGGTTCAAAATTCTTCACTCCATAAATCATGAAATACTGTCAACAGCTATAAAAAAAAAAATCAATTTTTGCCATGTTTTTAGGAATAAAATGTTCTATGAATCAGGCTATAAATTATATATAAACAAACCCCTCTGTGAAAACCTTCAGAATATAGATAGGAATGAAACTGGAAAGTTTGGTGGATGTAAGTGCTACTGAAGTGGAGATTTCTGGCTCAGTCTGAGAGAAAAAAACATTTTGAGAAAATGGCCTTTATAGATATGTATTGTAAAATTCCCCAAAACGTGCAAGACATCCCTGGTGAATAGGGTAAAAAAAAAAATAAGTAATAGATATCCCCGTGAAAATTCCCCAGTTGATTACTCACATTAAGACAATTATTTTTGATTTTAGGAGAGATCTACAGATGCAAATAGACAAAGTAGTAAAATAAACACCTAAATATGTATTTTGGATGTTTTCTTTCCATTAGTCTGACAGAAGACATGTTATGGAAGCAAAATATCCCAAAATCTTAAAATTAACCAATGCATGAATATATATCAGCTGTAGCTAGCCAGTTCATGAGCTAATATTAGCTTCATTCATTGGTTGAAAATGCCATCCCGAAGAGCAGGACAGAGCTGCTAACATTACTGTGAACTGATAGCATCCAGGAACAGCTACCACACAGTGACAAAATAATATTAATCTGATGTGCTAGTCGCCATCTGAGCTTTCTTTTTAACAGAACCTGTAACCCCATAAATGAACCTAGTTAGCCGATGATATGCTGCTTGACTTTGGAAGTAACCCTCAGTTTCTACTGTAGGTAGTAAGCTGGATCGCAGCTTATGTTAGAGCAGCTAAACACACTGTTTAATACATTTCTTTAACTTTTGCGTTTGTGTTTTTGGTTATGGAAGGACTCGAAAGAAAGACCCTCCACAGAAAAATGCAGAGTATCTCTCTTACTAGAGCCCCATAGACACCACTTCTGCATGTGGAGAAACACAAAGCTTGATAGGCCTGTGTTGTGAATTCTCTCATGATGTCAAAATGGCAGCCTCTGTTGGGAAGGATCACCTCATCACAATCATTCCCCTGCCTGATGGCCAACTAGAGACAGGTGTGCCTCAAGCCAGTGAAACCAATCATCCCCCTCCCCCTGATTGCCAATTGCAGTCAGGTGTGTTTCGCAACAGTGTATAAGGCCCTCAGTAGAGCTGCAGATATCTCTACTGCTCCATCCAACCCTCATGCCGTGCGTCCCTGTGAATAAACCATGGTTTGGATGGAAATAAACCACTTAAACTGCTTTCATGGTCAGATCTCTTTAATTTGAGACACTTAGGCGGTTGGCTCAGTTCCAGAACGCAAGAAAGTTTTATTACCTGCCTTGCCTAGTTATGGTTACTAAGCTATGATTGGACAATGGCAGGTTGAGGGAGGGGTTTTAGCAAATGGTCAATTGCTGCTTATATCTAATAGTGTATGTATTGCTGTTTGTGTGTTCTCTAGGATGACAACTATATCCAGGACTAAGACAGTTAGTAGTAAGATAAAAAAAAATGTATGTATATACTGTATATCTCTATCCTAAGTTCATCTAACTATATAAGGTAGAATAAGGTAGCAAGTGGACCTTGAGTTAAGATATAGTACCAATAGTAAACTAGAAAAAATACACACATATACCAACATCCTCCCAAACACCGATAAAATCAGCAACTCTACCTCTTCTCCCTGTCCAGGTAACTGATGTAAGATCTAAGTGTTGTCACGGCTATGACGACAAATTCTAGTTTGAGCATCCAGTCACGCGTTACATGTCCCGGGATTCAATTTTCTACCAAACATCCGTGTAGAGTGCTTCACAATTGTGCCTCGTGTGCGAGAAAAGCTCCAAATTGGAAGACGGTCAGCTGGAACACTAAACGTAGCACTAAAAGTCTCTCATGAAGACAGATTAGGATCAAAGCCTGAGCAAATGTACCTGTTGCCAGGGAGAGGAGTACCAGCCTAAGACCACAGCGCTGGAGCTGGTTCTGGCAAGGACGACCTGAGGGAGCTCTGGGCACGGGCCTCGGTTGCAGCCCTGCTGGAGATCCACCAAAGGTTTGGCCGTATTCCTGCACCTCCGTACGGGGAACTCCACATACCTGCGTGGCAGAGGACAGGTTGTCGGATGAAAATGACTTTTCCTGCAGAGCTTTCAATTTCGAAAACATTCAGACTCAGAGGATAGTACACGGATGACACAGTGGGGTCTAAAGTGTCTGTGTATTGGTGTGCAGTTGAAGGCACATACCCTCCCTGCGAGTCTCTCTCCCTGCAGCGAAGCTCTCTCTTCTGGATGCCTGAGCCGCAAGACCTGGAGCACTGAAACAGAGAGCAGGCAGGAGGGACAATTTTACAAAATGAACTCTGTGAGTGTGTGCGTGTAATGCGGCAGGTTCCCATAGCAGCAGACACCACGAGGTCACTTATCGTTGAAGTAATAGAGCCAAAATACAAAGTGCTCAACTGCGTATTTTTCAGTCATTTCATGTGATGAGCAGAGCAGCGTATACTGCATGTATGTGTGCGAGTGTGTGTGTGTGTGTGTGTGTGTGTGTCTGGCTCTTTTTGTAAAATCCAAACCACCATTGTGGGAGCTAAGTATCTTCACTGTGTTTTTTCTTGCTAGTCTTGTGCAGCAAAGCTAACCCTGATGCTGACCTTTTTCATTCCATATTCAGCAACATGAACTATTCAGCGTGTAGCTGAGTGGCCTCTCTCTCACTCAAACTACTGCGATTAACATAAATGAGAACAAAGAGAATTTACAGCACCGAAGCAGGTAAGAGTTCACAAATCTTTGGCACAAACACTAAAAGAATATGCCGTCTGAAGTGATGATTAGCGGCCAACATGACAAGGCCGTCGAACACTTGTACAGATTCGTAAAAACATAAATTGAAATTCCAGATATAAAAGTAATAATTCAAAAGATGTATTTAACACCTCCAAGTTGTTTCAAGGATGTTGATTAGCTTTGGAGGGAGCCAGCATATCTTAGAAATTGTAAGCACATTTTTTTTTTTCATGGTGGCAACAATACGCTACTCTACATAAAAGTGAAAAAAATAAATACCAATCATGATTTATCAGAGCTCAAGATGATGTCTTCAAATTGTTCGAAGGCAGTTCAAAACCAAAAGATATTTATTCAATCAATTTAAAAAGGGAAAAGAAGAAAATCCTCACATTTCAGACTTTTTGCTCGATAAATGAATCAAGTTATCAATTATTAGAATTGCAATTAGTAAAATTGACCACTTGTTTTAGCATTAGCTGCTTTAATCTGTGCGATGCTTTTCCATCTTGCATTGGTTGTAGTTATTTTGTGAAAAACTTACTGTAATTTCTTTTTATTATTTGTTTTTAGTCATTCCTTTTTTCCCCTCTACTTCCAGTCCAGTTCATCCTTTGCCTTTGCCTTTAAAGCTTTTCGAGCTCAGTGAAGGGATGTGCCGTTGAGCAGTGCTGATAGTTTTTCCAGTCCACATGAAGCAGGAGTCTTGATGCTGCATGACACTCTGATCTATTGAAGCTGCTGGCTGTGAAACTGCTTTCTCTGTTATGTGACAGATTTCTCGCTGTATGATTGTTAAATATTTTTGAATACTGAGAGCACCAGTAAGAAGCCTTTGTTTCATTAATTCTGAAGGACTCACATCAAAGCTTGATGTGTAACCCTTGTGTTTTATACAGTAAGGCTGCAAATAGCAAATAGCTTTGCTGGAAGTGTTTCAGAGAGAGACAAACAACACCTAGCGACGAAATGGACCCACAGAGCGAGGTGCATCATCAAAAGCTGTTTGTTTCTTATAACAGATTTCAAGTGTTTTAGGGGGGGTTTTTCCTCAACATTATTAACATTTCTGAACACATTTCCCTTCTGTCGCTACTGCCACTTGAGCTTCATGTCTCTTTTTCCCTACCTCTCCCCAGGGAGTAGGGACCCACAGCAGCCTTTCGTTCTTGGGGCAGCGCCGCAGGACGCAGGTCTCTTGGGCTTTGGGTCTGTGGTGCTGTCTGCAATTGCTGTCAGGCACCACCACCGCTTTGGCCCCGGGATCAGTGCTGCGGCAGAACACGCTCCGCTTCCTCAGTCCACGGCCACACGTCTTGGAGCACTGTGAGCGGACAAGAAGGAAGTAAAAGAAGTCACAAAAGGTAAAAGCACAGATGACGGCTTCCTCGGGAGATCAGGGATTCAATAGGCAAAGGTTTAACGACCGTACACGTATTAAATCATACATACATGCACTGTAACTTAGCCTTGTACTTTCTTTAACCTTCAGCTTTCATCACGTTTAACAGAGGTTAAACCCTTGGCGCGGACACAGTGAAAGCATTTGTAATTCACCACATGGTGCACAAGCAAACAGAAGGTCACCGGTTTGATGACAGCCCATTATGGCCTAACATTAAATACAATAAACCAATAACTCGCAGATGAATGTGACCCCAACCCATCAAAGTATCCACCAGCAGCAGACAGTGCTGCTGTAAAGTCCGACTGAAATGCGGAGGTGGACAAAAGAGTCAAACTGCTCCGCTGGGACTGACAACCGCAGCCGTCGGGGCAGTTTATGTGACAACATTACATTAATCTACGATGAGACAAAAGACACATACACATCTGTGTACACCCATTTACATACACGACCACGCACGGACACTCATCCCAGTCGTCCTTTTGTCACTGAAAGGTCCGATTGATCTGTTCAGGGAGGCTGGCCTCGTCTCTGCGTGACCGCCGACTGAACTCGGACTGCTGTGACAAACTAGTCGAGGCACACAACCCGAGCGTCCTAAAGAATGACTGAATGACAGCTGAGTGTGCAGGTCACACCAGCTAATCATCAGATCTGCTGCCAGGCTATTAATACTGTATACAGGACAATGAGCAAATAAAAGCCCTGTCTACTGTGTGTGTGATGCACTGTTGTTGCAGAGGAACCGGCTAAAACCTTCCAAGTCATACTTAGTTAATAGACATTATGGCTGTAACCAACTAGGGTTGTAACAGTATACTGGTATAAAGGTATATCGTGGTAAGAAAGTTGACGGTTATCATACTGTGTACGTTTGCTTATCTGCAGTATTGAAAACAACTGACATAAGTGAGTGTGTGTGTTAGTTAAATGTAGAGACAGGAGCAGCCTGTCACGCACTTACATTATATGTTAATTGTTACTAATCATAGGACATTATTTTAAAAGCTCACGGCTGATGTTATTTTTCATTTAGAAGTTAATTTAACATGCTATAGTGCTGCTAACATGTAAACTAACATGCTTTAGTCATATAACATATTATAGTTACATGCTACTTTTTTATCAGGTTTATAATTCTGTTTATTATTATAATTCTGTTCTTATTCCTTTAAGGGAATAATTCTGCAAAAAGCATATTTTTCCAAACTAAGTGTTGTAGTACAACTATGAGGAGATCATTGATGTGTGAAGTAATTTTGGTGGTACTACACTGTATAATACTGAAGTTATTGAATATTTTTCTCTTTTCGGCGTTGCACTTTGTAGACGTCCCTGACCACTCGTCTGTTAGCCAGCTGCACATAGGGACCAATGTTATGTGTCCAGCTAGGAAGACGGCTCGTGGTGATTAAAATGAGGTTGTAGCTCGTTGTCTACCCTACTACGGTTAGAAAGAGCCGTTGTTTGTGTTTTCACAACGTTTTGGTCATGAGTTATTGATCCAGGAAGTTTGAATCTGTCAATATCTTTCCAACTTTACCGAAGTACGTCATCTAGGGGGGCTCCGTACATCAGCAATGCGTGGACTGTCAGGAATGATTGGAAGAAGTGCACTATGAAGTAACTCGTTCCCTCGAGTTAGTGAGATACTAACTCGAGGGAACGAGTTACTAACTCGAGGGAACGAGTTAATAAAAAAATTCTCCTAGGGGTCTAGGGGGACTCCGTAGCTTTGCAAAAAACAAATGAAGACAATCCTGCAGATCAACATCTTAAAAGTGGGGTTGATTGCGAATGATCACTTATGATCACTTTTGTGTGGCTGATTTGTGATTCATGGGTGTATTTGGTTACTACATGGAGGTAGAGTTCATTCTGATTTAACTGATCAAATTAAATTTCCTAAATTTAAGACAAGAAGGACAAGGGTAGATGAGAAAACATTTCTTTGAGATTGCAATGAAAATAGAAGAGTAAGAAAGTGTTTCAACAACTAGCAGTTAACAAAAATGCAGATGCCTGAGAATAAAAGTTGAATAATCCTGACAAGTGGCTCACTATTACATTTGTGGTTTGTTTTCAGTGTTCTTCACATGTCCAACAGAGGGCAGCAGAGCGTTTTTTTTTAGCATGAGTGAAACATCTGACAGCTTGCATAGGAAACTCAGTGTGTGTGTGTCTGAGTGTGTGTGTGTGTGTGTCTGAGTGTGTGTGTGTCCTCTCAGGCACAGGCATGTTTCTGTCATGCAGATGTCTAAACATGTAAGTGTGTTTTAACCTCAAGTTGGCGATGCTTTACATAACTTGTAGCCAACAAACTAATTATGACAGTTGGCACACATACTGTAACCTGTAAACCCTGACAGCAAAAAAACAACAAACTAAGAAGAGACAGAGAGAGTATCATCATCAGGATTAAAACATGTTTTCCTTCTAAACTTACCGTTAGGTCTTTGCTCTACTTTTCAATGCTTGAACAGTGAGTATAAAATAGACTATTGATCTTTTTCACATGTGACCGTAGGAAAAGCCCAGGTGTGTAAATAATACAATTAATAATCCTTGCTGAATTCAATTTAGCTGCTTCAGTTTCAGGGTCGTGGTATTGTGCGTAGAGGATTGCTGTCATGCTGTCATGGACGTGGGGCACTTGAATGGAACAAAGCCATTGATAATGTGGTTAATAACACCTGTGCTTTTCCTACTATGACAAGATAAAATGTCTGCTGTGAAAAAGGCCTATAACAACTAAATAAATTACATGTTTTGATTTGTGTACAATGTAGCATAAAATAAATATTTTTTTTTAAAGAATCAAACTTGATTTGTACATGACGTACAGAAGGTCAGCTGCACTGTGTCAAGTTAGAACCAGACTTTGGAAAGTCTGCTTATAGCTTATTAGGAGTATAGCCATGAGTTACTGTAGCTTCGAGGACCAAACATCATACTGATAAATGTATTTCTGTGGATTTACATTGTGTATCAACAAAACTCCCCAGCCACAATTGTCTTCGTAAGTAGGAAATTCTAATAATATAAGAATGTATTTAGGCACAGCGGTACGTTGAGCGAAATGCTAATGGCAGCATGCTAACATAATGAGGTTTCGAAGGTGCCATGTTTTTCCATCTTCATAATAGCGTGTTAGCATGCTAACATTTGCTAATTGGCAATTAACACAAAGTACAGCTGAGGCTGATTGTGATTAGTTTTGCAGCTACAGTATTTGGTAAATTACAACGAATTGAAAAGTTGACCTGGTATGCTAGATAAAAAGTGAGGGTGTCACCAAAGTATTTACAATTCATCCCGTGGGGAAAATGAAGGACTGTACCAAATGTCACCCAAATTCATCCAACAGCTGTCAAGATATTTCACTGATAGCCACAAATGTCAACCTCAGAGTATCACCAAAGTCAATAGCATTAATGGTCTATAGGGACCGTGAAGTTTCAGGCACGTCGCTAGCGTGGCTAAAAAGATTTCAAACTCTGCCACAAACCCACCTGTGACCAGGATCCGGTGCTCCACTCGGGCGGGCAGGCCTGGGTGTGGCAGGGCTGGACCTGGGCCGGAGAGATGACGGGGCAGAGGGAGTGCACCGCCAGCTCCTCCCTCTGGTACGTCACCTTCCTCAGGCAGCGCAGCGTCCTGGTCTGCTGACCTCCTCCGCACGAGCGACTGCAGGAACCCCAGTCTCCTGTCGCCCAACTGTGAGAGGGACACCAAGAGGGAGACGGTGAGGGGGGGGGGCACCCAAGGAAAATTCAACAGTCATCAGTGAATGATAGTATTGAGGATAAACCTGCAATGATTGGGTATAGGCTAAATAGTACATGCATACATTTACCACACAAACATTATAAGGAGCTGCTAAATTCAGCCTCTGACATCAGGATACGAACCGCATGACGCAGCTCCTAATCAGGACAGTCAACCACAGGTTCAAACCCTAATCTGCTGCACTTATTTTGGGCCCAAACACACACACAGAAAAACACCATTTCACCCTAAATTACCAGTGAGTACTATCACACCAAAGACTCCAGAAAACCACTTATTATTAGGCGGTTAAAAAGTCCAACTGGTGAACAAGCTGGGTTTTTTCCTTGCTTTTCTTAAAAGTTATGATTCATGAGAACCCAGACCTGCTGCTTTTAAAATACTCACAATGTTTTCACACATTGATCTTTGTCAGTGCACAAATTGGTAGTTAAGGACAGACAAAGAAAATACACAGGCCGAAATATAATATCCATATCCATCCGTCTCTCTCTGAGAGTAAACATAACGACCATATTGTATATACAACTCTCCATAACAGCTTCCCCAGGTCTCCCAAGGCCAACCTCAATATACAGCATACAATAAAGCTACGGACAGATGGGGACTACAATCCCAAACTTTTTCATTCCTCTTTCTATCTTCTCACTTCAGGTCTCTTCTCACCTGTCCCCTCTCCTCCCATCATTTTATTTCCAATCTCTTTGCCTCTCCTGTCCTCTCTCTCTCTTTGAAATCCTGCTTCGCCACTGATGAAAGCCTACTGCTGCTTCTAAAATAGCTTCTGTCCTGGCATTGAGGCTGAAGGGGGAGATTACAGCAAATGAGTGGTCTGACAACCACAGGCTTCGAAGAGGGAGATGGAGAGATGGGCAGATGGCTCAGTCCAGTTCTGAGACGACGTGCTACCGCAAAGACAATTCCTCCACGCCGCCGACCTGCTCCAGGGGGAAGAAAAAATGCTTTCATTCTCTTTCAAACGCCACAGAGAAATGAAGCAGCGGGACTGAACTGCAATTTGGAAACGGGAGAGATGTGAACCGTTGGGACCCGAAAGCATCGGTTTGGGATTTTTGGGGACTGTTTGCTTTTTTTTTCCCTCCTGTGTTTTGCCTGGCTTATAAATAACAATATATCATTGGGGAAAAGTGGCTTTAAGTGCCACTCCGCTTCGCTGCAAACCACCACTGACCTAGCTGTAATTTGGATCTCTGAAATGTTTCAATAACTGACATGTTTTGAGGTAGAAGAGTGCAATACTCCAGGGGAGGTTCTGAGAAGCTCACCCATGCATTTTTAGCACTTGTGTGGCTGCACACCAGTTACCACCCATGAATGAACATTTATTCTTAACCTAATATTCAGTTTGAGTTAAGTTTTCTGCTTAATTATACACAAAATGGCCATCACTGCCAAACAGGTTGCTACAGTATAGGACTCTAAACAAAGATTGTTTTTAAACCCAGGTTTATACATTTTTATAATCGTGTGGTTTGGTGTACTTGGACACTTCCCGTCTGTACTCATTTTGCTTGTATAAACATCCTTTCCATCGTTGTCCAGTATGGTCATTCAATGATTCCAACAAGCTCTGATTTTTGAATTCCTTTCTTTTAATCCTTGTTTACAATGCTGGTATTTGGTAATGTTGCTGTCGAGACCCTTTTCACTGAAGACGAGTCAGAGTGGGAAAGACCGGCACACTGCCATGGCTTACTGGGACACTTGAATACTAAATTCACTACTTGAGAATAAAACTATTTATCAAATTTCTTTTGAGCTCCAAACACATATTTGATAGAATATTACATCTGTTTTTTATGCTTTTATTTTTAAAATGAAAGTATGTTCAGTGTAATTCTTACAAGTTTGATAAACACAGGCCCTGGTCAGCATATTTTCCTGCACATCTTCTCTGGCACAGATACATGTCTCACTTTGATCTTTCTACATACGCCGCTGCGTGATGCACAGAGAAATCCCCAGCCTGTGCTAAGTAACTCTACAGATGGTCTCTGCCAAGAGAAGAGAGCAAAATAACTTTAAACAGCAGAGGTGGAACTACAGAGGAAGGTAAGGCAGAAGGAGGTGGGGACGGGGCTGTGCTGTGGAGAAAAAAAAAAAAAAAGACATGACTTCTAAGAAAATCTATGAAATATGAGCACACTGGGCTGGAAGATTGAACTGACTTTTTAAAATTCTCCTTGCATGCCTCTTTTATGTTCAGAAACTGCTGCTACACCACAGCCCAGAATCCCAGTTTTGCCTGACAGGCTAACAGCAGTATGGGGAGTGAAGGTTTAAGCAAAAGGGGGTAGATGGGGAGTGAAGGGGTGAGGGTGTGTGGGGAGGGGGGGGGTTTGACTGGCTCTGCATGGCTAGACTGGCCGGGCCCCGTGGGAATCCTGCCGTCTCTGCACAATAAAACATGGATAGGCCTGTCAGCACCCGAGATACACGCTGCAGAGATAAGCAGGCACTTTTACATTCCCCCTCCTGTCAGACACACACACACACACACACACACACACACACACACACACACACACACACACACACACAGACACACAGAGTGCACACGCATCCCACCTCGTTGTCAATTTTTCTTTTCTCTGCTGGGCTCTTGAATGCGCGCCCGTACATCCTGGAGGTCTTAATGCAGTCATTAAAGCTTTCATGCTGCTCACTCAACTCCACTTTCTTCCTGTGCAGCGCCCATAAATTGGCCCATACACACAACCAGCTGAGAAACGGTGTCAGCTACTGTATAATAAGATCCATGGGTGTCAGACAATGCTTTATTTTCCTGAATGGACAACCACCCCGGTGTTATTTATCTGGGCTATACCATTTTTCTCACTCAAACAAAGGGGAAGGGGAGGTCGGGACACACGCAACAAGGCTGTTTAATACCTTTCGCCGAGATAAGAGAAATGGTATGCCCAAGATTAGGGGCAGGAAATGCCCTCTCGGGTGGTGGGAAACTTAGTGAGAAACAGAGGCTGTATGTTGGAGGTGAAACCGATAGCTGTCTGGCTTGTTCAACCCCTGACACAGGAGAAAGTTCAGTCTGGACTTGTTGTTGCATGGCAAATTGTGGACTAAATGACAACATTGTTAACTTCAGGAGCAGCTCTATTTTTACCTCACGGTTTGGATCCGAAATTCATTATTTTAGCGTCATACAGTTCGGAAAATATGTGTGCATGCATATGAAGTGTAACTGTGCATGCCGCCCTGGGTGTGTGTGTGTACTCTCTCTGAACCCAAGACACGGTTCCCTGCCTGTTCTTTGGAGCAGCGCTGTAAATCAAGCTAGCTCCAGTTCCCTCAGCCAAAAGCCTATATAGGAGAGAGGCCATTTATTCAGTCCCGTTTCAACTTGTTACTCTACTGCACTTTAGCCTGGTTTCCTCCTGCTCCCCGAACGCACAGTCTCCTTTAAAAATGCATGCCATTAAGCACGATGTCTAGACAACAACGGAGATAAAACGTGGGCATGATTTTGCCACAGAGAAAGTCAGGACGCTCTGGGCTGAGGGTTTTTGAGAGGGATGATAATGCACTGAAAGCAACAATCCCTCAGAGTTGGCTTTGATGTCTTCCTCCCTCTCTCCCATGTCTCTCTTTCTTATTCTCAAGCGTTCTCTAATGTAAAAGGCCCATTCCAGACTCGGTAACATCATCCTGTGTTTACTTCACAACAAAAACCATTTGGTTAGACTTGAATAAGATGTCTTTGACAGGCCCGTTGCCAGGATTTTAGAAATACCAAATTCACAGACCGAACCCCACCCACCAAGAAATGTTTGACTAGCCACCAACCTAAGAGCCTATGCTAGCAGCTCTGTAAGGCTATACTTAGGCTCACCACAGTGCTTTGAGCTACATGCTAATGTTAGCACGCACACATGCTCACAATGACGATGATAACAAGTTGATATTTAGCATGTAACCATGTTCACATGTTAGTTTTGGATGTTAGCATGCTAACAGTTGCTAATTAGCACTAAACACAATGGGAGACACATATTTCATATTATATATATTAGGCGTGTAAGAAAATATCAATACCACATGAGTATCGTGATATTATGTTATGCAATACTGTATCGATTCTCCAAAATGCTATATACATTTTGAATTAACCTCCTAAGCGAAGGAGGCTAAATAACGCTCCAAAGTTAGGCTAAATTTTGTCGAGGAAAAACTGGCATGGCCATTTCCAAAGGGGTCACTTGACCTCTGAACTCAAGATACGTGAATGAAAATGGGTTCTATTGGTACCCACGAGTCTCCCCTTTACAGATATGCCCACTTTATGATAATCACATGCAGTTTTGGGGTAAAAACCAAACAGTTATTTGCATGCAGTACAAATGTGTTATTTTCACCTATTCTAAAATAGTGTATTTGAATATTTCTGTATACTAGCGTCCCTTAACAGTCTTGGAATTCCATCAATTGGGTATGACTGGAAAGCTGAGACTCTTGTGGATCCAATGAGTCCCAATTGTATTCATAATGATGTAATGATGTTGGTCCTCATAGCAGCCATTTCACATAGTGACTCCGTGTTGACATCTGCAAGACGAGAGCTAGTTAACATTAGCTGTTAGCAGCCGGTATGAGGCAAAGTCCTTCACGGAACCAACAGCTAATGTTAACTAGCTCTCGTCCTGCCGATTTCAACATGGATTTGTTGTTCACAATGTAGTATTATCAGGGAAAAAGTGTGTGTCCCCCGGACGCATCGATAGAGTTTACTGCGTCCCAAATACATTTTCTATCATCCCTGTGACGAGGAGACACCGTTAGTCTCGAGCCCTGACGGTACCTACGGTAATATAGAAAAACGAGTCCCTTCACGTTTTCAGAATTTTGGCATCGACTTGGGACCAAGTATCGGTCAGGTGGTAGAACAAAGCTCAGCATCACAAACATGAAGACAAAAAATCAGGAAATCAATCATTACGTGATTCTGTCATGTCAGAGTGATTCAAATCCACTTGACATGCAGGTGGATATACAGCTGGAGAAAACACTGCAATGGAATAAGTAAAGAGTGATTCAAGAAGACAGCAGATAGGGAGGGAGTTCATGTGTTTTCTCAAGTAGGAAAAAGGAGGAAAAAAAAACAGAAAAATTAGAGAGCGGGCAGAGAAGGGAGGAGGATGGAGAGAGAAGAACACAGGCTGAGCAAAAGTGGTGGCTGGCCACAGCAAATGGACCACAGGCAACCTCTAGACTGCTCAACCGCACTGTGTGTGTGTGCGTGCACGTGTCTGTGTGTAATAAAAGCAGCGCCTAAGGTTGCTGAAAATTTGGCAACATAAAGAGACATGCCACACATCCCACAGCCAACTGTACACTAAGAAATGCCCTGACCCACGAACACACAGCAGCACTTACTATGCAGGGCAGGGCTGTGTGTTGCAGAGATGGGAGCCCAGAGTCGGTCTGGTGTGGGGGTTACACATGGTGGAGTTGACCTGAACCTTCTGGTCCTGCAGACAGATGGCCTTGGTCGAGATACGACCTGAAAGAGAGAGAGAGAGAGAGAGAGAGTTGATGTAGTTCTTGCATACAATTTGACAACTTCAGCATTCATGCCTACAATGTGGAAATCTGAAAAGTTCTATTTTGTAACTGTGAAACTTTGTGAAATCTCTGTTAAGTCAGTGTGCCTGTATGCGAGCTTGTGCAGCCTCTTGAGAGAGTGGAGCTACAGGGACCACAGTCACACACACACACACACACACACACACACACACACACACATCCATCCACTGATAAATGAGCAGGGGGTTGCTGTGAGTCTTTGGGGACCAACAAGAGGAGTCTGAACTTCTCGGTTGACAAAGGTGCTTTTCATTAGCCTGAACACACTTCATGGACTACAGGAATTGTACACAATACAAAACCACATTCACACACACACACACAGGCACAACATACACAAACATACAGATAAAATCTGACACACGTGCACACAGAGTATACACAACAATATGCACATTTTTCTACCGCTTTTTTTAGTGTAATGGACCATTCGCTAAGCCCCGCCCCCCTTAGTTACCGTTATTACGCCTGTCAAGCTTTCAGGTGTTCACACAGCACATTATGCACTTTACAAGATAATGTGGCAGATTTACCGTCAAAATTCGTAGTAACTGTAATAAACTACATTCTATGTTAAAAACAAGAAAAATGCTGAAACAACGCGTAGCCTACTTGATTCAGTCAGAGGTCGACAAAAGCAGGCTTCTCATTTCTAGCTGATGACAGTCACCTTTGCAGACTGAAATATCAACTGTTGCTGGAGGATTTTATCAGCTGTAGCTACTGTAGCTAGCTGATTAAGGTAACATTATGGTTTGTTTGAAAATGCGGTTTCGGTCTGACTTGTTTTAAAACAAGAATCTTGTAAAAGGGGTCTTAAATATGCACTTGATGGCTACACACATTGTAAGATGCTAAAAAAATTAAGCTGAAGCTGCATGTATCGGGCAAAGAGTCAGGAAAAATTTAAAATTAGACTTGTTTCATTCTAATGTAACCCTAGTTGGCTACTTAGCTTATATATATATATATATATATATATATATATGTTTGTAATTGTAAACATTATGTTTTCACTTTTAATGCTACAAGAGGAAAAGCTTTAAAGGTGAGGAATAGCAGATGTGTTTTGCAAATGTACCTCTATCTCAAGTAACACTGGCTTACGTTGGAGCAATTAAAAACCCTGTTTAATCCATTCCTTGAGACTTTCGCTCTCCCAGCTCCCTCCAAACTCCTTATATACCATGAATCGCTCTCCATACAAGCCCCAAGCGTACCACTTCAACATGTGGAGATATCCAAAGGTTTACCGGCCTGCCGTGCCTATACTATGATTGGAAAACTGCTGTTCAAGAGAGGGGTTTGGCACAACTAGGGACACAAGTTGAGAATTAGCAACAGATATACACTCATCAGTTTCATGCTCTGTATTGGAACTATGTTAAATTGCATCGTCCCTATCACATAAAAAAAATTCAAATTCAATTCATGTACACCATACATGAACACACACAGTTCTTCTAGGTTCATCCCTCAAACAAACATATACAGGTCTACATACAAACACAAACACACACAGTCTCACCTCCAGCGCACGGAGCAGAGCAGTCAGAGCGCACCACGCCCCAGCTGTAGTCGGGTTTCCTCTCAGTGCGTGGCAGGGTGTACTCCCACACCACACCCGGGTTCTTTCCCTGCAGGAGGATCTGCCAGTGAAAGAGCACAGTGAGTAAGAAAGGTGTCACATGTGTGAATATAGTTTGTCTTTTAACCTCTATTCATCCGGCGAAAGCATACCGAGCATCAACATCAGGTTGTCAAATCTTTTTCCTGGCTGCTCTAGGGATTCAAACCAGCAACCTTCCTCCCCCAAATCTCCAGGCTACCAGTTTATAGGGAATCACATCATGTTCACACATACCAAGGGTCAACAATTACAGAGGTATAATGCTAGAGAGCACTTCAGTGGTGGTTGTCAGTGTTCTTATTCGCTCATCTTCTCAGCCAGCTGCAACTAATAATCATTACCTAATCATTATTGATAAATCTGTCATTCCTTTCTTTATAATGTATCGTTTTATTTATAAAATGTTAGCAAATAATCACAACTGTCCTTCACAATTGTTTAGAGTGCAAGGTGATATCTTCAAATTGCTTGTTTTGCCTGACTTGACTGAAAGACCAAAACTGTCATTTAAAACCTTCACATTTGAGGGGCTAGAAACAGCTAATATTTGGCAATAATTAATCAATTAATCGTTTCAACACTAGACCCATGTATTCCCTGATTTCCAGACTGATTGGTGTACTGTAATTTAGACTTAGCATCTTGCGGTTGTATGTCTTTACATCCATTTCTGTCCAAAATGTCACCACTTCATCATTTTATCCTAGTATAAATCTGTGTAAAATTGTCATAATTAGCATATGAATTCTTGAGTTATGGCCAAAAGACATGTTTTGTGAGGTCACAGTGACCTTGACCTTTGATGCCAAATTTGATGAAATCCGCTCAAGGCATTCCTGAGATACCGCGCTCACGAGAATGGGACGGACGGGAGGTCACAGTGACATTTGACCTCCAAAATCTAATCGGTTCATCCTTGAGTCCAAGTGGACTTTTGTACCAAATTTGAAGAAATTCCCTCTAGGAGTTCCTGAGATATTGCGTTCACGAGAATGGGACAGACAACCCAAAAACATAATGCCTGCGGCCACGGCTGTCGCCGGTGCGGAGGCATAACAAACCAGGTCCACAGCACACACACATTAAATGTCTTCCCCTACATACAGTATGATGTATGATATTCTGAGCAAATCTGTAATAAATAAATCACAGTATTTTCTTCTGTATTGGTAGAGCTCCAAGAATCTATACATTATGTCCCACACTGTCTAAACCAAAAGGTTCATGTACGTAGAGGGAAAGGAGAGCAGAAACAAATGGCCCATCTGTTATGGATTCCACTGCAAGAGACTAAAGGGCTAAAGACAACGTGGCAGTCGAATTCAGCCACTGAGGTCCCACTGAGCTGTTAGATCTACTAGCTGCTAACCAGAAGGCTCCAGAAACATTAAGTAGCGCTTTGTTCCCTCTCTAGTCCAAACTGGCTGACCACACTATTACAAGGTCATCTTATTTGGACAGTACAGTGCACACATGAGGGACATTTTCCATTTTCTTTCCAGAGTTAGCTCTTTTTTTTTTTACCACATCCTTTATACTGGCTGGTGATTCTGAGTTACCTTTGTCTGTACGGGAGATTTATTTGGACATCCAAGTCAAGCAGAGACTAATGGATGACTGAAAGCAGACATACCCATTATAGGAGAAGCATCAGGCTATCATTAAGGCAACCCCATGAGGATTCACTGCCATGGTGAAGAATTCTGTTTGAGGCAGATTTACATAGAAAGCTCACAGTGTGTCCTTTTAAACTATGGGTATTAATCCTTAATCCATTTGGCAAATTGTATTAAGTCCAACTGTCGACAGCTATTCCAATGTCTGAAAAACATATCAAGTCTATCAATATCTGCAATGATGAGCTCTGACAAGTGTATTTTCTTTGGGGTATATCCTGAAGTGTAAGGAATCTACCATCAACCATCCAATTTAGAAAGCCAAGCGCCTCCTGGGTTGGATCCACATTCAACAGTCCTGGGGCGCATCCACTGACTGGACCAATCACCTTCTGCTGCATGTTAACTGTTCCATGGTGTACGGTCGGCCCGGCTCCAGACAGGAGGCAAAAAGAGATATGTTTATGTGGAGAGGAGCAGGGAGCTGTCTAAAGTCAGTCAAAAATCGAACTCCTTCTCTGAGTCATAACTCGGTCAAATCTGAACACACACATACGTGATGCATGTTTTTTTTAGGTTCAGTGTGACTTATACTTTCTGTGGATATCATTATCTCAAATAAACGTCCATAAATAGAACTCATCATATCATTACGTTTTCGTCAGAGTAATTCAGTGACAGTTGTCTGTATATCCATGGGTACACAGCCAACAGGAACTGCTAATAGCTAAATCGGCATACTTTTAATGTTGCCAGTTTGACAAAATGTCATCAAAGATAGACTAAAAACACGGGGCTCAAGTTGTAGACAACTCACTGAATCCATCGCAACATTGTACTTCCTGTTTACATCCCCCGAAGCATCATAGGAACTGTTGTTTTAGGGTGGGGTGACGCGATTTTGTCCGAGGGGTGGCCCACATGTTAGACTTTAAAAACCCCTGCGCTAACACAAGCTTGTCCGCTTATATTATCTGTTTTCTGTATGGTTGTCATTCAAAACTCAGCCAAAGCTTCAGTTTAAACACACCGGCTTGCATGCTAAAACCTGCTGTGCATATTATTCTGCAGTGATACGAGAATTTTATACAATTCTGAAACCAAGTGCAGAAACAGATTGTGCTTTGATTTTGGACACACCACCAAGCACTGACAATAGACACGAGCCAAAAGGTTTGCTCAGTTTCACATCAGGCACATAAAACACTGTCTTGTTGAGTCCATTCTTTTCCAATAAAGAACCGTCATACATCAGCATCAGTGACTACCAGCCATCCCGATTTTTCATAGCCGATGCTTTTACCAACTGTCTAATGAAGAAACTTAAGCGGGCCATCAGCCACAAGTCAAACGAAAGTTTAACATTTGCATTCTCACGGTCTTGGATGTGAAGCCGTCAAGCCTAAAATGTTGAAATTGTGGCGCTGGCCTCTTTTAACAACCGGCGACACGATAACACCCACACTTCCTTTGCTGATGCTACCCACCCAAACCCACTGCCATGAAACAACTACCACCACTAACCACACCAGGACTTTAAGCTTATCCAAGCAAACCAACTCTTACCAACATTCCTGCTCCTTCGCCAAACAACCACCAATGATGTGAACCAGCGGCTATAAAAACAACATTCAGCAGGACTTTTTTATAATCCCTTTAATAGAAGACCTACTCATCATTGAAGCCTTGAAGCTTTCTAAATAACGGATCTCCCTTTCCTAAGCCATGTTGAATACACCCAACCAACCGCAGCGTTAACATTGTCTAAGACGAGAGACGCTAACTTTCAAATAATAATTTCAGACATATCCCAACGTGTCTCCTCTCCAGTTCTTCAGTCTGGGACAACTGAAGCCAGAGCTCATCCTCTGACTGACAACTAAACACCCAAACCAATAAGAACAAAGCAAAATATCCTACCTACCCTGACCACAAACCAAAATCCCACAACCTCCTGCAAATCAGTCACAATAGCAACAATGACTTCATGCTTGTTCCCACTATGTGGACATACTTTGGTAGTCAAAGCAAACGAACAGCAGCAGCAAAATATTGCCTTGATATCAGTCACAACACATAAATCTACCAAAGCTCTACAGCCAATAAATACATGAGCCTTATCTCGACTGACAACACTAACTAACATCAGTAGGAATTGCATGTAGAGAAAGAGTGCAACAGTAACCTCTGTCACTCAGTTTACGTGCAGTTAAATTTTTTAACATTAATATAATTTAATTTTCATGCAATTTTTCAAGCTAAATTTGAAAAATAAACCAGTTCACACGGCTAGATTTTGGCTGGAAAATGTATATTTCTTGGCCAGACCTAGAGTTGCTTGGTGGGAGGGGTCCACTGGATCCTAAATGTTTTTCCCCTTTCTATATTCCCATTTCAAATGTTGTTTTCATCCTCAGTGTTACTTAACATAAAAGTCACAATATTACAATCCCAAAGACTTAGGTTCTGGCCACCACTTTTGATTATTTCAGAGAAATGGTCCATCAGTTCGGCATGACGGACAGCTCTAAATACTACATTACCAATGAGTCTCGAGTGCCAAAAAGCCAATCAGAGGTGCAAATCTGAGCAGGATTCAATTAAATTCAAAATGCTTTGTGTTTGCAGTTGTTATTATCTGTTTTCTCAACACTCTATTCCGTAGCTTCCACCCACCATTAGCGATTTGTCACAATGCACCTTTTTGACTTCCACTAAAAAAGCTGAAAAGTTTGACAAATCAAAAAGGTCAGGTTTTTGAAATTTGCATGTAGAAAATGTAGACACATGAGCAGAGTGAGGAAAAAAAAAATTTCACTGCCACTCACTGTCAGTTCAAATATGCTGTCAAAAAAGCTTTAAAATGAAACCTTTGGTTGAATCTTTTGGTTCATAACATATATTGAAAGGAACATATTTTCTAGAGAAAAATCCAGGACACTGTGCCTGCAAAGTTCACGTTGCGTGATTGATGGGGGTCTATCTTCCTACAGTACAACACAAGACCACAGAGTGTCTTGGTTTTCACAACCCAACCACCACACCACTCATCAAGTCAGATGAGATGATGATTAATTAGAATGTGGCGGACACAGATATCAATCTCACTTGTGGACCCACAATGCTTTGCCCTGGACTGGCACGACCTCGCGCCGCCATACCACAAGAATGTCTATTCAGGGGGAATAATCCTTCTGAGACCTCAACCATATGTTCCTCCTATTCTTTTTAGCTACTTTTCCCCCCTTCCCTTCCTCCCCCCTCCCCCTACCAGCTGAGCAGCTGTACAGATGTGAACACCTTGTCACAGTTTGCGCTCACACTCCTCACTATTTTTTTTCTTTGAGCGTTTCAAGCTGAGTAAGGTTCTGTGAGTGATCGGTGCGTTTACCCTCCCCCATGTACTCTCTCAGTTATTCTGTGACAGCATCAGTTAAGTAGAATGTGTGAAACAGATGAAGATCAGCAGTGAAAAAAAAAAACTACTCGCTTTCCTTCATTTGGCTCATTTCATTTGCAGTTAAAGTCCCCGTGCCCTGACCTTAACTTCTCACATCCAAAGAGTTCAATTGCAGAATTCTTAATCTTTTAATCTCACTCTCCCTCCTCTCTCTATCCTTCTCTCTCTCTATCAACCTCTTTCTCCTTTTTTGTAATTACAGGACATACTTATAGAGATTATGCTTGTGTCATCTGCAGATCCGCAGCAGATGTAGGACTGGGACACACGGACAAACAGGAGGAGCACTGTCAGACTTAGTAAGTCTCTTCTTTGAAGAATATTTATACGGTTATTACAGCTTGGGTTTTGGGTTGGTCTATTGGTTATGATAACACTGTACTCACCAAACTAAGTGGTGGGAATGCGATGGCTTTGCTGCCAGGAAGTGTGAATGGGCAAGAAACACAAACCAGTAGTTTAGTCCGACTATCTAAACCAGTGGTTCTCAACCAGGGGTCCAGCGACCCCCAGGAGTTCTTGAGGGAGTTCCAGGGGGTCCCCAAAATAATGGGGAATAGTTTATTTTGACGATTTCATTCACTATATAAGTGAGCCCAATGTGACTATTCTGATCATAGGTTTCACTTCTTCCACGGTTTCCTCCTCAACTGTAGTTTACAACTAATCTAACAACCAAAATCTTTTCAGATGGAGGTACCTGAAGAGAAATCTTATCAAATGGGGGTCCGTGACTAAAATGTGTATCAATTTAGGGGTCCTTGACATGAAAAAAGGTTGGGAACTACTACTCTAAAGCACTTTATTTTGGAAGTAAAAGCAAAAGTGAGTGCACACGAAATTGTCCCTAATGATCTCTCATTGCAGGTCAAACTCGAACCAGGAAGTTGGTCTGCAAACTTGATATTTATAACAGAAAATTATACCATTTGCTTTGGATTTCTCTTCCACGCAAGTTTGACTAACCTGGTAGCGTCTCAAAAAACACTGCTCTTGCATTGGAGTTTTTAGCGACGTCATCATGTTCCCAGAACTCAGCAATTAACGTGGTGACAACAGTCTTATTACCAACAGGAAGAAAGGCCACAAGTAAGAGTGAGTCAGTCTACAGCCATGCTAGCGGCTCTGTGAGGCTGTACTTAGGCACAGTGGTTTGAGATAAATACTAACTCACCATGTTATCCATCTTTCTTTAGCGCGTTAGCATGCTACTACTCGCTAATCAGCATTACCCACAAAGTACAGACGAGGCTGACGGGAATGTCGTTAGTTTTGAAGTCATTTCATCATAAACCAAAGAGTTCTGGGAACCATAAATGTTTGTACAAATCACTGTGCTAATCCATCTACTTACTAGGCTCTAGTAGATGTTGAGATATTTCTCAGCGTAAGTGAAAAGTCAGTGTAACTCCAAAGCCTTTAGGGTTCATCATCTGGGCACCATGAATGTCTGTACAAAATTCCATGACAATCCATATAAATAGCTGTTGAGATATTTCAGTGCGGACCAAAATGGTGGACCAACCAACAGTCCGACATACGGACATTTCCATCCCTAAAGCCGCCAGAATGCTAAAAATAAGATTTCCATTTTTTTTTAAAAACCTGAATTATCCCTAAATACAACCACGCTCACTGAAAGCAAGATTGTGGCATTGCAAAATGTAGAAAGTTTTGCAAAGCTGCTCAGAAATAATCCTAAAATCTACCCTGCAACGTCTTCCGGGAATGACATTATTAGATTGTTGTTACTAGTCTGCATCTCTGCACGCATTCATCTCGCAGAAGAGGACACGACAATGGGCTGTTAAAATGCCAACTACAGCAGCTACTCCGCTAAACTGCCAACAAACATAAAGTCTCTTTTTTTAAAATAGCTAAAAAAAACACTCAGACATTTCCTGATTGCCAAACAAGTGACCAGCCAAGCACTTTGGAAATTTCACACTGGTGTTCCTCCTGGATTTACAGGCCAGTCATTCCTGCTTCAACCGCAGGATTTTAGTAGCCCAAGGGACTGAAAGGAGACTAGCTTTTACATGAACATCACTTCACCCGTGGTGGAGGGAAAAAAAGTCTGCTCTTCACCTGGTTTCCACTTCTGTTTTCACGCCTAGGGTTCAGAGTTCAAGAGAAAATAAATGCTTTCGCTGACAAAGTTATGTGAGAAGAACATCCCACACATCCCACCACCAGTCACTTAAGCCCTACAGAGTCACAAGGATAATGACTCAACCACTTGTCGAATATTAGTTTTCCTCTCAGGAGGATACGTCTGTCCAGCATCACATTCTGCTGCTTCAGGACGGGTAAAGACTCGCCCTCCCCTCCAAGCTCCGGTTTCTGACACGCCGCTGATTACAAACGTGGGGCAAAATCAGCTCATAAATCACCTCCCGTACTAAGCAGAACATTTCACTCCAAGCAACCATCTGATTTTATACTTTTCATCCCTGCCTCTGACGGGCAGTTGACTTTAGGGATTTTACTCGCTCTATTAGCCGTGAATCACATGGCTGCAACAAAGCACTTTTGAGATCAGTGGCCGCGGGGGCCACATCCATGGCTTTGAGTGTGTGTATGCGGACAAACACGTGACTGTGTTACACTGGAGCCAGCAGTACCAAGGAAATGTACTGCATATAAACAAGGGGCAGGCTTCTGCCATGTGAGACTGAGCTGAATAGTGAAAGTGGGACAAAGGCTGATCTAGACTAATTGCGCCGCATCTCCCTCTTTCTGATGTCTGCATTATTGTTCTCGTCATTGTATTGATACTAAAGGGATTGGTTCAGCAAAACTACACAAAACAGATTTTTTTTCACTTACCCTTCCCTTACTAGTATCTGGCTTTCAATTTCAATTACAATTTTGCCTTCCAACGATTATAAAAACAAGATAATCAACATAAAACGATTAATGTGCTGCATTTTGTTTCGCAGTGATGCTCTCGTTTTCTGTTAAAAATCACTGCGGATGAGGGACGGCTGCTCAGTGTGGGAGGATTCCCGGGCGTATTTCCTCCACGGTGGTGCACCACAACCGGCTCTAGTTCGGCTTGGAAAGGCCCGGGCTGAAGGTGGCGCTTTATAGCACCCCTCGTCCGGACCTCGCCGCTTAGTGCTCATTGTGCTCTCTCTCCCCGCTTCCGGCGTGACTTTCAACCGGAGCAGACTGTTCTTCATAGGTCTACTTTGCTCTCAAAGTGCACCTGATTGATGCATTTAACATTAAAATGTAGGCGACGGATTTCCAAATGCATGTATCAAATAATTGTGCTCTCAATATTTACCAAAATAATTGTGATTATGATTTTTGCCGTGACTAAAGCCATATATCTGGCAATGCAGATTTTTTTTTTTTGGTATTTTTCAGGCTTTGAGATATCTGCCTCAAAAAGTTCTGCTGCCCCCCCAAAATAAAAAAAAGTGTCATGATTGCATATAATAGACAGTCATAAGTTTGCTCCAAGATGGTGCAGATTGAGGGGAAGAGGTGATTATTGAGCTTTCTGACTTAAATTCATTTTGACAGTGTGTTTTGGGTGAACCAGCCATTTACGCTGTTGGCTTCGATCTGAATTAATCCTATATATGTCTTCTTTTTCTTCGTCTACTTTTTACCCCTATACCCTCTTTCTTTCACTCATAAAGAGGACAGCTCTGCACAGGACAGGCTGTTTGAACCCCTCAAAAGCATTAGATTTTTCTGATTAAGGCCTTCCACCCCCCCCCCCCCCCACCCCCCCCCAGATCATCCCTGACGTAACCAATCACCAAACTCAATTAATCCCCCACAGAAGCACTGCGGACAGTTACAACCACCCAAACTTCTTTTTTTTCATCTAAGCCTATTCATATCCAGACATAGAAAAAAAAAAAAGAGGCGCGGCAGCTCTGCCAGGGACCCTGTCACTGTCAATTGCCACAAACGGACGTCACCCGGCAGCGGCGGCTTACTTCAAACACCAGCGTCTCATTAGTAGGTCCAGCGGCATAAAGGCTCTCCGGCTTGTTGAAAGAGCGCTGGTAGTCGAACACGGTCCCACCGAAGTGGAACTTCCCCGGCCAGTCCACGGTCCAGTCCCCGGTCAGGTAGTACTTCCTCTTCAGGGAGCGGGCAGCCAGGTAGCTGGTGGAGACCTCCATTTCCTGAACGCGAATGCTTCGTGCCCCAGCTGGGACTGTTACCATGGAGTAATACTCTGGGGGGAAAAGGAGAAGGAGGGAAAGTCAAGGCTGAATCATGTCTGGATATTGGTTTATTGCTGTTCTCTAATTCTTATGTCAAGTTTCATCACAGCACGTACACACTATCATCCCTGATTTACCTCATCATGCACTCAACTTTATCTTTGTCTATAAGTGTTACTGGATGAAGTGAATGAGTCCATTATGAAGTGGGATTAGATGCATTTGTCTGCGCGTGGATCTTCTCTCTGTCCTTGTTTGTCTGCTTAAGTCTCCCTTTGTCTTGCAGAAGTTTGTGCTCGCATAGACACAGAAACAAGCACAGACACACAATACAAACAAAAACAAGCTTACCGTTAGCCCTGTGTTGAAGGGTGTACTGGCCCTTGAAGAACTTGCAAGTGGAGTTGTCTCCCTTACAGGCTCCACAGGCGTCCAGAGAGGCCTTGGAGCCCAACATCTGGTCACAGCCTACTGCCTGCACACACACAATAACACACATGCCATCAATGTGGACAGACCTAGAATTAAGAGGAACAAAGTAATGTATTTTGACAATCCAGGCGGAACTTTAATTCCATCTGTGTTGACATTGGGTGTTTCACGGAACTTCTGCACCTGACATCTGGATTATAAGGTAACAATATAACCATGGTGGGGTGATGCAGCATTACTCTGAAGATTAGATGAAGCGTAGGGAAAAGACGAATATGCATTAGAGCTGTTTGGTTCTAACAAATACAAAAAGACAAAATACCGAAACAAAGTGAGGGAGATTCTCCATCTCACTTCATTAGTCAGGTTTTTAACACCTGCTTGCACGCGTTTCACTGCAGCATTGGACTTTCTGAGGTAAATTCATGCTGGGACACACAGAAAAAATATATATTATAATGCCCTCGTGCATACTATAAGCAATTACATGACATATTGGCAAGAACTACTCCTTAAAGGGCTGCAAGTATGACAAGCAACATGACTGCTTTCGACAACTAGGCAGGTTTTAAACCGAATCCCCAGTTCGACCCAATTATCTAAATCTCTTAAGTGAAACTGAAAGTGAACACACCCAAAATGTCCATTGTAATCATATGTTGCACTGCAGTAGGTCAAGGAATTGGCTCCATAAGATTTCATAACCATTTGAACTTTTTCCTTCTTTTCAAGGCAGGTGTTGCAAATGTGAATCCTACAAAACTGTACCCTGACCCGCCTGATGGTTCGTTACACAGAACCATCTGAGATGCCATCCTTGGAAACTGTTTGGAAAAGGGCAGATCAAAAAATATGTGGCAGGGGATTGGATGAACCCTCTGTCAATCAAACTCTTGCCGAAGCCAGTCAGGAGAAGAGCGGAAACATCTTTTCCATCGAGAAAAACCTTCAGTGCCGTTCTTTGCTCTTCTTTCAATGAAGAAATGCTCTCCAGTTCTGATAGAACTGATGCTATTGCGGCATCTATGCTAACCTCTTCAGGAGCCGCCATTGTTGTTTAGAACGAACAGTCGCCTCTCTGTGTCGTTACACACACCTAAATCATGCCCATAGCTGCCAGTAGCTCCTCACAGGATGCTGATACTTGAAGGCTACTTGAAGCCTGACAAGATGGATTTTCGTGTGATATGTGATCCCGCAATATGCGTGTGATCTCCTGTGATATTGTGACCGTGACAATCCAGCTACCGTGCAAGGTAACCAAAACTGCACTGTGCCACTTGATTATGACACCTCTCCTACAAGTACAAAAAAAAATTCTATGTGCGGTCATGTAAAAAATTATCTCATGTAACTCTTTGTCTACCAGTGCTACTAGGAGAAAATGTCCAAGAGCAAAGTTTTACTGTGCAGTATGTACCTCACACACTCCATCAATGCAGACATCTCCTTTGTGGTCGGAGCACGAGGTGCCGTCTTTGACCTTGCTGGACATGGCGAAGAAGAAGTCAAAGTCTTCTGCGATGCAGTACAGCTTACAGATGTCTTCATCTGCACACAGAACACACAAATATATACAGTAACACTGGTGTCAGTTAAAAACATGTAGCATCAGGAAAAAGTTCACAGTCTATGACCTGGTACATTTAAAGTTACTGTGGCTACTGTGCTGCAACCTGTTACACTGTTGCAGTACGTGCAGCTCCTGCTGAGGCTGAATTGGAAAAGACAGGATCGGTCTATGAAAGCACCCAGGGGTATTCATGTGGGGCTACAGTTTTATTTTGTGGTTCGGATCAGTTATCACAGACAAGTCTTAGCAGCCGTCTTTGATTAAAATAAATGACGGTGAAGGTGACTTGGCCCAAGGTCCCAGAAGGCAGTTCAGAATCTGTTCCTCTCTACATCACCTCCCATTCATCAACAGCTTAAACAGGCCTGGGACGACAGCCAAACGCACTGCTCTCCTTCATTGCTCTCTCTCCCTAGCTCCGTGTAACAAAGCTGGCCCGTAGGCTTCCTTTTTAAATCCATCCCCACTGTGTCAGAGGGTGCAGGTGGCTACATGTCTCCCATGCACATTACACAGAGTGATAGTTTCCTCCAGCTTTTTGGCCCTAATCATTGCAGCAGTAATAGAGGTTGGCATTAGAGAAACACTTTATAAAAAAGATTAGGAGTCGCAGAGTACAGCGGGGCACAGAAAGAAAAGATATACAGAATTGAGACAAGAAAAAGCTTGCCCCGAGCAATCTGCAATTCTCTGTGTATTTAGCAGCGCTGTGTTCTTCGAACAATGACATTTCTTTTCTTGTGCATTATGTGCCAAGGATACAGTAAAGATGTCTTCACAATCCTCTGAAAGTACTGTGTCTTTTTAAGGATCTCTTAGTTTACAAAAAAAAATAATGTCTCTAATCTCTCAATAATGGAAGAAAGGAAAATTACCTCCAAATCAACCTTAAATTATGCATCTAACTATAAAGTGAGGAACCTCTGTCCATCTGCCTGTGTTTTATTCGCATATCTCGAGAACCACTCATCCGATCTACTTCACACTTGGCGGTGTATTGCTGGGGACCCCATGGGGTGCTTTTTTGAATTTGGTGCAATTTGGACACGCAACACGTTCAATATTAATAAACTCTGAATAAACAAGCGAACGGCGCTCTGTTCAGCAGCGGGGACTGAGACGAGCATGTCGTCCGCAGCGGGCAGACCGGGGCTTATTAGTTCATTTCTGCTGCTGGATCCTGGATACAGCCTGCTAACTACACTACATGTACATGGTTGCTCGATAACGTTACAACCAAACTTTTCTTCACTACCCTGGAGTCAACGAGCACGAGCGGATAGCAGCAACACTCTGCTGTTGCAAATTTACCGCCGGCAAAATACCTCCGCTCATTAAATCCATGCTCTACTTCTATACCCGCAGTGGTTATGTCAAAGCAATCGACTAATACGCCTTCTTGGAAATGACCTCCACTAAGTGTCTTTCACTGATGTTTCTGACCGCGATTAGCCGCAACATGGGTGTGTTTTTCGGGGGCGGATTTAGTGATTTTGGGGCCCCAGGCAAACGCCGTCTTGCTCTACTGTTCCCTCTCTCTAACTGGGAATGTTGGTATTGGCAGAAGAAGAAAACTACTGAAAAAACTAAAAAAATGTTTCTAAAAGTAAAACTATTAATACCGCACACAGTAAGAGTGAAAGAGAGGTATTATCAGTACAATGTACTTAAATGTACTTAACTTCTGTTTAAGGTGGAGCTTTCAGTTCTAATATGATGCTGGATAGTTTAATGAATAATAATGCATTATATTTTAATCGTTATATTTTTGGAGTGAAATCTGAATCTGTAACGTAACCAGTAACATTTCTCTGTCAGGTAAATGTAGTTCTACAATATTTTCCTCTGAAGTAGAAGTACACAGTAAATAGTATACAGTTGAGTTACATATTTTTTAGGTTCTTTAGGAGCCTCTTGTAAGTTATTACAGGGTACATTGAGTTAGAATAGTAACATGATTCAATACTTTTCATATCTAAACATCATAATAAATCTATAGCTGTTTGGGCCCCTTATAGTGGGAGGCTCCAGACAGTTGCCTACCTTGCCTACGGTAAAGGCTGCCCCTGGTGTTTCGCCGATGTTTCTGACCGTGAGTAGACGCAACTATGTCATGGCAGGTGATTTGCTCAGGACCAAAGGAAGCGCAGTGTCGAGTGTGAAGTTATTTGTATGAGCTGTTCTCCAGAAAGCAGCCAGCAGCAACACCACAGGCCAAGCTTTCAGCCCGTTCTGAACAGGCATGTTTTTAACGGGCACTGCACTAGTTAAATATAAATGAACCACAGGACTGAACAGACTTTGTACTTGTTGGGTCTCATATCGACTGATCACCTTACCGTCCACTTTGGTGTAGGGCTTCCACTTGTAGTACCAGCCCCTGAAGGGCTTACTGTTGTACTCAGCGCACTGCTGGGCCCGAAAGTCCACGGAGTTAAGAGGGCACGGCCGAGTGTTACACAGCTGGTTGAGACGGCTGGAGCCTGGGCAGAATTTACCATTGTTCTGTGGCCTGGGTGGAAGACAAGACAAGACAAGACAGAGAAGAACAAGAAGAAGAAAAATGTTTACAGATCTGTTGATCATTACCACACATTTAGCAATGTATCAACAAGCCAATCAAAATGAGATGAAGCTAGCCGATTAGGGAACAAGACCCACAATGCTCATGGGACTGTGCAGAACTGTGCTGGTGCCTGTACTCATTTGTGGAAAATATGCATAAAAGGTTCAAAAAGCCAACCAGAGAGCCAAAGTAATAGGCCCTATTCAAAAACTAATTTCTATGACGCCCATGTCTATAATGCATTATAGACATATATAATGCATTATAGACATACTTATAATGCATTATAATGCTTATAGCACTGTATAATTATAGTTATAAGCACTCATAAATATTCAATCCCGTATAACAATAATCATAACACATTATAAAGCATTTTATAATGACTTATAAGGCCAAGTATCATAATACTTCACAATTGCTGGTCACTCCCTGACATGTTTTTTTGCAAGGAGTAATCCCACAACATTATTTATTATTCATATTAAACATGAATTATTATTAGTTATTCTCAGACGGATATCGCTGTTTGTTGTGTGTAGAGGTGTGTGTGTGTGTGCGTGTGTGTGTGTGTGTGTGTGTGTGTGTGTGTGTACAGTAGTGCGGCAGCGGTGCTGTCACGAGCACTGAAACGGGGGAGATGGAGACAGAAAGACAGAAGAACATGTCAGCCTGCCGCGCTGCTCCTCGAAGCTTTGAATACATTTGAATATTTCTCACCGAATCTTCGAAGCCCAAAAAATAGTATTCGGGAAAGCCCTATATAATTCCCATAGTTGTAATACATTATAATCTCTTTATAATGCATTATAATCACTGTTTAATGCAATATAGACATGGGCATCATAGAAAATTGCAAATGTTTTATAAGGAAGAAAATACATTCAACACCTTTGTGAGACCTCAAGGATACACACAATTTGTTTAAGAGAGAAACACTGAATGTGAGCTTTTATCTGTCTATAAGAAAACGAAACAGGGCAGCTTTAAGGCTTCACAAAGCAACATTACACAGCAGCATCTCCCAATCAGTGTGACTGATGAGCCGAGACAAAGTCTTTCAGAGCATAATAAAAACCAAGATATTATCATTTAAAGTGTCCTGCCTTAATTCATCAAAATGATACCATCTTATCTGTCAGTGTACTGTTAGCCCAGATCAAAGCGTAAATTAGAGTTTTAAGCAGGATTAAAGATCATGTTGTTTTAAAAGGACTGTCAAAGAGACGTTCACATGCCACGTCAGATGTTTCCACGCCACACCAAATTAACACTTCTTTAACCAAAGGACCACGGGAATAGCTGGTACAGAACATAAACAGGTAATGGAGGTTTTATGTGCCATTAAAATGATAAAAGCAATCACCACTTTGTTAGAAAAAGACAAGCCGAGTCTTGACATTTAGCGAACATCGGGAAGCCATGTCTCACTTCTCAGGCTTTCGAAATTCATGCCGGGCATTCCAACACAATCACCAGCGGAGTAAATTGAGTTTAGCTATTTACCAAAGTGGTCTGCACACACGCAGACACACAGAGAGGCTGGGGAACCATGCTGATCTAACATGTCCAATAAAAACACTTCACTAAGTGTTACAACGTAATGAAACGCTTTGGAAAAGGAACTGAAAAACAGTAAACACCAGGAGGAGAAAGCAACTAGAGACACATTTCTTTTGGATTTCCTTCACCAATGCAGCAGTATTGAAACTGCCTGCATTAGGGATACTAATTTTGAATTTTTTTTTCTAACCGATATCCGACCCTTGTTAGCCGATTATTAACCGTTAACCGACAAGATTAGTGCGTTTCATGCAGCGGTGCTGTGGTTTTAGTGCTGAAAAGCTGCCCAGCTGCAACGATAAGCCGATGCACAAACAGGTTAAATCCATCATTTATCACCAGCTGCAGTCTAAGTCTAAAACAGACAACTGAGTCCCCAGTTCACTCGTCTGGGAGAGTTATTGTAGCAGCCATGACGCTGCGTGTATTGTCCCAGTAAGTCTCGACCGCATCATTTAGTTTAGCTGCGAGGTTGCCAGCTGTTTGTCTGCCTGGCGTACTCTGTCAACCCGGCGTAACGATAGCGAGTGTCCAGAGGGTAGCGTGTTTGGCGGCGGTGAGTGTGGGGTTGTCGGTGGCGTTCTAGCTGTGAACGTAGCAGAGCAGTGTGTGTACAGTTTATTTGTCAGTGACTAAATGCTACAACTCCTCAGACCCAAGCCAAGCTCCTGTATCCTGCCAGCCACCAGCTGATTAAAGTGAAGGCGGTTAGCCCTAGCGTTAGCAACAACACTGGCTCAGACTCTCTTAAGGTGGGCTGTTTAAGTTTGAGTTTTGCTCAGCTTTTTATTTAATCTTTAATATTTATTTTAACCGTTTAACGGATAGCATTAATCAGTTAAAATTCTTAATGTCGGTTAACGGATAAACGGTAAATTATTAACATCCTTAGTCTACATTAAATGAATGAATGAATGAACACTGCATGTTGCTTCACTGCATTTTTATTTAACTCCGACCGTTCATCCCCGCCATTCAGACCTGGACTCAATCAAACAGTGACTTGGCTGCCAAGAGTGATGGAGCTCCTCAAGGTGTGTGTGTATGTGTGTAAATCTGCCCGATCTTACTTCCCTTGGTGAGGAAGGGGGGGATTTGGCCCAGGTTTTCGTAGGCCTGATCCTATTAAGACTTAGCGTCAGACAAATGCAGCCCATATGGTAATGTGCTTACGGCAGGCCAGCGGGGAACTCCACCGTATACTGCGTCAGTCAAGGCCTTCTGATCAGAGGCGAGCATAGATGAGGGACGGTTTATTTGAGAAAGTTGAATGCTATTTGTGGATTATGGACAGTCTGGCCCTGAGTTTCACAACGCTCCTGGTTTCTTTCTCAACCTCTTCTCTTCTCTTTCTTCGTCTTCTAGTCTCCTCTCCCTATATCATCCAGTATCATTGCAACTGTAAATCTACTTCCAACAACGAGACAGAATCCAGATATGACAAGTTTTCAGTTTGTGTTTCAGTCATTCCTCTTCTGTCTCTACACCCCGACTCCAACGCAGCCCTCAGGTTTCTTAAGGATGCTTAAATGCCCCGGGAGCCCGGTAAATCTGCCCGGCGACAGAAGCTGAGACTGAACTCCTGTAGGTCAGAGGTCAACCTGTCTAGTCTCGTCTTCTCCTTGAGTCACCTGCTCCCCCCGCTGCCTCTCTCACAACTTCCTAAATAGATCCTGCTGCTCTGCTACGGGCCGAGCAAAACCCCTTTACAAGTCTACCGGGAGACTACACCAAACAAGGTTCCATCTAAGCACCCTTATCGCCCCCTCATCGTACACCCCCACTGCCTTTAAATCGAGTGTGTGACAAAATGTGCTCCCTACAAAACCAGGTCAAGATCGTGAACCTAATCTCCTAGGCTTGTTGGTGAGGATTAGGGTTGACTGTGTTTGATCTGGCAGGTGGTCTACAGGGAACGGAGGAGTGAGGAGGGAATTGGAGGGAGGGACGGGGAGAAGATTCATTTTCCGTCTCGGAGCAACTCCTGGATGGGACGGCTCTAATCGGCCGATCCCATAGAACTCTTTTACAAGACTCAGCGAAAGATACACGCTGGCCTCATAAAATGGATGGGTTTGTGTAGAATCAAATGAAATTATTTTTAAGACTGCTCCTGCTGAGTGAAGATTTTGTAGCAGAGCAGAGGTGAACATGTACAAGAAGCTGTCACATCTGTATGGTCAACTTCTAAACAATGTCAAGATTTTATCAGATTTTGTCTCAAATTGGAGATATGGATTCCCATTAGGGATGCAACGATGTATCGACCGAACATCGGTATCGCCTTTTTGGTAGTCGCCTTGTTGACTGCCATCGGCCTATCGGCAAATATCGGCCGATGTTTATCTGTTGTGTTGAATCAATTTTGCGCCAGCTAAATGTTGTGTTGTTTTTTTGCAGTCGGTCTCGGACAACAGTAACCAGCTGCTGATTCAGAGAAGAAGCCACTAGTTGGACACGACTCTGGCGGTGGGTGCTGTACACCGTGCGCACGTGTGGAAGTATTACACTGTTTCGGAGAAAGATCAGCGACAAGAACGTTGTTATGTTATGTATGTACTGGGATCCAGTGCCAGGTGAGCAGAGTGCATCAGCATGTCGGGCCGCCACATTCCTACGGCTCCGCCGTGGGTCACTCCAGCCCGGAAAGCTGAGGCAGCGAGACCCGAGGCTGCTCCAGCAGAATGGAGCTCTTCATTCGCTCTCTGGCGGCGTTCTGCCGCTACTAGTCCACTAGTTATTCGATTGCAGATGGCGTCGTTCGTTCGGACAGATAAAAAAATAAAAATGAAAAATTTTAAAATGGGTCGCCAAATGTACTTGGGCGGCCGTTAATATATGAAGTAAAGTTTATGTGTGAGAAACACTGCTTATGTTTCTAATCGATTTTACATTTACATTTAATTACATTTAATTTATGTTTCACAAAACGAATATTTTTGTTGGGCTATGTACTGAAACATTCTTCTCATTGAGTAGGTAACTGTAGGCTATAGCAGCTAAAAAGGCTTTTGAAGCTGTTATTTAAAAAGAGAATATTTTTCATGTGAAAGAAGGTTATAATAAAGGTCGTTTCATAAATCTGTATAATTGAATTTGTGCTCATTCAAAGTCAGTGTAATGAAATGCTGAATGACTTTAAGAAAAAAAACTTTATAATGAGGTCTTTGTTTCACTGGCACTAAAGGGGAATAAATAACAGCAAAAACATCGTTATTGGCTATCGGCCAAATTGTTATTTTAAACATTGGTGTCGGTATCGGCCCAGGATTTCACAATCGGTGCATCCCTAATTCTCATACATGTCATTTAAGCATATATCTACACATGATGCAAGTCTGACAAGAATCTATAGAGAGTCTATATGACAAGTGTCAGTGATCTTTGAGGAGAAGAGCCCAGACTGTCCAGACAGTTCAGTTTGGGGGTGAAGATGACATTAGAGACAAGCAGTCAGATTCAGGCTAATCCTTCTTGTTCTGCTCAGATTAAGAGCAGAGGGGCCCTGCCAAAATAATCACAGAGATTACTGGGGACAAACACAGTCTGAGTCAGGGACGAAAACGTGACTCAGGGGTACATGCTGCAGTTGGGATACGGACCGAGTGTGTTTGGGTGGCTGAATTCTTTAGGTGGAGGTGTGTGTTGAGGATGGTGATAGAGGTGAAGAGAAACACCAGACTGAGTGTATTGTCTCTAAGGGATCTGATAACTAGTTAGTCCATTACATGTTTTTGAAAATGGTATCATGACTTGGCATTGTTGGGCTTAATATTTAGCCCTCCCCATGTTTCCATCCCCTCCCTGTCCCACTGACCCCGTAAACTCGCCGTTTAGCAGCACCAACCCATTTTTCAGCGGCTGCTGCAACAAAGCACTCTGTAGTGCCACAGGAATGATAAATGAACTTGACAGCTAACCTGGTTTAAAGGGCTCTGTGGAACTTTTGGGTCTGCCATTTCTGGTGTATAATGTGTATCATATGAGGGCCGGTCTGCCTCTGAAACCTTTCGGGCTTTGATCCCTGACGGGGATTAAGAGACGAGTCGGCTGTGACGGACGTGACAGCCACATCAGTGTCTGCCCGGCTGCTAAGTAAGCAGTGATGAAGCCAGTGGAGTAAAGAGGAAGATATACAACAGTAGAAGTGTCTGAATATCTGAACGGACCCCTGATGGAGTGCATATGATGAAACAAAAAAAAACATAAAACTACAAAAACACTCTCTTCTTTCTCAAAAACAATGTGCTCGCAGCTAAAAGACTGCATTTTAACATTTGAAATAGCTGAAATACTGAAACATTTGAAGTCATCGTTGAAGTGGCTGTCAATATACATTTACTGAAAGAAGTAGAAATGGCAGTTAAAATGGAAGCACTGAAAGAAGCCTTGAGTAAAGTTGAAGTGTCAGTTGGAGTGAAAATGCTGAAAGTTGAAGCTGAAGTTGAAGATTCAAATGAAGATAAAGCACTAAAAGGAGTTGAAAGTTCAGGTGATAAATTGACGTGGAAGTGTCAGTTGAAGTCGAAGTCCTGAAAGAAATTAGTGCAAGTTCATGTGTATAAACTGAAAGATGATGTCAGTTAAAGTGTCAGCTGAAGTGTAAACATTGAAAGCAGTTGGAGTAAATGGTATATAAACACTGGAAGTTGTGGGAGTTAGAAAAGCTGAAGAAGTTTTTCTTTCCAAAGGTGAAGACCTGAGACTTGAAAGGGTACTCTACTCTACTATGTCGTATTAAACAGAATCACTGAAAGCACAAGAGCTCAGATAAAGAATATGAAAGCAGTCAAACTATCAGCTGTGCAAGCGCTGAAAGTTGTTGAATGGCAAATTTAATTTGCACGTCAATATATATTTTCGAACTGTTGTTTTTGTCATTAGTACTTTCACAAAGAACACGAATATTATACCGCAAAAAAGTATCACTTTTTTTCGGAACAAGATCAATTTTCTGAGCTTTCGCACCACGAATAAAGGCATCAACCAATCACGTTGTGCGGAATGGGTTGAGTTGCTCCTATCAACAGCAACATGGAGGCTCTGTAGTCCAAACCAGGACAGCAAACTTTATTACTCCTTTCAACCTTAACAAAAGCAGCACATACCAGATCTACACCTTACATTCTTACCTTTCACAACAAAAGCCCTCGACATATAATATCTGCAGCCTTAAGAGTTGAACGCAGTTGAAATGTCAGTTTATTTTTAACCACAGAAAACAGTTGAATTGGGAGTTGTAGATATAAAGATGAAAGCAGTTGAAATTTCAGTTGAGGAGTTAGAGATAAATGCAGTTGAAGTGGAAGCGCTGAAGACAGCTCAAGTGTGTGCAGTGTAAGCAGTTGAAATGTCAGTTGGTTCATGAGCACTGACTGTTTTAATTCAACTCCAATGTCTTGAGGCTGTCCATTAAATAGCATTATATAGGCCATTTTCAAGAAAGACGTTTTGACTCGACACAGCAGGAAAAGCACAGGTGTAAATAATTAAATTAATGATGGCTGAATTCCATTTAGCTGCTTTGATTTCAGGTTCCTGCGGGCATCGGGCATGGTGGCTCACTCTCACTGGAAACCAAACAGAACAAAGCCATCGAGGTCCATGTTCAGGTGCGCTTGTTATTGTCCTTTGGTGACTTAGTGTAGGCTCTAATGTATTTGATTGACAACCATGGAGGTTGTGTAAATGACTTTGCTGCTAGATGGGAAAATGGTATGAAGTCATTCTGATATTCAAGTCACATTCTGCAGACTCTGCTTGGCTAAAGGACAGTATACAGGGGCAGCAGTAATTAAGGGAGCAACTGTGTCCCTAGTATCCTTGTCATCTCACCTACACTTATACACATAGAAACACACAAGTCTGTGTGCGCACATGTAGGATTGGATGTGACATGCCACTATGATCTAACCTGCTATGACTAATTCCTAAATGATGGCAATCATCAACAGTACGAACCAAACAGCAGATTCTTTGTGATGATGTTTGAGATCTGTCCACCAATCAAGGTGGTGCAGTGGCCTTGGATGTTCGCCATCAGTCATGATCCTCATTAGTGTGGTATGAGAGTCTGCTTATATTGTATGTGTGGATGTGCGTGCTCATGCATGAATATGAGTTCTGCGTATGCGGCAATGTGGTTTTCCTTTAATTGTTGTAGAGTCGCAGGTTGATGTCTTCATTTGTTTTCATACAGCATGAAATATGCTAAACATTAGCTGAACAGCTATATCTAGAAATCAATTCCCCCTAACCGTTTAAATATTAAATGTCAAGAGTGCTTAAATGTCTCTTGACAGCTGGCTAGAAACACAAATGAGGTGCTGTCTAGGAATTTGCGTTGACTTTGTTTTTTGTTGATTGGCCATGGCTCCCACAGGCGAAAATAAAAACACAGTTAATTGGTTCCACCATCCCCGTCGTGACTATTCCTGAGTTACAGTATGGAGGAAATTGCTAGTGTAAACACACGTTCTACAAGGAGAAGACTTTAAACCTTAACAACAACAAAACTTGCTCAAACAACAACATAATGTCAGTATGCTCTGTGAGTGTATGGATTACACATGCTACACAGTAAAGGCAGGCATGAATGATCAGGAAATTAATCCTTTCTCTAAATATCTCATTGCAGACTTCCTGCTTGTCCTGTATTTAATTTAAAGGGCCAGTGTTGTCGGGGCTGGCTGAATAACTAACTGCAGACCGAGGCAATCAATTAGCTGATCGCAGCATTGTGACAGAAGAGTAATAAATCTAGTAATCTATTGTATGAAAGTGAAATAAAGGCTTAGAAATATCTTGTAAATCTCTCAAGTGTTCTGGGGAATAACAACGAGGCTTTTTACGTCTGTTGTGAAACACAACATTAAAACTGAGGATCTCTCACGTGCCTGTAATGACATGCAGAGAGCCCTTTGCTAACAAAGAGATATGCACTGTGGGATCTGGCTCTGCAGAATTATGTAGAATTATGTTTGTGTGAGTGAGCAGCAACAGGGGGACGTTTGCTGACCGTCTTGGCAGCTTTCAGAGAAAAAGAGCATGCTATTAGGAGCTTTTCCTCGTCTGGAGCGTGGGGAGAGATAGTCTGTCTGTCTGGACTGTCAGCCTGACTGATGAGAGCCGTTATCAGGTGCATGTGAGTGTGTGTGTGTGTGTGCATGTAGAGTATGTGTGTGCATGTCTGTGCTGACAGCTAGCTGGCAGATGGCGCTTTCAGGTGTTCAGAAAGGAAGGATTTTGGGACATGAGGCTTTCAAGAATTGCTTTCTGGCCCAAACTCAATATTTTCATTGTAGCAGCAGCCACATGACAACATGAATCACTTTGTCGTCTTTTTGGCTAGTTAATAGCATTAAAAAGGAGGTGATGAATTAGAAGATTATGTGAGTGTGTGTGCAAGTGTGTATACCTCGGGCTGGTGCAGGAGCGCTCCCTGTACATGACCCCTCCTCCGCAGGTTCTGGAGCAGTCGGACCACTGAGACCAGGCCGACCACTGGCCGTGGACCGCCCTAGGGCCGTGCTCCCCGTATTTAACACACTGACCCCTCCGACACCACTGGAGGGGAGAGAGAGAAGGCAATGAATGAAGAGAAAAAGACGCACAGAAATAGCTTTCTTATCAGAACTTGAGCGTTGGCCCGGGCTTCTTGCCTGAGTTTCCTGGTTTGGACAAATGCCCGGCACCACACCTGGACACCCACACTCTCTAGCTACAGCCAAAACACACACACACACACACACACAAACATACACAGACACCACACCCGGGCCAATCCAAGCCAAACCCTGCACTCACACACATCACCACCTCTCTCTCTTTCGAAATATCATCTTTCAATATGTGATTAGGTACGGCCGTTCTGCGTCCAGCTGGGAGAAACAATAATGCTTCTGCAGGTATATGCATGTGTGAGCAACGAGGATGAATACATACCTGAGTTTTTATTGATATAAGTAATTGACTTTAAACAAGTAATAGTCAAAATTAAGCTGTCTTCTTTACCCTTTTTAAGTTGCACGGATTTACTTTGGCTCAGGAAAGAGAGAATACTTAAAGGACGATTATGATTTTTTTACAACTTGGCTCTTATGTTCACGGCCATTATTTCTATCAGTTATTATAACATTTCACTCACTTGAAGTAATTACTGCGATCTGGGAACACCATGACATCACAAAAACAAAGCCCCATTTATCTAAACCACCGTAATAATCGGTCATTCCACAGGAAAAGTGTGTGCACTCACAGCTACAACAAGCACATCACATCAACATTCAGTCAGAAAGTTGGTCTGTAAACTGTGATGAATGTTTTCAACTGACAGTTTGGTGGTTAAAGTTTGCCCTCATTAGCTCATTAGTATGACTAACTGGGGATTTGTTTAAAACAATAGTTTGGCATTGGGAGAAATGAGCTTATTCTCTTTCTTGCCAAGAGGTAGATGAGGAGATTGATACCACTCGCAGATGTGTACAGTAAATATGAAGCTACCGCCAGCAGCAGCCAGTTAGCTTAGCTTAGCACAAAGACTGGAAACAGGGGGAAACAGCTAGCCTGGCTCAATAGCAAAATCCACCTACCAGCACCTCTAAAGCTCACTAATACCCAAAGTATAAAAACAAAACAATGAGTTTTACAGGGGTGCTGGACTATCTGTTATTTTTCAACTTCCTGAAATCTTGACGTCATCATGAGGTTGCCAGGCAACCAGTGAAGATGAGAGTGGTATCAATTGGGGTCGTGTTTACCGTGTTCTCGAGAAGAGTCCATATGAACGCCCCCCTCTTGTGGTATTCACAACCTCGTAAGTGGAAAGTTTCTGAAAGCTCAGAGTTCACGAGTTGTGACGTGTTTGTTGATGTTGTCAGAAATGGCGGAGCCCATGGAAGTTCATTTTTTCGGTGCATAATAAGTTAATATATTGTTATTTTAGTCGTACAGTATATTGTTTTGCTTATTTACCTAACTTTATAATCGGTCTGAGGAAAATATTGATATTCCCAATGGCCTCTGTAATTATGCTTTTGCATTTACTGCATTATGTTACCCACTTGCTAGCTTGCTAAATCGTTAGCCTCTGTGGCTTCTAGACGGCAACAATAAAGTTAATATTGCTGTTGCTTAGCAGCAGTGTTCTCGCGACTTAACCACTTGAACGGCAAGCATATTGCGTACACGACTTCCCATGTTGTAAGCACGAGCTCAAGAGTTTCATTTGAAGGCACCAAATCTTCTCGTCTAACTGTCTGCACGTAAGTGACTAAGCGCATTTCCCAAAATGGTGAATTATTCCTTTAAAACTTGTCTGATCATCTGACTGCTGATGTCAGACTTCAGTTTAGTGATATCGCATCGTTCCCACATCTCAGCAATCAACTTGGTAAGTACATTGTTAACATTACCAACAGGAATGATGGCCCAAAACCCACATTGTAATAAATCATAATTTTACTTAAAGTATTATTTTTGGATCCTTTTTCACCCAATTATCACTGTCTGTTTTGTTTGTTTGTCTTCTTGAATTTGTCATCTACGCTCATGCATATGCAAATCATATCCACATTATGCATCCAAATGAGACACTGTCACACACATATTTGTCTCTGTCTTTATGACTAATTAGATTAGTAAAATGAATAAAATTGTCAGGCAGCAGACAGGAACAAGAAGACATATCCTCACCATGTCAAGACCGCAGCTGGTGCCTTCTGCAGCAGGCATGAACTTGGTCTCGCACCGGTGCCCAGTGCGATGACACCACAGCGACTTGCAGATGTCCTGTTAAACGAGTCAAACACACACACAGGATGAGATTTCTTAAAAAAAAAACTTAAACAGGCTGCTGAAGGACTCTTAAAATGCAGACAGGAGGAGCCAGGGATCAAACTGCCAACCTTGACGGCCCGCTCTAACCCCTGCGCCACAGCCGCCCTAATGTCTATCAGATATGGTGGGGATTTTTTTTTACCATTTATCATCGGTTTTCTTATCACCGCAGACTGACAGCCTTTTGGCATGGCTTTCCTCCCCTCTCTCCTCCTCCTTGACCCGACAGCACCTGCTTCCTGCCAGGACCACCATCACGCTGGTCAACAAGCCCCCACCGGGGATAAGCTTCTCCACAAAGCCTCGGTGTCAAATCGAATCACTGTACTTCTTTAATGAAACGGGCTATAATTGTACGTGTCATCTGACCCAACAATACGGAGACAGAGCGAGCGAGTGAGCACAGAGGGAGAGCCGGGGTCGAAAGACAGGCGGCAGAGTCTGGCAACCCGCCCAACTGCAACTGGCAACGGGAGAGAGACCAGAAAAGGAGGGAGGGTAAGATCAGGAGAGGCCGCTACCGGTGTGTGTGTGTGTGTGTTTGGGTCTTTGTCCTCATTCTCTGACACCGAGCAGGTGGTTGACAGCCATACCGGCATGCTTAAAACCATTCTACATGAGCCTATCAGGGACAAAAAAAACAAACGTGAAAGGCAGCCCCTAAATCCACTGTTAATCAGCGTGTAGGTTAATTTACCACCCACCGACTGGCACACAGGTCTAAGAAATGCAGATGTAGTATTTGATCTTCTGTTAGGGAAACATTGCCGGGATTTAGAGAAGTCGTGAATAGCCAAGGCGATGTCATGTGTGCTAATCCGTCATATATACGATTTGGCAAAGTCGATTTCCCAGCAATTACAGCCCTGGAGAGGATACCCCGGAGTATTTTAAACGGCATTTACATGTGAATCAACATCGCTGAATGCACCCAACATAAAGGCTTATACCAAGACCGCAAGGCTTCGGGGGGGGGGAAGGCTCGGGATTCCCATTCAACTTATGGAATGCATTTAAATGGAGGGTCAAATGTGGGGGGTTCGAGGTTGTTGTGCAAAGATCATGCTAATTAATAAAGTGCCAATTAAGCACTGCATCATTAGCGCTGTAAAGCAGACAATTGCAGCTCCTGTCTGATCTGGGTGCTCCATCTCATTACTGGAGGCTCATCTGGCGAGTCTTGGTTTAGGCAAAGGGACACGTGAATAATGCTTGAGTTAGGAATGTTGGGTTCCATGTGAAATCAGGACTATTCATGTTCTTTGTAACTGCACAACACAGGGTTATTTTAATGATCTATTGTATGATCCTTCCTCCTTTCCTTACTCTTCTTACTTTGGTGTATAGTTTCTTTGTCAGTTCGTATAACCTGCTACCATTTGGGTCAGAACATTCTCAAAAAAGAGACTTAAAATAGATACTGTCTAAACCTGCAATAACTTTTGTTTTGGATACAGCAGCAGAAAACGTCCAACATATCATCACATTTTAAGTTGATATGGATGATTGATTGCTAGCAAAAAATTGCCATTTGAAAGCAGATATGGAACAACACTAGTATTTTGAGGTTTTGGCAGTTGGAGTATTTGTGAATGTAAGTCCAATATTCACTTTCAACAAACTCCTGAGGGAAATATTTGGCTCTTCAGCTGCTACTGTAAATGCTCCACTTTGTTCACCAGCCAGTCGCTAACTTTGTCTCTGCCATTTGGTGCTGGGGAGGTAGCATATAGTTGGGTTTTTGCAGTTTTGCTGAAAAATAACTGCCTGTCGCAGCTGAAAACATCACTGATGAGAGCAAAACCAAAACAATGAGCTTAAAGATGCTGCAATTCTCCGTAGAGCTTAAGGCAGGACTATTCAATTGGCGGCCCGTGGGCCAAATCCGGCACTTTAACGACCTCAATCCGGCCCTTTGAGTATTTCTAAATATGAAAAAAGAACCTCTTAAACCACTTTATATATACAGTTATGGTTACAGACTCTCTCTCCACCTTCCTACACTTGTATTTTGAGAGTAATTAATTTGCCAAAAAAAGAGTCAAAAAGCACTATAAACAAAATTAAAGATGAATTTGACTGATTGCATTTACTTACAATAACTGTGAAGTGAAAATCTGATATAGTGACAGGCCCAGTGAAGAGTGAACCCTTTCACATACAAGTAGTCATGTGATCCATTGTTAATATACATTTTTTTTTGATTATATCAGCTTTAAACCATGCAAACAATGCATGAAGTGAATATCTCACCTTGACAAAATCAAGGCCGCACAGTTTGGCCTTGGAGCCGAACTGCCACTTGCACTGCGTGTCTGCGTTGTACAGCTGACCGGGAAGCTGCTCAGGATACTTGTACTGACCGATCTGCTTGGGCTCGTCCACCAGACAGGATGCCTGGGCTGTTCTGGTGAACACAGCAAACCACCCGTGTCAGTCAGGAAGACAGCATCGACAACCGGACGGGCAAATTTGACAGTGTTTGTGCACTTTTATGAGATGTTGAGGCCTACCCAAGGAAGCGGCTGAGGTACTGTCGGCTGCAGGTGGACCAGAAGAAGACCCCGTTGTTTCCAGCCAGAGTGGGAGACATTATGTTGCCTTCTGTCTTGCGACAAGGGTTCCCCTCACCATCATGGATCATCCCAAAACTGGAGAAAAAAATGAAAAGAAACTTTAAAGTTTAAAGCACATAAAGGCCTTTACACACCAGGGAAATGCAAAGTACTCGCCTGCGAATATACGGTATAATATATATATCCAGGGCTTTTATTGTGAAAGGTAAGAACGGAAGGAGTGGATCTGGTCTGTGCTGCTTTTGTCAAGTTTGAAACGAGTAATAAAGTTTGCCGTTCTAGTTCGGACTACGGAGCTTCCGTGTTGTTGTTTCATAAATATAGGCACAACTCGTTCCGCACAACGTGATTGATTGATGCCTTTATTCGTAGTGCAAAAGCTCAGAAAATCGACCTTGTTCCGAAAAAAAGTATGTCACTTTTTCGCCGCGTAATATTCGCTTTCTGTGTGAAAGCATTCATGACAAAGCAACAGTTCAAAAAAAATACATTGACGTAGGGCTGGGCAATATATCGATATTATATCGCTATCTTGATATGAGACTAGATATCGTCTTAGATTTGGGATATTGAAATATCATAATATGGCATAAGTGTTGTCTTTACCTGGTTTTAAAGGCTGCATTACAGAAAGTGATGTAATTTTCTGAACTTATCAGACTGTTCTAGCTGTTCTATTATTTCCCTTTACCCACTTAGTCATCATATTCACATTACTGATGAATGATTATTTATCAAAAATCAAATTGTGTAAATATTTTGTAAAAGCACCAATGGTCAACCCTATAATATCGTCGCAATATTGATATTGAGGTATTTGGTCAAAAATATTGAGATATTTGATTTTCTCCATATTGCCCAGCCCTAGAAAGACGTGCAAATTAATCACTCAAAAAAAACCGTCATGTCATCATTTACCCACCTTTTTATGTTACACTATATAATAAAATGAAAAGATAGCTTGTTGCATTGAATCATCAGAATATCCTACATGCTTGCTGACTTACTTATTCATCACTTGGACATATGTTTAGTGATTACTTCTTTGTTAATTTGTCAGTGATTAACAGTTTTAGGCCGTGACTCAACATGTTTCTGGGCATGCCTTCTATATAACTGTCTAAATTCATTAGGATATTGCGGTTTATAGATATTCTGACATATTATCACCTGGGTGAAGTATAAACAACACCTTGTCTCTAGTTTGTGTTGAGAGCATGCCAGACAGACAGAAGAGTTTTACCGCAAGTTGAAATCTAAAAAATATCTAAACTTAACAGCCTCCTATCTCAATGGAAACGTATAAACACAAACACAGAGCCATGTGGCCCGAGGCACTTTCCATTATTCTCTCATAAAGTGTCACGGAGTGGATGAGGTAGTGCTCTAACGTAATGCTCTTATTTCAGAATGTATTTGTTTCTTTAAATCAGACCACATTTACTTCATTTAATATAGATTCATTACATCCACTCACAGCACAGAGCCAATATAGTGACTGGAATAGTGTGCCGCTCTAAAATGACACTGAAGTCTGACGTAGTTTCATCTGTTTAAGTCTGTGTGGTCTGATGTGGTGTCCAGAAACTGTGTGAGTTACTAAAGAGGACCTATTGTGCTCATTTTCAGGTGCATACCTGTATTTTGGGTTTCTACTAGAACATGTTGACATGCTTTAATGTTCAAAAAACACGTTACTTTTCTCATACCGGCTGTGCTGCAGCACCTCTTTTCACCCTCTGTCCCCGCTGAAAAGCCCAGTCTGCTCTGATTGGTCAGCTGGCCCACTCTGTTGTGATTGGTCAACTGAACCAAACTCTTCGGACACCGACTAGCTTTGTTTGAGGGCGTGCTAAACTAGCCACTAGACAGGTATCATGTACGTGTTACTTGGTGACATCACCACATTACGGAAGAAAAGGCGGGACTTCAAGCGAGGCATTTCAGGCAGTTCAGGAGCAGTGTTTCTGTGGGGAAGAGTAACTCTCTTTGGCGTGGACTTTGGGCTTTATAACTTTGCAGACCTTTTACAGGCACAAAACACTATATAACACACTAAAGGAAAGGTGAAAAGCACAAAAGCATAATAGGTCCTCTTTAAGCTTGCCACGGTGCAGTTTTTGTTAAACATACTTGTGTCCAGACTCGTGAGCGATGGTGAAGGCCAAGCCCAGTCCTGTATCCTCGTTGATGGTACAACTCCTGTACTTACTGCACATTCCACTGATGGGGGCAAAACCTGCACAGAGAAAGGAAGAGTGAGAGAGATGAGGTGTTAGGAGTATGTACGGATATTTGGTTATTAACTACAAACCTCATCCAACCAAAATCAAACCTCATATCTATACCATAAAATCCTTTTTGTCTTTTCTTCTGTGGCGTAACTGAGCCTGTGTTATTTCTTATATTCATATTTCTTATGTCACTTCTTAACTTAAGTTTATTCCTAGGCTTTGATAGCCAATCAGTTTAGAGGAGGACTACTGATGATAGTGGACCTGACAGCATTAGGAAAAAAGATAAGTGATCCTAGATGTGTGATTTACTGTAACTGACAAGTTGATGAAAATATTCATTGGTCACTGTTTTTTCTGGCAACAGTTTCTCCCAATGGACCCAAAAAATATAAGACTAAGTACAGTAGATACATCAATATATGGTTGATGAATGAACCTATGACTTAAAGAGCCAGATGTTCAACTTTAACAACACTGGCAGAACACACAGAAGTTACAGTTAATAAATAATTCTAATTGTCAGTCACCTTTCACCTTTTTCACCTCATGCAGTTAATGAGATAAAGTGCTGCCTTGAGATTACTAACAATTAGTGGTGTGAAAGCAATATGATTATGGTATTAGTCAAGCTTAGCTGGCTGCGTTGATGTTGTTCCAGCTGCCTTTTGTTCCTACAAGCGTTAAGATTTATGCGTAAACTGAACATAAGCTCATCCTAAAGTGCAACGCTGGTCACGTCAGACGTGGTGAAGCATTCCTGGTCAACACTTGTTACTTTGTTGCATATGTTTCACCTGGCTTATCCAGACTGAGGTGTTTTACACATTTTGCTGTTTTTCACACAGATTTGACAGACTACCATGGCAGGATACTTTTTAATGAGCTCTTTTCCCCTAAAGCAGGGGTTCTCAAAGTGTGTGGCGCGCCCCCCTAGTGGGGTGCAGAGGCATGACAGGTGGGGTGCGCGTGACCGGGGGGAAAAATGTGATGTGGAATTAATATACTGACGCCGGAATCAGTTTTATGGCGGAACAGTAAACAAATTGGCTCTTCATACATCCATGGTAGCAATGGTGTTCATTCAGACAGACAATCCGCAGGTTTACATAATGGACAGATATTTGACAGGGACAAAAAGAAAAACAAACGATGCTTCGGAGACAAACAAGGCAACGTGCTCAGCTGATGGTAATCAGAAGAAAATATGAAGTAGGGCTGCACCGAGTAGTTCGAAGCTTCCTTCATAACGTTGACATACAAATTATTATTATTAATAACTTACAGAAACATTACCTTCTACCTACATCCACCTTCCCCCCCCCCCACACACACAGAGCAGGCGACGCGGCGCTCCGTCCATCTCTGTAATTGCCTCAGTACTCCGTCCAAAAGTCAAAATTCATTGGACAAAGATAGATGTAATAATTTCCAAAATTTACAACATGTTTTTATTAGGGCTGTCAAAGTTAATGCGATAATAATGCGATAATAACGCAAATTTGTTTTTACGGCACTAACGCATCTTGCGATTTTAAGGGCTCGGTTTTAAAGCTAGAGTGAAGATAATGGTGTCATATGAAACTAGAAAACCTAAAGAATCCATTGCTACCATGTCATACTAGCTTGGCTCGAAGGAGGGCAAATAACGCACCAAAATTATGCCAAATTTTAGCGAGGAAAAACTGGCATGGCCATTTTCAAAGGGGTCCCTTGACCTCTGACCTCAAGATATGTGAGGAAAATGGGTTCTATGGGTACCCACGAGGCCTGTTGGTATAATTTGTATATTAAATGTAGTACCTGTGAGGGTTTCTGGACAATATTTGTCATTGTTTTGTGTTGTTAATTGATTTCCAATAATAAATATATACATACATTTGCATAAAGAAAGCATATTTGTCCACTCCCATGTTGATAAGAGTATTAAATACTTGACAAATCTCCCTTTAGGTTCATTTTGAACAGATACAAAATGTGCACTTAATTTGCGATTAATCGCAATTAATCATGGAAAATCGAGTGATTAATCGTGATTAAATATTTTAATCGATTGACGGCCCTAGTTTTTATCTCATGAAATATTCTCCTTCAATCCATATTTGTTGGCGTTTAGCCTTTCAAAAAATACATTTTCACTGCGGTCAAAAACTCTTTACTTCCTGCAAGCACCTGTATCTACGGGGCTGTCTAGCAGCAATCTGACAGCACCATAAATTACATTCATATTACCACATAACCCAAAATCACATTTTCCCCCCTTTTTTTTAGGGTGAAAACATCATAAAATTGGACAGCAGACATTCAAAGCCTATCTTTCTCTTGGGTTCACAGTGAATGCGGTGGGAGATGAGGAGAAACCAGTGTGTATTTTATGTCTGAAAACTTTGGCAGCTGAGACTCAACAAATTAAGAAGACATTTAGAAACATTACATCCCAGTCACGTCAATAAAAAAAATGATTCGATGAAGTTTACGTAGAAGTATCTCATGTTTCCTGTCTGCATCTACACTGTCACTACCCAAGTACCCAAGAAAGGCAAAATGCCAAAAAGTCACACATGCTTGAGTTTACGACAGCGTTTAAATGCTCCAATAAAATGTAGCTTTTAGTCACAGTGACAAATGAGTGTCATTCTTCACTTACAATCTCTCCTGCTTGCACCCGTCAAACTTCCTTGTAATAATGTCTACACCCACAGTATCACCTCTACACCTGTCTACATGCCCAAAATTACACCATTTATATCATGCAAAAGATTCTAAGTTGTCACCACTGAAGACAGCTCCCACGTCTCACAGAACTTGGTTGTTATACTCCGTACTGTCAACCGCTGCTTCCCACTTGGCTAAAAAAAAATAGGATGTTTGGCTTGTAAAAGTTAGCTGTCTTACCCAGGGTGTCACAGGGCTCATTCTTCCAGGAACAGATGTCCAGCCCGGTGAGGAGAACAGCGTGGTCATGCCGTTTACCGCCTTTCCCCACCAGACCTGACTGCCACTGACAGAAACTGTTGAGGGACTGGTCAGCGTGGTGATTGATGGTCAAGCCCAGCTGGACATGAAAGGAGAGAAATAGAGATGAGACAAAGCAAGAGTGAATCAATCAATCACCAGTGCCCTGTGGACAACAGCACATTTTTTCGGAGTTGCAGTCTGAATCCACTCACCGGGTCCTGTTCCAGTAGCAACAAGCTAACCACCACAATGTTGATGTCCGACCCAATGGTGCCATCTTTGAAGAGACTGGACACCTGCAAAATAGGAGAAAACAGATTAAGTAGTAAATCCCACATGTCAAATCTAACATTCATGGTTTTCTGATTGTCTTATGCTCTCATCTTATTGAGAGAACAATTTTGATGACAGAATGAAGACATCAGTAGGCTACTTTTCAGCAGCCTTCCTACACAGCTGTCCTTGGAAAGTTAACAAACCTCTGTGTTTCTTCGTTCTTTAACCTTCAATTTAGTTTTCACAAATTGCAAATTGTGATTCAAACAAAGTTATTTTCAAATTGAAACAGACTTGTAGCATGCAAGCCTCCCTCCGATATTTGAAATTATATCCAAGAGGAATATTTATTTAGACGAAACTTCTAGTTAATCAGACTTTTAAACCACATTTAAGGCTAGCCTATGTAGCTTTTGCTAACCAACAGCCACTTTGACAACAAAGTAGCACAGGTAGAGAGGGGTTGCAAAGTCAGCAAGTTGTCTCAGTAAAATGTGTTAAACAATAATATCCATGTAATTGTAGATGACATTTGCTGACGTTAGCCACTATAAGCTACTGGTCATACCAGACCAGTTAAAGCAACAACAGCAAAACCCCTGAGTGTATTCAATGGAGCACGGGTGCGTTTTAATAACTATGAATTCAACTTTTCATTTCAACGTGCTATTTCTTCTTTTAAAAGTAACGTACATCGCTTTGAGGATCCCTTCAATATAAATAACTTTCCAATTTCTGTATTCTCACTAATGAAGTAGACTGGCTAGGGAAAATAGCAGTAAACATGCTAGCAGATTAGCTTGCTAGTGTTAAAGCTAGCCCCACTCAGTCACGTGATCCTTGCCTTGCAGGCTGTACTGGCCAGTTGAATCTCCCATGTTGGATAAATGAACAAGACCTGGGAGCAACAGAGCAAAGCACCAGATTCTTCGAGCCATCACTATCTCATATGTTTCATGCCACCGCCTCCTTTCCTTCTCCTCCCTTCTCCCGACCTCACCATATTCATGACGGTGAGGACGTAGGTGGTGACGTTCTCCCTGCCGTGCTTCTCTAGCATCTTCCTGTCTGCCACCACCAGGGTCTCCACATTCAGACCTCCCACCCTGTTGGAGTTAATGGGCGATCTCTTCGCCCTTCCTGGCCCATCTGCCTCAGGTATCGCAAACTCGTCAGGCATGATGAAACTGTCCTCAGCGGGAGGCTTGGGAGCGTCTAGGAGGGTAAAAAGGGAAGGACGGAAGGGAGGAGAGACAGAGGGAGCATGAGGGAGAGGGATAAAGACAAAGAGAGAGAGAGAGAACTTGGCAGTGAGGGTCAAACGAATGAACTGTCTTTTTCCTGGCTCGTGCCGGGTGATAAGAGTACAGGCTCTGGTGTTGAAAGGACAGGAAATTCACTCCCCACGCTGCTTCCTACCACTCACCACTAGAAGGGAAGATAACTAGCCTGTGAGCTGAGTAGCCTCAGGCTGATGTAACCCTATTACAATGGACATAATGCACTAAAAACATTAAACAGACATAAATCTTCATTATGAATGTGTACATATCTAGAGACTGCAATGGTTTAGGGTTAACTGCTGTATGAAATATAAAATGAACACTTTCATGTTATGAAGTGATGATAACAGTGCAATAATGCTGTGACAATGCTTTATGTTACAGAATACTGTCTAATGGTACGTGTCCACAGGATCCGTCCTTTCCACGCTTCCCATTCATTGCCTATGTAAGCAGCCGTGCAATGCATTCTGGTAACGTAGCGTTGCATTTCGAGAGACGGACCGCCACGTTGGCCGCTGCTCATTTGCATAAAGTTGAGCTTGAGGTTATTTTATGCAAATCAGGGCCGTCCGGCGCGACTCGCCGTCTCTGGAAACTCCCGAAAAACTTTTAAACTAACCGTTGCCAATCTAAAATGAAGACAGATTCAGCAACTGCATGGCTTATTTCTCGCATAAAATGTTTTCAAAAACACATTCCCTTGAACTTGAAGGGGAACTATTTTCATACAATAAGAGAAAAAAGTTTTGAAACGAGCAGCCATGATGGTTTCGGTTTGAAAGCTGGGAGCAGCAGCCCACGAGTGAAAGCATTCATCCAATCAGGTGCCTAGGTCTTTGTGACACCCCCTCAAGCCTCCAATGCTGGGAAGAGAGGCGATCCCTTGCATCTAAAAACGCCCATGTGGAGAAGTACCATCAGGGTTATGAGCTAACATTTATATGTCTTGTGATGGTCTAACTGTTTTTTCATTGGCTTTTCTACCCTGGCATAATATAATTTTAATATAATTGTCATTTTAGGTATACGGATGCTCAAATAATATTTAATTACAGATTAATAACACTGAGATCAAAAAAATCAATGACCTGTCAAAAAATATTGCCTTTGGTTTCAATGTCTCACAGTAGGATGCTACACTGTATACCATATATCATAATACTATGTTAGAATGCATGGTGATCGTACAGTTCATATTTGCAGCCTATCCACCAGGGTGAATTCCCTTGAGTCTGTCCTATATTATATGATTATCATCTTTATATTACATTGTCGCTTTGATAGGTTACATCATAAGTTCACAATAACAAAGGAACATGAAGCTACCAGCACCTCAGGGACATCTCCTCAGTTCTCTTCAATGCAGTTTTAAAGTAAAATCACAATAGAATGTTGTTATTGCATACTTACAGTTAACAGTGTTGTGCATAATTATCTGAATTATGCATAATGCAGTTGCATGCGTGTTTACCATGTTTGAGTCTGTAAACCACAGATGTATGGGACACCATGCAAACATGTTAAATCATGGTGTGGACTTCAGTATAACATCTCTATACCGCCAAAATAAATTATAATGTTAAAAAAAAGAAAAAGATTTGGTCACAGAGTTAGTGTTTTTCTGAAGTACATGATTAAAGAGCTAATGAGTGTAAAGGCTAGAAATGCTGGTCTGCCTGATTTATTTCACACAGTGCAGTCATATGACTTGTTGGCATGTACAACTTGTATGAAGGATGCACGTAATAAAAAAAAGTATAAGGAATATGAGGTTCCCTTACATACATTGCTTGCGGCGTCCGCAGAAGTGTTGCCTCTGCAGCTTTCCATGCTGGTAGTCATGGTGATGATGCTGATGGTGAAGGTACGGGTTATCATGCGTGGAAGAACCGTTGCTGGGTGAGCTGCTAGAACTTCTGTGGACAATGTGTTCCGCTGAGCGTTTGTAGACTACATGCGGTTGGTGACCATCGGGGGCGCTGTAGTTGTGTTGTTCAGCCAGATGTTGGGGCAGCGGGGCAATCAGATACTCCTCCTGAGACACACGGATCAAACCTGACTGGAAGACACACACACAAAAGACATGGATAATGAGTGAAAATCACTGATTACTCACAAAACCCCATACAAATCTTTCTATAGTGTACATGACACCAGTGGTTTTCAGAGAAAACAGACAATTGCCATAATGACGTAACATCCTACATACATATCATGTAGCATCACGAAGCAAAAAAAAACAACCTTTCCACAATTGTATTTGACAGAGCTATCCAGTCTCCACTACCTGACCTTGATGGAGCTACAGTGAAGCTGAGGCAGCTGTTGAATGAGGCCAACAATCATTCCCCCCCGTACACTTACCACCTAACTCGATCCTAACATTAGGCAGATGTGCACAGTGCGAGAGCATACAGCTGTTGAGGGGAGGAGATGTCTTATTTAGTTGGAAGACAGAATAGTGTGAAATCACTATTTTCATGGAGAGCGGAGCTTTGTTTTTAGTTGCACATTTCTATTGCCTCCGCATGGCTCTCAACATGGCGTCATCTGAGCCAGCAGGTCGTAGCTAACTGCGCTAACAGTGAAAAACAATGGCAAACAGTGCTGACAGAGCTAACAGTGTTAACCTTGGGGGGGGGGACCTGAAGGTGGGTGCTACGTTTCCGCAACGGAGCCGACGGTCGGACAAAGCAACAAAGCAAGGAAAAGCTCGGATTACAACACACACAGAGGGAGAGTGACTTCATTCTCTGCTCAGGTAGACATTACTCCTCTATATCTTTACATAACAAATAGTTGTTTGATGCTATATTAATGTTCTGGATATCGTATAGAGCACCTTTAAATCCAGGTAAGGGCTTTACTTAAAAATATAATTTACTCAAAGCAGACGACATACAACAGACCGGCAATCGTCGTCATCCAGAGTAGGCTCGCATGACCACAAACAATCCCGTGTCCCTCATAGATGGTAACAGCGTAAACAGAAGAAGTTGCAACATGTCTCCAAACTTCTACTTTAAAGCTGGGGTCTGCGATCTTGGAAAACTAGCATAATTTGAAAGTCGCATCGCCTCAGGAGCTCCGTCTAAGCCCCCCCCTCCCCTCGAAACTCCTTATAAGGCAACGCCCCCCACACACATGCACGAGCACCGCCGCATCGTAACTACTTCACATTTTTCGTAGCTATTTCATCACTAAATTCACTTCTGAAAAATGTTGAGGCGAGAAATCAACGGTGTAGATTTAGAATATTGACAGTTTTACGATGTTAGATGGCGAATCAAACATTTTCTCCACTGTTGTCGGAGTTTAGAAGCTCCACAAACTGCCGGCACAGCTAGCTAGCTCCTGCCGGGATCGCCACCTCTCCACCCGGGCATTCACTCACACAGACCCCGCTATGAGCTGGAGCTCTCTCAAGAGACCGGTCTCGTAGACGAGGGGCTTTATTTCCTTGTTGACGGAGGGGGGGCAGCAGCTCGCTGGAGAGCCGGCCACAGAGCAGCAGAGAGGGGAGGGAAAGAGAGAGATACCTGCTGAGACAACACGACCCTTTTTAACATTACTCTAATATCTGGAGGGAGATCAGTCCACTCGTTTGTTTCTGTAACTGAAAAAGCAGTTTGAGTAACGTAAATTTTGTTCGGCAATGTTTTCTATCCGCCGTCTCCCCTCGTTGATAATCCTGTTTGTCTGACTTCACTTTGAGCTGTTAGAATAAATAGTTTAAATCTGCAGTATCTTATAAAGTAAACTAACAGAACATAAACAACTAAATCAAAGTTGTATTTTTCGATAATATGGTAATAGTGGTACGAGTTCGTTCTTGTTGTCCGGTGTTTTAAGAGCTGAGTTTTCTCTTCCACTCTCCAGTGAACGTGCGGCGGACACGCGCTTTGAGTTCACGCTGGTGCACGCTGAGGCTAGAGTACGAGCAGGGAGGCAGGGAGGCTTCTGATTGGTTCCTTACAACCGGGACCATTTTTACTGACTGGTAGACGTTTTTACAGGATTACAGCAGCTACAGATGACTGATCTTTTCCGGTCTTTTTTCAGTGCTCATAAGAAACGGATTGCTGTCGGGGTGTAAAGACCATTTCAACCAATATAACAAAAAGTGTATACTGGATAAATCGCAGACCCCATCTTTAAATAAACCAGTAATAGTAAAAACGCAATGCCGAAGAGTTGCAGTGTAGTTGGTTGCACCAACAATAAATCAAAAAAAGCTGATCTTAGCTTGGTTCCCCTGCTATGGCTTAAAACAGATATAATAGAGGGGCTTTATGGCTGATAATGATAATAATAATGACAAATAGCTGTTGTGTAGTAGGTTAATCCAGGCTTTCACACTGAGATTAGAGACACATACGATATGTGAATATTCACTGTCAGTGTGGTAAATGGCTAAATGATGCTTGGTTTTCTTTCCCCCAAAAGGGGGTCACGGCCTTGACATAAGTACTTGTATCTGCCGGTCTGATGTATTGCAGTACTTGTTGTTGACATATTCATATCAAGTACAACATTGTGTTCCTGGCTTTGTTTCTCAAAATAAAGTTTATTGTGTAATTTTTCTTTTTCATTATTACATTCAATTTTGAAAAGTTGATATGGGTAAATTTTTGGGAATTGGATTGGTTTAGATGGGGGGGGGTTATGGTAAATATTTTGCTCTAGGAAATGTTTATATAAATTATCAAAATGAAAAAAAATTCTACTTCACTACTTCACATATTATACACATATGGCTACATACCAGGGACATCAACAACCAATTTGACTTCACTGCTGCAAAAAGGGGCAAAATATGTATGGATCCTGCCTTTGTTTACATGTTATATCCACAGAAGAAGTATAAAGCAATTGAACATGTCCAGCTCACTGCCATATTGTCCACTAGCTCAGTGTTTTGGGTCTGTGTTTTAGTTGAGTAGCCTTAGCTGCCCTCTAAACTGAGAGACTGAGCTACTGAACCTTAAACATTCCGTCTGACCACGGAATTCTACCTAATTCACTCCACGACCCGCCGAATGCACACAAAATAGCTGTGCAATCAATCAGACACACACACACACACACACGTACACCCATAACAGCACACGCTCACTGACTTTATCAAAAACATACACATACACCCATTGACCCAATGACCTCTGACCTTTTTGTGTATGTGCATGTGTGTCGTCTACTTCCCCAGCAACCTACTGAAGTGTGTGTATGTGTGTGTGCATGTCAGTGTGTGTGTGTGTGTGTGTGTGAGACAGGACCCTGCTCCTGTTGAGCTGACCCCATTCCCCCCAGAGTAGCAGGTGGCAAAATAAACAGAGGCAAGACAAAAGGGGAAGCCATGGCGAGGCTCTTGTTGTCAAAACAGTGCCTGGATACATGGCAGGCTGCCATCATCAGCCCCATCCCTCCCTCTAACCAACCATCCATCCTTCTATCCTTCCGTCAATTCATCCATCCTTCCATTCATCCATCCATCCATCCTTCCATCCATCCATCCATCCATCCCTCTAACCGTCCAGCTGCCAGCACATCTTTCATCTGTTCATAAATCATCCCTTCCATCCGTCAACCTTCCATGGTGCGATGGGAAGTTTTACAGGAAGTCAACTGTCAAACTTCATTATTTTGACTACATGTAAGGTCCACATGGTCCAGCGGTTGGAAGTTTTGTTCTGCAGTGTCAATGGTTTGAACCCCAACACATCAATACCTGCCAAAACAGCCTTGAGCTAGATACTTGACAGTTACCTGCTCCCGCGGCATCGCACTGAAAGGCTCAACCCGTAAGGTTGGAAGAAAATGTCCCCCCCGGGCCATGAATAAAGTATATCAAATCAAAGACTTGAATTAAGAAAGAGAAGGTCGTTGGCAAAAAAATGACTGCAGCTTCCCAAAATAGATTGGAATTCAAAACAGAGCTCGAGGAGGTCAAAGGAGGCGTCTCCCATCAGCACACACTGCTGTCGCCTCGTATTTGCCCATCTTTTCATCTGTCTCTCTGTCTGGCATTAACAACAGACCTGACCTGTAAAAACATACACCTCATCAAATTCTCCTCTTTTAAAGAGGAAACGCTTTTAATTATTTTATTTTTTGACAGCTCCTTCTGTCAAACAATATCAGCGTAATCATCGCGCAACACTTGGAGATAATTTCATAAGTTTTTCTTCCGCTCAACTAACGCTAGAACATTACGCTGATCTTATTAAGATAACGAGAAAATACAATTTTTAAACCGTAATATGAGATTATCTCGTATTGTCTTTTTGCAGTATCATCTAATTTGCCATCATACAAATGTGGTGTAATTAGTGACTAACACCCAACCTGCCTGGCAACCACTGCAGTCCAACAATAACACCGTGAACGGCCCAACTGGCTGAAGATACTTCATTAACTTACAACTCACATCCATTACATCCCTCTCTCTCTCCCCCCCTCTCTCTCTTTTGCTGCATCACCACATCTGCCAGCTCTCCACTTTCTTTTCCAGCAGTTAGCAGATGGAAGTGTCTGTAAGGATAATGACAGGGAATTTATTCCATCTGCAGGGATGGTAAATAATGGTGCAGTGTGTGTGGATTACATTTTCTTTGGTCAGCACGTACTGTATGTTTTAGTCAATACCAAAGACAGTACAACTAATATAACATAACAGTTATCTGCCTTTAAACCCAGAAATTCACCTACTGCAGCTCTAAGCAGAACTGCATCAATGGATCAACACCACATTTCAAACCTTAAAGGTGCTATATTCGATATTCAGAGCATTAATATAGCATCAGACAACTGTGTGCTATGTAAAGATATAGAGGAGTAATGTTTACCTCAACAGAGAATGTTCAGCAGAGAAGCGCTTTATTGACATACAGTAGCCGGGCCAGCCGCGCATGCCTTTTAGTGCATGTTAGTGCATATGAGCGTGCCCCACTGGCTAGCTCACGACTGCCGCTCTGCACTGCTCTCATACGGCGGTTACAGCTGATAACGCCTTCCCGACCAAGTGCGCTGCTGCAGAAGCATAGCACCCACCCTCCGGTTCCCCCTCAGGTTAACACTGTCAGCTCTGTCAGCACTGTTGCCGTTGTTTTCACGTTTAGCGCTGTTAGCACAGTTAGCCACGATCTGCTGGCCCATCCGTCGCCATGTTGAGAGCCGTGCAGAGGCAATAGAAATGCTCCCAATCTCGCATTTAGCACTTTTAAGAGTGATGTTTTAGAATATTAAGCATCTTGCAAATAACACATGTACAACATTATTCCCTGTGTGAAACACAGTGCTAGGGTGCTAGCCTAAACAATTAATGATGTGCGATGAAAAAGATAGATGAGAAGATAGCCGTGTAGAGTTTCACAGCATTTACAGGCGTCCTCCGCAGACACCAGAGGGAGGCCAGCTGTAGCGTTGATACAGCAGACCTCTAGTTATCTCCGTACATTAACACTTGGCAAGATTAAAGGGATGAACACTCCTTGCTAAACACTACTTTACTTTCCTCCCACGTTTACATGCAGACTCACACATTTCTCTGACTCTCACACACAAAATTCACACAGTCTGATTACAGGTTGAGCAGGGTCACCTCCAATCAGCAATGATGGTACTATTTTCTACATGAGAAGAACTCCCTCAGGACTTTTCCCTCTCCTCGGGTAAAGCCAATCCAAGCCGCTCCAACCGACAGCTCTCTCTCTCTTTGGCAGCATAACGGTATATGTCAGGGGAGGCGGCATCTTTAGCTTGTCTCTGTATAAACTGCACTCTCTTTTAAGGTTTCCTACCATGATATTATAAGGCAAATGAGTAAGTGCTTACATGCTGTTAAAGACCAGTGCCGAGCGGCGAGAAGCCCCAAGCTGGTGATTACCGAGCTCTAAAGCACATCTGCACTCCAGCTCAGCAGAGAGTCACGTGTGTGGTGAGGGGAGGGAAAATCATACAGGAGCAGAGAGGCCCCCTCAGGCATCAAACTTATTCAATAGAATCACAATCTTGAGTAATTACAGTTTGCTCGAGTGAATTATGTGTCTTTAAAGTAGGGTAAGAGCTGGGTAGAGAAGAAGGTAATTTGGGATCTTGGATCAGAAGAAGATGGCACAGTAGAGCCAAGCGGCAATGACAGGGTTACGGCCTGTCATTGCATCGGTCAAATTTCTTCTCCTTTGACTTCAAATGACTGTATTTCACAGCGCACAGTAGCGTCCATAGAAACACAACAGGATTGGTTAACTGCAGCCAGGCCGTTTGCAACCTCCCCATTAGTTACAGTATGTCTAGATAGCCCTCGTCATGTACGACTGATTAGGATCACTATGTGTCAATAGCCCCGGGTCTTGCAGTCCTTCTATGGGCTCACTAATTGTCTTTGAACAACCTACTGACACACACTGAGTGTGTCTAGGGAACAAAGCAGAGGTGGGCACGCACAAAGAGAGAAACTTATGGTGTTGGATGAGTCCTTTGTCATTTGGAGCCTTTGGGCACGGTCCCACTCGCCATCCTGTGTAGACACAGTAGGGAACAGGAGGACTACTCCCACACCAGCCCATACAAATGGAAATGTCCTCCGTCAAAGTGCAGTTAATTGCACTTTAACTGGGTTACAGTGACACTTTTACTGACTTAGAAATACAGTGCTGCTGTGATGCAAATGATGTGAAAGTGTAATTTAAATGAACTTAAAGTACTGCTGTAATTTGTGCGATAGAAACCTTTCCATTTTCCATCAATAGCACCTGGGGCTGGAAAGGTGGAGGCTACAGAGATGGGAAGTCTGCTATCCGTACATATCTGCCTGTCACACCCAAACACCCAGAGGAGCAGAATGAACTGGAGGTTGTAAAGGAAGCAAAAAGAATCACTTGATGGAAAAAGGAAAACAATGATTCTTCAGTTATGAAAAATATTCCTTGCATGACCCATATTCAGATTGGCCACAATTATGAGCATCAGACCCAGGTTGAAAAAAATACCAAAATTTTCCTTTAGCTGGTTGCATTTTTCTTCAAAAGTACTGTTCTGACAGTATGAAAGAGAAAATGAAAGGTTTTTCAGAAGGTTAGACAGAGGAGGTCTCGTCAGAGCTCCACATGCTGTGTTAACTGTTTTCTCAACATTCTTTATGTTCCTACTTTGGCTACTATACATGGTTTCTTCTTACTGCACCATTCCCCTTAGTGTCTGCACTGATGGAGGCAATGCAATTTCTGAAAAGAGACACGTGAGGAGTGCGACCAAAATCTGGATCAATTTCTTAACAACAGATGCAACATACTGATAGATGATCTCTTCCTTCACATCCATTCCACGTTTTCAAATAAAACTCACAGTCGCTCTGTATCACACGCCAGGAAATATTTACTGTTCCGTACTATAGCCTGCTTAGCTACAGAGGTAGACGCTACTTTTTTTCACAACATGGACACATAATCTAAAGGCCCAGACACACCAAGCCAACATCAAAGAACTACAGTAGCGGCGATGAAGGCTGCCTGTTGCGTCGCCTTACGCCACCTCTGTCTTGACAGACAAGTTGCATATGAAAACACTGCAAAGACGACAGCCGACGGACAGTTAGCATGTACGTTCTGCACCTGAATGAGAGGAAATAACTCTCCACACCAGCAGGCGGTGGTGGTTTCTATTCAAAAAGGGAAACAGGAAGACCGAGGACAGCGGATATACAAGCCGTTGTTATGATACGTACATGAAACAAAGCGATGTTTGCTGACCATTTTCACACCACTCTCACTCAGCACTCAGCTTCATTCCAGACAGCCATGTCGTTGTGCATATCCGTGTACTGGAACGATCAGATGAAGATGAAAAATGAGAAGAGCCTACTATAATGTGATGGTTGGGCTGAAAGGTTGCAGTACGCCAGTTGAGGACTAGGTCTTTTCATTCAAAAGCACTGTATTTTATTTTTAAACACATACTGAACTTAACTTCCATCCCAGCCGAAAAAAGACTAAACAAAAAAGACAAGAAACACATTGATCAGCCTGGCAGTGCTTGGTACTGTAAGCCTGGACTGTTTTACCACAGCACCAGTGAATGTAGTGCAGCGGTGACAATAGTAGGTCAGATTTGATGTATGGGCACTGTTTGTAGAAGTTGCAGCATCCACTTGAAGACCTCAACACCAGCCATTAGTCTTGTGTGAGAAAGACCTTGCGCAGACCAGAAAGGACGTACACACATATACACACACGCACGCAGACTTTCTGTTTTCTCTCCCCCCGTTCACACACACAACATCCCACGCCCATGCTGAGAGCCTGACCCCCCTCTCCCGCTGGCATCTAACAGTGGGCACTACATCACTGTCAGCATCCAGACCACCAGGGAACGGCTCCGGGCCACTCTCCTCTTGTAGCGCCAAGCTCTGAGCTCCTCCGTGGCCCAGCCCAGTCGCTGAATTATGGCCAAGCCAGAGAGGCATCTTGTAGCGGGGAGACTATCCAATTTGTTGGCCTTTACAGAAAACAGACAGGTACAAATGGCCCTAGTGCTGGCTGGAAATCGGTCATTCAAGTGTCATTTTAACTGTGCTAAAAGCCTAAGGGAGTTGGAGCACACTGACAAACACACACACACATCATATGTTCTCTGGGTTCCCAGCCCTACGGATGAGTAATCATATATTGTCTCCGCTCCACGAGGAGTCTAATGGGATTAACATCTACACATGCTAAATATTCAAACAGAACAAGTGAGTGTTTAAATGTATGCCTTTTGGCCAAATAGTTTTTATTTTCCAGATGGACACTTTTTCAGATATTTGAATGTCATTTCAAAAGCAGTTTTGTAGTGGAACTGACCTTTCATCATCAATTGTTCCTCTAATACATATTCAATTTTACAAAACAACCAAAGAACTTTAGAGGCTTTGACGCCAGCAACAGTTTTGCAAGAGAGGATGTCACATTTTCCCCAACAAGTACCTCTCATATATTCACATCACGGTGATGTGTTCTACAACCACAAGCCCTCCAGAGGCCACAGTACATGCAGCATCAATAACGAGGCCCGAGAAAAGAGCAAACGCATTCTTCACACCACAGGGAGCCCCATGCCTGGTAGAGACAGACGGAGGGGTCGGAGGTTGAGCTCCACACTTACAACAGTCGCCGGTGGTTGCCACAACACGCGGCGACGTGTCAACGACGACCGACAGACAGACAGGTTTGATCTGAGCTGCCTGAGAAGATGAAGGGGAGAAACGAGGAGGTATGTATTGACACTTTCTCTAGTGTTTTTCCTCTCACACATGGGTGTGCAGACACACATTTGAGCCGTAAACTGTGATACCTGGGGGTTGGCGGGTCATTAGGCCAACTCCCAACACACATCCAAGAAGTCTCCCGAGCTTATCCCAAAGCAAAAAACTGTCACCACATGCAAGTGTGGTTAGTTTATAATGTTTACTAAGATTTTGCATTATTAGAAGATCATGAGGATTAAAGACATGTTACTATAGAAATGTAAACAGATGCAACTGACCAGGAAACTGAGACACTTTGACACAAATTTCAAACATACGATGTGATCAAACAATCAACGTTACCTACTGAGCCAAATCAGACTGTATCAGGCAGATCCTGACGCATCTTGTCTCATGATAAATTTAAACAGCCAGCTAACTCATTATAAATGTGGCCTCTGCTGTGTGAACTACAGCGGGTTCACATAGGCTGCAAAAGCGCCACGTTTTTCGGAGAATTGTAAATCAATTGGGCTGTACGCACAACGCCACGCCACGGCCACGCCACGCCACGAAGCTTGACAGCCGGCTCGCAACTCTATTTTCTCCGTGTGCAGCGATCGAATCTGGCAAGAAAACACACTGATAATCTACTATAAATTATATAAATGATATATCATATGTAAATGATCTGATTCTGATAAGATGATAAAATATGCATCCCACAAACGCCTTTGACTTCCCACCCCTCTCTCCCGGCTGTTCTGGAGTTTTGATTCATCTGATTCCCTCCCAGTCCCTCCCCCCCAATCACATTTCAAAATCAATCCACTGTATTTTTTAAAATTAGCCTAGTGTCACTGCTGTTTATGATCATGGGTTTTAAATAACGTACTTATTCCACGTATTTGTGGCGCCTCCGTTCCCTATGTGAACCCGCTGTTAGCTCATTTTCCCTGAAGCTTAATATATTTCATAAGTGTCATCATTTCTTCTCCTTCTCACAACTGGATACCAAGTACTGAAAAGTCATTAAATGACACCGCACATGGTGAGGAAACTGATCTGTTGAATTGCACCTATTGGTCACTCTGAACCTAAGAGCTCAGTTTCCATAGAGCCCAACCTGTCTCTGACCTGGCCTACAGGGGCTTGGGAAAGGTCACAGTAAAGGTCACGGTCGGCTCGGCCACAACGTGAACCGCCAGTCTGGCGTGGGGTGTATCCGACACTCAAGGGTTTCGGTAATGAAGACATGTCATGATATGAGTAATGACCTAAAGTGTTATTTAAAGCACGTCATACAGGGCAAAATGTTGCATCTCTTCCTATACAACACTTGTATATGCAAATTATAACATCATCCATGAGTCCCAGATGTGACTGCACAGCTAACTGACAACAAAATGAAAATCCCAAATTAAGAAGCATCTGCAGGGAAATGTTTTTCAGATATTTCCCCTCAAAGATCTTAAGCCACTCCCCATATGTTCAAAGAGTATAAAAAAAATGTTTTTTTCTAATATAGTTTTTACATGGCTGAAACAAGTAACTATTTTTATGATTGATTAATTGTTAAAAGTTTTTTGTCAAGTACAAATGCCAAATATGTTAGTTCCAAATTCATTTTTCTTGTAAATTGAACATCTTTGGGTTTAGGACTGTTGGTTGTACAAAAATTTGAATATCTCCAAAAAATAAAGTATAAAAAAAAAAAAAAAAATTTGATGTCATCTATGAGAAAAAAAAATCTCAGAAATTTTGATGGGTTGTTTTTTTACTCTTTTCAGATATTTTGTAGTCCAAATAATTATTCAATTAATCCAAAAATATTGACATATTGATCAATAAAAAAGATAAATATTCTCAGAATTGTGTAGCCTTAGATCACAGCAGATCCTGTGGTGTATTTTCACTATTTTAACAGTTTGCTTATTTGTCTGTCTACTGAACTTTGTCATTCAAGTGTCAAAATTCTGATTATATTCTGAGGCTACATAGCGTGACTATTTTTCTCACGGGCACCACCAGCACGGGCACCACAGGTCTCCGATCTGCCCTCGTCACCCCAGAGAGAAGAATCCTATCCTGGGAAGCGGCTGGAAGGACAGAGGGGAGCAGTAAATCACTTCTCTTCTCCGCATTCACACGAGTGGCGAGCAGCTCTGAACCTTCGCTACATACTAAGAACCTGTGAAAGTGCAGGTTGACACCCCCCCCATCACCCACCCACCCCCATATACACGAGCAGAGGGGATTGGGGTCAAGCAGCAAAGCGACCTCAGATGAGAAACCCTCAAAAGAAGAAAGAGAGAGGAGAGTCCCCCCCTCCTCCTACAAGTCCTCTTACAAATAAGAGAGCATTACATCTGAAACGACATCCTTTCATCTCTCATGCAAAAGAGACAGACAACTTCATTTCACTCGCAAACATGAGCGTGGTGCTTCGTAAGGACACGGAGAGAGTGATTAAAAAGCAACACCATGTTCAATTAATGGGGATTTACAGTAGAAAATCCCCTCTTTGCCAGTCATCCATCCGGCCCTGCTCTTAATACCATCTCGCCCTGGTCTTCATTTAAAAAGCTGAATCCCACTTCCATCTGCTTGGCCCGGGTGCCTGTTTAAAAAACGGTTTGGCCCAGTAGCCGGTGCTGACACCTCTGCTGCTATTAGCAAGCAGGGTCAAGTCCAAAAACCCTATTTCAGACACTTTCTCTTCCCTTTTCTCCTCTTTCCTCTGCTCTGTTGAAAGGAGACAATGACATGAAGTACGAGGAAGCTCTTTTTCTTTCTTTCTTTCTCCCCCTCTCTTGCTCTCACCCCATTTCTCCTCCAAAGCCCTTTGATATAAACAGTCCATCTCTGCCTCTCTATAAAGAGACCATCCAGCCTCCCTGGGAGCTTCCACCCCAGACAATGAATTCACATTATTCTTGCACAACACTTTCTCTCTGTAGCGCTGCGCTCCCAGCCCAGAACAGCTCACTTCTCATTCATTATTTCACCCTCTTTGCTTTTCTCTCTCTCCTGGATTTCCCGGTCTTCTCCTTCTTCTCTTTTTTTTTCCAGACTTCTTCCTCTTTACCATTGTTTTTAATCCCACCTTAATCTCTTTCTCGAGCCCGCTGCTGCATCGGGCAGGCTTGAATGGCTCTTTCCTCATTTGTACTTAATCCAAATATTCTGGGTAGGGGGCCTAGATGAAAAGCGAGGGTCAACTGCTTTCGTTGTTCTAAGCCTCACAGCGGTCCAACGACGTACACGCAGACAAGAGACAGAGAGAGGAGGGAAAGAAGCAGAATTCACTTTTGATGCACTTGTCATTTTGTCTCGCTTTATTTTCTTTCCTTTTTCTTTTTCCAAACGATGTTGCTTATCTGCCAGAGATATAACAACATGAGTCCATTTAATAGGCAGAGTGAACATCCAACCAATGACTTGGGAGAGGAAGAAGAAGAAAAAAGTAGGCAAAAGCTTGTGAGGAGTAAAAAATAGATCAAAGTGTTCGTCGCGGCCCATTCAAATGCAATCATGACCCAATCACATTGTGTTCTCGCAGCGCTTTTAAGAGGACGGGTCAGTGGTGTTTTATTGTGAGTGGGAGCTAGCCTAATGAAAGGGACAATGCGAAGATTAGCAGTGCCAGCCAGGCGGCTCAAACTTCACCCTGGCTTTAATTGCTGCAAACAAGAGGAGATGTAGAGGCAGGGCAAACAGAGGACAAATGAGCAGGGCAAGCGCAGAAGGAGGAGGAGGAGGAGGCAAGAGGAGGCATGAAGCCTGGATGATAAATGGAGGTATGGCTTTTATGGAGGTGTAGCGTGTCCATCTGGTCCAGGCTGGTGTGGGATGTGTCAAGGAATGTGTGTGTGTTGGTGGGCCAGGGGGTCCAGGCACCTCATAAACCACAAATGAAAGCAGGGGATCTTGTAATTATAGAGTCCCTGTGGTGGAAAAATATCTGTACCTTGAATGGGAAGAGTAGTATGAGAAGTTCATAACTGAAGCCCAAACACAGCATCACTGATATCATCAATTATGTGATCTGGTTTTGTTCAGAAATAAAGTCACGTCAGCATGTTGTAAGAACTTTGGGAATTATTAGTACGATTACTTTGGGCTTGGTTAGCATAAAGGCTGGAGGCAGGAGAAAAACAGTTAGCTAACCTGGCTCTGTTCAAATTGAAAAAACTTGTGCGGTGAACTGCTCATCCAAACAAATTCACAGTCAACACTGAGCTTCCTTTGGTCCTGAGCAATACACCCGCCAAGTGTGAAGCGAGCGACGCAGAGCGAGCTGTACCCAGCATGCCGTTCGGCTGTGTAACAGCTAATACTGTGGTGAGCGACTCAGAGCGAGCGGTACCCAGGGTGCCATTTGGCGGTGTAACAGTTAATATGGGTTCCCTCTCAATACACTACACTGTGTGTATGTAACGCACTACTAATACATATGTCCCGTAGATCTCAAGAGCTCGCACTCGACACTGCTACTCCTTGTGCACGAATTAAGAAGGAGTTATTGAGCTTCTCTTCTCACTCTCTGAAAGAATGAAAATTTCCCAAAGTGTTGAGCTATTTTTTTTTTTCTTATATTCATGTACAAAGTACATCAGTGGGTGTGGTCACTGAGGAAAACTGGAAATAGTAGTAACCAAAACTTAGCATAGATACATAAACAAATGCAATGACATGGAAAATGTGATGAAGACACTTTTCCACAAGGCTGCATAACCAACCCTCCACTTGCAGACAATCATACAATTAGTGCTGGTGTGAACAGCTGGACTGTTTACCACGTCACTCTCCAAGCCAGTGTGGATCCATGTTGTTTTCCGTAGATGCACCGTGTGCAAAAAGCTAACAAAATTAGCTCACATGTGGTGAGAGAATAAGTCGATCTAGTCTTCGTGAGACCGTCCTCTCTGATCAATACGCTGGGTGTGTTTGTCATGTGTGCTGCTGGCGCTACAATAAACAGTTCAACTGAATTATGGCCCGTTTTCATGGGCTGTACCGTCAGCAATGTAACATTCTCTATTCTCCCGCTCTCCTCTTTTCATCCTTCCATTCTTTTTTCTTTTCACTCCTCACGACCTCCCAACGTTCAAAGAAGTGCCTCACAAAGCACGAGAAAACTGATGCTTACACTCATGGGTAATGATGTCATGTCACAGTTCACCCATATTGCCAAGGTTTGCATTGTGATGCATGAAAACAATCGGGTCATTACAGGACAGAAGGCATTCAGGGCAAAAAGGCATAGAGCTTGAGGTAAGGGTGGAGCACGAAATATGTTGGATGAGAGCCTTTTATTTCCAAAATTTCCTCTTAACTTTTCAGAAAATGAAAAACATTTTGATTAGCATGTTTGAGATCATTTAAACTGGTTTGTTTCATCAACCCAAGGGAGGAAAGGTTTTCTCAAACCATGTAGAAATCACGTAATCCACTTAAGGAGATAACCACGTCATCAATTTAAAGTAAAACAACAACAATTTCCACATGAAAAAAAGCTCACAATGCCTCAAGATTTAATAAGTTGCTGGCAGACACTTACCAGTCCGGAGCACGTGGATATGGCTGCAGAGGAGGCCGACAGGTTACGGATAAATCCCTGATACAGGCAGTTGTGAAACCCTACATCACCCGTCACCGTGGCGATGCCATCCGAGCCGAGCGTCTGCACGGTGAACCCCGGGCCGACCACGGGGGACGGATGCAGGTCCAGGTGCATGTCCTGCCCGAAGGCCGAGAGCCGGTAGTGCAGAGAAGAGGAGACGGACCTCCTGCTGCGATGGCTTCGCCTGGTCACATCGTGGGTCAGGTATCCTCCCTCGGAGTCCACCTCCACGGGGGTTACAAACACGTAGTCTGAGGAGGAGAAGAGGGGTGGAAAGGAAGTCACACGAGAGCGCCAACATCAAATACTCAGATACTTCTTGCTCCAGGAGTTATTTTGTGACTGATTTGTGTTCTTTGGCATACGCACTTTCTGACATCCTGCTCCATCTCCTTTGGCTTAAGTTAGTTTTCCAACATTTTCTAGAATATATTTGGCCAAGGAGGAGTGCAAACATTTAGCCATTGCTTATACGTGTCAGTGGAGAGAGTGACAATGACACCATACTAAAAATATGAAAGCAAGTAAGTAAGTTGCAGCATCTATTCGAAACACCTGGTGCAATCTGGTTTTATTCCTGTAAAGCTAATGTTGGTGGAGACACTGTCTTACACCTCAAGAGAGCTATATGTTTGCTACATGTCTATTACTGTTGACAGTAGATTGCTGAAATTTTTTTTTTTTATATCAAACTACATCATAGATGCAATCAAAAAACAGCTAAACATGGTGTCACCTTTAGCCAGTTATACCAAGAAATGCACCCAGAAACACGACACACACATCACCAACATCTAGACAGAGCTGCCAATAGGAATCAAAGCCTGTCACTATTAAGATGACAAGCTTATGTTGGAGTGAAAGGTTCAGCGCTCCGCTGTTGCTCAGAGCCGGAGCACTTCATATGGATCACAGATGGGCCTTTAACAGAAACCATAGCGCCAACATCATACTTCCATGCATGTCAGATAAGGGTCAATACTTCAGAACCAGAGGTTGTGATTATAAGATGTTCTGATTTCATGCACTTGTCATGGTGTTCCAGTCAGATAAAAAGCTAAAATGATTTATTTAGTAACCATTTTCAATACAGTAGAGCAGTGGCAGAAACTATAACAACTCCAAAAATGTTTTCATTGTTTCTTTCAGACAAAGGGTTGTACTTTCTGTACGTTCTTCACCTAAACCCTTCAGTAGTGTGACTACTGGGGGAATCAGGATGCTTTCTTCACAACCAGAGAAAACTCTCCCTTCTCTTGTCAGTAAATCAAAGTATAGGAAGTAAATCATCTTAACTAGTTTCCTTAGTTTCTACAGGTCAAAGCAACCCAGAGGGAATCCCTGCTCTCATTAGTTGTGCCTCCACAGCCACTGCAGCAGTGTCACATTGTAAAGACTTAAACAAGATTTCCTAACATTTTTTTAACAAATAAGCACCTCATTTAACAAGGGAAATTTAAATATACCTAATTGCTTCATTCATCTTTGGGAAACACTTCATCATCACTTCATCACTGCCATAGCCTCATCTGTCTATTCACATTCTCTCTACAAACGTGGAGTCATGCCAGCTGGAAGAAACAGCCATAGATGTCAGAAGACAAGCACTCACCGTGATTTAATCCGTGGCTGTCGCTGGAAGAATAGCTGGCCGTAACGGTGTGGGAGGTGTGTGAGCAGTAAATGTGCAGCGTCTGCAACAAAAAAAAAATCATAAATGAGGTAGACAGGTAGCAACAGGTTGCAAGCACTGGAAGAAGTGGAAGCCAAAAGATAAATGTAGCTCCTCTGTTGAGACATGAGTTGCACTCGGGTTTAATTTGGGATGACAATCACTTGTCTTACTTTTCACCACAATCAATGATCATGTCAGTGCAGACACCACTTTGTTGTTGACATGAATCATGCTGAAAAGAGACAAGTGTTTGTTTGTTTTGGTCCCAAACTAGATTTGGTGCATGTGCTGGATTTAAGAGTGTAGGCTATAAGTGTTTAATGAAGTGCCACATGCCTTGATAATATTCCAGGATAAGAGGGTGGACAGGAGCTTGACTGAGGTGCAGCCGACCAGCGGGATGGGTAAAGTCCATATCAGAAGAAAAAGGTAATCCATGGTGATGGCATGCAAGCTTACACCTGCCCCGTTACCTCCTAAAAGAGCGCAAAAGTAGTAATAACCTGCGGTATCGCATAATGCAATGTGCACGCATTGTTTAGTGGTTCTGTTCCCCCCGCTTTGCTCGTTCAGGTGAAGTCGGCAGGTTGCAGCAGCCGGTGGTGCGCACAGACGCAACGCGCACTCATGAGTGTGTTTGTGTGTGTGAGTGTGTGTGTGTGTGAGGAGGAGAAGCGGGTAGCGGTGTCGGGGATCACCGGAGGAGCGCTGACTGAGCACTCAGTCCCGGCTCTGTGAGGGACGGCATGCAGGATGAAGCCCAAGTCAGCGGCCAGCAGCCAATCAGCGCGCAGCATCATTTACCACGCGTAGATAAAAGAGAAGAAAAAGAGATTCTCTGCTGGCAGCAGGAGGACTGTTGCTGCATTTAGGTGCCGCTCGTAAATCGTACCACTTCGAGAGCAGAACTGTGACTTAACTGGTTTTAAATTGGTTCTGTAGGGTTGCTTTCTCTGCAGTGGCAGAATGAACCCGGTGAGCATTTTTTCCGCTGAAAAGACGTTTAAAAAAACAACGATGGTCACTGGTGAGAAGACTTCAAAATTGGTTCAAAAGTTTTTTCACCGACTATTTGAAGACGTTGTTGAACGTTTCACATTTAGACCATATTTCACCGAGATTTGCAAGTGAAACGTTTCATCCTCTACATTATGCCAACACAGCAACCGTTTACACTTAAAAGACAAATAAAAAAACATGCCTACAGTAAATTCGTATTTATTACACAACACTTTAAATATAGGCTAACAAATGCATGACTGCTGTAAAGGAAATACATAAAATAACTATTGACCCAGCCAAACTTCTTAGTGTATTTCCAATGTGAAATGGCGTATAAATTAAATGTTATAGTCTTTAGCGACAGCCCATCAAGCCAGTCGCATTTAGCAAGCCGACATTACACTCCTACGTCCGGTGAAAATAGTCTGAAAGCATGTTTATGTTTACTGTTGGTCCACCATGCAGTATGCTACAAGCTAGCTGCCTAGCCAGCATCACGAGCAGCATAAAATAAAAAATAATGGTGCTAATTTCTGGTTTGCTTTATTGAAACACAGTAATACCAGTACTTACAAAGTATGTAGTTAGCGTGAAGCCGGTTTAATTGGTCAGCTCATAGGGGAGTTTCCCGACAGGTGCTACCTTCAAAGTAGACGAAGCTGTACAGCGCGTGATTGCGCATGCGCGTTACAGACACTTATGCACTCAACTGTTTAACTTTTCTTCATGGTGAAAACTAGCAGTGATGGAGACTAACTCAGTTGAAGTAGGCTACTGTACAATTCTGCTGTAGCCTACTTTCACTTTATTTAAAGGTCCCATATTGTAAAAAGTGAGATTTTTTCGTCTTTTATATTATAAAGCAGGTTTAAGTGCTTTATAAATACTGTTAAACTATCAAAACGCTCAATATACGGAGAAACACACACAGCCCGTATTCAGAAATTGTGCGTTTGAAACAAGCCGTTAGGATTTCTGTCCATTGTGATGTCATGAATATACAATATTTAGACCATTACACGGTTTTAAACAAAAACATTCTAAATGTGTCCCAGTTTATTTCCGGTTGCCCTGTATGTGAATGACATCAGCTGACAGGAAGTAAACATGGACCCAAGCTGTTGCCTAGCAACGCAATTCCGTTGCAATACCATTGAAATGCACTAAAACGGAGCGTTTCAGACAGAGGGTGAATACAGGTATATTCAGGGAGACAGTATGAGGAAAATAAACTGTTTTTTGAACATTACAGCATGTAAACATGTTCTAGTAGAAATACAAAATACAAGTATGAACCTGAAAATGAGCACGATATGGGACCTTTAAGTATTTATTTTTTATTCTACTTTAATACTTCTACTTTACCACATTTCAAAGGGAAATAGTGTACTCCACTACTTCTATCTGACAGCTGTAGTTATCGGTGACTTTGAGATTAACATTTTACATTAAAAGAATCATGTGTTAAGATTACAAAATACACTACACTGTTAAAGATTAAGAGTTTTCCGTTTTTTGTCTTGTAACCCCATTAAAAAAGAAGCAGTGTCCACTTGGGCCCCGTGCCACATTTCAGTCACTTGTCACTTCTACTTGTTGTGGACTTTTGTTACACTGCTGTATAAGTAGGCTACTTTTACTTAGTCAAAGAATCCTAATACATCCTCCACAACACGAGTAAAAATTTTAAGTTTGATATCAGTAAAATTTGTATATCTTTCCTATCTCCCCCACTTAGCAGGCAACAACAATATACAGACTTACCAGATAGTGGTGCTATAACAAGGAAATGTGTTTGAGGAAAATTTGTGATTGTGATATTGGGCTATATAAATAGAATTGAGAAAGATATCAGTGTGTCTTTTACTTGAGTAAAGGATCTTAATACTTCCTCTGCTGTAATATTATTATATTATGCTTTCATGCTTATTATAAAGCAAATTCAGACTGACCAAAAAAAGAAAAAAACATTCCAAGAAATTGCTCTAACCACCAGACTTCATAGTCTCACAATACAAATATACAAAGAATTGTGTAACTTCAATGTCATAAATAAGTACAAATGCCTTTTCTGAATCCTGGCTTGAAAACAAGTCCTCATCAGGGCGTCCCACCCACACATTTGGTCACAGTTTATGTGCAATGGTAACTTTTATTTTTATTGTCCTAAAACTCTGCCTCAGTCTCCACTAAAATTTTACACACATGATATTCTTTGTACCTCATCATTTTTACTTGTTGTGGTTGGGCTGCACATGAACACTTGGCAGATAAGATGCACAAACAAGAAACGATGCAGATTTCTTGTTGCTTAAGGCTCAATACGTACCCATTCTATTATAACGCGATCATTTGCAGGATTAGCTGATGTATGTCAGGCCTCATTATACATCTGCAAATGTGGAACTGCCAGTGAAATGTTTTATCTTAGGGTTACAAATAACATTATCGTCACATGAAATGTTTTCTGTATGCATGGACTTTCCTGGGTCACTGACCTTAATATTGTAATATTTCTGACAGCATTTCAAGGCAGCATTATGCTTTACTCAGTTCTCCCCTATAGTCAATTAAACTAGCCAAAATGGAAGCACCCTGTTTAAGTGTTTAAGGGTCATATAATTAAATCTGTCATGAAGTGACAGGTTACACCCACTTCACTGGCTCGTATTGTTAAAGCATGTGTGTGTTGTGAACAGGTGGTCCTGCAGTATAGACTTTTCCATTCCGGTGGCTGGCAAACACCTGGACAGGTTGCTGGAATGCACCGACAGACACACAGCTGAAGAGCACAGCCAGCTCACTACACAGATATTCACACTCCGCCGAGCATAATAAGGCTTCTCACAGCTCTTGCCAGCTTTTCTGGCAGGGCACAAAGCGCAGCCCAAATACAACATCACCTTAATAACCCCGCAATATTCTCATGGGGCTGATGAATGTCTGCGCTACTCAATGTGTGTTTAGAGCATACTGACCAAATCACCCTCCATGGCATTTTATTTATCATCTATGGTATTAGTCCTACAACATTAGAACAGGTGCAGTGACACTTTGCTTCTACACTTTTATAGGATCTTGCTAAAATGTAATCAAATCGCAGGAAAAATCCTATACATTTATTGATACTGATAAAGATTATTTTTCCAAAGCAATACCCATTAAACTTTGATTAGATGATCACCAAACACATGCCTCTTTGAGGTAGTAATACCATTATATGGCCAGTACTGTCGGCTTACAATATCGAGTCTTGTTTCGGGCTGAGCTGACAGGCGAGTGTGCTAGCACTTGTACGCTGTCTCCACACATTCAAGCCGATTAAACACTCACACTACTCGTAACCAAGCATACAGTCCACAGTACATGCTGACGAATTTTATACTAATGCGCACAAGACAGAGAGCAAAAGGTGAGAGGAAATTGTAGGTAAATATACGTTAAAAATATTGGAGATGGATGCTGCCAAGTGCACCGAAATAACAGATATATATTCTGTGCCAACACATTCTCATCCCAACTCGTCACATACTGACGCTTTGTCACTTAGGAAAAATCTAAATGGTTGGGCTTAAAACTACTATATTAGTATAGTGAAAATGAAACTGAATGTTGTGAACATAGGACATGAACGAACAGCTGATTGTAACATGAGAGTCAAATTTAATGCACAGGACATGAACAGCCTTGTGTTTGTTGGAACCATCCACCTCCCCTCCCGCCCGCCCGGTGTGTGTCTTTTCGCTCTTAAAGTGGCAGTAGGCAACAATTTTTTGGCATAATTTGGCAAATTCTACATAATAATCTTTCAGCATATTGTAATTCAAGTGGTGTGAGAGAAAACTAGACTTCTGCTCCTCATCATGGCTCTGTTTTCAGGCTTTAGAAAATCTAGCCCGTGACGGGAGACTTTGACCAATCACAGGTCATTTCAGAGAGAGAGAGCGTTCCTATTGGAAGTGCTCCGGTCATGTGACCAGAACTTGGCTTCCTTCAACAGATTTTATAATGGCGACGGAGTCACAAACTTTCTAATTTTACAGCTAAACAGTACACTACAAGATGATTCTGAGAACATTTGAGGCGAGAAATAGGCATTACAGTAACAGAATATTGATTCATATTTGATCAGCGCTGCCTAGTTTGACCGTTTGGTCAGAGAACGCGAGTGATTGACAGCCGGCTCTCATAGACTGCAGCTGGACAGCGGACCTTGTTTTCCTCCGGTAAGTGAAATCCTTCAGATGCCGTTAGGAGCACTGGAGGACACAGTAGGACACAGAGGAACATGATTTTTTGTTACCTGTTTCATGTACTACTGTCACGATATAGCGGCCGTTTTCTAAAAATAACTTTTTTAAATCATATTTACGCCAATATCGCATACTGCAGCTTTAAAGCTTCGTCACCACAGTCACTCCCGGCGCACTTTCTCTGAGTGATTACTGTTGCCACGGATGGGTTTAGTTAATGGAACGCCCGGTGCGTATCATACAGGTGCTAACGGGTGCCTTGTGTGGCGATACCAAACACCTACGGCCTTGACAAAGCTTCGGTATTTGACGCCCTGGGAGCGAGAACAGGCTGTCTCTGCAGGTGGGTGGTGCAAGTGCAGATTAGGTTGTCCAAATGCTTGTTTTATTCAATCAAAAGTCTTGTCGTTGGTTTGCAGTTTACCGCCCCTGCAACCTTTTCCCAATTAAGGGCCACTCTGCACTGGACTGAAAGTGGGAGCCACTCCGCCCCTGAATGGACCTGCTATGCATCTCATTGGAGTAACAGTTGCTGTAAGTGTCTGAAAAGGGCTTTGCATTCCTCACAGCATGCCAAAGCACGCAATAGATATAATCAGAGGAACATTTTTGGCAGCAGTGTTTGGGTGAGTTGTTTGAAAAATACATAAATTATTCATTAAACCAACCACTTGATGTTGCTCTTCCCCGCTGTGTCAAAGGTGCCTTCCAACAACCCAAAAGTAATTGTCTCATTGTGGTGTTGCTCTCTCAGGCCCTGTTCAGACCTGGTATTAACATGCAAACAGCTCTAAGTACAGATGTGAATGCACTCAAGAAGCATTGAGGATGCATTGAGATCCGATCAGTCAGACCACATTCAGAGGTGGTCTGGGTAGCATATGGCCACATCTTTTAGCAGTGTGTACGCGAATGTGTCTTGGGCCACACCGAAGGACAGCCTACTCAAGTGACGTCCCGCTTGGATCCGCGGGGTCCCTGCGCTCTGCATGTGAATAGACAGGCAGATGCGAGCCTCGCGCCATGGAAACGGCTTCTGTGCACTACTGTATTCTGTCGGTACAACTGTATTTTATTCAAATATACCTTATCTATGGTCTACATAGCTACAGACTATCGCATGAGGCACGGGAAGTGCATTATTATCATACTGTCGGAGATGTGTTGTGTTTTTGTTCTGATGCTCTGCACAGAGCTGACACCCGCTCGCACGCTCTCATCCCTGGCTCTGAAGTGGGTGCCCAATGTACTAAGGCTGTGGCCTTAGAGGCAAGGATTTGAATCTGACCAACTGCCTTTCCCCAATTTTCCCCCAGGGATCAGTAAAGTATTTCTGATTCTGATACCACACTGTTGCCTGGCAAAGGCGGCCCCGGAAAGCGCCGGTACAATAACCTTATATTTTGATGTTAATAAAATGTACCAGAATTCACGAAAATATGTAGGATATTACTAATGACATTCATGTAATATTACGTCACAACGTCTGCTGTATTAGCCGTGTGTTTACTACGTGTTTATTTGCATATAGAGCGGGGAAGTGAGATTGGATCACAAGTGGTCACTCAAGACCATGTGGAGACGCATTCTAATGCCAGGTGTGAACAGACGTACTTAAAGCTGTCCACTTGTGATCGGATCACCCAAGACGCATGTTAATACCAGGTCTGACCAGGGCCTCATTCACTGTAATAAACATGATGCCAGGATTGGTTTTAAGGGCAACTTCCACAACCTGCACCATGAGATTGGTGTGTTCCTCCATCCCGAAAAACGAGTGACAGCTGAACATAGTGAGGCTGTAAAAATGTCACTTTGTCTTTAGTCCACTGTTATAAGCAAGTACAATAGCAGTAAAGCATGCTGAGAAAATGGAAATGCAGCATTAACTTGCCCTTTGGAGCCCATTAATGGACGAAGGCAGTGTGAGAAAGGACGTACTATCCATTACAATATATAATAAGTTTCTTAATAGCGTGCTTTAAATAATGTCAAAATAGTTCCACCCTCTTCCCACAGACGATGTCACATTATGGAACCGATCTCCTCATAACAATAGGCACACTGATGATGATATTATACCTCATTGGCTCATTGCTGCGTCTACTTGTCGTTAAGATGTAAGATGCAATTTTGGTGGCCCTGTACTTGGCCTAAGTGTGAGTGTCAGTGATTTGAGGCTGCTGGGAAATTTCCTGCGCTGTGCTTTGGAGGGTAATTGCACTGTCATCCGCACAGTGTGATGTAGAGTGAGTGAGGAAACACAACCACACTGTTTCCTCGAGTTCTCAGTGAAGGTCCCTGAGTTGTTTTATAAGCTGCTCGTGTTTGACACGCCGTCTGACTGATAGCTCTGCTCTGGCCCACCTATTTGTTTCCATGTGCAGAGCCACACCGTAACACACAGCAATAAGAGTGGAAAGTGGAAAGACTTGTGGACTGAGGGGCTTTTTCTTATGTGGCTGATGTGGTTCCTTTTTTGCTATTTCTTCTTCTCTGTTGATGCGTTTCTCTCGGCATGGATAATTCTCTTTCTCCTTCTTAAAGTGTAGTTTGTATTGTTGGTGGTGCCTACAGATGTTTTTAAGTCCGAACAGTGTTACACCCCGGCACACCGCAGCTCGTTGCACCGTGCCACCGTGCTGACAGACGATGTGCTTGTTTATTGCACGCTACACCAACTGTCTGAAGCCCTTAGCGGTCTCTCCCTTTCCTCATATAATGTCTCTCCCCCAGACGGGTTGTTGAGTTACCGGGACCTGTCAGGCCAGTCTGTTGTTTGTTTCCCAAAAGCAATACAACATATCTGGTTGCAGTGAGAAGTATAAGCAGTTGGGTTTTCTGGCCAGAGATGGAAATAGATTGTAAGATTTAGAGACCACAGTAAAACGAGGTCAATCCCCCGAGCCTTCTGTCCTGGGAACGCGACGTGAGAGAAACCAGAGAAAAGATCCCCTTTGACAAGTTAATGGTATCGAAGTCGTAGACTGCAAAAATATACCTATACAGAAATATCTGAACTCTACGACGGCATATTAGGGCCATTGTAGGTTAGAAAAAGACATTTAAGACGTAAATCTACGAGAAAAAAATTTGAGCAATCCCTGAGATTATAAAGTCATACATTTCCGAGAAAAAACTCTGACAGTCTGAATACTTGAGGTGCTATAAAAAGACATTGCATATCTGTAAACTGATAGTAAAACAGTAGAATTTACAGTAAAAACGCTTGATTTTGTGTCTGTATCAGATGTCCTCAACTCATTGTCAGGAATTATTTATTAAATTATTTTCCAGTAACCCAAAAATCAAAGAATAAATACATTCCCTCACAATTTAGTGGCATTTTCTTTTTAATTTATTAGGGACACAGGTTACATGTTTTATACTTCTCGTGAATATAATCCAATTAATCTTATTTCCATATATTATGTATTTGTTTATACCCTTTAACACTAATTTATTTTGAAAAATGGACGATGCATATCCTTCCGCTAACTTCGTCAAGTCCGTCCCTAGCTCTCCCCGTCAGCTCGATCTGGGCCGTTTCAATGCATTTACCATAAATGACAAATGTCAGTATATAGTCAGTATATATGGGTGCACTACACGGAGATGTGCACGATGGCTGACTTGAGTGCAGTGTGATGAGGTTGATCCAACCTTGTAAAGTGAAACGATGTGGTTCCTTGACAAAAAAAGAAAAACACAAACAAAAGTTCTTCTTCTGTTTTTCTTGTAAATTTGTAACTTTATAATCTCAGAGAATATCAGAGTTTTTTTCTCGTAAATTTAGGACTTTAATCGTCGATCCTTACGTCTTTAATGTTTTTTCTCTAAATATTAACCCGGCTCCTTCATTTATTTCATTTACCTACAATGGCCCTAATACGCCGTTGTAGAACTCACAGGGTAACATAACACAAATACCTATTTTCAAGATTTTATGATGGTGAAGATCTGAATGACTCGATGCTATGTAACTTTAAATGCAGAAGCTTAGTCTGATCTACTATGAAACATTTCCAATCATGAGCTACTCTAAGTGTAATTATTTAAACCAAATTTAGTTGAAGTTAGCATTTTCCATTTCCAAAAAGAATATTTGATTAACTAATGGCGAAGTGCTAAATGCAGCACCTTTAATATTTCTATTTTGCTGGGGGCCCCTTGAAGCCATCTCAAGTGCTCCATTTTGACCCCAGACCCCACACTATGAGTGAGTCCTTGGTTTAGGGCACGGGCTGGGCTGCATTGGTGCGAACACACTGGCATCACTCATCACCACTTGCACGTTTCTTAATACACTGTGCCACAGAGTTACCCATGGTAACCTTAAAGGTTGGGTGTAGCGCTGGCTGAGGAAGTGGATGCACTCTGTTTCTAATCAGACGTAGGGCCTATTTACTGAACAGTCAAACACTTCACTAAAGCATTAAGAGGAGCAAGCTGTTACCTCAGGAATATATGTCAGCTACACCCACCCCTGATTTCTCCCCCTTTCACTTTGCTTTTGTTTGTTTGTTTTGCCTGTCATGTGGCACTGCTTTTTTCCAGCGTGGGCTCCAGAATGTACGTTCCTCCTCCTCCTCTCTCCTGTCCTGAGTCTCTCGTCCCGTATCTGGTCCTCATTTCAGACCTTATAATTTCCCTGCTGCTTTTATCTGTGGAACTTTTTGGGGGTGAATGTCTGTCTATTCCTCCAGGATTATTTTCGGCTGTGTCAGCGGTTGCCACAGCGGCAGGCATCGGTTCGCCTGTCAGTCACGTCTCGTCCTCTGCGGCCCTGTGTGATCTCCTCCTGCATGCGGATAGAAATAGATCCAGTGTGGGCCGACCACATAAACTATGTGTATGTGTAAGGATGTGATAGCTTAGAATTACAATGTGAAATTCCATCAAACAGCTCAAATTAGATTTGAAAATGTCCACAGGAGAGATATAACAATACAATTCTAGCTTTACATGTTAGTTTTAGAGCCGATCCTGATGAATGTGTATGCTTGCAGGTACTGTATGACTCTGTGAGAGTGTGTTTCCAGTGTTAGTCAATGTCACTGATAGCTTCATCTTTCTCTGAGTGGCTCTTCTGCAGTCAGGCCTTCTGGCATCTCTGTCTACCCCCCACCAGCATCAAAGACGTGAAAGTCTATAGTTTAGCTCACAGATGGTCCATCTAGAATTCTGAAACAGCATCTGTGATATCAGTCATCCAGAGTTTAAGAGAACAGTACAGTTAAGGTTGTATGTCTGACCTCAGCCTACAGGCTTATGAACAGGATCTTGTCTGTCTCTTGTCAAAAAGAGGATGACGATTCTCCGAAGGAACATCTTTATAAGTAAACTGTCAATCATAACAACTGACTTTTTGCTTTCTTTAACCGCTCCCTCAAACTGAGGTTGACCAATCATAGCTCAGCAATGCACAGCGGGCCTGTCGATCTTTGTATTTCTCCACATGCCAAAGTAATGCGACTGTAGTAGGAGCAATACTCTGTATTTTAAGAGTTTGGAGGGTGGTGTAATTTTTTTCTAGCTTTTCCAAAACCAAAAACACAAGAGCAAAAGTATTAGGAACGGATGTAACTGTGTGTTTATCTGCTCTAAAGTAAGCTGCAGTGCTTAGCATGCCCTGCCAACTTATAGTATCTGAGTGTACTCCAAAGCCAAGGAGCACATTGTTAACTACCTATATTAGTTTGTTACAGGTGACATTAAAAAAAAGCCCTGTTCACAGCTAAACTGTGTCGTATTTCCCCACTGAGTGGAAGCCAGTCTTGGCCGGGGTGGAATGTAGTGCATAAACTCAACTACAAATTGGTGTTACTTGTACTTTACTTGAGTATTTTAATTTTATGCTACTTTATACATCTACTCTGCTACATTTCAGAGGCAAATATTGTACATTTATGTGACAGCTGTAGTTACATTACAAATATTTGACATACAAAAGATTTGATGAGCTTATAAAGTATAATGCATTGTTAAAGATAAACTACCCAACATTATATTAAATAGGTCAATTAAGCTGCACTGCACAGTAAAATGTTACTTAAAAATGAATACATCACTATGGCAATCTAATAATAATCCAATAATAAAATATCCTTACACTCACAGGCCAATTCCATCAAGAACTTTTACTTTTGATATTTAAAGTACATTTGGCTAATAATACTTACGTACCTTGTAATGTTTTTGGAGCAAGACGTGTAATTGTGATGGAATATTCAAACTGTGTGATATTGCTACTTTGAAGGCTGATTTATAGTTAGGTTATATGTAGGCTTTACGCAGAGTGGCCTATACGCCTTTGTGAGCATTTACACTTGTGTGCTGGTGTGTCTGTGTCGCTTTGCAATCACACCGCCAAAAACGGTGTCACTGTGTTGAGTTTCTTGGTGTACTTCTAACAATGGCGACTGAAACTGAGTGGATCCTGTTAGGAGTTGGAGCTAATAACAGTTACTTTTACTGAAATTACTGCAACGCAGAAAAGAGAGAAGACGCCAGAGGAGATGGTGTGTACGACCATTGAACCGATCGAGGAAGAAAAAGGGTGAATTTTCTGTGCTTGTCCGGCCGCTGAGAGACACGGATGAAGAGAAGAAGGAGCAGTCGGAAATGCGAAGCGGACCAATCAGAGCTGTTGCAGTCTGCGTCGCCACAACGTGTAGTTATATTTCTGGGGAGGTGCACGTAACTCTACAATGCAATTGAACAATGTTGTTTCTTTATTTCCATGTCATCTGCTGGTAAGGATACTGACTTTTTGCCTGGGACATGCAGCTTTAGCCTCAGTCTTTTGCATGATATCATGTATGTAGCTATTAAGTACATATTTAAAGGGGACATATCATGAAAACTCACTTTTTCAGTGCTTGTGCACATACATTTGGGTATCTGGGGTGCCTACCAACCCTCAAACTGTGAAATAAATCGACCCAGTCAGTTTTTTGTGCCCTGGTTGTTGTCTCAGGTTTCCGTGACCGTAATGACATAAGACACACATTTTCTGAAAGCCTGTATTTGAGAGTTTGACATCTGAAGAATATTTACCAAAAGGAAAGGACAGCTATAATCATCTCACACCTTCCCACTGGTGAGAGGTGGGATTCCCCTACTTTCACTTTGAAGTCAAGGGGATCAGTACATGAAAAGGGAGATGTCATCGGTTGTCAGCCAGGTGCCAGGAGTCGGGGGAGAGCCAGAGAGACCATTTCCTATCCCATCAGCACCTGGGACTTCTGTCTTTGATGACATCACACGGGCCCATGCCAGTGGAGGTGCTAACTGCCCAATGTGTGTGTGTGTGTGTGTGTGTGTGTGTGCGTGTGTGTGTGTGCGTGTGTGTGTGTGTGTGTGTGTGTGTGTGTGTGTGTGTGTGTGTGTGTGTGTGTGTGTGTGTGTGTGTTTGTGTGTGTGCTTGGTGTGTCTCAGTGTTTGTTTGTTGCCAGGCAGAATAAAAAACCTGCTGCTCCGGTGGCAGCAGGCCAGACTGTTTTCAGATTAACTTCTGTGCTTTAACTTCATTGTGAAACATGTGTGAAAAGTAACCACTTTTTGTGAATGCATGAAAACGAATAGTATTAATTCAAGATGCCTTTCCATGAATGACTGTCCCCTTATAGCACAGTGCTACAACACAGTAGTGATTTGACCTATATATCCCGTTGCTCTTTGTGTCTTGGAAGTCTTTTCAAGGAAAACTGAGCTTGCACACACGAAGAGATGCATTTTATGTTTGTGGTTTGTTTGGAATAAACATAAGAAGAACTGGGTGGTTAGAACGAGCCAGAAAAAAAGGGAAATAGAAACGCTGCCTACAGACTAACTCAGACTTCATCAACAGAAAATCCAAGGAATGGGCTTCTGTTTGATTGACAGCTGGTTTCTGAGAATTAAAGTGTAAAGTTTACATTAGTACTAAAGATCATGAGGCCCATGGGAGATAAAATAGGAAAAAAAAAGAAGCACCTGGGCAAATGTGGTTTTGGGTCAATGTGTGTTAAAAGGCACTGATGCATGAGCCGACAGTCGGCCTCGGGCAGTTTGGGGCCGGCGGTGAGCGTCTGTCGGCCTATTTTTTGTGGTGTGTCCCGCACCGTCGGCTCTAGTCTGCCTGTGTCTGCCCGTGTATGAGGTTTTTTGGCCGATTCGGCATGTTGAATCGGCGCTGGAGCCCATCGGTGACAGAAATCACTCTGATTGGCTGTTCAGCTGAAGCGCGACAGTGCACAAGAAGAGAAACGTGAGGAAAGCAAGCCAACGAGTAAAGTCAAGAGGAAAAACACAGCAGGCTCTTCTCATTTTTCATTTTCATCTCATCTCACGCAGGTGCAGAACGTACGTGCTAACTGGCTGTCGGCTGTAGTCTTTGCAGTTTGTTCAAATGCAACTTGTTGGCCAAGACACAGCTGACGTGAGGCGACGCAACAGTCGACCTTCATCACCGCTAGTTCTTTGTTCTTTGGGCCTGGATGAGGGAAGACTCATCCATCCTGTGTTTAATGTTTCTTTCTTTTATCTTCTGTATAGTATAGTAGAGCTCTGAAGCTATCTGGAATAGTATTATAGTGTGTATTCACCCTGCCCATCTTCAGTGTGTTTTTAATCTCTCTGCTGCTCCAGTATTGATCCAGACAGTTTCTATTACCCAGCTAATGAGGAAAGTTGTTGGAGCACATATTTCTGACGCTCCCATCTGGCTCCGTCCGTTTGTTTGTCTCGTAAAGCACTTTGTAACAATGTTTTGACAAGTGCTCAAATAAAGCATTTGTGAATATCGAGCAAGAAGAAGCAAGAAGAGTAAATCAATGACCAGGTGGTTGATGTACACAAGTACTGTTAAATGTTAACTCCATTCAGAGTCAGGGAGGTCCATTTATTATTGTTTTTAAGCCGGAGAATAATCCTAATTGAATGACGGGGATTTCTTTTTTTATTAGGCTATTTATCCACATCATATGTTAAATAAATGATTTGTGAACTTAGTTTCCTAATTCCATTCATTGAATGTTCTGTATTGGTATTTTTGTATTTAAAGTAGGAATCTGTAAACCTTATAGCAGTATGTGCGCTGTCATTCAGTATGTCACATTTGATCCAGTGAGAAGAAAAGAAGTCACGTTGAAGTGATGAACACGAGTCTACTCTGCTGGGTGTGTTTGATTCCTTATTACACTGCACCCTGCAAGGAAGGGATTTGCACTTCATTGAAAATGTCAGCAGCGTGCTGGTATGAATAATCTCACAACAACTCAAAGGATTCTTTTCTATATTTTCCAGTTTTTCTGAAATAGTCACTGTACCTGAATGTCAAATTCAATGATGATGCAGGTATGGAGTGTATATACAGTATATTCAGTCAAAAAGATCCTCTTTAGCTACACTACAATAAAACAAATATATTGTTTACCAGTCTGACTTTACTGCTGGAAGCCTGCTACAAGAAGAATGCACTGTCTTAGAAGAGAAGTTTTGAATTTTCTTTCTTGGACTTTGAAATTTCTGCACATTCTTATATCACTGAATTTATACAGCATACACTGCTGCAAGTTTACACTCCTCCATCGCTGGATTAGGTGTACAGCTGGAGCTTGTCCAGCAGCCAAGCATAGGAAGTTTCCAACTGTTGTGACGAGGCTGGGCAGAAAGATGACTGGGCGATGTTTTAATACGCTGTTTAATTCCCATTAGATACGGTCTGGTGCTGCCCTGGGGTTTCACTGTACGTGGCAGGCTTCCCACACACACACACCACACAACTCAAACACACACAAACTGCACTGTCTATCGCCTCCTTTTACACATCTGATGCTATGTTATTGTGAATAATCTCCCTGATCTGTATCAAAGGGGTTCCTTCGTGGAGAGCTGTTGTGACGAGGCCGTAGCAGTAAATCAGCCGACAGCAAACAAACCACAGCAGACACGAGAGACTAATTTACAGTGGAAGAAAGCCTTTATGCCAACTCAGTATGCTGAAGTTGCTGAAGTTTTGAGTGTGTTGATGAACACTATTGTCCTACAATGCAATGCACAACAATAATCTGTGAGGAGTAACTCACAGCTGCAAGAAGAAAAAATAAAGTCACCAGTACTTTTTGTCATAATTTATATTTCCTGTTAACAGCAAAGTACATGCATTTGTATACAAGATGCAAAAATAGTATATTGTACTCTATCTTATGCATCAAGGTCTTATGTTATTATGTTTGTTGGAAAGAGATTGTAAGTAAAAGCTCATGATGGAAAGCATTAAATTAAATAAAGATAATTATATATATAAAAAATAAAAATAAAAAAGATGCAAAAATAGTTTACAATGAGAATTAGTAGATAATACATACTGCATAGTATAGCAATGTTTTTTTTTATGATTCTGTCCCTGTTGTTTGTATTGTGCATGCACACAAGGAACCAAATCCCCCTGGGGATCAATAAAGTATTTTTGATTGTGATTGTGATGCACATCCTTTTCATGCTAAGCCACTGATTGACATTTAGTGTAATGGATTTAGCAATGTGCCAACAAAGGCAGAGAAGAAGACGCCTGCAAACTAGTAATCATGGATTTTTACAATGCAGGATTTAAAATATTTTTATAATTGGCTTTGCAAATGTTTTATGAGAACACATCAACACATTTATTAGACCCCAAAGATACACACATGGCTTTTTGGTAAGAAACACTGAATGAAAACAGAACTTTCGTTTGTTAAGAAGAAAACTCCTCAGGGCCGTGTACCACATTATTTGTAACTTTGTGAAACAATCCAGCAGCCATGCCCAGTCCTGCAGCGATTGGCCAGATGCGGGCATGTGTGAATATTCAGCAATATTGGGTGTAGATAAGTGAAACAACATGAAAATCTTTGGAAAAGAGTCTGTCCTAAAGTGTGCGCCGTTATTTCCACTGGTAAGGATTATTGGAGACTGCAAAGACACGTACAGTAAAAGACATGGAGCTGTTAAAGTGATATTGGAGAGGCAGTGAGATGCAGCCAGGAGGACGCTATGAACCCGCCTTCAAGTGTGGACATTCAAAACTGGTGCAAACACATTCTCCGTCAGACATGGCTGGACAACATGGTGTAAGAACTACTGCGTGTCAAGCCCCTAAAACTTCACTTTCACACATGCACTGCAACCCTGAACTTAGACATTACCTGTAAGTGAGAACGCAAATGTCTGAACCAGTTGAACCGGACATTAAACGGACTTTACCCTGCCAGCTCACGAGTACAAAATCTGTGTAATGTCCGATTAAGCCCATGTGTGAATAGAGCCGCTCATTCACAGCAAGCGAGTGGGCTTGTTAATGACGCTTCCATGCGACTGGCCTAACCGGAAGAATAAAAACATCCAAGGGTGAAGAAGAGGGGTCATTACATGAAGACGCCAACGAAAATGTCTACTGGAGAGACAGCGAGATTTGGGGACTTCTGTCGGTAAGGTCCGACGCCAGAATCTTCAGACAAATTCAAGGAACAGCAAGAGACTGTCGATTGTTTATGACCAAATTACGAACCGGCTACGTGACAGCAGTGTTTTTTCATCATGTCCTGCGTCATGCACGCTCTAGGTGCAACCCCTCGCCTAAACCAAACAGAGTAGGTGAGAACGCGTCTGACACGGACAATCTCCTGTTGTGTGCTACATGTGTGAAAGGGCAGGCTGTTGTCATACAACGTTCGTACGTAGCTATACCTACAAAAAGTAGTGCAATATCATTCGTATATATATCCCACAAAATCGATTCGTATGTACTCCGCTATCGTGAACCGGGAAGGACTTTTGACCAGGAGACCGCTGTTCATGTCTATGTGAAACCAGAAGTCAACACTGATTTATTTGTCACGTAACTTCCGTACTTAAGTTACGCCACTTCCTGAGTTATTTTAAGCCGAACGTTGACTTATTTGTCACGTAAATTCCATACTTAAGTAATGCCACTTCCACAATCTTTTCCTAAACAAGCTGTTTCTTGTGAAGATGTAAGTTTATTTTGAAAAGACTGTATGCTTATAATGAGCGGAATTTGCTAAGTGTTGCTGGACATTAGTAGGAGAACATTTTGAAAGATATCATATGAACCGTTGTATGAGGATACGTTGGAAAGGGAAACTCCGGACAATGTCCGGACCTTACTCTCTGGACAATGTCTCAACTAGTGTCATCTGAACACAGTCAGTGACGCGACTGCAATGTAGTAGAAATATGGAAGTACATTAATGGCATCATTTCAATGCTACAGTGATGATGGCTTATTTTAAAACTTGACTTTGAAAGCTTGAGGTTTCCTGTTAGGCCCACCGACCCAGGCTTAAAATACATCTATTGTTTTAGAAATACCTTCTTACACACCATGTTTTTAATCCGTTCTCCAGTTACACCCTGCTGTCATTAATACAGTATACAGTACACAGAGTATATATCATATTTAAAAGGTTTCTGAGATTCTGCTCAGCCACAAAACCACCGACTGACTCACTGTTTTCCTCTGGAGAGAAAAGCATCCCAGGAATCGTGCTTATAAAATCATCTGATGTGGATCGTATTGACATTTAAAGTTTGGTTGGAATTTTGGAAAATTGCAAAATACTTCCTGTATATATGTAAACACTTAAATCTTTAGAAGGTGTTCCTTGCGATAAATCCAAGCTCTGATTCTTAGCTTTGCCTGTACAAGATCACACAGAGACACAAGCACAGATATCCACTCAAACAGGAAGCTGGCAGACAGTCTGTCAAGAGATGACTCAATAGTGAATTTGTCCAAGTATTATGTCAGTGATGAATAGGGTGATGGAGAGGCTGAAAGGTATAAACTGTGCCAGTGAAAGAAAATCCACGCAGCTGTCAACCCCTCCCCTTATCCGCTCTCCAACGAGAAGAGGAAGCCCCTAATAAACCCTTATTGGACCAAAAATGTTTACAAGGCAGACTATAGGGGTAATCCTTTGATATCTTAATGCTCCTCAAGAAGAGGGCAAGCCTGAGCTGGAGGTAAGAGGAGGCAGATTTGGACTCACTGAGCAGAGTTTGTCCTAGAAAGAAGTCGACCCACTCTGTTTATCCATCAGACAATAAAGGATTATGACCTGTGTGTGCACGCTTGTATCCATGTACTTGTAAAGAGTGTGTGTGTGTGTGTGTTTGTGTGTGTGTGTGTGTGTGTGTGTGTGTGTGTGTGTGTGTGTGTGTGTGTGTGTGTGTGTGTGTGTGTGTGTGTGAGACAGAGAGCAATGTTATCTGCATGTGCACGTATCATGTAAGCGGAGGAGCATTACCTCACTCCATTTCCCCCGGGTACTGCAGGTAAAGAATAACAGAGGGCGTTTGTTTTGTGTCACACGGCGCCCCGGCGGCCTCTGATACCTGCTTAATGGCTTTACACAGACAGAGTTGCAGGCGTCAGGTGACAGGTGATAAAAAGAGCTAATGTTTGGCAAAACCTCCCAGTCAGCACTGTTCCATTCATATCTAGGTCTATTCAGGAGCCGGCTTTCCTCTGCCTCCTGTTAATGGCACCGGGGACAGCTGACAGTAGAAGCCTCCAGGTCACAGTGCAACCCGGTTCCTGCCTGAGCATCGCTTACGACAGATCAGCTTAGTCGGAAGCACACAGACACCGAAGAGGAAATGAAATAAAAGGTCTTGCCATGAGTCAGGAAAGTGTCTTGTTAGTCTTTCAATCTGGAAAATGTTCGCTCCAACACTTGTCACTCTTCTTGATGAGGTGTCTTTTGAACAGCGAGGGTTCATCTTGCATTAATATTCTGTCCGAAAAATGTTTGGGACATAGTGAGCATAGAAATGAAGAGCTAAGTGGGAGGTTTGCGAAGTTTCTAGACTTCAAGCTGACCACCGCTGTGGAGGAGGAATCTACCCAAGTTTAACAGCCAACTTCCAATACATTAAAGGGACAGTGTGTAGGATTTGGCGGCATCTAGTGGTGTGGTTGCAGATTGCAACCAACTGAGTACCCCTCCGCTCACTCCTCCCTTTCCAAGACTGCGGTGACGTGAGCCGCCGAGTGCAAAACCGTGGTAAAACCTTGCTCAGAGGCCGTCCTTACCATAATAACACTACTTTAGGAGCAACGGAAGTCAAACGGCGGCTGGCGGTACCACAGTTTTGCACTCTGCCGCTCACGTTACCGCCGTTTCACAAGTCTGTCGGAAAACTACGGTGGCCTTCAGGTAACGTAAAAGGTGAAAGGCTCTCTCTAGAGCCAGTGTTTGGTTTGTCCGTTCCAGGCTACTGTAGAAACATGGCGGAGCAACATGGCTGAATCCGTGAAGAGGATCCGCTCCCTATGTAGATATGGAGGGCTCATTCTAAGCGATTCTAACGAAAACACGATTCTTAGTTTCAGGTGATTATACACTAATGAAAACATAGTTCTGAATACTATATTCCATTTAGGCTAATAGATCCCCCAAAATGTTACAATCTCTTCCTTTAATGCTAAATAGACAGAAAAAATAAGAAGATTTGGGGTAAAGTATCACTTTAACGTAAAGGGCAGAGACAGGGCAATCTCTCAGTTTGGAATGGGGATACAGTATATGTAACACTATAATGGGGACATCAACCAGCCAATAAATGCAAAAGACTCTTGTTTTATGACAGATCATATGTACAACATACCTGCAAAACTAATTACATTCCCATCAAGTTCAGCTGCACTTTGTATTTAAAGGTGAATAAGCAAAAGTTAGTATGCTAACACACTAAACCAAGATGGGAAACATGGGAAACATTATACCTGCTAAACATCAGTAAGTCATACCTCCTAAAGCCGAAATTATACTTTCCACATCCACAAGTACGCGAGGGTCCACTAGGGTTCGCGTGACGTAAATTTCGTCATCAGAGGGTGTACGCGTAAGCTCTATAAGGAAGTCCGCGTACTGCCAATTGGTTGACTTTTCCGTGCAGCCACTATGCTTCAAGTGGTAGTGTAGCGATCTACTGCTCACGTGTGGAACGCGTCCTCGAGCGAGCAGACTGTATAAACAGAACTACTACACGTTCGCTGTGTCCGCAGCTATCCATGAATACATCCATTTGGGAGTATAACCCAGGCTTTACTCTCAAGTGAGCATGTAAGACTTGTTATAGTATCTTTTGTAGACATCTCACAGCCGTTAAAGGAAACTTTCATGGAGTTTAAACCGTCAAAGAAAATACAGAATTGTTAATTGTAATTCTATCATGGTGATAAAAAGCCAATCGCTGCAGATCCTCACCCATCCTGAATTTACATGCTGTGCTCCTGACAGCGCTGTATGTAAAATGCACTGGCCGACAGCAGAGAAAGCGGTAGCACAATATCTTCCATTGTTTGCTACGGAGGTTTTTAGTTGCACCAGAGTTGAGAGTGGCAGAGCAGCTCTCGGATGTGGCAGAAGAAGAAAGAGAGACCAAAAAGGTAAAAATACTGGTGGTGAGGCTCTTCCTCAGTAGATATGGACTAAGGAGGGATTGTGTACCAACATACTGTACAGGTGGCACTTTCTTTACTGGACTAGTTAGTTAGTTAGTTTTCTTTCTTGTATTTACATATTTTTTGAAGTATATTGAAGTTAGTTACAATGTATCCTACATTTTTAAATTAAAAAAGGGTCCACTGAAGAGGACAAACCAATGTAAATAATGCAGGTAAAAAGAAATCCCCTCAAAATACTTTGCAAATGTTGTATGAGGTGGGAAATGTATACAACATTTTTGTTAGACCTTCAGGACATATACAAAGTATTTTGTATTAGTTTTGTGAGAAACATAGTCTGCAAACAACACTGTGTTTGTTTACAGCTCCAAAGGGTTCTTTTAAATGTGGTGAGATCCACCAAGAAACACAAATGGGCATCTGATAGCTCAGTAACATACCATGTAAATGATCGGGATACTGGTGTGTCACACACCATTAAATGGAAAAAAAGAAACAGAAAATTCATGTAGCCTTGTCATACGTCCTGTACTGAGCAGTAAAACCTGTAGTTTTTCAAAAATATTTCAGCACACCTCACCAGCTTAGTAAACAGTTAGCCGTAATACAGGACACTTTGTGAATGTATGAAAGAAAGAGGGTGAAGATGCAGCAGCTGAAACAGAGAGCAGGCCCAATGAGTGCGACTGAGGTCGGTGACAGCAGCAACAGAGAGAGTCTCAGGCCTCAGTGAGTCACTTCAGAGCTGATGGGATAATGAGGTCCAGCCAGGAGCCCCAGACTTGCGGTTCTGTGTTTTCCACCGTGCTACAAACGCAACGTGACAACTGGCAGCACTCGTCTCTCTCCATCTGGGGTGCGCCGCCTGCCAATGTCCCTCCTGTCAGCCCTCCCCCTCCACATCCACATCCACCTCCACCCCAAACCCACCTCAGTCAACACATGGCCCACTGTCTGTTGGCTCGCCATCACTGCAGGACCAATGGCCTGGCCCTGCATACTGGGATTTCCCATAGTCAACCCTGGTGTCCCCCTTACCTCCAATACCCCCTTACCCCACCCTCCTCCTGCAGGCCGCGGCCCACTCCCTTCCTGGGGGGACGTGACAGGGCTCAGGTCCGTAGCCGTGCTGTCATGGCACACTAAAACGGGCTAATTGTTGCTTGTCATGGCCCCTTTTTTTTTACACCACTGATTGATATGATTGCTGCTGTGACCTTGGCTGAAAACAAGACCTGATTTGATAAACAAATGATCCATTTTATAATGGGGCTATAGACCCCGATACTAGCTCTAGTTTTCAAATCAGATTTCTGTGAACAAACAAAGGCAACATGTGTCATTGGTTCCCCATATAGTGTCTGGAGAACATGTGGAAATCTGTTTTTGCAAACATGCACTGTAATCTGTTGCAGAGTCTCAAATAAATAGCTGACTTGGTTCAAACGATGCATTGTGTTATGAAGTTGTGTATAGAATTATTTGTAATTATTCAGAATGTTGAGAAAGACTGTGGGAGGAAACTGGAACACCCGAAGGAGACGCATGCAGCCGTGGGGAAACATGCAAACTCCACACAGCAGCGCCCCCAACCCGAGTGCCAACCAATGGGTCACCCACACATTGGCATTTAGATGAATTGGAACCTCAAAAAATTTGCAAATGAAGGTAAATGTGTTTATCTGCGCCTGCAGTGTGTGTTAGCCTCATGATAGACACTGTCCAGGGTGTTCTCCACCTCTCGCCCAGTCCATGCTGGGAGAGGTTCCAGCCCCCCAACACAACCCTGAATAGGATAAGCAGTTTAGAAACTGACTCGATGGATGGGCTGATAGATCAGTGATACAAATGAACTGAAATTGGGGTTCCCATGTGAGCTATGTAGGTCATCTTTGTGTCCATTCTTTCTTTTATTTTTTAAATCAGAAACAAATACTTCCATGCAACAACAAAATGATGAAATGGACTGATTGGGGACATAAACTGAAAAATGGCACCATCTTTTTATGTAATAAGACCTGCTCCCAGTTCCCAGCAGTGGTAATTAAGTAAATTGGCTCTTACATAGGTTGAGTCTTCATTTGCCAGTCGGCTCTGCAAATATATTATATCAAAACTAGGGCAGTCAAAGTTAATGTGATAATAACTTGTTAATGCAAATTCATTTTAATGCCACTAATTTCTTTAAGGCATTAACGCAACTTTCGATTTTTAGGTTGTAGCGGGCTCTTTTGGCGAGGAAAACCTGGCATGGCCAGTTTCAGACGGGTCCCTTGACCTCTGACCTCTAGATATGTGAATGAAAATGGGTTCTATGGGTACCCACGAGTCTCCTCTTTACAGACATGCCCACTATATGATAATCACATGCAGTCTTGGGGCAAGTCAGTCAAGTCTGCACACTGACACACTGACAGCTGTTGTTGCCTGTTGGGCTTGAGTTTGTTATGATTTGAGTATATTTTTTTATGCTAAATGCAGTACCTGTGAGGGTTTCTGGACAATATTTGTCATTGTTTTGTGTCGTTAATCCATTTCCAATAATAAATAATATACATAAATTTCCATAAAGCAAGCATATTTGTCCACTCCCATGTTGATAAGAGTATTAAATACTTGACAAATCTCCCTTCAAGGTACATTTTAAACAGATAAAAAATGTGTTATTAATTGCGATGAACTACTGACAATCATGCGATTAATCGCGATTAATTAATTCGACTGACAACCCAAATCAAAACTTAATAATATTGCCCCAAAAAGGATCAATATGTCCTGAAATTAAATATATTTGTGTTATTTCTTTTGTCTGTAGTGACTGTAATCCCTGTAGTTATAAATGGAACATATTCTGCTGGACTACAAAACTAATTTGAATGCTCTGCAGGTGACTCATGCTCCATGTGTCATAGAGCGAAACTGCATGTTATTGGACTGAAATATATCTTTTTTATAATTGCAGCCTTCAAAGCACAAATTTAAATGAAACAGTAACAAGCAGCTTTTGTTCTTCAGTCGGCAGCGAACAGACACGTCAGAGGTGATGCACGTTTGCACGACAGTCACTGCATCAGACGGAGGAGAAGCTGTACGAGCAGCTCGGCCCCGGTCTGTGCCAGTGGTCAGCAGCCACAACCTCCTTCCTCCCCCAGAGAGCAGACAGACAGACAGACACAGAGACGGATGGACGACCCAAAATTACAGCTCAACCGGCATTTTGAGGATAAACATCTCTTGTAAAAATACACCAAGCGGCCAGGAGCAGAGAAACCAGCAGGTTCACCAGGGCGCGACGGGGGGAAGGCACGTCGGCCTGCTGTATTTAGAGCCCGATAATCTCATCCTCCGACTTCTGCACATGGATCTCAATTTGCGGCTTCTCCGACGGGCCGAGGGTGGAAAGGCCACCCTTTGATGTATTTATAAATATGTATTGCTTGTTTGTAAAAATGCGCCGCAAAGTAGAAAGGAAGCAGAGAGCATACGAGCAACTTTGAACCACAGGGAGGTCATTTATTTTATGTTACATGGTGTCTCGCTGGCAACGGGATCATAGCCTGAGAGCTGAGAAAGTGCTGTATTAGGCAAAAAGCTTTGAGAGACGTCTCTGGGAAGCTAGTTTAAACAAGAAGTTATCCTGGGGCACTGTGGAGAGACAACTTCAGACTGGATTCCATGAAACGTGATCACGTTCTGACAGCCAAAAACCAAAAGTCAAACGAGTTGAGGTGTGAATTCAAATGACCCCTCTGACCCCCTTCCAACTGAACCAGGGCCCTTGTTGTACTTTGTCAGTCCTGGCCCCCTCCAAGGGCCCCATTGTCTGGGGGCAGACGCTGGAAACTTTCCCTTGTCTCTGGCCTCCGCGGCTGGACAATGGGCAAAGACAAACCCCTGACACCCCGTCCTCCAAGGGGACAGCGCGGGATTATTGCAGGCGATGTTGACTTTTCTATCTCCTGTCTTCTCACTGGTGTGTGTGTGTGTGTGTGTGTGTGTGTGTGTGTGTGTGTGTGTGTGTGTGTGTGTGTGTGTGCGTGCGTGCGTGCGTGCGTGCGTGCGTGCGTGGGTGGGTGGGTGCGTGCTTGTGTGTGGGTAAGCCAATTTGCTTTTTCAATGAAAAGAAAAACACAGAAGGAAATACAGCGAGGGAGAGGAGAGGACAAAAGATGGAGGGCCTCAATGATGAAGTGACCTGAAGAGAGGTGAGATCATTTCAAATGGGATTACAAACACACACTCACACACACATACACACACACTCACACACACACACACACACACACACACACACACACACACACACACACACACACACACACACACACACACCAGCTTCATTGTCCCTGACCCTACTCAACCTACACAATACAGAGCAGGATATTGCTGCACCATGCAGTCTTTTCACTATGTGGTCTCAAGCCTGCTGAGTTAACAAAAGCTAAAGCTCAAGGTTTTTTAGTGTCGGCAAGCATAGAAAGTTCCCTTAAAGTCAGTGATGAGGCAAAGAGAATCAGTAGGAGAAAATGCTGAGGATTTCTGTGAGCATTTCTTAAACAAACTGAGGTAAAGTCACACTTTCAACAGGTGCACGTGAGATTGTTGCGATGTTATTGACAGATTTCTAGAAAAAAAAAATACACACCTGTTTTCGAAATGGGCCGGTACTCACTGATACGCATCACCGGCACATCTTCATTTTACTCCTTGGCGTACCATGAATTTTTCTTGCGTACTGGAACTTCTCACAAGCCGCCGGTACTCTTTTCTGCCCTCCTCAGGTTCTCTGGAACACTCATAATGACGCAGCGGCAGCATTTTTGCGCCGCACCTCATAAGCCCGAATGAACAACACTATGTGGGGAGCATCTGGACGAGCCGACACACGGCACGGGGGAGGGGGTGAGAACGAGGGTGCTGTAATTTCTCAATACAATGTTCACGTCATTTTTTGCAAAATAATAAGTGAACTGTTATTCACACCTTTTTTTTAAATTTGTGAACAAATATAACTAATGAGACATTATTTAAACGTTTTCTGAATCTGGTCTTTTGCTTTGCTAGAATATGATTTTACAGGACAAACATTTTTCCAGAAGAATTGAATTGAGACGAAGGCCGTGATAAATAATAAAAGTCATCATTTACTTAGTAATAATAATGGTCCAAAACTATGTAAAATTGCATAGTTTTAAGCAAAAACCTTAACATTTTCTTGGGAGAGGACCCCCAAACCCAATATCTCAGATTATCTTTTATTCACTGTAGAAATTCAGAATGTGTCTCTGTATAATATGTAGCAGTATCCTGACTGGGACACTGCTCCTAAAACCTGAATGAACAGCTCACACACCTCGGCTCTGCATACATACCTGCCTGTCTGGCTGACTGCTGTTGATTCTAGCCTATAGACATCCTAATATGTTATAGAGATATACTACAAATAACACAGGGAAGCACTTTTAATATTAACACTATACAGACACACCACCTTTACCCTATAATGTTCCAGTTGGTATATTATTGTAGTATTATAGGCCTACTGTAGAAGATGCATATTCCAACTATAATAATAGCAATAAAACCACAGCTGGTTATGACTGACGCAGCATAACATGCATAAAGAAATAATGAATAAATAGGAATAAGTCGACAGAGATTGCTGATACCAGCCGATATACAGGCCAACATGTGAATAAGGGGAGTACTGACACTTATTTTTTTCCACATCAAGCACTGATACATACAGGTACAGCTCACAAAATTAGAATATTGCGAAAAAGTTCAATATTCTTCGTCAGTTATTTAAGAAAGTGAAAATGTAATATATTCTAGACTCATTACATATAAACTCAAATGTTTCAAGCATTTTTTCATTTTAATTTCGATAATTACAGCCTACAGCTCAAAAAAGAAAGAAAAAGGTATCTCAAAATATTAGAATATTTCATAAGATCAATCAAAAAAAGGATTTACAATACAGAAATGTCAGACTTCTGAAAAGTTTGTGCATTAATTCACTCAATACTTGGTATTTAGTGAATAAAATGCACAAATTACTGCATCAATGCGGCGTGGCATGGAGGCGATCAGCCTGTGGCACTGCTGAGGCGTTTTTGAAGCCCAGGCTGCTTTGATAGCGGTCTTCAGCTCATCTGTATTGTTGGGTCGGGTCTTTCTCATCTTCCTCTTGACAATACCCCATAGATTATTTATGGGGTTCAGGTCAGGCGAGTTTGCTGGCCAATCAAGCACAGTAATGTCATGGTCAGCAAACCAGTTAGTAGTAGTTTTGGTACTGTGGGCAGGTGCCAAGTCCTTCTGGAATAGGAAATCAGCATCTCCGTGAAGCTTGTCACCAGACAGAAGCATGAAGTGTTCTAAAATTTCCTGGTAGAGGGCTGCGTTGACTTTGGACTTGATAAAACACAGTGGACCAAGACCAGCAGATGACATGGCACCCCAAATCATCACCGACTGTGGAAACTTCACACTGGACTTCAAGCAACTTGGATTCTGTGCCTCTCCACTCTTCCTACAGACTCTGGGACCTTGATTTCCAAATGAAAAGCAAAATTGACTTTCATCTGAAAAGAGGACTTTGGACCACTGAGAAATGGTCCAGTTCTTCTTCTCCTTAGCCCAGGTAAGATGCTTCTGACGTTGTCTCTGGTTCAGGAGGGGCTTGATACTAGGAATGGGACAGCTGTGTCCATCTCCAGAAGACGTCTGTGAGTGGTGGCTCTTGATGCACTGACTCTAGCCTCAGTCCACTCCTTGTGAAGCTCTCCCAAGTTCTTGATTCGGCTTTGCTTGACAATCTTGTCAAGGCTGCGGTCATCCCTGTTGCTTGTGCACCTTTTCCTACCACACTTTTCCCTTCCATTCAACTTTCAATGAACATGCTTCCTCGATACAGCACTCTGTGAACAGCCAGCCATTTCAGCGATGACCTTCTGTGGCTTACCCTTCTTGTGGAGGGTATCGATGATCGTCTTCTGAACAACTGTCAAGTCAGCAGCCTTCCCCATGATTGTGGTTGCGTGTACTGAACTAGACCGAGAGATACACGGTATTTAAACTGTATGAATAGTAATTTACTCAAACTCAAAATTAAATATTCTAATATTTTGAGATACCTTTTTCTTTCTTTTTTGAGCTGTAGGCTGTAATTATCGAAATTAAAATTAAAAAAATGCTTTAAACCTTTTAGTTTATGTGTAATGGGTCTAGAATATATTACATTTTCACCTTCTGAAATAACTGACGAAGAATATTGAACTTTTTCACGATATTCTAATTTTTTGAGCTGTACCTGTACATATTCTCCACGATGTGCATGCAGCCCCGGGGTTAGCCTAATGAATCAAGCCGTCAGAGCAGCGACAGGCAACAAGTGTTCTTCATCTTCATCTCCCTGCAGAGACACCTCCTCCTCCCCCTCCTCCTCCTCCTCCTCCTCCTCTCCCTTCTTGCTTTTAGTTTTGTGAGTCGACCCATAAATCTGAGGAGTTTGTTTTTGTGTCAGTGAGACAATGAGATGCTGTGTTCCATCGTATATGAATAAAACAATATCAAACATCCATCATGGGACTGCAACATGATGTAATTGTTTAAAGCTTGTCACTAGATTTCTTTTTCATACTTAAAAATACTTTTTTTGGTCGTGCAAGTAACATGATTGCAGATTACCACGTGTATAGCATTACGTGACATGAGCGACATCACAAAGTTGGCATGTTGCACCGAGATTTGAAGCACCTGTGGTAGGACAGCGTGCTTGGACAGAGAATTGGCGGTCACACTGAGAAACACTTCAGAACACGAGCGGTAGGTACAGTTCACAAATTGCCAACCTGAATTGAAGCCTCGCGCAGCAAGAAGACAAAGCGCCAACTGTTGGCTTACCAAGCACACGATAAACAATGAAGACTGGTATATTTTCCATCCGGCTCTGTTTGGCTGGATCCAAATGGAAAGATTATTGTGCTGACTTTGCAGTTATGAAGTGGCGGTGAGCGACTTCTGATGTCTCTAGCACACCTTTGTTCAAGTCATCCTCAGCAGGCTGCGTTCCCACACTGCTTCAGCCACATTACCTGCAAACTCTTTGATCATCAGCTGATAGAGAGTCAACACGCAGCAGGTTTCCACGCTCGCTGATACATGTGGCGTGCCAGCGAGACCAAATGGAGCGCAGCCAGACACAACACCGTAATAAACTACTGTCAGAAGAAGCCTTTGCCCAGTTGCCAGAGATAAAGTCTTTGTTTAAAATGATGGGGTTCAAAGGATGGCAGTGGATTCTGACTTCCTGAGGATATTAATGATGACAAGATTAAAAGGTTCAAAATAAATAACAGGCTGTGTTAACCCAAACAAAACATAGTCAAGGTACAATAAAGGCAGGTGATTCTCAATGAGTGTTTTGTTAAAAAAATAAATAAAAAAAATTAATAATGTTGAAACGTGGTGCTCCTTTTCCACACAGATGGTTACATTTATGTTAATTCTTGCGGAGTGCCAATGAAATGACAAATGAGACTAAATGCGCTTGTTTGCGATGGGTCCTGACGTCCGCTCTTGTGGATGAAAACTTTAACATTAAAAAAGTAAACAGTATTTATTTAACATTATTTCATTAAAGTAAAAGTATGCTTTTTATGCCCCCTGTTGAATCCCAATTATAGCGCCAATGTGTTATAATGTTTTGTCAGTGCAAAATGTATAAAAAATACAAGATACAAAATACTATAACAATTTGAACATTTAACTAATATGGTCGGTACAATCCACATTAATGTCAACAAATTTGAAAACACATATGTCTCTCCGTTTTGACCTTCCATGCCCTCCAAGACCATGTTCAAACTCTGACTTGTTAACTGGGTTGTCCACATGGATTTCACATAAGAAGTGGACGTAGTCACCATGACGTCCACCCATTGGTTTGTGGACTGCCGTTTTGAAGCCTCGAGTTAGACATTTTGGCCGTCGCCATCTTGGTTTTTTGCAACCAGAAGTGGCAGAGAGAGGGTGGAGCTAAGTACAACCGAACGCTGAATAAGACATTTTTAGGCGACCAAAAAGGTTATAATTAATTTTCATGAAATGAAAACACACTGTGAAAGGGTTAAAGTTTTAAGATGAAAACACGGACAACTCCCAGACCGAACACTGCCGTGGTAGCAACCTATCAATCACAAGGTAGCCATGCCCTAAAGCATACCCTGCTTTATGATCTATTTGGCTCTAAATGGGACCATAATTTACTAAATGAACATCATGCTGTATTGAAGAAGACTTGAAACTAGCGATTGAGACCATAAACTCATGTTTACAATTTTTACTGTGGTAATAAATCAAGTGAGAAGTAGGGTCATTTTCTCATAGACAACTATACAATCAGACTTCTTTTTGCAACCAGAGGAGTCGCCCCCTGCTGGCTATTAGAAAGAATGCAAGTTTAAGGCACTTCCGCACTGACTTCACTTGGTGGCTGCCTGGTTGTCCAGCAAAAAAATGTAATCTGTAACCTCAATTTTTGCTACAATGCAATGCAACGTCAATGAGTTGGCCAATCAAACGCACATTAGCACCCATTCCTGGTTGAAATTGTTGTGACATCACAATCTTGAATAAAATAATCATCACCCTGACAACTTTCCATAGATACGGTGCAGACTGGTGGCCAAGATGTTTGAATTACCATGTGATTACAAAACGTTCCAGACTTGTATCAACCATCCTCATAGTAATTTAAACCACTATGCAGTGTTGTGGCATCTGGTAAGTCTTCAAATTTATGGATCTGTTACTTTAACCAGCCTGCTTGGGTTGATTTTTGTTGTCTCACCAATGACAATATACACCACCACTAATGCAGCTTTTTGCACTGTTTTAACCGAGTGCTGTTTTCACTCTGAATGCCCAGTAAACGTACATCCATATGTTTTTGTTTTAAAACAGCGTTTTAACATGAAAACAATCTCCGTCCAGACAAGCGTTTCAGAATTAATCTCTGTCTTCTACCACGCCTGAAAACGCATATCACATGACCATTAACGTACACTCGGCATGCTCCTGCCGGTGTAATCAGGAAGCGGCGCAGTTGGTTGTTCAGTTGCAGAAAATACTACGAAGGAAGAACAGCAATAGCGAAAAGTAAGACCAGAGATTTCCTTGCTTGGATCGATGAAGAGGTGGAGCTGTTACTGAAAATAACACACAAGTATAAGTCATTCAACGCGGCAGAAAACACAGATGTTGTTTGTTTTCTTCCGGAAAAGGTTCATGTGATGGTGCGTGACGAATCAAGGAAGGACACGTCATGACTGATAAGACCCAATCAAGAAGGGAACTTGGGTGTCCGCATCATCATTTTTAAAGGTCTCTGTTTCTGTCCGTCCAGACTAAAACGTAACCACGGAGTTTTAAACTAAAACGGGGTCAGCAGCGTTTTCAAACGTCTCCGTTTTAGGGACTCGAAAACGCTAGGCATAAACGCAGCAAAAGTTATGCATTTTAAAACGAAAACGTATTAGTGTGGATGTAGCCTATGGCTGCATTCATAGCAACATCAGCACTCCTCTTTCATTTCAGTGAGACCACTGCTGGACAGAGGGGAGAAATCATTATTGTATTCATGACACTATTTTTTCTGTTTAAGTGGTTTCCACTGTTAGGGGAAGATATTCCGTCCCATACGATTTATGCAGTTAGTGTCTCTGTTGGAGAGAACGTCTGAAAGTCATGTTTTAGAACAAGAGAGTTGTGTTTTTTACTCATCTGTAAATCACTGTAATGCTCCGAGCCGAGGCAACCGTAAAAGCACACTTAACAGATGAGTTCTCACTTTAAGATTCCACAGCCAATTCACTCCCAGTTTAACACCAGCACCGAGACACCACAACACTCATGAACATTAAAATACTGTGTTAAAACATGATTTTCACTCTTTTTCATCTAGTCATTACGATGCCATTCGCCCTTGTCAATGTAAAGTACGTGAACATAAAATCTGACACTTTCGAATTCAGATTTAAGGGGAATTCAGAGGATGTTCGGTGAATTATTGTTGAGGGTTTAATGGTTTCCTACATCGTGTGAGGTTTCATCTCTCAGTGGTTTGGGCTGAAAGTTATTTAATATCAGTGTCAAAGAGACGGAGAACTGAGGCTCATTCATGCGCACTACAGCCAAGTCAACTACAGAAAGCAGAGGTCCTCTCTTTATAATCTTTCATGACTAATAAAGGTAATATAGCCATCAATGTGACAATGGCTCATTATTTCTGTTTCTGTAAAAGAGCCCTGTGACCAGAGAGAGCAAGAATAGCTGCAAGCTATTCTGTGTAATTTAATAGACTATTCTTTATCACCATATGAAGCATCTAAAGTCATCTGTGATGCAGCCAGAAGCTACTATTGTCTGCTGTCACCTTCAAGAAGTCACAGACTCCCATTGTTTAGCTCACAGAGACCAACTGTTGCTTTGATAACATTGTGCACCGAATTAAATACACAGACTTTGTGTCCTAACGTCACTTAATAATGCAACAATCCCTGGAGCTGCAATCATAGCTAAAGCAGTTCCATTCTGCCCGATGTAACATGAAGAGAACCTGTGATAATTGAGTTTTTGGCCACTTGGGGGCAGTGCAACAAGCTGCAAACACATTTACATGGCATCATCTCATGAGTTTATATATGGTGAAAGTGTTTGCAAAAGTTACCCATTGACCAGAAACAATCATAAGCATTGGTTTGGAGTCGTGTTTCTGACCACCTGGTGAATGTAAGTCCAATATTCACTCTTCTTTTAGCTCTGGTTTGTTCTCCACCAACTCCCCAGGAATCTTGCATTTTAGCTGTCAAATGCTCCGCTACTATGTTCACCAGCTATTTGCTGACTCTCTGTCTGCCGTTTCAGCCCGCTCTCCTAAAAATGACCTTCCCATATAACGAAACAGCATTGTCAACTATGTTTTGAGAGAAACATATTTTCTCCCAGATTATGTTTGTTTTTGACATATCACAAATAAGTTTCTAATCACAGTCTATGGAAGTCCACGCAAGGAGGAGGTTGGGGTGGATAAATGGATGGTTAGCCTGGTCTAATCAAATGGCGCATGAATGACACGACAATTTGTTAGTCATTTAGCGTGTAATAACAATGCCGTTCTTGCTTTTGGCGTGACATTTGTACGCCATGTAGTCCGTACTGACTGCAATGTAAATGCATCCCCTTAAATATGCTACGCTCAGAGCTAGTGATGTACTGTAGAATAAAAAGTGAGAAAGACTGGAGGAGAGGTGGATGGGTCCAACAAACACAGGACTTTGAAAGTTTAGGCCTACATACTTATTTTAAGCCCAACCATAATATTTTTCCTAAACCTATAACTAAGTGGTTCTGTTGCCTAAACCTAATTGTGGCCGTTACCGTAGTCTTGTTGCCTAAACATACTCACGACCATTTCATGGATAACTACGTGCCGTGAAATGACACGCAAAAAAGCCGACGTCGACATTCACGTATTTTAATTTACGTCCATAAAACAATGATCTTTTACTAAACCTAACCAAGCAGTTTTGTTGCATTTTTGTTTTGTTTCAATTTACAATATATATCGTCATATTGCCCATCCCTAATTCACAACGCTAACCACGTGTTTAAAACTGTGACTGTAACCTGGGAGAACACACGTTTCCCTTGAAACGTAATTGAGAATGCAGTTTAGTTGTATGGGAACGTAATTTTGTATGAGACAGGGTTGCCCGTTCGGTGCTAGCAGGTAGTATATAGCGGGTTTATCAGAGCATTTTTCACCATAAACAGCTGCTAATGAGAGCCGTGAGAGTGAACCAAAACAGTAAAGTTGGGGGCTGTAAAACTAAAGCAACGAGTTAGAAGATGCTAAAGCGCTCCGTAGAGGTGAGGGGAACTGCAATTAAACTAACTGCAGTTTTGTTTAATTTGGCGGTTAACCGACTCATGTGGATTAGATGTAAACTGCACAAAAACTGTATATCTGATCAGCTCGTGCACAGTAAAATTAGTTTTTAATTTTTCTGGGACTGACAGAAATACTGACCGGTCCCATGCTGGTCAGAGCTCAACACTGCAGTGGCTCAGCATGGTGTAATCCAGCAATATGTATCTCCGTGCTGGGAACAATGGGAGCCTCTGACTTCTAAAGGATGAGGCGAACTTGACGGTAATAGCTTCCGACGGTGACAGATACATCGGTGGCTTTACAGACTTTTCACGGTTTCTGATCTGTGCTCCTGTCCACAAAGAAGCTGCATGTCAGCGCAACCAAACTCCAGCCGTAAATAATGACAACAAGAGCAACCGCCACGCACATGAGCTCATCCTTTCACAAACTCCACCCACCCTTCAGCGGAGTGGCGGGGAGCTTCAGAGTGGTGACACGGCTCTTCTGGTCATCTGTTACAATAGAGGCCCGACTCGTTTCGTCTGATCCCACCGACCACTTTAATCTGCCGCCAGGGCCACAGGAAGCCAGTCATGCTCAGTGTGTGTGTGTGTGTGTGTGTGTGTGTGTGTGTGTCCAGCAGGGAAGGGGTCTCTTGTCTCTCGATTTTCCGCCCTGATTGGAGTGAATGAGTGGCCATTCTGTTGCCCAGCTGAATCTCTCGTTCTCTCGTTTTCTTTGAGTTCACAGCGTGGAGGCAGAATGACACACTCTTACAGCTCTAGACGTGACATCATCCCAGGCCTGATGCCTGTTTACAAGCCAAGGATGCACACCACTAACGACTATCAGCCTTTAAAAAGCTTTCATATTTGATAAATTGAATGCTATATAGTAGTAAAGGTTACAAAGATAAAGCGAATATTATCTCCTGCTTTTCCACCTAATCAGTTTTAATGGATTTTTGATGCCAAAAGGCAACAGGCTTTTTCAAGGCACAGTTGTAATTAATAACTTTAACGATGGCAGCCGCTCATTTCAGTTATTAATGACTCCTGTGCTCTTCAAAATGTCTGCCGTGGAAGAAAAAGCTCTCCTTCACTTTTTGTGCTACATATTTTATGGACCATAGTTTTATTTTTAAGTGACTAATTGCAAATCATAACTCATTACCATAAAATGTTTCTCTTTCCCTTACTTTTATTGTTTACTATTTTTAAACATGGTCCAGGTGTGGGTATCATATCACGGCTATGAACCAATCAGACTGCTTGATTTGAGCTACCAATTTTACAAAATATAATATATAATTGTAAATATGTTATATATAACTAAAATATAAACAATATATAATTAAAATATTAATATTATTATATATAATAGTTTTAATTAGATATGTGTATAAATTATTAACAATTACAATATTATTACAATATAAAATTATGCTATATACATTTACACACATATATACACACATATACACATTTACATTATATTATATATAATATATAAAGGAAAAGGTTTGCCATGATGAATTAGTTTTTGTTTTTTAGCCATCCATAGCAGTGATGTGAGCAGCTGAATCGCTACGCTAAATCTTTAACTTCCCAGTTTTAAATGTAAGGAGGTGAAGAAGCTGAGCTCAGCCTGCAGCTCCCTCAAAAAGCAAAAAAAAAAGAAAGTGTTTGAGTAACTTATGAGCTCAAGTTTCAAGTTTACCGGTGATGTATCTCACGACGCTCACTTAAACATCACATCTAACAGGACGGGAACTCTCTCAAATCAGCGCTCTTCCTTTCAACTAAGCTGCCGCCTGCAGCAACCCATATTAAATGACTGTATACATCAGGACATGCGGGGTCTTGATGGTGAACACTTTGTAGTGTGTGTATGTGTGTGTTTGTGTATGTGCAGCACAGAGTTTACCAATTTTTACAGATTTGTTTTCTCTGTAACCAAGGATTGACTTTAAATATGCCAGACTTCCACCTAATATCTCCTCAAATCCCTGTGAAAATTGTGACTCAATCGTCGCCCGGGGTAATGACTGTTTACACTCTGTTTTACAGAGAGCTTTTTTAACGATCAATCTGTACAGTGGGAGTGTTAACGCCCAGACTCGCATCCCTTGCCTCGGGTCTTTCACTAATTTTCTTTAGCGGAGAACGGATACGATAATGAGCCTCTGTAAAGTCCTTGGCCGGAAAACATGGAACCGATATTCTGTGTAAAAGTTGTGCTGAAGGTGGAGGGCCAACAGTGAGAGGTTACATGGATTGAGGGTGCTCTGGCAAGCGTGTCCGCTCACATCCTCCCACGCGCCAGCGCCAAGCATCGAACCATGCATCATCTCAGACAGAAACACACAGTTATACCACACAGGCTGTACTGCACATTTTTAGCACACATATATACGAGCAAACATTAGCCATAAGGAAACATACTGAACATTTTGTTCATAATGCCATTTTTATATCATGTTGTGTTCAAATGTATGCATTAATACATGTTTTGTGGCGGGGCCTGTGATTTTGATTTCCTTCCCAGGCAGCATGTATAAAATGGAATATCTGGCACGGTATGATGTGGAGGCTGTTTCATGAATGAGAAACATGATCTGGGAAATCACTAAATATAACTGTGAAGTTCTGCGGCTGTCCATATCCCCTTTGATAAGAGAAACCCCCTCATCTGCCCCCAAGTGTCTGCATGAACATGTTTCACGCACAAACCAGACACTGCTGTCAGAACAGTCGTTTAAAGACAATCATCACCAAACAAAAGGCAACCATGTCCTGACAGTTCTCATCTTGGATTACGAATCAGAGACGGTGCCAGAACGTCAACAGAACAAAACACAATGCGAGTCTGTCTGCGCGCTGACTGACAAGGAAACGTGAAGAAAAAAGTGGGAAGAGACACATTAGATTCAAAGAAAGTGTTGCACATCTCTGACTTGTACAGATCCTGTGAGATGTGAGACGAAGAGACAAAACTCAATAGCCAAGAGTATTGTTCCCCATAGTGTTATTATGTGAGCTGGTCTTTATAAGTTCAATTGGAGCTCATTTGAGGATGTGATTCGATTCCTGATCGTAGATTATGTTTATTCTCAGCAGGTTGCTCTCCTCATGTTGGCTGCAACTCGATGTGTGAATCTTTTCCAAGCCCCCAGGACGAGCACTGGATTGTGTGGTGCGTAATGGCTAAAGTCAAAGTTGCAGGTCACATCATGCCCAGAAAGAAGAACTGAGCATTACACACACTTTCAAAATGATTCTTCAAAGGATCACCATCTGAGGTATTAGGTCAGTATTTACTGTCTGAAAAGCAGTGTTTCACTGCCCTAGCACTTTCAAGACTGTTGCACCTCTGACCACACTTAACAGTGATGTCATGGTGTACTGACACACCCTGGCGTATAATTGAACAATCCTAAGTCCCGCCCCCCCTTAGTTGCTGTTGCTAGGTCGGACAAGCTTGACAAAAAGAAACATGGAGACGTTGTTTCCATTTAGCCGGGCGCCACAGTGTGTATTACAGTAGATAGTTTCTAGGCGCCAGGCAATATAGCTTCAAGAAGCCAACACCAAGGACGACAGTATGTGATGGGAGGATATATTCATGTTGATAATCTTTACTCAGGTAACTTTACCCGTTGGGATGCTAGACGTCATGTATATCAAAATAAATAACACCAAAAGTCACTTCGGGGTGTAACAATCAAAACTGTGAAATGTACCTTTAAGGCATATTGTGTTGCTTAGATACAAGAGAAGCAACGTCATCAGACAGCGCACTGTGTTTACAGAGTTAATTGAGCGAGCACTTCTTACGGATGGATGCCTGTTACATGTGCTTCTACTCCTTTTTGCCTCTCAACCCAAATGTGACGGTTAGGTTTCGTGTGGTCTCTATTTTGTTCATATATGATAAAATAGCAGCAGGACAACCGGGCTTGGTAAGGTTGATGTGTTAGTTAATGAAGTTAGCAATAAACGACGGGCCCCAGTACCAGTGTGGCTGTGAGTTTTAGGGCTGTTATCTTCTGCTACGCTCTCCAAGCTACCTCAACCATCAAACAAGGACCCAAACTGTTACAGGGGTCAGACCCTGCTGCAGTAAAATAAGAGGTTTTCTAGAGGGAATCTGGTACTCGGAAACACTACCGCTTTTGTCCACAGGGGCCGCCAAAATCAACACAGAATGAAAGTTCCTCGTAGTAACTGTGACTATATACAATGTAATGTGCCTTACATAGTAATGTTACCATTGAACAGACATAGTATATCTAAGTATAACAGGAAATGGAAAGTTGACCGAAGTTCTGCCGGGCTCCAAGCTTGCTCAACTGTTATTGGTGCACAGACTTAGGGTGGGTCAATTCTACATCATTGCAGCAAGGTGAGCAGTTCAACCGCTGGAGGTCAGCAAGTACAGCAGCTGTTAAGTTGCTGCATTCATGTGTGCAGACAGACAGCTGGCTGAGGAGGACACTCTACTCATTACTATTTGTGTTGCTATTATCGTTACCGCTCATGCATTCTGTTAGTAGGCTATAAAGTATGAAAAAACAATTTCCAACTGATGAATCAAGATTCCTATTTATTGTATTCTCATATTCTAATGTATAGGGGTGAGTTATGCTGAACCTTTTATCAATGTATGCATGAGCATGTACATAATACAAACACTCTCCCACTCTGTTTATGTTTGGCACCGTTGCAGCTCTTGAAGACAAGTACCTTTTTGTTCAAAGTGAGTTGACAGTGAATCATCATTTAACAATCTACCTGAGTCAATCCATCACTTTAAAGATGGGACTTTTTCCCTGCACCGATGTTATGTTACTGAAAGCTGAACAAGCAACAAAACAAAATGTAAAGACCTTATTTCTGAGGAATCCTTTGTATGGACCAAATAAAACAACCTTTTCAAAGAGAAACAGTTCATTAGATCAACTGAATTCTAATTGGCAGAAAGCGACAGTAACAAACTAGAATTTCATCGCATGGTATTGAAATGTTTGCACTTTTGTTTCATTGAAAACCTGCACAGTGTTGGCAGCGCACAGGCAGCTGTACAATCTGAGTTTAATCAGTTATTCATAGGATTCCTGCTGCCTCAAGGCCACCCTTGTTGGCAAACAGTGCTTTGTAAACCAACAAAAGTGCACCGCAAAGAACCAGCGTATAATGAAGCTGTTATTAGAGCATGCATACAGCAGCTACGCTTTTGATACACACTAAAGAACCAATTAGCAGCAGACAATTCTCAGGGTGCACAGGACCAGGAAATTAAAGCACTTAAAACGTTCAGGCGAGCAAGAGATGCAAATGTGGCTTATTTTCTCATTCCCCAGCACTCACTAAGGAGAGAAGCAAGGTTTTATTAGTCATTTATCGCACGTTTCACTGAAGAATACACCCGTTTGGTTTCCCTGTGGAGTTTATTTCTCGATTCTACATCTATTGCACACACACAAAAAGTACAACATGTAATATAAGTTGACAAAATTATATCTGGAACCATTTTTCATATGTCAAAAAAACTATCTATAAAGTATCTACCAAGTAGTGCATTTGACCATGTGTCGCAAACAATTTTAAGTTTTTTTGCTAATCACAAGTTTAAAATACATAATTTTGGCAGTTAAAAATACAACGTTTTGCATTCTAATGAGCCTGACAAGACACTAGTTGATTTCACACACACACTTTCTCTTTCCTACTCAACTACAGACATGGAAACGTGGAACAAATGCTGTAGACATGGAACAGAATAGATCCCTCGCTAAAGCCAACTCCCCAGTTACTGTTACGCCTGTCAAATTTTCCGTTCGCGTACAGCACATACAGTTTACAATGACAGTGGAAGATATACGACTCAAAATTCTATTTTTGAAACAGTGGGTCCTTGATTTTAGTCAAAGTGGGCTTCTTATTTCTAGTTGACAACTATCAATCTTGTCAGCTGAAATGATGACTATGCTGGCAGATTTGATCAGATTTAATTGCTAGCTAATTAAGCTAACATTAGCTCCTTAAATATGGTCTTAAATATGCATTGATAGCTACTGTATATGATACAATGCTAAAAAACTGTCTGCTTAGTAGCTTTACCTACGAAAAGTAGTGCACTGTAATTCGTATATACTGTATATCCCAGTTCGTGTATAATCCACATAATCGTTAACCAGGAAGTATAAAGAGCGACAAACTCTGCATAAAGAGGATGTCGGGGTGGATGGATAGGTCTAAAAACACCAGACTTTCGCCCAGGAGGCCGGTGTTGGTGTGAAACCAGAAGTCTACGTTGATTTATTAGTCACGTAACTTCCGTATTCAAATTATGCCAGTTCCGTAGTTATTTGAACCCAAACCAAAATCTTTTCCTAAACCTAACCAGGTTGTTTCTTGTGAAGACGGAAGGTTATTTAGAAATGACTCGTTGTGCACGTAACGAGCAGAAATTGACACATGTTGCTGGAGATTCGTAGGAAAACGAACGAAAAATGAAGAATAACTTTTCGTAAGATATCATACGAACCGCTGTATGAGGATACGTTGTAAATGACTGAGGCTAAACCTGCATGTCCCGGACAAAAAAGTCAGCATCGTCTCCAGCTGATGATCTATGTGCCAGATAGACAGATGCAGTTTATAACAGTCACTTTTGCTCATGATTTTGGTTCAATATGGTATATTTTATAAGGTATAATAAATGTCTTTTTACTGTAAGTCATCAATTAAATTTTGAATTACTTGGTAAAACTCTCGTTTGTTGTGCTGAAGCTCCAGAAACTGTATGTGTGTTGTTGTTACAGGTCTGGCAGTCTGTATCCATGTGGACAACAGGATATTGGAGCTTAACTTGCAGTATGGGAAATGTTCTCCCATAAGGCTTTGCATGTGAGAGAAGACGGAGCGGAAGGGCCTCTGACAAACATTTACAGACCGGAGCAATTAATTCTTAGTCATCTCCCATAATCCACTGCTCGCCATTCGCCTGTCCACAATAAAGGTCACAGTGGCCACACAGGGACAAAACACACACACTGGGGGGGATTTGGTGTCTTTCTGACTAATTAAACAGCAGATTAGAAAGTGAACAGTATCATCTGAAGAAAGAGTATCTGAAGGCAAATTAAACAGCTGTGATCCTCTCAGTCTGCTGAGGCCTTTCATCTGATGAACACAACCAGTAGTGTGAAGTCTACTCCATTTTCAAACAACTTATTTTAGTTTTCAAGCAAGAGAAAAGGCACTTTTAATTTTTGAAATCTGCTTCTTCTCTGTCCTAGTTGCAGCAGTATGATGTACTAATTAATGCACCTGCTAGTTTCGCGTCACTGTCAAGAAAAAGTCTGACCTTACCAATATTCATCAAGTGATAGAAGATTTTATCTGATTATAAAAAATTTTAATGCTAAAATAACAAATCTACTTTTATTCTGAAACACTATGTTTAATGACAAAGTAAGAAGTTATCTTTGATTTGTCTCGACTACTGTAACTTTGGTTTTATCATTTAGATGGAGGAAGTTATTGGCCGTCCATGCCAGAGTTACAGTTTCGTTTACAATATCAATCTGAAAGTTATCAACATTGGAAACTAACAACTGTCATAACTGAGCATGATGGGCTTTAGTGGAAGCATTTACAAATTAAATAGTAAGAGACCGAGGACTGTAAAGTAAAGTAAGTAAAGTCTTACATTCAAAACCTTACCTAAGTAAAAGTATGTAAATATTATCAGCAACATGTTCCTAAAGTATGAAAAGTAAATATACTCATTGTGCAGTAAAGTGTTTCCTGTCAGTGTTTTATTATTACATATGATGTTTCTGGATTAATGTTACTGCTGCAGTTTACTGCTAGATGTTTATGGTGGTGCTCATTTTAATTGTTGGGTAGTTAAATTTACAGCAATGCATCATATTCTATGAGATCATCATCTGTTTGTAGCGTCGCTGTCCGGTAAGGGTACGTATCTCTAAAAAGTCAACTTTTCATGGTGTCAGAAAAACAGCCCTGTTTTCAGCTTTGTGACGATGCATTTTCCAGCTGATCCAAGATGCTTTTTAAAGAGTTCATTTAGTTTGAGAAGTAGGAGATTCTTGTCAACACGTAAAGGAACACTTCATCCTTCGGTTTATCATGAACATTCAACATCAACACATCTGGAGATAAATGGAAAATGGAAAATGGAAATACTCAGGTAAATTACAAGTACCTCAAATTTTTTACATAACAGTACTCAAGTAAATGTACTTAGTTACATTCCACCATTGAGCCTTGCCTGTTTGTTTACATGTTTATTGGCATGAAATGACAGCAAATCACATGTAACTCTGTTTAACCTCACTACTGACCATATTTCACAGTTATATGAATTTTTTATTTATATATTTTATGTCTTTAACTAGTTTTTATCTAAATGTATGTCTATTTTGTTAAACCTATGAACATTTGCTTTATTTTATAGCTGTATAAGACAACACACAATACTCCAAACGAAACAGGCAATCTGTCTGTCTGTTCCATTCCTTGCTGTCTATCCCCATCTTGTGGCCTGCTGTGGTACTGCTAGGAGCTAAACCATGAATAAAAAAAGACGGCTACATTTATGTAGTACATTATTAATCACTTAGATGTTTCTTTCCTGCCTTCATCTGCAGTGTCAGAGGTCAGATCAGCTGCAGAAAAGCACACACAGCACATGAGTTCATGGGTTCATTTACATCTCATGTCTCAGGCATTTGGATCATCTAGATTCAAGTACAGAGAGAATACATTTCAAATCAGAGATCACCGGATCAAAAGTCAGAAATAAGGAATTCAAAGGTCAGAGCCTTAGTAGGCTACCTGTATAATATTCATGTGATCTACTGGTTGAGAATAATAAAAGGTAGCAGATTTTAGACTCAGATAAAACAACGCTCAAACCTTGGTTCTCTAGTTAAATGATCAAATGTGCATAGATGCATACAAAACGTCAACAAAGTAGTGTTTATGTCAGAGCCATATTTTATTTGATGACATTCTATTTTGCAGCCCCTTTATTTTACTCATTTTTGTATTCTATTTTCACTCTTACTATCCCTTTATTTTGCTCTTTTTCCCGTTTACTCCCGCTGTTACTTCTGCCACAGCTTGACTCAATGTCTCCACAGGGATCAGCACAATGTCATGATATCTCTTCTTAAACATAAATACAGGCTATAGGGTAGAGAAGGAGCCAGACAGTGGAGCAGACAGTCAGTCAGGTCCAGACAGATGGATGAAGTGACAGGCGGAGATAAAGATGATGTGGATAAAGAAAGGAAGTGGAGCTATGATCAGCTGACGGTGTTGGTCAAGCTCCAACATGACACCAGCAGATGTGACGGCGTTTTGAATCAGCACGCCACCCTCCCGGTGGGCGTCATGGAAGACAGATAGCCCAGCAGACAGCCCGTCCTGCCCCAGGGCGAGGCTGATTTATAGGGTGGACTTACTGCACGGTCAGGGCGGGGGGGGGGCCTTGTTTCAGCACCACACACTGTGTGCACACTGAACCAGACTCCAGACTCTGCTGCAAGAAATACAACTTTTTAAATCTTGTTTTGTCTTGTTGTTTACTTGCTTCTACTAAACTTAAACATTAGTGTTTCAAGTGGTCAATAGTCGTTTTAGAAAAAGACTAAATCATAATACTGAATTCAAGATGTGCTATTGTTTTTGCAGTGTACAAGGCTTGGACTTTGACCTGATGTTGCCATATTGTTTTCTCCCACTATTCCTCTGATGGTGTACAGGTGTAACCCTGTGTTTGACCACACAGGTCAGAGGGCCAGCTCAGCTATTTCAGCTCTGGAAGAGGTGGAAATTCAGCTGTTTGCCACATCAAGTAAAACAGCTGCTCTGGAGGTTTTGTAGTAAGCTAGTTAGTTAGTAGTATATCCAGCATTACAGTGTGCATTCTATAGACTAGCATAGGTTGAATAAAAGAAGAAGAGAAAGGCAAAGGTCTCCTCTTTATCTGAATGACTAGCCGTGTTTCCATTCACATATTTTTATGGGTTAGGCTATCGCATTAGAAAAGCTGTAGGCTAAACGGCAAAATTCAATAGGTTTTTAGCTAGCTTGAGGTGTTTTTTGTCATTTAATATAAAACTGTTTTATATCTATGTTTTTTGCCTTTGTGGAAAAACAGTTGATGCACTAAATGAAACACCTTTGCCGAATAAATTCTGACGTAGCGAACAATTAACTCACGTGACTGATCAGCTGTTTCCGCTGTCGGTGTCTTCTCAGATATTCCCATAACGCGTGAACGCTTGTCTTCGTCTCCAGACAGCATGAAACATGGCCAACACTAGCTGACATGAAAGAACTATTAAAACTTGCCCAATTTAAACTAATTCCTGAAGACCTCTCTCCATTTTTCTCTCGTAGATGGTTAGATTAGATGGGCAAAAAGAAGACTTGTTGTGTTTCCGGTTCGCTACCTCTACTTCTTCTTCTACTCTGTTTACTGGTAGATTACAGCCATGGTAGCCTGTAGCGCCACCTTCTGACCAAACTACTCTTCAGCAGAGTTTATTGGCTCCAAACCAGTTGATGGAAACGCATCTAATTCGCATTTCTTTTTTTTACGACATTTCAGAAGTTCACTAAAAATTGGCTTGACAATTGAATGTAAACACGGCTAGTGTGTGTGCTTTTTTAACACGTGATTTATATGTGAGATTTACGTCATCAATCGGTTTTTATGACCACAGTGTAACACGCTGACACACAACATACTATCACTTTATAAAGTTGATATGGCCAACATTTTAGCAAACAGACACAGAGCACCATTAGCATTCATTCAGAGATGTGTTTGTGGCCACAAGGCTGACCTGAGTCCAATACTCACACTCCATTTAGCTCTATTTTGGTCTCCACCAACTCCTCGGGGAAATATCTGACTCTTTGGCTGCTAAATGCTCCACTTTGTTCACCAGCTACTTGGTAACTTTTGTCTGTCTCTCATTTAATGCTCACGCTCACATGTTCAAAACCATCATGTCCAAAAAAGTACGTGTTTGGAAATTCACACCCAAGTTTTCATGTAGGATTTTCATTACACTGAAACTGACAGCATGTTGGGAGCCGGCATGTCCCTTTAAAAGAGAAATCTATGGAACTATCAAACAACAGTTAAGAAGAGCTTATATTATTAGACTAACTGATCTTTCATACAATTGAAGTTTGATCTGATTTGTTTTCAGGATACTTCTTTGATAAATAACGTCAGAATTTAAAAATCTAATTAGAGACATCGACATTTATTATTGACATTTATTTAGAGGAATACAGAAAAGACAAATTCATTTTTCCCAAAATTAGCCAATTAAGTAATCCTTCAACAAAGCAGTAGCACATGTTTTGTTGCATTCTGCTACAATTCCACATTAAACAAAGCCTATAGACTGAGGTTCCTCCTCCATGTCTCAGGGCTTATTTTGCTTCTTTTAATTGCCTCAGAAAGAAGCAGGCCAGGTTTATTTCCAGGCTTCTGTCTGGCTTGAACTCACTCTTGTCCCACTCTCCCTCTTTTTCTCTGTCAACCTCCTGCAGCGAGGGGTTTCTCTCTGGCAAGGTCAGGGGCTGTTGTACATCCCCCAGTCTCCTCGCAGATTTCCCATCATCTTCAGTCCGGACCCACTGCTGCTGCTGGGACACACACACACCGTAGGAGGTTGGACATGAATGTCCTTCAGTCTACATCCTCCTCCTCCTCCTCGTCTTTCGTTTCTCATTTCCTGCTCCCTCTAATTTCACATGTTCCGTCAGCTTGCATCATGTTTCTGTCACGCTGCATATCTGCCACCTTCTCTTACATTTCCTCCTTTTCCTCCTTCTACATCTCTTCTTCCATGTCCTCCACCCCATCTTTCTCCACCTTCCTTCCTCACCTCCTCATGTCCTCCCTTGTCAATGTGCAGAAGGCATTAACCCTCGCTTGGGTCGGGCCCTAGGCGGTGGAGAGGATTAAATTACCCAGGAAGGGTAACAGTTGTCTAGGAAGTGTCCAGACTGAAAGCTGGTGCTGGGATATTCATATTAATCTCCCCTACATCTGCCTCCTTCCAGACACACACAGTCAGGGGAGTGTGTGTGTGTGTGTGTGTGTGTGTGTGTGTGTGTGTGTGTGTGTGTGTGTGTGTGTGTGAATGGGAGGATCTGTTCACCCTGTCGTTAATCTCACACACTCCCCTTTGCATTCATTAAGTATTAATGAATGATTAGAATAGTAACTAGAGAACATCTTGCAATGGGATCACACTAGCCGTTACGCCAAATCGGGCCAGGGATGTAAAGTTGGGAGGGGGGGCAATGGCTCCTTCCCCACTTCCTACCCCCTATTTCTGGCGCCCTTGCTAGGACCACACCCCATTTGATCTCAATTACACATCTGTGAAGTTTCATGACTGCATCTTGCACTCACACACACCATTGCATGACTTGCAACCCTATACAGACAGTTTACAGTAGGCCTACAGTTTGACCTATATATATATATATATATATATATATATATATATACTGTATAGATATATATATATTATTGAATTTCCCCTCGGGGATTAATAAAGTGCCTTTCTTCTTCTTCTTATTATTATTCTTCTTCTACTGTATATATATACAGTATATATATATGGTGGGGAACAGGGGATGTTCAGGGGTAGATAAAAAGTCAACAGTAGATGCCACATAGAAGTGGTGTACATCATCTGAAAGCTGGAAACCTGAAGATTAATTTGAGATGCAGTTCATAAACATGTATTAATTAATTAATGTAAAAAAAAAAAATTGTCACATATGCTCACTATATGAAATGGCTACTATGGGGACTAACATTGTCACACATGAATACAATTGGGCTCATTGAATCCACAAGAGTCTCAGCTTTACAGTGATACCCAATTCATGCAAATCCAAGACTGTTTAGGGACCCCAGTATGCAGAAATATTCAAATACACCATTTTGGAATAGGCGAAAATAATACAGTCGAAAATAACACATTTATAGTGCACTCAAAAAACTCACATTTTCCATTGATATCATATAATTCAAACTTAGCCAAATTGTAACTGTTGGCCCAACATACCATACTGTATTTAAACATCTGTGCATCTCATATGAGGCCAATAAGATCTGTCATGGACCTTTAGAGATATAGCTCCAATAGCAATCTCTTTAAACACCATTAAAACACATCACATTTTTTTAGTATTAACTGAAACAGGAAATACACAGGTCATATCACATCCCTTGCTATTTATCCCATCACGTTGCCGTAACATTTGAATGCTCCCTTCATGACTGGGTAATGTGCCAATTGATTAAAATTACAGGGCTCGATAAGGCCATCAGCTCTGCACTTCAATGAATATTTGGAGCTAACTTAGTGGATTGCTGTTGATATCAGTCTTTAACCCCTTAGCTACATGTAGCTCTACAAAATTAACTACTTTTATTGTTGTACATCAGTTCAGCCATGATTCAAGACAGAGACAATATGGATTCCCAGTCAAGGTTGTGTAAATGTGCCTGGTCCTGCTGCCATCTCTGATAGGAGATGTTGATAGATGTGTGTCACTTTGGCTCTCTTGATAACAGATGCTGAGTTATGGGGCAACAAGCAGCACCAGCACGTCATAACACAAGCAAACTGTTTCAGAGAACGAACCGCAATGCACTGCTGTCCTGCTGCCCTTCAGAAGACAATCTGCTCCTGAATGGCGCATATTATTAACACAATGTCTCTCTTTGGCAGTGGTCGTAACTGCATTTGCATCAGCCTTTTGGGAATTAAGAGTCATTTTGAATTACTGCAACAAAAATGTTTCATATTACAAGCAACCGATATTAAGGAGGTCAAAGGTCAAGACTATATTAACCTTCTAATATTCTTGTGACCACAGAATGATAATGTAAGAGCTTACAGCCCCAAACAAGACTAAAGAGGTCATCGTGCTTCAACAGAACTGCACCTGGGATGATCTAACAGCTTGGGAAACCCCCTCTCCTCACTCTCTGAGCATTGGGTGGGCTGTGTCCGATAATTTGGAATTTTGATCTGATGATGGCGCCAGATGAAAAGTTAACTGGTCATCAAAGTTATTATGTTTCATTGTGAGGGGAACATGAGTGACTGTACCAAATTACATCATGCCAGTTGTGAGTTTGGTTTCACTTAAAACAAAAAATGTCAACCTCATGAATGTTCTAGAACAAAAGTCGGGATCATCAAATTCATTAAAGGGCGGGTCCGTCTGCGTTCTTCTCGGTTTTTATTTTTATGGAAGCGCCCACTCAGCCTAAAGTAGTTACGTAGGTTACCAAAATAAGCTAATCAATAAGCTGTTGAATAATGTGAACGCCAGCACTAGCTGAGTCAAGCCCCACGAAATGGGGTTGTTTGTATACTCCTCTGTTCTGCGAGGTAAAATTACTGTATTTCAGAATGGAGTCTGGTGGCTTTGAAGAGAGCGATATAAAGCGGCTGTGGATGGGATCAGCAGAAAAACGTATTTTAGCCACCTAAAAAAAATCAATATCAGTTTAAGTGTACACTATATTTTGAATATTTTCACCGCTTTACCTCGCCATCAGAAAGCCCTTTCTGACGGGTAACTGAAGCTGTTCTATCAAAAGTAATTCTAGCATGCTGACCGCCATAATACACACTGAATGGATGACGTCATCATGCAGAAACCTACATCAGGTCACGTGGGAAAACGTTTTTTAGAAGGGCTTGAAGGGAAAATGGCATTTTGACGCTAAAACATACAAACTTCGATCAAAATTTTAATATTCAGATTTGAATACATAAGGAACATCACTGGGAAGCTACAGAATTATATAAAAATCAAAAAAAAAGAACAAAAATATTGGACCCACCCTTCAAGCTTCATCATTATGGAAACCAGGAGGTTCTGTACAAACTGTCATGGCAACCCAGCCAAAAACTGTTGAGATCTTTCAGTTTGAACCAAAGTGGTGGACCGACGGACCAACATTGCCGTTTCTAGAACCATGGGATTTGTCAGAAAGACCACCCGCCACCAACGACTGATGTATATATCATGCAGCCTATGTATCATGTATGATATATGATTCCCACCTGTGGATGGGCTGTCTAATTCCCCAGTGGTTGGCTGCCTGCAGACTGAACACATTATTATGGTGTTTTATCTACAGTCATGGCAGTCACTCACATCTCAGACACAGATAACAACGAGGGAGAAGGCGGCAGATGTCCTGCCGTATTAAAGCAAGAGGTGTGATAGAGATGCAGACGCGGGAAGGCTGCGCTCGCCGCCATGGGAGAAACCTCCTCTGTTCAACAGTCAATCAGAGCACGCCATATGAGCGTGTCACCTGTGATTATGCTGCCGGTCGGTTATCTCCATGTTGACAACACGCTTCCAGAGAAATGTATGGCTACAGTGCTGTTGGATGTAATAATAATAAATACTTAAATACCATAATACTTACATACCTACCATTTATTTCACTGGTTAGCTGACTAAACACACTTTGGTTTACATGACATAACTCATATCATCTTAGCCCGTTGCTGCCATACGTCAACGTGTATAGCCCCATAATCTAATCTAATCTAATCTAATCTAATCTAATCTAATCTAATCTAATCTAATCTAATATAATCTAATCTAATCAACAGTCACAATCAGTTTTGATTTTGATTTTCCACAGTGCTGGCATTAAACCATTGTAAGGCCTCTCAGGCTCTGATCTTTGTGCCGCTCACTGCTGATCACTAATGTCCCTCCGTGTTTCTCTCCATTCAGCCAAACAGCAGGGCCTCTTGCCAGCTCCCACCTGTTTGTTTTTCTCCCAGCTGACAAGACTAGACCACTCTGGCCCCTCACCTAGCGTGCCCTTTGGTCGGAGAATAACAAAACAACATGAAGCGGAGGTGAAACCTGACCTGTTTTCTGAGATGAATTATGTACGGTGCATTAATTATGGGCAGCACAGAGAGAACGTATTAGTTCTTCGAGGATTCCTCCATTGATCAGTATCTATGTAAGATAAATGCAGCAGCAGTCAAAACAAAAAAAACGATGTAATGTGGAAACAATATATTGTATAATTGATCATCTGGTTATACACAGTGGTGGAATGTAACTAAGTAAATTTACTCAAGTACTGTACTTAAGTACAATTGTGAGGTACTTGTGTTTTACTTGAGTATTTTCATTTTATGCTACTTTATACTTCTACTGCATTACATTTCAGAGGCAAATATTTTACTTTCTAACTGCACTTAATTTTTTTGATAACTTTAATTACTTTGCAGATTCAGATGATTAATGAAAAATAGAATCAACAAATAAAGTATGATGTATTATTATAGGCTAAAATGAGATTTTATTGATCACTTGGTGTAATCCACAAGCTACTCGGCAGCAAATACATTTAAATGCAAATAAGCCCCTCCTTTACCAGCTGCAACACTAAAGTGATGTAATGATGATGATGATCATTTTTATTATTATGAAATGGGCCATTCTGCATGAGTACTTTCATTTTTTTTTGTACTTTCAGTATATTTTGATGCTGATACATTTGTCGATTACCTCTGCAAAATTTTGAATGCAGGACTTTTACTTGTAAGAAAGTATTTCTACACTGTGGTATGACTACTTTTACTAAACTAAATTATCTGAGTACTTCTTCCACCACTGGTTAAACACAGTGACACAACAGGTCATGGATATGAATCCACATAATTTGACTTCCCATGCATTATCTTCCATTTTTCTATTTGCTGTGATTTCTTTTCTCACAAATCAATACCATAGAAACACCTTTAATAAAAGACCAGACCATATAAATAACATTTCTTGAACTCTGCTGCTTCCTAGTGGAGTGATGGGGCATAAACTCCTAAAGTGCAGGATAAAAATGCCAATTCTTACCATTTCTATAAACTTGGTTGATGGTGAGATTTAAAAAATAACTGTCAAAATTTAAGCAGCAGAGGCCGAAATATCTGGACTATTCCGGCATATTTCAGTACATATTGGGGGGTCAAGCTCCAAAAACGCTGGATTCTACACTTCCCATAATGCAAATAATAGCCCCTTTTTGTTGTACCCTCCCGGATGACATTTTCTGGAGAGCTACATATGATATTGTAGTAGTTTAGCAATAATCTACCTTTTAGAATAATATCTGTGGAGTTCCCTGTTAATGGGAGATGTCTTTTCTCTGAAATAAAATTAAAATATGATCCGTTATATTACATTCCAATGGGTATAGCTAATTAGCAACAGAGATATACAAAAGTAAACTAAAATATATATATAAAACAACTTAAAGATCCCTTACTTTATGTCGACAGAAACTAATTCTTCTCGGTGAAGAAGAGATTAACTCAACAAGACAGGCACGATCTCCTCTCACCAGCATGCAAGTTGATTTGAATACATTGAGTGTGAGGCAGAGCTCATTTATCTTCTCCTCTGGCTCTCGCCCACCTCTCTCTGCCAGTCTCTCACACAGTGTTGCAGGCAGCTCACACACACAGCCTCGGTTGCGAGATGCAGATTGATAAGGGGGTTGGGGCAACATAAGTGGGTGTAACTGGTAGGATCCGATTCAATGCCATACACAGCGCTCAGGGCTGCAGCAGTCACGCTCCATTTCTGCTGCAGTTTTAGCCCAGGAACAAGAGATTTCTGCTTCATGTGAAGTAATTATATGTCTGTATTGCATATTCACATAACTGTAGAATAAAAAGGGAGATGTTCCAGAAGCAGCTGCATAATGCAAACCACACTTTTTTACACATTCACATATACAGGTCATAGTTTCCAGGATAACTTTATTCTTTGAAACTACAGTGTTGAGTTAAAAATACTTCTTTTTGACCGACAATAGTAAACACACACACACACACACACACACACACACACACACACACACACACACAGTGACAAGGTTGGGCGGATTCATCACAGTGAGGATATTCAGAGAGGCACGCTTTAAAGTAAGTCAAAGTGAATCTTTTATCGTCTCTATCTAAGGATGACAGCAGCCTTTACTGTTGCCCACATTCAACAAAACAGCCTTTTCTAAAGGCTCCTCAGTCAAAGGACTACAGATGAGGAGCAGCAGTCATTGTCATGCAGAGCCCCACTGTGCAAAACAACTATTTTGTAGCCTATAACATTTGGAGAAACCGTCACGATGATTATGGCAAACAGTGCCTATTGTCATGCGGCAGACTGTGCATGCATAGAGGTAAGAGGACACGGCGTTCCACTAACAGAAACTCAACAGAGCAACCAAACTTCAGCTGACTATACTGTGAAATTCACTATAAAACCAAAATATCTCTATGGCTCTCAAAGCTTCTAATGCCACAGATAGTTTAGATGAGGATAACCAGATGAAGATTCAGAGAAGATTCATGGATCATATAGTAAAGAATGGCAGACTTACCAGCTTTTTATATCTGGTGATATGTGATGCATTTTTAAAGCCCCTGGGAGCCAAACGCATCAATTTGAGAACCATAACTCTCAATATATAACATGACCTTGTACTGGCTAATTGCTATGTAACAGCTATAGGTTTATTGCTGGTGAGTTATAGCTTACATCTAAGCTCATGGTTCATTTATCAGAGTTCATGGCATTACTCTTAAAGGAACAGTGTGTTACATTTAGGGGGATCTATTGGCAGAAATGGAATAAAATATTATGTTTAAGTATGTTTTCTTTCGTGTATAATCACCTGAAGCTAAGAATCGTTGTGTTTTTGTTACCTTAGAATGAGACGTTCATATCTACATACGGAGCAGGTCGTCTTCACGGAGCCGGCTGCCATGTTTCTACAGTAGCCCAGAACGGACAAACATTGGCTCTAGATAGGAACATTCACATTTTCATGATTTTGTGTCGGTCACCGTAGTTCACCTACACACTTGGCACATGGGAGGAGTTTCACTTGGTTGCAATCTGCAACCGCACCGCTAGATGCCGCCAAATCCTACACACTGCACCTTTAAATACCTGATAGCCAGAATACAAAACATTAACATTTTTATGCAAAAAATTTAGAAATAGTTACGCTGATTTGCTTTATTATAGAGAAGTAGATGAGAAGATTGATATCACTCTTTATGTCTGTATGCTTAATATGAAGCTACAGCCAGCAGCCTGCTAGCTTTAACCTTTGGACAGAGCCAGGCTAGCTGTTTCCCCATTTTCACCTTTTATGCTAAACTAAGCTAAGCCAAGATAACCTAAAACTGTGTGATTTTTCCTTCAATTACATTTTATTATTTTGATGGCTTTAGGAAACGTATTATTGGAAAAAGGGCAAGATAACCGGTGCCATTTTGACATAGCTAGCCACCTCTGGTAATTAATAACACTATTAAAATCTTAATTTGAATACACAACACAGCTGAGAGACTGAACTCTGTCAACAAAAAGATGTGTGGAGGTTAAGCAAGATTCTAGGTGCTAATGAGTTAAGCATACCTGGTGGATGTGTAGTACAGTAAGACTTGGAACAAAGTGCAGACATGCTAATCTGTGGCATCCAGGTAAAGGATAAGAGAATAGCTAGCCAGCAACATTACCTAGTTATGTGGCATTTGACATGAGTAGCCACCGATGGTAATAAATAACTAGAGCAATTCAAGGTAAAATCTTACACAGCAGTTTGGATACAGAACAAAAATGTGTAGAGATAAAAGAAACAAAGCCCTGGTGATAAAGTGAGAATTCCTCCAATTATCAACATTTTTGTTTTTATATTAACCCCTGGAGAAAACTGCAGCCATAATAGTCTACGCCAATTGAGGCTACTGGGTACAGCTTCTACTACTGTTGAGGCAAAAGAGCAGGAGAAAATGTAGCTTGCAGAAGCGGGCAGAGTCCTGGGAGCCAAGGAAGGATATGAGAGGTTAGAGGTTATCTTCTGAATACATGTGATGGATACTCAGTAGCCCTGGCCGGACCATTTCACAACTACACTGCAGCAGGCTGGGCTTTAGGGGTCAACGCGTTGTAAATCTAGCTAACAGAGCACGGGTCGTCCTTGCAGGGCTTGAAATCCCCTTCCAGCAACAGAATCATAACAGCCTTGGTCAGGTAGCTGGAGGTGCCTCTCTTTTCCATCGGTGGTGTGTTGTAGAACGCCTCCATGTCGTCCTGGTAGAGACACGGATGAAAAGTGTTTTTTTTTTTTTATTTTTTAAAGTGCTCGTAAAAGTTATTTTAGAATGATGTGCTATTGATGCTATATGATGTGGATTATATCTCACACATTTAATAACGAATTGGACAGTTTCTATTTGGCTTTTAACCCTGTTTAATTAAACTACCCCTTTAGTTAAATTATCAATTAACAGGAGCTCAAAGTTTGCGAGCATATCGATTTAGAAAGGTGATGAGATAAGTTTGTGGCTGACACTCAAGTCACATTCAAATGAGAAATGTAATATCAATTAGAGGGAAGCCGCTCTACCTGTTTCTCTATGCCCTGAAGGCGGCCGCGATCCCTCTGGAAATCCTTAAAGGCTTCCTTCACCAGACTGTCCAGATCCACCGTGGCGTCGAACTCCAGCTCCGGGTTTCTCTCCAGCACTATGGACACCACCATCAGCAACTAGTCACACACAGCGGAGACAGGACGAAGGCTGTCAGAACCTAAGAACATCTCTTTTTTAAAGGTCTAAACCTCACTTAATCGTAATCACAAAGAATCTGAAAATCAATCTTAAACAAAATGGATAGCCAGTAAAGAATGGCTAGATGTGGAGTCGCTTAATATCCTCGCTGCAGTCCTCGATGCCAGAATAAGGAGAGCAAAGTCATGTTGAGCACAAATCTATACACGTTTCATTTTATTTGAGTTAGCTTCAAGTATTTCGATCTGTTCCATCTGTGCACTTTGGTGGTTACCTCCACTATGATCTGTCTGTACTCAGGCAGGACGATGTTCTTCAGCGTGTCCTCCACCAGCAGGGAGAAGTTCATCTCATACATGGTCATGTCAGACAGTGTCGGTTGCTGCAGAGAGAAAGTAACGCGTCAGCTACCGGATGCTGTAATTGATGATCATTGTGTATATCCTGTGAGTGTTTGTGAGCAGTATAACATTACCACAGGGCTTTTATAATTATTCCGTTTAATTATTTTGTCCTGATTAAAGTGTCACACTGAATCATCTGAGCACAAAAGAGGCAGAGAGGGATGTGGGGTCTCCCTCCCTCCTGTGCACTAATAACCTGCGTATCTACAGTAGCTGATAAAACAAGTCAATGTTTGTGCTGTTAGCTGAAGAATTTCTCTTTCCAAACGATGAAAAAGTAAGTGGAATTGGCTCTGGTCCCCAAGTATTTCGCGAATCACCCTTGCAAACACATTAACAAGAAAAGTGATTTGAGGCAACAGAATACCGGTGATGTTTGTCATTTTTTTTTAGTGCAATCTGTCTTTCAAACGTGACAATGAAGAGAGCAATTTGAAATGAATTTCTGTATCTTGCACGGTTGTGACGCTATCACGGTGACAAAATCTGTCCACAGCCTGACAGACAGAACTATGAACACTTGGCGAAGTACTCAAAATCACTTCTGTGGTAGTTCTCGCTACAGTAGGCGTGTCCAGGACCACATTTTGCCATGATGACTCACAAGGTGATAACAACACCAGCAACGCTGTCGCAGCTGGTAAAAACTACAGAGCATGTGAGTTTCCTACTGCGACATGTCAAGATGTTTTCTGTGAAAAAGGCCTATTAGACAAGCGGAACACCATTAATGACATCTACACACATTAACAGACATTATTGACTGTTGAGTTTCATAATATATAACAACTAAGAATTAGCTGTATTTTTTTAAAGGACCAGTGTGTAACAATTGGGGGGATCTATTGGTAGAAATGGAATATTATATTCATAAGTATGCTTTCTTTAGTGTATAATCACCTGAAAAGAAGAATCATTGTGTTTTCGTTATCTTAGAATGAGCCGTTTATATCTACATACGGAGTGGGTTCCCTCTCCACGGAGTCCGCCATGTTGCTCCGCCATGTTTCTACAGTAGCCCAGAACGGACAAACCAAACTCTGGTAACTATTCCTGCTTGGGCCGGAGTCGATAACGTTACTCACTCTCGTCGCCGCCGCGCTCTCTCTCTTGCTTCACCACTCACTTCCCACGTACACACACATTCTACACACTGGCTCTGCTCTTTAAGGAAAGTTAAAAATGCTAAATTCCCCTGCCAACTGGCATCGTTTTTATGGACGGCCCAAGAGGGCTCTGCAGCGGTTCATTTAAAATTGTTTGATAACCCTTGGTACCCATCTATCGAGCATCAGTGATATCAGTGCGGTGAGGTGCCTGCGCAGAGCCCAAAGGATATTAAAAGACATTACCCACCCCATCAACACCCTGCTGCCGTCTGGCAAGTGTTGCAGAAGTATCTGCTGTTGTACCACCAGAATACAGATCAGCTTCTTTCCTCAGGCTGTAAGACTCTTAAACTCATCCTCCAAAACTCCACTATATAAAATAGTTTTTTGTTTTTCTTATGTTGCATAAAAGGGACTACAACTGCATTTTGTTGCACAACCCTGTGATGTACAATGACAATAAATTAACCTTGAACCTACAACTCATAGCTGTTTGTACAGCAGCACACAATACACAGTGTCCCCTTTAACCAACATTGGTCAGAGTGTATCCTGCAGCGGTGTCAGGGGAGGCAGGTACCTGTGGCAGGTGAGTCCCAGCCACCATAAAACCGTTGGGGGTCCTCTCAAGGATCTGCCACACACGATCATAAAAGCCCAGAGGGGTCCTGTTCAGAGAGCCATCGATCTGACGCCTGTTCAGCCAGGACCTGAGGCCAAAACAAGGGTGAAACTGTTGAACCGAGATTTAGAGACGGGGGGAAATATGATGTTCAAAGCCGTCGTTCTAGAGGAAATTGTTTATGTGTATTAGATTAGATGAGATAAGATAAAAATGTAATAATTCCCACGGGGAAATTGGGTTGCGGCAGCAGGAGATAATACGATATGGATGTAGACAAGATGAAATAATTAAACCTAAAAAGATTATACAACAAGTGAATGCATTAAGATAACAGCGCTGCGTCTTCAAGGCAGATTTGCGAGTAGAAAGGGATGAGAAAGCTCGAGTGTGTCCTTGAAGAGTACCTGCAGGTGTGTTGTGGCTGCAGGACGTCCAGCAGGAGCTGCTTGATGTTGCTGGGGGAGAGCTGGTAGATGTCCTGGGGCGGCATGTCTCCTGCCACGATCTTCAGCTCGTGTTTCATGGCCTGGACGATCCATCTGGAAATACACAGGACACACACACATGATGGTTGCATCCTAAATTCCATACTAACATGCTATTTAGTAAAAACAGCTAAAACAGTATGCAACGCTGGACACTACGGCAACAAATATCCCACAATGCAATGCAGTAGTAACGACAACGTTCATAACAGATGTTGACGGACAGCTCTGTAACGTCAATAACGCTTCAATTTAAGTGTAAGTATAAGATTCCACGTTGCTTAATGTGTAATATAGTTTTTAGATTAGTTCAGACTTTATGATTCTCACAAATCGTCATTTTGGTCATATGAGGTTGGCACGGGTTACCATGGTTACACGTCTCCAACCGGCAAGGAGGCTCTCAGGAGGTAACGACCGAAATTGCTTCTCAGTGCGTCCAAAAAGATACAAACTGTACTATTGTTTATTTACACGAAAGTATGTTGAACGATAGTACACAGGTATATTGGGTATGTAGTGCATAGTAGCCACCACAGAAATGATACTATACAGCATATACGGGGGTGGTCATTTTGTTTGAATGAGGTTGAACGTGTTCAAAATATTGTCCTTTCTTCAGTATCGCTCCGGTGTCAAATTTCTTATAAATGTAAGACCTTTTGCACCTAACCTCACAACACTTCCTCCAACACAGTTTCGATTTTCCTCACAGTATTTCTTTCAGACCAAATATATCTGGAGAAATGTGTTCAAACTCAGGACCATTTATCCATTTAGTGCAGAGCACACCTATAAATTGAGTCTCTTCCAAGAGAACTGCAGTGTGGTTCATTTGGAGCAAAACAACTTCAGAAAAACAACCTGAAATGTATGATATTTGAAAGCTAGGTGTCCCTGATGTTTTGAACATAATATGTGAAAATAAACTGAGGGGGAAACTGCAGCCTCAGCTGATGCTAATATTCATTGAAAGTTTTATGTTTGGTTGAGTGGTCTGAATACCAGAGTTGGAAAATTAAAGCAAAGAGTACATACTGCATGACTCCAACCGGTGTTAAATTCGATAACAAAAACTATGACGAAATATGGTCGGCACCGACCTCATTAAACACTAACGGTGACGATATCAAACATGCAATATCATTGACGAAACTAAAATGTAGTTTAAAAACATAAAAACTTGACCAAAATCTCTCTTTATTTTTGTCACCTTCCACCTTCTCCAGTTGGTTCTTGAACTAACTGCAAAGCTGCATTCTTAATCATTCAACCTGTGTTTTTCATCAGACAATGATAAGATAGAACTTGTATGTGAAATTACTTTGATTAAAATGACAGAAATGTTCAACATAATCTGATGACTAAACAGGACAAAGATTAAATAAAAAAAATAGCTGACAAAATTAAGAGTGAAAACATTTTGACTAAAATCAAATGACTTTTTGGTGACTAAAACTGGATTAAAACGTTTTGAGTTGTTGTCGACTAAAACTACACTAAAACTATGAAGGATAAAACTGACTAAAATGTGACTGAAACTAATAGCTGCCAAAATTCACACTGACTCCAACCACCGTGAACCTGAGTTTGTCCTACCCGACTCTGATCTTGAGCATGCCGCTGAACAGCTCGGGGTTGTTGGAGATAATCCATCCGATGTGGATGACCAGCTCCTGCTGCAGAACGGCCTCCCGCTCCCCACCTTGAGGGGAGCACTTGCTGTAGATGATGCCCTGGATCACCCCTGGCGACAGTGGGTTGGAGATCACCTCCTCCTCTTGCCCGAACAGGCCGAGGGTCACCTAGCAACCACAGGCATTAACACACACGCACAAACACGCAGGGGAAAAGAGCGCACACCGAACCCACATTAGAAAGTTCTCTGCAGTGCAGAAGAATTGTTGTGTGTAATATATCTAATCTTTTGTGAGTATGTGTGCCTACGCAGGTGCATGTGTGTGAAAGTGTGTTCATGGCCAGATTCACAGAGTGCAATTCCTCCAAGTATCTTTGTTCCATCGCTCTGAAATTGGCCTCCTCTCCCAGAGTCACATAAAAGTGAGTGGGGAAAAAAAAATTACAGATCTCAAGATTACTCTTTTGTATTTTGTTTCTTCTGAAAGCCATCTCGTGAAAATTACACCTAACCAATCTTCCTGATGGGAGGACACACTTCTATCTTGGCTTTCAGCTCATGAAACACAGCACTTTGAGGATGTAGCATTCATCTTTACATCGAAACTGATTCTGAGCAAAAGAACAGCCTGGAGCGGGAAATGAAGTCTGGAAATGTCCATAGTTGAAGGGAAATATAAACAAAACCAGAGTCAGCGTTGACCTAATAGGGTGGTGCCCGTTACTTCTTCCAACTGAGCTGTTATTGTAAGCAGAGGAACACAGCCGTCTCAAATCTTAAATCAGCCTTTTCCAATCATGTTGAGAGGAGCGATCCCTCCGGTGAGCAATCTATATGCAGATTCACACCTTGAGCTACTTCAGCATAATGAAATGCCCAAAACTGTTGAGAAGAAGGGTAAAGAACGAGGCGAGATAACTAACACTCTGGAGAGGAGGCTAATCTCTGAGTAACACTTGACAGGAAATGATGCACCGAAGCTCATCCAGCACCAGGGAGCGGCACCGGGCAAATTCCCGGGTCACAACACATCAATCGGCACAAGGAGTGTGTCTAGACACGGTGCATATTAGGATTCTACGCCGGTCACAGTTACAACTACAGCTTAGATGCACACACAATGGAGGCGAGCTGTGATGGGGAATGTGAGCATGCAGGTAGGAATAAGTAACTCCCACAGGATGACAGCATGAGAAGCTTATAATCATTGATTACCAATTTCATTTCTTTTAATCAGTGAACATTAAAATCATTGTCCCGACATGCCATTTTTCCCAACATAAGCCCAAATCATTGTACAGAAGGGATAGTTAAACGTCTCAGGTCTGTGTGTCCACTTACCTGCTTGCCATGCACTAAAACACTAGTAATACTGGGGGCAAGGCTGTCCACTATCTTAGTTATGAGACTGGCAGCAAGACGGACAACAGACCTAGTGGGCGAAAAGACACAAGGACATTCTTGACATCATGACAGGTAAATGCTAGGGCTTTAGCAAACTACAGCTATTTTGTTCATTTTTACGACATGGCTAAGGATCCGATTCTCATCTTTACTGCTGCAGCTTCAATAGAGTACATACTGTATAAACACTGTATGTGAAGTAATAATCAAATTAAATGAATTGCCTTATAAAATATGGAATATGTTGAGCATATATACTGAGTACATTACTCAAACATTTGATTAGGCATTATAAGAAGTATATATATATTAGGGCTGCCAAAGTTAACGCGATAATAACGCACACATTTGTTTTAATGGCACTAATTTCTTTAACGCATTAACGCAACTTGCTATTTTTAGGTTGTAGCGGGCCCTAAGGAAGCCATTGGTACCAACCATGTCATACTAGCTTGTCGAGAAGGAGGCTAAATAATGCTCCAAACTTACGCTACATTTTAGCGAGGAAAAACTGGCATGGCCGTTTTCAAAGGGGTCCCTTGACCTCTGACCTCAGTTTGAGTTTGAGGCTTGAGTTTGTTATGATTTGAGCATATTTTTTATGCTAAATGCAGTACCTGTGAGGCTTTCTGGACAATATTTGTCATTGTTTTGTGTTGTTAATTGATTTCCAATAATAAATATAGATATACATTTGCATAAAGCAGCATATTTGTCCTCTCCCATGTTGATAAGAGTGTTAAATACTTGACAAATCTCCCTTTAAGGTACATTTTGAACAGATAAAAAATGGGTGATTAATTTGCGATTAATCGCGATTAACTATGGACAATCATGCGATTAATCGTGATTAAATACGTTAATAGATTGACAGCCCTAATATATATATTTCACCAACAAGATAAAAAGGCAAGAACTTGTCCCCAGGCGTCATTGCCAGACTGTTGCTTCATTTTCTTATTAGAGCAGTTCAATGCTCCCAAATTTAAAATCCAAATCCAATTATCATCCAAACATCAGACTGAAAATGAAAAAAACACAAATAATTTCTTTTTAGAATCAAAGGCGGCAACAATTTGTAAATCAAACCTTACTGAGGATTTCTACCGGGTAAGAAATAACAAATGCGTTAATCCCAGTCCTAATTAATGAATATGATTTAGTTATTTAATGCCCAAATAAAAGGTTGGCTTCCCATAAAAAAAATATTTTAATGTTCACTAATTTCTCAGTTCATTATTCGCTAAAGCCTTCAAACTGCCTCCACTTGCCTGCAGGGATCCTATGAGGAAAAAAAGCAGCACATGAACACTCATAACACTCGTCACACGGTAGCCCACAGCCAGGGTTGCTATAGACACACACATGGAGTCGAAGCCATCCTCACAGAAGCAGTGAACAAATTAAATCATCTCATTAATGGGGTCATGAATACAATCAGCTGAAACGCAACCTCCTCTTATTTGTTTGGTGTGTGCGCGTGTGTGTGTGGAGTTATTCAGTGCTTAAACCTGCGGAACTACGATGCCACATCTTGAGCACGATGAATAAAAAATGCAACAAAGCCTTAATGTTTAGAAGGCATGATGTGGTGTCAATCCACTGATGCTTTGTTGGGGAACCTATTTCAAGCTTCACTTCCTGGCCATGTTAGGTAAATGAGAAAGTAAATTGAACTGAGTATTGATGCTATTTCCCAGCAAGTTGGAAACCAGCCTCCAGGCTTTTTTTTTTACACTTTGGCATAATCAATTTCCTCTATGCTAAAATCCTTTTCATTAATAAAACAGCCTATAATAAAAGTTGTCATGTCAGTGCGGTTGAATGCACTTATTGGAAGTCGCTTTGGATAAAAGAGTCAGCGAAATAAATGCGATGTAATGTAACCTGGCACAATATCAAATTAAACCATGAACACTGAAGAGGAGCTCACATGAGAAGTTGTGACAACCATGTATAATATTTGGTCAATTCTTGGTGAGTGAGGCCAGCAGTATACCACAAACAAAATGAAATCTTAGCAGGTTTGTGATCAAAGATCAACTAGAATTACCGCCTCGTGGTTGTATGCCTCTGCCAACCAGACAAGTTGCAGTTTACATCCACGTCTGTCCAAAATGTCATCACTTCATCACTTTATCCTTTTAGACATGTTGAGGTCACAGTGACCTTTGCCCTTTGATCACCAAATTCTAATCCAAGTGGATGTTTGTGCCAAATTTGAAGAAAGGCATTCCCGATATATTGCGTCCACGAAAATGGACCGGACGGACAGACGGGTAACCCGAAAACATAATACCTCCGGCCACGGCTGTCACCAGCGCGGCGGCATAAAAAGAGAAAGAATTTTGTTTGACTGGAACGGCGGGTAAGGGCGTTTAACATTGTTTGCTACTCTCCAAAAAATGGAGTCCACTATTTTTCTGGCTGGGTCTTTGAATCACGGATTCACGCATCATATCCTGTCTTTGAGAAACCTGAATATTGGTATACCAATGAATAAACTGGAATACCTAATCTAAGCTCCACATTACTGTGTGCTGTTTGTGCAGACATACGTGTAGTAACACTGTTGTAGGAGGAACATTTTTACCAGTTAGCCAGAACTGTTTTATGATAATGAACTAGAATTTCCGCCTCACGGTTGTATGCCTCCGCCAACCAGTCAAGTTGCAGTTTACATCCATGTCTGTCCAAAATGACCTCAGTTCATCATTTTATCCTGTTAGACATTTGCCTGAAATTGTCATAATTAGCAAATTAATTCTTGAGTTATGGCCAAAAACGTGTTTTGAGAGGTCACAGTGACCTTTGGCCTTTGATCACCAAATTCTAATCAGTTCATCCTTGAGTCCAAGTGGACGTTTGTGCCAAATTTGAAGAAATTCCCTCCAGGTGCATCCTTAGACATCACGTTGACAAGAAAGGGACAGACGTGAGGTCACAGTGAACTCGACCAGCCACGGCTGTCTCCGGCACGGAGGCATAAAAACACAATTATGATCTACATGTTAGTAGAGCTGACGATGTGAAGGACAGTCAACTGTGATTCCATTTACCTCCATAGATGCACTCGCTCTAATAGGACTTTGTTATGATGAATGTGCGAATGGCGATCAAGCCAGATAGGAGCCAGATATCAAGATATCAAGCTCCTCCATCTAGCATTGATGCCCTTGATGAAACAGGCATTTACAGCGCCATATCTAAGAGCCAAATTCTATTTCATTTGGAGTATACAGCCAGCCTCGTTGCAGTGGGACATAAGAGCTTCTGTGATGGTTAATGGAGAGACAGCAAACACTGACGACAAGCTCCCGTGACTCTGCTAGCTCGGCCAAACTCATGACTGTGTGAGTGCTAGCCACCTATGCTTATGCTAAACTTGGTGGTTTAGCCAGGATTCTCGCAAGATGCTAAGATACTAGCCTGCTACTGCATTACACCACTTGTTAGCAGGGTGACCACAGTGAACTAAATATCACTGTGAGAAGTTAGATTTCACTTTTTAAGACCTATTTGATGGCAAAACTTGGGACTGGCATTAGTTTTACACAAATTAAACAAACCCGAATAATGCAGTGCAGTCAGTACTGACTGTCTTTGAAGGCTTTCATATATTTTCTAAAATGTATCTGACACATTTACGGATTATTTTTATTATTTTATTTAGCCCTTCCAGGAAATTACCCACTCACCTTTTGTCTTTATTTCAATTTACTAATTAAAATAAGGTAATGAAAGAGTAGAAACAAAAGACTTTTTGAAATATTTCAGTCAAAAATCCAAATCTTAAAAAGCCCTGTTGGTTGGTTGGTTGGTTGGTTGGTTGGTTGGTTGGTTGGTTATGAGGAATCACAAAGTAGGACTGGCTGACCCTCACACAGCTCTCAAGCTAGCCAGCTAACTGGGAGTAAACATGCAGAGTCTTCAGTCGATCTCTGCCTGAACATTACCTGTTTCCCATGCACCAGTATTGTGGTGATGTGAGGAGCTATAGAGCTGGCGTACTTCTTGATAATGGCAGCAGCGTGGCGCACTGCCAGCCTACGCTTCGACCAGATTAAAGTGGCGACATGAGACGAGTGAGGACGACAACGGGGGCACAACAGGTATGGAGACAAGACATTTGGTTAACGGGAACCCAACAACAAAAAACACGGGGCAAAACAATATTCCAACATAAATCCCTTCCATCATTGGTCCTGAATGTATCTTTAGAGTTTATGTCTTTAGATCTGGACACATTTGGTAACCCTCTTTATAATTGTGGGCCATGATGACTGGATTAATGGCAATGTAAGCTCAACAAATGAAAATAAAAGACTGCAGTGTATGCACTGCAAGTATTTGTGTATGTGTGTGAGAATATCAGACCAAAGCTTCCTGCTTCCAGCTCTTCTGTAGATTCTCTCCAGTTCATCCATCAGGTTCTCTGCAAAAACAAATATGTTTGTGTTAAGACATTAAAAACACATAATGAAGACATATACAGTCATGTCCAAATTTATCCTCCATCCTCTGCAAATTAGAACTGCCGTTACTACACATTCAACAGCATCGTAAAGACCTGTACTCGATTACAGGACTTATGAATGCACCAAAAAGGGGTTTTACAGAAATAAAATGGGAAGAAGTGATGTTAGCAAAGCTGCTAACTAGTAACACTTCTGACATGATCACATTTCTTTTTGCAATTAAATTGCAGGTCCATCTGCATTTTTTTCCCTGTTTGTTCAAATGGAAACACCCACTCAGCCATTGAAGGTTACCAAAGTAAGCTAATCAATAATGTTAGGAATAATGTGAACGCTAGCACTAGCTGAGTCAAAGTTAGCTAATTGAAAGGGTTAGTTCGGATTTTCTGAAGTGGGGTTGTATGTATACTCCCGTGTTCTGCAAGGTAAAATTACTGTTTTTGTCAATGTAGTCTGGTGGCTTTGAAGAGAGCGATATAACGGCTGCAGTTCCCCATCGGAAAGGGCTGTCTGATGGTGAGGTGAAGCAGCTGTGGATGGGAGCAGCAGAAAAACTTATCTTAGTCACCTAAAAAAAATCAATATCAGTTTAAGTGTACGCTATATTTAGAATACTTTCACCGCTTTACCCTGCCATCAGACAGCCCTTTCCGATGGGGAACCGAAGCAGTTATATCGCTGTCTTCAAAGCCACCAAACTACATTCACAAAAACAGTAATTTTACCTCACAGAACACGGGTGTTGCTGGTCTACAGCTGCATCGAACAGTTAGTTTGTTTGTATTATTGTGTGACTTTCGGATCCAAACTAATTTGGCGTCCACAGTTCATGCAGAAACCTACCTCAGGTCATGGGCTTGGGAAAATAAAATTTTGAAGCTAAAACATACTTTGAGCAAAATTTGAATGTTTGGATTTCAATACATAAAGATATATAAACCTAAAAAAAACCCAAATGGACCTGCCCTTTAATGAGGAAACACTGAATAGCTGCTGTCCTGTTTCAGTGCAACTTGTGACTAGTTCTTTAAGTTGCTCACCAACTCACAGTGTGTGTTTAGCTTACCATCTTTGTCAAGGAAGTCTTGTCCTTCTCTCCTAAGAAGGACGCATGCAAGCTGAGCCTGACTGGCCAAGCAGTCGCAGTCCTGGGCAATAAACACAGACAAATGGGCAGATGAGCCGGGTTACACACACAAACACAATAGACTTAAACAAGCACAAATACATTTATTGCACACAGCTGCAATATAATCTGCTCACAGTAAGCACTAACAAGCCGTATTGGAACTATTATTGTTAGACCAAATTGTTTTTCTGCAATCCTGCAATTGTGGTAATAATGGATAAGTTTTAAAAGTATTGCCTCATTTAAATTTGATAGCAGCCTTAATGTGCCTAAAATATGGAAAATAAAGCATCTTTAAGCATGTCAGAGGATGATTGGGGTAAATTATTTATTGTTTGTAAAATAAAGTGGTTATTATGTTTCACTACGGCCACTAACATGCTTAATTAAGGAAAAAAAACAGACTTAAATGACAAGAAACTTCAGGGTGTTCATTACAAAAAGAAGTCACACAACAAAGTCTTTTCAGACTTTTAATCTGACTTCTATCCTGAATTCCTCATAGAGCCAACAAATCACAATTGCTGAAGGCGTGGGTTGAGGTTTGGATTTTTCAAACACGGGTGAAAAATTCTAAACTGCCAGATGTGTTTGTTACACAGAACCATCTGAGAAGCCGTCATTGTAAACTGTTTGGAAAAGGGCAGGCTCTTTCAAAAAAATAATTGCCAGGTGATTGGATGAACCATCTGTCAATCAAACTCTTGCTGCAGCCAGTCGGGAGAAGAGCGAAAACATCTTTTTCATCGAGAAAAGCCTTCAGTGCTCTTCTTTACTCTTCTTTCAGTGAAGAAATACTCTCCAGGTCTGATCTAACTGATGCTATTGCAGCGTCTATGCTAACCTCGTCAGGAGCCGCCATTGTTATTCAGAACGAACAGTTGCCTCTCCGTGTCATCTCACACACACCTAAGCCACGCCCATAGCTGCCAGTAACTCCTAACAGGACGCTGCTTGGTCTGTGCTCTGGCTGGCCGGACACAAATGTATTACTTGAAGCCTGGCAAGATGGATTTTCGTGTGATATGTGATCCTGCAATTCTCGCGTGATCTTGTGACATCGCGAGAATCCAGAGGAAAAATCCAGGTACAGAGTCAGATTGACGAGCTGTTAATTGTGAGCAGATTTTGACGGATGGTACCCAAAACCTGGACTTGAGGAAAAATGTTTGAACATATTTATAAGATGTTATCATGGAGCAGGAACCAGGTGGCCAAGTGAGCCTTGGCAAGAGTGGGGTATGTCAATGAGTCAACAGGGGGGGAACAATGAGAGCACTGAGTTTATCTTTCACACAAATAATGAGGCAAACCTTTCACGATTTTCTGAGGAGGCGGGTGGACTAGTTGGAAGTGGATTTGAGAGTTGTTTACCCCTACTGAAAAAAAACCCAGGGTTGTATTCATTAATTCGAATATGTCTGAAGTAATATGAAGGTATAGATGTTTTCGTTCTACTGGTAGGACATGGCTGCATGTTTGACTGGAAGCATTTGTCTCCCCAGTTTAGATTGGCTGTGGTCCTTACCACAGCTAGCTGCCACTGTTTACCTGGGGATGGCTGCAGACAGTCAAGTGTCTCCTCTAATAAGCATTGAGTTGCCAGACGCTTGTTTTCACCTGCCACTCTGACTGCATGATTCATCACCAGCTTCCCCATGCAAACACTGCAAACTATATATTTATTGTAATGTATTATAAGTACACTGCCAAGGCTGGGGAACACTGCTCAACATTTACACAAAAGTTTTTCTTACTGCTTCTGCCTGGCTTAGTTAAGGAAGTGGAAATTTCTATTTATTGAATTTTTCGGTGATTAGATGGCGAGCACTTCTGTTCTGGAAACTGCTCAGAAACCCCCTTATTGTCAATCTACCTAGGAAAGCCATCCATCCTCTCAATGCCCTAGGTCTCTAGTTTGTGGCTGTACAATTTCATGAGGCTGTGATTATCCTAGAGGTCACCACAGGTCATTTTATACAGTGAGCGACATGTGTGAATTGTTCAAACACGTGAGCCGAGAGGCTTGCCGGCGCTCGCCGATGCCTCACAGACACATTCCAGATATCTAGCATCCGAAAATATCTGGATCTGTCGGGGACTCCGGCCACGAGCTACAGCCACTGAGAGCACGAGACACTGGTTGAGGGGAAATCTGGGGGAGGAGGGGTCGTCTGTAACAACAGGAACTTACTGTATGTGCTACATTTGCAACACGGAGTAAAGTTGTTGTTTCACCTTGAGGAATAAATAGTAAAAAAAGAATGTGGAAACTGGTGGAAACAGGCTATTTTGTAAACACGTGCCAACACCAACATCAGCAATGTGTCTTGTGTATGGTATCACGTCATTTACCATGTATTTCTCGTATGTGCTTTCGTGACAAAACGTAGTTTGAAGACCTCATTGGGGATTCCTCCCGGTGAAAGATCTTGTAGTGTGTGACCCCCTGTCTCCGGTCAGTCATGTAGTGTGAAAACCACAACGACTTCAAGACTCCCGATTATAAGCAGCAAGTTGTGTAGTGTGAACAGTACTGCGATGTGACCACTTTGAAAGTCGTGTAATGTGAACTTGGCTTTAAAGACAGTAATGTCGGCCGGGTCTCAGAGGTTTATTTAATGGCATGTGCATGGTATTTGTGGGCCCTTTCCGCCCTGAAGCCGATCAACTCACGTGGAACTTCTTGACGATCTCATGGGTGGGCTTCTGCAGCCACTCCTCCACATTGATCTCTGGCTGCTGCTCCAGGTCTGAGAGGTTGGGTGTGCTCATCTGTCTCTTCACCTTGGAGTGCTTCGGCAGCTCCAGCTCCTCGAAACTCTTAAACTCTGGGATCCTACGCACACAAACACACACTATTTGTATGCAGACAGTTGATCCATATGCAGTTGTTGTAAAGATGTTTATATCATTTGAAACATTTCACAGCTGAAGCAACAAACAAAACGCTGTTGGCATCACTGATTTATTGATCCTGATCATTTAAAATCAAGTTTATATGTCAGTTATACTGCAGTTTTACTACAAAATATAGATCTGGCACACAAATGAGTTGTTCTATACTTCATGGAAAACCTTAATGAGCTTTTTGAAATATCCCGCCAGCAAACAAACTGACCTCTGACCTTATCAAGCACAAAGACTAGAGGAAGCTCTTACTCTGCCTCGTTGACACGCAGGAAGTCCAGCTGCTCCACCACTGCTCCTGATATCAGGGTCTAAAAGGTTAATGAGGAAAAAAAGAACACATTTAATGCTAACTATATACAAAAGATTGCACAGTAATATTGGAGGGAAATGTAGGAGGGAATCATACTCTAAACTAAAAGCATCCAGGAGCACAAACATCCAGGAGGTGAGAAAACACTGCTGTATAAATCCCAGAGAGCAGGTTTGTCGGGGGAGTCGGCATACAAAACAACTGTTTGAACAATGCACTTCATAACAAAGAACACTCGGAGTAGTAAGGTGTGAACTCAGTTCACCGTTTCAAATTGTACAAATGTGTATGGGAGCGGTAACAAGTGAGAGTCTAACGCGGTTAAAAGTAAAAGTTTGAGTGTTTTAAAAGTGCAGCAGTGTGGGAGCAAAGAGCGCAGTTCAATACGACCTGCTCCTGTGGTCTAAATGTGATATTAGCCATTCCAACTGAAGTCAACTCCAAAACAAAAATAAGAGGCGTAGGAGAGGAGCAATCCTGCTCCCCATAACAATGAGGTGATGAAGAGGAGAAGTGTTTCAAAGCTGTTAGAGTTAGCTGTGAAGTGAATAGCAAATAGGCGAAGGGAAGGAAGAACTTTAGAGAGAATAAAAGGATCATATGAGGAGAAAGTCTCTGCTGAACTCTGCAGACACAGTGGGAGAGAAGTTAGGGCTGCTGGAAAACCTGTTGTAAGTTACTAATTTGAATATAATATATTCTAGTTCTACCATGGCCTTATTTTTTTGCTTGATTGTGTTCAAAATCCTGCAACTAAAACCAATACAGTCTGCCATGAAAGCTAATACTGATCTGCAGTGAACTGTTTGTGGCTGATTGTAAATGCATGAATGCTGCTGCTCGAGTGAGTTAAATGTCTTCAGATATGACATGAAGAAGGCATTCAGCTAAATAAAGGAGGTGTGAGCAATGCTACAATGAATCAAATGGACTAAATATGATTGTTCTCTCAATAAATATGTGCAAGTTTGTTTAAACCTGCAATAACTGATTTTTGGCCACTTTACATAAGAAATTGACACATAATCAGCTTTTTAGTGGATATGAGGAACTCATTAGCAAACATTTGCTCATTTGCTCATCTAGCAGATATAGAGAAACATTAGCATTAATTTAGAGTCGTGTTTGTGTCCACCTGATGGATAAAAGTCTAATAATCACTCTCCGTTTAGCTCTGTTTTTGGTCTCCACCAACTCCTGAGTGAAATATCTGGCTCTTTAGCTGCTAAATGCTCCACTATGTTCTCCAGCTAGTCGATACCTTTGTCCGTCTGCTTTTTTGTGTTGAGCAGGGAGCAACCTCCGGGTCTGAAAAATGAAGTCAATGCTGAAGTGCCTTAAACTTGCATTCTTTCTAATAGCCAGCAGGGGGCGACTCCTCTGGTTGCAAAAAGAACTCTGATTGTATAGAAGTCTGTGAGAAAATGAGCCTACTTCTCACTTGATATAATACCTCAGTAAACATCGTAAACATGAGTTTATGGTCTCAATTGCTAGTTTCAAGTCTTCTTCAATACAGCATGATGTTCATTTATTAAATTATGGTCCCATTTAGAGTCAAATAGACCATAAAGCATGGTATGATTTAGGGCGTGGCTACCTTGTGATTGACAGGTCGCTACCACAGTGTTGTCCGGTCTGGACAACACTGGACAACACTTTTGTGTCTGTGTTTTCGTCTTATGACTTTAACCCTTTCACAGTGTGTTTTCAATTTGGTCACCTAAAAAAGTCTTATTCAGTTTCGTGCTCCACCCTCTCGTGTCACTTCTGGTCGCAAAAAACAAGATGCCGATGGCCAAAAACCAAGATGTCGACGGCCAAAATGCCAAACTCAAGGCTTCAAAACGGCAGTCCACAATCCAATGGGTGACGTCACGTGACGCCACTGCTTATATACAGTCTATGGTGCTGAGCGGGTAGCGTACAGTGGGCTTTTAGAGCTTTTTGTTGAAAACAACTGCCCGTTCCTGCTGGATATGAGGTGGATGAGACGGTGAGACCGAGCCAAACCGTAAAGTTACGGGCAGTAAAACCAAAACAGAGAGCTAAAAAATGCTCAAATGCTCCGTAGAGCTGGGGGGAACTGCAGAGTCGGGTGATACTTCTCTGTGATTTTGACACTATGAACACCTTTTACACATCATTGTGAAAATCAAAATATTGATTATAGCAGCTTTAAAGAAAGTTGGGTGTTGTGTTTTCATTGCCCTTCCACTGATTTGGAGAGCCATGGTCCTAATGAAGCTAAATGAAGAGAACAGCTGAAAGGTCATGGTCGCAATATCTAGCAAATAAGAGCCATTATAATGTTTTATTTTTTAGATGTGATTCATCATTCATTTACAGTCACCCTCGACTCCCACCTTGCACCCTGGAACCTGCCTGACCCTTTCTCAGTAATATTGCTGAACTAAGTAGGCTGGTTTCATAGCGTCTGTGATGTAATCTATGAATTCACCATTTAATTTGTTGTTGTCCCATAAAGTCATTCCAATGTATCATTTGCAAGCCACCCCAATAGTTTCCATCTCCCTCTCCTTCTCCTTCGCCCAGGCTCAATTCAGTTCCACCTTTCCCACCCTCCCAAATTGAATCAGACAGACCAAGGTCAAAACACAGATAAACACGGCTACTGCTATTGAAATAAGGAGTGAATCAGATTAAGGGCTGGGAAACTTTTAGCTTCTTTTCCCAGAAGAAAGAGATGAAGATTTATTGAAACATATCTGTAATATTAAGCCATTGCTTATTTCAGAGACGGCTGTAATATCCGTTGTGACTGAGCCAACAGGAGAGAGCTGGTGGCATGTTTTCCCCCCCAACAGCCCCTTTTATGAAAACTAGGGCTGTCAATCGATTACAATATTTAATCACAATTATCGCATGATTGTCCATAGTTAATCGCGATTAATTGCACATTTTGTATATGTTCAAAATGTACCTTAAAGGGAGATTTGTCAGGAATTTAATACTCTTATCAACATGGGAGTGGGCAAATATTCTTGCTTCATGCAAATGTAAATGTATATATTTATTACTAGAAATTAAAATCTATCACAAATATTGTCCAGAAACCCTCACAGGTACTGCGTTTAGCATAAAAAAATATGCTCAAATCATAACATGGCAAACTGCAGCCCAACAGACAACAACAGCTGTCAGTGTGTCAGTGTGCTGACTTGGCTATGACTTGCCCCAAACTGCATGTGATTATCATAAAGTGGGCATGTCTGTAAAGGGGAGACTCGTGGGTACCCATAGAACCCATTTTCATTCACATATCTCGAGGTCAGAGGTCAAGGGACCCCTTTGAAAATGGCCATGCCAGTTTTTCCTCGCCAAAATGTAGCATAAATTCAAAATTGTAGTAACAATAACAGTCACATTGATTCAGTAGTCCACTTGTATTTGGACCTAACACCGCTGATCCTCCCAATGAAATATATGTTTGATCAGTGAAATGTTTGAGTGACTCCTGCTTTGTTCATCATAGAACAAAGAAAGATCCTGGCTGTGGTTATGAAATATACATTAAAGATGTTGGACACATAAGCAAAAACCACCGTCTGTGTGTAATTCTGATGGCCAAATATATAATATATTAAATCATGTTTTTTTTTTCCAAATTGCTGTTAAAAATAAATTGATTATTATCCAATTTACTGGTGGAAAGGAAGTGTTTAAGGATTCACTGGGCTGGTAAAGTTGGCACGATAATACATGTGCCTCCCCGGGACATCTGTCCCTCCTGAGCAGGTGTTTCCAGCTGCTGGGCGACTACTAAAGTGAACTAACAGTGCTACCCCGATCACACAGCTAAGGGAAATAAAATCAGTAAAACTGAAGTCTGCCTTTGAGAGATCAGTGCATCCTATTTCATGTTTACTTGGTAACAGATATGGATACTTTTTTCTGACACAAGAAAGTCAGACTGGAGTTTTTAAAATGCTAGAACTGCCCATGATGTTAAGTCTCATCTTATTTATGTCCTGGAAGTTGTGCAGCAACACTGAATAGGATAAGCGGTTACGGAGAATGAATGAATGAATGAAGCTGTGCAGCATTATTTGCTATATCTAATATTTTTTAACGTGTCTAACCATTTGTTGAATAAAGAGATTGTTTGTTTATTTTATTGCTCAAATGTCTAATTCACTTAGATTTTGTGGCAATTATGGGCCACGCTAGTATTAAAAAAAAAATGCTGTTATTCTGGAAAAATCACACTTGTTGTGTCATTTGGGCCGGCTTTAGCCCTTTTGGTGCCCTTTGTGGATTTGGAGCCTATATATTGGGCTTTCTTTCCTACTTCTCTTTTCTCCGTTATCTTCCCTGCGTACCTGAAGGCTTGAACCTTTTCATTATGAAGAAATAAAATGTGAAAATACTAGATATCTGCGCCTCTTGACATCTGTCCATCTAGCCATCTCACGTCCTGACCCGTACTCGGGCTGTTGTGATGCGCACAGCACGGTGCGCCCCCCTTACCCCCCTGTGAGCACAGCCACAGCGTGAAGTTCAAGTGCGTCCGGGCAGTTGAAAAAGTGTGAGAAAGAGAGTTACAGGAGTGAAAAGTGTATTTCTTTCTTTCTGGCGATATGGCCTATGCCTTAAGCCCGGCCTGGTCATTTCTTCGATTAACTACCTATTGATTGTCAACACCTCCAATAATCCATAGAGGAAATTCCTTGAAATTTGCATCCCTAAAGTAAAGAGTGATTAAGAAAGACCAAATGAAAGAATCAATACAAGAGTCTATTTCGACTGGATTCACCAACCTGAAGTCTGTCGACGTGAACTTTGACCCCTCCGATGCTGCCTTTCTTGAACGAGGCCAGCATGTCCAGGACTGGGTTGAAGCGGCTCCCCCTGGTGAGACACAGGTTAGACTGAGTTTTCCTGCAGTGCACAGCTGAGTGAATCTATCCCATTCTGAGTCAAAACATCTGCGTTAACTATTATATTCCTATCACATGTATTAAACATATCATCAAATAATCACAGCTGAAATTTATCTCAATAAATCAGCACATTTCACCCAGACCTTCACTGCTTTGTTCGGCCTGCTGTCACCTTCCATACAGGTCACCATCCCGATCAATAGCAAACTAATGACTATTGAGTTGCTTCTTTGAGAGCGCATTGACTCATTCCAGATACTGCGGTGTGGCTGTTTAAGCGCTTGTAGCACATTTAACATATATGGCTTTCTGGATAATGGTCAATATTGCTGTAATCAGCCCACCAGTCAGGCTAGAGTGATACAAATGAGACACATTATCACCTAATCAGCACCTTGCTGCTATAAAGATAAATAGTACACATGGGAAAGCAGAGAGGTAGAGTGGGAGGGAGAGACAAATATTGAATTATAAAAAAGAACCAAACTGCATTGTGACTGTCAAGGCATTTAGTTGTGAGCTTGAGCCAGCATCAGACAGAAAAAGAGAGATAGAGGGTGATGTATGGGTAGATAGGAGGAGGAGGAATGCTGTAAGGAAGCTATCAGAGGACAGGAAGACATCAAAATAAAGATAAAAGAGCTATTATGGGGTATGTATATTACTTGATGTTATCCTCGCGGATGAGAACCAGGAAGAGAGGACGTCCCTGCATCTTCCAGCACTGTTTGATGAACTGCAGGGCGTTCTGCACACACACATACAGACAGACACCATGTCAGATTGGCATGGGTATGGTGCCGGTTCAACGATTTCAGCTGCCACTGTTTCTGAAAAGGAACTGGATCGATGCCAAGTTCAACCTCCTCAACTGTCAAACTGATTGTAAAGTTCTGTTTTAGCTTTTGTCTCTTTAAGACCCCCTCCTGAAAAAGTCCAGACTGCTCTGATTGGCTAGCGAGAAAAATATGGTGCACCTTTGCAAAGGTAGTTCTCAAGCTGTGGGTGGTATATTCTAATGAGCCTGCATGTGACATAGCAAGGGGGGCCAGATCTGAATGGCTTGTTGAATCACATGTTTTCTGATGTAGGCAGTAGAAAAAAAACTGACTGGGTTGTCTTATTTCACAGTTTGTGGGTTGGCAGACACTTCAGATACGAAAAAGTATGTGCACAAGCACTGAAGAAGTGAGTTTTTCATGCTATGTCCCCTTTTAATAAATGTAACATTTGTAATACAAATACTATAATAATAATAATAATAATAATAATAATAACTTTATTTGTAATTGCTTGCTTATAGGCCCCTATACTGAATTAATATAGTATATTGCCTATTCAGAATAATAAAGAAAGTTCTTACATATTAAGTTCAGGCAAAATGAAAAAAAATATTTCATTGTCTCCAATATAAATGCACAATTATGAGATTATCTTCATGAATGAAAGCATGATTTGTTTTCTTGGAGCTATAATAATCCAAACTCTACCAAAATCTTTGTTTTTTTGGGGTTTATTCTAGAAAGATAAAATACAGTATTGGTAGAAAAATACAAGGGTTATAAGGACAGCATGAGTCTCTTTCACCATAGGTTCCAATTACAGCAAGTTTAAAACTGTACCCAGGTAAGATGGCCACCATATGGTTCCATCCTGGAATGGAAAGTCATTAGAACATGTCACATCTACTGTTTTATATCTATGGTCTATATGTTGTAGATTTGTGACATCACAAAATTACAGAAATCCTGACAGCTTGTTTCAAATGGCTTAAACCTGCTTTATAATGAAAATCTCACTTTTCGCAATATGGGACCTTTAAGTTCTTCGAGCACATAATAAGCTGTGGAGTTGTGGCGACGGTGAACTCCGTGAGTGTGCCCCTGACTTACCTTAATGTCATCAATCAGCAGCATAACATCTTGGGACAAGTAAAAGTCACTTAGATCAAACACTATTGGGTAGCACACCACCGTCTTGCCCAGGATACGATAAATCTGGAGGGAGAAGAACACACACATGCGCACACACACTATTGCATTAGAAGACGGATGGCTCCCAAGTAGCCACGTATACATTATTCTGGGCAGTGTATAAAACAAGCCATCAATCCTGAGATAGAGGGGACACACAGAGGCTACACACCCTGATAACACACACACATACAGTATATACACACACAACGGGTATAAAGCCCCCTTTCACACATACGGATTGTCACACACACACACACCCACCCACACCCGTACAGACACACTGATGATGATAACGCCCTCTGGCAGTCTGCCATCTTCTCTAGAAATGTTCCATTATAATACTGTCTTAGCGATGCGTTGGGAGCCATGATTCATTTGTTTGCCGATGTCTTTGTTTGAGAAAGCTGCTGTGGCTCAACTTATTTGGTGACCTTCATTTGGGAGAAACTGCAAACAACATCAGCAATACACATTAGCACACACACACACACACACACAAACTGTGCAAACACACACTTCCACAGCCACAATAATATGCACACACACGGACACACACGGCTGACAGCTTAGCATATTAAAAGACTAAGCTAAATCTACTCAGCATTCACCGATGCATACTGTAAGTCTGACGAAGAGAGAAAAACTCTTGGAATTGAATATTTTCTGTCTCTGCGTTCAGTTGGACTCCTCAGAGCTCTGGGAAATGTATGCAGATCAACATGTGGGAGTGTGCGTTAGTGGTCCGTGACCTTTGCAGAAGTGCAACATGGAGTGCAAATATGTGCGCCGGTATGGACATGTGTGTGGATTTGTGTTCGCATATCCGTGTACCTTGCAGGTTCCGATGCAGCCCACCGGCCTCTCTGGACGCCCACTCAACCCCAGCTTCTTATTGACAGCGAGGAAACGGTATGCCTGCAGAAAGACACATACACACACAGACGTGAACAAATACCTTGACGGGAAACATTCACACTGCACACGATCATACTGCTAACCTTTCTGATTTTTAGAGAAAATCTAAATCTACATCTTGATCCGTACATTTCCCTGTGACATTAAAAATATCATATTTGACTGGAAATGTCATGCCGTACAGTGCCAGTCCATATCGTAATGAAAGTCCATCATCCGTCTGTTCCACTGAGACGTTTCTGTTGTTGCAACTCCTAGAGTAAGCTGAAATTACCACCATATGGCAGAACCACCTCCTGATATTAGCTCTGTGTAAAGTTATGAGACGTGGCGATAATGAAAGGTCCCCGTGCTGCCATCAGTGGACCCGAGCACACCCATGGGCACCCGAGCTGATAACACCGCTGTACTGAGATGCAGAGGCCCATAAGAAGAGACACTGAGACTTAGCTGAGCCCTCATTAGAATAAATAAACGACAGCATGCTGTTTGATACTTTCCACGTGAGCCACTCGGCATATTATACACTGCTACAAATGACAAATCCATCTTAAAAATGAGATGGTGGTAACTGACCCTTCACTTACTGTTACCTGTTGTGCTTTCCATTCTAGCACGACCCATTTGCAGTTTACAATAACAGAGGCAAATTTACCACTCAAATTTGAAAATATTTGAAACAATGGCTTCAATTGACCCTTCGCTAAGTCCCGCCCCTCGAATGCAGACTGGCCAATCATAGCGTACCATCGGCCAGCTCTGACCAGGGTCTGACAACTACACGGCTCTGCTCCATAGATTCTCGTGCAATCGTTTCAGATTTTCTTCATTTTCAGGCTGGTTTTGTGGATTGCGAGCTGGTCATGGAAACGTTGTGTAATAGTGATACTTGTTACCCAGAGAGGTTGGAAGGAGATATACATTTCTAAAACATTACTTTTCTATGTAAAAACCTGTGGAGCTAACATTAGCAGAGTACGTTAGCACATCATTAACTTGTGTTAGCACCACGCTGCTCACGCTACTGAAGGTATACTGACTGAATACATATGCTGCTTTTGCTTTGTAATGATTGTAACAGTGAATAAAGATCTACCCCAGGACCAGTGTTGTTCCTTAATTTCATTGTCTTATGTCTCGATCGCCAGGTTAGTGGTTCACTTTTACACCGTGACCTGTAGGCTCTATCTTTACGTTTTTAAACTGTTTTCGCTGCTGAAAAATTAGCTAGATGATAATGCGTGCAGTGACAGTGTGGGCTCCATGCAGCTCTGACAGCTTGACGGTGTAGCAGCAGGGGGTAGGGCTTAGCAAAGGGTCAATTACACACAGAGGTTATGTCGGCTGAATTAACGCCAACTCCATGAGATGGTTGAAAATGCTATCTCCAGCTGACTTTACATGTTTCCAGCTGACTTAAAGGTGATATATCATGCTCATTTCCAGGTTCATATTTGTATTTTGTGTTTCTACTACAACATGTTTACATGCTTTAATGTTCAAAAAACACATAATTTTTCTCCTACTGTCTGTCTGAATATACCTGTATTCACCCTCTGTCTGAAACTCTCCATTTTAGCGCCTGTCTCTTTAACAATCCCTTCAGAAAAAGCCCAGTCTGCTCTGATTGGCTTGCAGGAAAATATGGTGCACCTTTGCAAAGGTATAGTTCTCAAGCTGTGGGCGGTATATTCTAATGAGCCTGCACATACGTGCTGGTGGGTGCTACGTTGCTCGAGCACCCACCGAAAAGGTTGAGCAGCCACTGGGAAGGCTGATGAAAAAATAAATGATTGCATAAATAAAACTGCATCTTTAGGAAAAATGCATTTAGGCTATTTATACTACTATTATTGTCTATTACGAATCGCCATACAATTAAAAATTCTTACAGCTCTGAGCAACATAGTTTTATGTTGTGGCCAATGTGTTTGTAAATAGCCTACTGCCCCTTCAAGACTGTGTGCTGGTAGGGTGTTACCCATTAATTACCGAGATCCACCATAGTTTCAGAATGTCCCTCAAGTCTCTCAAAATCCTGTGGGAAACACTGGTGTAGCCTGTTGTAATTTGTAGCAGAGCAGTGTTGCATTTTGTTAATAACTTCTAAAGCAAGCGCAATAAAAGGAATTTTGTGACAATTATCACCTTGGTGAGATTCACAAAGGTTGGGCACCCACGGGCAAAAACATAAATCAGTACCTATGAGCCTGCATGTGACATAGGAAGGGGAGGCAAATCTGAATGGCTTGTTGAATCACATGTTTTCTGATCTAGGCAGCCCACAAAAAACTGACTGAGTTGTCTTGTTTCTCAGTTTGTGGGTTGGTAGACACTCTAGATACCTAAATGTATGAGCACAAGTACTGAAAAAGTGTGTTTTCATGATATGTCCCCTTTAAAATAGAGAGGAATGAAGAAATACAGTAGTATTGTTCTTTTACTGCATGGTGAAGCTAGTTAGCTGTAGTGTTATAGCACAGTATCATATCTGCTAATACTTACTATATAAACTCATGCTTGGACAAAAAGAATAGGGGTTAGATTTATGCTTTATTGTTTGTATTTTCAAATAATATATTTCATTTCTACAAGAGAGAAGGCTTTCTGAGGATGAGGACTAACCCATGTGTTTGGCAAATGTACCGCTATCTGAGGTAATGAGTTTGGCTGGAGTGGAAATTTCTGCATTATCATTGTGTCTTCCATGCAGAGGATGTGCCAGTCCCGACCATTCCTTTCTCATCTGTTTCTTGTGAGTCACCCAACTTTATGGAAGTGCAATGCTACAATAAATCACCGGAGGACCCCTTCGATAGGTTAAAATATCTATTTTTCTTTCTGTGGATTGGCCAACAGTATATGACCTTGTTTCTTTATTTTGAGCCCGAGAGGTGGTTTCTACCTGGACGATGCATAATCTGTCCACACATATTATATTTCCATCTCCTCCGGCACTACAGCAGAAGTACTGCAGTTTAATCAAGTCAGAAGTCGTGTCTCAAGACTCAGGTGAAAGGTGAAAATACTGAATCAAGTCAGCTCTCAAGGAAAAAGCAGCTTGCATGAGCTGAAAAAGTGTTAACATGGCTGGGAGAGAGTTTGATATTAATGCTCAGCTCCAACAGGGTTTGGAAGAGGAAGATGGGCTCAGAGTAGCTGAGGTCACACTTAATTAGTGGACTGAAATTCTGTGGTGCCAGTAATGCCGGAAAAACATACAACGCTCCAACAGGTTCAATTTTGATGTTTAGGGCTGATTCAGCTCAAACCCTTACACTGGCTCTTATCAGCAACTTTGTTTTACTTGAAGTTTTTTGCACTAAATGTGGCATTAGTAATACTGGTACCCAGATATAAAGAGCAAGAAAGATTTAAAGAGGACCTATTATGCTTTTGTGTTTTTCCCCTTTCCTTTAAGCTGGGCATACACTGTACGATATTAGAAATGTTGCTATGTAATTCCTACTCCTACTATACGAGTAGATCGTTTGCGATGTAAAGCCAAAGCTCATGATTTATGTGCTCACACTGTACGTGTAAAATAGAAAAAAAAAAAACACAGCCCGTCGGCTCTTACAGGCCGTTCCGGCTGTTGACAGTTGTCAATGAAGATTTGTTTGAAAGCTCCGAGGCAGGTAAAGTTTGTTTGCTAGCAGAGGTCTGTACGGGTCACAATGCTAACAAGGCAGAAACGTGCTGATTACTGTAAAAAAAAAAGTACGTCAAAGGGAGTTACTTTTCCCCACAGAAACACTGCTTCTGAACTGCCTAAAATGCTTGAAGTCCCGCCTTTTCTTCCGTAACGTGGTGATGTCACCAAGTAACACATTTGCATAATATACCTGCCTAGCGGCTAATTTGGCGTGCCCTCAAACAAAGCTAGTTTGAGTGGAGCTGGAGTGGAGTCCGAAGAGTTTGGTTCAGTTGACCAGTCAAAACATGGTGGGCCAGCTGACCAATCAGAGCAGACTGGAAAACAGCCCTTTCGGGAAAGGGCGGGGCAGGAGCTCAAACAGAGCGTTTCAGACAGAGGGTGAAAAGAGGTGCTGCAGCACAGCCGGTATGAGAAAAGTAAAGCCTTTTTTTGAACATTAAAACATGTAAACATGTTCTAGTAGAAACCCAAAATACAAGTATGAACCTGAAAATGAGCATAATAGGTCCTCTTTAATGGAAATCCTGGACTGTTTTCGCAGTAATTACGCCGTTGTTTCATAAAAGGGCTCCCCAGATCGTCAAAACAAAGCAGTGGAAAAGGTCATGGCCTTCTCCCTCAGTCGTCTCTGAAATACATTAAGAGATGGTAGCAAAGAGAATACAGGAGCTCCAGCCTATCAGTTTCAAGAGCATTTCTGTGGGGCTTCAGATAAAAGCCTCTTACCGCTGCGTCGCCTGCTGTCAAACGCACTGATTCAAAGATGCAAAGAGAAAGAAGATGGACATTGATTTCTCGGCTCTGGTTGCTCGGAGCGCAGTGGTGTGACACACTCACCACAAGTTACTGTTTATATGTGTGTGTGTGTGTGTGTACGTGTGTGTGTGTGTGTGTGTGTGTGTGTATGTGAGCTGAAGCGTTGTGTATGTGTGTGATTTCCATTTCTGATGTGTCTGACTGAGTGTGAAACCAGAGTGCTTATTCCCTTTGCGGCAGCCTATAAATTCTAAATTTAAATACCTCCCAATCTGTGCTATCATGAAACAGCATCAGTACACCCACACACTGATGTTGCACTGCAGGAAACCTGCCTATCAAGCCCTCCATGCCGCATTCTCCCGTCTCAAACCAGCCGCAATTCACGACGTCGACCAAAAGGTGGTGCTCTGCTACTCCAGTGTACTTCCTCGCTGTTTTGACAAGGCTGAGCTGAACACAACATGAGGTAGCAAGGGGTTGGGCCAATTAGAAGAAATTAAACTAAAAGAGGAAAAAAGTACAGTCTTTATATAAAAGAGAGAGAAATGTTAATTGAGGATTAAGTGGCATTGCAAATCACTGCCCTAACAGGCAAAGGATGAGACCTGGAGGAGAAAAGCCACGGGAGGGTGGAAGAACCTCTGCACCCAACACTTCCTGTGTGCAGAATACCAATGAAGAAGGACAACACGCAGGCAGCCTATCAAAGCATCCTTTCATTCCCTCACATTTCCTCCACTGACCGCGGCACAAACAGAAAGCCCGACAGGTGGGAGAGAAACTAAAAGGCTGCATCTAAAAGCTGCATTTTACATTTCTGCAGTGGCTACTATGTGTGAGAACTATTTACTGACAAACTCTGCAAAACTTTTAATTCGCCATAGGGACAATCCTCAGTTTAACAGGAGCTCAGACAGGAGCGGGTTCCTGCACATTTTTATCGCTGCTGGGTTGGTGCCCCAAATAGTGTAAATGTAACCGTTGGTGTCACAACATGTGCATAACAGATTTACTTTTACAGCAGTCGCTGTCATCCAGAGGGATTTAGCGTGCAGGTAGGGGTTCGGCAGCTCGCCACATGATACTGTGCGTGCCTATTGAATCTGGGATTACACCTTCTGGTTCTGGAACATTTCTCTTATCCACTGGGTCGCCCCATAAAATATCTTTCAAGGGTAGGGATGTATTTTTTCACGTTTCTCTTAAAGCCATACTCACATTGTCGTATGTACCTTGAAAGTGTTGTTGGTTGCTGTAATTGTTCTTCTTCCTACGAATCCCTGACTTCTACGTAAAGAATGGGGCTCAAAATCCAGTCTAAACTTCAGGTGAAGCTGATGGCCTCTGCAATCACTATTAGTCAAATCAAAGTTACAATCTTTTTAGAACAAAATTCCCTCAGACAGCATTTCCTGGCTGAGCTGTGGTGGAGGGATCGTAATACAAAGAAGGAAGGAAAACTTTGTACTAAAAAGCCTGACACTTTGTGTCTGACCAAAACACAGGAAGTAAAGTCCCCAGGAAATCCTTGAAACTATCATTGCGAACTGCATAGCACAGTAGATCCACTTCCTGTCCAACCTGTGTGTGCACACTGGTTTGTTCACTTTCAATTTAAGTTGCTTACATGCCACAGAAGTACTCGCAAATGCGAGAAGGTGGTCGGTGTCTCCAAGATTCTGAATTGCAAAAGTTAAAAACAAGGTTAACAGCAGTTTTCATCAACTGCCACTGTGTAAAATAAAGGGAGTCTGAAGTTGCAGCTAATCGCTATACAACTGTGATGATGGGACTACTTTCTGTGTTTACTGTGTGTAGAGACAACTGTTTGAGGTGTTTCTGTTAAATTTGTACTGCACCACATTTTCCTAATCTCTGAGATGTTATTATGACTAAAGTCCTTTACACAGCGGTGGTGTGACAAATAAACAACACGAAAATGTGAAATACTCGCCTGCGAATATTTCGCATCAAAACTATTCATACCGGTGTTGTGTTGAATACTGTTTCCCCGTCGATATGTGTTTCCCCCGACCTCAACCTTAACCAACCCTTACCCTTTATTTTCAATAAAAGGTTTGAATAGATTCGCGCAGGCAGAGGACCAACTACCAGGATCCTATTGACCCAGAACAGCGTCTGGCAGTCTGTCTGAGCTAAATTGTTGTAAAGCCTAAACTACTGAAAGCTATTTTAGCTTCCTTTTAGCAAAATGCTCTGGGTGAATTTGCCTCTGGGAAAGAGTTACGAGTTATATGTCTAAGGCTTTTATTGTGAAAGGTTAGAATGGAAAAATTAATCTTATATGCGCTGCCTTGGTAAAGGTTGAAAGGAGTGACAAAGTTTGCCGTCTTGGTTCGGACTACAGAGCCTTTATAGTGTACATATTGAATCTGTCTGTTACGCACAACAAGATTGGTTGAAGCCTTAATTTGATGGTGCGAACGCTCAGAAAAATCGACCTCATGCCGAAAAAAATGATGTCGCTTTTTCGCCGAGTAATATTCACGTTCTGTGTGAAAGTATTCATGACAAAAACTACAGTTCGACAAAATATATTGATGCGCAAATTATTCGTATGAAAAACAAATAAGAATAAGACACAGGTGGAAAAATACCGACATTTCCTTTTAACATCTTTTCAGACTTGCAGTCTTTGTCCAGAGTGTCTCTTGAGGACCTTATTTGGAAGACTCCAGCTGTTGCTTGCAACTGCAACATGTGTGAGAGCCTTCAACAAACAAAATGTCGTCCACAAAGATGTCCACATCGACTATCAGATATGAAACCGGGAGAGAAAAACAGCTAAAAGGAAGGCTATTTTTGGGCAGAGCAGTGATTTGCAAGGGGATAAGCTTTAGGCTGCGCGGGTGGGAATAACACATTGCAAAATGTAATTGCCACTTTCCCATCGTCAGGCAGCTGTTGTCAACACAATCAAACGGCTGCGAGGGACGAGGTGAGGTGAGCAAACGCAGCCCGCAGCACTGGAGATGGCGGTGACTCCGAGATAAACAGATTCTGTCGAGGAAGGAACGTCTGTCTGGGCTCGGGATTTAATATTCAGCACAGCTCCCGCTCTGACTCACGATCGCATATCCATCGGAGAGGCTGAGCACCACGCAGCAGAGAGAGGCAGAGGGGAGGGGAGGGAAAAAGTAACAGGTATGACAGTTCAAAGGCAGGTGATGGACCTGGAGGGGAGTGTTGTTTGGACATAGCGAGGGCGGGGCAGGATGTAGGGCCTAGAGGGGAGAGTGGGGTTAGAGAGGCGGATGTGACGGATATAACAGGAGAGGGACAGAAGGTAGAAAGGCCTGGAGTTAGAGAACAGAGCCCGGAGAGATGACATGATAGGAGGATTGTTTGTTTATAGACGGTGGCGTGGAGAATAGACGCTATACATAACAGACATGACAGATGAGGGACAGAGGCTAGGCAGGAGACCAGGGTATGAGTGACAGGTACGACAGAAGATGGGGAGATACGAGCAGACTTCAAACAACACACATGCAGATGAGGGACAGTATCTGGAGGAGAGAGGAGAGAGGAGAAAGTGAGTGACGGATGTGATGGGAGTGAAACGCAAGTTGGAAGCGAGGTAGTCGGTGGTGTCGCAGATATGACAGTGCAAATGGTGTAATCTGCTGTAGATGACAGAAGCAGAGTGGACAGGATGGGAATAGCAGCTAGTGCTTGTTACTCACAAAATGTTCAATAGACTGTAAAGCCGGGTTTCCACCAAAAGTTCCGGGGACTTTTAGTCCCTACTTTTCAAGGAACTAAAAGGTTCCTTCAGCCCACTGTTGTCTGCGTTTCCACCACGGCCTAAAGACCCACGAAGATTAGACAAATCATATTACATGACATGGGAGAGGGCTGCTGGTGGTCACAGCGGTAAACAGACTCTGCAGCCTGCAGTTCAGTGTGTCCGCCTGTTTCATCTAAAAAACACACTGGAAAAATATAAATCTGTGATTTTGTCTCACTGTGACAATATTTACTGCTGCATAGTATTTACTGAGGCACGTTGGATGTAATGAATGAAATGCAGAGGAGGAAAATGAAACTAAGAGCGTCTGTCTCCACAGTAAATCATCTGTTGAGAGTTTGATGGTTATTTATTTGCGCTTTAGAGCATAACCGCCATGAAACCATCAGAAAATAACTCTTCTTTCTCTCATTCACAGCACCATCACGCCGTCTCCCTCTTCTAATGTTACCGCTTGCCCTCACAATCTCTCTCTCGCTCTTTTTCTCTCTCTTTTTTTGAATGAGTTGGGAAGCCGACAGCAGAGCCTAACTTTACTTTCAATGTTATCAAACAAAGAAAAATGTTCCCCTCGTCCTAAAATGGTCCTAAATTAATACTAAAGTACTTTCTTGTTTTATGAGTGTAGCGGTACAACGAGTTGAAGCCGTTGAGGCGGTCATCACTGCAAACTCCACCCAAAAAGTTCCTGTACTTTCAAAAAGTACTACCCCACAACCAGGGCCTTTTTCAGGGGGGAAAAAGGTCCCGTAAAATGTCCCCAGAACCTAATTTAGACCCTGGTCCCTGCGGTGGAAACGCAATGAGTTCCTCAAAAGGCTCTTAGTTCCGGGGAAAGTTCCTGCGGTGGAAACAGGTCTTTAGTTCCTGACACTAAGTACCTCTCTTGTTAATAACCAAACAGACGTGATGTCCAGTATTCTGTCACCTCATTGGAATATTTATACCAACAAAAGCTTGGCAGTACTTCCATCCAGTCTTTGAGCTTCAGCTTTTAAATATCAAGTTATTTATAACTTTGGTTACTTTAAGTTAAACCTGAATAAATTCGATAAGGGATTTTAAAGGATTTAGAGTCGACGAGCCGGTGGATTCAGATTTGATGAAATTCTATTGAATCCCATCCCTTTTGTTCAGACCGCTGCCTTATAATGAAAGTGCCATCAGGGATTGTTATGAATCATAGGTTTTGGATAGTGAATTTCAGTTTCCTGACGCAACTGGGCTGTTTGACTTGTAAGAGTGGTGTTATTGCTGAAATGAAAATGGACCTTTTGTTCCATTCTTTGTAAACAGAAAGATTTTACTTCAGTAGACTATCACTTAAAGTCCCAGAGAAACGGAAGTTAGAGAGTCTTTAGCTGTACTGTGACGTATTACCCAGTGGAAGGGAATATTTGAGCGGTATTCAGTTACAAGAGGGATTTAAATCAAATCCTTCGCATTTAATTGGACCAATAAAAAGTGGACGGGCTTAGAATGTAGCGAGATATGAAGATACCAACACAGCGCAACGCAGTTCGTGAAATAGTCACGAAATTGAATCTATTTGATTCATGTACATAGACACGAATTTCAACAACATATTTTTAGTGCATTTTCCTATGAATGTCCAGCAACACGTGACGCACTTGTCAATTTCCGCTCCAGTCTTTTAAAAATAAAACTACTTAGTTAAGCTTGGAAAGGTCGACTTGGTTAGGCTTAGGCAACAAATCTACTTAGTTAGGTTTAGGAAAAGATCACAGTTTGGGTTAAAATAACTCCAGAAGTGCTGTAACTTAAGTACGGAAGTTACGTGACAAATAAATCAACTTTTGATGATTGAACTTTTGATTTGTGGTTTCACATGGGACACGAACACGGGTCTCCTGGGTGAAAGTCCTGTGTTTTTTGACCCCTCCATCCACTCACTCACTTATACTTCCCGGTTCACAATTACATTATATACGAATTGATTTCATGCTGACCATCACGGAAAAAAATTTGAAATTTATGTCTATGTACACGAATCAATACATTAAATTTCGTGACTATTTCACAAACTGTTGTGCTATTGGGCTAGAGCCACATAGGACTGTGGCTCGGTCGTGTCTAGAAGGTAACCACCAAGTTACGAAAACGTGTGCAAACTCTTGCGAGACTCGCTGCCTGACAACCTATCCTAACTTAAATCATCCCGCGAGAGTTTCGTAACTTGGGGGTTACCTTCCAGACAAAACCCTTTGGCCACTCCACACACACCTCCCTTTGTCGTGATATTATTGGTTGGAATTGGTTGGTAGTAGCTTACGTAAGCACACGTCTTATTTAGTTTTACAGGAAGAAAAGATGATTGCATTTTGATATAAAAATACGAAGAAATTGATTTTTTTGTAATTTTTTCCTGGCATATTTTGTTAAATATGTGCACAATATGACCAGGGATGTGATCTAAAAGGGTTAAAAAAATATTTTTAATTTCATCTCGACACTCACGATGACCATGATGAGTGTAGTTTTATAAAAAAAAGCCACAAGGCGAAGTGGAGAAAAGACTAAAGCTAAAGTGACTGATGAGCAACAAAGAGATTCAAATATAAGGTAGGAAGTGTTTGGTGAACAAATTATAGATAGGTTGTTTTTTTTGGCTTATCTTTCATAGGTTGAGTAGGTATTACAATAATGACCCCTATTAGGCTCATTCAAAAACCATTGTGAGTTTTCAAAGATCTAAAAACAGCTGTTTCTCTTAATTCTTCACAGGTTTGAAAGTTACTGGGATTTCATCCAACTGCAGTTTACAGCTCTTTTATATTCTCTTCAAAAGCCCCTTAATACCAGCTACTCTCTCTGCTTGTTTTGACCTCCACGTATTCAAACGCAGGAGTGAAACAGTTGTTAAGGTAACGACGGAAGTGATTCAAATCAACCATGCTGAATACCTCTCATCTCTTACAGAGCTGCCTGACGCACCCTACAAATTTGGACGCCGTTCAGCTCCGCGCGTCTCCAATTTTTCCAGAGAGACACAGCGACGGCTCCACCATTACGCTGATCAATCGACATGAACAATCACCGTTCGACTGATCAATCAATTCAACCAATCCGCAGCCCTGCTGTGACTGATGGAACAATCAAGGAGAAAATCTTAAGAGCAGGAAATCTTGGACTGACAAGCAGATGGACTGACGGAGCCAAGTTCTGCTGTGATATTGACAGCAGCTAACCGCTGAAATGTAATCTGGCTGACTGTAAGATTGATTTGTGTAGTTGTGGTGGTGGTGGAGCCGCATCAATAGTCTTTCACAGTTTCCTCCCCTCAAATTTCCATTCAATTGTTAAACAGGAAACTAGGAATTTTCTTTTTACAGTTAAGGATAAGCCATTAAACCAAGCAACAAAGTACTGCAGCTAATCATGCACGGCAACATTTCTGCAATCAGTGAGGTTACCATTGACCGTTTGCAAAACCCCTCCCTCCAACAGTGATTGTCTAATCATATCTGAGCAACCATAACTAGGCACAGCAGGCCCTTCAAGCTCTAGATTTCTCCACGTGCTGAATGGTGCAAATGGGGTTGTACCATAGACTGTATATAAGAAGTGGACGTAGTCACCGTGACGTCACCCATCGGTTTGTTGACTGCCGTTTTGAAGCCTCGAGTTCGGCATTTTGGCCGTCGTCATCTTGGTATTAAACCATCACCATCTTGTTTTTTTGGAACCAGAAGGGACACGAGAGGGTGGAGCTAAGTACAACCGAACGCTGAATAAGACATTTTTGCTAATTAACTTTCATGAACAGAAAATACACTGTGAAAGGGTTAAAGATCTAAGACAAAAACACAGACAACTCCCAGACCGGACATCGCCGTGGTAGCGACCTGTCAATCACAAGGTAGCCCCGCCCCAAAGCATACCCTGCTTTATGGTCTATTTGACTCTAAATGGGACCATAATTTACCATTCTACAATTATACAATTTCATTTAACAGACGCTTTTGTCCAAAGCAATGTACATCTGAGGGTTCGTACAACACAAGCAAGGATCTAGATAGGAGGGAACAACGTGAGTAAGTGGAACAACAACAGCTTCAAGTCCGATCGGACACAAGTGCCGACAGGTAGTGCACAGAGGCAATGCACAGGGTGTACAGATGCAGATTTTTTATTTGTCATCATCAATATCATCATCATCAATATCATCGTCATCAACATGCATACAGTATGTAAGATGATACAAGTTGGAATCAATTAAAAAGTCAGCTGGAGATGGAGTTATCAACTAACACATAAGTTAACGTTAGTTAGCTAGCTAGTTGTTCCAGCTAGTAAAATCTGCCCGCAACAGACGTAATTTTTTCCAAAAATCAATGATTGTTGGCTGGAAATGAGATTCCTGCTTTCATCTACTGGTGTCTGAAGTCAGGGACCCATTGTTTCAAAACTTACCATAAACTAGAGTATATCACTTAAAACTGCGTGTATGCCATGCAAGAACAGAACCTGGTGACCAGTGTGTGACCAACATGCGTTACCTTGACCAGTTCCTTCTGAGGCCAGATCTGGATGGGCTCCACCTGCTGCGGCGTCTGGGTCTGAATGCCATAGGTGTTCAAAAACACCTGAAGTCTACACAAACACACAGAGAAAAAAATTAACAATTTATAATTTTAGGCATTTTACATGAAGGCGTATTTTCAGCACTGATGCTTTCCTACCCTTATAACAGTCCCAAACACACACACAAATATTTAATTCATTGTTTGTTACTTTATATTTCTTAAAAATAAAGGCTGGAATTGCTTCAACTAATTATCCTCTTTAAAATCTACTTTGTTGTGATTCAACAGCAGCTGTAAATTAAATATACAGATTAGGGCTGTCAATCGATTAAAATATTTAATCGCAAATTAATCGCACATTTTTTATCTGTTCAAAATGTACCTTAAAGGGAGATTTATCAAAAATTTAGTATTTTTCCCAACATGGGAGTGGACAAATATGCTGCTTTATACAAATGTATGTATATATTTATTATTGGAAATCAAAAACATCACAAAACAATGACAAATATTGTCCAGAAACCCTCACAGGTTCTGCATTTAGCATTAAAAATATGCTCAAATCATAACATGGCAAACTGCAGCCCAACAGGCAACAACAGCTGTCAGTGTGTCAGTGTGCTGACTTGACTATGACTTGCCCCAAACTGCATGTGATTATCATAAGGTGGGCATGTCTGTAAAGGGGAGACTCGTGGGTACCCAGAGAACCCATTTTCATTCACATTTCTTGAGGTCAGAGGTCAAGGGACCCCTTTGAAAATTGCCATGAGAGTTTTTCCTCGCCAAAATTTAGCGTAAGTTTGGAGCGTTATGTAGCCTCCTTCACAACAAGCTAGTATGACATGGTTGGTACCAATGGATTCCTTAGGTTTTATAGTTTCATATGATGCCACTCTAGCTTTAAAACTGAGCCCACACGGTAAATTAAAATCCGCAAGTTGCGTTAAAGGGTCAAAGAAAGTTGTGTTCTAAAATGAATTAGTGTTAATGCGTTATTATGCGTTAACTTTGACAGCCCTAATACAGATTTTAAACCTATCCGTATAGATTTACCTTTTGTACATCTGCAGCTTTATGACGCTGTTAGTCCTTGAGGCTATAGCTGTGTCAATAGAAGGTTAATAAATCGTGCTCTTGTAATTATAAAACTCATGTAAATCGGGTCTATTGTAAATCTTTATCTGTAATGAAGCTATAGCTGTTATTGAACCGCAGTGCTGGAGAGCAGAAGTGGACTGCAGGGAGGAAGATGATGTGCTAGTACTGATCGGGACTTGCCAGCAGCAGTAATTGAAGCTACAGGTTAACGAGCTTCTCAGAGTTGTTTGACCTTGTTTGACACCACACGCCCACGCTATTACACGTGTATCCAAGCCTGCGTGCACACACGAACCCACGCGCACAATCAGAAGAGTGACGGATGATGGCAGAGGTCAGGCTGAGCTCCCGCTTTATGAGCTCACCACAATTACTTCACTGAAAGACCGGGCCTGCAACACATTAACACACACATATATATATATACTTTATACACACACACACACACACACACACACACACACATTACCTCTGGCTCTCTGCTATCAGGGCCACGTGAATCACAACATCATTCTCTATGGGACCCTGTGAAAGAGAGAGCAGACACAGAGGTTAACATGTGGACCACATCTCTGCTACATGTTGCATGTGTTGCATCAGTGGTTGTATTACATTAGTATGTGTGTTTTATTTCTTGAGAACATTTCTACTTTAACAACACCGTAAATGTACACTGGAACTAATGCAAACCTGCTGAATCTGTACGGATGGATTACCAACTGTTATATCCAAGTGCTCCTTCTGTTATTATTCAATCCAGTCTGCACGTTTCCCTTAGTTTTGCTTGGATTTTGTTTATTAGGTTTAATGTTTTACATGTTAACTATTGTGTAGTATTTTTTTGCTTTAAGAATGAATTTCATTAAGTAATTTCCTTGCAATGCTGTACATCTAACAACCATGCCAATAAAGCAAACCGGGAAAGAATTGATTTGTGTGTGTATGTGAGAGAAAGAGAGAGGACGAGACAGTGGTTCAAATCAAAATTCAACTCACTCCCTTATAAAATGACAATAGCCTGACAATATTGCCTCCTCTCTCACACAATTTAAATGAAAGTAAAACTCTGAATAACCAACAAAGGTTGATGAGAAACGCAGGAGTGCTCGGCTGGGAATTAAGAAGGACGAGGGAGATGTAAAAGGGAAGGAGGAACGGAGATGGAGATGGAAACACGAGGCTGGTTAGCTGACGTTTCCTCCACTTTGGCGCCCACACAGTGAGATGAGTGGAAATTACATGAAATGGAGAAGTAGAATACAGGCAAAACGAGGTAGAGAAGCATGACATCTATGATTATTTCTTTCAATAAGTCAAATAACACAAACCTATTCGAATATTTATTGATAATCATTTTAAGCCTACACATATTCTGGCTAGCTTCTCTAATGTGAGGTTCATTTTCATATCAACTTAATGCTTAATAACCCTCGGGAGAGGTGACTATGACTAATGGTCAGACGAAGTCAGAAATCTGAATAGGTCACTGGGCTGTGGTAAATTGTGGTGGGCATTTGGCACTCATTTTGGCACGCTACAGACTAAATGATTAAAAGCATAATCAGTAATGAAACAGTCATTAGTTGCTGCCCTCAAGAATCACATTTCCACATGGCTCAAGCATCACTGTGGTTGAGGTTTGGTGTCGTTGAAGTTAATCTCAGCAATTCAGATTTCCCAGTTCTTTAATTTAATTTTAAATTAAAGTAACAGTGTTAACCTGGGGGGGGGCCTGAAGGTGGCTGCTACGCTTTCGCAACGGCGCCAAAAGGCATGTGCAGCCGGCCAGGCTATGTCAACAAAGCACAGAGAAGCTCAGATTACAACAAATAGTTGTTTCCTGCTATATTAATGCTCTGAATATTGTATAAAGCTCATTTATCAAACCCCAAGAACAGACTAAAACCAACAAGAAACTGAGCCTACTATGTATGTATGTATTTTGTATCCAAAGCCTGATATATCATATTCCTCTGTCCCATAGAGCTCCACTGTAAAAACTATAAAAACATGTCAATGAGCATGAGGGACGGACTGTGACTGAAATTCAGCCCGGGGCTTTGATATGGAGAGGCCTTTTATTGGCAGTAATTTTGACACTAATACAGTTTAAAGAGAATCTGATTATGCTGAAGACCTTCAAGACACTTCAGGATATCTTCCTGACACCCTCCTCAGTTTGTATAAGCACGTCACCACTGCACTGAATCAAACCAGACCGGCCAGACAAGCCTAGGTGAGCTGGAACACTAGTCCCAGTCCGTCACGTTCACGATGAAAATAACTGAGCCAATTAGATTTCAACAAAAATGAGGATCAGTCCAAATTGGGAGGGGTCGCTCGTATCCTCCCTCAATATTGAAAGTATTAGATTGACAGAAAATTCAGATATTGAAAAATAAAAACTCTACGACCACCGGCCGGTTCGGTGGATCGGCCGTTCAGGAGTCTTACTGAACTTCCCGATGGCCAGTCTGCTCCTGGTGAGCACTGGATCGATACACTGGGTGACATGTTCCTTCATTAACATGAACACACACAATGTAGTTATTTTGAGTTAATCCCATGTACACTGCTGTAAATACTCACTAGCGCACCAAATGTGTATTAATCCGCAGCTGAAAATAGTCCCTGAAAAACACACTATTTCCTCCCATTTTCCCAGCTGTTTTAGGAATTTGTTTGGGCTTTGACAAAACTGTATATGTGACAAGGTAGGGAATAGAAAGTATTGAGACATGGACTAATGCACTGTTGCTTTGGTCTTTTTGTGGAATGTGTTGACAGTAAGAAAAAAGGCAGACTAACACCAAGTAAACAGCAGGCTATATTCATATATTAGGACACCGAGTCACACCAGTCATGTATTAACGCTTTCTTAACTTTTGTAACAGCGTGGTTTGACAATATCCACAAGATGTGCAGCTATAAAACTGCACAATGACTAATATTAAAGAACAAAATAGAGATAAAATAAAAATTCATGGGCTGTATTCTCCATAAATAATGCTTTCCAGCAAGCTACATCTCCTCACAATGAGGTAACATCTGGGAAGACAGAACTAAAGGAATAAAAACACATGGCTTTGCATTGCTTATCATAACTGTGGCCTCAGAAGGAGCCTGTCAATGCAGCATTTTATAGCACTACAACAACAACATACAGTCACAATCGGCGAGAATAGAGCAACACATCCCTCATGTTGCCTGCAGTGTGAACGCAGGGTGTGAAACAACATGAAACAACAGGGAGAAAATACACCGAATAAAGGGAGAACAGAGGGAAGAAGCAGTCATTTCAGAGGTGTTCTCTGCAGTAATCTCAGACCTTTTGGGCTTGTGGACAATCAGGGAAAACACAGACAAGAGACATCACAGTTGTTTGTCTTGTAGTGAAGAGCACCTGAATACATCACACGGAATAAATCACATGCAAATGAAGCAAATGCGTCGGAAAGAGACGACCTGAATCTTAAAATGTCTCTTACAAAAGCCGCTTTTGTGTTTTTGGAAGAGAAAATATCTGTACCTAATCACTATTATCCTCAGCAAAGGAAGACACTTTTATTTAAACAAATTTAAATGTATGTCTTTTTACTTCTACTTTTTTTCATGACAGGTCTATATGTGTTAACAACTCGGCATTTCTGTCTTTCTTTTTTGCTTTTTCCTGTCCAGGAGTTCTGTGTGTTGTTATATTTATGAGCATGTAAATGCCTCTCTGTCCGTATCCTTTGGTGCCTTTCATCTTCTCGTTCTGTATTTGTTGAAGTACCACCTATATGTGTAATTTATATACATGTGTGTGTGTGTGTGAGTGAGTGTGTGTGTGTGTGTGTGTGTGTGTGTGTGTGTGAATTGTAAGAAGAGGCGATCATCTTCATTTCGCTGAGTGACGGTGTATTCAGGGCCATTTAGGAAGCAGCTTGTGACTCACAGGAGCAGCGGCCTTTCATCTCCTTCTCATTGTGGGGATGCACACACACACACACACACACACACACACACACACGCACACACACACACACACACATACTGATGCATGCATGCACACACAACACTCTTGCACATGAAGGCACACAGGCACTGACACCGGCATGCACAGATGCTCAGATTCAGTCAGTGACAGAAAACAAAGCCAAGGAACGACACACACATTTCTGAGTGTGTGTGCATCCATAAGCGTGCTTATGGATGCACACACACTCAGAAATCTGGGAGCCATTTTGTTTGGTCGATAAGAGCTGGTTTTAGCCAACAACCTCGTTATCATCAATCAGAGAGTAGAGAGAGAACAGAGAGAAGGGGGGGGGGGGTGGCTGAGTAGAAAAAAGCATTCGGCTGAACACAAATCTCTCCTGATGAATGGGGGAGCAATGGCTTCTAAAATGCTGCAATGCAACTCTCTCATTAGCGCTGGTCTCTGAGCAGACAAAGGACTCATTTGGCGCAGGAGAAGATATGGAAATGCATAATGGAGTCGCGGGAGGAAAGTACTCCCTCTCTCCTCCGTGCACCGCGGTCCAACCGCGGCGACGGGCGACCGTGCAACCGCAGAGAGAAAAAATCAGATGAAATGTCTCTTTAAACTACCTTTTTCAGAGGCACCCTGAAAACATCAGTGCAGTGTGACCGAAACGGTGCCGAGTCTGAGCGGAAACGTGGGAAAATAAAAGATGCTCTGCTGCAGACTGCTAAAAGGTAGCAAACAAATCATATTGGACCCTGGGTGTAGCCGATGGAGCGGCCACTGGTCTGATGTCAGCGCAGCTCGGGCCAAATCCAACAGTTTAAAGAGCTCTGTAGCACTCCCTGGAATTGGATTTCAGACTAATTAATGAAAAGAGGGAAAAAAGCTGGAAGCGCAAATGAGTTGCAATTGAACACAGGTGATTAAAGTTGTGAAACTTTAACTACTGTAAGCATTATAATACACGGTCCAAAAGGAAATTAGGGAGATGAGTGAAGCAGATTTGATGAAAACAGACATGCTGTTTTCACCCTGTCTTACGTTGAGAGCAGCGTGTGAATAAAATGTTTCTTGCCTGGAAAAAAAAGACGTGCTATCTGGCTCTCGCTATGCTGTCTCCACCTACACATTCAACCTCCACACCAACACTACAGCTTCAATCAGCTTCTCAGGAGGGATTCTACTGGAAACGGCTAACTGCAGTAGAAGGAGACAAGGCCGGCTTAGGGAGGCTGAGTAAGCCACGAAAATGAATTGCATCACTTCAACATGAAATAACTCCTGAATGCACTCAACATCACAGGTTGATGGTATCTAACAGTGAGCTGTATGTATCCAAGAGGGAACTTGGCTGTTGGGCAAACAGTGGGGTTGACAGTTGAAGGGCAGCGCATCATTGATCTGACTGAGGAGGTAAATTCACAGCGACACGGCCAACCAGAACATGTAAATATACTGAACATAAGACCATAAAACCAACATCACTGCTGCTACCGCTCACATAGGAACTGAGAAAACGTGCTCCCAGGAGGAGTATTTTAGCATAATTTGCCCTTAAAGATTCTTCATTCAAAGATGAAGAAGTAGATAGATCTAAAAACTAAAAACCTTCCAATTCATTTTAATTTAATTTAATCTAAATCAAACTCAACCACATGAAATACAATAAAAAACAACTTAAAACTGCTATAAATCTATCGCTTTATACTAAAGGAATAGTTCAATATTATTATTTGCTTTCTTGCCAAGAGTTAGACGAAACGATGTATACCACTGTAATATCTGTTCAATATAAGGTGCAGGCAGCATAAAGACTGAAAGCAGGAGGAAAAAGCAGTACAACGTATCCTCGTATACAACGGTTCATATGATTACCTACGAAAAGTTATTCCTCATCAATTTCTGCTCGTTACATGCATACAGTCAAAATAAACTTCTGTCTTCAGAGGAAACAACTTAATTAGGTTTAGGCAACAAAACTACTTAGTTAGGTTTAGGAAAAGATTGTGGTGCGGGTTAAAATCACTACGGAAGTGGCGTAAATTAAGTACAGAAGTTACCTTGACGTCTGGTTTCACAAGGGGTATCAACACTGGTCTACTGTGCGAAAGTCCGGTGGTTTTTGTCCCACCCAACCACCCCGACTTCCTCCCTATGCAGCGTTTATCACTCTTTATACTTCCTGGTTCATGATTACGTAGATCAGTGGTTCCCAATCTATTATCCTTGAAAAAAACCCTACTTGTATCTAAGAAAAGCTGAGGCCTGGAACTAGCGCTATCCATTGCACCCATGTAATCAATTCAGTTTTGTCTTGTACTGCGAATTTTCGCGTCGAATAGAATAATAAAAGCCATCGGACTCAGTGTGCAAGGTTGCTGGGAATAACGTTTTTTATCGGATGACAGATTAATAAAACGAATATGGAAAATACGGACTTGGTGTGCAAAGACCTTAACAAGTTCTCTACTATCTACTCAAAAGGTGATGATAGTCTTGTGTTTACAGCTTGTTTCCACTGCCCCCAAGTGGCCAACAAAAATTTGAATGTAGGCGTAAGCATATAAATTATTAATGATTTTAATATGTTGAGGTTTTGAATTTCCATGACTTTGTCAATACTTGTTTTATGGATCAGCATGACCCGTAGATACGCTCTGAGTCATAGTGCAATATGTTTCAGCTTCCAATTTTGAGTGCTCCTGTGAACTATTCTTGCAAATACACAACACAGAATATTAAAGATGTGAGTGCCGGAGGGATATCTAGCTCACCAGGCCAGAATATTGAATTTTTAAACACCACTGTACACAAGAGGGCAAGGGCAGGAGCAGAGACCTCAGAGCTGCCACCAAGCAGAACTTGCGCTCTGTTAGCCTGCAGGTTTAGGGGTGAAGAAGAAAAATATCCTATCATCAGCGCAGGCATCCTGCTAGCAACCCGTACAGTCATTAATTCAATCATTGAATACCACTGACTTCTGCCTCCAAGTTTCTCCACTGACTTGATATGGAAATAAGATTCATGTATTCATGAATTAAGCAGACCAAAGCTAAAACAATCCAATGAAGTATTTCTTATTAACTTGAGACCCCTTGTAGGAGCAATCGGTGAAGTATGTGGTTATAGTGGGAATTGGCAGGTGACTGGACGAATATAACACACACTGAAGTCAGGGAAAGGGCTTTAAATATGGAAATGAAAACAACAGAAACTCAGCAAGACAGAATTTAAAAAGGTTCACCGGTTCCCTTCTGGTCCCATATGGAGCATCCTGCACAGTTCGGTGTGGACCAACCCAGTCAGGTTTATTTTTAAATCATTTTACTATAATAATGTATCAAAGGACTTAATGTGGAAAGTGCCTTAATTAACACTCAGTCATAAAACAAAATAATACACTTAACTCTCAAATAGGAACTGCATAAGTCCGTGCCAAAGGGCATTTAAGGAAATCTTTGTGCAGCCAACACAAAGACCTGCAGCAGCAAAGGACATTTGTCTACATCTGGAAAACAACGAGTCAGCACTCCTGAAGTCGCAGCCCTGTGCTGAGCAAGGCTTGTCTGGGCCACTTTAAAAAAGTGTTTATTCTTAGATGATAAAGCTGCTGATATTCTATCTTTTTATTATCATAAAAAGAAACAATGAAAAACAAACTAAACAATGAATAAAACATACTGTGAGGAGGCATCTGTTTAGCCCAAACCTCATCCTTCAAATCCTTTTACATTTATACATTTATACCTGGTTTTGCTGATTAAAACCTGCTAGGGTGAGGCCTGTGGGGTAGTGGAGTCTTCTTATCCCTGGTTTCCACTCCCGTAATACAGCAAGACTTTAGTACACGCTCTGATACCTTATAGACTTGACTATTGTAATGTCATTTACTCTGGACGACAGCGAGCCTGGCTCTTTCAATTGGTAAACAGACTCTGTCAATACCGAGTATATGGCTGGACCGTGTACGGTCAGTCTGTGAATTTGTGGCTAAATTGTTACACAAATAGTCAGAGGTCATGTCTATAATGTTAAATCCAGCGGTACATGTCCACCAGGTCTGGCGAGGACACTATAGGGGACGCGCTGCTCTACTGAAACTGGACGTTCAAGCGGTGATGTACATCGAGGAATACACCTGATTGGTCCCTGGTTTTCTGCTTGTCGTTTCAAACAGGAAACAACATGGCGGCATAAAACAATCCACCAAAATCTACTTCTGAAAACATTTTAAGCGAGAAATGGGCTATGCCATGGCTGAATCTGGTTTCATTTTAGAACTAGATCACCTAGTTTCACAGCTTGGTCCAAGTTTCGTGAGCCAGACGCGTCGCGCTGGACAGGCTCATTTGCATAAAGTTGAGATTTTTCAACTTTCCAACACTCCGCCGACCAATCGTGTAACTTCATCACTCAGTCAGGCACTCAGTGACACACTTTTGCGTTTGCAGGGCTGGCCCTCTGCGGCCCAGCCAAAAAAATAATCTTGGCCGGGCGCAGTTCCTGAAGTCTGGTGTTTACCATGCGGAGTCAATGCACCCGGCCAAGAAGTAGTCCACTTATAACCGCCAGTAAAACCACATCTTGTCATTGTCAAACACTACAGTGTTTTTGTACAAATGATATATGGCATGCTAATTATTGAGCTTTAGAGGTGCTGGAAGGTGAATTTTTATAACCTTTGGACAGAGCCAGGGTAGAGAGTTGATTCCCCCTGTTTCCAGTCTTTATGCTAAGCTATGCTAACCATCTCCATCACAGTTTTATACTTGGTGTACAGATATCAGAGTTAGGGATGCTCCTAATGACTAATTTCCCTGACGTTAAAACTGAAGTTTAAACTTAGATTAGTCAACTAGTCTAGATGTACGAAAACAGAGAGAAAACAGTCAAAATTGAGCACAATTTAATCTATAAGGTAAAACATTGTCCCCAAAAAATATTGCGTATATTACAAGAGCCATTTGAAATCGTTAATCACATTTTTCAATAACTAAATCATATTTTTAATGCAGCAATGACATCAATATGTCCCCAGTGTACGCTCCAGTCGATGGTTAGGAATGCGCCTCACAAACCTGGTGTGTAGTGTAACATTTGTGGTCTAAGAAGAGTCATGGTTTGGCATCGATTATACCATCAGTGTCTTCGCATGCAAGTTTGATTCATCGAGCTAGCTGGCCTTAGCCCGCTACGTTGATTAATAGCATGCTGGGTCTCTTTCTTTAGTCTGTAACATACTAGTTAACCAGCTAGCTAACTAATAAGCAAGTTTCAGTGTGCTGCTGGCTATCCAGTCGATCAGGAGAGAACCAGACTGACTGCTGAACCCAGCCGCTAGTTCAGAAAAAGGAGGTGGAGGGAGAACACAACGGGGTGGAAGTGAGTCAGGAACGGCTGATGAGTTCAGATCAGAGCGGATATGTAATTTAAATGAGTACATTAATAAAATAATAAGTTTAATCAACTAGTATTTCTGGTGCTGACTAGCGAGGGTAGCAACGTTTAATCAACTCATCAACTAATCACACACATCTCTAATCAGAGTGATATCGATCTTCTCATCTAACTGCAGACAAGAAGGCAAAAAAAAGGCGTTTTTGTCCCCTGTGAGTGGATGAGACTGTGTGTGTGTGTGTGTGTGTGTGTGTGTGTGTGTGTGTGACTGTATAAAATGAGACAAATAGGAGACAGAGCTACAAAGCAGGTGAGAACGACTCGTGGAGGGCAGGGACGGAGGGAGGGAGCCGTGTTCTTATTAGTTCTGTCTGAGTCTAATAACACAGTCTGTTTCCACTGCGTGTGCATGTGTGTATCAACCTCAGGCACTTCTCTGTGACAGGAAGAACAAACACTACTGTTTACCTACGCGTGCACGAGATGACTAATGAAAGAGGCACATTAATAAATAGAGATGGCACACATCTGTCAGCGAAAACCAAACAAATTAGAATAAATAACTCAGAGGAATGAGCAGAGACATGCGCTCAGATTTGTAATTCAACCCAAATCAATTTCATGACAGCTGTTACCTTCGCTACGAGTGTTTTTGTATTGTTTAGGACAGTACATATAGAAGCTTCTCTGAAGGGGCTACAGACTCCATTACTAAAATTATATACTACATGAAAATAAGTAGGAAATTCATAATGTGGCCTCTGTTATGGCAATAAAGAAAGCAAGAAATCCAAATCCACACAGACAAGAGGGTGTAAAAAAGAAGTAAAGGAAGTGTGGAGATGGGACAAATTGAGACATGCCGCACTATAAAACATTTCCAGCTGCAGGACGGACCGGCGGCGGTTTGCAGCCGGCCTGGCCGCTGCATCCTGCCCCTCAGAGATACGGCCGCGCTAAATTTGACAAAGTGAAAAGCCATTTGCCAGAGAACGCTGCTGTGAGTTCCCGCAGAACAGAAATGAATTTCAGCTCCGCCTCATTTGACTTTTCCCCCAAAATTAAAAGCACTGAGTTGTGACACGAGATGAGATGATTCTTTCTTTATTTCCCTTTTCTTTCCTCTCTTCTTTTCTTTCATTCTTCATTTGACTTCTTTCCTTTTTTCCTCTTGCCCCTCCCCTCCCTTCCTTCCTTCTATCCCACCTTATTTTTCATCTTTCTTCCTTCTTTTTCTTTTCTTCTCCATGTCCCATCTTTCCTTCTTTCTGTCTTTCTATCCCTAACTAGTTTTCGTCTTTCCTTTCTTCCTTCTTTCTGTCCTTACATCCTACCTTCTTCTTCTGTCCTTCCCTCCGTGTCTCTGTTCTTTTGCTCTTCCCCCCTTCCATCTTTTTGTCCTTCGATCCTACCTTCTTTTCTTGTTTCCTTCTTCTTCTCCAGCCTTATCTTTCTTCTTTCCCTTTTACCTTCTTTCCTTGATCTCTCTGTACTTCTATCCTACCTTCTGTCTTTCCTTCTTTGCTTCCTTACTTATCACTTCATTTCTATCCTTCTTTTTCTTTCTCCCTTCCTTCCATCTCTCTGTCTTTCCATAGCCTTATCTTTCTTCTTTCCTTTTTACCTCCTTTCCATCCATCTTTCTGTCCTCCTGTCCTTCCTTCTATTTTATATTTCTTTGCTTCCGTGTTTCAGCCCTTCCTTTCTTTGTTTCTCTCCATACCTCGTCCGCTGCTTTCCTTCCCTATTTATCTCTCTCTCTCTTTCTTTTACCACCTCGCTCTCAGACTTACTCTGTCACTACCTGTCTTCATTCATCTCTCTGTCACTCTCAGTGTCTCACAGGTCAGAAGTAAATCGTCTCTAAAAAAACAGCATTTCTCAGAGTCAAATCTCAGACATTTCTGTCAAAACACCTCTGACGGTAATACAATCAAAACACCAACACAGGGTGAAGCAGCAGTGGATTTATGTACAGCTGAGAGTCTGCAAATCAGGGAGCTGACAAAGCCTCTCCACATGTGATTAATGCTGTGTACTGAACGGAGACTTCATGAATGCATTCTTTTTTTTTCCAACAATAACATTTCTGGGGCCTCATTACAGAAAAAAATATCCTAACTGCTTGTCCTATCTTAACTTAAGTTTCAAAGATAGGAAAAATCCTACAGTATCCTCCTATTACAGAAGCAACTCCTAAACTCATGGCTGTTTCCTATCTCAGACATCCTATCTTATCTTAACTTAAGACATCCTAACTAGAACTGTAAATTTGATTCTTCAATCGGCACTCGTCCTGGCATGCCTGCATCTCTATAAACTCGAAAACCTAATGAATCCATTGATACCAACCATGTCATAGCTTTTCTAGAAGGAGGCTAAATAACGCTCCAAACCTTTTAAGCTAAATTTTGGCGAGGAAAAACTGGCATGGTCATTTTCAAAGGGGTCCCTTGACCTCTGACCTCCAGATATGTGAATGAAAATGGGTTCTATGGGTACCCACGAGTCTCCCCTTTACAGACATGCCCAATTTATGATAATCACATGCAGTTTGGGGCAAGTCATGGTCAAGTCAGCACACTGACACACTGACAGCTGTTGTTGCTTGTTGGGCTGCAGTTTGCCATGTTATGATTTGAGCATATTTTTTATGCTAAATGCAGTACCTGTGAGGGTTTCTGGAAAATATTTGTCATTTTTTTGGGTTGTTAATTGATTTCCAATAATAAATATATACATACATTTACATAAAGCAGCATATTTGCCCACTCCCATGTTGTTAATAGTATTAAATACTCTAAATCTCCCTTTAAGTGTCAATGTTTGAGTAGCCTTTCAATCATTATATTTCGGTGTTCACGTTATTCCCCATCTTCATTGTCATTGTCATACAGACCTAACAACAGTGCCATTTTAGGCAGTTTTTTTGAATTGAGGACAGGGTTTATGTATGTCATCCTAATTTAGGATTCCTAACTTGGGAAATCCCTAAATTAGGACGGTTCTGTAATTGCTAAATTCCTATACGATGAGATGGGATTTTCTACTAAAAGCAGTTACGAAACATGTTTCTGTAATACCAAAAATCCTAAATGTCATCCTAAATTGAACATATTTCAGACTTGGGAAGGTTCTGTAATGAGTTTCTTTTCTTTCAGTTTCCTTCTTCCTTCTATTAGAGAAAATCTTGCAGTTAGTTATGAGGGTTTGTTCATGAATTCAATAAATGCAACAATTTTATGATTATTTTTACTGCCTGCATACTGTATGTGTTTGAAAGTAGAATATAGAGTACCATTAATAAATAGAAATATTTTTAAGTATGGATTGAAGGATAAGGGATTGAAAAGATGAAATGCAGAAAGTTGGATTAGTGCATTTGTGGGGAGAAGAGAAACTGTGGGTGTGTGTGAATGTTTGCATAGCCTTGATGCTGAATGCTGCTGTGAACGTCCACTTCACAGAGATAACAGGTTGAAGGTCTCACACACACACACACACACACACACACACACACACACACACACACACACACACACACACACACACACACACACACACACCTATTTTCTCTTTTAGCTCAATATTTTGCCATTAAAATGAAACTTAGAGTGAAAAAAAAACTTTGAGCTGAACTCAATGAGACTCTGCGCCGCTATTTCAAGGTCAGATCCCTCCCAGTGTGTCGGCTGGCATAGCGCAGCACGAGGGAGGCAGCCTCAAGCGAGCATCAGATCACAAAGGAATAAAACATTCAAAGACTTTCATAAAGTTAAAAAGCAAGCGAGGGAATTTATCCGCCACCAAAAAAAAAAAAGAAAAACTATTTGAATGAAATATAATCCCTTCTTTTCATGCCCCTGCACAGACGAATGACTCGGGGCTCTGTATCGTCCTCGGGAAGTTGGTCTCTGTGCAGCTCAGAGATTCATATTTTGATGAGGGTATTTCAAAGTGTCAGGGGTTTAGCAGAAATACGTTGAAAGGGGGGGGAAAAAAAACATGAAAGAAATGCTAAGTCATTTTCAATCCGGGGCTGTGGTGGGAGAGGAAATGTCTCTTGTGTACGTTTTTTAAAGTTGGATCTTTTCAAAAGGTCATCTGGTGGTAATAACGATGAGACCATGACAAGAATCAGTCACAGTTACGAGGAGGGGGAGGCGATGAGGCGGCGGGAGTTTGATTTAGGGAAATGCTTCCAGTCAAACAACATGGAGGAAAAAGAAACTGCTGGAGCTGGAGATGGAAAGAGCGACACGGAGGGAGGGAAAGAGGGAAGGAGGGAGACAGATGGAGGGTGAAGGAGGGTGGAATCACCTCAGCAGAGAAGAACCGAGTGAAGAATTGGATTGCATGCTGCTGGCCGGTGTAATTGTAAAGGCGCCCTGACTGAGAAAGCGATACATTGCTCCCCGGACTCGGCTCAGAAATATTATCCTCCGCCGGAGAATTCTTATGAGTGAAGCAGCAGAAGAAAAAGAAAAGAAAAAAAAATCAATTGATATTAAAGGCGAGCCGCGGCGTGAGCTACGGGAGCCTCGGCTTGTCGGAGCGGCCCTGTTTGATATCACGCCCGCAGAGCCGGGGAGGCTGGGAAAGATAAGTGGCCTGATTACTACTGCTGTGTGTGTGCGGGGGCGTGTGACGTGTGTGCATAATGATCTGAGTACCGCGGCGAGAAATAAATATACATGCAGCCACATATGAAAATCCAGTTGTAAAGGTGATGTTCTTCTTTCTGTGTGTGTGTCATCCTGAATAAAGCCTCGACTCTCCATCCGTTTACAAGTCATTTCAAGGCCACAACAAACCTTGCATTGACTCTGAACTGCAGAGTGTGTCTGTGTGAGTTATTCTGAATGAGTTCTAATGGACACATGCAGCCTGACGATGACCCTGGAACAGAAATACGTCCTCATAGTCTCTATGCCAGGCTCCGAGCACAACACCCCACACACATACACACACACATAATTATAAACTTTGGGAACAGATGGGCATTATGGTTCAAAAGTGTTCTTTTCTCTTTATCTTACTCTCTCTCTCTCCCTCTCTCTCATTCACAAACAATCTGAAACTGCTCGACAAATAAACAGTCTGCACCGTTATGCTTGCTGCCAGAGGAGCAGTTATTAACCGGTCCCTATACACTCTCCCCTTTAGTCATAAAGGAGACACACTGAGAGCCAAGGTGTAGTCAAATGTATTTCTAATAGTTTTTGTTATTACACGAGGGACATGTCGGCCATTTGTCAACAGCGAGGCTAGAGTGCCAACGCAGTTAATCTGAGGTGTGCATCCTTCCGTACGCTCAAAAAGAAATAAAACAGAAATAACTGGAATTACAGCCTCGTGGTTGTACGCCTCCGCCAACCAGTCAAGTTGAAGTTTACATCCACGTCTGTCCAAAATGTCATCACTTCATCATTTTGTCCTATTAGACATTTGTGTGATATTGTCATATTTAGCATGTTAATTTTTGAGTTATGGACAAAAATGTGTTTCGTGAGTTCATCCTCCAAGTCCAAGTGGACATTTGAGCCAAATGTCTCAGGCGTTCCTGAGATATCGCATTCATGAAAATGGGACGGACGAGAGGTCACGTGACCTTTGACCTTTGACCACCAAGCTATAATCAGTTAATCCTTGAGTGCAAGTGGACATTTGGGCCAAATTTGAAGAAATTCCCTTCAGGCATTCCTGAGATATTACGAAAATGGGACGCACGTGAGGTCACAGTGACCTTGACCTTTGACGTTTGACCACCAAATTCTAGTCAGTTCGTCTTTGAGTCCAAGTGGACATTTGTGCCAAATTTTTAGAAATACCCTACAGGCGTTCCTGAGATATTGTGTTCATGGGAATTGGATGGAAGAGAGGTCAGAGATACCTTTGACCACCGAATTCTAATCAGTTCATCCTTGAGTCCAAGTGGACATTTATGCCAAATTTGAAGAAATTCAATCAAGGCATTCCCGAGCTATCACGAGAATGGGATGGACGTAAGGTCACCTTTGACCTTTGACCACCAAATTCCAATCAGTTCATCCTTGAGTCCAAGTGGACATTTTTAAAAAATTCCCTCCAGGTGTTCCTGAGATATCATGTTCACAAGAATGGATGGACGGACGGACGGAAGGACAACCTCAAAACATTATGCCTCTGGCCACAGCTGTCGCCAGCGAGGAGGCATAAAAAGAGACTTGATAAAGTATTGAAGAACTGACGCTGCATTTCTTGCATGTGGACATCATGTGTCCTCTTGGGAGATGCTTTTGAAGTTAACCCACACGAACACACAGGTGAGGACAAAAAGACGCTTTGATTTGTCAGAACTTCACGGTGTGCTGTGGTTGTGCTGCGTGACTGCTCACATCGTCATTGGGTTTCAGAACACATTCCTCCATCACAAAAGGAGTATGTGACGAGGGTTTTAATTGTACTGAGTGTATTATAATGTTTGACACTTGGATGGTCGTAACAAAAGCAGTCTGCTCTTCAGCAGCCACATTTCCTAAATAGTTACGAGTTGTTTTGCCAACAGTTTTTGTGTTTTACAAGCACATTGAATCCTTTCTCAGTTCATCTAGATGTAGTAACAGATGCTTTGAGGCTGCTCTTTACTCCTTTGAATTATATTGCTACCGCACGCCATCTTATATCTGCATTTCCTGAATATATGTTCACAGGAGGAAAAACATTTCTCCATCACCCTCCCTCCATCCCACACTCTCTGTCTCCTCTCTCTCTAGCTACAAATGAGAAAAACTGGTTGTGATGTCTATATGTTAAGACAAGTGAGTAGCAAATGAGATGCATCATCAAATGTTCCTTTTAAGTTAACTGTCAAAAAATATAGGCATTTATAGACATGACAACAAGGGAACTGAAGCAAGCTTTGAATGATGGGCACTACAAAGCCACTCTAAAGAGAAAAGGTATAGTAAAAGCTTTATTTAGTCAGGCATATTAATGCTTTAAAATGCTAACTGGTTATGACCTCACAGAGTGGATATACTGTAGTAAGAGCAGAGGGATTACAGAATTACTGGACACATGACGATTGATATTCGTGGTTGACATCCTTGTTCTCTGAGCATCATATAATCGTTTATGCTCAGTGGATGAACGTGAGGTGTGAGGAATGTGCACGTCCTTTTTTTTAAACTTGTATATTGTTTGTAAATTTATAATTTATGTTAAAAAAATAAATAAAAAAGGGACTAAACCTGGTATAATACACTGCATGTAAACACTTTAAGGATGTACGCTTGTGGAACTGACTGAGTACTTGGCCTCTGTATTTGTTTGGAAGAAGCAAACAACTCAACTCGCCCCTATTGTGAAGCTTGGCCTTGTACACTGTCAGCAGTTACCATCAACAAGCATCTAAAACGAGCAAAGATGCCTCCTCTCAGCACACCTGGCTCCAAACACAAATCCCATACTCATCTAACGCTCCGACTCCAGCAGCAGGAGGGGCTGAGAAAATGCCTTATAATAAACGAGGGATGTGACCGCCTTTTGTTCGAGTGAGGGTTTGGATGAATTGAGCGCAGCAGGTTCAAATATTTGATCTCGACTCGGGTGTTTTTGTCATCCTCCCTGAGGTTGTGCATCCTGGCAGCTCGCTTCCCTCTTGTTTCTGTGCGATACGTCAGTCGTAAATAGGAAGACACTGTACGCCGGAGCTGGCCAATAACACTGACAGCGAGTCAGAGTAACAGGAGGGGCCGAACCGATCAGACGCCGCTAAATGGGGCCCCTGGCACAGACAGCTTGTAACAGAAGAAGAAGAAGAAGTAGAGGTGTGCCTGAGAAGGACACACACACACACAACTTCTTCTGAGAGCACAGAAAAGTCGTATGTGCATGTGTTGGTATGAGCGTGTCAAGGGTTAATGCATGCAACGTGTGAGTGTGTCTGCTGAGTGATGTCCATTTCCCTGCAGGTTAAGGTCAGCAGCCATCTCTCGAGGGCTTTTACTGTCACAGACCGCTGGGCTCGACATTTCCTGCGCGCCACCAGGCCATTTGGCAAACAGCAGGGTTTAGCACACTCTCAATCTGTGTCTGTGCAAGTGTGTGTGTGTGTGTGTGAGCGAAACAAAGGATACAGAAGGAAAATTAGCTCATATTGGTGCGAATATGTGTGACTTTGTTTGTAGGGTTTGTGGAGGACGTGCATAAGTTAGAAAATGCAGCATTATTGTGTGTGTGTGTGGGTCAGAAGGATCCTTACGTCCATCTGTTCCATGCTGCTCAGGGTGTCCCTTTGGTCTGCACAAAGGGACAGTCTGTAGATTATTCAATACTGTCCTCCCACTGACCTCTAATCTGTGTTGAATCTAGAGTCATATGCATATTTCACTTATCTTAACACGTGTCGGTACTGTATGATCTCTCCACACAGCCACTGAAACTGCCTCTACAGTAACACGTCTACCTGGCAAAGAGATACGAGGAGGTGATGACAATGCCACATAGTCTGTCCATTTATCCAAAGCTGCGCTCAAACAATAATCATCCAGATAACAAATTCATACAATCGGCTATAAAATGTCTCTTAAAGCTGCAGTTGATAACTTTGCGCAAATATGATAAAAACTTATTTCAATAAAATTGTCATTATATCCTGACAGTAATACATGAAACAGATAATATGTGAAGAAATCATGTTCCTCTGCCTCCTTTTAGTGCTCCTAATGGCATTTGCAAGATTCCATCGCGCCCGAGTGACAACAACCAATCAGAGCCGAGGAGTCTCTAACGCAGCTGTCAATCGCAGCGCTGATCAGATATGTATCAATTTTTCTGTTACTGTAATGCCTCTTTCTCTCCTCAAATGTTTTCAGAAACACAAACATGTCAAAAACAGTTGAGCCAAAACCAAGCACCGCCCACCGACCAGAGCAAACTTTCTCATTCCTCAGCTCTGATTGGTTGTTTTCCTTTGGTTGTGGTCCTGACACACCAAGCCGACGGTCGGCCGTCGGACAGTTTGGGGCGTCGTTGAGCGTCTGTCGGCCTAGTTTTTGCGATGTGTCCCCGTCGTTTCTAGTCCGCCCGTGTCAGAGGTTTTGCGGCTGATTCAGCAGGTTGAATCGGTGTCGGAGCTCGTCAGTGAGAGAATTCACTCTGATTGGCTGTTCAACTAATCAGTACACGAGAAGAGAAACGGAAGTGAGGAAAGCACAGAAGGCTCTTCTCATTTTTTCATCTTCATCACATCTAATTATTCCAATATACAGATATTTCCAACCACATGGAATGAAGCTAAGTGGTGAGAAAGAGCTGGGAAAATTGTCAACAAACAGCTCTTTGTTTCATGTACGTATCATAAAAACAGCTTGTATATCTGCAGTCCTCGGTCTTCCGGTACTTTGATTGACGAAGACGGACTACTGCGACCTGCTGGTATAGAGAGTTATTTCCTCTCACGCAGTCGCAGAACATACGTGCTAACTGGTCGTCGGCTGTAGTCTTTGCGGTGTGTTCGAATGGAACTTGTCGGCCAAGAGAAAGGCGACGTGAGACGATGCAAGTCGGCCTTCATCGCCGCTAGTTCCTTGATGTCGGGTCGATGTGTCTGGGCCTTTAGGAGCACTAAAAGGAGGCAGAGGAACATGTTTTTTTCACAGATTATCTGTTTCATGCACTACTCTCAGGACATAGTGACCGTTTTATAAAAATAACATTTTCTCATATTTGCTCAAAGTTACCAACTTTAACCAACCAACTTTTTAAGCTTTAAGTACTGAGTCAAAATGTATCGTATATGCTGCTTTTTGACATTAAATCTACTACTAACCAACAGTTTGTCATTATTCAGCCTATTGCCAGCTTACGAGATCTATATTTGTTGTTTTATACACAGGGTGTCTGTTAATAATTTCCATGGGAAAATCCTCTGCTGAGAGGGGAATGAGGTGCTTTATATTTCTGGTTTATTTGGGATAAATAGAAGAACTGGGTAGTGAGCAAACAGTGCCAAAGAGTGCCACTTATGGAAACTTAAATGTCAGCCTAAACATTTGTATTCGGTGCTACCAAATTGCACACAAAATTAGATTAGATTGTATGCTTTATAATGGAGTGAAATAGATTTTACAATACACACTAAGTATGGTATGAAGGTAGTTTTTTTCAGCTGTAGGAGAGAATATAACAAACCGTCAACCACCAATTTACTACAAAGTGACAAAGTGACAAAAAGGGATGCTCGTTAATATTTAAACTTACATTTTTGACCACTAGAGACCCTTAGGTTGATTTCAAAACAAACAAGTTTCTTAAAGCCCCTGAAAATTGGACTTCAAATACGAAGTATTTCTCTATAACATTGAATATTCATGAATAAATAAGCAACAATCAAACTACAAAACATCTCTCAAAAACTGAGCTAATCTGCTTCATCAGGATGTGTATGTGTGTGGTTGGATCAGATTTGATTGACAATGTCCAAACAACCCACCACCTGTTGTCAGATTCGGATTCAAATTTGTTTTTCAAATCCTGACTGGTGCACAGAAGGACGTGACACCGAAATTTTCTAACTGAGTCCAGCCCACGAACCAATGAGAAGCTGAAGAATGCAATGTTTCGGACAAACATCCATTCATCTCTCTCTTCCTCCCTCTCCACCCCGGTATATTTTAGCCTTACTCCCTCTCTGATGTTTCTAACCTCCCTTTTCTCCCTCCTTCCGTCCTGCCTCTGAGGAGGTATGTTTGTTCCCCAAGCTGCACTATCAAATCGCGGGGGCCTCTCCCGACCCACGCCTTATCTCTGATTGATGACTGACGGCTCCCGCAGTGTGGACCACAATGCAACTTTTCCATTAACCTTGATCAAACATAGTGCTACTGTGTATGTGTGTGTGAATAAAATAGAAATCTGACAGAAGCCAAAGGTTCCCGGCGTTTTACAATGATGGAGTTGAGTGGTACATTGCTTCGTTTTTAATGCACACAAGTGCTATTCTTGTACGTGCTTCGGTGCAGTATGTGGGTGTATGTGGGTTGTTGAATTCACAAAAAAAACAGAACAGAATTCAAAGAGAAAGATGGAGAAAAAGATAGAGCGAGAGGAGGGAATGTGACACTGCGAGCATGCCTGAATAGTTGAGTAGATTAAGGGTATACCATTAAAAAGACATAAGCAACATAACCAACTAATTCACTTTTACAGCCATTCAAGACTTCTCCGATCCCGCAGTTGCAAAGCCCGCTGCGTATTATTGCATGTTTGTCAGTGGGATGTCACGCCACGCTCCCCAGGGTGCATTTGATCTGACTCACCCTCACAGCCCTGGGAGCGCGTTATCTCTCATGCAGAAAAACCCAACACAGTCGACCACTGCACTTTGGTAGCTGTTAAAAATATCAAGGAAAGCTGCCCTTATCCACAGGGTCGAGCTTAAAAAATGATCCTTTTGCAACTATTATTAGAGCACAGAGGTGCCGGCAGCACCGTAGCAATACACTTTTGCTGATTTTTCACCATTTGCCACGCAGCTTACATGCATATTTAAGCTGCGTAGCCCTATTTTATAGCTTCATATTCTATTTAACAGGCTCGCGGTTCATTACGGTAGTAAAAGGTTCCTGTACATCGAACTCCACGACGCATTAAAGTTGCATTAACGCCCCATTCACCGACCAAATCACAACTTCCCACTCTCCAAATGCTAGTTGTTTGAGGCAAAACCACATTCCGTCCCCGCTGAGATGCACACATGATGCAAATTTAATGCATGGTGCCTTACCTATGTACCATATAGGGATATGTGCTGTATAATCATCTTTAAATTTAGACTGCCTGTGTACAATTAATGCTGTGTTGTGCACATTCTTAATACATACTTCTCAGGCACGTGCAAGAATATAAAGTGTAGCCAGGTCAGCTCCAACACACCGGAGTCACTTTTTCTGCAGGGCATTGCAGGGTTTTGGAGTCAAGGCGGGGTTTATGTAGAAATGAAATCATACTGATACAATAAATCACTTAAATAACTGCGAAAAGAAAATAAACCACATAATTTAGTAAGAAAATAAACCACATAATTTAGTAAGAAAATAATGGTGGTGATTTGTATTCAGGGGAAAAACCCATTAAGCATGCAGTCACAACCATCTCTTTCTGCACTTTATTCTCAATGCTAAATGATGTAACATACTGCTGTCTAAAATTGGATCTGTTGAATTATTTTTGATATTTCTGGTGACTCAAACGTCATGCATTAACTATTTAAACTGGTATGAATTGGTTACATGAGGGAGAGTAACCTCGCCAGCTCCCTTGAAATACATTTCTCTTATGAATGACGTCAAATTATCCTGAAATAACCTTATATAAGCTTGAACCAAACGCTACAATACTGCAGGCTATTCATGGGTTTAATATTTTGAACTGTGCCCATGACAATAAATGCTTTGACTTTGACTAATATAGTGAAGCATCATATTGTCTCCAGCTGTGGAATGAATTGATGCAGGGACTCTGAGTGGTAGCATAACATTCAGAAGGAATGGAACGATGAATAATACACATGCACATAAACACACATGCTTATACATACTGCAAAAACACAAACTTCTCTCATATACACATAAAGACAGAGAGAGTGATATGCAAAGATGGCATGCACTCTCATAACACATACGTGTTTCGTTTTTTTGGGATGCACAAAATGAGAAGCAAATTACATGCATGCACAGAGGAAAAGAGGGAAGCGTACAAATCAAGCCTTAACTGCATGTGAAAGCCCAGCATGCCCATGTGCCTTTCCTGCCCGCAGACCAAACACTGGACGTCAATGATGCAGAGGCAACAAGACAGCTGCTACACACACACACACACACACACACACACACACACATACATACACACAGCATTCCTTGCTTAAAATACACAGTAAACTAAAAGAGTGAATATACCACTTTTTCTCTCTCTCTCAATTTGCCCCTTCTCAAGCCTCTTTGCCGACACAACGTGTAAGCTAAGTGTCTAGCTGAGACAGAAAAGGTGAGTGAAAGAGAAAAATAGAGATAAATAGAAGGGAGAAAAAAGACTAAGAGCCGGGGAGGGATAAAGCAATGAGAAACAGAAAAAAAAAGGACAGAGGTGAGAGAAGCAGTGGGGAATAGCGGGAATACAGAATTAAGTTTGCGATTTCCGTGGCCGTTTGACCCTGCAAGGCGCTCAGCTTAGCACCAGCCACATGAATAAACAACCACATCTAATTCCTCCTGGCTGAGGGCAAGATACAGGTACGCTCTGAGAGTCTGTTCATTTACTGCATTCACGTCCTCCAGGAAAAAAAAATACGCCTCACTTCAGCTTTCAGGTGCTGCTGCTTGAAAACTCAGTCTGGCGATTGAAGGTGATTTCTCAGATTAACTGAATTCTAAAGACGGAAAAGAAAAACACCTGCAACACCTGTGTAGGAAATGATGCCTTCCTTTCAAATCATCGTACCTACAAAGTGAATGACTTCCATCACATCAACCCTTTTCCTTATCATTACTTTTTTAAACGTCATGCACAGCGCACACTACAAATTATTTTTTTTTTGGTATGTGGTTACATTGAAATTCTTGGCAATAAAAGATAAATTCACTCAACAGCAGGCAGCTGTTTTCAGCAAAAAAACCCTCTAAAAACCCGCTGCACACTACGTGTTCAACACCAAACAGAAGACAGACACAGTAAGTGACTAGCCGGTGAACATAGTGGAGCATTTAGCGGTTCAAGTGCCAGATATTTCCCTCAGGAGTTGGTAGAGACCAAAAACAGAGCTAGTAGGGAGAGGTTTATACGCACCTGGGTTCCCATCATGCTTTGGGGAGATGTAAACATGTATAACGTTGCCATGGAGTTAGCTGTGGCCTATGGATGTATAATAAGAACTGGATACCGGGCTTGAAGATGGAGCCCACTAACGTAAATGGAAATTGCTTGGTGAGCACATAAGCCAAAAACATTTTCTAGCTTCCGCATTGTGCGGCCTGCTGCTAAAAGGGCACTCATAAGACTATACTGTGGACCGTACAGTAGCATTTACCTTAACGCCCCCCGTGGGTGGGCTGGATTCGTCATCTCTTTCCCACCTACACACACTGTCCACTGGTGAAACTGAGCACACTGAGATACAGAACCAAAGGAGTCGTTCATGGGGCGGTTCGGTAGCTGTGGGTGAACGAAACAAACCATCCCACCTGTTCAAAATGAACAAATCGCCTACGGGCTGAAAAGAATGGATTATACAGACTCTTCAAAATGAACTACCACCTTCGCAGAAAACAACTTGTGGCGTTACTTAGATAAGTGACAAACAAATCAATGTTGACTTCTGGTTTCACACAGGACACAACAAGCGGTCTCCTGGGCAAAGGTGCAGCGTTTTTTAACCCACTCGTCCACCCCGACCTCCTCCGTCTGTCTTTGGCTCTTTATACTTCCTGGTTCACGATTAGGTGGATTTTGTGGTATACCGTATATACGAACTGCAATGCATTTCTTTTCGTAATTGTATGAGAACAGCCTGAATAGTTAGCTAAAATAATGGATAAATGGTTGAAACATGGCTCGTCTGCCACACCAAGTGGTAGTAGCACGAATGCAAACAACTAAACAGATCTAAACATGGACAGTTCAATTGTATGAAAACATTTTTAACATCCACTATAATAGTGGATGTTAAAAATGTTAATTAAATAATACCCAGTTTAAAATCAATTCAAATGAACACATTTGGAACATGACGGTTGGTGACAATGACGGGGTTTACTTAAATTTATCTGACAGTGCTGTGGGGGTTCGTCTGACAAAGAAAAGGTTGGTTACCACTGATTTAGACCATGATTACAAACAGAAAAGACTTCAATAAGTAAAATACAACCTTGAAGGTGCTAAATTCGATATTCAGAGCATTAATATAGCAGCAAACAACTATTGTCTGTGTGAAGATATAGAGGATTAATGTCTACCTGAGCAGAGAATGAAGTCACTCTCCCTCTGGGTGTGTTGTAATCCGAGTTTCTCCTCACTTTGTTGACATCGGCGAGCCGGCCGCGTGTGCATGTTCGTGCATGTGAGCGTGCCCCACTGGCTAGCTCACGGCTGCCGCTCTGCACTGCTCTCGTACTGCGGCGGCGTCGCGGAAGCACCCACCCTCCGGTTCCCCCTCCAGGTTAACACCGTTATCTCTATCAGCACTTGCTCGCTGTTGTTTGCACTGTTTAGCGCTGTTGGCACTATTAGCTGCAAGCTGTGGCTTGCCGTCACCATGTTGAGAGACGTTGAGAGTCAATAGAAATGCTCCCAATCCCGTATTTAGCACCTTTAAACATTTATAGGTGGTTGGTTTCTCAGTTAACATACAGAAGCAACTGGTACAAGAGACGTGCTATTTGACGGCTGCATGGTGAAATGGTAATGAAATCATCACATTTTCCTTGTATAAGTTTGGAAATCTAAAACCACTACTTTTTACAATAGGTCAGCACAGCGAAAGACAAGATGAGAAATGTCTTTACACAGATGGTAAATGTCAAAACCTTTAAGTAAAAAACTCCACAATCCTATGCACTTACAGAGTCTGCCTTCCTCGTATTAAAGAATATTAGCATGCCCTGGAGAGTTAAATAATGACATTTGTACCTCTAAGAGGCAAATGTTCATCTCTCTTATCCTACAAACTTGTTCTACTGGCTGACATGCTCTTTTCTGTCTCTGGCTTCTTTTTTGTTTGTTTCTCTCTGTCTTTGTTCTTCCTGCTGATCTTTCTCCCTGCAACCTATTTCATTCAGTCTGCCGTTCATAATACCTCTCCGGACATACCCTCTGTTGTGGGCCTTGTTGTAGCACCACCTTATCAGCCCAGCTACAAAAACAAAATTCAACATACAGGAGCAGAATGGGACTTATCAATCCACACTGTACAGCAAAGAGAATGAACATCAGGCCGTTGTATACGTATCTCTACCCTTCATCTGTGTGATCCTCAGAGCCGCCGGACGTCTCCGATATGGATTAAACCTCAGACATGATCGCCATTCAGAGAGGCAGCTCGTTGAGCAAATGGACTGGGTTTAATCCCCGTCTGCAAGACTGGCCCTCGGCAAGGTAAAAAAGGATGGTTTCTACTGATTAGGTCTTGATGGATGAATTGTAATTAAAATGTTAGCACACACGAATAACACAGCAAACACTGCTTAGAGTCCTACTAAGCAGGACTGAGTAGAGGGATTTGTTTTAGCTTTGATACAGGGATGCCTGAGGTGGAGTTTGTGGGCAGGAAGTACAGGAGTAAGGGTGGAATTATAGTTGTGCGCTATGGGGTTACTGCATAGCTTTGAAGCCTACGCACATAGCTGCTGTAGCTACGCCATACAGCTGAAGTGTGCCTTCTCAAATATGTAACTACACATTGGGGATAGTGTGTCTATACAGCAATATTTGAGATGAAAGAGGTTGGGGTTTCTCCTACAAGTTTCTGATGATTTCTGTGATTGTGAAAGACAACATTGAGGAAGTTGAAGTATGGCTCAGTAATCTTCTCCTTTTCAGTACACACACATCTAGCAAAAGTCATCTCCACTCCAATCTTTATGATCGCCACAAAAGCCGCTCTAACGCAGTGACTGAAAGACGGCACAGTGATTGCATGTGCTGTAGTAGTATTTGCAGTAGTCTCCTATTCAGTAATGAGACAAGGCACCTGCACATGTGTAGCTCACCGTGACTGAAAAGACTGTAAACACAGTTATTGTGGGGAATAATATTAAAGCAGGATACACAACCTGATCACATACAATACATCTATCTAGTGTTGTGGGGGTGCTATCAATGGGTGACATCTCACACCGTAGTTCTCTGTGGTGGGACTCCACGGTGGGCGATATGACAAATCCTGCTATAGCAAAGGCATGACCCGCCCTACTCTGCCTCTGATTGGCTTACCCTGATATTCTTACCGTAACCAATCTCACTCCTCATGCCTAAACCTTAAGCGGGGCATACACTGTCCGATTTTAGAATTGTTATTGTGTAATTCCTACTCCTACTATACGAGTAGATCGTTTGCGATCTAAAGCCAAAGTTCACGATTTATGTGCTCACACTGTGCGGTCCGATTGTCAGCGACGACCTGAGTGCACACACTGTACGTGTAAAGTAGAAAAAAAAACACAGCCCTTCAACCCCTGCGGGCCTTCTGGCTGTTGACAGTTGTCAACAAAGATTGGTTTGAAAGCTCCGAGGCAGGTAAAGTGTGTTTGCTAGCAGAGGTCTGTACGGGTCACAATGCTGACAAGGCAGAAACGTGCTGCCTTGATCATCTGTTCCATCTTGTCTGCTGAAATGTGTAAAAAAGAAATGTAAATGTATATGGACTCGCAGGTGGCTAGGAAGACGTGTACAGTATGGCTTGTCTATTTTGCAGAGAGAATTGGAGGAAAGCTAGCTATATCTATTGTTATTTTGATAGCTACGCTCTGATTACTGTAAAAACTTAGAAATAAGGCACTGACGTTGGGGAATCGGCTCGTAGCTCTGCTTCAACTGTGCGAGAGCCTGTGGACGGCCGACCTGTACAGTGCTCAGCAAACGACGCCCGACGAAGCAGAAATTTAGTCCGACTCTGAAATGAGTCCTGCAGCTCAATATTCGGGCCAGAAATGGGCTAAAATCGTGCAGTGTATGCCCAGCTTAACCAACCCATCCAACGAAGAGAACGAGTACTAGCCAATCAGAGGTAGAGTAGGGCGGGTCATGCCTTCTCCATAGCAGGATTTGTAATTTAGCCTCCCGTTAACCCCTTCCGTCAAGTATAAATCCAGCTCAACTGAGTGGACATTTGACAAGAGTGATATATTTCATACATATGTTGGCACTTGCCATTATGCGAGTAGAGAGTACTGCTGAACATGTCTTTTTTTTTAATAATCGTTTTTTTATTGACTTTTTACTGTAACATGTTTTTGTTTGTACCACGGTTACTGATGCTTGATTCCAACTGGCTGCCAAACACAGGTGTTTGTTTGTTGTTCTAAATTGAATTTACCAGGATTAACTCAAGTGAGGCTAAGTTAAAGAAAGTGGATAAAGCCTGCTGAGAACAATGAAACAATCTAACTTCAGACCTGTTTGATACTTGAGTGAATGTGGATTTTCAAATCAACGTCAAATCAAGTGAGGAGAGAGGACTTTTGGAATAGCTACAGCAAAGCTGGTAGAGAGAGAGAACCAGACTAAGTGTGTTCAGAATATTAAAACAATCAGTGAAATTTCTCTTCATGTGTGTGAAGCATTCAAAAAAGTGAATTTCAATCATCCAGGATTTTAAAACTCAGAACTCAGGCGTGTGATTATCTATTACAACTGTGAACGTACAACTCCTCCCTTATTATCCCTTATTTACACAGTTGTCCTCCTTAGATAGACTATATATATTACAAAGATAAAACCTCCATTTTTCCCGTGATGAGTGGGCAGTCCGTTTCCTGCCCACTCTCTGCCTCTACAGCGTAAAGCACTTAGAGCTACTTGTCTTCTAAAATAAAGCAATCGCCAGTAGATCATTTTTTCAACGCGTGTATGTCGTTATTACTTTTGGCCAAAAGCACTTAACTGCTCTTATAAGTCATATCAACAAGGATGAGTACAGCTTAACAAGGAGCACTTGAATGCAACGTTGTACTGACAATGACAGTCCATAGTGCAGATGAGTATTGAAGATGATAAGTTGTGAAATAAGTGTTAAGATGGGAGCCGAGTGACGGCGGTCAATCACAGTCACAGTACAGCTCACCTGGTTGGAGTATCGCATGCTGACGTTGCGCTGGTCCTGGGGGGGAACGTAGCGGTGGATGGGATCAATATCTTTAGGGCTGATCAGCTCATCCACTGGATTGTGAGCACACACACACACACACACACACACACACACACACACACACACACACACACACACACACACCAAGACAGACACATTAATATGCATATAAAACAAACACCCACATAGACGAAGAAGGCAAGTGTAAAAAAAAAGACAGACAATCTACCGTCATTTATACAAATAAAGACACGCATACACACACAATGGATGAGTCAAACTGCGTCCTTGGATTCATGTCTCTGTGGTCTCTGACACCATCTGTTTTCTGTTTTTGCACTGCCCCTTTAGTCCTATTCATGTTGTTCACATTTATATAATATTAACACTACTGTTATAGCACATAATTTATTTATAATTTATTTATTTACAATGCACATATTTATTTACCTTTTATTTACCCTTATAACATAATTTACTAGTGTTGTTATCCCTTGGATATTTTGTATTCTTATTTATTGTATGCCCTGTCCGATTCTTATTCTTATTCCTATTCTAATTCTTATTTCTATTCTTATTTTATTTTATTTTATGAACTGTTTTTTGTTAGAATCTGTGCTGCTGTGATACTGAAATTTCCCCTCGGGGATAAATAAATTGCTATCTATCTATCTATCTATCTATCTATCTATCTATCTATCTATCTATGTCAGTGAAGAATTGAGCAATATTTACAATCATTAGATAATCATGAATAATGAAAAACTAATTGATTTTTTTTTTATGTAATAAAGCTCATCAAATATGACCTTAATATATTAGTTTTTCATGATTTATGAACTTGCAGACTGATATTAGAATGAACAGAATGAATGTGTGGGTTCAGAGCATCATACCAAAGCGCACACACACACACACACACACACACACACACACACACACACACACACACACACACACACACACACACACACACACACACACACACACACAGAGGCGTACCCAGCAGCTTGGCGATGTTGAAAAGGGCCTGACCACACAGGAAGACCATCCCATCACGGCCGGAGTTGCTAGGGAAACGCTTCTGGCTTCCGTGCTTGTTCTGCTCCGCCTCCACAAAGTCAGCCGGTACGTAGTAGTATTTGGGGATCACAGCATGGCCTGGCAAGAGACACGGGGACTGTAAGCACTGTGTGTGTGTGTGTGTGTGTGTGTGTGTGTGTGTGTGTGTGTGTGTGTGTGTGCGTGTGTGTGTGTGTGTGCGTGCATGTACAAAGCACCTTGTCTGCAGTCTGGACACGTGTTACATGTGTGTTTGAGCGAGAACTATCTGTACGTCAGTAGAGATAGTTAAAGAAAACACACTTAAATAAGACTGCGGTGGTGCCGCACGCAGTATATATAGTAGCAACAATCTTGCGCCATAGTACAGTGTTTAATTTCTACACCAATTTTCTACTGAAGAGGAACATGGAACACAGTTTAGCATGTACTGTACATGCAAACAGTACACACATGAGTGGATCATCAACATTGGCTCTCTTCAACAGCTGCATTGATGCTACTTACTGTACGCTTTACAAATGTCACTCTGTTACCTATTCATTATTTATATACATATATTTGAAAAAAAAAAAAATTACACAGCGGTACAGGAACAGTACATTTTGTACTGAAAGTGCCTTTTCACAGATCTACCATAACAGGTATTTAATGGGCGCCAGCTGCTGAACCACCGTGGTGGAACAAAGTAGTTCCTGATTGCTAAGAAATGTGTGCCAATTCAGTCCATATTTAAAGGTACAGTCATTCAAGTCAGTGGAAGCAGCACACTAAGTAGGGCGCCCAGGTAGAGCAGTAGGAAAATCATTCGCCCACCACCGCACAGACACGGGTTCAACATTCTGGATAACACGACTGGCAGTGTTTATGGGTGGGAAGCTGGTGAGGGATCATGTGCTATTGGTCACAGTAAAACTTGGAATTGATTGCACTAGGAGAAATGTTAAGGCATCACCAAAGTTATTACAATTCATCCCACTAGTCATTGATATATTTCACTCAAAACTAAAGAGGAAAATCTAAACTAAAGAGCTCAACCTCCAACACAGAGATTGGCTGAAATTAAATGGCAATTCAGTCTGATTATCAGGCTACATTTTGGTCACTTCAGGTGTAGAATTATACCTCTGAAGGTACAGATAGTAGGGGTAGAAAAATGGCGTATATAGCTGTATAGGCAGTGGTATATGAGACAACCCCAGCGGCAATCTTTGTACTCCAAAACGTACAATTCTGCTCTGCCTTTTTCCTGAAAGTGTGGTCCAATATAAATCGAACCTACTCCAAAGAAAAATGCTGACTTAAAGGATGCCTCAACGGTAGTAAATGTTGCCCATTCACCACAGTACAGCGGCATGTCTCCCAGAGCTGCACCCTGCATGTGTCTATGAATCATGAAAACAATGGGAGACCGTGACTCCCGGGAGGTCGGGCGAACCTGCAGCAGAGAACACAATAGCAGCTCCTGACAGCAGCAAATACATTAGTGGGTTTAGACTTTTGATGGGCATTAATGGTGAAAGAAGAAAAAAGTACACTTGTGTATTCCATTAAAATCCAGCCAATTAACTACAGGACTTTTGTTAATCCATACATAACCAGTACAAAAGGCTCTGTGGAGACGTCTGGAGCAACTTAAGGCAGCTCTGCCTCACATCATTATCCTTTCTACACTCCAATTATCCCCGTGCTATTATGAACGGACCAATAGAAACTCAAAGCTCCTGACATCCCTATCATTTGACTGTCTCCCATCGTAGCAATGGGTGCAGGTGAATATAGAAGCCAGGCTCTTTACTCATGAAGAAAGGCTGAGTTCACTTGAATGCAACGCCCCTGTGAGCCTCGGTCACAGCATGTGGCGTATGAATATGGATGGCGTGATTTAATAAGAGAGAGAACAGAGGCTGAAGCTCCAAACCGAACCGTATTGATATGTCAAATCAGATAAAGTTGTGTGTGTTCGTGCATTCGTAATTTTGCTCCATCCATCGGTCACTGCATGTGTGTGTGTGTGTGTGTGTGTGTGTGTGTGTGTGTGTATATATATATATATGTATATTAATGTGTTTGCTCACCCTCATAAGACTGGAAGATGATGGGTTCAAGGAGGTCCTGGTATTCTTTGACCTGAGCTTTATTTCCTCTGAACACCCCTGCAACACAAATACACACACATGCACACACATTAATGATACTAATTCAAACTTTTGGATGAAACTTTTTGTAACACACATAACAACAACAGTTGCCTATTTACACAGTGGATACAGAGCAAGATTAGCATTGATATGGAGCATGTTTATGGCCACCTGATGGATATATTCTCTCCCACTTTTAGCTCTGTTTTGCTCTCCACCAGCTCCTGAGGGGAACTAGCTGGGGCTTTAGCTGCTAAATGCTCCACTATGTTCACCAGTTAGTCGCTACCTTTGTCTGGCTGCCGTTTGCTACTGACAGGTAGTGTACAGTGTATTTATCAGCACTGTAAAAAGCTGCCTGTCGTGGCTGGAAACACAGCTGATGAGAGCTGAGAGAGTGAACCAAAACGGTGAAGTCGGGCCATAAAACCGAAACAATTAGTTGAAGGATGCTAAAATGCTCAGTACTGTAAAGCTGAGGGGAAGTGGAGAGTCAGGTGAGAATTATCTGTTTACAGATGAATGTATGACTGAACAGCAATCTGGATTGTGATCATTTAACTCATAATTTTAGCTGTGTAGATCAGTTTGAAAGACAATTTATGGTTCTTGAGCTGTTGAAAGATGGTCCCATGAAGATGAACAGTTTGAGACGTCTGAGGTGGGACAACAGGCCCTAAATCAGATTGTTTGTCCTACAAATGTCCGTGGTGTTTAAACCGACATAAGGGTGATTTAGTGATGCTTGAATGCACATTATTTGGAGGGATTATACTCCTTACTTTATTTCTGACCATTCCCTTAGGTTCACACACAAATTTCACACATCACCTATTTCTAAAAAGTGTGTCTAAGTCCTCTAAAAGCTGGCAAACACAAAAATGTAATTTCCTGTCAAACGCTTCAAGTCTGTCTTCTATCTTCCCAATGACCCACTTGAGGCATCATAACAGCAGCTATGGATAGAACAAGGCTTACCGTCAATCATCATGTAGATGAAAAATATGGGAAACTCGCACTCGATCCCATCAAAAAGCTGGAGAGAGACAGAGAGAGACAGAGAGAGGGTGAATTATTGCTTTTCCATTTCAGAACGAGGAGAGAGGCACAGGGACTTTAAAGCAGCGGATGGCTGAACTTTAGTAGCGCTGAGTATGGAACACAACGGCACAGAGAAAATATAGAGGAGACATGACATTGTGAATGAGAACTGACAGAACACAAAGGAATAACAATGCTTCCTCGCAAGGCCATTTCCTTTAATTCAAAGTTGTGCTGTTTGTTTGTGAGGAGGACATTTGAAGGTCTGAGATGTCAGAAAGTTTACGATACACAGTGACAAACACGAAGCATACTGAGAGAAAAGTTGGATTAGTGGAAGACCGGTTTGGCTGTGGTGGGGCCACACTTACAGCACTTCAACAAAAAAATCTGCTGTTATGTTACGAGGCTTGAAAGTAGAAGAAGTAAAAACAATTTTAATTAAATGTACAAAAACTGCACATCTGGGTTATTACAAATGAACCGAGAACTGTGGGCATGAAGTCCTGTGGACTGGTAACAGGTAACTCATTCATTGGACAGTTTCAGTGATGTCAGCCTGCATCATCAGCGGCGCTACATGGACCCACGGGGAGAAACCACGTGACTGACAGCAGGTCATACTGCACCAGATCTGTCTATCATATCAGGTGTCACAAAGCGCTAACAAACTAACTGGTTATGGGTATTATTAGTCAAGACTGCAGCTGGTACTTGTATATCATTAATAGTAAAAAAAAAAAAAAAAAAACAGGAGAAAAAATGGTTATTTTGTACCGTAAAATGTGTGGGGGGATAGTTCCTATGTGGTTGCTAGATTTCTTTTGTTAATGAGTAAATACAGTTTCAAAATAAATTCAAAGAGTACGACACAAGCGACATATATTTATAACGGTTCATATGATATCTTACGAAAAGTTATTCCTCATCTTTCTTGCGTTCTCCTACACTGTAAACAATTGCTGTTAATTTACAGCAGGATTTCAACAGTATTAACCTGTTATTGCTAAAAAACAGTGCTTTACTGTTAATACAAAAGAAAATCTGTTAAATAACGCTCATTGACCGTTTTTTAACTGAACTATAATGTATTCTTAAAAAACAGCACTTTACTGCTGATCAACTGTCTAAAGTGTCATAAGTAACAGCTTCATGCAGTATTTTTTGAATTCTGGGAAGAGCAATTTCACCTGATCTGCACATGTGAGGCTGGATCCGTTCTTTTCTTCATCCATCCCCATCTTACTGATTATTTGGTGAGTAGTAATTTTATTTAATTAATAAATCTGTGCAAAGTCTATCAGTGATGTTTCCAGTTAGTTTGCATTACTGAATATGTGCATATCATGATAGAGGGATTCAGCAGCTAGCTAGACTTTCACAGATGATTGCATATTAATCAGACAACACAAGTTGCTCATTTTAATTTCTATGTATCCAAGTTAATATCTAAGTTAATGTGTGGACACATGTATTTTGCCAGTGAATTCATGCATAACGATAGACTTGACGGTGTATACATTTTACAGTCTATGGAAGTCACTTCAACATTTGAAGTAACATTAACACTTCAGTGCACGTTGGTTATTGGGTGTTAATTCAGCTCAGCAGATTCAAAATTAAAGGCAAGGTTAAGCTAGCTAACTAGTGTTTTTGAATGGTATCTGAAAACACATGGTTTAGAAAAATGAGCACCATTGGACATAGAGTATTTGTTTTTGCATGTGGACTCTTCACATGTGGCTTCAAAACCACCTCTGATTGTACCATGGTGACTTAGTTGTATGAGCATCAAAATCAACAGTTCTTTTTTCTGCCACTACTTTTCTGTGACAATAACAACTTCACCTATCTGCATGTCACTGTGCTAATATTGTCACTTGGGGCAGATGAAATGAGAGGCAGCAACTGTAAGAAACATGTGGATTCAGGGTTCTATAGAAACAGACGGTCAGAATATTCATAATTGATCAAAAAATGGTTTCTCAACCAGTAATGCACACCACTCAACACAATTAATTTCAAACACTGACTAAAAATCCATTAAGTTGACTGAGGAAAATTCTTTCTATGTTTCAGGTGAAACAGCAGGAAGCTATATTTGACGCTGGATCGTCAGCCTTGAGGCTTCATATGAGGAGATCCAGCCCACCTTCTTGATGGGGCTTGCTGCATTATTTTCCACCTTCTACACCTGCACGCTCAAATTAATCTCAAGGTAAGATACTTTCAGTAAAACCTGTATTTTTAATGTGACATTAATTAAGTGATTTACACAACTTGATTTTAACACAGTGTCTGAAGAAACACTATCATTTTTCAGGTGCACCGTAGGAATAAACTATGAGAGAGGCACCAACGATGGACAGGGCAAAGTCTTATCAAAGAAATCTGGCCAATTCACTAACAACAAGACAAGACAACAACCGTTTATCCACATGTATCCACTCTGCTGAGGAGACTCATGGACTTTGAGTGAGACTTCATTTAAAATGGTGAGTTTACATTATGACAAGGGGAAATGAGGGGTACACACTCTGATTTTGTATGTGAGACATTACAATGAAAGTTATTTTGGAACTCATATATCTCTCTCTCACACAGTCAGCGGGCTACCAAGGCTGGATTGAGAGGACTGGTGTCTTTGAGTGGGCCATAAGTCATTCACTAACTCACTCCCCCACCATCGCCCACTACTTGGACTTCCACTTATCCATGCGCCTTGTGAGAGCCTGAATATTCATACTTGGACATGATGTCACATGTCTGGTGGTGTTGGTGCTCATTATTATATAGATACATTATTTTTTATTTAATGTTAATTTTTTTAAAAATTTGAACCACTGATATGCCGTAAGGCTCAGCAATATATTCAGTATATTCACATGTTACATTATATACGGCAATATATTATTTGAGAGTTTTGTTGTAATTATATGATGTCGCTCAACTGTCTGTAACTGTTCCACAAAGTAAGGTTAGTACTTCAGAAATGTTATTTCTTCTGAAATTTGGTTTTTTATCTCTGTCAGGTTTTTGTTGGCGCTAGCATGCAATTATTCTGCATGTGCAGTTTTCAACTTTATATGAAAATAAAAAGTAAAGTGCAATAAGATAAGATAAGCTGTAGATTTTCTTTTCTCACACATTGTACATGATTGGAAAATCAGTGAATTAGCTCTGTTCTTCACTCACATTTTGTTATGGTTTACATTCTGTGCTTGTAGCCAGCTATAGACAGACATTTTGGGAAAGGTGTCAACAAGCCTATTATATTCTTTTTCTTAAGAAGTGCCTTTAATTGTATTAAGTGTGACTAGTCCTATGAGTGTAACCTGCTAAGTCTTTTCATTTAGGCAAAAAATAATGTTTATTAAATGCATGTAAAAAATACAACCTAAATAGTGCATTAAAACAAATCAGTAAGATAATGTAAAAGAAAGGGGAAAACAGCTATATAATGTATCTTTAAACAGTAAATTAACTGTTAAATACAGTGAAATTAATCAAAAAACCAGTTCATACTGTATTTGTCATTAACAGTACAAAGCTGTAAATTTTATTTACAGTTATTTAACAGTAAGATAATGGCAACCACAGCTGCCAGTTCTTTACTGTTATTTTACGGGGAAATTCTTAACAGTGTACGAATGTCAATTAACACTTGTTACATGCAAACAGTCTTATCAAAATAAACTTCTGTCTTCTCAGGAAACAACTTGGTTAGGTTTAGGCAACAAAACTACTTAGTTAGGTTTAGGAAAAGATCATGGTTTGTGTTAAAATAACTCCAGAAGTGGCTTAACTTCAGCACGGAAGTTACGTGACAAATTAACGTTGACTTCTGGTTTCACACGGGGTACGAACAGCGGCCTCATGGGTGAAAGTCCAGTGTTTTTGACCAACCCATCCACCACGACCTTCTCCCTAAGCGGCATTTGCCGCTCTTTATACTTCCTGGTTCACAATTTCGTGGATTACATACAAAATGATTTTGTGGGATATATACAAATTACAGTGTATTACTTTTCGTAGGTATAGCTACAAACGGTGTAAACCATGTTAGCATGTATGCACACCAGCATCAGAAAGTGACGAGGAGTTAAAGCAGAGGTGGGTTGTGTTTATGTCCTACTTCATGTATTTTGGTGTTTCCCTATTAAAAAGCAGACAAAACACACACACAGTAACTATCTCTCCATAATATTACAGTAAAATACATATCTTGTTATTTCTTGGTCAGCTTTGTGGGAAGATAAATAAACACATAAGAAGCAGAGAAGTGCTTCTGCGAGTCGGCTGTCAGTCTATATGACTTCATACCTACACCTCTGACAGATCAGAACTAAAAGGCAACTCATTCATTTTCTTTGCTTGGTGTGAACAAAACCAACTCAACTGCAGGTGTTAAAGCATCCTCAGTAAGGTGTTGGACCACCATTAGCAACCAGAGCAGCTTCAAAGATTCTCCAAGTCTTGGAAGTCTACTGGAGGAATGAACAATATTGTTACAAAAGATATTTGGGATTTTGAAAATGCTCCAGTGGGTGTTCAGATGGGTTGAGATACGGTGACTATGAAGGGGCATATGATTTACATCATATTCATACTTGTCAAACCATTCACTGACCCCTGTGTGTGGAAGCATTTGTTTTGTTTCTCCACTAATGTATTCAGGTTTTTCATTTAATTAAACCTCTCCCCCATAAACACTTTGCAGGCTGTGATTGACTGACTGATTGACTGACTGATCGATATGAATGAGAAACGGATGAGCGTACGCGTGACTGCGCGGCCGTCTGCTTGTTTTCAGTCGACAGATAAATGAACGCCGGCGTGTGGCAGCAGCAGCAGCTGGAGGGAGTTTTCCGGAACAAACGCTTGAATTGACATGAACACCATCGTTTGTTGGATTATTCTCCGAATCTTACTCAGCCTGAAATCCTATTACAGATCACACATCACGCGTGTGCGTGTGTGTAGTCTCACACATATACACATATACACACCTTCATTCGGTTACAAGTCACATGTCGAGAAGACATTCAAGTGAATCACAGCCTTATTAATTCCAATAATTCAATCCCATCTCGTTTATGCGCGCCTAAAGAGGATCAACACACAGTAGAAATGTCAGCAGCTCTATATTCACAGCGTGTGTGTGCATTTCAGCCCGTCTAACTATAAATGCCACTCGTCCTGACTATCTTTGTCCCCCATCTTTTTCAATAATCTCCACACTGATGGAAGATAAAAGAGATTACATCCTAATGCATGACTTGTAGAGCTGGCACACACAAAAATACTGTATGTGTGAGCTGCCTTCACTATCACCTAACAGATACTACAGTCTGTAGGCTTAAAATGTGCCTCTTTAAATGGTTAATGTCTGCACCCTGTGATTCTGCAGGTATACGTGGCTTCAAACTGTGTTTCAGCTGAGATGAGAGGCAATTAGAGGCTATCAGGGGCTGAGAGAGGGATGGCAGGGAGGAAAATGAAACGAAGAAAAGAAGGTGCATAAAGAGATACAGAAGCAGAGGAGGGGGAGGGGGGGGGGAGCTGAGGCAGTCACCCAGTGAGGCCTGTGCTTTTTGGCCCGTTGAGGCTGTAAACAGGCAGGGATCCCTGGTGTTTTGTGCTTGAGCAGCTCGACTGATTGGTAAAACTGTCTATCACACAGGCTGCTGCTCTCTGTCAATGGTAAACAGACAGGGAGCACAGGACGTCTGCCCCGCTGCGAATTCACTCTTAAACACCAACAACAACTTCACTCCGTGTCTTCTGCAGGGAGACCTGGTCTACCTGCGACTTCTTCTACAGCAGACGGAGCTCACACTGTGTCAGACACTCGCTCGGCATTTGTGTGTTTGTGCTTATCACTCAAAGGAAGTAATACTTTACTTTTTGGTTATTTGTAATGTTGTTACACCTCAAAAATTGGCAAGTGCATCATTTCTAACATTTAAAGGAACAGTGTGTAGCGTTTAGGGGTATATATTGGCAGAAATGGAATATAAGATTGATAAGTATGTTCTCTTTAGTGTATAATCACCTGAAAATAAGAATCGTTGTGTTTTTGTTACCTTAGAATGAGCAGTTTATATCTACATTAGGGCTGAGTATTGGCAAGAATCTGCCGATACGATACGTATCATGATACAGGGGTAATGATTCAATATGTTGCGATACTGTAAGCAAGGCGATATATTGGGATTTTCTTTTTTTATTTAATTTTAGGAAAACTGTCATAGTATATAGAACACACCAGAAATAAACCATTTTAGAGTAGTCCAAAATAACATATTTATATACTGCATGCAAGAAACTGCATGTTTTTTGTCCCAAACTGCGTGGGATTATCATAAAGTGGGCATGTCTGTAAAGGGGAGACTCGTGGGTAACCATAGAACCCATTTTCATTCAAATATCTTGAGATCAGAGGTCAAGGGACCCCTCTGAAAATGGCCATGCAAGTTTTTCCTCGCCAAAATTTTGCGTAACTTTGGAGCGTTATTTAGCCTCCGACAAGTTAGTATGACATGTTTGGTACCAATGGATTGGATAGCTTTAAAACTGAGCCCATTACAACTTCAGAAAGATCAAATAGCAGCCAGGCCCGACAGCGGGCCATCAGATTTTTAAGAGCTTAATTCAAAATCGAAAATGGTAATCTTGTGGTAATATTTACTGCATAGTTTAATTTTACCACCTGGCACAGTTTCTTCTTATATAACTGGATTATTATTACTTGCAGTATTTGCTGATGCGGCAGCAAATATATTACTGTTAGTAGACGGAAGGCAAATGGCTGCAGGAGCGATCAGGAGTTTAAGTTATGAAACTTAACTGGCATCGCCTTCCACAATAAATCTGCCTGCCTGCTGGTAGCACTGAGGGCAGGATGGAGCCTGGAGGAACCGAGGCATTAAACACTGTTTGCTAATTCTTAGCCTTTGTATCGTATTAGCTGCAGGATTAAAGAAAGCTAATTTCAAAGTATTCTAAGTGGTTGAGAGTCGGTGCCCCACGAGTGCCCTCTGTGACATATCAAGCAAGCACTTCCACTGTCGATGCCTTTTTGTTCTGTTTTCAGCACCGACGATCCACCTTTCTGCAAAAAAAAAAAGAACAGCCAAAAGCAATCTAATTTTGTAAAAGGGATATTTGTTGCAAACATTTTTCAGAGCAACTCCACATAGCAGCTCTGAGAGCCAATCTGCAATCTGTCGAGTCCTGCTGAAGTACATTAAAAAACAGGTCACTGCCAGCAACAAGGCCGTGTACAGCTATTTGAAAAACAAATATATATTTCAAGCAATGTATTTTGTAAATTATTTAGCAGTATTTTCTTTGTAGGAGAAATGTTACCCAGTAGTAGTATTTAAAAAAAAATATATATATATAAAAAAAAAATATATAAGTTAAACCAGCAATATTTTTAGCCATTTGGAAGCAGCACAGGGCTGTAAACACAACACTGACATATCACAAAGTTGTTATTGCAAACATGTTAGTATTTAAATATTGAGTAGCTATTGAGCAACATAAGCATTTTACAAGCTAGAAGGACACTCAGGTAGAACAGGCCTCCGCCAAGGCCAAATGCCCTATCTCTCAATGTTAACGAGAGTGAAATATAATGCGTGTATCTGCTGGAATGGGTTCTTCCTTGGCCAATGCTACACCCTTCCACCAAGTTTCATGAAAATTCGGCGAGTAGTTTTTTCTGTAAGCCTGACAAACAGGCAGACAAACAAACCAAACTGAAAACAAAACCTCTTGGCGGAGGGGAAAATCGGTCTCTTTAGCTGCTGGGATGCTGGTAAGGAGCCTCAGTAGCTCCCTGTTATAATATGTAGCTAAATATGAGTGCAAACAAATAAAGCTTTCTCGGACACGCCTCTGGTCTCCTGTTTTATTAACGCAAAACCATGGATAAAATGAAAAATGATCTCTACCAAGTCTTTCAAACTTTTAAAATCTTCGCTTATAAGAACAGATGTCATCTTTTCCACATGTTTTATCACAGAGCTTCGACCAAATTATATTTTGAATATAGGAAAGCTAGTTCTAATAATAATTGCTGGTTGTAATAAGGTGAAATGAAATGTGGTTTTGTTGATCATAAATTATCAGTTATTGCGTGTTGAGCCGTGCCCACTAAGCTCTGTCAGCCTCAATCATACTACTTGGACGAGAGGAGGGCTTGATTTATTGGTCTAACTTGACAATGTTCAACCATCCAATTAAATGAAAAGTGGATGGAAATCTTTCACATTACACATAGTCGTTTTTTCCATTGTTAATACAAAAATATTGATCTGTGCAGTTAGAAGTTAGGCGGTTAAGAACAAGTTAACCAGGTTCCAGACCTAAGAATCACTGCCACCCTCTCAAATATTGTCTGATATCTGCTATCATGAAACCCCAGTTCAATAAACTGGGGTGTGTGAGGGTGGGATTAAATTGAAGTGATTTTATTGAGTTGTGCCAGAGTCAGCAATTTAGTGCCGCTGGAATTGGTGACCTTAGCAACCCCTTTTTGGCAACCTTATTTTTTGTCCAAAGTCTAATTTCAAATCTATGAACTTTCTGAATACACATAAGCTGCTCTTCCATGAGGAGAGTCCCCAGTACAACTCCATGAATCTGTCGTACAACAATCCAAACATCATGCGTGTGTCTCAATTCGCCTACTTCCGTACTGACAATTGCTATTTTGAGTGCATATGGCAAAATGCGGTCCACTGTAAGCCCCGGATGTTGTAATCTTAACGGTCAAAACGTTGAGTGTGGAACGCTGGACACTTCTCACCCGCAACGGTCGCCATCTTTGCTACGTAGCGGAAGGGGCGGGAACACCAAGCTATTTCACACTTGTGAAAATGGTGGGCAAGGTAGCTGCAGCGGTTGCGGTTGAAATGGCGAACACTGAACTATACAAATCTAAGTTTTTTTTTACTATACTGTAGTTGGATAGAAGTCATTATTGGGTTAATTTATCTGTCTGAATGGAATTACTGCCGATACGGCGTGATGTCCGTGGCTGGCTATCACCAGTAGATCTACCGGCATAACGGCCGTGTGTGATTTGAGACAACACTGCCCTGTCGAAATTCACGCACTACACAAGTAAGTACATAGTGTACACAGTGTACTACATGGAAGTGTACTGATGGAAGTATCCGAATTGAGGTATCAGGTGGCCTCAAGCTGTGAATGAGCCACCACTCAGTAGGACTGATGAGAGGTGAAACATCTTGTAGACCAAACAGAAACTCTCTCCCTGTGCCTCTCTGAGCTCATTAATTCTGGGAGGTTCGTTCTGCAGCTCATGCGATGGTTTGTTTAGCATTAAGTGTCCTGCCTCTGATTCACTCCTTGTTCACTCACTGAGCTGACTCTGAAGTGAACGCGCCGCCGTTCCGCCGGGATCACGGGGGATTCGGGAAAGGACAATGAATGCACTGTCATTCACATACATAGATATGCATGAGCACACCCGCTGGCAGAATCACTCACTCACACGCACAAACACACTGAGATTGGGGGTGAAATACCTGGAGGATTAAAACACTTGAAATGGGAGAGGCTAAGTCGCAGACAGATTTCTGAGCATTATCGTACGAAGATAATGCCTTTACAGGCTTAAACATTTCAAAAACTTTTCAAATGTCACACTCAAGCACTTTCAAGTTGAACTTTTTTCAGGTGTTAGGCTTTGCCAACCATTAGCACTCTGCCTTCTCCCTACGCTTTAACAAGTGGCTGCCTGAAATAACCTCTAGGTACATTTTTAAACATAATATCGTTCTTTAACTCTGAATCTGATTGAGGCACCTTGGTATCTCAGTATGCATGCAGTGTTTTAAGTCTCCATGACCTGAAGTTCAGCTTTTGTCACAACGAACCACAATATTTCGGCTGTCTATAAAGTTCATGGTGTAGCAGGTCATTCTCTGTAATGCTTCCTTTCTTCTCTGGTGGGGTTCCCCAGGGATATATCCTGGATCCTTTACTGTTTTTTATCGATACGCTCTCTTTGAGGCAAACTATCCACAGATGTAATATTTATTATGCTATGCTAATGACACTCAGCTGTACGCTTTGCTAAAACTTGGGAGAATGATTTTCTGTTTGTGTCTGTCTGATGTGATAAAATCCTGGATGTGTAAGAATTGATTTTAGTTGAAGCAATCTCAGTAAACCAGGTCTTGTCTGGGAGGCCTATTGCTGAAAAAAAAGTTGGAGGAATTCACTTGAGCAATGAAGACAAAAACAAAACAGTGAAATATAGCACAGATAAATAGAAAGAAAAACAATGATATCCTTTAGGGGTCCCACCAGCACCAACCTTCATCTCAGCAGGCTTGTAGAAGCGGCGGTCCTTGTCTTCGTTAGCGGTGCGGTAGCCGTCGCGGAGGAAACGCTTGAAGCCGTATTTGCCGCGCAGCTTGCGGACAATCTTGTCCAGTGTCTGACTGTAAAGGGCGTCGTCATCTACTGCAAAGGCAGGATAGCTGATGGTTGGAAGCAAAGCTGCATCTGTGTTCTGCCACGGAGGAAAGATTTAGTTTACACAAAGAACTGAAATGAAACATAAAATGACAAAATGATTTTCTTTTTTACAATGAATGAGTTGGTACAAGATGAATTTATATGACCATAACTAAACTAAAATTGCATTCACTGGGGTCATAACACCTATCAAACATATTTGAAGAATTAGAATTGAATCCTACGCTAAGTTATGAGTCAATACTGTGGGTAGCTAATACCATTTAATACAACTTTCTGTTCTAAAGGGTCATATACATCAGTCAGACATTACATATCTAATAATTATTTTGCGACCTTGCCTGAACCTGAGCGTTCGCGATACCTTAATAAGTTAAGGTTGATCGCCGCCATGTCCCTCCAGTCTTCCCTCGTCCAACACAGTGGAGGGATATTGCTTATCCAGACATCTACACATATTTGATTGAATCCCGTCAGGCTCAGTGTTGTCTGTAAATAACCAACGTGTTAATATCCAACTGTTTGATCTATAGGCTGAGATTTAGTTGGAGACGACACTCTGATGCTGTTATAACGTTAATGTATGACTGTATTACTGCAGCAGCCTCCCACTCAAGCTAACGTTAGCTAGCCATGCTAGTCACTGTCACCAGCATCATTTAACGATTTACCACACTGACAGTGAATATTCACGTATCGAATTAGCCTCAAATTTCAGTGTGAAAGCCTCGGTTAACCTGCCACACAACAGCTTTTCAGCATTTTCCATTTTCTCCCCTGTGAGGGCGAGTTTCTTTCCCCCAAAACGGAGCGCAGCCTCGGTGATGACGCAATGCTGGGCTGGTCTGCTTGGAGCCATAAAGTCCCTCTATTATATCTTTTTTACGACACGGCAGACGAACAAATCAGAGATCAGCACAGCAACTCCTCAACATAGCGTTATTACTATTACCGGTTTGTTTAAAGTGGAAGTTTGGAGACATGTTTCAACTTTACTCTGTTACCGTCTACGAGGGGCGCAGGATTGTTTTCCCCCAAAAAGGGGCGTGGTCATGGGAGCCTACTCTGGATGATGTATTGCCGGTCTGATGTATACTAGACAGCTGTAGATGCCTTTTGCCTTTTTAATGAGCCCAGTGCATTCTGGGTGTTATAGGTTTTCTACCTTTTGAGCAAAAGGGAATACCACAGCCCTTTTTCTCTGTTTATCTCTGGTCCTGTAGCACCAATTTCAAAAATATTTGCGCCTGGTGGGAGGGATGGAGGGAGGGAGGGAGCCGTTGGCTGATCTGGCATCTATGTGATTATATTCTTGTTCATTGTTGTATTATTCAGCCCTAGGGCTGTTATGATACAAAACCAATAAAGACCACGTTGAAAAAATATATATTTGCGCCTACCATAGACAGCCTATTTTGATGAAAAGACCATCTTTCCAGCTATGAAATACTTTACTAATAATAAGAGTGAAAGCTCCTGGTTATGAACAGCAGCCTTATTTTTTTTTTTTTATCAAGGACTGTCTGAATTGGAACAATCATTAGGAATGAATATTGTTATTAGGCTTGAATGGGCATTTAATTCTCTCATTTCATATTTTGTTTGGTTTACTCTATTCAGCAGGGAAAATGAAAGCCAATAGGCCTCAATATGCAAACAGCTATGAATATTTAAGGTCTATTAATAGACGGCAGAGCTTCCAAAAATAGAAAAAAACTTGCTTTCTGTATTCTGCGTGAACTCTGCTGTCTATGAATTGAATAACTGTTGTTAGAGAGACATGCCTCCTTAGATGCTTCCTAGATTACAAAGAAGGATGTGTTCGACTGTTTGATGCCGCTGTTATGTTTTCTATTATAATCTTTTTTAACGTCCGCACATCTCTGCAGCTCACAGAGGAGCCGACTGCTGCTCCGTCTAGTCCACTCCTCTCTTATTCTTCCACTTCTTGTTACAACTCCAATTTACATGTTAACATCCTCTGCAGCTGTGGCTGAAATGGGATGTCGGCTCGCAGAACACATTCAGCGCAGGTACTGAATTGAATATTGAATTCCAATCTTTCGCCACAGTGCACGAGATACTGATATTATATTGATATTTTGGTTAGATCGACATTATCCCGTTGGTCTCTCGCTCCCTGCTGCACTCCATCCTTCCAGCTCCTCAACGTTAATCTTGTGCAGCTATAACGCCACTCTCGCTGTCTAATTACATTAATTTCCTCGCGGGCTGACTGCGGCTATTCTGCCTGACACACAGATTGAGAGAGAGATGTGATCATGTAAGTCTGCAAGCGGTGGAGTTGAGAAGGGAATGGTTTTGCTCTTGTTTGTCTTCTACGTACCACTTATTTCACTTTTTCAGCTTTACCTCCCTCCAGCTCTGCAGCCACCTCTCACTTTCCCTGTTTCTTTTTCTTGTCAAGGCTGAACCACCAATAGCTCAGGTATAGTCAGTTTGATGACTGCACGATGAGGGGGACTTAGAATTACAGATATCCACCCACATATTGACGCGAGTATGTAGTTCGTTTGGTGTGTACAATTAATCTTTTAAGTTTTTGCCGTATGTGTGACAGGCATCTATTTCACTCATTGATTGGTAGAGACAGAGACATGAGAGTCAGGTTCCTGTATCTGTGTCCTGTGGGTTTCACCACCGCCCCGCCCCTTTAGCAGACGAGCGATACGTCCTGAGTCTATTACAGTTTTTCTCATTCGCTTTGGCTCAATTCTTGAATGAGAATTTTTATTTCAAAACAATAAGTTCAAATCTCTGAACAATTAGTTTGTTGTTCACAACAGATTAGAATTTCTCATTCTGTGTATGACTTATGCACTTTATAAAAGGCAGGGGGTATTTTTACTGAATTGAATTTTGATAAGCTGCCTGACTGAAGTCTGTCATATTTGTTATGTTATATGTATTTGTTGTATTTTGGATTGTACTTGACACTGTGATGTTATATTTTGATCCTGTTGTGATGTTGTGTAGTGTGTTTATTGTGTCTGTGTTTAGGACTGCAGATGAAAATTAGCTTCCCTGCTAAATCTGGTGCAACCATCTTTTTGTTTCTAGGTAAATAGTTAATGTCTGTGCACACAGTCCTTTTAAACCAAATTTAAAAAAAAATGTATTCAAGCAAATTGCAAGTCATTTGGCACATGTGTGCAAAAGAGTGAGTACAATTGTCCACAATTTGCACAATAACCACTTGAAATTAAACCAAAAAATAAACCAAAATAAGCATTTAAACATACTTTCTACATTATATCTTGTGCTCTGTTTGTAGGTTTTCAGTCATTTGTAGAGTGGTTTTAGTAGGTGGATGGATGGATAGACGGATAGACTCACATGTGAGCGAGACTCTCGGGGCAGTAGGGAGCACAGGGTTTGCCTGTTCCTGTTGTGGGCGTCCAGATCCACAAATATCACCGACCACGAACAGCCCTGCAGAGAAATACATAATCGCAGAGAGCATGTCAGTCAGAGCTGAACTATTCACCCGCTACAGGTACACCAACAGCACAGAGTCTCACTAAGATGCACAACAAATCCTCTATCATTTATGAGAAAAACACAAATATTTGACAGCCAAAATGGCTAAAATGACTTTAGGCCCACTTTAAAGCCCCCTCCATCACACCTCACACCTCCGCACATCAAAACACACTCTTTAACTGCAAAACCAGGCAGTTATTTTTGGGTTGCACATGTTTTTGAATTACAGTGTGGGAGCGCTTGAACAACAGTGAGTTCAGAGTCAACCTATCACTTCAAAAGTCCCCATGTACAAAAAGTGCTGCTACTACAATGCAGTCTGTCCGCCCAGTGCACTTAACCTCCTCTGGGAGAGAGAGGAGAGGTGGTCTTTATGCTTTTACTTACTAAGGGAAGTGATCAAACCTCTCTGGTTCTAAAAAGCTGGTCCAGTCCACTTCACCCATCCATCAGCAGCGCTTACATAAAACCAACTGAGTCACTCCTGCAACCTGCTTAGCAGTTTCTAATGTAAGTCAAATGCATTATGTATGAATATTGCCAGAGTCTACTTTTTTTCCTCCAAAAAACAGATCCAGGCAGGGCTTTTAGTCAAATCAGCAAGCTTTCCTGTTGCAATTTGCATAGTGCAGCGGATTGCTGGCCACCGATGTAGGCAGCTGTGTGACAAGTCAGTGAAATGTCGCTCTCAGGGAAACCTTCTCTGGTGTTACAGCAGCAGAGTGGAAGAAAAGCGAGCATGTAAGATGAGTGATTTTGTCTTGGATGTATACTGAATGTGGTTTCCTTCGGTGAACGAACATTTTCTTTTTAATAAAACTGAGCAGTCCAAACTGTATTTTATCTTTGCTAACCCTTTAAAGCTGCAGTGGGTAGAATTGGAGCAAATATGATTAAAAAAAAAGTAATTTTTTATGAAATGGTCACTATATCCTCACAGTAGTGCATGAGACAGGTAATCTGAAAAAAATCATCCTGAAAACAGAGCCATGAGGAGGTAAAGTAGTCAAGTTTTCTCTCAGAGCACTTGAATTACAATATGCTGAAAGGTTATTATGGAACGTTTGCCCAATGATGCTAAAAATATTCTGCCTACTGAAGCTTTAATAGTTCCACCAAGAAAAATGCAATGAATTTTTTTGCCTTTCTTAGTTGTATTTGGCACTACAACTGACAACAACACCGCAAAAACCTTTTTTTTTTTCAACTGACCACACACTTCTTAAATTATGTGCCTCTACCAAATGATAGAGATCCATGTGAGACACCTGAGAAATTAGACATTCAAGAAATAACATTAATATGTAAAAATTTATATGTAATATCAAATAATCAAAAGAAATATGTTATGATCATATAAAAATAACAAAAAAGACTTGAACTAGATCATACTTGTTTTGGTGCAACAGTAAAACAGTTTTTTGAGCAATGGATCTTTTTCTTATGCTTTTCTACAAACCATTGCTGGCTGTCAAACACAAGAAAATGTAGTATTTCCTGTTCACTTCAGTCTGGACCCTCACCCCAAACCCCCAGTCATCAGAGTGAAGAGGTCAATGTCCATATAATAACTGTTATCGTGCTTAAATTCTTGAAGTCTTTTTTGAATCATTATTACCAGTATCAGTACCACACTGAATTTACCCAATTATTGTACTTTCATAAAAAAACAATAGTCAAAAACAAAATTCATACTGATATAATATTTTATCAAATATGCCACGGAATAAGATTCAATTCATCACACTTAGTGATGAAAAGTTTAAAAATGTTGTAAAAACTTTGTATTTCATATTTCTATTTTTTATGATTTAATGGCATTATTAATTTTGTGGTTAAAAGATTTTACCAATATTATATTTTACCATAAATAGACATCTCAACTCATTGATTGAGCATGTTTTTAAATATGTAGTCTTTCTTCTTCGGTGAGCATTTTAAACAGGCCACATGTCAGGAGTCATTCCTGAACATTTTCTGAAAACTGCAGTGCACTCTGAGTATTGTTTTGGGCCTGCACATACTTTGACCTGGTGAGATGCATGATATCAAAAATCTAAATGTGCAATTGGTAGAGAAAACCATTAAAGGATTAAAATGGTCATGGACAGACCTTTATTAACATGGCCAAACAACTGCCAATATAAAACAAAAATCAGTAAAATGTTCAAGTATGCATTTTTCTTCTCTATCCCCACTTCTCCATACCACCCCACTTACTCCGTCCACCTATTCTAAGGAGTAAGCCCACGTCCCTCTATGATGAAAATGTGACTGTATAATAGGAGTCGATTACAGCCCACCACAATCTATGCCAGAAAACCATCAATGTCACTGCTATTATTATGGGTTGCTAATAAACGTTGACAGGATGTAGATTATATAATACCCCTTTCAAAGACCATAATGTGCATCAACTTGACATCACTTTCTGTGCATTGATGTGCATGAATTAAATACAAAGATTTATGTCAGTATAGAAAAGTAACCTCTCTTCCACACACACACAGAAAAAAAGAAAAATTGCTGGATTGAGTTAGGTGTGTGTCCGCTCCGCTTCATCCCTGCTCTCGACTGGGTGTGAATTAGGTGACAATCCCGAGATAGAGAGTGGAACGTGTTAGGATTTGATTGTCCAGCCGTGTGTACACAGCTCTGTGAATTTAATGACTGGCTTTAAAGTGGAAGGACCCTCCTCTTGGCCAGATCAATTTTATCCACAGAGTTCAATTTGTCACACCGTGAAGCTGCTATCTTTGCATCCGCTGTGTGACTCGGAGGGATCATAAAAAAAAAAAAAAAAAAAATCTAAAGTTCACCAAACTGAGGGCTGTGTGTCCATTCATCTAGTAGAAAGGCTAAATGTGACACCCACCCACAAGAGTCTGCAGCCGGTGTAAAATGTGATAGCGGAGTTGGGAGCGTACTGAATGTTCCGGTTAAAGGGGTCGGGGGAGTTACACTTGGTGTTGGAAGGATGAGAGTCAGCTGGGAAATCAAGATTGATAGAGATCATTAATAAGCAACTGGCTGGCTTGTAGCACTTCCATTCCCACAGAGGGACAAGAGGCTGGATGAGACACTCACAAAGGCCCGACGCAGCATGGGTCGTACAGCAGCTACCTCTATAAATGGATTCTTTCAACAAGCTGAGCTTGATGATAAAATCCATTCTCAGGCACAGTTAAACCCCTCATTTTGCAGCTGATCAGGAGAGAAAAACTAACAGAGACTTTAATATACAATCATCCTGAAAGCCCCATACGTCGGATGATCAGAAAAATACTCTGATGCAGTTGATGGCCGGAGAGGCTGTCGCTGGCTAAAACCAAGTGGAGAAAAGAAAAAGAAAAGATAATAAGAGAGGAGGCTTGCTAAGAGCAGGGCTTCCTTCTCCAATCCATTAGCAGATTTAATGAATGTCCCTGTTTTTCCTTTCCACCACACAAGCAAGAAAAAAGAAGAAGCATATCCACTAATGGACATTGTGAGGGAGATTCGGAGAGAAACCGGGAACAAACATCAACTGTGGCCATTGATCAAAGTCTGCTGAGCCAAACACAAATATACTAAATGAATCTCCCGATGGTCAAACAGCCACTTGGCATCGATGACAGCGGCACTAATTGTGCTGATGATGTGTACTTGTTAAAATAGCCGTGGCTTCAGCTACTGAGACGGCTAATTCTTTGCGCAGAATGCAAACATATCTCGATGATGTATGGAGCTGTAATGGGCCTCTGCAGATTTGAATCAGAAAACAGGCTGGCCATCTAGCAATCTTGCGCCATGTGACACGATTAGACAAGACTCAAACACACGTGTCTCTTGGGACTCGTGTGAGGAGGAGTAAACGTGCAAGGGGCGGGTGAATTATTCAAATACCTGGTTTCCAAACAGGTTGAATCCATTGATGGCCTCCAGAGCAGCTTTAGCCAGGCCAACGGAGCTGCAAAGAGAAGAAACATTGAGAATTACATGACACATAATGAACAGATGTCACTGACACTGATGCACTATAGGTACAGATGTGAAAGAATATAGCTGGGCCATAAAGATCTACAATACCCATATAGGTCATTTCATTTCTCGATAACGATATACATCACGATATAGCACGTTTTCAGGTAATTCAATAACTAAATAGTCTACATGAAATAACCACATGGTAGCACCTATTTTTGTATACTCCTGTTTGAATTAAATACTTGACAAATTAAAAGTGGGGCTGTCAAAGTTAACGCGATAATAATGTGTTAACGCAAATTTATTTTAACAGTATTCATTTCTTTAAGGCATTAATGCAACTTGTGATTTTTAGGTTATAGCAGGCTCAGTTTTAAAGCTAGAGAGCATAACATCATATGAAACTATAAAACCTAAGGAATCCCTTGGTACCAACCATGTCATACTAGCTTGTCGTGAAGGAGGTTAAATAACACTCCAAACTTACACTAAATTTTGGCGAGGAAAAACTGGCATGGCCATTTTCAAAGGGGTCCATTGACCTCAGACCTCAAGATATATGAATGAAAATGGGTTCTATGGGTACCCACGTGTCTCCCCTTTACAGACATGCCCACTTAATGATAATCACATGCAGTTTGGGGCAAGTCATAGTCAAGTCACCACACTGACACACCGACAGCTGTTGTTACCTGTTGGGCTACAGTTTGCCATGTTATGATTTGAGCATATTTGTTATGCTAAATGCAGTACCTGTGAGGGTTTCTGGACAATATTTGTCATTGTTTATGTGTAGTTAATTGATTTCCAATAATAAATATATACATACATTTGCATAAAGCAGCATATTTGCCCACTCCCATGTTGATAAGAGTATAAAATATTTGACAAATCTCCCTTTAAGGCACATTTTGAACAGATCAAAAATGCATGATTAATTTGCGATTAATCAGGATTAACTATGGACAATCATGCGATTAATTGCAATTAAATATTTTAATCGATTGACATCGCACTCGATACATGATTTCATTACAATATGATTCCATTGGAAGACGATAAATTATCACATTGAATTATTACCCAGCCCTAAAAGAATATTCTGCATTTCATAAGAGTGACAATAAATATGGTTCTGGGAACCATAGATGTCTTTCAATTGTCAGAAGCCCCAAAAAAAGCATTCAGAAACACACATGAATCTTAAACTGCTATCTGTTAGGATTCAATAGAGCTGAAGTGTCCCCAGATTGTGGTCTACTGTAGATAATGGATCTCTTTAATAAAAACGTTTTCCTGTATTTCACACTGGCTGGCTACTGTGATTGCAATGCAGACTAAACGTGAATCAATTTCACTGTCATTTTGTTTCCCGTTCTACCCGGCCGAGATTTCCCCAGAAAAGAAAAGGAGGGGGGAAAAAGTGCAGGGAAGTTGGCGGTGACTGGCGGTAGATCTGCTGACATATCAAAACGCATTCAATACCATTAGTGAAGCCTGAATCGATGCTTAAAATATAGAGGATGGCTGGCTAATTCCGCCTGGAAAAGAGCTCTGCTCAAACTAGTTCTTTGAAACACACTCATGAAAACGGCCAGTACTGGTCAGCGAGGCTGTCAGCACCTCACACAGACAGAGAGGAGATATGATGCTTGGTGGGGAAACAGGAGGTTAAAAAGCGATAGCAGGAAACAGGACCAAAACAGCATCGTGATGCAACAGTTTCAGTTGACAGCTGGAGATAGAGATTCGCATGATGAAAATGTTGCTGTAGACTGTGAGCTCATACTGTAGACGGCACAACAATATTCTGTTACTCTTACATACAGCAGTTCATATCCCAGTTGAGGCCATATCGGGTTAATTGCTTCATATACTTCTTTATAATTTCATATACTGGAGTTCACTATGGAATTATGGACCATGTGAGAAAAATATAAACTAAGGTGATCACAGGATGAAAGTCATCGACCAGGAGTCAGTGGACGGCCACTCAAATCAATACGACCACCTTATCTTGTGACTAAAGACTTAATTCATGTGATGAGAACTGAACCGTCTTCATGATAACCTCATGAGTAAACTCCACCGAATAATGAGCACCATGTGATATGGTTTTAAGCTCCAGAAAAAGCTAGAGAGTGGATTTTGATTTATTTTGCATTAATTTGATATTTTTGACCACATGGTTGCAGCAAAAGAAGCTGTTAAGACAATATTGACATATTATCAGTGGTGGATGAAGTACCTGAAAGCCTAACTTGATTAAAAGTACAGATATGTAACCAGAAAATGACTTTAGTAGGAGTTAAAGTCACCTATTAAAATATTACTTGAGTAAAAGTCTTAAAGTATCTGATACCTACTGTACTTAAGTATCCAAAGTAATTTTCTGATATCAAATGTACTTAAGTATTGAAAGTAAAAGTGCAAGTAAATGCTGTTAATAAAAAAGCAAGCAAGTCAGTCAGTATTATTACTTCGCTACATTACACCACTGCATATTATTACTTTGGTGAATTTGGTGAATGTGTAAGATAACAGTTGCCTGTTTACATTAAAAAGATAGAGAGAAAGATTAGCATTCATTTGGAGTCGTGTTTCAGGCAACCTGATGAATGTCAGACAATATTCACTTTCCTTTTAGCTTTGATTTGGTCTCCACCAACTCCTCAGGGGAATATCTGGCAATTTAGTTGCTAAATGCTCCACTATGTTCACCAGCTAGTTGCTAATGTTTTCTCTCAGCTATTTGGTGCTGGAAAGATAGCATACAGTGGGTTTATCAGAGCTTTTTCACTGAAAACAGCTGTGTGCAGCGACTGGCAACAGGCTGATAGGAGCAGTGAGACTGAACCAAACAGTACAGTTGAGGGCCGTAAAAACAACACAATTAGCTGAAAGACACTAAAACGCTCCATAAAGCTCAGGGGAAATACAGTCAGATGACAATTCCTTGTGGGTTTGTCACTTTGAGGGACCCATTTCACCTTACACATCATCGTCATTTGATCCATTGTTAATATAAAACTACCGATTAGAGCAGCTTAGAGTGTCTTATTCTGACACAGGGCCCCTCTACAAGAGAGTTGTAGAGGGTCAACTACGGAGTTGTCCAAATTCCATATAGCAAAGTCAATATCGTTAGTCATTAATTAGTAATCAAATGACCAAAAACACCTGAACCAAGTAAACCTGTGACTTTTGGAGCCCCTGGAGGTCGGAGGCCGCCTATGAATGATATACAGTCAAAGTAGGCTTATAGGGATGGCAATATACCAACCCATTCTCACGGGAAGGCGTATAAATAGCACGACATTACAAGGACATTACATTCCGAGTGTCATGAGGACACATTTTAGGCTTTTCGCGTCATTTGTACGCCACACAACAAAACTACGGTAATGTCCATAGTTAGGTTTAGGCGACAAAACCACTTTTACGAAAAGGTTTAGGAAAAACGTCATGGTTGGGCTTAAAATAAGTACATAAACTAAGTAAAATACCTACAGAAACAACATAACATAAGTATGGAAAACAAGTCACAAACGTCACTAAAAATCATGTCACCAATGTAATTTACAAAACTAAACACTGGTCTCGAACACTGGTCTCCTGGTTGAAAGTCCTGTATTTGTTGGACTCATCCACCTGCCCACCCGCCCGTCAGTCATAAGCAGTCTTTTTCACTTTTTATTCTACCTTACTGGCTCTGAGTGTAGCATATTTACGCGTATGCGTAAAGATCGCAGTCAGTACAGGTAGAGACTAAATGATGAAATATTCATGAATGTATGGGCAAAGTCCTGTTTTTATATCTCTAATAAAATGGTGTTTAACTCATCATAAGTTGAGATGTTTCAAGAAAACCAGCTGCTTACAATATTAGATATGCCACTTTACATAAAACACTCCAGTGTAGCGATCTGACTGGGCGTGATGATAAACACGAGGCAGAAGCAATCATTTGATTTGATATGGACAAATGAACACTCTGCCAAAATGAACACATCCTTTCCTGTTCATTTCCACTGAGCCTCTCTCTGCCCACTGGCACCCTGCGACTAGAGATGACTGCTCAATTTGATCCTTTACACAGATCTTGTTTACACGGAGCCATTCTGAATCTGCCCCTGCCACAGTTCATGCGTATACAGCTTGTTAATTGGTATTACGCAACTACATGTATAAGCTGGCTCACTAATTGTGGAAATCCAAAGCATGACCTCGAGGGGAGGAATACAAGAAGCGCGAGACACAGGGCTTCTTCACTACATCGCATTTGTTATCTTTTCTTGAGGATATCTTGGCAAGCTGCTGCCAATAGCCTTGGATTGTTGGAGAAAGAAAAAAAAAACATGCTGCCCATAGATAAACAATGGCAGAAATTGAGGATCTTTATCACGACACTGACGGAAGAGAGGGAGGCCAGTTCGACCTTGGATGATAATGGGAGCACGTAACAAAAAGTGTTAGTGAGTTCACTGGATAAAGACAGTGCTGGTGTTTTAACATGTGGTCCTTATCTTCATAGCAGTTAATAGCTCAGACTGTTGATCTATTACATTATTCCTCAATAAAGGTTATTTGCTCACTAATAGAGGTTATGACATTGCCAAATTGTTTTGATTTGACATTTCATCGGTAAATATGCTTTATCACTGACACACTGACCCTAAATACACCTTATCAGATGAATCTCTCCTTTTTAAATGAAACTATACTTCCCTTAATTCCTGCTGCTTCCTGTTGTAAAGTGGCACCCGATTCGACCGGTATCAGGGCATTAAATAGGCCTTATCGTCGCTATAGGCACCATAGATGTGGGTCACATTTATGGCCGATAACGCCTATTTAATAGCCAGATAACAGTCGAATTGGCTGCCTACCTGGTGTTGGTCTATTTGTTTGGAGGGGCGAGAAGAAGGTTAAGAAGTAACATTCCCATTTAGGAAGCTAACATTGATACGAACTACAATGTCAGAAATGTGTAACTGTGTTAAAGTTGTTTTCTTCCTAAGTTGCAAGTTCATATCTATCTGACCTTTATTTAACCAGCATGGTCGTGCAAGACTGCCGTGTCCTTTGCGGGAAAGTCCTGGCCAAACCAACAGCAGGACTAAATATAAGCTGCGGTGAAGATGTGGCTGCCTGTGATTCCACCATAAACCAGACCAGCATGGCGTCATCAAGCGGCTATCGCCATGGCCGCGCCCCCTTTTGGGGGAAAGAATCGCGCTTTCACATAGGGAGAGAAATGGGGAAAATGACGAAAAGCTTTTGTGTAGCGGGTTAATTAAGGCACAATTGAGGCACATACTGTAAGATGGGGGGGATAATATATCAATGTTGTGTAACTTTACAACTTGTTGCAAATTGGCCAAAAAATGTATTGATGCTGACGTCAAGTTGCAGATTTAATAGTGTGTTATAGTAGTATTCTCGACAGTCTGCTGTAGAGCTGCTGCTGTAGACTGGACTCCATCTCTTGTTTTGGAAAATCAGATTTATCTCTTTTGCAAACTGGTTTGACGAGATACAGAGTTTTGTTTTGGCAGTAGATGGAAATAAGAATGTATGAAGGCGGGCTTGTACAATTTCCTTATACTACTTATAGCAGCAGGTATTGAAGTGTTTTGCTAATTTGAATGAATGCTTGTGTTGCTTGTCTTAATATGCAACTCTTTGCTAAAACATTTGCTTCTGATTACTCAGGGATTTATTTTACAGATTAAATTGAAAGAAGTCAGCTTTAATAAAGCCATAAAACGCAGCACTGAAATAATAGTAATCATAATAATAAGCTGATAAAAGGTTTAGTATATGACAAATATTTCATTCATATAATCCTTGTTTTACAGCATGCGTGCAAAATTAACATTAGTTATACTTCAAAGCAGATTTCCTCTCTGCTAATAATGTCAATTTTAAAGGTAGGTCTATGTTGAACTGAGTTCAGTAGAAGTACAATTTAAACAGACAAAGGACCAAAAGCTGTCCCTCGCCCTCTGTCGTGTCCTGTGTGGCCCCTTAACACAAGCCTGCTGGAGATGTTCAGACATGGCAAACAAGAGTGGAACGGACAAATATCTCATCAATCATAACAGCTTTAAGGCCAGAAGACCACAACACTATCACTGCTTGCATCTCTCACGCTTTCACAACATCTATAACTTCCTCTGTTTCTCCCCGATTCTATCTTCCTTCCAACGCTTTCCTTCCATTACATCCTTCTTCCTTCCATCTCTCCCTCGCTCCATCCTAATTGAATACACTATTATATCATCACATCACCGGCCATACATGTACACAGACAGTCTGGTATTTACTGCTCTCTTGGTACCGATTGTTTACTTCAGTTTATTTTTGCAGAAAGTTTCAACCCTCCTGTTAACACACATCCACACACACTCTGCACTGGCATGGGCAGCAGAATTCTACAACAAGGAAACAGTGAAATTTACAGCATCACAGTGACTCATGACACAGTGTAATATATAAAGCTCTGCACGAATATATATATATATTGGGAATCCATTTTTGCTACAGTGTGCTTCTCAGAGGCACTGAAGAGAAAATAAAAGTTAGGTCAGTCAAACTCCTTGTAGTTTAGTTTTATCTATTGATGTCTGTACACATTGCTGGATGGTAAACTATGCTTATACAGCTGGCCGCAGCGATACAGAGAACATTGTTGAAGTGTTGTGGTTGTTATAGATATGCCACCTCGATGACTAGGAAAGACTGAAAATCTGAAAATTGTTCCTTCTATGTTCATTTACAAAATTCATACATGTTATTCCTATGATCTAACGGTGTGTTCAGACCAAGAGCGAAGCGAATTTTCGCCTCGCTTTACTCGCGTTAGTTGGACCGCCGGTACCATTCGCACTAGATGCACCAGAGAGGAGCCAACAACCAACAACTTTTCTTATCGACATTTCCGCCATCAACCATGGAAGAAATAACCACTGTTCCTGCTTTGTACATGTTGTAGAAGTCCCAAATATGTCAGAAAACCAAACGCCATCATGTCTGGGTTCATGACATCACCCGGCTGCGAGCTGTGTTCACATACATTGCCTTCGCACTGACTGTATCTAGCAAGCCACACATAGCTACTGTGGTATGAAGCCAAAATAAACAGATTATGCTGTGATTAAATTGCAATAAACAGATCACCGGAATAACTACATAATAACGAGGATTTGTAAAAAGTCTGAATTCATAATTTGTTAGGTCTGTCCACAAGACGACAAACGACTTTTAAATTTAGATTTTTTTTTAGATTTTTAGCCACTTGTTAGCAACCGCCTTTTTTAAGACACATAAAGGCTTCAAAATTCAAGAGTGGGATATTTATTGATGTATTTAATGTCTTAGAACAAAACGTTAAAATCTCTTCAGCTTGTGTTAACCACAGACCTTATTTCAGGCATCTAACTGAAAACTCATTCAAAAAAATCCATTGACTTCCAGACGAGGGAACCGGAAGTGCTAAAATGCGAATTCATTCCTGGGACTCATTCTTGTAGCACTCTATACCCTATTACATCTGAGACTTACTTCTCTGGGTTCGGGCTTTGATAGAGAGTAGCTCATATTCACACATATTGATTGAACTTCCCGTGGCCATGGGAATAACATATCGGCATTAATAATTTAGGTGGTGTTCCCCTTTAAAGAGACTGGATATCAGCCTTTGGCTGTTTCACTTGGCAATAACCTGTAAATACCCACAGTTGAGCTGAACACTACTATGAACATTTATTTTGCATATTCTTTGTGTGCTGCTGAGCTTTCAACTGACCTTGAATGCAGCTCAGTGCTGCCGTTGTTGTACTTGCTGCCTCTCTCCCACATGCCGTAGTCAGGCACCCTGTAGGCTCTTTCCACACAGAACACCAGGTTCTGGATGAAGGAAACCTGCACACAGAAACACACATCAAACACAGGAATGCACGGGACACTGAGAATGGATGAAGTATAGACACCTGCATCCATATTCACAGTATCTTACACAAACACACATGCACTCATAGATCCAGGGCTGCAGGTAGTAGACATGTTTCCATGTCCACATACTAATTTCAGCTGCTGCTACACATGCACACACAGCCTTACACACACACACTTACTTAAATATACAATAATAGGTGACCTTTTATATTGATCTGGGGTGAAGTGAGTAACCCTCCCTCTCATTATACGGGTTCGCAAAGTGGTCAAGAAAGCTGATTTCTCATCAACGCTCAAGGTGAAACTGTCCCTGCAGCTACAGAAAAGGTGTAATTAAGTAGTAAAGTGTGGCAGCATGAGAGAGGCTATGGCTTCATTGGCTTGTCAACTGCCCATGACACGACACTGAATGGACACATATCAAAACATCCATTTATAGCACAATTTTAACGATCAGCGCATTGCCCTTTCATTACAGACTCTAAAAACTCATCAGCAGCGTCCTTGATTTCAGCACCAAACTAGAATTACCACCTCGCGGTTGTATGCCTCCGCCAACCAGTCAAGGTGCAGTTTACATCCATGTCTGTCCAAAATGTCATCACTTCATCATTTTATCCTGTTAGACATTTTTGTGAAATTGTCATACTTAGTATATGAATTCTTGAGTTATGGCCAAAAAGTGTTTTTTGAGGTCACAGTGACCTTTAACCTTTGACCACAAAAATCAAATCAGTTCATCCTTGAGACCAAGTGGACGTTTGTGCCAAATTTAAAGAAATTTGCTCAAGGCGTTCATGAGATATCACGAGAATGGGACGGAGATAGTGTCTAGAAGGGAAACAGCAAATTGTGGAAACTCTCACGAGATGGTTAGGCATTGATCGGTCATTGGGCAGATTTTGCAGATCTCAGATCAGATTTCGCAATTTGCGGGTTACCTTTTTGAAACAACCTGGGACGGACATGAGGTCATACTGACCTTGACCACCAGATTCTAATCAGTTCATCCTTGAGTCCAAGTGGACGTTTGTGCCAAATTTGAAGAAATTCCCTCAAGGCATTCCTGGTTTATCATGTTCACGAGAACGGACCGGACGGACGTACAGACATATGGACGGATGGACAACCTGAAATCATAATGCCTTCGGCCACGGCTTTCGCCAGTGCAAGGCCTCATGGTTTTAAAGTCATAATTAGGAGCGTTTCTCGTATCTATCATCTGCCCCACACCGGCTGTGGAGAGAGACATGTCAAAATCAATACGCACGTCTAGAAATAACCTAAAAGGGAGAGACATACCATGTGTGATGACTTAAAGGCCTTGAATCATTAAAAAGACCTGAAAAGTAGCAGTACATGTGTGTGTGTGTGTGTGTGTGTGTGTGTGAGTGTGTGTGCGTGAGTGTGTGTGTGAGTGTGTGAGTGTGTGTGTGCTTGACTGATGGGAGATTTAATCTAAAATGACAAAGTGGGGGGGAGAAAAAGAGAGAGCGAGAGAGAGTTAAAGAGAAAGATAGAGAGAAGCAGATCCAACCTGTGTAGGACTTAAATAGGCCAGCCTGTGAAGGAGGGCAGGGAAAGAGGGAGCAGAGCAGACGAGGCTGGGAGAGAGAGAGAGAGAGAAAAAGGTTCGCTGGTTCTCTTATTTGGGGGTATTATGAGTGGGGTGATTAACGAGGGGAACTTTTTAGTATCTTAATGGTATCTTAATGAATGTTACTGCCCAGCGGCCAAACAAGCCTCTCTGTCTCCCCGCCACCAGACGACAAGTCCCTGCCAGTTCTGCCTTTTTTTTACCCTCTTTGGAGGCGGTTTGGGCACATTTGTAGAAGCATACATTATACTACATGTGCTGCTGCTTTTACCCATGAGGCAGCAGCACTCACACTGTGAAAATATACATACACCTGTATTATGTGAAAGAAAAAAACACAGGCTGTGATACACACAGGCTAATGAGACGCTCCATTTCATGGTGCATGGGACTGAAAATGGCATCTGGAAGGAGGTCGATAGTGCATCTTCTCAGAGGACACGCAGCAGCCTCTCTATACCACCTACCTCAAGAAAAAAAAAAAAAATACTGCAATGCAGCTTCCAGCTCAGTCAAGTAAACGCCAATGGACTTCACAAGCAGTGACAGCTACTAACAAACTAATAAACGATACCGTAACAATGTGATTGGTCCAAATGAAACGCTTTTCAAACAGTGAGAACACAGAGTCCTTTTGCTCACTGGATCTGATGTCGGTTAATAAAAGGATGGCGAGGGTTTGAATAATGCAACCCAATAAGCAGTGTTTAAGCATGCAAATTAAGGCTGCTACGCAAACAGGACTGCCCTCATAAAGGAAGCTGCATTGTCAATTTGTTTGCCATCAGGAGTGAAACATGAAGGAAAAATGAGAGGTTATTAGGGAGGGTTTTCTGTAAACAAAGTGAAGACTGCACGCACTAATTGGTTAGTGGCAAAATGTTTTACCATGTCTTCACTTTCTTAAGATAAGCCCCATAGTAAACAAATAGCTTCCTTTACCAGCGGCGCAAATTTCACCGCTCTGTGGCGGTAAGTAAAAGCTGTGAATGAGCACACTATAAAAACTAACAGAATTAATGAAGTTCCAACTGCTCCTCTGGGCCACACAATAAACAGCACAGTGTGTAAACTTAACGGCCAAGTTACCCTGTTGTTTTATTAAGAGACAAACATAAAGAAGAGGAAAAATGACGCCGGACAGATACGTCAAACTCTGAGGAAACCCATTCAAAGCTTTTCGGTAATAGTCTGGGTTGGGGCGCTGCCAAATAAGACGTTACCGGTTCGATTCCCAGGAGGACATTTAATCCTCCACAATGAAATCATCTAAACGTTTCCCTGTTGAAAGTCAATTGAGCGGCTCAGCAAAAACATAAATGTGAGCCGAGCTATAAAAGTGAGATACTGTCCCCTGATCCTGCGTTTGTGTCGGCTCTGGGATATCTGCTGGGGATTTAGGGTACATCTAACTGCCTTTAGGAATCCCTTGCTTTTCTTTATAGCATCTGGTTGGATCTTCAGAAGGTAGCGTCACATAATTTAAGACTTATGAATCTCATTAGGTTCCAAAATTTGTTTTAGAATGCATTAAGGTGTTCAGTGATACATTTTCACAATAGGTATTTTCATGTGCCTGCATACTGACTCATAAAGGGCAACTTTTATTTTCTCGTAAACGTCAAAATGCAGTTTAGAGATGCTTGAAAATATGTTACTGTGGAGTATAACGATGCTCTATATTTTGGACTGACAGTACTCGAAGACATACGCTGTCAAGTCATGTGCAGATAAACAAGCTATGCTAGCAGCTCTGTGTCGCTGCACTTGATACTAGCCTTAGCGGTACTTAATGCTAATGTCCGTATGCTAATGACAATGCTTACATGCTGTTTAGCAGGTATAATTTTTAACATCTTCATCATCTTAATGCTAACATTTGCTAATTAGCACTAACGATGAAGTACAGTTGAGGCTGATGGGAATGTCATTAATTTTGCAGGCATTAGGTAACCTGACATTCGCCAGACCAAGTTCCACATCAGACAGATTTAGAGAGACTTGACATCGCAGATTCATCTGGTTCCCAGGCAATGTATTTGGTCAAACAAAGTATTGGACGAATCAAAATTTTGACCTGCTGGTGGCGCTAGATGAAAAGTTCAGGGATCACCAATGACAGTAGGATTCACCCTAATCGGACCATGAATGTCGTCATGGCAACCCAAACAACAAACCAGTGGGTGATGTCATGGGGACTACGTCCACTTCTTACATACAGGCTATGTGACCGACCGACCGACAGACCGACCAACATACATTGCCATTCCTAGAGCCACACTAGCATGGCTAAAAAACTTGACTGGTTTTAACTCCTTTGAAAAATCACTAAACATTCTGAAATGTATACAATAAATGTAATATTGACAGCAGCATTCTGCACGGGAAACAATGTGCTGCATGGGAAAATGTATTTTTGTTCAATGTGTGATTATCTTTATAAGAAAAGAAGTAAACTGTCTGGGACTTAAGATGGATACTGATTGCTGCTAGTGGATCAGCCCGAAAATATCAAACCAATAACCAGTACTGGGCGTAAATCCCTAGTGTCCAGCATCGATCACTGGGGCAGTCATTTCAGTGTCTTGTTTACCTCGTCGGTGTTGTAAATGATCTGCAGACCAGAGCAGATCATCTCCACCAGGTACAGCAGAAACAGAGAGACGGCATCGATCTGCAGCAATGACAGGGGGAAGGACAATGTGGATGAGATACCATTAAAAAAATGACTGTCATTTGTGCTCTGTGTGATATTTCCAGATTTGTCAATACAGCTGTCTTTGGTTTCCTACATAGTGCGTAGAGACTGAGGCGTGAGCTTTATATTAGCTATTAGGCCTTTGGCATTGGACTGGTGTCATCAATAACGCAGTTTACTTCATAGCAAAGTTGTTTGAGAATAAATCACAGCCAAGGACTGAGTGTGTATCCAGTTAAGTGTTTAACATCTATACGATTTTGATGATTTATGAGGTTTTCTTTGTCAGAACATTATAATTTTGATTTTCTATCTCGCTCTCTGGATGTATTAGCCGCCCCTTCACTAGAAATGCAGTCCCCATCCAAACATTACACACCAAATTGACTTTTGTCAATAACATTGACAGAGGAATAAGCTATTTTAGTGCCAATTTAATGCACATCCACCTCTGAGGACAAGTCAATTTTCCAACCGTACAGGAAAGCAGACGGCTCGCTTCCCTGACCACAGCCAGGGAAAAAAATTGCTTTTTTTATGTGATCAAAGATATAACATCAGAGTAGTGTGGTGGGATTTTATTCTACAATCTTTACAGTATAACATCAGTGAGCCTTAAGAAGCTTCTAGCCTTTGTAGACGTGATCGTTCCATCTGGATATTTCATTGAAGTGGGCAGATAGTAATGCACATATCCAAAACACACACTGTGTACATGCATATATGTAACAAGACATTTTCATTTTATTCTTTCAACTCGGTTGCCTCATTTCTGCGCTTGTATGCTCGCTGGCTGACCTGCAGGTGGTGGTAGTCGCTGTAGGAGTGCACCTCGTCGCCGGTGTCTACGTGGAACACTGAGTGCAGACACTTGGAGGGGCTGGGATCCTGTTTAAACTGCTCCACCTGGTAGAGAGACAGAGATGGAGAGGACAGGATGAATGAGAGAGGTCAAGGATAAAAGGGTAAGCAGTGAGAAGAGAAAGAGACATTCATTTCCTCAACAAAGGCACTGTATGTCATAGGAGCAGCCTTGAACACATTCAAAGACACATAACTGGGAACCTTGTGTATTAAGTTCATGCATGGTAACGAAATGTCATGGTTGAGGTTACCTCCTCGCCCACGTTTTTACATCTCACCATTACACCTCAATTGACACTTCAACTCCTTTCATTGCTTGCACTTTGCGGAGTCCTCCACTCCTTTCAGTATTTTCTAGGGCTGTCAAAGTTAACACAATAATAACGCAAATTACATACTGGCATCATATGAAACTAGAAAACCTAAGGAATCCATTGGTACCAATCATGTCATACTAGCTTGTCGAGAAGGAGGATAAATAACGCTACAAACTTGCGCTACATTTTGGTGAGGAAAAACTGTCATGGCCATTTTCAAAGGGGTCCCTTGACCTCTGACCTCAAGATATGTGAATGAAAATGGGTTCCATGGGTACCCACGAGTCTCCCCTTTACAGACATGCCCACTTTATGATAATCACATGCTGTTTGGGGCAAGTCATAGTCAAGTCAGAACACTGACTACTGACAGCTGTGTGAGCAGCTATGACTTGAGCATATTTATTTATGCTAAATGCAGTACCTGTGAGGGTTTCTGGACAATATTTATCACTGTTTTGTGTTGTGAATTGATTTCCAATAATAAATATATACACACATTTGCATAAAGCAGCATATTTGTCCACTCCCATGTTGATAAGAGTATTAAATACCTGACAAATCTCCCTTTAAGCTACATTTTGAACAGATGAAAAAATGTGCGATTAATTTGCGATTAATCACGATTAACTATGGACCATCATGTGATTAATCGTAATTAAATATTTTAATTGATTGAGAGCTGCAGTATTTTCACTTGAACTGAAATTTCAACTTTTGTGTTTAAATTTCATCTGCGACTTGAACTTCTTTCAGCGCTTCTGTTTCAACTGCCACTTCACATTCTTGCACTAGTGCTTCACTTCAACTGACTCCTCAATTCCTTTCAGCTCTTTCTCTTCAACTGATACTTCAACTACTTCCGCTGCCTAATCTGCCACTTAAATTTCTTTCAATGCTTCTGTTTGAAGAGCCACTTCGACTACTTTCAGTGCCTCCACTTCATCTAAAAATTATATCGCACCCATACAAGTATAGCTCAAAAGCTTTAAAGATTCAACATTTCAAAATAGTTAGGCAGTTTCAACAACTCACTGCAATGTTTCAACAGAAACAAGCACACATACTGTGTATTTCTTATCTAGCCATTTCTAGTAAGCCTTAAGGCCCTGACACACCAAACCGATGGTCGGCCGTCGGCCAGTTTGAGGACGTCAGAGAGTGCCTGGCCTAGATTTTGTGACGTGTCCCGCACTGTTGCCACTCTTCAGCCCTTGTCTTGGCTTTTCGGACCATTCAGCATGTTGAATCGGCGGCGAAGCCCATCGGTGACAGAAATCACTCTGATTGGCTGTTCAGCTTAAGCGATGGACGGCAAATGCCGCTTTGTTTCATGTACGTATCATAACAACGGCTTGTATATCCGCCGTCCTCAGTCTTCCGGTTTCCCTTTTTGAATGAGTCATCTCATCTCTGGTAATTGGCCGTTGGCTGTAGAATTGTGGTGTGTTCGAGTGCAGCTTTTGGCCAGGACATAGACGACGTGAGGCGAAGCAATCGTCTGTCTTCGTCGCTGCTAGTTCTTTAATGTGGGTTTGGTGTGTAAGGTCCTTTAGGTCTATGGTAACTTTTTTCCAACGCGACTGTAACTGCTAAGCCTTTAAGGCAATGTTCAACCTCCCCGAATGCAGGACTATGTGAATCCATAAACACTCCAGTGACACATATAATCTGTTGTTTCTACGATAAAATAAACTGGAACAGTCAATATGTCTGTCCCATGAGCAATAACCCAGGCAGATATAATGTACAACATAACACAGTCTGCTCTGAAACATATACGGGTCAGATTTAGGGCAACCCAAGTACGACTTGGTTTACAACAAACGCATAAAAATCACAAACAACATGTTTATCGTGTTTTGTGTTCAGTGAATTGTTGGCAGCTTTGTGTGTGGTGTGTATGTGTGTGTGTGTGTGTGTGTGTGTGTGTTTGTGTGTGTGTGTGCGCTGCATCGACTCGACTGCACCCCAAATTACGGCTGGGCCGCCAGCCCCGTCGCGCGGAGTTATAAATAATTGGCCCTTTGTCCCATTTTTACCTCATTTGTTTCTCTTCTCTCCACCTCTTTCTCAGCTCTCTCCATCATCAAGCCCCCGCTCGCTGTCTCCATTTTTCTCTTTCTACCTCCCGCCCTCCCTCGCCTCACTTCTACCTCTCTTCTCCCAGTATACTTTCTATTATTCACTCTCCTTTTGCTTTCTTGTCCCTCTTGTTCTCTGTGTTTTTCATCTTCTTTTCTTTCCTCTGGCACACTACTTCTGGCCAGCGTTTTCTCTCTCGCTCTCTTTTTCTCCTATCAGGTCATAGTGGAGACCCTTTGTCCCACTTTTACTCAAACTGCTCCACTTCCTGCCATCCCACAGCGACTAGAGTGTGTGTGTGTGTGTGTGTGTGTTTGAGAGTGAGTGAAGAGCTACCTGTGTAAGCAGCTAACAATAGGTACTGCTGTTTATGTTTCTATAAAACCTACTTCTGTGTAGAGGTCTCTCTGATTCTTGCTCCAGCAGAGCCACAGTGTCAAGTGGCTCTACTCGAGGCATTTTCTGAGAGGCCCCAGATCTTGCTTATTGTTTCGAGTGCTGCAATGCGCCAATATGAGCTTGAAATTATTGAAGCACTTCAATGTCTGCTGCTCCATCCAGTAATAGGAAATTGTACAAGTCCGCCTTCATGCATTTATTTTACATCTATTGCCAACTCAAAACTCATCTCATCAAACCAGGCCATTCCTAGTCTTTCTGGTTGCAAATGAGATGCATTTGATTTTCCAAAACAACTCATGGTAAAGAGATAAAGCCAGCGTACAGCAGTGGTTCAGAAAGCAGACAAGATAAGACATCAACACACACTTTTACACTTTGAAGTTGAAATCTGTTACTTTAAATCTGATGAATTGAATTGATTTTATGTCCTCCTCGGGGCAGCGCAACAATCTGTTCATCAATGACATATTATCACCTTATGAAGTTGATATGGCAAACTTGTTAGCAAACAGTGGCTTATTTACACATCCAGCAGCCACAGAGCAACATTAGCATTCATTTGGAGTCGTGTTTGTGTCCACGTCACGAATGCAACTCCCATATTCACTCCCCTTTTAGCTCTGTTTGGGTCTCTACCAACTCCTGTGGGTAATGCATATGTTTAGCTGCCAAATGCTCCAATATGTTCACCAGCTAGTTGCCAACATTGTCTGTCTGCTATTTGATAATGGGCAGGTAACATGCAGTATTTTATAGAGCTTTTTTGTCGGCTGAAATGACACTATGGGAGCGGTGAAAATGGACCATCAGCTGTACAACTGAAACAACGAGTGCTAAAATGAGTTGAGAGTTGATTCTGCAGAGTAGGGTGATCATTTTCTAGGGGTTAGTCACTACAAGTGACACCTTTCACACTACTGTACACGCAATTATTTAATCCATTGTTAATATAAAAATATTGATTTGAGCTTTAAAGTGGGGGAAGTGGCATCCTTAGGAAAAAGATTTCATAATAACCTTTCAGCATATTGTAATTCAAGTGCTCTGAGAAAAAAACTAGACTTCTGCAACTCCTCATGGCTCTGTTTTCAGGCTTTAAAAAATATAGCCCGTGATTGGGGACTTTGGCCGATCACAGATCATTTCAGAGAGTGGATGTTCCTATTTGCTGTTCTACAAATGCAGATGCGCGTGCACGTCCCTTCAGTAAAAGCCTGATTCAACGGCGGAACTTCCTGCAGGAAAAGTTGCTATTCCAGCATTGGCAACAGCTGCCTACACTGCAAAGCTTCGCAAAAAAAAGGAAGACGAACTTATGAAAAAGAAAGCCTGGCAATATAGCGTTTCAGAGATGGAGAGAAAATGTTGCTAATAGTTAGCTAATAGCCTTCTGCTCACCGCTGCGGCCCAACAGCTACGGTTAGTAGAACATTTTCCCTCCATCTCTGAAACGATTCGCTGATATTGCAGCTCGCTAGAGCCTCGAATCCCAGTACGTCATCTCAAAGGGATTTTTAGGCCCACACGTTTGCAAAGAAAACAGGATGGTAATTCCCATAGAATTGATGCTATATTCATTCATTTGAAATGAACGAATAGTACTCGTACTGGTTACTGTATGAAGCGCGTGCACATGTCCCCGCTCGTCTGCTCGGAGGGGCTGAGGACAGAGAGGGGAGAGAGGAGAGATGCAGGATGAGGGCTGTATTTTCAAATTCAAGTGGTTTTTTTGTGCCTTTTCCAGAAAACTGCTTTCCTTGGGCCACCACTTGAATTACAATATGCTGAAAGGTTTTATGGATTTTTTGCCCAATAATGCCAAAAATGAAATGCCTCCCCCAGCTTTGAGTCTCTAAGTCCAGCAACTTTGAATCTCCACCAGTGAAGAGGTAAGTAAAATGATTGTTGGAATAGCAAAGATGGTGGAGTTGTTGTGGAAGATGTTTAGACACAGCAAAGCAGTTGGCAAACTGCCAGCGAGAGGCTGATACAAGTACAAGTAAGGGGGAATGAGTGTCATCATATTTAAGGAATAGATATACTGTATGTATTCAGAGCAGGCATTTTCTTTAAATGAGGTGAATAGCGGTTCTTGTGTTATTAGCTAGCAAACTTAAGATTGCTTTTTGAAGCCTGGTTACCTGGTTTGTGAGTTTCTATCTGCCTGTCTGGGAACCCTGTCGCCTAAAAATGACATTCAAATACATCTAATTTGAATAATATAATATGTTTTGTTGAAAACATAATGGTGTGGTAAAGGTACTGTATATGCAAAACATTCAAAACATCAACATATTTAATTAGTTTTCCCTCCAGTATCCAACCACTGCTAACTTTTAACCAGGTGTTGTGGCTTAAACGTACAGTAACAACATGTAACCTGGTCTCCAGTGTCAAAGTCTTGTGATTTTGGCTGCCTAAGAAAATAACAGCATTATACCCTTGCATCTTCTATCTAGCGCTGTGGGTTTCCAGACAAAAATGAACCTCACCAACTGACAAAGTGACTGTTACTGTTCGTGCCAACTGAAAACAACTTTTCACTTGAGAAACAGCACAGACAGACAGCGGGGCCCAGCTGCTGTATTTGCTCTGTGGTATTTGCCCAGCAGTGGTCCTGTGTCACATCTCCATTAAAAATGCCATGTTCTTGGTAAGTGCTGGAGACGGGGCCGCAACGAACGCTGCTCTGTGTAATTAACTGTGTAAACGCAGCTTTGTAATTAAGACACAGGAAAGCTCTCCCCTAAATTAGGTCGTCAAGGTCGAGGCAGGATGAAACACTTTCAAAGGCACACACTGTACACATGCACGCACACAGTGACACCGCCAGCTGCGCTCTTAAAAATTGTTGTTTGTGTGGAATGAAAAAAACAGCACACAAAGGAAGGACATATCTGGTTCTGCTTTGGTTACGTAAAAATGGTGTGTTTTGCCATTTTCAATTCACATCCTACTCATGCGCATGTATCAGGTTTCCTGCAGACGGGGCGTGAAATCTCCCCCCGCGGAGCAAAAGTCTTTGGCAATTAACAGATTGTGGGTTATTAAGCCCTCAGGACTAAAGCAACCGGCTCCCATTGTCATTGGTTATGATATGAAAGAGGAACCAGATGTGTCCAGTGCTCCAGCTCTGAGAGGCTGTGATGAATAGCAGTTCAGAAATACACCTTTGATCTGCAATACAGTGTGTAATTGCGATGTGCTTTTATGCAAACGCACAGTGTGAAAGCAGGCTGGCTGAAAACTCACCTTATCAGCCTGCCTCATGTAGCAGTAGAGGATCCCTCTCATGCATTTGATGGCAGAATGCTCCAACTCATGGGTTCGTCCCATATCGTCATCGATGCGTCTGCATGGCGGGGTGAACAGGGAGAACACAGTGAGTGAACATGATGAGGTTGTGGCCTTTATTGTTGTAGTTTTGGACATCATTTTTATCAGTCATCGTAAAAAAAATTTCCTGAAATTCACCAAAGTAATCACAGAGATTTGGGATCATTACGACATCACTACAACAAAGTCAAATGGGGCAAAAAAAAACCTGCAAGAAGTCAGATGATTAGACAGGTAACTAAAGCAACAGTTTAGGCAGATTATTTAAAGTTTAGGTCGTGGAGTTTAGATTCTAAACCACTTTATTTGGACGTAAAACTGAATTGAATTTGGCTAACATGGAGGTTTGCTTAAAACCTGTATGATCATCTGACTTTTTTACTGACGTCGCGCTAGGGATGTCACGATACCAGAAATTTAGAAGTAGATACCAATAGCAGTGAAATTCCATGATTCTTGATACCAATTCGATACCACGGTAAAAAACAAAAGTAAAACAATAAATCCCATGTACTTCAAGTTACACTCCTTTATTATTATTTGCATACTGTTTTTTTTTAATTTATTTTTAATCCCTGATGATCTGCTTCAAGTTTCTTGCCAAAAACTAAATATTTAAGAAAAATAAAAAAAATAAAATTAATTGAAGATTACAATAAACACATCATGATAACATTAGAATTTACCTCCGTTAGCGTTAGCTGTTAGCTCCATTATTTAGCCTTGGGACTGTGCTACTACCCAGGATGACGAGACAGCGTTAGTCTCGAGCCCTGATCCACATCACCTACGGTATATGCGGTGGGCTACTGTTGAAAAACGAGTACCGTCAGATTTTCAGAATTTTGGCATCGTCTTGGCACTGAAATATTGGTTCTCGTGACATGCCTGGTCGCCACATTGTCTGACATCAGCAATTAACCTGGTGAGTTTAATGTTTTTACAACTGTACAAATTGTAATAAACCGAAATAATCCTTTTTAAGACAGAGCGTCATAAGAGTCGAGTCGAGCCAGACTTTATTTGTACGGCGCCTTTCATGCACATGCAAACCTGTGCTTCACAAGAAAAAAATACAAATATAAGTGTAAACCCACCATATCACATATAGAAATAAGTAGATCTAACATTGACAAGTCCCTATGCCTATGGACACTGCAGTAATATAAGCATGCTAACATCGGTGTGTTTAACCATTTGGTTTGTTTCTTTAGGCCTGTGTGAAAGCTTTCAATTGAACTGTGGTGTGGTGTGAACACCCGGACCTGAACCTGAAAAGGGGGTTCTCTACTGTAGCTGTTCATCATTATTTATGACATACAGTATGAGGTCCAGTTGTAGTCTCAAATAATAATGCTCATAATTAGTTATTTCATCGTGGGCTCTTTGTGTCCACCAGAGAGGATAAACAAAGGTGCAATAAAGTGCTGAATGACTTGCTGTCAGTCTCTGCACACTGATTTTCCCATGTGGGTCCAAGCGGTGCTGAATATTCATTATGACCTAAGCTCACCTAAGCTGCCCAGTAAATTAGTTCCCTGTCATTTCATGATGTCATGTTTACTCCTCTTTATTGATTTGAAAGACTTCAGTGTGAACACTAAACCAGTTTCCAATATATTTCCCCCGAAGCCCCCTCTACATGTATCTAAGAAAAGCTGGACACAATAACAAACAAACCGGGTCAAGCGAAAGGGAAGACAATGTTTTATTTCTCTGTAGGGTCCTTTCCATAATGTTATCAGACACTTCTAATAACAATCTGAGCCTGTCAGTGGCAAAAACAAGCGCTTTTAGTGGACGTAAAATGACGGTACCACGTTGCCCCAAATGATTACATTACAGCCTGTTTAGCGGCTGCAGCGTTCTCTCTCAATACCGGACCAATTTCAAAAAGTGTTGTCCCCATTAGTCACTTCACATGGGAAAATAGGGGTTGAAGAACACCGAAGTTATGCTTTAAGAGTAATCTTGCTAAGCTACCACTCAGAAGTCAATCGATGAGGGTTGCAGTGACCACAGCGGGAGTCAGCACATTCCTGGTGGCAGATCTCAGAGACACGTTACAAAGGTCATGCTAATAATGACTTTGGGTATCGACGGAGGAAAGCCGAGCCGCCGAGGTGAAACTTCAGTGGTAAGCGGTACATTAATCACACTGTCTTTTAGATGTGACCCTCCACATCAAAAGCGATAGCAGGCAGAGGATACAGCGGGCAGCTTTTCATCTGCCAACGTCCTGTTTTAAAGCACTTCATTGCCGGACTACAAGTATTCGACACTGTAATATGCATGAGGTGATCCGACACTGGCCGGGGGTTACAGTAGCACACCCAGCTCTTCAAATGTAATTACAATTAATCAGGAAAATGCAATGGGTGTCAGAAAGTTCAGACAACTACAAGAAAGTATCAGGGACTCGTCAACTCATCAACTCAAACCGAAATAAAAAAAATAATGTTATAACACATAAAATGTAAAAAAAAAAATCAAGAATAAAGTGTGGGTAAGGATAAAACTTATCATGTCTACTTAGAATAGGAGTTTGTGAACAAAGTGCCCCACACACACACACACACACACACACACACACACACACACACAGCAGCTGGGCGTGAAGTAAGTAATGGCACTAGCCAAGCCTGTCAGATGAGAATCATCTTAATTAAATCCTAGTGACAATTCTAATAGGAGGCTGCCGTGACTGATGACTGAGATCTGCCGCTGGTCACATCACTGCAGCACACTCTATTTTTACCCCTCTCTTTCCCTCCGTCTTCCCCCTCCATCTCATTCCTTCACTCCATCTCCCATTTCTTCTCCGTCTCTTATCTCTCCCTTTGTCTCCCACCTCACTCTCTAACTGTCTCCCATCTCTACCTTCAGTATCTCCTTCTCTCTATATCTTCTGTTTCCCTCTCTGTCTCTGTCTCCATCTCTCTCTCTCTCTCTCTCTCTCTCTCTCTCTCTCTCTCTCTCTCTCTCTCTCTCTCTCCACATCTTTCTCTCCGTCCTTTCTCCTCGGTCCTATTACAGGCTCATTTCGTGGAAGTGCTCTTTTCCCTCGAAACTAATCACAGAGGAATGCAGGCATCAAGCGCGGGGACGGTTGATAAAGGAGTTTGGGGCCCTTTAGATGGATCCCGGTGAAATTCTAAAGTGTTCTCCTTGAACCAACAATCCCGAAGTGTTTAAAAAGCAAAGCCTTCAAATGACGGAGGCAGATTAGAGATCAGGGTCAGTGAGCATGAAATGGGGGAGAGTGGAACAAAACTAAAAGTCAAAGAAGAAGAGGGGATACGGAGGGCAGAACGGTAAACTGATGTAGCAAGGGATTCTGGGTCTGTTCTGCTCTATAAAGACACAATAATGATCTATCCATCCATTTTACTGTCCCTTTTACATCACTTTTGCTGTGGTGCTGGAAAAATGTGGTACATTCTCGCCTTATTGCACAAAGTCTCTCTCAAAACTGACAAATATACAAATCTCAGCTGCAGATTTTGTAAAAAATACAATCATTTTATCAGCCGAACAGATGCATACAGCATCAAAAGTAACTGTAATTTGCCCTATGGGATTTCATATAGCATTCATGGTCGACTTGCATATTCACGTGCACACAAAATGATGTACCTATCCTTTACTGTATATAGCAGCAAGCGCGCACTCTGCCAAGATGACTACATGTGTTCACCACCTCCACCTACACACCAAGAGTTTAGGTTTTAGGGTGTCAGTGGTTTATTGACCCCAAAGTACACGCTCTCTAGGTAAATGACCATTCGCTAAACCCCTGTACAGTGATTGTGCAATCACAGCTTAGCAACCGTAACTAGGCACGGCAGGTCTGTCAAGCTTTGGATTTATCCACATATTGAGGTGGTGTGCCTACAGCTGTAGTAAGAGCAATAGAGGGGTGGAGTCGCGCACTTTGAGATCTTATTTCGGTAAAAAAATATATACGATAGTCAACGGCGAGAGACAAATAATTTTTTGATCCTGTTTGAATTGTGGCATGAATTACAAATATGATGTTTGTCAATTTAAAAGATAATTTTTCAAGTCAGTTTGTCGTAGTATCATCTAGTTTTGTGTGAAACCGCTCAGTGAACTACATTTCTCGTCTCGCACAATATACGTCACCAACACTAGCTAGCTAACTTAGCTATGTTCCACGCACAAATGTAACGTTATCTTACCTGATGTGTTTTATCCAGCGACTCCTGGTCTTTTTATCAGCGAAGAACGAGAGAAGCCCGTTGCTGGTTTGAGTACATCCCAGTACGAAACACACAGACATTGTTGCTTCAGAGAGAGAGATGTCACCTACGCAACTTTTGGGTGTGTAGTCTTTCTAATTACATATTTTTACGCTCTTATTCTTCAACAGTAACTTTCTTGACTTTCAAAATTATCTTTTAAATTGACAAACATCACATGTGTGATACGTGGCGTAATTCAAACGGGATCAAAAAATGATTTGTCTCTCTCCGTGACTAACTACCATACATATTTTTTAGGAAAAAAGGTCCCATTGTGGTCCACTGGAAGGGGCGGGACTTCACCTCTCTATTCTGTGGAGTTCGAAGGGCTTTTTTTCAGCCTGTCAAAAACCAAAAAGACAGCAACCTTTCAAAAGTGTGATCAGTTTATTCGTGCTTCCTCTTGGGGCTGGTGAAGTGCAAAGTTGGTTAAAGCAGCTTCAAACTGCAGTATACTGTACCTACTGGAGCCGACCCTGGGATGAACCAGGGTCCAGAGATACTGTGTGTATCAATTAGTCTATTATGTCAAGGACCTAGAGACCAAGCAGGGAGTTTAAGTCCCAATTTACCTGTTATAATTAACACGAATGGAGTGCACCCTTAAGGCGACACACAGTTAAAGATACATTCAGCTCTGCACATATTAAAACACATCCTGCATGCTAAATCTGTGAGAGTGTACGAGTGTGCTTTGTGTACTAACCGGTAGGCCATAGCCAGGGCCCAGGCACTGGCAGCACAGAACAGGGAGTCCCGGACCTTGGCCTCCTTGCAGGTGGAGCATGTTTTGACCGGGAAAAGGCCGGTGGTGGGACTCTGGTAGTTCAGAATGGTTGTCTTGACTAGATGGAAAGAGACAGAGAGGAAGAGACAGCAGAAGTGGTGGTTACGCAACAGTTCTTGCCAAAAGGGCAATGTTTTTATCATCTGCTCACACCCACATTAGTTGTACAAAATACCCATAACACACAAGCTAGCCAGCACTGCTCCATTAGCCTTTTACAAAATAACCGAAGTGGCTCTAAAATGACTCTTTATGCAGCCAGTGCAGCTTAATGCACTTAATGTCCTGAATACAAACAAGTCCAGAAGACATTTATGCCATTATTCGTTACAAGTCTTCACTGAGAACGCTGCTCTTGAGAGCATGTACACCTTCATCCTCCCACACACTTTGCATGACCTTAGTTTGTCTGTTTTCACTCCTACACAGAGGCACTGCTCCCAAGCAACATCACTGCCATCACACCCACGCCAGTCTCAATTTGGATCCGGTTTTTAGATGTTCATGTGTCAGAGAAGATTTGTGGAGCTATTTTATTCTGCGTTGCTGTGTAAGCTGGACAAGAAGAGGTCCCAGATTCAGAGAGGACACCTGAGTGTATGTTCTCTACTTCTGGTCTTTTTACAGGCTAGTCTGCATTTTGTGAAGTGTGGAAATAGAATATTTATCCAGCTCCTCGAGCAGGGTTACAGCCATTACCTGTGACCTTCCTCAGGCTCTGCAGCTGTTGTCTCTGCTCCATCCTTTTCTCTGAGTTCCTCATATGCATATTCAAGCTCAAATAAATCAAATTATGTTAAAGAGGACCTATTATGCTTTTGTGCTTTTCCCCTTTCCTTTAGTGTGTTATATAGTTTTTTTGTGCATGTAAAAGGTCTGCAAAGTTACAAAGCCCAAAGTCCACACCAAAGGTAGTTACTCTCCCCCACAGTAACACTGCTCCTGAACTGCCTGAAACGCCTTGATTGAAGTCCTGCATTTTCTTCCGTAACGTGGTGATGTCACTATGTAACACATTTGAATAATGCCTGCCTAGAGGCTAGTTTGGCATGCCCTTAAACAAAGCTAGTTAGAGCGGAGTTTGGTTCGAAGAGTTTGGTTCGGTTGACCAATCACAACAGTGGGCCAGCTGACCAATCAGAGCAGACAGAGCGTTTCGGGAGGAGGCCGCTCAAGCAGAGAGGGTGAAAAGTAGTTCTAGTAGAAACCCAAAATACAAGTATGAACCTGAGAATGAGCATAACACCTCCTCTAGGAGAAGAGCTCAGTTTGTGTTATGTAAACATCTACAGTATACACTGTAAGCGTGTGATAACAGATGGATGCCTATTGAAGTCGAGCAAAGTGTGAATGGTGACATGGGAAGTGTGAATGGCTGCGACAGTAAAGCAAAGCAATGATTCCTGGAGGAATATCACTTGCACTCAGGGTGCCATTGTTGCGCTTCACAATACTTGGATTGTGCTGCACAAGCTGACAAGAGTCAGTTTATGTTCATGTCAATGTTTTGCAAGGCATTGACAAGACAGATATGGAGTTGTGCAAGCTGACTGTGTTCTGTGCACATACTGTACTTCACCAACAGTTTCAGTCTAAACTTGGACTCACATGAGGAGATACAGGCATCATTTCCATTTGGGTATTAACTATTTTAACAGTCTAATTCAACTAGAGAACCAGGGTTTACGTGAACTTCTACCCCGCTGAAGTAACTCGGAGCAAAACACTGACTCCATTCCAACTCCAAGCTGACTACGACCTCTGATCTCCCTCTGAGAGACTTTACTATTCTCACACATATTTAAAAACTCATTGAAAATACAACAGTGCATGACCTGCAGCGTTTCTCTTCTTCTGCACCAGCATCACAGTGGAAATTAAGAAATCACCCGAGGAAATTTCCTCATGTGCTGCATGTCTGTGCCTCAAACTTTAACCTAACATCTTGCTTCTGGAAAGTTACCTGAGAAAAAACTACACATGCCAATGGTTTGTCAATATTAAATAATACTAATACTTGACTAAAACATGCGTAAATATTACTTGTAGCATGTACATTTGGAACAGAAATTCATGGTCCTCAGAGGATGAATCTTTTTCAGTGCATTTGCTGATCGGAGAACGTGTTTAAATGCACTGTAGTAACCTGGTTACTGTAAGTCCCCATATACATGCAGCATACATCAGATTTCTCCCCTACCCTCGACCTTATGTTGGAAGAGTTGCTTGCTTATTTTAAACTGTACTAGTGATAGAAGACAGTCCTGACTTTTTTGTTTGTTTGTGTCTATTAGAGGAGACAGATAAAGCACAGCTTTGCCTCACAGTGTGAATGTCCCAATTTCAGGGATGCAAGCCAACTGATTTAGCCTTGTAGAGGCCATTTTTTATTAGTTTTAGTCAGACTTTGGATGAAATTATTTAAAATACGAGAACACGTCGCTCTGTGTAATTATCTCCGCTTTCATTCACCAGCTGTTACTGGTGAATGAAAGCGGAGTTACTGTTACTGTTACTTTCCCGGTCTGAAGTCTCTGTCATGCACATAAGTATGTGTAACAAGACGAGTAAAGACCCAGTTACCGTATATATGGCCATGAAATCTGAGTTCAACAGGAGAAGTCTATCTAAGCCAACCAGAAACCAAAAAGCACGTTTCTCTTATCCCTGTTAAATGGTACTTGGAACTGGCTAACGGCGTTTTTGCTGTTTTTTTTTTTTTTAAATGTTTTTCTTCCATTTTTTAGACAGAACAGAAGAGGAATTGTGGCGAGAAAAAAAGGGACCAGAAATGGTGAAGCAAAACTATATGATTGGTTGACGCTCCACCGCATCATTTGAGCGCTGAAGAAAGTTGAGCATTGCTGCTCATAGTGTGAACATAGCATAAGTGCAGCCTCACAGAGCCGCTAGCGTGGCTGTAGACTCTTAGTGTTATCAATTTAGCTTCTTCTTCTCCTTTTCATTTTATGATATATACTGTATATGTAGTCCTTACTAATCGCAAAATAAATGTTGAACACTTGACTGTTGATTTTGAAATTCATAGTTAACACTACAGTTGTGAAACAACACAACTTTTACCTTTTTTCAATTATTGTACATTATTTGTACAGCACAGCACACAGTGAAATTTAGCTACTGCATTTAACCCATCCTACTATATACCGTATATGGAGCAGTCGGCAGCTACTATACAGCGCCCGGGGAGCAGTTTTAGGGGGTCAGTGCCTTGCTCAAGGGCACCTCGGCAGTGCCAAGGAGGAAAACCGGCACCTCTCAAGCTACCAGTCCGTAGTCCGTACTTGGTCCAGAGGCGACCCTCCGGTTCCCAAGCCGAGTCCCCGAGGACTGAGCTACTGCCGCCTCCTTATAAACTGTCCAGTACTATTTTGGTGTTGTGTAGGTCCAAAGACGTTTCGACATCTAGTTTAAAACCAGGCTACACGAATGACTATATTGCAATATGAGGCACTTCCTATATAGTCACTGAAATGTTGTTGAAACAACTGTTATATACAACCACACCTATAACAGCATGTTCAACCATATTTAGCCCAGTTGTCTAGACGTCGTGAGACCTGAAAATGACCGGATCAATGCTTACTGAGATGTGGACAGTGTACAAATCTATTGATTATTTTAGTATTACAGGAATGACAGCTCTACAGTTGGTAATGACCAAGGTCATTTCTTTGGAAATAAGGGAGAGATTTTTCAGCCAGGGGTTGTGACTGTGAATATCTTACTGCACTAAATGGATGAGCAAAGATAAACTAAGATGGTTCAAGTTCACCAAAGTTCTTCGTCAGCATTAGTTACTGAGGACAGAACAACGGATGAAAGCTCTTAATACGAACAGATCGGAGCCCTCCAATAATATATGCTGAAATATTACAGACTGAAACAGAAAGCCTTCAGGGACAGTAATTTATCTGTTTCAAACACACATGCACTAACACACACACATGCACACACACACACAAATAGATCTTCCTCTCCTGCAGAGGTCCCCTCACTGATGACTAATCTGTCTGGAGGGATCACTTCATTTTTCATCAGAACATTATGCCGGTGCAAATGACGGGGACATCCATTCGGCACTGTCGTTTGTTACAGAGACATAGAGGAAGAGACTGATGGAAATGGAGATGGAAGGAGACAGTGGTGAGGGAAAGAGAGGTAGAGAAGATGTGTGCAGAAGAGGATGTGTGTGTATCTATGAGTAAAAAGAGTGGACGGAACAGGCACTGGGGGAGAGACGGGGGAGGGAATGTTAGTCTATATCTGTGCATGTACTTGTGTGTTTGTGTGTGTACTGGTCAATTGAAGGCGACAGTCAAATTGTCAGTGAGATATAGAGGTTGATGGGGTGAATTAGGCAGAATATTAATAAACCTCTCAGACACTCCACCTCCAAGTATCACACTAATTAAGTGCACACTTACATGCATGCACACGTGGAGACACAGATGGGTATTATTACTCGTCTCAGGACATTGGCTCAATGTATGTAACCCTATAGACTTAATAAAGTAACCGGATTTGTAAAGAAGAACCCTGACTGCAAAGTGGCCCATGCAAAGACAAATGTCCTTACCGATTCATTCATTTTGGTGCCCTTGTAAGGACACTTGGTCTCAGCATAGTAAGTAAATGAAGTGTAAACACACATGCTTAGACATACAGACGCACACACTATAGATTCATCTAGATTGCTAAACAGTAAAAGGAGGGTGCCTTTGGGTACAGGCTCATTTTGACTACGGCTACATTAGTGGTAGAATGTGAGAGGCTGTGAGATGTAGCCTATTGGTCATCACACTCACCAGAAACAACTGTATCACACATTGGTTTCTCTCAAAGTGCTGCCTGTCTCATTAACCACACATACATGAAGAAACTGTGGGCAATAAATGATTACATTAAAGTGACCGTGAGGAGGAACTTTTAACCGGTTATAAAACAGTCTCAATTTAATACTGATGCCTCTGTATGACCTACATGAATAAACGAGACCGTCGACGAGAAGATTGGCTATTTCTATACAGTTATATTTAATGCTTGTCATCGGTGACGCCGGGTCGGATTCCGCGCAAAATCAGACAGAATCATGCAAGTTCACCAGAACTCCTTCAGCTCAGACTCCAGCGGGGCCTCCGGCAGCGAGACCAGCCCACCGCAGACAGACCCAAATCCGGCTTCGCTGCGGCCTTCGACCTGCAGTTGGAGCTCCAGCGGGAGGTGGAGAGCTCCGCGCCCACCAGCAGCGGCTCCTCCTCCTCCTCCAGCCAGGAGCAGAGCTGCGCCTCACTGCTCCGCCGGTCCCCGCTGGGAGCCAACACTGACACCACGCTACCGGGCCTGCCGGAGGGAAGGGAGGCGCGGGAGAACCAGAACCAGGACTGTGGGGGCAGATTGTCAGACCCTTCTGCAGTAAAATGAGAGGTTTTCTGAAGGGACTCTGGTGCTCGGGAACACTACCGCCACAATCAACATAAAACTAAAGTTCCTCGTAGTAGCTTTAACTAAGATTTACATCATTGATGTCAGTGTCTGTATGATAAGCTCCTGAAGAGTAGTCAAGCACCATGGATAATGACTCAAGTTTCACTGACCACTTTGCAAACATTGCCCATCATGCCCATCAACAAAGGGCACCGTGATGATATGCAATAGGCCTTAAAAGAATGATGTCGAAAAGTCAAATAAATACATAAGTATTTTCATAGGTTTCACAAAAAAAACAATCATCATTGCAGTTGTTACTGTTCAAAAAGGAAGTGAGAATTAAAGAAAATGTCAAATCAATTTCCCTATTTGATGCGTTGTCTAATAATTTGTGAAATTCAACTGAAATTATTAGTTATTTTTTAATATATAGTTATTTTGGAGTTACTGTAAAACTCCACTGCTATATAAGCATTTACAAATAAACTGTAGTCTTATGAAAGATGAATATATTATACAATGTTTCATTTTCTCAGATATCTATTTCTCATCTATGCGAACTCCAGTTAGTTCGATATAGTAATTAATTTCTATGAAGCTCACAGGTTAGAAAAATCTACCTTTTTAATATGTTTTTATTTCAAATGTATTTCACAAAAAGCCCAGAGTAAAATGAGTTGCAGAGCTCTGACACCACTCAATTTGCAGTTGTAAAGGACTCAAGGTTTCATCTTCTGCAGAACAGTGCTGTAGAAGTCATCATTAGACGCAGAACATAAATGATGAGATTGCTGAGCGTTGTTCAGCCTCAGATGGCAAGTTTCTCTGGATGCAAATCAACTGTTGTTGGGAGTTTTCTGCCAAGCCATCCATCAAGCTAATGTCCCACTAAATCAGCAGCTAATGTCTCAGACGCACACAGTCTGCTCTTTTACAATGGGCCATTTCACTGCACCGACAGGGTGGAGAAAATGAGGGAAGATGATGAGAAAGGAAAAAAAATACTGAGCGATAGACTGAACAGACAAAGAGATGAAAGAAAGAGTAAGATGAAATCAGTACAGTACCACGGCAGACTCTACGGGAAAAATAGAAATACACAAACTGTCATAGTCGCCGTTCGTGCCAGTCTCAACAATAACTTCTCTGTCTACTGATGCTGACGCTGCTGTCATAATGTTCCCTGCAATATAACATCTGTGACATGAGCTTCTATTGAATGAAAAACAAATGCAGTGGCAATAAAAACAACAAGATGAAAATGCTGACAGGGTAGCAACAGATAACAAAGCAATGTTCATTTAATAAACGAATAATTAATCATTTTGGGAAATATGCTGATTTGCTTTCTTTCCGAGAGTGAGATGAAGAAAGAAGATCAATATCTATCTCAAGTAGTCTAACGTTCGGGAGCTGAAGTCAAGACACGATGCAAAGAACGTGTATTGATAAGAAGTGAAAGTCGTTTCGTTTCATTGCAACCACAGCGCACAGCAGCAGAGCTACACTTCCGTCATTTTGGACTGAAAGCAACTACCAGACGCCAGAAAAACGTCCGCCTATAAAGTGCCGAACAAAAGTAAAACTAAATTATTTATATTCTATTGTCATATTTAATGTCTCTACCGAAATGGCCGGTGTTAAACAATACAATATTATAAATATGCATATTATTACTTATTTATTTATCAAACTTTTTTCCTGGCTGCTTCCCAGAGGAGCATCAAGTGAGCGATGGACATAAATGTAAGTTAGAAAAATCCAGCACACAGATTTTGAGAGCAATCTCAAACTTTTTCATGTCAAGGATCCAAAATAGATGAATAGACCACCGACCATTAATGTATAAGAGGTTGTGTCCTGTGCTTTTGCCCTGCGTGTTAGTAAATAGCCTACAACTACATTATATTATGTTTATGTCGTGCTACAAGCGCTACTAGCTCCTGGCCGATAGAAATAATAAACTGCTTCTGTATATCACTACAGTGAACTTTTGCTGTTACCGTGGTGTCAGTTTGTACTGTTATTTAGATTTATTCCCTGACTATTCAAATCCACATGTCAAAAAAAAAGGTCTGTTTTGATATGAATAGTTAGATCACACTTATTGAAACAATGAAAGCAACTTTTGTTCTCTTGCTTTATAGTTAACTGTTTAATTACATACATGGTATATTATACAGAAAATAGTTTTCTCAGGTATTGTAAACCCTGACGATACTGGTCAGTATTTGAGGAATCTGAAACATAACGGACTGATTTGATTTGACTTGGCCTGAACTGGCTAAACACTGCAAAAGATGAGGCAAGGGAGTGCAAGAAGTTGAAAAAAAATAATCAGGAAACCAGAAGAGACAGAAGGAAAGAAATGAAAAACAAAGTGAAGAAAAAACAGCTCAGGCAATCTTCTGTTTTTGCAACGAGCTCATAATGACTATAGAAAGAAAAAAACAACAACATGTTTTCTCCGCTCCTTAATCGGTGTGAGCCAGACGGCAAAGCGATAGCGCCTTCTGCCTCCAGTATTATCAGGAAGGAGTCAATGGAGTGTGGCCACATTGCCACATAAATAAGAAACCATAGAGAGGTGATGGAATGAAAGAAGAGGGGAGAAAAAGAGAGACAGATGATGGAGTGATGAACTGCGAGAGATGGAGGTAAACTTTCCTCCGTATCACAACAGCATTGTGTGCTCGATACCGCTGGGGGCGGCTTTGCAACAAAACAACAAAGGAAGAGAAAGGAGGGAAATGTAACTGGTTTGATTTGTCATTGTCACCCCGGCATCACCCCTCTCCACCTCTTTTCCTCCCTGAAAGTGAAAGAAAAGCAGGTATATTGGCAGGCGGGTCTGGGTGCCGGCGATAACAATGTTGGCTTTGTTCCCCCGCTAGAATTGGACAAGCGCTTTCCAGCCGCCACCCAACACAACAATTAAACAAGCCCAATGTTCGGCGCGGCGTTTTCGACATACTGCAATCTGGCGGAGGCTTTTCTCCGTAAATCTATGGGGCTTCAACGCAGCTGATGCTGGAGGCTACGCTGCGCCCGCTGATAGCAGCAAATCAGTTCCAACTGAGAGCTACACCTGTTGCACACTAAGCTCTGCTTATTGTCTTCTGTCTTTTTCTGAACACACATGCACATGCAGCCTAATGAATACCCGGCAACCACACACTGATGGCACATAACACACACACAAACCGACAGAGGAGCGCGCGCACACACACACACACACACACACACACACACACACACAGGCTGCCCCGTCTTCATCAGGGCAGACCAATGGGCTGTGTCATATCTGCCAGAAGGGAGTTCATGTGAGAAAACGGTGCATCCAGCCTGGAACAGACCCTTCCACACAGGACGCATTAACAATCCACACCTAGGTTAGAGGCAGTTCCCCTCCGCTTTACCGTTTACTGCCGGCAGAAGCTGTTCTTTATAAAGTCTTAAGTAAATCTGCTGGCTGAGCTGAATCCTCACCCAAAGCTGTGATTTGTCTGCTTTGTTTGTCTCGGTAAATGCTGTTTTTCTCTCCCACTGTTTATGAAACTTATATCAGTTTGACATTACTGTCTGCGTGTCATAGATACTGTGACTTCAATATCATAAATATCAGTCAGCATAAAAAGGTTTTCTGCAATATCGAGGTGGGTATATTAACACACTCTGTATATTCTGAAGGAATGTAACAGCTCTGGGTTACAGGTTGAGCACCTGATCCGGCAATGGCACCTTCATATTGGGTGCCTCTAGCGAGCACAGGCTTCATGCCAACTTACTCCTGTGATTCATTTAATTAAGACTTAATTACCTGCCGTGACAACAGCTCTGGTATTGTTTTCACCTTGTGAGTGTCTGTGTGTGTGTCATCATGGCAAAATGGAGACACCTACTGTAGCGGGAACTACCTCAGATATATTTCTGTCTGATTTTGTCACCGCGAGTAGCGTCACAACCGTATAAAATGCAATCATAAAACTTTACATTTGTGTAGTTGAGATCAAAATGAAGGTCGAGTTCGAAGATGGGTTTGGTCCAAGCAAGGGTGCCTGAAGTAGGGGGGTAGGAAGTGGGGAAGCGGCCATTAATCCCCTACACTTTACACTCCTGGCCCGATTTGCCGGCACAGCTGGTATGATCCCATCATAAGAGTTTCGATTCAGTTAACGACTTGTCACACCAGCCCTGTCTCCTAAAAATTACGTTCCCATACAACTAAGTTGCATTCTCAATTACGTTTGCAAGGAAACGTATTTTATCGCAGACTACGTTTGTCTTTTACGTATCACAAATACCTTTGTAAGTCTGTAGTGAGTGACGTAATAGAACAAGCGATGCGCAGAGCAGGTGACTTAATATATCGAGCGACCGTGAATAAAAGGTTGAATAAAAATGCTATTGCATAGTAACGGGCATGACAAGCGAGAAAGTCCACTACCGGTGGACGGGAGGGGGCGTGTATGGGTCCAACACCAGACTTTTCCCCAGGATACTGCTGTTCGTGTCCCGTGTGAAACAGTCATTTGTTGCGTTTTCGTTTGGTTTTTAAGTCATTTTAAGCCAGTTTTTTTACAAAACCCAACCCAGTAGTTTTGATGCCTAAACCTAAGTATTTTTGTTGCATTTTTGTTTTGTTTCAATTAACAACATTGATCACATGTTTAAAACTGTTTAAAACTGTTTAAAACTGCGACCGTAATCCGGGAGAAAATATGTTTCCCTCAAAATGCACTTTGGTTTTGCAGGTTAGGTGTATGGGAACGTAATTTTGTGGGAGACAGGGTTGGTCGAACAGTGCAGCAAGGATTTTTTTCCTCTCACATTCCCACCTGACTGTGATTGACTGAGCTATTTGCCTCGACTATTGCCACTTGTAAAAACATTGGGACATGCTGCTCTAAAAGATCACCCAAAGTGAACTCACAGTGTGATCGATCGATCAAATGTCCCCTGCTGAGAAGAATCAGACAGATACTGAAACATCTTGTGTCGTGATCAATTTAGTTACTAGATGATGGTCTGTGGTGGCCTTTGCTATAAAATGCTGCTGGACCCTGTAGCCTAATTTGAAGGCATTTTAAAGGGACCAGTGTATAATATCTGGCGGCATGTAGATCGCCACCTCTCCCGTGTGTCAAGCGTGTAGGAGAACTACGGTGGCTGATGTGAAAACGAGAATGGCCCTCTCTAGAGCTGAGCAGAGACAGAGATAGTTCAGCTTTGAGAATATCAAGTGAATGTGCAGTGGAAGATGCAGTTTGTGTGAAATAAATGTTTCAGCTCCTCAACACCAACAGAGGTTTCTCGTGTCTTGTTTCCCGGCGGCTGATTGGAGTGACGGCGGGGGTTACCTCCGGAGCGAGTAACGTTATCGTCTCCGGCCCAAGCAGGAAAAGTTAACACAGTGGTTTGTCCATTCTGGGCTACTGTAGAAACATGGCGGCCAAGAAAACCTACTTATTAATATTATATTCCAATTTCTGCCAATAGAGCTCCCTAAATGCTACACACGGCTCCTTTAAGATGCACTTTTGCCAAATTCCAGCTGGAAAAATGCCACTTTAGTTCACTTTTAAAAAGCTCTTAGTTCAAGGTCACTGCAAGGCGAAGGCCAAGCTTTTTGAATATTCTATCATCCCTTCATTGTCACAGTTAAAGAGGCACTGGAAAGCTCCAAGCAGGCATGACATGTGTTATGAGTCCTTTTTTTTTTTTTACAGTAAGGCATACCAGTAATTATAAATGAAGGTACATTTTTCAGATTTCTACAACTACACACACAACTGTGCATAGCATGTGGATAAAGCTTATCAAAAATGGATGATAACACATCATTTGTCTTGAAAAGAAACAACCAGATTGTTTTTTTAATGCACTAAAAGCTCAGACGTTCCTCCTAAGAGCATGCCAAGATTTTTCTGCTGTACTGTATAGTATTTTAACAAGAGCAACTGAGAAAAGCCAAGCTTATATGTGCACAGTGGCATAATCAGCACTGATCCTTGGGGACAGCATCGTGAGCTGTATTACCACAATCTAACAGCCAGAGGCAACACATGATCCTGCCTTCTGCACACTGAAGCCAACTCTCTCTGCTCAGAAGAAGTGGTGTGTTTGGCCTTTCCCCTCTGTTGCTATCTGGCTCTACGTGTATTGATTTTACTTTGAAAATAAATAAAGGAGGGGGAATCATGCACACAAAGTGCCCGACCCTAAAGGGTTTACAAGACACCAAAAATACAGTTGCAATGGTCAAACATTTCATTCAATAACAAAATTACAGGTTATTTTACCGCTCGGTCTTAAATAAAATATTGTGCCTTCTCTCCCAGGCTTGGCAAATAAAATCTGTTACAAAAAAAGGTTCCCCTCCTGAAGCACAACTCAAGCTTTTCATATTCACCCAGCCAAAAGAAATCAACATAAATGGAGGTCATTTTACAAAAAGTACTTCCCTTATGACCTCGCAGACAGGACAGTAAAACAAAAAGTGAACCTCATTCTCAATTGCACCTAGCTCACACAACAAACAAAGTCAAAGTCTGTCCTCTTCTGGAGTGGCATTATACCTCCCGGTTTCTATAGGGCTAATGGTAATGTTCCTGAGTGGAACTGTGCTCATAGTGATCTTACTTCACATATCTTTATGAGGCAATACGTTTGTAACTTTTGTTTACACCATACATCAACACACCATTTTTCTCTATGCATGAGAAACATTTTGCTCCTGATATCCAAAACATCACAAAGCAACCTGTTCTGAAAAAATACTGACAAGTCGTTCAAATAAAATAAAGATTTCAGCTCCTTGGCCAAGTGACGCCCATGAGAAATGTCACGATTAAATATCTTTTTAGTGAGTCTGAGATCAGACATCTTCACAAGTCTATTTCAAAGTAAAAGCATTTGACATGTATGTCTGATGTTTGGAGGTTCCCATCTCATATCTCCACTAATGACCAAAACTGAGGTAAATTTATGGACTCCCAAAAAGGGTTGAATAGCTGCATAAACTGTATGCTATATTATATATAAGCTATATATATATGTTTATTTGTAGGGCTGTCAAAGTTAACGCGATGATAACGCGCTGACACAAATTTGTTTTAACGCCACTAATTTCTTTATTTAACGCAACTTACAATTTTTAATTAACCTCTTAAAAATCTGACAGAGTGAAGATACTGGCATCATATGAAACTAGAAAACCTAAGGAGTCCATTGGTACCAATCATGTCATACTAGCTTGTCGTGAAGGAGGTTAAATAACGCTCGAAATTTACGCTAAATTTTGGTGAGGAAAAACTGATATGGCCATTTTCAAGGGGTCCCTTGACCTCTGACCTCAAGATATATGAATGAAAATGGGTTCTATGGGTACCCAAGAGTCTCCCCTTTACAGACATGCCCACCTTATGATAATCACATGCAGTTTGGGGCAAGTCATAGTCAAGTCAGCACACTGACACACTGACAGCTGCTGTTGCCTGTTGGGCTGCAGTTTGCCATGTTATGATTTGATAAATATTTTTTATGCTAAATGCAGTACCTGTGAGGGTTTCTGGACAATATTTGTAATTTTTTTGTGTTGTTAATTGATTTCCAATAATAAATATATACATACATTTGCATAAAGCAGCATATTTGCCCACTCCCATGTTGATAAGAGTAATAAATACTTTACAGATCTCCCTTTAAGGTACATTTGAACAGATAAAAAATGTGTGATTAATTTATGATTAATCGCGATTAAATATTCTTTATATAATAATATAAAAATAATTATAATAATATAAAATAATCGAGTGACAGCCCTAGTTTTTTGGTTTGCAACCAACATTTACTGTAGTTTTACATTTGGTTGTGATAACCACAGTGTACCTGGTCACCTGCCTAAATTAAATTAAGTTATTAAATACAATATTACTTCCCAATATACTAACGCCTACAGCTTTTAAATAATGTCAAGCTATTCATTGTTTTGTTTCACCGTGTCTTTCGGTCCACACGTCTCTGATTCACTACTCCTTCTTCTCCTCCATCCACATGTCCTCTCACCGAGGTTTAATCCGGTGTGGACACAGAGACATTCTCACAGCAGACATACTGACTTGTCAAACTCAGGTGTAACTGATAAGATTAATAACGGCTGCATTCGCTTTAGGTGTTGCAGTGCCAGGGCTTTGCTACTGTACATGCTGGCTCACTGCCATTACTTACTGGCATACCTAAGTGGAACGGAGCCATCATTAATGATATTACCTGTGCTTTTATGAAATAACAAGTCAACACCTCTGACACGAGGAAGGTCTATCATAAACAAACACATGTCCATTTGTAGTGGGTGTACTGGCATGGCACCAAATTTGAAATGTTAGCACATTGCTGTCAAATTTGGTGTTTAACCTTCTGCCAGCCTAATGGCCCAGTCACACAATTTTTTATGACAGCAATATTTCACCAAATTATTTTTTTAATGGAGTCTTCACTTCTATATTAAAGCTGGTTTCATTTTGTTAACATCCAAAGTGGCGATTCTAATGAAGTCTGAAATCAAGGATGTAACTGTATATGTCTATCTGTGTGGCGTGATTCCTTTGTGTGTACTGGGAGGAAGCTCTGGCTGGCACAGCGCTGCAGTCACAGCTGCAGGTAATTTAGTAATCAGTATTAATGTGTATTTATCTCTCCTGCAGCGAGGCTCGAGACTCCTTCACTGATTACACATCGCCAGACTCATCACCGGCATTAGGTTGCAGCAGCTTTTCCTAAATCCATCATCGTCCATCCATCACGTTTGTGTCCTTCCTTCATTCTTAGAAACAACGAACCGAGCTGGTTTCAGACTAGCCATTTGAGACGAGCTTTTGTACATGAAGTCATGACCTATTTCTATTTATGGCTTCATTCATGGCAAAATATGCATATCAGAGTTTGTAGTATTCATTTAGTTTAGAATGAGTGGGAAATATAAGATTGTGCTAACCTACCCGACGTAATTTGGTCATGGAGTCTAATATTTTTGGCACAACGATTTGTAATTTTAGGTGCATTGTGTTTGTTGGTTAACATCATTATCCAACGTATCCTCCTCATACAGCGGTTTGTATATCTTATGATGTTATTCCTCATTTATCGAGCGTTTACCTACGAATGTCCAGCAACACATGTGAACTTCCGTTCGTTACATGCATACAGTCTTTTCAAAATGAACTTGAATAAACACAGGAAACAACTTGGTAGGTTTAGGAAAAGATTGTGGTTTGGGTTAAAATAACTATGGAAGTTGCATAACTTAAGTACGGAAGTACGTGACAAATAAATCAACATTGACTTCTGGTTTCACACTGGGTATCAACAGCAGTCTCCTGTATGAAAGTTCGGTGTTTTTGACCCACCCATCCAACCTGACCTCCTACCAAATACGCGGCATTTGTCGCTCTTTATACTTCCTGGTTCACGATTACATATGAATTGATTTTGTAGGATATATACAAATTACAGTGCATTACTTTTCGTAGGTATAGCTATGAACAAGGTATGACAACAGCCTGTATTATCAAACAGCATTTTTATCAAGTGTTGGTCAGATATGTTGACCATCTCCCTTTCAACTTCAATTTCAACAGGTCATTAAACAGGCACATCACCTGGGGTCTAGCTGTGCACGTGCCTGACAAACAGTAAGATTATCTAGTGCAGAAACTCCCACATGATTCTCCACTGACTCCCCACTAACACACACTACCAGCTGAGTGCAGAGCCAGGTTAAGTCAGGACACCTTTGTGTGGAATTAAATTCAGGTCAGTGCATGCTGGGTGAATGTTTTTGCTTCCGTAACACCCGGGAACCCTCGTGCCGCTTTTATCTCGCCAGCCGAGAACAATTTCTCTCTAAACAATACTGTATGTCTGCGAGATGTAATCACTATACCCAAGGCTGCAGTGTGAGCATATTGGCAATTAGAAAACAACTGCCGGCTATAAAAGTCGCATACATTAACTCAACAGTGTGGCCATGCTTTGGGTTGGTTTAGGAGAGAGGAATGATCAATTTCTGGAACACAGTATCAGGAACAATCACACATACTGCACTGAACGTAAAACTGTGCACAGCAGTGCCGTTTGTTTCAGACAGCTTTGCATTGTATACATACAGCTCTAAATTTTAGGTGACCCCCGCCTCATAGTATTGATAGGTTGTGAATATGTGGACTTACCGGCATTGTAGTAGCGGTCCAGCTTCTCCCACAGGGGCTCATCCTCACGCTGGAGAATGGACAGCTTGAGAGGTTCATAGATGGAACCTGAGGAAGGACGCATGTGTCACACACAAACCTTACAAGTGTTACTGTTCCAAATATTGACCTAAAACATCTTTTCTAATGAATGAATGCACAAGTTGTCTTGTGAATCCTTAAAAAACAATAAAAATGAGTGTCAATCGTGTCTTATCACCTTTACCATCACCTTTATTACCTTTACCTTCACCATCACCTTCATTAACAGACTAAACTGGTGACAATAGTCTTATTTCATATATTCCAATATGTAGAAGAGAAAAGGTCTGTAGTTAGCAGTAGATTGTGAATACCTAATTTTTTCATATTATTCTCTTATTTCCAATTAAATTAAGAGAAAATAAGAAGCAGAGAAAAAAACAACAATAAACACATGCCATCAGTAAATTCTTTTTTTCACTGCAACACACTGCATCACAAAGGGCTCAGCACACAAAACAATATTCAGGCCCGGAGCTAAAAAAATCAAATAGCAATGTGGCTCGCCACCAGATATTTCCTAACATTTCCCTCTGAGCTGAGAGAGAGACGGAGTTTGAGGGAAACCCCCATCTGTTAGACTCTCTCTATTTTCAGACACTTTTCCCTTTGCTGAGATTTGCATTTTAATAGGTTCGACCTTGGGTCAATACCACAGGTACTGAAAAATTCACATTCTGGATGAAATTAGCATAATTTCCATCAGCTTAAAAGTTGCAGGGGACAAAGCCAATCCATCTCTTTTTAAAGATAATACTTTAAAAGAGCATAGAGTGAGTCCAATATTCCAATTTTAATTTCTAACATGACATCAGACAAATGTGGGTATTCTGTGTTTAAAACAATCCCATGACTAACGTGAGTGATGCAGACCTCTAACACCATAAGTGAGGGAGTATGCTATATGACTTCATTAATACTGTACATTTATGTGGTATCACTTCAGGGTCTGTCATGTTTTCTGTGGAGGAACAAGAAGATGTATTCATGTTGATAAAACCAACATAAGACACACAGTGTGTTATGGATAATATTATACTATTTTGCATATCAGGTTTGCCAACAGCCCAAGAGAGCTGGAGCGTGTACAGTATCTGTCACATGTTTTCTCATGATTACAAAATAATTATGTCGATCTAAACATAACTGGTTGCCTCATAATCAGGAAATAATGTAACCAATATGAAATAATATATCAAAATACACATCAACTTCAAAAGGCCATTAATTTTGCATTTGCACCATAGATATGGGTCAGTAGGGGCCTACTACGCTTACTACGTTGTAAAAGTGAAAGCAAGCAATATGCTGAAAGGTTATTATGGATTTTTTGCCCAATGATGCCAAAAACATTCTGCCTACTGCTGCTTTAAGTTTAGGGAAAAAGATCAAATCAATCACCCACATATGGAATTTCACCTACAGACTACCTTGTGTCTACTCTACAGCGCCTGACTTCCAAATTTTGCTCCGGTCATAATCACTACGGTTGCTAGAGGTTGCTGCTGTCTTCATTTATTCCGTCTTTCTGTTATCGACCATGTGAATAGATGACAAAACCTACTAGTGGGTGTAGCAGGGCCCTACGGACCAACATCTATGAGGCTGATAATGCACATTTAATGACCTGATAACAATTTAATCAGCTGGATTTCCAGTTCACAACATATGAAGGCATACAGTTACGTTTTGACCTATAATAACCTTCTAATGTCCAGATGACAAAAAGATGTTCTTGTGATGTTTACCCGTGTCCTCTCTGGCCTTCTTGTGTGTGACTGACTGTATTGTTTTCCTCAGGTATACATTGCCGCCACTACTTACCAAGTCTTTGAATTTTCGGATGAGGCCGGGCATTCGCAGCCACTGAAGCGGCCATTCTCAAAAGGTGAAATTAAGGCCAATCGTCTCTCTCAGCTAAATCACAAATCTACAGCAATTCACAGGAAGGAGTTAGTAGCACAGAGTTAGATTTTAGACATGCATGAATCAACAATGAATTATACACCCTGGGTGATGATGATCATGGACTACATGCAAGGAATTACAAAGCATTGTATTTGCTTAGGAATGCAAGTTATTTTAACCATTGAGAGATATAGAGTCATGATGAATTACTGTATGATGGTAATGTAATTATGAGAAGGAATTTAGCAGAATAACTACATCAGTAAATCAGGACAGCACTTGACTGATTATTGGTGTTTATGCTCCACTTCAAAATGCTATGAACTCAGAATGCTGCACTGCTGTGTTAATACTGCTGTCAAATGAAAACTGGGAAAATGGATGCACCTTATTACATGTTTTAATTCATAGAAAAGTCATAATATTTGCTCTAAAATCAGGATATGTTTTCCTTTGCATCAACTCACTTTGCAATCTGCCTTTTAGCAGATACAAAATCCCTAAAACAACAGCAGTTATTGTGCCACTACTAGATGATTTATGGAGGTACAATGTTATGAAAAATGAATTTAGCACACCAAAAAAGTATTACTACAGCCAAGAAAGTACAAGTAGAATAGCTGACTATGTTTGCAATCACTGCAGTCACTCTTATATGGATATATAATGCCTCTGTGAGTGAGTTTGGAAAGACCTGATCATGATTTATGGTGCTTTTCTCAGTTGTATCATTTAAAGCAATGCTGTCCCAATAGTTGGAGATACATAACAGTTATTATGATGTTTTCTTCTTTTTACTTGCATTGTATAACAACCTTAAAAGTTTTATGATGTGATCATTTTCCTCGAGTGCCAGGCTGACTACCAGTGCAGGGATAGCACAGTGTGCCAGCTTCCACAGGCCCTGCACTCACATAGTATACAGTTAACTATGGGTGAGATGTGACAGCGAAAGGAGACCTGCAGAGATGAGAGGCTCTTAAAATAGCCCCCGAGTGCTGCACATTTTACACCTCTGACCTTTCATGCTTGCACCGTCACTGCAGTGGACACATTAAATGGGCAGATCAAGTCCATTTCAGCCCCGTGTTACAATGGCTTTACAAACACACATTCTCACACAAACACTGGCACAATACAAACAATCGTGCGAGTCACACTGCACGGTGTCATGCGAAGTAAGAAGTCTGACCTGATCTTTTTGATCGGGCTTTGAATTCCAGGAGTTTCCTGCCGACATCGGCCAGGCTCGCCATGTTTACACTGTGTCAAATTCGCTCGAAAAGTTATAAGATTTCCGGTTTTGTCCTTCAAAATAAAACAACGACAGTAGATCCCGATGAACAACGGAGATGTAAAAGGTTGACGTGGCCTTTTAATAGATAATTAATTACAATAGAAAGTGTCACGTCACATTAATGAGTATCAGTGTCTTGTGCTTGTTATAATATATTCGCGTTACTTACTTTTTAGCTTGACAATTTTATTTATTCTGAAAATAGACTTCCTTCACTTCCGGCTAAGCTCTCGCTAACTCTCCTTAACTTGATACAACCGGAAACAACTGTCAACTGTCAAACTACCCGGAGCACGACACCGACGTAAACGAGGAAACTCTAATGTCACGTTGTTTATCCTTATTTCAACGCATTGCTTCCACCTCTTTCTAATACATGGACAATAGCAGAGCAGATATCTAAATCTAAAACTGATATTTAATATATTGCGTCATATAACGCTGCTATTTCAGCTTGCCGTAAAGCTGTGTGCCGTATTACAGTCGGTGTTGTTGTGAGGAGCTGCACCTGCAGTAGAAGAAGGATGTGGATGTTAAAAGACAATATTTGGGTGTTTTTGTTATTTTTTGTGGGCCAGTGTAACGTTTCAGCTCTTCAGGATGTAACAGCCGACCTTTTCGGTGCCGAAAACCACGGGACGGTGGCAGCGTTTGGAGATTTTTACGCGGATAAGCAGACAGACATCTTCATCATCAGAGAGCGTATGTCAATGTTTCAGCGACGTCACTTTGCTTCCTGACCTGTTAGCTAGTTAACCGCGTGTTCACAATGTATAGTGTTTTAAAAATATGACCTGCAAGTTGTAATCCAGGGTGGTTGCGATAAAAATTGTAAAAGTGAACCGCTATATTTCCATAAATAGTTCCATATACAGTGTGTCCTTCGCTTCATCTCTTTGAAAACGACTGATGGATTGTGGTGGAGATTCAATTAACTCTAATTGGAATACATGATGTGCCTATGTTGACTTCTTACTGTTTCAGGGTCTGAACTGGTGATATTCTTGGCTGACTCGAAAGCACCTTACTTCAAGCCCAAAGTTAACATCACAAAGGACATTCTCCCAAGGTATATGTCACTTTCACTTTCAATACATTCCATTTACACATTATATGTAACATGTCATGTCCTAATTTCCTTTTGTTCGCCAGTACTGAGGAGGTGACTCACGTTTCAGGATGGTTATGTTTACTCTGATTTAGATATATATAAGAGCAGAGCAAAAGGTGTCATTGTCTCTCATATTAATGGACTATCTTCCTGTTTCAGGGACACCGTCATCACCAGTGTGGTTCCCGGGGACTATGATGGAGACTCTCAGATGGATGTCCTTCTTACAACTCAGATCCAGAGCTCCAAGCTGACAACTGTTTTCATCTTTTGGGGGAACAACCAGACATTAGGTAGAGCTCTAACAGCTAAATTTCATCGGTGTTCTCTGGCCTCCACCCACCCTCAGCACCCATGCCGGGTGCTGAGGGTGGGTGGAGGCCAGAGAACACCGATGAAATTTAGCTCATTCTTCTTGGCACATATGATTTGATTGGCCCTAGCGTCATGTTAATATGGAAACTTTTTAGTCTGGTGTTAATTTTAATGTCGTTATTTTCATATCCTACATTGTGAAACACATTTTTGACTCCCCTGGTGGGTGCAAATGATTAGCCAGAAAATGTACAGTTAAGACTAAAGTTGAGTAGACATTTTCACTTGTAGTAGTACTGTAAAATTGTATTGTAAATTTCTTTGGCACTTAAAGGCAGGGTGGGCAATCTTGAGAAACTAGCAAGAGTACACTAGAACCGAGCCCAGTGTTGCCAACTCTTTTCCAATGAAAGTAGCTAGCAGCACTAGCTCCAAAAGTCACTAAATCTAGCAAGAAAGTCACAGATTCGGCAACACTGACAGTACATCGCTTCAGGCCTTCCTCAAAAGCCACTCCCCCACTATTATCATTACGAACATAAACATATCATAATGAACGGGAACGGCAAACAAGGCTATTGTTAGTACTCAAAGCTGTCAAACTAGCAGCTTGTGGAAGACTCCAGTGACACGCAATGAGTGCATGGGCAGAGTGCGCGGGCAGAGTGCGCGCAGGTAAACAGGCGGGTAGACAGGCAGGCAGGCAGACAGGTAGGCCGTCCAATCTTTACATTCTGGACAAATAAAATGATTGAAGGGGTTTCTCACAGTCCTGCGACAGCCACAGATACCAGATTTTTTTTTCATTTTTTTTTGTCAGAGCTTTTGATTCATTAATTGCTGTCTGGATGGGATGAGAATTTCAACTAATATAACAAAAGATGTTTCTAAAATCTTTACAAACCTTACCTTTTAAAGGTGTTATTTATAACATTGACAACATTCAGCCACTAGATGTTGCATTCTCTCTCCCCCGTTCCATTGCATTCACTTCACAACAAGTGGTTGCCAGTTCGTTGCACAAAGTGCATATTTTATGGTCGATTGGAGTGAGACTTAGACAGTCAGTCATGTCAAATGATGAATCTTTCATGGCAGAGTAATGAAGTCATTTTGCAACATGTAGCTATAGGTCGACATTAGGTGTGTGTGTGCTTACGATTAAGCTAAGATAGCTAATATGTGCTAACAGTTGTCGCATGTAGCCACAGTTGTCACGTATTCTGCAGCCTGATGGAGACACCAGTGTCAGTGCGGCCTGTCATGGCAGAGGCAGCCTCCTTTTATCGCTGAGCACTTGGGATTGGTACTGGAGTGAAGCCGGGCGCTTACTGTCAAACTAAGTCATTTATCTGTATTTTACACACTAATTGGCAACTTGATCTCTGACGGCACTGAGATACATGAGATACAAACGTTGTTATACTAAGCATAACAAGCATTGTTAGAAGTGGGAACCAAACGTCAGATATCTTCCACAGAGGTAAACAAAACATTCATTTTGGACTGATCAAACATTTTTATGGTTAAGTCACAATCCTAATATTCTTTTGAGGAAAAGCCATACTTTTATTTGGCACCTTTCTAAAAGCTCTGTGGACGTATTCTTTTTTTTTTTTTTTTTTTTTTTTTAATATTCCTCTACATAAAAATATTATCAATAAGACCTTTAATTACAGTAACAGCCTCAAAGGAAATAAAAACAAATGTTATTTATTTCTGTTAACAAACAAGATGCCATTAAGAGATATACCATGACAAAACAAAACAAAGAAATAGAAAACTCATCAGCCAGGGTTTTATGTGAAATCTGCACCTTCTCCATTTAAGGCCCCGTTTTTTGCTGCAAGACAGGCTGTAAAAAATCGAAATGAAAGCCCAAATCGATATGTAATTCAACTTTGTCCATAGCTGTTGACATTAGGACCAAGTAAAATCAGTTTAGCCTGATTTGACCAGCCTGCTGATCTTTTTGTGTAGTGTTTTTGTCAGACCACGCATTACTCAGGGCCTGTTGAAACTGTTCATCTCCTGCAGATATGAGTGGGTGGGTCAGGCTGAACAAGACCTTTACAGATCAACCTCTCGTCATGGAGTAAGTATCAGTCTGAATGGTGTTTACATAAATTCTGCTTTGGATATTTTGCTCATAATGCTGGTCATGGAAAAAAAAACTAATGTGCCTTATGTTTAGTTTAGCTTGAGTTGCATGTTGAAGCATGTTTTAAAAATATTGTTCCATGTCAAAACACATGTTTGATTTATTTTTTACTATTACACATCCCATTTCAGATAAGATTCAAGATGCCAGCATACTGTACTGTACTGTACACAGACTTACATACATACATATTTGAAAGATTTCAATATAATGCAGTCTAATACAACACCACCACTTGACAATGGGATCAAAACAGTGTCAACAAGTTTGTATAGTATGTACCTAATAAACTGTTACATCACTGTAAGTTTTAATAAAGTGAAACTCTTCCCACAGTTTCAACGGGGACATGATCCCAGACATTTTTGGAGTCACCAACCCCCCATTGACCGAAGTGTGCTATCTCACCAAGAGGTAATGTAATCATTCTCGTGTTTCTTAATAATCCTCTCATACCTTGAATTATTTTCTAAAATGAAAAGAGTTTTTAAATCCTGGTGTGAACTTCCGGGTTTTTCTCCCCTTCAGGAGTCCAGTGTGGCGGAATGCACTGAGTTCACCTGTCAACATGCGCAACCCTCACTCTAACGCTTTCATCGACGTCAACCATGACTTCACCGCTGGTGAGTCAGTGATGTTAAAGCAATGTCTAATAATGAGAAACAATTGTAAAATTCTTTGTTTGTTTTTTTGCTTACTCTTCAGGGAAGCTATGCTCAACACCTGCCACACATCAGTGCTATCAAATCTTTGCATTTTCAGCTATGGAAACTGTCACCCTGTTTTAAAATTGACAAAACTTCATACTTTTCTAACAGCAGATTTAATAGGCTAAGTGGTTGTGTAACCTGGTAGTCCTGTGAGTTTGTGTGGGAAGAGAATTAGTTAAAATTGGATGCAGGTAAACTGTAGGTTTAAACTGGAGGTCATGGGACACTAGAGGATCAAGGTTTGATACTAGAGCAAGGTAGTTTATCTGTTCCGTTTCTCACTGTTGGACTAAAATGGCATTTCTGCATAAGGATATATGACATATTACCCTCAACAACGTGTTTGATTTCATCGCCCCAGGCACAAATCCTAAATTAATCATTGCAAATCCAGCTCTTTGTTTAGCTGTACAGATTTCTCACATCACTGATGGGCCAAATTATGAGTTTTCTGTCTTAGTGTCGCAGGATGATGAAGTGAGTGTAAAAGGCCATTCTATAATGGAAGAACAAGGTTTAAGAGTAAGCATCTTCCCTTCTAAAATGTGCTTATTCAAGACACTAGGGGAGTTATTTCAAAGCCCACTACTGATTATCATCAGGGATAATACATTTAGCACATCGGTATCTTTCAATATATCCATCTACTAATACTGAGCATGTAAGTGAACACCACTGACCCCACTGTGTGCCTTGTACCTCACATTCTTGACTGCACATTGGGCCGTGTGCCATTGATTCATTATAACCGAGACCTAAATCCCCACTGCCTCCTTTTGTTTTGTTCCTCCACTATGCGCTTTCAGTGTTTCCCTACATGGATCAATAAGTGTTATTAATGTGTTCGGAGAAAGCTAGACACATAACAGTTGAGTTCTGGAATGAGACAAGAAACTTAAATGGAACAAAGAACCACCAGTGCTGAAATGGCAAATCCTTCGGGGGTATCAGCACCTTGAAAAGGGGTGTAGTTCTGCACATTTATGCCTTTGGCACAATTGTTATTGGTCGTTAAGTTCCTGTAGTGGACAGTGGTGGAAAATAACGAAGCAGGCTGTTCTCATACACCGTTCATAGCCATACCTACGAAAAGTAATGCACTGTAATTTGTATATATCCCACAAAATCAATTCGTATTTAATCCACGTAATTGTGAACCAGGAAGTATAAAGAGCGACAAAAGCCACGTAGGGGGGGAGGTTGGGATGGATGGGTGGGTCAAAAACACACCGGACTTTCGCATAGGAGACCTGTGTTTGTATCCTGTGTGAAATCAGAAGTCAATGTTGATTTATTTGTCACGTAACTTATGTACTTAAGTCACGCCACTTCCGTAGTTATTTTAACCCTAACTAAGTAGTTTTGTTGCCTAGACCTAACCAAGTTATGTACTGTGAAGACGGATTTTTATTTTGAAAAGACTGTATGCATGTAAAGAGGATTAGGCAGGGCTCTTTTAAAACACACAATTTTCAGTCCAAACACTGTAGTTTAATGATTTTAATTAGCAGCTCATTTGCAATTTCTTTCCAGTTTCCTCTTCATTTTCTATTTGAGCTGTCAATAGCCGTGTTTCCATTCACATATTTTTTTAAACATTTTGAAGTACAGTTTAGCATTAGAAAAGCTGTATGGAGTCTCCCTCAGTTGCGAAAACAGTTTTTACACTCGCTTGAGGTATTTTTTGTCTTTGTTGAAAAAGGGTTGATGCGCTAACTTGATTATGGAAACGCCTTTGCCGAATAAGTTCTGACGTTGCGAAAATTCAACTCGCATGACTGATCAGCTGTTTCCGCTGTCGCCGTCTTCTCGGATATTCCCATACTCTATTTACTGGCGGGTTACAGCTATGTGTAAAACGTAGCTTATAGCACCAACTTCTGACCAAACTACGCTGTAGCCGAGTTTATTCGCTCCACACCAGTTGATGGAAACGCGCCTAATTCACATTCCTTTTTTTTGCGACATGTCAAAAGTTCACTTAAAATTTGCAAGACAATTGAATGGAAAATTTGCAGTGATCAGTGTCTTATTGCAGCTGAAAACATCTGGGTGCCTGGAGACATGCAATCCATGTGATCAGTTTATTTTTTTAAAATCTAATTATACTGTATGTATAAGAGGATTAACACATTTTCAGATGCTGCCTGGTTTATGGGTTCCTTCCAGACCAATGCTGACCTGTGTTCTTGCTTGCAACATTTCTCAAAAACTCCTAGGATGTATAGATTGTGCAGTTGTAAACTTGACATCCACAGGCGTTGCATTCCACAAAGTTTCCCCTGAGGAAACTCCAGCAACCAGACAAGAGACCAAAGCCTCCATTTAATGCTACCAATTTTCAAGTTGGCTAAGAGAGAATGGAATAGCCATTTTCTTCACCAGTGAATGGAGAAATCGCCTCGTTCTTGTTTTACAGCATCTCACTCCTGTCCTTCTGCCCACCAAGTGTAGCGCTGTCACTTAGACTTATGGGAGGATTTCCCCCCCCCCCCCCCCCCTCTGGAAACTAATCCTCGTGTTTAAGGTAATCAGAGAGGATTTAGTCATGTCGTACTCACAGCAGGTATCTTTTTGTGCTGTGTGGTTTTATTCCCAGGGCTGTCACAGTTTAACCAGAGCAGATTTTAATTCATATTTAATCTGTTTAGGGATTAGGAGAAAGTCAATAAACTTCCACTTTTTGTGGCAGACTTAAAAGAAATCCCAGTAGCAATATTTGATGTTTATTTTAATACAGATTGGATTGTGTTGGGGCATCATTGGTTTTTACTGCTTCGTGAAGTCTGCTGCAACACATCAGTCAGCGTGACGTCCTGCACGTCAGACTGTCTTTCACTCTTTTGATAGGCTCTGCACAGTTTGCTTTATCTCTGCTGTAGGAAGTCACCTCTTACTTCCTTCCCCCCACCCATGTACACCCACACAAACGCACAAGGACAGTGATCATTAAATCCTTGTGACTTCTTAAGTGCGTTCAGCTGCGTTCAGTTCGCTGTGGTTAATGTGCTGCAGGAACAACAGAGCACAAGGAGGAGAATCAGTGGAAAAAAACCCACTCTACATCTGGTGGTTGTCAGACCCTTTGGCTGCCGCTGTCGGCGGTGGCATGCAGATGGAGGGGAGACAGAGAAAGAAGAGCAAAGCAGGCAGGAAGGGATGGAGAAGTAAAGCTGAGTCTGAGAGGATGATGGTTGGATGAATGGTTTGAAAGAAAAGGATGGTAGGAAAGATAAAGGGCAGAGGAAGGGTGGGCGGGGGGGGGAGCAAGGCGGTGGGTGAGTCTTCAGCATGGCTGTGCTCGCTGTCTGCTGTGACCACCTGCTCCTCTAAGCGGTACCGGCTGGAGCATCACTGTGTGGCTTAAGCAGGGAGAGAGACAGTTTTAAGGACAATCTGGCTCTCACTAGTTAGCCAGTTTAACATAGATTAGAGTTTGAAGCTTTTCAACTGCTATTGATGGTTTTTAAAGATTCATATTGTCTTATTTTTTAGGGTGTTTTGATATGGGATTGTATTTTATCCATAGTCAGTGTATTACCTACAGTAGATGACGGTTGACACGCCCCCAGTTTGGAGAAGAAGACAGGAGTTACTGCAGAGAAGCAAAGCAATGTACTGCTGTGGACGGGGGCAGCGACGAAATGTATTTTAGACACCAAAAAGAAAGGCTCAGTTTAAGTGTACGCTATATTTAGAATATTTTCTCTGGTTTACCTTGCCGTGAGACAGCTATATAGTCTATGTTTCCGACAGGGAACTGGAGCTGTTATCTATGCTCTCGCCAAAGCAACCGGACTGCATTGGAAAAAAATGTCCTCGCAGAGTTGCTGGTTTACCGCTGCCTCGATCGGTTAGTTTGTTTGTGTTATTGTGTGACTTTGGTTAGTTTGGATTCACCAAAGTCACACAATAGCACAAACAAACTAACCAATCGAGGCAGCGGTAGACCAGCAACCCCCGTGATCTGTGAGGTAAAATGACAGTTTTTTTAAATGGAGTCTGGTGGCTTTGGTGAGAGCATAGATGGATACAACGGCTTCAGTTCCCTGACGGAAAGGGCTGTCTGACGGTAAAGCGGTGAAAATCGGGGAAAGTGGTTGTCTAAAATATGTTTTGCTGCTGGCACCGTCCACAGCATTGCATTGCTTTGTCTCTGTGCGGTAACTCCTGTATGCTTCTCCAAACTGGGGGCCTGCCGACCATCATCTGCTGTAGGTAATACAGTGACTATGGATAAGTACCTCACACAGCCCCACTTCAAATTACCCAAACTATCCCTTTAAAAAAGTGCTAGCCATAGTTAATAAGGTTTCTAATGTTTTGACTACAGCCTTAATAAATATGGGAATAGTTATATTGGAAATAACAATAAAATACTATACAACTCAACATTACTACAAACTAAAACTTCCAAATGACAATATAGACTTAAGTCAACGCCTCAGTCTCAACTTAGACCAAACACGATAAGCTCCATAAAGGTTACACTCATTGCAAGGCTGTTGTATTACATTGTGTTGGATGTAGCTAGGGATGCTTGATAATTTGGCCACCCATAATATTTTAATTAAGAATAAATCCCTGAATATCACTTTGTAACTGTTCACAACCAACACCAGCAAAGCTGTTTCTAGCATACTTTCCTCATCATCTGTATTTGCATTTATCATTTACCCTCTGGGTATCTAGTCTTCCAGTGTTTGTTAATCTTTTGGCTGAAGTTTGCCAAACGTTACTTTAGGCACCCATAGCCACATAATTTGATAGCTCAGAGGGATTAAAGATGTCTTAAAATAGTCTAATATTAATGAGTATAAAATGAGGGTATGAATGCACATTAATCTTAATTGATCTTAATTGAGACAAGCAGAGTTGAGTTACTGTGGGGAATAAGTGTGAAATACTTGAAAATGCAAATTGCATAAACAGGGGAAAATGAAAAAATGTAGAAACGCCTCATGAAGGATCTGGTAGATAGTGGTGGGGCACTTCACGAGTAAATTACTTATTATTAAATTCTAAAATTACACACGGACAGGGAAGGGACTAACCAGACCTACTAATCTACTAAACAGTCAATCACAGGACAAAGACTAGTAATAAATCTGTGATAAATGGAAGTGGAACGCCTTGACTCTCATCATTTTGAATAAGGTTTTCATGTTGGGGAGCTGTAAGTGTCCCCTCTCTCACCCACCGGTACAGTAATACAGTGAGGTATTTTGTTAGTGTGGTCCAAAGAGGATGAGGGCTGTTTCAGGGCCGTGTCACGACTCCAATCTCAGTCCAATGTCATAGCTGTAAACAGTCCCATGGTAGTGTATTGGGTGACCTCACTACATCAGCACTGCCAGAGAAAAAAAAAAAGGCTGGAATTGTTTCCTGGCCGGTGTCAAGGCCTCATTTAGCCCGCTTATTGGACTCTCCAGCCAACCAACCTGGCGGCGACATACTGCATATGGCTCGTAATCTCTTTTGTTACTATCACACTTCTCCAGCCAGTGTCTCTAACAGCAACGCATTCATAACAGCTTTGTGTTCATGCTCTTTTGTTTCCCAGTTATTTTGTCTCAGTCCTCGCACATTGAGGGATTTCAGGTCTCTTTAAGGAAGTTGGATTTTTTCCAGCTCAGTGTACGACTGTTGTACTTCAGTCAAAAATATATATACAGTACACAGTGTCTGGAGTTAATAGTAGGGATGCACCAATCCAACCTTTTCAGTCCAGATACCGATATGATACCTGGGCTTTGGGTGGCCGATACCGAGTACTGATCCGATGTCAGTGTTTGATTAATAAGCTGTATACCTCACTGTCTGGAAGTGACTGCTTAAGCATTGCTTTCCTAATTTTGTAAAATAACATGTAACAAATAAATACATGTGTAAATCTTCCAAATTAACAGGAATTACAATTCAAGTGTAAACATTTTTAATGCAGCAAAAAATTGGTAAAAACTTAAACAGGAATTTTATTCCAGTATAATGTATATAGTATATAAACATAGAGTTGAATTGAATAGATCAGTCCCATTGTCACCAATACCCGATCCAGCTATTTGAGTCAGTATCGGCCCGATATCCAATAGGGATGTCACAATACCAGAAATTTAGTAGTCGATAACAATACCAGTGAAATTCCATGATTCTCAATACCAATTCGATACCACGGTAAAAAACAAAAGAAAAACAATAAATCCCATGTACTTCAACATCTACTCCTTTATTACCGTTTGCAAGCTACATTTTACAAGATTACATCTGAACACTATAACGTTAGAATTTACCTTCTCCCAATACTCATTTATTCATTCATTCATTCATTCACTTTACTGAATAGAGCCCAAATGCATCATTATGTAAATCAATGGCACCTCCCATGTTGAAATTGGTAGGACGAGGGCTAGTTAACGTTAGCTGTTAGCAGCCAGTAAGCAGCACACAGGACTGACCGATTTCAACATACAGTAGATTTGTTGTTTGCAATGTAGCATTATCAGGGGAAAAATAGAGTTTGTCCCCTGAATGCGTCAATAGTGAGTTTACTGCGTCCCAAACACAATTTCTCTCGTCCCAGGACGACGGGACACCGCTCGTCTCAAGCCCTGATGCCTACGATACCCACGGTACTGTAGAAAAACGAGTATCGTCACATTTTCAGTATTGATATTGGTTCTCGTGACATTCCTAATATCCAATGTTGTTATTGATGCATCCCTAGTTAATGGTGTAAGTAAAGACAGGACAATGGAGTGCAGGAAATATCATATAAGAGAAGTTTACGGGGCTTGCAGCCCTTTGTACATATCCACTGGGAGAGTAAACCATGTCTTCAACATTTTGGCCTAGTTATATAAACCTACTAAACAATGTTGCCATGAAAAACATTGTCTGTAGAATATAATGCTATCTTTTCTTTGCACCACAAAAGCGAAGATATCATTAAGCATTGAGCTGGCTTCGTAGACGTAGTTGTTCTGTTCTGGTTACTTCTCACCACAGTGACAACTAATTACTGTAGCAGGAAAGCGGCTTTTGCAGGACAGCCAGGAGGTTCCGATTTATACAATACACTGTTGATGTGAGCAGGTGCTTCAATAGCCCTCAAAGCGTTTGTAATCCTCAAAGCCAAATGGCCACAGGAGATGTCCTTATCATTTGAATAGTACTGTATTCGCCCATATGAGATCTATCTCCAGTCCAGGATCACGGTAACCTGCAGGGTTCATGAGAAATCAGAAAGAGCACCCCTGGGCAGGAAGCTATCAGGAGCAAGATAGGAACTTCTTTGAGGGAAAAAATGTAGTAATTGCAAAGTAATTATAGATGCCATTTTGGGAAAAACATGCACAAAGACAGCAATACTGGCATAAGGATCCATTGCTAGGCAACGGGCATGGTAATGCTCTGTGCAGCATCCAATTAAACTAGCTCTGTGTCGAAGTGGCTTGTTGATTGTCTGACTAATAATGTGGTGGTGGGGGGTGGGGGTAAGAGAGCAGATTTGCCACCTAACAAGGGTGGCCAAGAAGAAGAATTGATTATACAGGGATTAAGTTTACATTTGGATGCAGAGTGAGGCACTTTTAATAGTTGTTTTGGTAATCGGGGTACTATCACAGAGAGAGATATTCACCCAGTGAGGAAGAATATCGCAAGCATTTTGGATAATAGTAATGGAATTTCTTTCTCTAATAATAATAATGTCTTAACGCTTCCTAACTATTTGTCTTCCTCTGTAGGTAAACTGTGAGTTTACTGCATGTTTTTCTGTTCCTTTTATCCAGTAATCCAAGGGGAGCTCTCATTTATAAGCCTAGTTCAGAGCAAAATTTAATGATGTGCTACCATCAAAATGAGCACTACAGCAAACAGGCTCATAGCCCCAAAGCATTCATGGGCTGATGCACTGAGACTCTTGATCAAATAACTCTATTAGTAGCGCAGCTGTCTTACAAAAGAAACTAAGATATGTCAATGATAGCGTCCGTGTTGTGTGGTTAACTATATTGACCCAAAATAAAAGATGGCAGAGACAATCTTATGTGATTAACTGTTGACCTGTCTGGAAGTACTTAGACAAATTGACAATAATTGGCAAATGTTTTTATGCCTCCGCGCCATCGACTCCCAGACCGGACAACGCCGTGGTAGCGACCTGTCAATCACAAGGTAGTCACGCCCTAAAGCATACCCTGCTTTATGGTCTATTTGACTCTAAATGGGACCATAATTTACTAAATGAACATCATGCTGTATTGAAGAAGACTTGAATCAAGCGACTTCTATAGACTTCTATACAATCAGACCTCTTTTTGCAACCAGAGGAGTCGCCCCCTGCTGGCCATTAGATAGAATGCAAGTTTAAGGCACTTAAGCATCGGCTTCACTATTCAGACCCAGACTCGCCCACTGGTCAAAGATAAACTGATTCAATTTTTAGGACATCTGTCCCATTATCTCAGAAACACCTGGAGGGAATATCTTCAAATTTGGCACAAACATCCACTTGGATGCAAGGATGAACTGATTAGAACACGTTTTGTGAGGTCACAGTCAAAAATTCATATGCTAATTATGACAATTTCACACAAATGTCTAATAGGATAAAATGATGAAGTGATGCCATTTTGACAGACAGACTTGGATGTAAACTGCAAGTGCACTGGTATGCGAAGGCATACAACCACAAGGCAGTAATTCTAGTTTAAAAGTACAGTTTTCCCATCCTCACAAATTAAGTCACTTGGGCGAGCATTTGAAAAGCTTTCTTTTTTTCAGTGAGGGAAAAAGCTGGTGTAGTGTGGCTAGAAAGCCAAAACAAAACATAATTGGGTTGGGGTAATTCAAATATCTAAACGACTGTCTTTTCAGTCTAACACATTCCTTCTCCACCAAAACAGAGAGGAACATATCCCACTGCTAAACCCTCGGCACCCACATGTAGCCTACATCTTCATTAACACATCAGTTGCATTCACTGCTGTTCCTCACATTGTAATTTCCCCGTTTTCTAGAGATTTGGAGTGAGCTCACAGGCATGTTCGGAGCGCCTGCCTGGTGCAATGCGCCAGTCCTTTGAGGTGTGTCCTTTGTAACATTTCCGCCTCCAGGAAAGCTGGCGCAGCGTCAAACGGGCAAAAGAGATGCTGTGTTTATTTTGGTGAGCATGGAGGGTTTTTTTTTTGCAGATAAATGAATAGTAGGAATAAATGAGGCAGAACATTTCCTCTCTGATTCGCACAGCACTGTGACCGTAGCCTGAGGTTATGCTGTCTACCCATGTTCTGTCCCACAATAAATACCCTTGTCAAGAAGAAAACTGTACATGGACATGTACAAAGGGCAGTTCTGAATATTGATGCGAGTCACTTCTGTTTAACTTACAACAACCTGCACTGAGGTATTTGTAAAAAGAAATCATCTCTGATTTTGTCAGAGTCAACCTGCGCTTCCCATCACATACGTGTTCATGTATAAAATAAAAAAGCCCCACTAGCGGACTGGCTGTATGGATGGCAATGTCTGCCTGTCTGTCGGTTGGTCCACCACTATTTGATGGATTGCCATGACATTTTGTGCAGACATTCATGGTCCTTAGAAGATGAATCCTACTGACTTTAGTGATCCTCTGACATTTCCTCTAGCACCACCTTTATGTTACATTTTTTACATATCCAGTAAAATATTGCAACGTCTACAAGATGGATTGGCTCAAATCTTGGTACACCTTGGTATCCCTGTACTTCAGTTTATGACCAAATATCTGCAAAAAAATGATTGCCATTCCCATCAGCCTCAGCTGTACTTTTCAATTTGTTCTAGTATAATATCTGTTCCATCTGCAGTTTCTAACTGGAGTGATGTTGCTCACTGTCGAGGCACAACTACCCATGGCAAATCCGCTGGTTAAATTTTGTGCAGCAAGTAGCAGACTTTGGCTAAGTAACCATAGAAACCTCTCATTCATTATTCTACAGTTTTTACGGTATATCAGCAGGCGTGTTGGAGATGGACACAGTTCCATGAAATATCATAGATAAATTATAACTTCTCTCACTGCTAATAACTCCCTCCTGCCAGTAATCCCCAATGTCTCCATCTAAAACACCTGGTAACCAGGGGCAACAGCTGCACGCATCACCTTCTTTTTAACAAGTCTGGCCAAAGTACCGCCTGGGGCTCCACATTTGTAATTACAATACAGGTAGACCTGAGGCTGTGATGGGCAGCATGATGTCATAGAGATTGTCTGGATTCAATTTTATAGCAGTGTTCCCAGAGACAAAACAGAGTTATTTTAAAAATCCCAATTTATTTGTGGATCATTACCAGGAAGAGGCAACTATTTCTTTCCCTGATTGTCAGTAATTATTTTTGCATGTAAAACTGTCAAAACTAGTTGAATTAGACTTTAAAAATGATTTCAGAAAAAAAAGAAAATACAACACGCCAGATGCATAAAAAACAGTGTAGATCTACAACTAAAACTGCGTGTATGGAAATACAGAAATATGCATTAAGTTTATAAACGTGCCGTTGACATTTTACAGAACGCTGTGTAGACTACAAAAATAACACAATCAGTGAAATGGGCAAACAACCTTTTCGGGGTTGAGGGGGGGAATCGATTCATGTAAGAATCAAGATTCTTATCTTCTAAATCTATATCTAATCGATCACAACCTAAAAAAATTGATTTTTCAAAACATAGATATTGCTACTGATGGACAGTAATCCTACACACCAAGTCAAAGTTTTGTCAAGCATTATTGTTTGATTTGTTGAAAAAACACACAAAATAGCAGTTTTACTCAGTTATTTATTTTTTTATACAATATATTTTTGAAATTGCAAAGTTTCTGAGAAATAAAAAAGGCAGCTCTCCTAAGACTACCAATTTAATTTATGTAACAGGCAGCCTTTCTTTTTTTTTTGCATAACTTGAATTTGTTATTCTTGAAGTCACTGAGAATTGTGAGATACTAAAAACGTTTTAGTTAAGAAGTTTTATTTTTGCAAGTTTATCATGAAAACAGTTTACCTTTTGTCTTAGGTTTGCCTTTATGTGATTAAACTTTATATTATTGCAATCAATTGATATACCACACCGCCTTTCTTAGCGCACAGCGGACTGGAGTAGATCCTGAAGTTAGCACCACCATGTACTGAATCGAGAATTCGTGACCCCAAGAATTGAATCGTGAGATACCGAAAGATTCACACCCCTACAAATTATACAATCAATGTTTTACCATAAGGCTGCATGTCTCACATTTATATTTCATGTCCACCTTATTATATCACCCGCAGTTATCTCTTCACGGTTTGTGTGTACGCCTGGTCTGAAGTAAGGGTGAGGTGTCCACATTCTCACTGCACATTCTTCTTCTATATACCAGTTTATATGTGGGAAATTTGAGTTTCTGTGTGAATATGTCATTTACACACCCTGGTCGTGAAAATAATTGCGTTTGGCACGGCCCTGATGCACTGGACAGGGCACACTTGAATGCCATCTGCTCCGCTCCGCAGGGTTCAGGAAAATAGAGCCCCTAGTTTTGTTATGGCATTGTTTGCCATTACTAGCCAGTTAAGAGCAACAGAATATATGCTGAGTGAAACAGTGTTGGAAGCTGGTAGGGAAGGTCCCTTGTTGAGTTGAGGTCACATGGTGGCTTCTTGGTATGCACCTCAGACCTCCACAACACAAGGAAGTGACATTTTTTACGACAACCATGACGAGCCTATTTGGCTTGATAAGCTCTGTCATCCCAGCCTGCTGTATTTCAGGTTTCTATCTATACGTTCTTGTGCAAAGCCAACAATCACAATATGTAATGTGCCCTCTGTAAATTTAATTACTTTGCTTTACACACACTGACTTATCAGTGTATTCAGTATACAATGCCCGTCGCTCTTGATGTTGGCACGCTACACTGATAACACGCCCCGTATACACACTTCGTTCCAGTCCGTGGAATGAGCTTTACTATGCTTGTTACAGTAGCTCCGAGAGCAGCTTCTATTTACACACACGCTCATGTGCAGCATAAAGAAAGTGAGCAAAATAGGATGGAAAGTGTGTGTGTGTGTGTATGAGAGGGTTTGGCCATAATCCTCCCCATAGCTACTGCACCTACGTTGTTCCCTGTAATGGTTTAAGGAGATTATTTCCTCCGGGAATAGCATTGCTCCATTCTACGCCGCCGTGTTTTTTGCCATGTTTGTGAATGAGCCGTTTTGATAGATCGGGTTGGAAGTCACACAGTGTGGAGTTAGGTCTACATATTGGCTTAGAGACGGATTTATTCTGCCGAGCTTTTCACTTTGTTCCTGGCCTGGATTCTGCATTTTATCTGTGTGTGTGTGTGTGTGTGGGGGTGCTATGTGTGTGGTAGTGATGTGAGGGAGGGTGGTGGGTGTGTTAATATGACTGTGCGCTCATCAAAACTAACATCAGGGCGTGATGTACAGTTTATTGATGTTGCTGTATGTGTTTGTGTGAGTAGTCTACAGCAGTTTCCAATGGTGCACGTTTGTGTGTGTGTGTCGTTTTGGTATTGAGCGTGTAAATCATAGACTGTATATAAAGATGGACAACATGACAGCTCCCCAAAAGTGAAGCCAAAACATCTTGATATAGGTCATAAAGCCTGGCCCCTCCATGGTTTCTGACATTTTAGGTAGTTCTTATCACGCTGATGTATGTTCAAGTGTTCATTTTTCTGATAAGTTTGGTTTTAATTACTTATTTGATGCTATAAAAAGAGGGTGAGATGTTATGATTGACAGCTGTGATTGACAGCTGCTCTGAGTGAAGTAGTTGCATAGCCAGAGGCTCGGGACCTGTACGAGAGAGGAGATGTAACTTTAACTTTCCATAACCGTCACAAGTCTGTGTAATAGAACATCTCCCCTATCCCGGATACGGGAGCTGCCATCTTGAGATTTTGACGTTATTTGGCACCACGGTCTACGCAGTAGTGATCGGGGGGCTGGAGCCGCGGTATCGAAGTCCCGCCCACAAACCTACCCGAGCCAATCACGAGCCATGCACGGCTGCAGCTTGCTAGCGTGAGCCACCTAGCTGCTACGTTAGCACCACGGTAGCTGTTTGGCTAGAAAGACACAACAACTAACCATAATATCTCTATAACTACATTTATGATAAAACTGACACATGTTCTATTACACAGACTGGTGTCGGTTATGGAAAGTTAAAGTTACATCTCCTCTCTCGTACAATTCCTGAGCCTCCGGCTGCAACTACTTCACTCAGAGCAGCTGTCAATCATGACGTCTCACCCTCTTGAACATACATCAGCGTGATAAGAACTACCTAAAGTGTCAGAAACCATGTGTTAATTTGATCATGAATTTTTTTATAGCGATATTATAATTAGTTGTTGTGTATTTCTAGCCAAACAGCTACAGTGGGGCTAACGTAGCAGCTAGGTGGCTCGCCCTATAGCAAGCTGTGGCCATGCTCAACTCGTGATTGGTTCTGGCGGGTGTAGGGGCCCCCCCCCATCCCCGATCACTACTGCGCAGACTCTGGCTCCAAATGACGTCAAAATCTCAAGATGGCAGCTCCCGTATCTACGATATTTTGACTTCACTTTTGTACTGTGGGAGGAGGAGTCGCGTCGTCCATCTATATATACAGTCTATGATGTATATTCATATAAATCAGTGTGGTTGCCTCGACACTGATAGACATCATTCATTCATTATTTAAATGTTGTGACAAAGTTACCAAGCCAGCAATGTTGTAGCCTCGGGGGGAAAAAATCTCTGAAACAGAAAAGCATCTTTGAAGAGAATCTTTCAACCCTCTCAGCCTCTGTGAGACATTTTCAAATTGACATAAAACAAATTGTCATATTTCACTGCATTAACCAGTGAAGTGTGTGTGGGATGGCACAGCTTACCCTGACTTTCCCTCTCTCAGAGGACAAGGTAGCAGTACAAATGTATTTTTTTAAGGTTTTCTTCTGCTCCTCCTTTCGACACTATAGTAAATCGTCTATGTGGGCTTTGGGCAAGTTTGGAAAAGCTCGTTTCACAGTCCGATGGTTCCTTGCTAGCAGAGGGACAGGCCCACATATCAATGGAGGTGGCCAGTGAAGATTTGGCTCCAACTCCACACAGTTCCCTCTCACGCCTCGAAAAGAGACACTCTGACATTGTGCATTTCACTGAGAAACATACTGAAAAGCTTTTAAAAAGCAACAAAACAACATGAAATCAATACTAAATTTCAGTGATTCAGGGAAGATTGTAAATGCATTCATTTAATGTTGCTCTCGCTGCTGTTATGGCCTTTTCACCTGTCTCAGGGGAAAAGAGTGTAATTCTTCAGAATGCGACTATAACCAAGATCATATTAGATTGGAACTATATACCCATTTAAGCATCTTGTCATTGCTTTGCTTTGTTTTAGAACTGTTTTAATGGTTTTACTGATTATTTTTAGGCTTGGACTGGTGTCCCGTTATTTATTATTATGTTTATTCTTTGTGGGATCTTCCGGCAGACACCTCCAAGCTCTTTCTGTATCATTGTGAAAGGTTAAAGGTGAGCAGGCTTTTGCTGTTAGGGCTCCAAAGCTTTGGGTTGACCTTCTTGAGGGTCTCAGCTTCACAGAAGCATATTTTGAGTCTCTTCTTGAAACATTGTTTTTTATACAGTAGAGGTTCTACACAGGGTGAACCTCGCCTGCAGGTACAAGAGACGCACAGCAGATGTTGTCTGGTGTTATGACTTATAATGTTGAATCTTTTATTTTTCTTTGAAACAGTTTTGAAAAGTGGTGTAGAAATAATGTTTATGCCAATAGAAACTTATCATGACACATCACGCCAATCTGTCATGAATCAGTCACTTCACTCAGGGGGCAACGAACCGTTCCTGCTGCTGCTTATTAGCCAGCTAGCTGGCTGACGAGCATGGAGAAATATTTGAGTCAGTCCACATTGTCAGCCCAAACTAGCTAAATTTAGAAAATATGACAACAGTTATATTGAGGGACGGAGACGGGAGACCAAAATGCGTCATGTGTCTTCGGGTGCTAGCGAACAAAGCCATGAAACCGGCCAAGGTAAACATGATTTAAATTGAGATGTGTTTCTGTTTATCACTAACAAACAGGTCTGATGTATTTAGGTTGAAAAGGTTTAGAATACAAATAGTTCCAATGGCATCTAAGAGTACAAATGGTAGTAGACATATGCTTAATTTGTGTTAAGATTATGAGGGGGTCCTTGGAAAATGTCCTCCCCTTTAAGGGGTCCCTGGCCAAAGAAAGTTTGAGAACCTCTGCCTTAAATAGTTTGTTCTCCTTGTTAGCGTTGTTCATGGCTGTATCTTGCCAAGTTTTGCACAAGGCTGAAAACCATTTAAAGCCTGCTGGAGGACAGCGGTTTTTTTTTTCACAATCTGGTCTGTGACCAGCTATAATTCAAACTGCAGGAGCAGGTCAAAACCCTTGTGCATGTTCGCTTTGAAGAAGAAGAGGAGTGTGTCTGTAGGCAGGACATGAGGATAACAGAGTTGGTTTCAGAGAGGCAAATCTTCATTATACAGACCAAATCTCACACAAGTTGCATTTTTTATGCATGAGCTGTTGTGATCACTGGAAGTATCTTTAAATATTTGGCTTTGCTTGTTTGGGTGAGCAGAAGATTTTGGGCTAATTATGTGACTGTGTGTCCATCGTGTATCGGTTTGCACACGCTGTATATCATTTTGCTTTTCCTAGCATTGCAACAGGCTCCAGATATCGATAGATTGGACTTGAATGTCTACACGTTTTCAGACTAACCTTTATCGCCTTGCGTCTCGCTCTCAGCGAGGAGGAGAGCACTGCCTCCCGATGTCTGCTGGAGGCAAAGTATGTGTTTCACTGGTGGCTTCAGTCTGTGACATTTCCTTCAGAATACCAAAGGCCCCCCCCCCTCTCTGTCCAGCTGAGGCATGGATCAGTTCGAGGGTTAAAGACCGAGGGAACAAAACAACAAATCGATGCAAACAGACGAACACAGAGGGCATGACTTGGCTGCAGGACGGCTCTGTAGCAGGACTACGGACAAATACACACAAGACACACAGACACAAAAACAAGCAGGCGCACACACTTTGTGCTTTCATCCTTCTCATTTTGCCTCATTACTGTCCGCCTCATTCAAACTGCATCACACACACAACAACAACTCAAACACACACAAAGTGGACATCCCCCCCCCCCCCCCAAACTCCGTAAACAGAGCGATGAGATCAGTCGGCGAGGCGGCCGGCGGTTCCTTGAGCCCATCTCCCCAGCTACCCCGAGGGAATAGAGCGCACATCCGTGTGTCTGTGTGTGTGTGTGTGTGTGTTTGTGTGTTTCCCTTTGACAGCCAGCGGGGGATAGGAGTCACAGCTTGTTTACTGAGTAACAGGCTAACAAATAACCTGCTCAGGGGCATTAGAGACATGACAAAAAGAGAGGATCAGCTCTGTCTGTCTGTCTCTCTTTCTTTCTATCACTTTAATGCACCGTCTCTAACTCCCTTCCTCTTCTCTTTTGGTTCCTCCGTCCGCTCTTTCCCGCTCTGCCCTCATTCTCTTGTGTTGCACTCGTACATTTTTCTCCTACAAATTTCACTTTCTGTTGCCCCGCCAACAGACGCGCATGGCCCTAATGGCTGGGAGCGTGGTGATGCGCGAGGTGACAGTACACATGCACAAACACACACAGCATATCAGACACTAATGCAGCGGCCGCGGCGCTGGCTGTCACATCCACTCTGCACTGCAGCCTGGATGAACCGCCGCTGCTACTGCTGCTGCAAGGCCTTTTACAGGTACAAGGAGGGGGAAGTAGCGCTGCTGTTGATGTTGTCGTTGGCCTCAGATAACCTCTGTATAAAGAGAACATGGACAGGGACTGGATGTTGGAATGTGGAGGAGGATTAGGAGGAAATAGTTTCAGGGAAGAGAAGGAGAGAGAGGAAGTTTAAAAGGAAAGTTGTTTTCTGATATTGTAATGCATCACCGAGTTTCCCCTCATCAGTTTTTTTTATCCTCAATTGAAGTAATGAATGTCATCATGCTCTGCATTTTAAAAATGAATAAACAGTGGGGGGTGCATTGTTAGTTTGTTCACTAATATATTGGGGCTGGGACGATACACCTACCTCCTGATTCGATACTATCACACGATACTTAGGTGCCGATTCGATATGTATTGCAATTCTACAACTACTGCGATTCGAGATTACAATTTATTGCGATTTTTGTTAACTTTTTAAACATTAGACCATGGGAAAAAGTTGAATCATACACTGCTAGGGACTATTACTTTGGAAAATATATGAATTGATACAGTAAAAATGTTTGATTTTCAGCATGTATGTAGTCAGAGATTTCCTGAAGTCCAATATAGCAGTCATCTTTTCCAGCAACCCAAAAATAGGGAATAAAGACATTTCCCTCACAAATTAGTGGTGTTTTCTTTTAAATTTATAAGGGACATGTAATGTTTTATACTTTTGGTGAATATAATCCAATCAATCTTACTTCCATGTATGTATTTTTTATATACAGTTCCCTTTGTTAACATTTTTGAAAAACCAAACAAAGTCACATGTTTATACTTCCGCTAACTTCTCCAAGGTGGTCTCTAGCTCTCCCGTCAGCTCCGTTCTCTTTATACATCCATGGTCAGCTCCATATGGGCCGTTTGAATGCATTTAACATAAATGTCAGTATATGGGTGCTCTACAGTTGTAGCGTCGGCCAATTTGACCACGGCTGGCTTGACCGCACGTTACCGCAATACAATAATGTTACATGTCCATGACAGAGTTAGCATTCAGCTTTAGCCGTGATGTCTAGCTCTGCTTTTCCTGGCAATGTGTGATACCCAAAGTGTTTCCATACTTTACTGTATGTGTAGTGTTTATCACGTTGGATTTAAAATGTGAGGGTCGTATCCACATGGACCCTCCGCCATTTTCTACTTTTGCGTTTCGTCTGGCTGCGGTCGGCTGCGGTTTGTTTTAGTTGTAGGATACGGGACGGATATGATGTCATGTTACTCAGACTACAACAATACAAGCGGTAACTTCCTTCTACCTCCACATAGATTCAAATGAAGCAGATATATCGATTCTGGCATTAAAAAAATTATTCCAAAATCGTAAAAAAAAAAATCACAATGCTTTTTTTCCCCCACCCCTACTATATATTATCTAAGATATCCAAGACGCTGTTGATTGGATTTTCAAAGTTTACCTAAATCCAGGGGAGCACTTCAGTTCACCGCTGTGTTCTTGCAAATTACACACAGAACTACACAAACAGTTGAAAATGCATGTGATGTATGCAACTTTATTGACCAGAATTCTGCTTTTGTCTGTCTGGACAACAGACCGAACCCTCAGAAATGTTACGGTATCACTTGGCTGCCTTTTACCTCTGTATGACACAGTGCTAGAAAGCTTGTGAAGGGAAGGACAACAGAGGAGCAAGAGAGACGAGTTCAGTTACGAAAGGAGTAACGCAGTCATCCGATTCCAATATATAGTCTTGACACCACCCAGCACAGTGGAATCAATAACTTTGGCTTTCTCCACTCGCGGTCATGTCCTTTCTCATCTCTGCAACTACCTCAACTCTTATGCTGCCATGCAACCACTCCAGAACAGCATATTGTATCTCGTATAACGAGCGGGGATATGTGTAGGCCTTTATGTATGTGTATATAGGCGTTGGATGACTCGGTGACCTGACTTTTCTTGCGAGTCAGTACCGAGGCCCGACCAAGACCTGACAGCTCCATAAAAGCACACCAGCGCTTTTAATAAGCTGCTAATTGGAGGCTTGCAAGCGCAGGCTGGCAGAAGGAAACGGCTGCTCATTTTAGTGAACATTGATGAAGCTCGCGGTTGCCACAATGCTGAAGGCAAAGGATAAATGGAAAGGATGGTGTGTTTGGGTTAGTACGGTGTGGTGTGTGTGTGTGTGTGTGTGTGTGTGTGTGTGTGCTGTAGTAAGCGAGTAACAGGGGACTGGTGTGAATAGAGTAATTAGCTACAACTCTACACACCAACTCTCTCTTCCCTTTCCTCCCTCGCTGTTCTGCTCTTTTAGCCAATTTGGGTTTGCAGCTTTATTGTTCTTTAATAATCTGTTTCTATATGGAGGAGAATAGCAGGATATTGCAGAGGATAGGCCTTTTTGAGTTAGTTCATCACCACAGTGAGGTAAAAAAAATTACACCAATTTTAGAATCCATTATCCATTTAACACATTGAAAATTAAAGCTGCAGTCGGTAACTTTGAGCAAATATGATAAAAATTTATTTTTATAAAACTGTCACCTCCTGACAGTAGTACATGAGACAGATAATCTGTGAAAAAAATCTTGTTCCTCTGTGTCCTACCATTGCTCCTAACGGTATTTGCAAGATTTCACAGCGCCCGAACGAAAATAACCAATCAGAGCCAAGATGGACCCGAGCAGTGTCTGGGCAGCTGTCAATCACTCCTCGTGAAACTTGCAAACTCCGATCAAACTGTCAAACTAGCAGCGCTGATCAAATATGAATCAGCATTCTGTTACTGTTATACCTATTTCTCTCCTCAGATCTTTTCAGAAACATCTTGTAGTGTACTGTTTAGCTGTAAAATAAGAAAGTTTGTGACCCGGCAGCCATGTTGAAAACAGTCTAACCAAAACCAAGCACCACCAGAGCCAAATCTCACAATTTACAGCTAAACAGTACACTACAAGATGTTTCTGAAACATTTGAGGAGAGAAATAAGCATTACAGTAACAGAATATTGATTCATATTTAATCAGCACTGCCTAGGAGTTCCACAAGAAGTGATTGACAGCTGCTCTAGAGACAGCTCGGCTCTGATTGGTTGTTTTCCTTCGGCGCTGTGAGATCTTGCAATTGCTATTAGGAGCACTAGGAGGACACAGAGGAACATGATTTTTTTCACAGATTATCTGTCTCGTGCACTATTGTCAGGATATAGTGACCGTTTTATAAAAATAACTTTTATCATATTTGCTCACAGTTACTGACTGCAGCTTTAACAGAAAAAGAATGAATGTCACATTTCAGCATGTTTTTTTGGCACTTCTACTGAGAAACTGAAACAATGCTCAGTGAGGGATTTCTCCTCTACCTGCTTTTCCTCTGTGTTGACAAATCTCCCTGATGTGAATGCCTAGTATTTGTCTATCCAGCAGGTTCCACTCCTGTGGCTTGAATGTTAGTGGTGTGGCTGCCCTTTTTGTTGACATTTGGGTCACAAATTGTGCCTTTAATGTGCTCATACGTTTGTTGCGAGTCACAGACCTGCGACTGTTCTCGGCTCACTGTTCGCTGAGTCATAACACCTCTTGATCCACGGCAACGGTGCTACTGTTCTGGGCTACAGAGTATGGCAGATAAGGGGGTATGTGTGTGCAGAGAGAGAAACAGATAGAGGGACGGTGATAGTGAGACAAAGCAAGGAGATAGCATGGCCCGCCGCTGTCTATTCCCCTCAATGTCAGAGTTCTCCGTCTCTGCCGAGGCTTAGCACCCGCCTAGCATCACCCTATCTGTTTATACAGAGGCTAATAGGAAGCCTGGTCTTTATCCCCACACTGCGGCTCAACATAATGGAATAGAGAGACATAATGCTGCCCGAGTCAAACAGTCAGTGGAGGCCTTTAAATTGCTTCCAATCCCCTTAACAAATCTGATGGAGAGGCTATGAATAACTCAAGGACCGCTCATCTCCCCACGCTCTGCTTCTCTCTTCTTTCTCCTCTCTTCTCCTCTCCTTTCTCCTCTCTTCTCCTCTCTTCTCTTCTCAGTCTAAACCTGAGTATCAACTGGGATTAACTCACTTTACTTCACTTTTTTAATTAGCAAGTGTCATCTTATATTACCATACTGATCTATTGCAAGATTCCAAACTGACATCACATGCTTGCAGCAAGTTTTGAGATAGAAAGTGTGCAAAAAAAAAGTTTCCCCAGGAATTTTAATTTTCTTCCTGAATGGATACAGAGAAGAAAGAATTGACTCCAGTCTCATTCGGTGAGATGACTTGTTGGAATGACTTGGGTGTGATGAAGAGCACACTTCAAGTTTAATTTCCCCTTTATTTCTATCACACTCTCCCCTCTATCGGGTCATCTAACGTATCATTCCATTGAAATGTCTAAAAGGTTGAGGTCTGATGTTTTGATTGACATTAGAAGCCCTCAGTGCAAAGAGCAGAAAATACATTCATTTACCCCACGCAACTGAAAAGATTGCATCTATAGGGTTCTGGTAGAGTGTTGTAGAAGTTTAAGTCTCACTGCACATTTGCAGCCTGTTGCATCATCTTTTGTGCAACGTCAAGCGTAGATTAGTGGGATTTACCCTATAGTAATACTTCGACATAGAAATATATCAAAGTCCACGATTCCCTGCATAGAAGTGGCAGCTCTCAAGACGAAAAAGATAAATTTGCTCCTTCTTACACGCCCCTCAGCAAGTTATTTTTTTTTATTTTGTCCGCTTTAATTTGTGCGCTGTGAAACTGCACCACACTAAATAGAAAATGAACCAAAAGTATCAATTTCACTCTGATTCAGACTAGCCAAACGGACTATGGCTTGTGAAATGCCCTTATTTTCATTCACTAATCAGTAGTAGTCTTTCTCTCCTAAATTACCTGAATGTTGCACCAGATGAAACATCCCTTTCTGTGACAATGTATTAGTGTGAAACTAACTAACTGTTATGTAGGCTGCACAGTCAAACGTATGATCAAACCTCCGTTAAGCAGGCTGCAGATCTCTAGAATGTGTAGATGAAGAATAACTTCTTTTTGTTGTTTAGTCTCAACCTCAATCATTAACTAAAAAAACATCTGGTTGCAGGTCTTTTTAATCCACATGAGGTACATTGCACGTTTGGGTGCCAACAAACCGTAAACACCTGTCCTTACCAGCTCATATCGAGCTCATCTGCGTCCTACTGTAATAGAAACAGCATAGAGCCAATCAAACCTTTGTGCAGCATGCTGATAATTGCATAAACAGCACCGAGACCAGTACCTCCACTGTTCTGCAGCACGCTGTTCTGTGCTACAGTTTACCCTCTTGTGCTGTTTGTTTTAGTTGAGCTATGACAGTTGTTGCTCTTAACACCCTGTTATCGGCAGCAGACACACTTGCAATTATTGTGTTAGTGTGAAAGGACTGGCTGATTGTAAGATGATTGGCTGTATCACTACCCAATGACAAAGACATTCACACGATGCACACAGATATTTTAATAGTGTGCTGAAATCAGCCTTGCAGTGCGGGGGCGGGTATAGTGGGGTTTATGCAGCCTGCTCATCATGTACTCGTTCATTTGGGTGTGACAGTTTGCTTTTTGAAGTGTCATTTGTAGGGAAGGGACAATTTAACAAAACAGGAAAAAAGTCTGTGAGAGTGCGCGAGAGCGGAGGAACGCAGAAGAAACAATCAAGTGACTATAGATTGCCTCTCTTGCAATTAAGGGATTAGCGTGCTTTTGTTTCGTGGTGATTTGCTTTGGAAGCTTGTTTTCTGTATACAGACACACCTTGAAAACTGGACGGCCTTAGCATCTGGTTTCAGTCGTTCTCTCTCTCTCTCAGTCTCCCCCTGCCGTGTGTTTTTTGATGCCTAGCGTAGCCGTTGCTCCAGCCTTCACAGTTAGCATATCTTTAATTATCCGGCGACAAGACATACCACTTAGAGCTCTGAATCCCTGTTGCTGTTACGCAACCCCACCCTCCCACACACAAACACATTTATACACCTCAATTATGTATGCATCTTTCCCAAGTGCTGGAGTATGACAGCTCTATTAGCGTATGCTTTGAATGTGTGTATAAGCTCATAGTGCAGAGTGCCAGATCGCTGGTGCTGCTGAATCATTTTAGGTTTGATGTCTGTAGTTTAATTGTTGTTAAAGGTGATAAATAAAACACAATGTGCGTAGAACAAGCTCAGAGACTTGATTATACCATAGACCTGTATAAAATATGGACGTGGTCTCCGTGACGTCACCCATAGGTTCCCGAAGACGCGTTGTGATGCTCAAAGAGGTCGGTTCCGGCTGTCGCCATCTTGGCAGTGACAACGCAGCCTAGCTTGCGGCTAATTCAAAAATTGGCAAAGAGGTGGATCGTCGGTGCAGCTGAGGCGGGCCGGGCGACGAAGCAGAGCAGATAGCTAGCAGCTAGAGACCTTGTACGGCACCCACCTGTCACTCAAAGTGGCCATGCCCTTAATTATGCCTAACTTTAAGCCTTAATATAATTGAAATGGGTGAGGTGTATAACAATTCACCCCCAGTACAGTTGTCTTGAACGGGGATATTAGATATAGAAACAAAAAACGGTCTTTTTTTTTGTGCGTTTTCCCACGAATGTTTAGCAACACATGTCAATTTCCGCTCGTTACATGCATTCAGTCTTTTCAAAATAAACTTCTGTCGTCTTCACTGGAAACAACTTGGTTTGGTTTAGGCAACAAAACTACTTAGTTAGGTTTAGGAAAAGATTGTGAGAATGGCATTACTTAAGTACAGAAGTTACATGACAAGTAAGTCAACGTTTGGGTATAATTACGGAAATGATGTAACTTAACTACGGAACTTACGTGACTAACAGGGGACACGAACAGCGTGTCTTAGGCGAAAGTCCAGTGTTTTTTGACCCACCTATCCACTCCGACCCCCTCCTTACGCAGCGTTTGTTGCTCTTTATTCTTCCTTGTTCACGATTAAGTGGATTACATATGAATTGATTTCATGGGATATATATAAATTACAGTGCAATACTTTTCTTAGGTGTATGAGAACAGCCTGATTTTAACATGAGGGTCTATGGGGATTGACTCGCTTTTGGAGCCAACCTCAAGTGGCCAATTGAGGAACTGCAGTTTGGCACTTCCGCGTTGGCCTCATTTTTCAGCACCGGAGGCTGCCTCTTGGATTAAATGTGTTTTTAAACGTATATGTTATTCTTTGAGATAACATTTGATGACATCAGCTACACTTTAGCAAGCAGGTTCCTCAAATATGGATCACCTATCAAAACACAACTACATAAAAAACATCAAAAATCTAAGCAGTAGATAAAGAGCAAAAACTGCAAATGAGAAAACGAATGAACTAAGAGCAAATGATTTTGTACAGAATAATGCTCAGAATATTTAAATTAGAACAAAGAATTGAATAAAAGTGTCTCATAAAATGTATTTGTGTGTGGACATTGTGTTGACAGGTATTCTGATGAGATGCACTGATCAAAAAAGCACTACCTGAAGATTTACAGGCAGTAGTCCAAATCCCACCTTAAAAGTATTCAATAGTTTTGACTTCAAACCTCACATTGGTGGCCAAAGAAGAAAAGCTAAAATTGGACAACTATTGCAGACATTTCATTATTGCTCTCCAGAGGCTGGTCGCTGAATTTTAGACTAATGGTAGTGTGGATGTAGTCCTAAAATCATGCCAATTAAACCATATCAAACGAATATTTTTGGAAGGAATAAGCAAGGCAATAAGGGCTTATGTTTTGAGCCCTACTGACTGTTCAGGACACTACAGCAGCGCTCCTGATCATCTTTTTCTTCTGAGCCACGGTTTGATGGGATTATCAGGCTTTGATGGTTGTGTTGGTCACTTCCAATCATACAGGTCTAACAGGATTACTGGTAGCTCTTCATGATACTAGGACAGCCGCAGTGCCTGTTTGATGTCACCGGTGTCACCTCTCAATCACCTCTTGAACAACAGTCCTGTATAGATGTCATCCTGAACTGCTGGCAGCTTGTAAACATTGTCTTGTTGCGGGAAGGAAAAATGTAGAAATATTCATGCTTTTGTGGATAAAGAAGTAGAATCTCTGCTTGGAGACTGGGTGGCCTTGTTTTGACACACGAGCACCTCCTCAATCAATTGAAGTGGTCACAAAATGTGATGTGATCCAGGGTTTCTGCCAGTGTATAGAGTGCTCCAGGGATGACGTATATTTGTTGGCCAGCCAGGAAGTTAGCATCGCCCCGGGTTCCCTCAACAAAAACTCGATGGGATTTTCCCATTGGGTTCTGGATTATTGCAGAAAATAAACTGTGGCAAACAAACGTTTATGATACTTACACATTTTCTTCAGCAAGATAATCTTCACAAATGAACACAACTTCTATGATCTTTGAAGCGAAAAGCTAACGTTAGGCTATAACGAACTACACCACGGTCGCATGAGCGCGAGTATACACAACGAGGCTGTAAAGCAGACGAGCTGGCGCCGTGACATTTAGTAGTCTCATTTAGCCACTTGTTAGCAACCGCCTTTTTTAAGACACATAAAGGCTTCAAAATTCACAAGTGGGGTAGTTATTGATGTATTTAATGTTAAAGAACATAACGTTAAGCTTGTGTTAACACAGTCCTTGCTTCAGGCATCTAACTAAAAACCCATTCAAAAAACCCATTGACTTCCAGACGAGGGTACTGTACCAGAAGTGCTAAAGTGCTAACTCATTTCCAGGTTTTAGGACTCATTCCTGTAGCACTCTATTGCAAGCCTAGTGGCCCGCTGGGCGTAGGCATCAGGGAATCTTTAAAAGAAAATATTTTTAAGATGTTTTTTAAACTAAAATGTGCTATAACAGTAGCAGTTAGACCATTTGTCGGTGAATAAATGCTACAACTCTTCAAGACTCAGGCCCGTCTCTTGCTTGACACCTGCTGATTAAAGTGAAGGGGGTTAGTCCCGAAGTTAGACAACTTCAGCCCAGGCTCACTTAAGGTGGACTCACCTTGAAGGTGGACCAGCTATTCTCATTTTATTGACTACTTAATTACACAAAGGACTTTCACTTAGGATCCACTCTTTTTCTCTTCTGTTTGATTCCTCTCTGCTCTGTTTTGTTCTCTTTATAATATCACTTTTAACTGGAATGAGTCCCTAAAAAGCCCTTGGCAGCCCAGTTAAAGTCCCTGGAGCAGTAAAACTGTGTTAAAGTGAGTGATGGTGGCAGCAGTTAGGTTTATATTGCTAGCTAGCAGCTCTTTATGAGACTGTGTAGAATACTGTCTGGCAGGGACTGTGAGGAAGGGAGGGGAGAGTGGAGAAGGACAATGTACTGAAGAGGATAATGTCAGAAGGATCCCATTAAGATTATCTTATTGCTCAGTTTACCAAAGGGAATTGGCTTTTCTCTGTGTGCATATTCCCCTTGACACACTCCTAAAATGTATTCCCTCTCAGGACAGATCAGAGAGCAGAGTCATGCTTGGTGCAGTGTCCAAGGAGAAAGCATGTTTTCCACTTCAAAGTCATCAGTTTACACCCTCAATACACTGCCTGGCAGTGGTGAGAATCAAACTGGCAACGGGAAGTTTAAAGGACAGTTTCAAGTTGGACTGGCAGTTAGACTAGAGGAAGAGAAATTAGTGGAGGAAAGAGTTTGGCAGTGAACTTGGGTTTAAAAAAAAAAAAAAAGGCAAGTGGTGAGATGAGGAACGAAGAGAGGAAGTGCCCCCACAGCGAGAATGTTAAGTGTTTACAAGATGAAGATCTCTTCGTGCACGTCTCTGCTCCTCCGTCTACCCCATGCCTCTCTCACTGACACACCGCCATCGCACCTAATCAGCCAATCACTGCTGGATTCTGTCTAAGAGGCCTGATTGGCTGATTAACCAAGCTCATCAACACGCCACCCGGTGCGACTTCAAACACGCACACACACAGTACCACGGGTAAGCACATACACGATGTGCAAATTACTGAGAGTATCCTGTCGTGTATGTGTGTGTGTGCACATATGCATAATATATGCATGCATTTGTTATCTTCTTTGCATTTCTAAGTCTGTGTGGGCAACATGTCTGCAATTCCACAAAGTTTGAAACATTAAAAGTTTGAACTGTTTCACCACCTTAAGCACCTTAAAAGTGGCTTAACTTTGCATTTGACTCTTAAAGGGATAGTTTGGGTGTTTTGAAGTGGGGTTGTATGAGGTACTTATCCATAGTTAGTGTATTGCCTAGAGTAGATGGCGGTCGGCACGTCCTCAGTTTGGAGAAACAAACAGGAGTAGCGTCACAAAACCAAAGTAATGTACTGCTGTGGACGGGGGCAGCAGCAAAACATATTTTTGCTGTACCTAAAAGAAAGGCTCACCTACAAAAAAAAAAATATCAGTTTAAGTGTACACTATATTTAGAATATTTTTACTCCTTTACCCTGCCGTCAGACAGCTATACAATCTATGTTTCCGACGGGGAACTGAAGCAGTTACCTATGCTCTCGTCAAAGCAACCAGACTCCATTGGGAAAACGTAATTTTACATTGCAGAACAGAGGAGTTGCTGGTCTACCGCTTCCTCGATCGGTTTGTTGGTGTTATGGTGTGACTGTGGTAAGTTCAGATTCACCAAAGTCACACAATAGGACAAACAAACTAACCGATCGAGGCAGCGGTAGACCAGCAACCCCCGGCTTCAGTTCCCCGTTGGAAAGGGCTGTCTGACGGCAAGATGAAGCTGTGAAAATATACTAATATAACGTACACTTAAACTGATTTATTTTTTTTATTTTTATTTTTTTTAAGTTTGGCCTTTCATTTAGGTGGATAAAATACGTTTTGCTGCAGCCGTCGTCCCCAGCAGTACATTGCTTTGATTCCTTACGGTAACTCCTGTCTGCTTCTCCAAGCTGGGGGCACACCGACCGTCATACAACCCTACTTCAAAACACCCAAACTATCCCTTTTAATAATTATTGAGATGGCTGTGTGTGGGTGGGGGTTGGTTGTAAATTAGTAAATTATAACCTTCTTTTACACAAATTGCCCAACAGCTATATTTGGGTTATATAAATAACCTCCATCTTTTCCACAAAGGCACCGCGCCTCAAACATGGAATATAATAATTTGCACAGTACATAGTATTATAATTATCTTAATAGCTGGCAATTAAACCACACATGTATATACAATGTAATCTGTATCTGGTAATATTCTGTATCATAGAAACCACATCAACAGTATTTTTTTTTTTACTGTAAGTCGTAACATAAAATAAATTGATGGAAATGTTGTTTGTTAGGAGGACCTGCCATAGTGGGGAGTACAGATGCAGAGATTTAGGAGAGCAAGTGAGGCATGACAAACCTAGATTTAAAGATGATACCTACCTGAAGCTCCCCTACATGAGGTGGCAGGATGTTCCTGGAGAGTGGAGCTCTCCTTCAGAAAGCTCTTTCCCTCTGCTGATTCCTCCCTCCGTTCTGGGGATGACTGCAGCAGAATCCTGGGATAACATTTCAGAGCACCTCCGTGAGAGTACAAGGAAGGCTGAGATTAGTATGCTCAAGGAGGAACACTTTCCAGTCAGTACAGTGTTAGATATATAGCCAGTGAAAGGGTTTTATATACAGTATACTGTATATATGTAGTGCTTGAGACCAGTAATTTGAAAGAAATCATGTGCCCTCCGGTGTCCTCCGCCGTCCTCCGGTGCTCCTAATGGCATCTGCAGGATTTCACTTACCGGAGGAAAACAACCAATCAGAGCCGAGCTGGAGTCTGCCGTCTATGAGCGGCTGTCAATCACTCGCAAACTCCGATCAAACGGTCAAACTAGGCTGATCAAATATGAATCAATATTCTGTTACTGTAATGCCTATTTCTCACCTCAAATGTTTTCAGAAACCACTTGTAGTGTACTGTTTAGCTGTAAAATGATAAAGTTTGTGACCCGGCAGCCATGCATGTTGAGATAAGTTGAGGAAATACCAAGCACCGCCCACCAGTCGGAGCACAGCCAATAGGAACGCTCTCTCTGAAATGACCTGTGAATGGCCAAAGTCTCCCGTCACAGGCTAGAGTTTTTAAAGCCTGAAAACAGAGCCATGAGAAGGTGCAGAAGTCTAGTTTTCTCTCAGAACAATTGAATTACAATATGCTGAAAGGTTATCATGGATTTTTTGCCCAATGATGCCAAAAACTTTCTGCCTACTGAAGCTTTAAGTGAGGAGTCACGCTGCAGCATTTTGAACTTGCTATTGGCTGCAGTGACCACTGCAGTACTAACACTGGTTATATACAGGAGTTCCCTCTATCATTACACACAGCCTTCATTCTTCCTGTCTTCCCTTCAGTCATCCCCCATTCCTTTATCATTAATATTTTCCCATGCAGAGCACGGCAACACGTAGCAGGGCCCTAAGGCAGATCAATGCCAATATTTATTTCATGTCCAATTACTGGGGCAGAACCGCAGTCCAGACAACGCAGCGATGAAAGTAAACGTCCTCTCACAGAGAGGCACACAGAAAACCGCATTAGAGGTGCAGCCTAAGCTTCAAGAGCAAGGAATATGAGTACAAGCGCAGGTTATAGGATTCCAATAGAGCGAGCTACAGGCATTACCAGGGGGGGAAAGCCTCCAGAAAAGTGAGTGAAATCCTGTTGCTTTCAGCAGGAGATCCCCCCCCCCTCCTCCACAAAACTATCCTTTTTCCTTCTCTTCACCACATTGTTTTGCTACTGCTTTAAGAAGCCAATTCATCATTCTCATTCAAGGATTCCTACCTGTATATTGACCCGTCACTGCCTGTTATCTATCCTGTTTGTCACTAAACCAACCTTTGAAATGTTGACGTTTCCACACCGATGTTCTGTTTCATTTTTTTTACCTGTAAGCTGTATGAGTGTGAACATGATGTTGTTCAGTAAAGACTAAATGTATTAAATTACAATGGTTTTTTTTTGTTTTTTTTTACCAAAACCATCTTGGCATCAGAACTTAAGAGTACAGAAGCTCTTAATAAACCTTGATTATAATTTGTATTAAAGGTTACTTCTCCAATACGGCAACATTAGCAATCCAAACAGTTACTGACTTTATATTGATCTGTTGTTCTTTCTTCATGATCAATTAATCAAGGTACAAAGGTTCACAGCTAGAGCACAGTGTACCTTTTAATTGCTGTCGTTCCCAATAATCTCCAGCATTTTCTTCATTATAGATCAATAGTCCCTGCTCCGTGTTTGATTGTGATTGAACCGATGTAACACTTAATGACTTGCTCCCTCCCTTCTGTTTCTCTGTCCTCCCCACTCCAGATTTGTTCCTGACAACTGAAGGGCCAAAGTTTGAGACCTGGATCAACAAGGTAAGGAGCTTTTTTGGACTCATCTTCTTCCTGTTTTCCTGTCAAAGCTTTCCTTTCTACTGCTTGTCTTTTCAAGAGTCCAGTTCAGTCAAGGCAGCCATGATTGAGTCGCTGTAGCGCTGTATCACTGTATGGTAGACGTTTTGTTGTACAAATAGTTTTTAGTCCTCATATACTCTCTTTTCTAATAAGATAACACATCAACATTGCAGGGTTCTTAGGTAAAGTTTATAATATTGCAGAAATATAGCTGCGGCAATTGCAGTCATATTGATTGATTTGTAGTCTTTATGGAAAAATGCAGCACATAACTTTGATTCCAAAGTTACAGCAACCCTCAGTGATGTTTTAAATGGTTTATTCTGTAGAACTAACAGTCAAAATCCCCAAAAGGTCATTTGTAAAATAATCACTTGAAAGCAAAACACTTTCTTAGTTTTGAGAGGATGGAACCAGCGAATATTTGATTTTACATTACTTCGATGCATAAACGGTTTACCGCAATTCTTTTTTTTTTAATCTACTACTCTGACTGGATAAACCAAATAATTTTAGCACAGGGTGTAAAATATGTATTTGCAAATGTTTCTGTACTCTCCAGTTAATCATCTTTGCAGCGCAAGAGAAACAGAAAATATTCAAACAGAAAAACTGCCAGTGATGGTTATCACGGATCTAGTTAAGGTTCCTACTGGTGGACCCCAAATTCCACTTTTTGGACCGCGGCTCCATTCTCAGTGGGCTCTGTCAGTCAAGGGACTGTAGTAGGGATGGATCATGATTTTCGTTTTTTTGAATAGTCATTCATTTATAAAAAATCGAATAGTTTATTCGACTATCGTCATGTCTTAAAAAATATATTTTCCCTTGTTTTAAAAACCACTGGTCTCTTACTGTTCCAACAATATGGTCAAAATAAACCCTTAATTCACAGTTAGTTGGGAAAATGTGCGGACGCAAAATGCCGTTTTCCCGCAATGTATCTTTATGAGCTGCTGCAACGAGGGGGGGATGATCGACTTATCTTTTTCAGCACCTATTTGTAGTATTGCTCTGTTCTTTTTATCACTCTTGTTTACATTTAATGCTGTAGAAATGGTTTTAGTAGCCCGAACAAGCCTGAATTTGCTATAAGTGCTATTGCACTGCAGTATAGTGGCTATTACTGTCTCCTCACCGCAAGAAGGTCCTGGGTCCTGGGATCAGTGGGAACCACAATGAATAACACAGCATTTCTTTTCTTTGTTACATGTTTACAGTCAACTGGTCTCTCAGCCACTGTTGGCCATTAACTAGGGACCTACAATATGGTCCATAATAAGCATGTTGTGTGTATCCCACATATTAACAAAGTCCACTATGTCTGCCCATAAGAAGGATATGTGTTCAAGTACAGCCAAAGGTATTTACCTATAGTGATCAGAGAGTGATGACCCACACACCGCCCCTCTGTTCATTTCCTCAGTGCAACAAACAGATCTGCAAAGCTTTGGTGGGCCCGGGGGTGCAGGATTGTTAGCACTGCTGCAGGACTAGTTAATATTCTGGGAGAGGAGAGAGGGGAGACCATGGCTCTGAGCTTTTGTCGAAGGGGCCTATTTGAAATTCAGCAGGTCGAGGCACAAGCCGAACAGTAGTCTATCTTATCACAGAGAGGGGGGAATAGGAGAAAGGAAGGGGAGGCGGTAAGGAAGAAGAGAGCAACAGAGAGAGATTGAAGGATTTGGCAGAGACAGAATGTGTGTGAGGGTAGAGAGAGAGACCAAGCAGCAGCAACACAGAGCAAATAAACTGCCTTACCCAAAAACCAGTAGGATGGGTGACGGCTGGTTGGAATGTTGATCAGGTTAGAGGATGATGCAAGGGAATTTTCAGAGAAAAACATGAAGATCATTTAGATTTTTTCCTCCGCCCAGGATGTATTTTCAGTCTTTCCGTTGTCTGTCTCTGTGTTAGGTTAGAAGGATATTTTGAAAACATATTTGGTGGAAAGTTAGGCCCATAGCCCAAGGGAAAAGTGATGGGAATCTGTCGGTCGACCACTTTGGTCTAGACTGAAATCTCTCCGCATCTATTTGATGGATTGACATGCTATTTTGCACAGACATACATGGTCCTCAGAGGATGAATCCTACTGACTTTGGTGATCCTATTATTTTTCCTCTAGCATCACCATGAGGTTGACATTTTTTTTTTTTATTGAAATATTTCGACAACTATTTGATGGATTGCCATGAAATATGGCGACAGAGGGCGACTCCTCTGGTTGCAAAAATAAGTCTGATTGTATAGAAGTCTATGAGAAAATGACCCTACTTCTCGCTTGATTTATTACCTCAGTAAACATTGTAAACATGAATTTATGGTCTCAATCGCTAGTTTCAAATCTTCTTCAATACAACATGATGTTCATTCAGTAAATTATGGTCCCATTTAGAGTCAAATAGACCATAAAGCAGGGTATCTTTAAGGGCGTGGCTACCTTGTGATTGAAAGGTCACTACCACGGTGTTGTCCGGTCTGGGAGTGGTCCGTGTTTTCGTCTTACAACTTTAACCCTTTCACAGTGTGTTTTCAGTTCATGAAAGCTTATTGTAACATTTAGGTCACCTAAAAATGTCTTATTCAGCGTTCGGTTGTACTTAGCTCCACCCTCTTGTGTCACTTCTGGTTGCAAAAAAACACGATGGCGTCGGCCAAAAAGCCAAACTCGAGGCTTCAAAATGGAAGTCCACAAACCAATGGGTAACGTAACGTCCACTTCTTATATACAGTTTATGCCAAATACCTGCAAAGTTAATGACATTCCCATCAGCCTCAGCTGCACTTTGTGTTTATTGCTAATATGCAAATGTTAGCATGCTAACACAGTAAACTAAGATGTTAAAAATATGACTGCCAAACATTAACGTGCTAGCATTATCACTGTGAGCATGTTAGCATGCTGACATTAGCATTTAGCTCTAAGCACCAGAATGACTTTAGACTGCTTCGTTAACAGTTTTTGATAGCAAGGGAGTGTTTTGCTATTTTGTCATGAGCCACAGAGAATCTGACACAAGCGTCTGATGATTGTCTGACTGCAATGTGATGCAGATCTGGATCTAGATGCAAACTAAAACGTTCCAAACATTTTCTATTATTGAAATAACACATTTTGAGGATTGTGCAGCGTTGGCAGAAGTCTGAGTGTTCAGAGTGCTTGTTGTTACAACCATGAGCCTTTGTTTATCTGCCATAAAGCAAGGTAGAAAATGTAGAATTAGCATGTCGATGACAATTGAAGTGGTGCTTTGCCTCAGTAAAAATAGGAAGTAATTTGACATCAAAGGTTTGTTTAATCTGTGTAAGGAAACAGGTTATCTCCTCAAGCTCACAACAAGCCTGGTACAAAGTGTGTAATAATTGTGATAGCAGAGCTAGACATCTTCCACTCGGTGTGAAGCGTTTTTTTTGTTTTGCTTTGTGTCATTTATTTATCGTAATTAATTCATCACTCAATCTTTTATTAGTAGTTTCGGTCAGTATCCGATTCAGTTGATTGGTAAACCTTCACTGTTTGGTGAATTGGATCTTTTAAATCCTGCTGGAACAGAATGTGGACCAAAGGTTTTAGGAGCAAGAAAAAGTGAACACACACTCGGTGACAGACAGACTGAGTTAAAGCCTTGTCAGTAAAAATCAGGTCCTCTGCGGTTTACCTGTATCACTCCATCTCATTCTCTCCTTCAGCTCATGAAGACACCCAATCCTTTCCTTTCATCTTGCCAAATTTCTCTGTATTTTTCTGTTCCTCTTTCCTTAAATGCACATAGAAGTGCTCACATCCACAAGACTCTTGAATAAATTCCAAAATATTGTTTATCCAAAGGCACATGACATAAATGGCAAGTGCACATGCTCACGCATATATACACAAACAGGCATTTCCCAGCATCTTCAGAGCATTAGACCCCAGTTAATCCCACCACGGTATTCGGTTCAATGCAGCTGCATCTATCGGTCACAGGCCAGCGCACTCCTCTTTCTCCAACACTCTCTTTTAATTACTTTTCTCTGTTTTCTCTCCCCCTAAGTCTCCTTCCATCCCTCCCCGCTCCTCTGTTTTCCTGCGATTACACAAGAGAAGGCAGTCACGGAGGGGGTGCGGGGGGAGACAACAAGCTGCCGAGATGAGTGCAAAGAGGTGTTTTCATTGGCCGTCAAGTAGCGCCAAGGGGTTTTAAAGGTCAATTCTACAACGGCTGATATAATAATTTGGTTCATTTGTGAGGGAGAAGCTGATGCCTCTGGTCAAATACACGTACATAAAGTCAATCAGTCTCTTTCTTTATAGTCTTTCATACACTTTAAGATCAACCCATATGTGTTTTAGCACAGTATACTACATTGTGGGGTATTTTGTTCAGTTTTTGCAAAGGAAAAGAATAAAATGGCCACCTGCAAAATAGCTCATTTCATGCTAATTAGTCATTGTCACTATTACAACTGTTCCCTCCGGTCTTAAAAGCATAATTTGCACATAATAGAGTGGTTACAAGAGCTTATAGGCCTTAGAGGGCAACAACATACAATGACTTTGAAAGGAAAAATATTTAAATTCTAGTTTTCCATTGATTATGACACTAATGCTTCTCTGAATTCATCAGGATCATTTCATGTGATTTTGGACTCATACAGTCTGTTCCTCTGTATGAGATGTAGCGTACTGTTAAAGTTTATTCAGTTAAAAGAAAGTTGAACCTTACCAGTGGGCAACCTTCGGTTCTGAAAAGTGAAGACAATGCTGGAGTATCTTAAACTTGCATTCTATCTAATAGCCAGCAGGGGGCGACTCCTCTGGTTGCAAAAAAAGAAGTCAGATTGTATAGAAGTCTATGAGAAAATGACCCTATTTCTCACTTAATTTATTACCTCAGTAAACACTGTAAACATGAGTTTATGGTCTCAATCGCTAGTGTCAAGTCTTCTTCAATACAGCATAATGCTCATTTAGTAAATTATGGTCCCATTTAGAGTCAAATAGACCATAAAGCAGGGTATGCTTTAGGGCGTGGCTACCTTGTGATTGACAGGTCGCTACCACGGCGTTGTTCGTGTTTTCGTCTTAAAACTTTAATCCTTTCACAGTGTGTTTTTCTATTCATGACAGTTAATTATAACCTATTTGGTTGCCTGAGAACGTCATATTCAGCGTTCTGTTGTGCTTAGCTCCATCCTCTCGTGTCACTTCTGGTTGCAAAAAAAAAAGATGGCGACAGCCAAAATGCTGAACTCGAGGCTTCAAAACGGCAGTCCACAAACCAATGGGTGACGTCACGGTGACTACGTCCACTTCTTATATACAGTCTATGAACCTTACTCAGCAGTAGACAACGTATCCTCAAACAACGGTTCGTAGGATATCTTACGAAAATGTATTCCTCATTCTATGAATGTCCAACAACATGTGTCAATCTTGGCTCGTTACATGCATGCAGTCTTTTCAAAATAAACTTCTGTCTTCACAGGAAACTACTTAGTTAGGTTTAGGAAAAGATCGGGGTTAGGGTTAAAATAACTACGGAAGTGGCGTAACTTAAGTACGGAAGTTAAGTGACATAAATCGTTGACTGGTTTCTTGCGGGACATGAACGCGGGTCTCCTGGGCGAAAGTCCGGTGTTTTTTGTAAATATACCATGTTAAAAATCCACCAGTTGCCCAAGTATAGATCCAGTGTACTGCAATTTTTATGAAAATGTCTTCTACTGCTACAACTGTGTGTGTGTGTGTGTGTGTGTGTGTGTGTGTGTGTGTGTGTGTGTGTGTTTGGAGTGATGTGAACAGAAGGGAAGAATAATAACAAGACCTGTAATCCTTTCATCTTCACACATCAATCAGCTGTTCTCAAACTGTCACACACACGTCACAGTTTTAATCATGACATCTTGCAATCAGGCAACCAGCAGCAGTCAATCACACCGGCTAAGATCTCATCCTCAATGCACAGAGAGTTAACACCCGGTTGCCACATCTGTGCGTGCGTCGCTATAAGTGAGTGTGTGTGTGTGCGATTGGAAGCGTTTGATCTCATTAACTTGAGTTGATTCTCTCTGCTTTTGAAGAGATCAGCTTCAAAGTGTGTCATTTTCGTTTGCATTGGTCAGTTGAACATAATTGCATGCTTTAAGAAAGCAAGAAGGTATTACATACACCTCTCTATATTTGATTCACTTTACTTTTCTTGCATGCATTATTCATAAATTATATGAGAAGTGACTTCAAAGCATCTAAAGCCCCTTTTCGACCGCAGGAACGTTCTACCGGAACTAGGAACCCCTTGAGGAAGTCATTTCTTTTCGACTGCAGGGACCAGGGTCTATATTAAGTTCCGGGGACATTTTACCACCCAAAAAGGCCCTGGTCGGGGGGTAGTACTTTCTGAAAGTGCAGGAACTTCCAGGATGGGGTTTGCAGGGATGACCGTCATTGATTGGTGAAAGCATAGAGGGTATATAAAGATGGACAGCTCCCCAAAAGTGAAGCCAAAACATCGTGATCACCTATAGGTCATAAATCCCCTCTATGATAGCGGATCGGACATGGGCCAGACTAAAAAGTCAAAGTACACATCAAATAATTTTTTCCCAAAGATAGTTTCTGTCATTTTAGGTAGTTCTTATCACGCTGATGTTCAAGTGCTAATTTTTCTGATAAGTTATGTTCAATTACATATTTGATGCTATAAAAAGAGGGTGAGACGTCATGATTGACAGCTGCTCTGAGTGAAGTAGTCGCAGCCGGAGGCCCGGGAATTGTACGAGAGAAGAGATGTAACTTTAACTTCCCATAATCATCCCGAGTCTGTGTAATAGAACATGTGTCAATTTGATCATAAATGTAGTTATAGAGATATTATGGTTAGTTGTTTTGTCTTACTAGCCAAACCGCCACCGTGGTGCTAACTTAGCAGCTAGGTGGCTCACGCTAACAAGCTGCGGCCCTCAGCTCATGATTGGCTCAGGCAGGTGTTTGGGCGGGACCTCGATACCATGGTTCCAGCCCCCCGATCACCACTGCACAGACTCTGGCTCCAAATGAAATACAAATCTCAAGATTGCAGCTCCCGTATCCGGGATATTTTGGCTTCACTTTTGTTCAGTGGGAGGAAGTAGAGACGTGTCGTCCATCTATATATATGCGGTCTATGGGTAAAACAGACACAGCGCCACTGCTTCAACTCGTGAACCACTTCATTCATAAAACAAGGAGGTATCAATTTAGGAACATTTTAGGACGAGTGGAGAGCATTTTTATTTGTTTGATAACATTAAAAGTAAAGTTAGGCTTTGCTGTCGGCTTCCTGACTCATTTAAAAAATGACAGAGAAATGGAGAGGGATCGCACGACCGAGCTGAGGGGGCGAGCAGTAGAAGAGACAGACATCGCCGTGGTGCTGTGAATGAGAGAAACAAAGTTATTTTCTGATTGTTTCACGGCGGTTACGTTCTAAAGCGCAAATAAATAACCATCAAACACTCAACAGATGATTTACTGTGGAGATTACATCCAACGTGCATCAGTAAATGTCAGTAAGACAAAACCTGAGGTTTATTATTTTTTTTAGATGAAACGGGTGGACACACTGAACTGCAGGCAGCAGAGTGATTTTAACCCTGCGACCACCAGCAGCCCTCGTCACATGTCATGTTGCTTTTTCATACATTAGCGGACTCCTTTTCTTCGCAGTTCTTTAGACTGCTTTGGAAACGCAGACAACAATGGGCTGAAGGAACCTTTTAATTCCTTGAAAAGTAGTCCCGTGACTAAAATTACCAGGAACTTCTTGTTGGAAACGCGGCTTAAGGATAATTTAGAGAATCCTAGTATTTAAGTCAAAGCATTGGTTCTTGTCATGCTACTACCACATAGGCCTGTGTGTGTGTGTGTGTGTGTGTGTGTGTGTGTGTGTGTGTGTGTGTGTGTGTGTGTGTGTGTGTGTGTGTGTGTGTGTGTGTGTGTGTGTGTGTGTGTGTGTGTGTGTGTGTGTGTGTGTGTTGCGTTGCACTCTTTTCTGAAAGGTTTGTTTGCACACTCTATACACAGTGTTTACGGAACCAATAATTCTGTACAAATTGAAACAAATAAGGTTGGGCAACAAACACATGTATCCTCTGCCAGTGATAGCCTGAATCTTTGGCTGATGACCCAATTATATCACCAAAATAAGTGCCTCTACATTTCTGCCTGATCAGCATTCAAAGCGTCACACATGCTGCAAATAATTAACCTCTGAAAGCACAATTTGTGTGCCGTGGATTAATTGAAATTGAATGTAATATTGTGCTTGGTTTACTGATAGCCTGAGCCTGCACAGTGGCCTGCACAGCATCAAATAAACACTGTAGCTTTTCAAGTGATGTCGTGTAACTAAGTGTTAAGTTTGAAGGCTTCGTAACTCAGTAATAGACTGCAGGTTTGTACATGCAGCACTTGTCAAAACAAATAAATAGACATTAATAATATGAAATTTGTTGAATGTGATTTATCCGTTGGCCAATCCTTTTTGGCACCAATTTACTGCAAATAACTACTGAAATAACCTCATTAGGATTGTTGTTGGTTTCAGTCACAGTCAGCACTCTTTAGGCAGTGTATGATTAGCAGACACTGAAAGTAAAACAAATGAATCCTTACAGTATGACATTCAGAAACAATGACTCCATTCACTTACTGTATCCGTTTAAATGCAACTCTTGCAGTGGCTTTACTGTAAAAGTGCATAAACTTCTAGATATATAAGATAACTACTGAAGCCTTGAAGTAATAAACATGCAGGTAATTTTGTAAGTTTATCGGTCAAGTGTATTTCCCTATTCGTTTTCTGGGTCTCTCTCTCCCTCTCACACCATAGACTGTATATAAGATGTGGACGTCACCCATTGGTTTGTGAACTGCCGTTTTGAAGCCTCAAGTTTGGCATTTTGGCCGTCGCCATCTTGTTTTTTTGCAACGTGAAGTGGCACGAGAGGGTGGAGCTAAGTACAACCGAACGCTGAATAAGACATTTTCAGGCGACCAAAATGTTACAATTAACTTTCATGAACTGAAAACACACTGTGAAAGGGTTAAAGTTCTAAGACGAAAACACGGACAACTCCCAGACCGGACAAAGACCGTGGTAGCGACCTGTCAATCACAAGGTAGCCACGCCCTAAAGCATACCCTGCTTTATGGTCTATTTGACTCTAAATGGGACCTTAATTTACTAAATGAACATCATGCTGTATTGAAGAAGACTTGAAACTAGCGATTGAGACCATAAACTCATGTTTACAATGTTTACTAAAAAACAGATATTAGATAGCCAGTATATGATGATAATCTGTTCACTCATGGTGGCTTTTGCTGCTCATACTAATGTAGCTCCTATTTATTCAAAATAAGTGTTTTTCTTCCCCCAGAAACATAAACCACTTCTTTTGCAAAAGAGATTTCCCCCCACAGGAAAACCTGCCTGGCTCCAGATTATAAGAACATTTTACCAATATTCAGGATGAGACATTCCAGACCTTTTGGCCACAATCAAGGATGAGCAGTCATGCAGAGACCCCATTCAGATGTCAAAATATTGATGTACTAACTGACCTAAAGGGAACTTCAAGCCACGCCGTCATAAATCTACTGGACCATCATCACACTGGCAGCACTATTCATTAGTCTCCTAATCTAAATGTCTCAGGGCGGAGTGGGAGACATTGAGTATGAGGCTGCCATTAGGATGATCAAGTGGGCACTTCCTATGACAGTTGTCTGGAAGAATTAGACCCACAACCTCCAGAAGGCTAAATAACATTTTCTGCCATTTCAGAACAGCCCTCTCAAAATACACTCTCATCTACCTGCCTAGTACTGTACCTACGATACCTGTGCTTAGGGCCAACGCAGACTACACAATATCAGCCCACAAATGGCACAAAAGGCCTTTTAGACAGAAGACACCTTGAGCTGTTACAGGGAAAAAAAGCACAGGTGTAAAAAAAATCAAATGCTAATTCCATTCAACTGCATCGGGTTTCAGGGTGCTGGTGTAGAGCATGCTGGCTCACTGTCGCATTGTCATGGCTTAGTGAGGACAGAGCCATCGCTAAAGAAGTATTTTACCGCTGGAAAGATGGTCTTTAAATAAAAAAATATGTTTTAAATTGGTGCTACATGACTGTTGACACCTGTGCTTTTCCTACTATGACAAGACAAAATGTCTGTGGTGAAGAAAAAGCCTATTTTCGAGTTATAAAAGCGTGTATTCTTTGTCAAGACCAAGACACTTCAAGACTGGGCTGCCCCCTCTTAAGCGATTAGTCGACTAATCGGTTATATTGGTCTTAGTGGACTAGGATTTCTTTAGTTGAACAGTTTTACAGATCTGTCGATTAAATCATCTAATCAATTACACGACAAAATCTTATTAGTGTTAGTCGACTAAGAATTTCTTTGGTCGAGGACAGCTCTAAACTCATGATGATTTTTTTTTGGGAGGTTTTGTCTAACCACATCTAACCACACTAAACATACATGCTGTCAGCAGCCAATATGAAACTGCTTTTGACTACAATTAAAGGGATGTGGAGAATAGTGTGCGAACAAGTTTTTGACCTTAAATACGCTTAAAAAACCTTTAAAAAAGCTTTGAATGGGCACCTTGAGTGATTCACAGACCAATCACTTAATGTAATTTGGTTGTCATTCTAGGAACAGCTGACTGTGCTAAAATAAGATATTTTCCTTGTTAGAAAGTCATTTCTTTACAGTCACAGGTTCACTTTGGAAAAGGTTTTTTATTCACACAAGGACTTCCCTCTGCCATTAAATAGTAGTGGATGTTGGCAACATTTCATTCTTGTGCTGTTGTGGAATTTCCCTCCACACAGAAAATCAATATCACAGAGAGTTGCATTAAAATGTTACTGTCGCAGGAATGGTGTCCAATGTTGTTACGGAGAGAAGCAACATTTATTGAAATGGAATTTTTGCAGTTTATTCCTGTAAATTATGCACAGCATTAAAAAGCTGTAATATTTTATATTGGTTTTCATACTCCTAGCGCTTCTATATTCCCTTTTCTTCATAGTTTACACCGACTGAAGACATTCAATGCAATTTTAGCACAGAATAAATTAATTTATTCTGATAAGATATTTGTTATTACTTTGTGATGACTTTAAATCATACAATGTAGTTGCTGATATGTGGAAGGTGGTGTCTGCTTTATCTAATCTTTATTCAGTCTCTATTTCTCTGTGTTTCTGTTCACCTCCTCTTTGCCTCTCAATTCATTTTCATTAACTTGACTAAATGTAATAGAACGATGTACTTACGAGAAAAGATTAACAAAGCAATATAATAAAATCATCATATAAATGTTGGACAGTTAACAATAATTGGCTTGCACACAATAGTAACTGCAGTGTTTAGCCACACATACACCCCCCAACACACACAGTACTTATACATAATACATATGTTGCTCTCTGTGGCTCAATCCTTGTATCTCTCTCACCCTCTCTCTCCCTGTCCCTCTCTTTCTCATAAATCACTAATGTTGGTATCAGCAGGCAACAGTTTCCCACTGCACAGAATCACATCTGCTCCCACACACACACACACACACACACACACACACACACACACACACTAATATGCTTATCTCCTCTTCTTTCCCCCCTGCCCTCTGTAAAGGGCACCACACACCAATGGCATTCAATGTGCGTCAAAACACTCTCATCCATTGTTTTCCAAATAAGCCAATATATCGGCATCATTAACACGCAAGTAACCCTGAGATGTCGTGTCAGGATATGTTGCAGCACTACTTCCCAGCTTAAAAGCAGCAGTCCCTCGACTGCTTCCTCTGTCAGTTCGGTGCATCTTTGTACGTTACGACCATCAAATGAAGCGGCCTTTGCGCGGTGTTTGTTGCTACGAAGGGTTCACAAGACCGCTAAAGAACAAAAATCAATTACAGCTGAAACGAGTAGTCAGTTAATCAGTCGATAACTCGGTCGACAGACATTTAGTCTGCAACAATTTTGAAAGTCGACAGTTGAATATCAAACATTGGATGTTTCCAGCCTCTCAAATGTGAGGATTATGTAATTTTAATATCTTTAGGTATTGTTGGTCGGACAAACAAAGCAACAAAGACCACCTTGTGTTCTGGGAAATTGCAATGTGCATCTTTAGTAATTTTATAGATGATTGATTGATTAATTGAGACAATAATCGGCAGACTAATCAATAATGAAACTAATCATTAGTTGAACCACTAAAATTAATTGGTACTAAAACGATTTGTCATTTCATTACTTGGTTGATTGACTGAAAATTAATAGACAACAATTCCAGCAGTCAAAAGACAAAACATTCGTTGGTTCCAGCTTTTCAAATGTGAGGATTTCTTGACTAACTGTTGGTTGAATATAAATACCTGAAAAATGTCACCTTGGAGTCTGGGAACATGTGGTACTTTATACGGTTTGAGAGTTTATAGATTAAACGATTAATCAACAAACATGATAATCCATTATGAAAATAATCATAGTAGATGCAGCCCTAACAGTAAATGAATGACACTGATCATTTTACTTCAATAAACTCTAATTTGAGGGGATTAGCCAACTGCATGTAAAACAACACCAAATAAACTAGTATTAAACATATATATTGTTTTCAATTTTCAGTGTGTTACATCAGCAAAAAACAGAATAAAAAAATAAAAAAAATTTAATCAAGATTCAAGATTCCTTTATTATCACTACACAGAGTACAGCGAGATTTGAAGCAGTCCTGATGGTGCAATCACACACATAACATACAGTATAAAAGATAAGATAAAACCTTGTTCAATACAAGCTTAACCTAGACTATAAAATAAGTAACTATATATATCTAAAAAAAGTAAATATATATATATATATATATATATATATATATATATATATATCTAACTAGAAATGTTGACCTATGATACAATATATACAATACAATTACAATACAGTCAAGGCAGTATACAGTACAATCAAGGCAGTGAGTTATTGCACAGTAATAATAGCACATATATTGCACATGTATCAGCAGTGCAGTTGATAAATCACAAGAAATAATATATCTGTAAATAAGGTGCGGTAGGATGTAATCATCAGCATCATGTAATCATCACATTTTCAGTTTATTTTTGCTGTTTCACTAAACGTTATTATGACTATGAGAGCTATTTCGAATCTGGCAGCTTCCAGCATGCGCTAGAAAATACATGCATTTATGCAGCGAAGTGCTTGCACATGTATGTGCTTCTCATGTTTATGCACAAGCATAGATGCACACAAAAGCTGTCCTTGGGGACTGTTTTTCTACGGTCCATTTAAGGCCCCATCAACCTTGGTCCTGCATAGAACAAGTACAGAACCATTATGTTAACCGTTATACACCTGTTCTCTATGTTATGTCTCACCCAACTCTCTCTCCTTTCTTCTCTCTCTCTCTCTCTTTCTCTCTGTGTCTACATAATGGTCGTTCTCTCAGGACGGGAACTTCACCAGAGAAGAAGTCATGCCAGCAGATCCGCCAGCCGCGACTGTGGGACAGTCCTCCTTTGTCGACTTCGGTGAGAATGCAAGAGATCGGTCATTTGCTGTCATTTTTGACAAACCTTGTGTGTTTGTGTGTGATTGTGACAGAGTAGCAGAGAGATCCCTTTCAAACCTGCCACTGGCATATACTGTGGGGATTTCAATTGTAATTGAACGGACTCAAAAACACAGGAAGTCGGTGTGTGAACGCACTCAAGATGCTTAGAAAACCTCTGAATGCAGTCTGAGTTGTACTGGGCCAGATTACACTCAAAAGTGTCTTGCCCTTGTGTGCATGAGTGTGTGTGTGTATGTGTGTATGTGTGTGTGTGTGTGTGGCAGATCCATTCCTTTCCTAAGTCCTTTAAGCTCCCTCTGCATTTGAAGCTGTGTTGCTTCAAAGGCTTCCGAATAGGACTAACTGGTCTTTTTGGCTTTGGCATTTTCACTACAGCTCTCTCATCACGAAACTTTCTTTCCCTACACACACACACACACACACACACACACACACACACACATACACATACATACCACAAATGCTCACCCCTTACCAGACAGACTAATCTCACGCGTGCACGCACTGTTGCAAACACACACACACTCACACACAACACACTCAATCCCACATGTAGAGGCAGATTTTTGCGAACATCTTATCCCCTTAAACAATCTTGGCCTGTAGTATTCATTGTTCAGCTCAGCTTTACATTTATCCTCAGCAAATCTCCGCCGGCTCTCTAATCTCCAGGCTGCAGCCCGTGCACCGCAAAGTGGCCCCTGGTCCACCACCTCAGCCAAGGGGGGGGGGGGGGAGAGATGTAGTGGCTGCTCGGTCCTTATTTTAGAAGCTAAATACCATTTGGATTTACAGTCCGACGGTGTACAAGGGTTAAGTAAAATGAGGAATTTATTGATGGAAAACTGGATGAGTAATAGTCCTCCATCTCTCGGCTTCTGTTGTCGAGTTTTCCCTGAACTGTCCTCTGTACCTCCAGCTTCTATACGGAAGCTGGTCAGCTGCCAGAAGTAGAAGCACCTCTGCATGTAAATGTGAATATCTCCGAGCACATACCACTCAGTTGGCTGTTCTGGATGAATAAATAGTCTTCCTAGAGTCTAAAGCCAAATGTAAGCTATTCTTAGCTTTAAAGTGAGACTGTGTAACCTTTGATGAACAGCTCCCACAGTTATCAAAAGTGGCAATTCATGGATGATTGAATACCCTTATACAGTACTTTCATTGCAATGTTTATCTGTGGCGTTTTCGGACCAAAAGGGGACTCACTGAGAGCTCCCTGGAAAACTACATACAGTACCTTCAAGGACTGTTTCTGTTTGCATTCGCACGGCCAATAGAAACGCTGAAGTGACTCGCACACATCTCCAGCTGGGAGATCGGCGAGTTTGCTACGTTCCACGAGCTCTCTTAGCTTTTTTAGTAAAATAAGAATTAGGGCTGTCAAAGTTAACGCGATAATAACGTGTTAACGCAAATTTCTTTTAACGAAACTAATTTCTTTAACGCGTTAACGCAACTTGAGATTTTTAGGTTGTAGCGGGCTCAGTTTTAAGCTAGAGATATGAAGATACTGGTATCATATGAAACTAGAAAACCAAATGAATCCATTGGAAGGGAAGGAGGCTAAATAACGCTCCAAACTAAATTTTGGCGAGGAAAAACTATCATTGCCATTTTCAAAGAGGTTGCTTGACCTCTGACCTCAAGATATGTGAATGAAAATAGGTTGTGTGGGTACCCACGAGTCTCCCCTTTACAGACATGCCCACTTTATGATAATCACATGCAGTTTGGGGCAAGTCATAGTCAAGTCAGCACACTGACACACTGACAGCTGTTGTTGCCTGTTGGGCTGCAGTTTGCCATGTTATGATTTGAGCATATTTTTGTATGTTAAATGCAGTACCTGTGAGGGTGTCTGAACAATATTTGTCATTTTTGTGTTGTTATTTGATTTTCAATAATAAATATAAACATACATTTGCAGAAAGCATATTTGCCCACTCCCATGTTGATAAGAGTGTTAAATACTTGACAAATCTCTCTTTAAGGTACATTTTGAACAGATAAAAAAATGTCCCATTAATTTGCAATAATCACGATTAACTATTGACAATCATGCAATTAATCATGATTAGATATTCTAATCGACTGACGGCCCTTATAAGAATAAATAAAAAATACTCTGTTACATGCCACAATCGTATAAGCACAAGCAAAATAGCCGTTATAAAAATACCTTTTGCGATTTCAGTTCGAATCTTTCAGCTCAGTCGGCTCAGTGGGTGTGCTTTGTGCTACTGGGTTAGCCTTTGTGCTACTAGATTAGCGTTTGTGCTACTGGGTTAGCTCACTGAGCAGCAGGTCTCACTCGTTCTTTGGCTCAGTAAGTCTGTTGTTTACACGGCTTATGGGTTTTAAAAAAATGGCCGTTGCCGGTTGTCCATTGGCTCATGATTTCGACCAATCACCTACGTCCCTCACGGTTCGTCTTGTCCTTGTAGAGTACAGTACCTACTCTGAAATAGGAGTTAAAAAAGTCCCTCAAAACAGCATTTTAAGAACTACAATCGTTCCTAGTTCTTGCTGTGTGGACGCAAATAAAAATGGGGGTTCTTAGAACTAAATTCTTGGAGCTATGAAAAAGTTCCTCTGGTCCAAAAAGGCCTATAGTGTGCATAGAGTGCAAGTAGAGAAGAGTCATAAAGTCAGCAAACTGACTCAATAAAATCACAGCAGTGTTACAGAAGTGACACAACAATGTGTATCTAAAGTTTGCTAACTTCAGCTATCATTGGCCACCATCAGCTAATGGTCATACTAGACCAAGTAAAGGCCCGGTCATAACAGAAAGTGGCACAGAAAAATTCATCCGTTCGCAGAAAATGCATCATTTCCTGTGAACCAAAGGACTTGTTTCCCCAGGGAAGACCAGACAATGAATACTAAATCAACTTGTATCTTGTATCTGTATGAAACCGGTTTTACTTTCATTATGTCTTAAAATATTTAAAATCAGATTTGATATCCTTACAGTGTCTTACAGTTTCTGGTTTGTAGCATTTATTTTTCAGTTGTTTTTCTCTTCTAACATTAAGAGCCTTTTTTTTTTATTTTGCCAGTGTGACCTTATCACTCAGATTGAGCTATGTGCTGCCGTTAGCTGTGTAATGTTCGATGCATTTTTAATTAACTTTCAGTGTGTGTGGCACATGAGCACACACACACACACACAGACACACACACACACAAGTGTGCACACATAGCTTCACACTGATAAACACCTCCTCATTGGCAAGATTAATCTGTTAATCTCATTGCAGATAGGGGTGTCCATCAAATATTTAGTGAACAAACTTCCCCTTCCCCAATTGGCAATAATGTATGAGCCAGAGGGGAAATGACCTATATGCTGTGTGTATGCGTGCGTCACGAGGGAATCTGTCTCACAATGTGTGTTTGTGTAATTTGCTAGCGTGTGTGTGTGTGTGTATTTAATTCATCATCTCTAGGGGCGGCGACCTTTTTTTGTTTAAATCTCGAGCTTATCTCGACAAAAACTTTTTTCATTTCTTTAATCTCTTTCTCTTTTTTTCGACTTCCTCCTTCGGCTCGGAAATGTCACTTCAAGACGTTGCCCTCGTTAGCTGGGGATTGAAGCCTTTGAGGGTCACGCTTCTAATAATCTGCCAAATTCCGGGAGAGAGATGCCTTGCAGGATAGAACGTCTCTTATTTTTGTCCCGTTTTGTCTGCTTCGCTCAGCCCCTCCTCGGCTGTCGCTGTCTATCTTCATTGCTCTTGATCTACTGTATATCTGCTATCTATGGCTTACTCGCTTTTCACGCTTGTGTTCCTTCTCCTCCCTCTATTCTTCATCGAAACAGCTTTTGGTGTTACTCTTCTTATATTGTTGGAGGACGGCTCTGTAGTGACCCACTATCACCTCCTCCATACTTATAAGTCCCTTTCTTTTTCCAGGAGTTTTCATATAAGCTTCAGTTTGCTTAAGAGATTAGTGTCATACATTATATAGAACAATAATATCCACCATCATTTAAAGGAATTATAGTCTGGTGTGATAAGTAATAGTTGATTACAGTTGTTGCCTGATTACATCAGACACACTATCAAATAATGTTCGACTTTAATTTAAACCACAGTCATTACTCTGACTATATCCCTTTGTCTTCTCTGTCTTTTTCTGTATCTTTAACTCTCTTATTGTCAGGCAGAGACAAAAGGAGAAGCTCCCTGCCAACAAGAGTGGAGTCAGTGCTTGTTATAAAATCAATGGGGCTGAATGGGAGACTCAGTATGAGTCAGAGGAGACTGGCTCTGACAAGAGTTGCACACAAAACTAAAAGAGATCCTGCACTCTTAGCTAAAAACTCTTTAAATATTGTAATGCCACGAGTCCAAAATGGATGCATTCAACCTGAAGCAAGCAGTGCTCTTTCTTTTATAGTCTACTATAGTTGCAGGGCTCAACAATAAGGATTGCCCGCTTGCCCGGGGCAAGTAAAATGCCATGTCGGGCTAGTAAATCTAGCAACTCACTTGCCTGATGCGGCAAGTGGTAAACAAGTATTAAACTAGAGCTTTCAAAGTTAACGCGATAACAGTGCGTTCACGCAAATTCGTTTTAAAGACACTAATTTCTTTAACACATTAACGCAACTTGCAATATTTTTGTTGTAGTGGGCTCAGTTTTAAAGATAGAGTGAAGATACTGGTATCATCCATCGGTACCAACCATGTCATACTAGCGTGTCGCGAAGGAGGTTAAATAACGCTCCAAACTTATGCTAAAATTTGGCGAGGAAAAACTGCCATGTCCATTTTCAAAGGGGTCCCTTGACCTCTGACCTCAAGATATGTGAATGAAAATGGGTTCTATGGGTACCCACGAGTCTCCTCTTTACAGACATGCCCACTTTATGATAATCACATGCAGTTTTGGGGCAAGTAATATTCAAGTCAGCACACTGACAGCTATTGTTGTTTGTTGGACTTGAGTTTGCCATGTTATGATTTGAGATAAAAAATGTGATTAATTTGCGATTAATCGTGATTAAATATTTGAATCAATTGACAGCCCTAAATTAATACTTTTTTTTTTCCAGCGCTGATGATGGAAGTAGCCATCTTGCTTCCTTCTCATCTGTATTGAGAGTTGCACATGTGCAGTACCGATCGGGTACTCATGATAAAATGGAGGCAGGGAAAGACCAAAGTTTGTGAGCTGAAGCTCAAGTGAGAATTTCATTTATCCTGGAAACAGGAGTTTAGTTGGGTGGCGTTGGTCGGTGGGCGAAACTTTAGATTATTTTACTTAAATAAAGATTAAACGTGACAATTAACTTTAGTCTTTGTCACTATTTGATAACTGCTAATAACTAAAACAATTTGTATTTGGGCAAGTAAAAATTGACTTTGGGCAAGTAGATTTCTGACCCATTTGCCCGACTAAGAAAAACATTAACGTTGAACCCTGAGTTGTAAGACAAATGCAGATGTGCTGAGGTGGATGATGTAGAGAGGGAGGAGGAGGAGAAGATGGCAGGGAGGATAACAAAGGAATGAAGGGAAAGAGGAGGAAAGGAGGAGATAGAGCAGCATTGCATCCCTTTGTGATCTGAAGTGGGAATTATTTCCATCACACTGTCAATGCTTTCGTTCTTTCTACCTTTACCTTTCCCTATCTGTCTCCCGCTACATCTTTTTCTGCATCTATATGTCTGTGTCAACATTCCTATACAGTTTTTAATGTATGATTATATATGTCGACATCAGCAATGCTAATTATAAAGCACATGATTAAAAAAAGAAAGAAAGTGACGCTGACTGACACTGGCTGCTGAGTGTTCGCAGTAAAAGGCTGTTGGATACGGTGCTGGCAGGCTGCAGCTCTGCCTGCTCTCTCCCACAATATAAAGTTAAGCTTTATCTAGGAATCCATCTGAGAGAGCTCATTCAGTAAGCTGCAGCAGCTTCAGATTTACATAAATATGTATCCATATAGTTCTCATGTGTATTTAGGAAAGAAGAAGAATGTTTATAACACTCCGGTCATAAAACGTGTCCAATTTATGGCGCTATATTTTGTAATATCTGCCTTTTTCTTCAGCTTAATTATGATCTAACCTGATCTGAGTCATGTACCTGGTGAGGGTTTCCCTTCTGGGTCTGTCCGTTACTCTGATCAGGTAATCTGACATTGGCTACTCTTAAAAAAACCTAATTGAATCAGAGTCTGTTTTAAGATTTTGTAGCTAAATAAGGAGTGCTGTCCTGGGGTCTTCAGTGTCAGGAAGGTGTTTCCATGGATGCACCGATCTGATATGGTGTTGATACTAACTCAAATAGGTGGATCGGGTGTCTTGACAACGGAGCCGATCAGTTCAATTCTATGTTTACGTCTGATTACATGTGCGTGTACTAGGTCATGCATCAGCTGGTAGACCAAATAACCGAGGGAGCTAACAATTATAATCAGACCTCTTTCTTTCGTGGACATCAGAAAAAAAAAAATATAGAAATGGACCCATCTGGTATGTCATTAATCCAGTCTTACGGATGAACCTGGCTGGCCTTTGTCACCAACACTGGATTTAGTGCTGTATGTGTGGCATTTTTTTTATCTAAGATACAGATTTATCACTTCCAGTCAGTTGAATAGGACATGTTTGTAAATTGTATTTGAATTGAACCCTTCAGAATCAAAAAAGATATGCAACTTTTCTCTTTTGCCTCTCCCTCTCTTTTCGCCACAGTAACATCTCAGACACAGGACTGACCTTCCCACAGAACACACAGGCCCAACATGATAAATGCTGTGAGCACCAAACAGGAACAATTCATTTGGATCCATGTTTGTTTTACCATTTGCTGAATGTCATGTGTCTGAGCAGCTTCCACAGGCAGCACACATTGGCTGAACCTGAGGCGTGTGTGTGTGCATGTCCGTGTGCGCGTGTATGTTAACGGATGCATACGGGAATCCGTCCACACGTTCGTGTTCGTGTGCTAGCAGTTCTGTTTCCAGCACTAGACTCTTAATAGATGCGCAGCATATGCCAGACAAAACAGGCCATCTGCCTTATCACTGAGGTAATTGCATTTTTCAAAGTGACAGCGGCCGATGCATAATTCATCATTAGGTAAAGCACAACGATGTCCCACAACCAAGTGTGTCAGCTAGCGTCACTGCAGGTAGGATGAAGGGAGGCTGCGCTGCGACCAGCGGCTCACTAAGATAGGGAGATTTTTCAGACAGCGAGACAGGAATGTGTTTGGAGGTGATATTTAAAATCGGAAAGGCTGTCATGCTGTGTGTGTGTGTCTGCGTGAGAGAGTGTGTGTATGTGCGTGCAGGTAAGTCAGCATGTTAACAGGACAGCCTATTTCTCTCTGCTCTCCCCTCAGGCGTTCTTTCTCCACTCATCTTATTATATTGTGTTACATCCAACCTCTCCTCCTCTCTCTCTCTTCTGCCTCAACCACTGCATACCTTTTACACTATTCTTTATTTAACCTTCATTTCCTTTTCTATTTTTTTTTTTTTTCTTTCACTGGCTGTTTTGTCGTGTTTTCAACCAGACTACTCTGCTTTCTGACTTGTTGTGCTTTTTCGGTCTCACATTCTTCATCACTTTGTCTCTCAGTGTCTGACCACTGCCGAAATGGGTGTACCTGTAAAACAGAGGTACTGGAGTCCTGCTCGGCTACCTCAGATCAGAGTCAGTTGTGTGAGCGGTATCGCATAACAACAACATGCATCTGCTGTTATGTGAAAGACATCCCTCCAGACCATTAATGAAGTAAAAATGCGGCAATGGGATACATAAAATCTCCCCTAATCAAGCACCATTTTGTGATATCCCTGACATTTAGAAATATCATAATCCATATGCAAATGATCGAGTCTCCCGGGTTTCCAAGTTCAGATATTAATTTGCACATTTTAATATGCAATTTAATGCAAATTTGCAAAGTACATCTGACACAAACGTGTCCTTCGTTGAAGGTAAAAGCTACTTTCTTATTCTTACAATATCCGCTGCGCAGTGATTATGCATAAGTAGTACTCTTAATTATGAGGACCCACCCACAGTGATCTTCACACTAATTAGCACTTAATTCTTGAATACATTTAAAAACGTTGCGCATGTGTTGTTTATTGAAAGGGAAATCCACAACTTCCATTTTGTGTTTGCATCCACCATCACAATATAGCAGAGGTTTTCAGGCGCTCCTCCCCAGGGAGGCACGGGAGAGTTGAAGGAGGGGGCACTGAGGGAGAGACGTGAGGAAAAGATACTGCAGGAGGTGAAAGGGACAGGTGGTGCATGCCAGCCTCGTCTAAAAACAACCAGAAGTTAGTTATTGTAGTTTGGCTCCCAGCAGTGCCTGTGAGTCACAGCTCATGGAGGCAATTAAGTTACTTTGAATCCCTTATTGCTGCTACTGATTGCTACAATTTGCGTCAAAATTCATACTCATAACCAGGAAACAGAAGGGCCCAATCAGTCAGAGTGCTTTTTGCAGGTTGTAAAACGCGAGGCACACGGCACTGCCTGTTTTGTTGAAGTCTACGATTTAAAAAAAGAGCAGCTTGCTGTACCTTTTTATTCCTTTTAGATAGTTAGTTAGCTAGTTAGCAGCAAGCTACATATACTTAGTGAATAAACATCTGCATAAATGATGGACAGGCAGAGGACGCTGGCTCTGATTGAGTGTGAGAGGCCGTTCTCAAATAGTATAACTCCGAGAGCATCCAGTACGACCAGTTAACATTAGCTATCAGCTGATAGCTGAAAATACTGACGGCTCACTGTTGATTGCTAACGTTAACTGGCTAAGAAGTATAACGTTAACAAATGGGTTGCGTTAGCTAACGGTTAGCAACGGGGGAGAAAAGACGACTGATGTTGGGCACTTTTCGCGGCGTTCAGGGCGCTCCTGCAAAAACGCGAGGCGTGAGCTCTGTCTGATTGGGGCCTATCTCAGTTCAATGTATCATGATATACATATTATTCGATTTTGTGTGACTTGTGCTTCCCGCAAATATCATTTTCTCCATCCATAACAAATCATAAACCCGTTCTCATTCCCAGGGCGCAAAATACCTACACTTTGTCACGGCTGTCGGCTTTCGAAGTTAGAATAAATGTCCATAAATTTGCTTAGAAATCATAGAAAAGAGACCCTACATATTACTCCAGGACCTGCCTGAGAATCATCATCGTGTCAAAGTAATCCAGTGAGTCTGTACATCATGGATACATTGCAAACAGGAACTGCTACTAGCCTACTTTTGATGGTGCCAATTTAACAAAATGTAAACATCTGTAGTCTAAAATAAGGCTCAAGTTGTAGCCCACAGCTAGCTAACTGATTCCCTGGCAAAATTACTTCCTGTTTACATTCCTCAAAGCTCTCAAATTATGGGAACTGTAGTTCCAAACCTTGGAGCATGATCATCCCCAAAATCGAAGTAAAACAAGGAATATTAATAGGAGTTACAAAACCCATGAATACTAGCACTGTCTGACGGGCGCCACAGTGTCAGACTTTGAAAACCCCTGCAGTATGAGATCGCAGTGCTTTCACGATCTCTATATTCCAGAAGATGTTTTATCTCGACTAAATTTGATTTAAACCTTAATTGAGCGTGATTAATGACTATGTGTACATGTGCCCATTTTGTAAGATGTGAAGCTTTACCTTTACAACTTGCAGATGAATGAAATCCAACATGTAGAGTATGTAATGGGACAATTTAGATTTTTGATTTACAATACATGCTGAGTCAACCTTTTTCTGCAGAAATGAATGGTCAACTAATGTAGATGCACTCCTTTGACTTCAGACCAGTGTAAGTGGGTTCCAAGCTAGAGACATATTAAAGCCAAGGAGCTCTTTTTTTAAATGACTCAGTGCTTATGGAGGCATAAATACTAATAATATGTCTGGTGAAAGACTTCCCAAGTTTTGTGGGTCTATAAGATTTCTGTATTTTTGCTGTCTTTTAAACCTGTGTTTTTATGATTCATTGACCTACGTCATATCACACACGTTTCTCCCCCTCTATTTCACCATTAGCGCACACAATTGCAGAAAGCACACAGATCTCTATCAGATCATAGGGTTTGTAATGAGACACAGTCTTCTGGCAGCATCCCACCATGCGCATTTGTGCGTGTGCATATTGCGATTTGCATTGTTATTGGTGCTGTGTTGTATTCTGAATGCCAATGTGTCACAATGCATATCTGCGCTGTCTCTGTGTCTCTCTCTCTCTCTCTCTCTCTCTCTCTCTCTCTCTCTCTCTCTCTCTCCCTCTCTCTCTCTCTTTCTCATCTTGTTGTCTTTACACATTTCCTCCTCTGTTTTCTCTCCGTTCCTCTGCCCCCGTCCTTCCCGGGCCTCCCCTCTTCTCAGCGCCCTCTTCGTTTCAACCCACACCTGCAGTTTCTTCCCTCTGAGCGTCTCTCAGCCAATCTCCATCACGCCACGCATTGTCAGCGGGACTGAGAGATGAAAAGCGGGAGGGAGGGAGGGAGGGAGGGAGGGAAGGAGGGAGAAAATGCTGGTGAATAAAGAGGAGGAGAGAAAACCGAGGCATTAAGATTGAGTAGGGAGTATTAGGGGAGAGATTGACTGACAGAGAAGTGAGCTAGAAGAAGAGAAAGAGAGGGAAGATGAGTGAAGGAGAGCATAACGGGAATAAAAGAGGGACAGATGAATAGATAGATGAAAGAAGGTATTCATGGAGGTAAGGACAGGTGGGACAGAGGGAAGGAACGTCACTGCGGGTGTGTTTGTGTAGAAGAACTGACGGTAAACACCGGAGACAGAATGGCGAGTGACAACCTCAGTAGGACTGAATTTGCACTCATTCTTTCTCTCTCGATCTCTGCCTGTTTCTTTGTCTCTCCAGTACCTCACCATCTACACATCTACCTACACTGCAACACATGCACTCAGGATTTCAGTTTGTTTTCATTACACCCACACTAATGCAACTAATTAGACAGCAATGCCCATATCGAAATGTATTTTCTTGAAAAAAGATCACTCTTTCGGTTCCAACCATGACATTATGTTGCGCACTAGATATTTGCAGCACTCCTGCCGCCTCTGCCTGGATGTGGGCTAACTGATGCTCCATTTAGAATTTAGACAGATTGCAAGTTTGCAAAATTGTGTTGAAACAATTAAAGTATTGCACTTTCATAAAGTTGGGGGCCTTGATAGAAACAACACAAAACAATGACAAATATTGTCCAGAAACCCTCACAGGTACTGCATTTAGCATAAAAATATGCTCAAATCATAACATGGCAAACTGCAGCCTAACAGGCAGCAACAGCTGTCAGTGTGTCAGTGTGCTGACTTGACTATGACTTGGCATGTCTGTAAAGGGGAGACTCGTGGGTACCCAAAGAACCCATTTTCATTCACATATCTTGAGGTCAGAGGTCAAGGAAAATGGCTAATGGATTCTTTAGGTTTTCTAGTTTCATATGATATCAGTATCTTCACGCTTTAAAACTGAGCCCGCTACAACCTAAATATCGCAAGATGCCTAAAAGAAATTAGTGGCATTAAAATGAATTTGCGTTAACACGTTATTATCACGATAACTTTGACAACCCTAGTCAAAATAGATGCCGCAGAAATATCCAGACCTTTAGTCCCTGGCATAGTTGGAGCGCCAAAAACACTGAATACTACATTTCCCACAATGGAACTTGATAGCATCTTTCTTGATGTTGGCTCCTATATGCCTTACATCTCCATACGTCCACTTTGTAACACAGGTTTTCTGTTAAAAAAAGCTATAGTCCCCAAGCCGAGATAACCTTGATGACATCATCAGGGTTAATTTCTCAGACTTGAGACACACCCACGGAATACATTATACCACAGTTTTTACAAGCTGAATAGGACTCCACATGGTGGGTAAATGGATCTTTAGGTGTAAAATTGGTGGAGTGCCCCTTAATTGATAAGACAATAGATATATAATTAATCAATGATGGGTTTGATTACCGTTAACATATTTAGTAAGCACTAAAGATTAAAGCTTCAGAATATTTTTGGCATCATTGGACAAAAATTCCATAATAACCTTTCAGCATATTGTAATTTAAGTGTTCTGAGAGAAAACTAGACTTCTGCACCTCCTCATGGCTCTGTTTTCAGGCTTTAAAATATCTAGCCCGCGACGGGAGAGTTTGACCAATCACAGGTCATTTCAGAGAGAGAGAGCGTTCCTATTGGCTGTTGATTCAACAGAGGCAGCTGTCAATCACTCGCAAACTCTGATCAAAACAGTCAAACTAGGCAGTTCTGATCAAATGTGAATTAATATTCTGTTACTGTAATGCTTATTTCTCAGGTAATATGTTTTCAGAAACATCTTGTAGTGTACTGTTTGGCTGTAAAATGAAAAGTTTGTGCTCCGGCTGGTGGGCGGTGCTTGGTATTTCCTCAGCTGATCTCAATGGCGGCCGGGTCACAAATTTTTCTCAACTTTCTGAAAACACTTTATGCGAGAAATAGGCATTACAGTAACAGAATACTGATTCATATTTGATCAGAATTGCCTAGTTTGACTGTTTTGATCAGAGTTTGCGAGTAATTGACAGCTGCTCAAAGGCGGCAGGCTCCAGCTCCGCTCTGATTGGTTGTTTTCCTCCGGTCTTGAAATCTTGCAGATGCCGTTAGGAGCACCGGACGACGCCGGAGGACACAGAGGCACATGATTCTTTTCAGATTACCTGTCTCATGCACTAATTGTAATCATATTTGCTCCAATTTACCTACTGCTGCTTTAAGTGGTCACAGCTTTCCAAGTATGAGTATTTGCTGGCTTCCATTCGTTTCATACCATTGCAAATTGAATGCTTCCGTTTTTTGACTGTTGGCCAGACAATATCAGCAGTTTTAAGACATCACCTCAGGCTCTGAAAATTTGAGATGTTAAGATGTAATTACTCTAATGTACTAAATGATGAATCATCTGGTCCACAAATCTGTAGATATAATACATAACAAAAATTAGTATTAGTTGCAACCCAAGTGTGAAATTGGATGTAAACTTGTCATTTCATTATTACAGTGTGTGCCACCTTTAAGTTATGTGAAACACTGCCTTGAAAATGGACACAATATAAAATGAATTAACAGCAGTATACCTTCTAAAGATATAACCTGATTTCATATCCACCATTAACCCTTTTTTCTTTTTCTCTATCTACACATCTTTTGACTTTACACTGATTTAAAGGAAATCGACTAGAAACAGAGCATTTTAAAACTAACACAAACAATCTGTCTGTTTTATACTCTCTTCTCATTGCCTCCATATTTAGTTTTTGTAACCTATGTTTTACTTCTTTTTCTTGCATTTTTCATAGTCAGTGGTAATGACTGGTATCATGACATATCAGATCAAGATGTAATGGTTTGTGTAGAATTTTTGTGATGTTTCTATCAAGATTTTTAGCATTTTAAATGTGTTTTCATCAGAGAATATTTGAGAATATTAGAAAACAAATTCATCTAACTTTGGAAATGCATACAATTACTTTATGTCAATCACAGACAGTTTAACATTTTTCCTATATGATTTTAAATCTGTAACTTGTTGACTTATTATCTTTAGCAGTGTTTCTCTTATCTGTCTCACTTTTTCTCTCTTTTTCTGCCTCTCGCTCAGTTGCCCCTGACAGCCACATTCAGTTTCTCCTCCTCCCCTGCTTTATACTGTCATTCATCATCAGTGTCGTTCAGTTTTCCCTTCCACATGGCACAACATCTGTTTGGGAGTGTTGCACTTGCCTTGTTGAAAAAAGGATTCAAGATAAACTGTGCGATGAGAGAAGTCTGGAGGCAGTTTTCTCTCTTTATGTCTGGTGTTAATTTACGTGTCAACCTCTGAACACAGAGTGCATACATGTGCATCGTCTTTATAATAGCCAAATCTCAAAAGCTTTTGTTTTCTGTGTCTTTATATTATACAGCACTGAAAACTTTACAAAAATGTCGGCATGTTCCTTTAATCGTTAGTTTTTGTTTTTTTTTGCACGTTAAACAAGTTAAAGTACCATAATGTTATGTTAGTGAACAATGACTTCACAGTAAACTAAAATAATTATTGACATTGAATGTTACAGACCTAAATTTTGTCATATTTACTCATATCGCAATTTTCAATAAAGGTGTCAATCGCATGTAATAAAACTGAGAAAAAAAGGCAAAAAATCCTTGAAGAGGAATCCCTGCTCCATTGCTCCTCCTGAGGTTTCTTCCATATTTTCCCCGTTAAAGGGGGGTCGAAGGACAGATGGTGTCAGAGGATGCTGTAAAGACTGTAAAGCACCTCATGGCAAATTTATGGGGTTTATGATATTGGGCTATATTAATAAAATTGACTTGACTTGATGCATTGAATATTTCGTGCAACTAACAATGATTTTCATTAATGTACTGATTAATTTTGGATTCATTGTTTGGTCTAAAGAATATCAGTAAATAGAAAAAACAAATGTTGCTCACAAGTAACCAGAGCCCATGTTGACGCCTTCAAATGTCTTGTTTTGTCTGACCGACGGTCAAAAACTGTATTCAGTTGACTATCACACAAGACTAAGAAACCCAGAAAATATTCTCCTCTGAGAAGCTAGACGAGTAAATGTTTAACATTTTTGTTTAAAATATTGATAAAATAAGATATATTGGTCATACTGCCAATCCCTAATTGCGTGCTGAGTTTTGACAAAACCTCAGATTGTTTCAGAGCGCATTTCAGTTTGAGCAATTGTGCTCGCCACATCGTGTTTAGTAACATACCACCACATGAAGAGGGATTGTATTTATGTCCAGTATGTGCTTTCACTGTGACCTCGTTTTATTCATGTTTATACTGTGTTCAATTCAATTCAAAATACGTTATCTAAAAATACAAATATGACTGTCTAAGAAAGACATGCTCAAGGATTAATAAATAGAAAGCAACAATATCCAACGCCACAAAGGCACATATTCTGTAGAAAAAAACATGTAAAAGGTCAAGTGCATTTATCAGTCTATACACAAGGTGAAGTGAACATTTCTTGTACTGTGGCGTAGTGGATCTGTAATTTAATCTAGTGTGATAACCTTAAAGCAATCCAAGCAGCGCGTGCGTGCGTGTGTAACTGAACCTGGTGCACTGAAGTCTTTGTGCTTTGAAGAGCTGTTGTTTTGATTTGGGAGGCTCTGTCTCTGGAATTATGATAATAATAATTAATAGGGATGAAAATCAGTGGAGAAAATGATTCTTCAAGTCAACTGACGTTATTAAAAGGCATCAAAGAGACAAGTGCAGCTTGGATGTGTGTTTGCTCGTAGGAAACGAGCAGGTGTTCCTGTGATCCGGCTCGTACGTGGAAAAAAAAACAGGAACGATTTCTTTGTTGCTAGAAACTGAGCTCTGCTCAAAGTCAACTCCAGAACAAATCCGTGGCATTCTGACGGAGGGAAAATATCAAAATAGCACAGTTTTAGAAAACAAAGGATCACGCTTCCCACTGGTTCAATCCGACGTTGTTGCTTCTCGATCTAATTCTCTGTGTCTGTTTCTGGCAGATGGTGATGGCTCCCAGGACCACCTCCTCCCCGTGTGTTTGGATCCCACCTGTCAACGCAGTGCCATCTACCTGGCAAAGTCAGGCTCCAAAGAGGTACAAAACACACCATGACCACACTGACACTTGTCATTCTAATGGATGCGCTTGGTTTTCTACTCAGTAAACCACTTGATTTTTTGGTATTTATCTCTCTTCTATGAGCTGGTCTTTTCTAAATATTCTACCATTCTTTATAACACCACTTTGTACCACTCTACTCTGTGTAGAGGTTGTGACAAACCCAAAAAGACCCAGAAATGTACTACCTGGAATCTGACTCGTCTATTATTTGAAAGCTGGGACACGGACCCATTAAGAACCGAGAATTGTCGGACCCGAGCCCGGCCGGGAGACACAGACCCAATCAGTACTGATTTCACTATCGCGATTAACAAGTTAACGTAAATTTACAAGTTGTCAAAACAAAACTTTGTGTCTGCAGGCCCCGACACACCAAGCAGACGGTCGCCCGTCGAACAGCTTGGGGTCGTCGGTGAGCGTCTGTCGGCCTAGTTTTTGCAGCGTGTCCCGCACCGTTCCAGTAGCTGGACACGCGGTGTTGAGGTCCCGCCCACACATCCGACCAAGCCAATCATGAGCCGAGTACTGCCGCAGCTTGTTAGCGTGAGCCACCTAGCTGCCACGTTAGCACCACGGTGGCTGTTTGGCTAGAAAAACACAAGTAACCACAATATTTCTATAACTACATTTATGATCAAATTGACACATGTTCTATCACACAGACTCGTGACGGTTATGGAAATTTAAAGTTACATCTCCTCTCTCGTACAATTCCCGAGCCTCCAGCTGCGACTGCTTCACGCAGAGCAGCTGTCAATCATGACGTCTCACCCTCTTTTTTATATCATCAAATAACTAATTAAAACCAAACTCATCAGAAAAATGAACACTTGAACATACATCAGCGTGATAAGAAATACCTAAAATGACAGAAACCATATTTGGGAAAAATGTATTTGACGTGTACTTTGACTTTTTAATTTGGCCCTTTATGACCTACACTGCAGCCAGCCACCGGGGGGCGATTGAGATGTTTTGGCTTCACTTTTGGGGAGCTGTCATGTCGTCCATCTTTATATACAGTCTATGATCCGAACCCGTACAGGTCCCGGGTCGGGTCTCGGGTCCTAGGTTTCGGGTGGACCCGTGAAGACCTCTAGCTCTCTGTACTTACCTTCTGCTCCAATCTGTCCGGGGCACAGCTTAGTTCTCTGTTACACTCTCCTGATTTGTACAACACTGCTCTGTTCGACTGGCCTCTTTTCAACTAGTTCTTATTACACGCTCTGAGGGAGCATAGAAACCATAGTTCACTGTTGGTAGGAGAGGGGACGCGAACATCGCTCTTCTTTGACCCTACCATCCACCCTTATCTCTTCTCCAACTTTTTTTGCGGCAATTTAAAAACGTAACGCTCCTCCTGCCTTTGCTACTTAGAGAGGTTGGTAATTTCTCTCATGACCAAAGCAGATTGTTGAAGTGAACAAATGGCCAATACTGTCTTTTTTTCTGGTGCGAACGGTCTCAATCTTGCCCACTCCTTTCTCCTTTACGTTCTTTATGACTTATTAGGTCTCCTCTCTGAGGAAGCCCACCTCATTACCTGCTCCATTGCGATGCCAGAGCTCCCGTTATTTCTCCGTACAATGGCGGTCTATTTCAGGAAGGCATTAAACACGTGGCTCACTGCTTAGAAAGACATCGGGGCTGATCCGGCAGGGTGTCACTTTGTTTGCGCAGCCATGCGAGATAGAAGTAACAGATATGCACATATACACACATTCAATAATGCACAAACGCAGAAGCAAATGTATGTGCACGGCTCTTACACACACATGATCACACCACCACCACCACCACCTACGTAGCATCTTGTGTGATTCTTTTCAGTTGCATCCTACCAGTTGGCAGGAGCTCCCACTCCTTTTTTCTTCCATCCTCCGCCACCAGAGAACAAGCTTCCACTTTTTTTTTTCCCCCAATCCAAAATAGAAATATTACAGGCTTATCTGCATGTCCGCCCCCACACACACATGTGAACACAAAAGACACACACACACACAGCTGCGCACTCCCTGTGGACATGCCTTTTTTTTCTTTTTTCTTTTTGCCTGTCAGCAACAAAAATTTGAAGGAAGAAGTGAAAGGAGGAGTGTTGAAGGAAAGGGAGGGGGAGTTATCTGCACTGATGGATGAAGTGAACACATGTTGTGTTCTGTGTCGCTACACGTTTGAGAGACAGTCATCGCTGTCAAAGAGAGAGAGACTGGCAGAGAGGGAAGGGTGAGCACAGTCAGGAGGAAACTCTCTAAGCATCTATGCTTTCATGGAGTGGTGATAATAATATATAATCATAATGATAACCTTCTTCAACAGAAGCCAACGCACACATGAAGTTATCTACATATTAATGTCATCTGTTCAGTATTATTTGAGGTATGAACACTCCAGGAGCCAATAATCATGCTTGATCTTACACCACGTGTGCTGTAGGTGTGTGTGTGTGTGTGTGTGTGTGTGTGGCTTCATTACAGTGGAGCAGCTAGTCAGCAGATGTCTCCCCTAGAGGTATCTGCCCACTGATAATAATGGAGAAAATGAAGGGAGAGATGGAGGAAAGAGAAGAGTAAGAGAGGGAGAAAACAGAAGGAGGAAGGAGGGATAAAATGGAGAGAAACGGAAAGAAAAGAGAACTTGATGAAGGAAAGGAGGGCAATGGAAAAAAATAGACGAAGGGAGGGAGGTGGAGGGAAGGAAGGTAGGGCGAAAAAGCTCTTTCTGTTGTCCCTTCATTGCCACTCTGAGAGGAACATCCCATCAGAGGGAATGAGGGCGGCGGGAGCAGAAAAGAGGGCTAGTGATATGTGTGCCGGCAAAGACATGATGAGATGCCTTCGGGTATGCATGGAAGTCCCGCTGAGCAGAAACTAGTGTGTGTCTATAGTTCATCTCCAAACAGCAATTCATTCCCTCCTTCCTGTGGTCTGAGCCGCAGCTCTGCCTCTACCTCTGCAGCAGCTCCGGGCCTTTGCTTCACCATATTGAAAGAAACCGCATGGGGGCTTCCAACAATCTCTCCGCTTCATTCTCCGTCGTTACAGACACAAACCGATATCACATTTATTGTTCATCGCAGCTCCCATTTTCTGCTCCCACATTCTGTAACACAATTGGATATTACTTGCAGAGAATAATGTAATTGTGCGCCCTTGGGTGTTGCACATGTTAAGGACATTGCAAAGAACATGTGACTTCAGTGTGTTTTCATTAGGTAGAAGGAAAGGCCTCCTGACCATCAGAATGCATTCACAATCCAAGCCAAAACCCATCCAGGTCCACAGCATATGTGTATATTTAAAGCTGCAGTTGGTAACTTTGAGCAAATATGATAAAAGATTATTTTTTATTAAACTGTCACTATATCCTGACAAGTAGTGCATGAGACAGATAATATGTCTCTGCTCCTAATGGCATTTGCAAGATCCCACCGCGCCCGACCGAAAAACAACCAATCAGAGCCGAGCAGTCTCTGGGCAGCTGTCAATCACTGCTCGCGAAACTCACAAACTCCGATCAAACGGTCAAACTAGGCAGCGCTGATCAAATATGAATCAATATTCTGTTACTGTAATGCCTATTTCTCACCTCAAATGTTTTCAGAAACATCTTGTAGTGTACTGTTTAGCTGTAAAATGAGAAAGTTTGTGACCCGGCCGCAATGTTGAAAACAGTGCCAGCCGCCCACAGACTGCTCGGCTCTGATTGGTTGTTTTCCTTCAGTCGCTGTGAAATATTACAAATGCCATTAGAGGCACTAGGAGGAGGCAGCTTTTTTGAAGGATTATCTGTCTCATGCACTACTGTCAGGATATAGTGACTGTTTTATAAATATAACTTTTTATCATATTTGCTCAAAGTTACTGCCTGCAGCTTTAAGACCACGGCTCATTTCCAGTTCAATACAGCTAAATGTACGTGCTGCTGAGCAATATCACTGAATAATCTCAATATTTGTAAGCCTTGATGAAATGGCTTTACAAATGGACTTTTCTAATCAGAACAATCATGTAATCTAACCATCCTTTAATAAACAGCATCACATTCACACAGACCATTACAAACATTACTGAACATGCTTTAGACTTCTAATCATTTTCTGGACATAATATAGAGTCAAACTAATCAGGGTCCTGCTAAGTGCACTGTAACAAACTCCAAAGTACTCTTTTGACAAACCCAAAATTCATTAAATCAAGTTTTCAACAATTAGTACATGAAGCACATCTACAAGTACATGCTTTCATTTCCCCGTATTCCCATATATTAATTCCCCTCAGGTAAACACCGTCAGCTCTGTTGCCGTTGTTTTCACTGTTAGCGCTGTTAGCACCGTTAGTTCTGAGCCGTCAGCTCAGCCGTCGCCATGTTGAGAATAGAAATGCTCCCAATCTCGCATTTAGCACCTTTAAAATGAAAATCCACCCAGTAATTTGAAAGGTCACCCAAATCTGCCTCTTCCTGCTAGCTGCCCAGCAAAGGTTACAAGTATTAGCTTCCCTCAAACTAGGAAGCATAATGTTTGTTGACAAGTTCACCAGCCCCGCCTACATCATTTACATATTGAGATCTGATCACAGTGCGGTCAGAATGAGAATGCTTATTTATACCAGGTGTAAATGTAAAAGCCTGTGTTACTATTATGTATCCAGATCACATGTTAATATCAGGTGTAAATGGGACCTTAAATTGTGAATGAAATCAGGAGTAGTTGAGTCTGTCTGCGTGTTGTGAAAGAACCACGGTGGGACACAGCTTTCTAACACAGTCCATCAGTGAGTGAGTGACCCCAAATGCCAACTGTGTGGCCACAGGCCACATCCCCTGGATCCGTGGGAGGCACGAATTGATTAGCTTTGGGTGTGTTGTTCTGCTCTGTTCTTTTGTGCCCCCTATGTTGAGTATATTTTATGGTGTCTGAGCACAAAAACAAAGAAATTCCAACTAATGCCCTTACTATCACTGCTGGAGCTTGTACCACCACCACTGGATCAACAGCACATGTGACATTTACCATTTTCATTTGGCACATGCTTACATTGTTTTGTTAATTTTCTTTTTATGTCCTTCAGTGGTGACAAACCACCTCCCTCTAAGCCTTTCTTAACGTGCATATAATGTATATCTATATGTTTTTTCTGTGCATTTCTGTGCGTATTTGGTCTCTTATTAACACACCCCATTTCCACACATGCACAAATGTAAAACACACATACCGCCCACATGAAGACCGAACCAGCTGCCAACTCTCGCTGCCCAGACGGTGTGAGGGCAGCCAGTGTGAGCTAGACAGCCTCTTCCCAGTCTTCCCAGTCCACCGGTCAGTCAGTGGTCAAAGAGGTGACACTGACAGCAGGTAGCATTGTCCCACACCCTGCCCAGCTGACACAAAGACATATGGTCTCACTCTATCTCTGGCTCTGACTCTGACTGCCTCTTTCCAGGGACCAGCTATGACCTCATTTACACCTGCTAATAAAAAACAATCTGTATCTGGGTATTTTGGATAAGGACATGTCAGTGCAATTGGTATATATAGTATATAGTCAGTTAATGCAGATGCCATCACTACATATAAAACCACCATCTGATGGATAGAAAGATTTTGAAGGTTAGAAATATCACCATGTTATGTGGAAACAACATCACCACAGGAAGAAAAGTCACCACAGGGAGTTGTAACATCTTCACTCTACAATACCAACACTTCTACACTTACCGTGTTTGCTTATGTTAACAGTGGACAGACTACCACCTCCCCAGCTGCATTGCATACATACAGTAGTTAGAGAAGAGTAGATTTAGAGTAGAGTGCATTTACATAAAAGCACAGGATGTATATGAAATTAGCTGTAATTACTTTAGTTGTACTCTGTGAACCCCCTTGTTTCTTTATGCAAGCCATGCGTAGGTTAAAGAGGAGTAACTCGACAGAAAAGAGTTATCATACACTTACATTGCAAGGTTGCACACTCATATGAGATTTGGTTAGGTGAACCTTAATGACTAGCTGGATTGAATCAATGGCCAAACAAACTTGATGACCAGTTTGGTGAAAACAAAGAGGTGATATGCTATGGGATTTTAGGACCATATGCTTCACCACAAGGTTGATATGAGGAACAACTCAGTAGGTAGCTTAACTTGGGAAACTACCGTTTAAATGAACAGACACTTTGGGAAATTGCTTATTTGCTTCCCTGCCTCTGTCTCGCTTCTACGCGCTAAATATTAAGCTAGTGCAGAGGCGCCTCCCCAGGGTGGTGCGGGAGAAATGAAGGTGGGGTGCAGAGGAAGACACTGCATGGGGTGTAAGGGACAAGTGCATGCTGGTGTTCTGAAAACAACGGGAAGTTAGTTATTATAGTATGGCCCAGCTTACCAAAATGGTCAGTAGTTGCAGCAGCAGGGGCTGGTCACACACAGCTCATGGAGGCCATTAAGATGCTTTAAACCGTGTGCCCCGATTGCTGCAATTTGCATCACAAATCGCTCCAGTTTTTATCGCGAATAAACATCCATAAATCTGCTTAGGAAGCATAGAAACAAGACGCTCCTTAACACTCCAGAATTGCCTGAGAATCATCACTTTTTTAAGTTTTCTTCAGTGTTAAAGTAATCCAGTGATAGCTGTCTGTACCTCTAGGGGTACATTGCAAACAGGAATTGCTAGTAGCTAATTTGGCATACTTGACGGTGCCAGTTTGCCAAAATGTAAACAATTATGGGGGGTTTGGGATTGTCTCGATTTTGTCAGAGGGGGGCACACAGTGTGAGACATTGAAAACCCCTGATAGCGGCAGCGAGGGATAGCTTAGTTCAGCGTAAAGGCTGGAACCATGCAGCCATCCTCATTCTCACAAAATGACATAAAGACTTTGCATGATTCAAATAACAAACATGATCCAACTGGTTAACCACTGCATGAATTTTAAGAGATTAAAGCCATGAAACCTCACACACAACAGAATACAACTCTTGAAGGTAAGTCATGATTTGCATTTATCTCTGCTCTTCCTCTTCATCTGTTTAGAGCAGTTTGCATTTTCCCTCTCTCCATACCTCCATATGGTATTCATGTTTCCTTTCACTATTTTGATCCTTTTTCATGTCTAGTATGTTTTGAAAGAGAAGTCTAGTACCACTGAGCCTTTGTATGTTAGGGTACTTACTGACAGAAAACGCGTTTCTTCTAATTACCTCTTATTGAAAATACTTTAGTAGCAAATTCTGTGATTAATAATTATATTTTAGGGTTGAATATTTCAGACATTGCATCACCTGAAAGACTATCATAACATACATGTAGACCCATAATCAACACCACGATCAAACAATTGCCGATGAGTATAGCAATACCGGCCTAACTTTAACTTTGCCATGTAATAGTCATGTGCCCTTCTTCCCCCTCCGCCTCGGTTCAGTCCCATGCTGTCTTTCAGTGCCACTTCTAATGTGATAAGCATTACAGTCATTATATCGCCGGCATCATAAAAGCTAATGCTTCATTACACGCCTGTTTTTTTTGTTTGTTTTTGAACATTTTATAGCCTCAGACAGCCTTGTTGTCTGTCGACGTTACAGCACCTCCCCACATCACCTCGTAAAACCCCACCGCCGCCTCCCACCTCCACCGCAGGCCGCCCACATTTTAATTTCTTGGCCTAATGAAGCGGGAGCTCTCTCCGCCAAGTTGAATCAATGGGAGTCTGCGAGCATGCCGTCGCTTTTTCACTTTAGTCATCAGCAAAGCCAGGAGAGCGATTTTATGTCGGGGGTCTGTGTTCGTGCCCCTCCTGGGTTTTATGTGTTTCTATATGCGTGCTTCCATGTTTTGTGTGTGTGTGTGCATGCGAGCGTGTGCATGTGTGTGCATGCAGAAAGCAACAGTAAGCCGTCTGTGCACGGGCTGTGCTTTCCCCGCTGTTTGATAAAAAGCTATTTGTATGCGGGATCCTTCCCCTCACTGCCATTAAAGGTATCAGATTACCTCGCGAACACAAATCCCATCATCGTCTTCATCTCCATTAACTAGGTCATTTGGATCCCCGCGCTAACACACTTAAACACACACACACACACACACACACACACACACACACACACACACACACACTCAATTCGGTGTTAATATGTTGACATTTGAACCATGAATGTCTGTATCGAGTTATTTAGACTCAGGAGCGCTCTGTTTGACTGGGAGGACGTTAGGCCACAGATTAATCTATAAAGACACACACTTGACATTATTCAAATACTCTGTTATATTTAGTGATTAAATGTCAAAACTTCCACTGCCCCGAGGACGGAGTAACTGCTTCATGATTTATTTAAGGAGCTCCTCAGTCAGGTTGGCTATTCATTGTAGCTTCTCACAATAAAAAATGACTTGATTAGATTAGAACCTTTAATATCCTCACGGATGCCCATATGATTTCCTCCGAATTCCCCACACAATACTGCTGAGCAATAAAAACAAACACAGGGGAAACGCCATCTCATCTTGCTGAGGATTATTGGTTCCCCCCTCTGCTCCATTGAAAATCTTATGACTTCCACTTTTCCTATTGGGTTTTGTGATATCGTGTGATAATTTACGACATTCACTATAACTCTTTCATCATCTGCTTTTGCTCTGCCATGTGTTCACACAATGTTATCATCACATATCAGTGTCATGAGGTAATGTTTGAGAGACACAATCAGGCTTTTTTGCCAGGAAACAATATAATGTATAAATTACAGCGAGACCGACGTGATAATGCAACACTTAATGTGTTTAATTAATTACTAATATGGCAGGCTTAATCTTGGACTGATGAATCCTGCTTAATTAAGCATCTCGCTATCCCACGTTTGAGGGATAGCATGCTTACAAGTATACATCAGACCGGCACATACGGGTAGTTCACAAAACGTCAAGGCCGCGCCCCCTTTTGGGGGATAGAAAACCTAAGATCCCATAGAAGTTTGGATTGTAATTTTGACAAGCTCTTATGCATTTTTTTCTTGTTAAACAAACGTTCGTTTAATACACGTCTAATAATTATTTTGCAACCTTGCCTGGACCTGAGCGTTCACGATAATAGGGTGGTCGCCGCCATGTCCCTTCGGTCTTCCCCCGTCCAACACAGTGGCCGGATATTGCTTATCCAGACTTCTCTACATATTTGATTGATTGTTAGGCTAAGTGTTGTCTGTAAATAACCAGCCTGTTGATATCCTATAGGCTGAGATTTAGTTGGAGCTGACAGTCTGATGCTGCTATAACATTAATGTATGATTGTATTACTGCAGCAGCCTCCCACTCAAGCTATTGTTAGCTAGCTAACGCTGCTAATCACCGTCACCAGCATCATTTAGCCATTTACCACACTGACAGTAAATATTCACGTATTGTATGTGCCTCAAATCTCACTGTGAAAGCCTCAGTTACACCAGCTACACATGTATTTTCCTGTTAAATGTGACAGCACGTTTTCTTTCCCCCAAACGGGAGGGCAGCTTCGGCGATGACGCAATGCTGGTCTGGTCTATAGCTTGGATCCATAAAGCCCCTCAATTATATATTTTTTAGGACATAGCAGAGGAAAAAATCAGAGATCAGTGTTTTTGGATTTATTGTTGGTGCAACCATCTACACAGAAACTCATCGGCATAGCGATATTAACTTAAACAGGTTTGTTTAAAGTAGTTTGGAGACATGGTTCAACTTCCTCTGTGTACACTGTTACCGTCTACAAGGGACACAGGATTATTTTCCCCAAAAAAGGCGCGTGGTCATGAGAGCCTTCTCTGGATGACGTATTGCAGGTCTGATTTATATGCATACGTGTATGTAGGTTTGGTCTCATCTTTGTCGTTTTTTGTTTTTTTTCTGAGACTTTCTTTATTTTGCTTTATTTCATCAGCCTTTTCTCTCAACCTCTGCTCTTCTTCCAGACTGCTTGTAGGTAATGGATATTAACAAATAGATTAAAATGTCATCTCCAGTTTAATCAGCAGCAGCCGTGCCATCACAGAGCCTACAGATGACTCGCTTTTACCTGGTGCACTACAGACATTCTGAGTGTGCATTTCGCATTTTTGCAGTGTTGACTAGATGCTGTTGGTATTCTCCGCGCTGCTCCTCTCTCCTCCTCTAATCAGTGTTAGAAAAGAAGCAACAGACAGTACGCTGATTGCCTCAGGGCCAACACCAGCACAGTGGTCTGCTGATAAGACTGGCGACCAGCAAAGGCCTCCCTCTGTCCTCAGAGAGAACGTCATGGCACTGCTGAGCAGAGACCAAAGGACTCCAGCGTAAAGATAACTCACCAGTGAATTCATTTGCCTTGCGGACTAAACACCAAAAAAGATTGAGGATGTAGCTACCATTTGAAAACATGGCCACCTGCTCTGAGAATAACTGCTGACACGGGAACCAATGTGAAGATAATACGTAGATCTACACTAATTTACCCATATTCATCCAAACTACTTGCACATCTTTCATTTTCACTACCTTCTTTTCTCTCCTTTCTCTCATATTAACCATTTATTTCTCTCCCAACCTCTCTTTGTCTCTCATTGGTTACATTCAGAGTCAATAGATCTCTTAACATTAACATGTTTGCCCCTGGGATTAATGGATCCACCTTTGTGTGTGGGACAGTATACCATATATGTGTAGACTGTATACAGTATGTCCGTCCGGTAGCAGCCTCTCTGGTCTCGCTCTCTCTCTCTCTTTAATCCTCCGCCAGCCTCCACACAGTGGTCATTTCCAGCGCTCCCATCCATTCTGGACGGCAATAATCATAGCCAAGCTTTACGCCCATATGGCAGGCAGTCAGCCTCTTAAACCGCATTGCAACATCACTCAGCGGTCATTTAATGAGAGCTTGACTGGGCAGCGTTTGCATTAAAGCTCCGCGCTCACTCTTATCCTCTGAAAAATATTCAACCTGGGTTTATCACTCCCCCGCTTTTATGACACCATCTGTATGTAGAGGAGCATAATTACTATCGTCCTCAACTCACTTCTGCTCACTACAGCGAGTCAGTCCAAGCGACTCCGTGTCGACACATAAGGACCTAAATCACACTACTTCTAATTAAGGCCTGAAAGTGAAAAGGTCAGAATTTAATTAAATTAATCCATTTTAATGTAATATTAAAAGGTGCTGCCTTTCAAAATAAAACCGCAGAAAAGGTTTTTTTGTGCCTGCCAGTGGATGAATAGTAGAATTTGTGGAATTAGCTTGGGTATAAAATCAACAAATATGATACCCATAAATTGAATTTATTTCTGTAAAAACATTTGTTGGGGCAGAAGACCATCATTATTAAAGTCATTTTCTCTATAGCTATGGCGGTTCACCACTTTTTACTACTTGTGTAATTGGTGCAATTTATAGACAGTATAAACAGCTTCTTTACATTTGGTGAAACAAAACAGCCCTGTCGCACGAAAATGCGTATGAATGACACGATAATTAGCAAGGCATTTAGCGTGCAATACGAACACCGTTCTTGCTTGTACGCCATGTCGTCTGTACTTAGTCCAATGTAAACGCATCCACGTAAATATGCTACGCTCAGAGCTAGTGACGTAGAATAGAAAGTGAGAAAGACCGCTTATGGCAGGTGGGAGGGGAGGTGGATGGGTCCAACAAACACAGGACTTTCAACCAGGAGACCGTTTTTTTGTTTTACAAATTACTTTAGTGACGTTTGTGACGTGTTTTTTAGCGACATTTGTATTGTGTTTCCGTACTTTTGTTATTTCGTTTCCGTACTTATTTTCCTTAGTTTACGTGGTTATTTTAAGCCCAACCATGACATTTTTCCTCAACCTAAGAGAGTGGTTTTGTTGCCTAAACATAACTGCAGACGTTACTTTAGTTTTGTTGCGTGGCGTAAAAATTAAACACGAATAGAATTTTTAATTAATTATTAATAATTTTAAGGTGGTTTGGGTTTGCATACCACGCTGATTTATACTTTTTTCGTATATATTCATTGGCAATGGTCAATCAGATATCATCAGTGTTTTAAAGTTTTATTTTTGCCATTGTGAAGTCATAGGGTTACCTCATCATTATAGGTTTGGAGTAAACTTGCTAGTCTCTATGGATATTTTCAAAAACACCAATTCCTTGGCATTCCCCGGCCACATCATTAACGTGACCTCCACCCACCACCACCAACCACGCTGTCAGCCCTACAGTGTGTGTTACCTTCAAAACATCAGTACCTGTGCTCACGTAGTGTGCACAGCTGGTTTGGAGGAAACTCACATCAGTGACATCACGGCTTGTGTGATAAATTTCAAACTAATTGGTAATAGGCCGTGGTTGTCTTTTTCAGACATGCTGGTCGTATTAAGTGCAATTAGAGGCAGTTGTGGTGAGTGTGAGTGTCTCTCTGGTGACTCTCCCCTGCACCTGCTCTCTCTGTTTAACATTCATGAATAGTTTAAACCTCCAGCATCTGGCCCCACGCCTCTCTAGGATCCACACTCACAAACAAACACACACACACACACACACACACACACACACACACACACATAAGGGATGTAAACTGGTCGTTTAGCATAGTTGTGAGTCTCAAAATGTATTTTTTCTTTCAATCTAGAAAACCAGAGCCAGCAAAAAGGTTTTCCAGTGGCGTTAGATACTTTTCACATGTGTGCAATGCAAATCAACTGCTATTTAACATTATTCAAATCCAATGTCATTATCATATCCTCATACAACGGTACATACGTCATTCCTCATTTTCCGTGCGTTGTCCAACAAATGTCCGGGAACACGTGTCAATTTCCGCTCGTTACATGCATATAATCTTTTCAAAATAAACTTCTGTCTTCACAGGAAACAACTTGGTTAGGTTTAGGCAACAAAACTACTTGGTTAGATTTCGGAAAAGATCGTGGTTTGGATTAAAATAACTAGAGAAGTGGCGTTATTGAAGTACAGAAGTTCCGTGACAAATAAGTCAATGTTGACTTCTGGTTTCACACAGGATTTAAACAGTCTTCTGGGCAAAACTCTTATGGTTTTTGACCCACCCATGCACCCTAACCGCCCTACGCAGTGTTTGTAACTCTTTATATTTCCTGGTTCACAAGTATTCGGATTACATACAAATTGATTTCGTGGGATATATACAAATTACAGTTCATTACTTTTCGTAGGTATAGCTACAAGTGGTGTATGAGAACAGCCTGTAATACTACAGGAATTATGCCTGACTGATACTGGATTTTTGAAGCCAATACTGATATCGATGTTTGGCAGTCTAAAAAAACGATATATCGGCCAATAGTATTTTTGTAACATTAACCTATAACAACAATCTTGATGTGGAACCCTTAGATTTGCTTTTTCAAACAATTGTGAGCAAGACAAGTGAGGCACTTTACAGTTGAATACATCAACTTGGCTTTTCTCTCTGTGGGACAAACTACAGTGTGTAATGGTGGCGCTCTTTCTAAATGACCTCAAACCTAGATTCACATTGCTGTACTGCAATTTACTGACTGGTGTTCCTGTTGTTTTGTCCACCCCATTTATATCAATGAGGGTAGACTAATAGAAACACCTCTCTGTAATGCAAAACTGTTCAACAGCATCACGAACTACATGCAGCCTCCAGAATGAGCATACAGTTTAATCAATACTTCTTTGAAAAAGAAACTGAGCATTATAACATACGCAAAGGCAGGATTTGTTGCTGAGCAGTTGTTATTAGACTGCATTATCTTTAGCTAGGTGTACCTAATAATTAGCAACTAAGTGCATATTCCACGCATAGCAAGACCTGGAATTAGACTCTATTAGACTAATTGAGACTGCAATTATTTGGTTCATAGGTAAGAATTAAGGTACCGAACTCAACTTCCTGTACTGAATGGTGGTACATGCTACTCATGAATGGATGTTTGTTGTGTTGTGATGGTCTTTGGGTGAGGATCGGGGATAATACTACATTCAGTCATCAGCATTTGGTGAAAGAGAGAAAGATATTATGACATAAATGGAGAGTCGAGGCGTGCTGATGCAGCTACTAAGTGAAATGGTATTCATATTAAGCGAGAGGCGATAATGGTGCCTTTTAAAACGCTGTGTCTGGCGTGCTGTTTACTGTGTACCTCTTTAGTTTGACTGTTTCCTTCCAAATAAATCAGTCAGTAGCAATATTACAGTACAGGAAGTTCCCCTTGAGGGCCCTATTACCTTGACATTTGAATTGTCAAGATGAGGGAAAGATGCCTCAGTTGTGTTTGGTTAAAATGGTGGGAGGGCTTCTTCAGTACCGGTGTCTGATGTGTAAAGAGAATGGCATTAAGGCAAGACTGCAGGCTATGAGCACACACACACACCTGATTCTAAAACCAAGCTCTGTAGTTTATTATTAAGCCAAATGACAATTTATAACGAATTTTGCCATTGGTTTTGATTATCTTTTGCTCATTTCAGATTAGTTCAGCTTTGGTAATTTGTTTCTCTTTCTTTTCTGATTTGTTTTGGGACAATATCCAAATTGAGGATTTACAGGTCGATTCTAGCAAATAATGTGATTTCCTTTTTAACCTGTCAAGTAAATGCTTTTCTTAAAGTAATTGTAAAAAGTATTGCTGGAGTCTCAGTTTGCACTCAGATGAATTCAAAGTCTAGAGATTGCTATTAGGTGGGCAATTTAGGATTGAACTTCAATCATATTATTAGTTTTTGAAGTTAAAGTGCTCCTAAAACTAGTCAGCGTGAGACCATCACGGAGGAGTATTTATTGGAGTGCTCTAACTGCAGTGAAAAGGATTGTTGGGGTTGTTGTTGGTAATGTCAGTCCACTGCACCGTTGATCTCATCCACTGAGGCAAGCATTTGTTTGAAATTGCTATTTTTTTAGCTTGTCGTAGCTTAAATGTTCTACATTTGATATCCAGAGCATTAATATAGCATCAAACAACTATTTGCTGTAAAGATATAGTGGAACAATGTCTACCTGAGCAGAGAATGAAGTCACTGTCCCTCTGTGTGTTTTGTAATCAGAGCTTCTCTGTGCTTTGTTGACATACCCATTCCGGCCATGCATGCATGTTCGTGCATGTGATTCCTGTGTGTGTGCCCCACTGGCTAGCTAATCATTGCTGCTCTTCACTGCGTTCATACAGCGGTTACAGCTGATAATGGCGTCCCTACCCACGGCGTCGAAGCGTAGCACCCACCCTCTGGTTTCTCCCCACACCGTTGCCGTTGTTTGCACTGTTCGTGCTGTTAGCACTGTTAACTGCAAGCCACCGGCTGAGCCGGCGCCATGTTGAGAGCCGTGTGGAGGCAATCCCTCAATCATAGATATGGTCTGAATTTTGAAATTAGCACATTTAAGTCAAATATTGTAATTTCCATTACCATTATACCCACATATGGGTGAACACCATGCCATGCCTTGAGTAATTTTGATCTGAGCCCATGATGCAAGCACAGTACAAGTCGTTTTCCCATATGACACAAATGGCATGGTAAAACCTGGATAACCTGCATGTCTTCGTCTGAGAAGTTGGGATTATCTCTTTGTACATTGAAATTATTGTCTATTGTATTTTGCAGTACTTTGTGCTGCTGAGAAATGACAGATGGAAACACAAACACAATACAATGAAAACATCCATTACTATGCCAGTGTGCGGTGGACTTGACCATACTGTTGTCTACAACAGTTTAAGGACCTTTACTTCAAATTGACTCAGTTTGCTTGCAATCTACTGAAAAGATGATTTCATTAATTTACATTTTGTTCATACTAATGAGGGTTTCGAAATGTTGACACTACTTTCTAAAGAAGTAGCCACAACAAAAAATGAAAATTCAGTAGAATAAAATTTAAGACTAAAATGAGACTGAATGACTTTTTGACCAGGACTTACAGTAGTTTTTGCACTGCTCATCTACTGTTTCTCTTTTATCCTTCACCCTCGTCCTGTCCTCTCTTTTCACTAATACTGTGTCCAGTGTTGCATTGGTTAATTCTGATTGATGTGTCAATTTTTTTCGGTTGTTGTTCCAGTGGGTACCAGTGCTGTCGGATTTCCAGAGGAAGGAAACAGTTTGGAGCTTTGTGCCAGGGAAACCCAGCCAACCCCTGCACTTCGGGGACTACAACCTGGACGGCTTCCCTGATGCCCTGGTGGTCCTCCGCAACACCAGTGGCAGGTAGGAGAAATGTTTGCTGATGTGGTGTTCTAAGGAATAACTACTTGTGTGTGTCTAAGGGTGAGATATGCAGTTTATACTTTTGACATTATCTTTTTGATATTATAAAATATTATTATATTTTTGATTATACACGCACAAGATAGAGTAGGTTGTCATCCCTCTAGGACCTTATTTAAGATAATTTCTAGTAAATGAATGAGATATTTCTGAAACTAAACTAATCCTGGCTTGGCAGGGGATCCCTTGGAATCCTGTCAAGTAGGTCCCCGAACCCCGCTCCAACTAATCGTGTCAGTACTAGGCCTCACTTCATGAGCCATCAGTGCAGAGGCACACAGTTTCAGTGTGACCACATCCAGGGGCTGCACATGTAGCACACACTTACATACAAATGCTGTGTGCATTGTTATTACTCGGAAATCAATGTCACGAGAATCACAGATTTCATGCAAATCCATATCCTCTCAATTCTCATGAACACATTCAAATATGTCGTGTACCATACCACATTTTGATGAGATTATACTAACTATAGTATTCCAGCGGAACACCAAGTGAAATTGATTGGAACCTAATAACTCAAGATGCGTACTTAAATGGCTTATGTAAATCTGTTTAGCTTCAAAACTATAAATGTTTATTTTATAAGACGCCACATGGAGGATGGATTTACTCATTAAATTACTGTGAAATTACTGTACTTGCAATGATATGTTCTCATGCTTGGAAAAAAAATGTGGCCCCATTGATATGAATGATCAAACAAAGTAGAGCAGGGATAATGAAATATAATGACTTTAATAAATGCAACTAATTTGGGATATGCAGTTTAATGCTGATACACATTGGTAAAAAAATGATTTATATATTTAGAAATGGTTTCTGCAGTCTTTACCTGTTCATGATTACAACCTTTAAAGAACAACTCTCATCGTCGTACCCACAGAATAGCAATACTTTCAAAGTGCAAAAGTAGATTAATTAAATCGCCTCTCATTAATGAATCATAAGATATCAGCTGAAGCATAAATTAAGGGGATTGCTGACACTTTGACATTCATGACACAGTGCAAAACAGTCCTTGACTGCCGGATATAGAGCTTTGAAAGGTTTTGCACGGAGCAATAGAAATCTATGACATTGTAGTATAATGAAGAAGTGATTACCATCCAGTTTACTAGAGCACGGACTGGGAGAGAAGACAGCTAAGGTGAGCGTGTTCTTCAGTTTACGGACATGGCGACTGATAAGCCAGTCCTTTTAAAAATCACTGTGGCATGTGCTAGGACGAAAGCATCGTGGACACTAGGTTGTGTGTGTGTGTGTGTGTGTGTGTGTGTGTGTGTGTGTGTGTGTGTGTGTGTGTGTGTGTGTGTGTGTGTGTGTGTGTGTGTGTGTGTGTGTGTGTGTGTGTTGAAGGACCTATGTGGATTATCTGGCCTCAGAGATGAAGATAAGATAGCTGAAGGGGTCATGGCTGTGATTGTCTATGCATACTGATTGTTTCGAGGGTGTGTGTTTGAATGCTTGTTGTGTCAGAAATAGTAAGATGTTGGGTGAGAGCTTCAAAAGACTCACACACAAACATGTACATGTGAACCCTACTTTCTTGTCTAGGCTTTATATAATCACCACTAAGTCCTGTCGGGTTTAACTCTATGCAGTCACCCTCATCTAGAAATTACTTCTGTCTCACCAGCTCTAATCACACAAGCTATAGCTTCTCTCTTTATTTTCCCTCCCTTCCTCTATTTTCTTCTCATTTTAAACCCGAGCATTGTAATCCCGCACTGGGCCATGGACGTTATTGCGGAAGTGCTTCCCAATACCCGAGCAGTAAAATTTAACACCACATCATCAGCATACAGACAGAGGAGGGAGCGAGAGGGGAAGGATGAAGAGATGAGAAGAGGTCAGGGTGACAAGAAAGAATAATAGTTTAAAGGTTGGAGAAGTCTGTGGTTGTCTTCTAGTTTGAGTCCCCAAACCTTTCAAATCAAAACCTCTAAGAACTACCACGGATGTGCCCTAGAGCGAGGCACGTAAACCCTAAACGGTGTCGGCGGTTTAACTAGGAAGTTCTCTGTGTGTACAGATAAGGACGTTTAGTAGTGCTCCCACAATTCAGTGCGTAAAGTCCTAGTAATTCTGATCTGCATTGCTGCTTTTGAGTAAAGGCCCAAGGTTTCAGAGGTCAGCTTTGAGCGATGGGGTGCGCTTGTTTTTGTTTTGTTCAGACGTTTGATTAAATGCATCCTGTCTACTCGCCTGCTTTGGATTCAGCAGCACTCCGCAGTTCTAACCAAAATGCCCTCTGCTTACCAAATATGTGTTCATCCCCCATCTGATGTATTTTAACTCCCCCTCCCTCTCCATCCCTCTCTTCCTTTCTCTCTCTTTCCTCTCCATCTCGACTCCTTCTTCCTTCCAAGTGGTTATTTATAGCTGCTTTTCAGATAAAAGTCCTGCCAGCCGGTGTCACTCCTCCCAGCAAAATGAACGCCGATTTAAATGTTCAAAATAGGAAGACTGGAGGAGTAGAAGGTGTGAGATGAGAGTAATCAGGTGGAATCCATGGGACAATGAGCAGAAGGAATCAATAGAGTTGGGAGGTTGATTATGAATGTGATATAGCTCAAGTTAGTGAGGCGTGACTTTGACAAAACCAGTGATTTGCTCAGAAGGAAATATTTGTCTTCATAATGCTGTTTTTGTTGAGTGCCCGACTTATTTTACTATTTATAAGACCTCGCAACTACTAGCAGGCCATATAGAAAAGTATGGGATCTGCCTGATGCTGCTGTACTTGAAGATTTGACAATATACTTGAAACCATCCATCCAAGTTCCTCCACTTGGGTCTGAGGATGGAGGCAGCAAGCTAGACAGAGTCCAGACATCCTTCTTCGCAGCCACGGCCTCCAGCTCTTCTTAGCGGCTGCCAAAGCATTCAGAGGCCAAATGGGATACAAAACCCCTTCAGTATGTTCTTGTTCTACCCATGGTCTCCTCCCAGAGCCGCCAACACCTCTGCAGGGGGGCATCACATCATAATCGGATGCTCACCTTGTCCCTAAGGGTGACACCTTGCAAAGGAAAGTCATTCCAGCTCTGTGATCTCATTCTTTCGGTCACCACTCAGAGCTTACAGCCACAGGTGAACAATTGAAAGTAGATAGACTTGTAAATTGAAAGCTTTGCCTTCACCAGTGATGCCCCATCTTACCTGTTATACTGTTAGATGCTATCAGTCAGCAATATGCAGTAGCATTACATACATTTTTTAAAACAAATCTGAAGTTATGGATTATCTCATCGACATCAAACTACAAGGCTATTACCCCGTCCTTGTAAACATTAGTAGAGCGCTCCAGGGATGACGCATTTTTGTAGGCCAACCAGGAAGTTAGCATCACCCTGGTTTCCCTCGACAAAAAGCCAATGGGATTTTTCCATTGGGTTTTGGATTATTACAGAAAATAAGGTCTGTGACAAACAAATGTTTATGATACTTACACGTTTTGTTCAGCAAGATAATCTTCACAAATTAACTAAATTTTTATGATTCTTGAAGTGTAAATGCAGTCGCCACAAGTAAAAAGCTAACGTTAGGCTATAAACAAACTACACCACGGTCGCATGAGCGTCAGTATAAACAGCGAGGCTGTGAAGGCGAACGACAGCGTGATGACATTTAGTAGTCTCATTTAGCCACTTGTTAGCCACCGCTTTTTTTAAGACACATAAAGGCCTCAAAATTCATGATTGGGGTATTTACTGACGTAGTTGATATCGTAGAATGAAACATTAAAATTTCCTAAGCTTGTGTTAACCACGGATGTTATTTCAGGCATCTAACTGATAACTCATTCAAAAAAACCATTGACTTCCAGACGAGGGAACCGGAGGTGCTAAAATGCTAACTCATTTCTAGGTTTTAGGACTCATTCCTGTAGCACTCTATACACAGGTCTACTAAACTGTCACATTGGGTGGATAGATAATCCATTTACAGACTGTTGGAAACATAACCAGCCATTAGGAACTGCAAGACAGACTTAGGGTGCCGTGTGTCGGCGTGTCGGCATCCATGTGTGTTCATGTTAACGTTTGTGCAGTGTGTAATTTCCGTCGGCAGCTCCTAAAACTACATTCCTTGGGGTCCACATTATATCCAGGTCGAAGGACAGACGTTGCCTCCAGACGCTCGCTCTGTCTCTCTCTGTCTCACACACACACACTGACATGCTCACATGGATGAACATTGTTAAATCACAACAAAGAACACAAGGCTCACTGCTGAAAGGAGAATCCTATAGGTGTTTCAGTGTTTGCAGAAAAGCAAGCTCTGGATGTTGAGGAGACTAGAGAGAGAGATACAGACTCAGAAACAGAACAGTAGTATGAAACTAAAGAAGGGGAGTTTTTTTTTTTCTTCCCCTTTTCTTATCTCGTATCAGTGTGAGAAACTTTCTGCAGGAAGCCTGATGATAAAGTGTAGTTCTTTCAGGTGCAGATGACACAGCATAGCACTGCACAACATATACTGCTTATGATCCAGATTCTTAACTCTCTCCAGGCAAGACACAGACTACACAGCCGTCTGACTATTCATGTACTTTTTTGCTAGTCCCATTTTCCCAACTGGCTTCTGCTCAGTAAAACAGTTTCTTATGGCATGTACTCAGTTTAAAGTCGTTCATGTTACAGTTTAAGCATATATAGGTATTAGGGCTGTCAAAGTTCACACGATAATAACGGGTTAACGCAAATTTAACGCCACTAATTTCTTTAACGCATTAATGCAAACGATCTTTCGGAGGTTATTGCGGGTTCAATTTTAAAGCTAGAGTAGTGCCAACCATGTCATACTAGCTTGTCGTTTCATGTGTTCTTGTGGCTCCATGCATTTCAATATATGTATTCATAGTAAGTGCATTGAGTTCACTTGTGATGGAATTTTCTATGTAAATATAATTTAAGAAGCTGGATATATCTTAAAAAAATAAACTTACTCAAGAAAGCGTTTATATTTTCAAACAATAAAAAAGTTATTAATTTAAGAGGAAATGCTTTTCTTTAAATGTGCAGATGAATTGAAGATATTCAAATTACTATGTGATAAAACATGTAGCTTTATTCTTGTTCTTTTATATTAAATATGCCTTACATCAACACAACACTGGTACATTGTTTGTTTAGATATAATGGCTGTTCGGTTTCATCTCGTCTCTGTTTAAAGCCGAACAGATGAAAAGATGCCACCTGTCCTCCAGCTCACACTGAAACTCACTCACTGCTGCTGCTTCACACAGAATTCCCTTCACTAAAACTTGTTTCGTATACTGTAGGATTGTATGTGTTAGCCACCAGGCCTTATAGAGTGGTATTATCCTCGGCACTAATCATGTTTTTCCCACTTCACTATATCACATCCATACACTGATTAAAAGGCAAATAGGTCAGCTTTAATGTGTGCTCGACCTCAAGCAACTTTAATAATTACTTGTGTGTGCATGTGTCTGGTGTGCACATCAGCATGTGTTTCTCAAGCAATGGAAAAAAACAGCCAGATCACCTTCCAGGCAGCCTCCCTTTCAGCCAGATCAGCACTATAACCCGCATCTGAGGCTTTTTCAAAGTCGTCATCATCCACAGTGACTTTTAACCTCAGCAGATGGCCACGGGCCAGATGACATCAACAGATTACAATAGGCCATAGATACATCATTGCCCACTCAGGCACATACACACAAAGACGATGGTTCAACACCCTTTTACTCTGCGTGTACACATCGAGCCCGTGGAGACCACTGTTCATTTCTGAGGGAATCTGCTGCATATTTTAGTATTGACAGTAGTGCATAAGACAGGTAATCTGAAAACAATCATGAGCCTCTCTGTCCTCTGGTGCTCCTAACGGCATCTGCAAGATTTCACAGACCGGAGGAAAACAACAAATCAGAGCCGAGCTGGAGCCTTGCCGTCTCTGAGCAGCTGTCAATCGCAAACTCCGACTAAACGGTCAAACTAGGCAGCGCTGATCAAATATGAATCAATATTCTGTTACTGTAATGCCTATTTCTCGCCTCAAATGTTTTCAGAATCATCTTGTAGGGAACTGTTTAGCTGTTGGAAATACCAAGCACCGCCCACCAGCCGGAGCAAACCTTCTCATTTTACAGCTAAACGGTACACTACAAGATGTTTCTGAAAACATTAGAGGTGAGAAATAGACATTACAGTCTCAGGATATTAATTTTATATGTGATCAGCGCTGCCTAGTTTGACCGTTGGATCGGAGTTTGTGAGTGATTGACAGTTGCCTCTGTTGAATGAACAGCCAGTAGGAACATTCTCTCTCTGAAATGAACTGTGATTGGCCTGATGGGGGATATGATGCCATTGATAGGAGACCAAATAAAATGCACCGTTACCTTGAATAAAATTCAGATTTTTCTGGGTTTGAACATTGTTGGAAACAGTTGGGATAGTGTAAGTAACAACTCAACAAAATATACAGTATAACTTAGGTCTAGTTGTTTTCAGACATTTTAATGCAGAAATGCACCCTTTAACGAGAATAATGTTCACGTCCTGTAAAAAGTGCATCTGTTGTTTTTGCCTCGGGGTATACCAGCATGAGGCAACCAAGCTTCCAAAGCAATATTTTAGTCAACTGTCACTCCCACCATATGAAACCATCAAACTGACAGTTTGCAAAGTGTACAAGTCAGTGAGCATCAACATGGCATGGCAATGACCTGCTCCTGCCCTTCTCCAGAGACATCCCGGTCATCTCACAGCAGATGGAACTGATTCATTCAAGAATCTTGAGATTAGTACATGTTGTTTCCTTATGGCTATAAATCAAGCAGCTAGAATACTGATATATATTAGAGCATTTCATTTCCAGTAGGCTTCCTGGCAGCTGCAATTGATTTTTGTCACTTACAAGTTTCATTGTGGAAAGAATAATTCATTAATTTAATGCTTGTCTTACTTTTTTGCAGGACTGCCTTGTCTCATAACGGCTGAATATTTAAAAATAATCAATAATGTATAACTTACTGTAGTGAAGGTTTTTTTTCTTCAATATTTTGCCACTCTAATATTGCCAGAAAAAATCATCTTCATTACCAAGATAGGGAATATTTTGCCCATGTGGCCCGTAGATAAAGAGGGATATCTGAGATATTTTTGAAAACTCCTTCGTTGTATTTTCCCTCTATTTACCATAGACATAGTTGTTTGTTTGTTACTGTCACAGCGCCGAGCCCTAAAAGTATAATGCATTAATGCATATCACTATATGTATACATCTATAAAAACTATGCTAGTGGTTTATTTGGATGGATACAGTACTTATGTACCCACATAGTTTTCTTACAGAGCCCAGCTTTCCTATAGGGCTTTGTGTGTGTGGTTTATGCAATCTACAGTGTGTGATGGCAACCAATATTAAGTTAACAGATAGGTAAATTCCCCACTTTGCTGCAGTATCTCAAATATGGATTCAAGGCAAGAAGGGCCAAAACATTTTTTAGAACTGACACAAGTACATGTTGCTCTATTAAGTAAAGTGGACAATCCAAGTACCACTTAATTCATTTGTTCATTCTGGAAATTATAGACTCAGGCGTAAATGTTGCCAATTATATATCAATGGTAATGTAATTGTTTTCCCCAACCTCCCAATAAATAAAATAAGAAATGTAGTTGAAATAATACAAGATCCTAATAAAAAATCATAGACAAACATTTTTCTGTTTAGATCAGCAATGATTATTCTTTTTCCAAAAAGTGGCAGAAATGTTGAATATATTGGACGGGCAGAATCTCCTGATGTCTGCCTCTGGCTGGACTTAGGAAGCTGCTTCTCAATCATTGATTAACACTAACAGAAACCTGAGCTTGGGATGAGTTTAGGACTCTTCTCACACCTCACACCTCACATATATCAAACAAGCAGCAACCTCCGGTGCTGAGAAATGAAGTCAATGTGGAAGTGCCAAAAACTGCAGTTCATCGAATGGCCACTTGAGGCTGGCTCCAAAAGCGAGTCAATCCCCGTAGACCCCCATGTTAAAATGCGCAACTTTACAGCAGAAATAAACATGTTTTGTTGATCTTTTTGTTCTCTATGGCTAATTTCCCTGTTCATGACAACTGATTTGGGGGGTGGATTTTTATATAACTCACCAAATTATGATAAAGTTTGGCATAATGAGGGCGTGGCAGCTTTGAGTGACAGGTGGGTGCCGTCTCAGGTCTCTAGCTGCTAGCTGTCTGCTCTGTTTCGTCACCCAGGCCGCCTCAGCTCCACCGACAATCCACCTCTTTGCCCATTTTTGGATTAGTCGTGAGTTAGTCTATATGTCATCACTGCCAAGATGGCGACGGCCGAAGCCACCCACTTTGAGATTCAGAAAGGGTCTTCAGAAACCTATGGGTGACGTCACAGAGACTACGTCCATATTTTATACAGTCTATGATATCAAACAGATGGCACCTACATTTTTTCCACCTGCTCAAATGCTGTCATAATAAAGCCCAGTCTCACTCCCGACTTGTCAAACACCGCCGATTGGGCAGTGCCCCTCAGCATCAGAGGTACCCTCTAGCGACAGTTTGTTACGAACCGGGCCTTCAACTAACTCCAATGTAAACCCACCCGCGGCGTTATTTGACAGTCGGAGCAAGTGATGTAGTATTAATATCGTGAATGTCCGCTGAAGGCGGGAGGGGATGTGGACGGGTCAAACGAACACAATACTTTCAACCAGGAGACCGGTGTTCGTGTCCCGTGTGAAACTAAAAGTAACGTTAACTTATTTTGTCACATACGTCGTTAGTCACTTGACTCGTCGATATCGTCAGTCACGTGAGTTGTTAGTCACGTAAGTCGAGTCAGTGAAGTTAACGTCAACCACGACCGTTTCCTAACCCTAACTAAGTGGTTGTGTTGCCTAAACCTAACTTCCTGTGAAAATGGAAGTTTATTTTGAAAGGACACTATGTATGTAATGAGCGTATCTTGACACGCTGTCCCCAGTCCGTCCAAAAGGAACGCTAGAGGGGAACCCCGTGCATCGGTCTCCGATGCCGATGGTCACTGACCAGGCAGCGGTATTTGACGAGTTGGGAGTGAGAATGTGTTGCCAGAGACGACATATACACAGTGTCTATATTAGAACTGTGTGATATCAACTCCAATGAAGTTCTTAAAGATAGAGTCTAAGTGTCTTTATGGATTAAAGGAAATTGAGTTTGTGTGATCTTTCCAGAGATCAACAATAATTTACATGAACAACATGTTCATTATTTGCGACACTGCCACAACTCACTGACACTAAAATGAACACAGTATGCTTTACAGATAATCCTATATTTTGCGTAATTTCTGCACCTCACCACCCACACCGTGTTTGGAGGCGGTCCACACAGCTATCCTCAACGTCTTTTGTTTGCTTGTGTCGATATTCAAAAGGCATTTATTTGTATGCGTAGTGGTGTGGACATGTTTACACCAGTCAACGCTCCGTGCTGTGCTGTGCTGTTGTAAAAGTGCTAAACCCTCCTCTGATAATGAGGTGTGTGGAGTGTTTTTGTTTGGTGCTTCTATTAAAGTGAAGAGTGTGGCGTGGGCAGCAGTTAGCAGCGCCTCCTCCCTCTGCTCTTTTAGCTCTGACCAGCTGGTGTCAGAGGAAAAATACTGATCAGACCTCCAGGCTTTTAGAGCTAGACGCTACCTATTGCAGACACACACACATACAGGACAGATCTTGACTGTTGTTGGAGAAGGCAACCGCAATAAAGAAAATAGAGTTTGTGGTTTGAGCAAAAGTGAATTTTGTGTGTGAGGCTACTGTTGGATAAGAAATTGGTCTTTCTGCCTCTTGTGGATTTCTCAAGGATGCTTTTGCTGTTTAATTGTGACTGAACTTGACTTGTTGTGTCAGATGTTGAGATAGCTGTGAGTATTCAACTGGTGCATTGCGTATATCTGCTGTATTGAAAATGATTATATACAGTATTCATGAGAATTAGGAAAATATTCACCACCAAGTAACAGAATGGACCCTAAAATACACAATGCCTCAGCAAAAGCTCTTTGTTTAAAGGTGCCGTGTGTAGGATTTGGCGGCATTTATCTGTGAGGTTGCGGATTGCAACCAACTTAAACCTCTCCCGTGTGCCAAGTATTTAGAACTAATGGCCCGATCTAGAGCCAGTTGTTGTAGAGTAGCGTGGATCATTTGGAGAATAGCAGTGTCAGTGTGTAGAGTGTGTGTGTGTACGTGGGCAGTGAGTGATGGTGAGAGCGGCGGCGAATGTGTGTGATGGTGTGAGCGAACAAGTGAGTTAGTGGAGCAGAAGACCGAGTTAGTTTAGCTCTGAGAATATCAAGTGAATGAACAGTGGAAGTTGCAGTTTGTGTGAAATAAATGTTTCAGCTCCTCAAGACCAACAGAGGTTTCCCGTGTCTTGTTTCCCGGTGGCTGAGTGGAGTGATGGCAGGGGTTAACTCCAGAGCCAGAAACGTTATCGACTCCGGCCCAAGCAGGAAAAGTTGACAGTGTTTGGTTTGTCCGTTCTGGGCTACTGTAGAAACATGGCAGCCGGCTCCGTGAAGAGGACCCACTTCCTATGTAGATATAAACGGCTCATTCTAAGCTAACGAAAACACAATTCTTATTTTCAGGTGATTATACACCAAAGAAAATTATTATTAATACTATATTAAATTTCTGCTGATAGATCCGCCTAAATGTTACACATTGTTCCTTTAAGATTTCCTATGATGAATTCCAATCAGTTTTAAACATTTTGAGCTCTATCTTACACCCAGCGCACAGCACAGCACAGCACAGCACAGCACAGCACAGCACAGCACAGCACAGCACAGCACAACTGTCATTGCTAGTTTCAGACCGACGCAGTTGCCGTTTTCACGCCCATGTTGTGTACTTGCACCCATCTGTGCGCCCATTGGCGTGTTCTTAAAATGAGGTGTAGTCAGGCAGGTTCACAACACGCATACACTCTGCTTGTTACGCACACAGGGACGCAGCAGCGCTCCTCCTCCTCAGTTAAATACAGTGTCGGTGCTCGGACAATGTTTTTATGTATGTTAAGAAAAACACAAAATGCAGGCAGCAGGTGATAATTCAAAATATAATGGAAAATAATGAAGTACAGATTTTTAAAATAGGGCGCCTTGACACATATGATAATATGGTCTCTGTAGGATTTACCTATAGCACGCAGCGACAAGTATTGACCATCTGCCTGCTCTCTCATTATAAGGATAGAGACACACAGGAGAACAATCAGTATGTACACGTTCCCTTGGTCTCCTTCTCTCTCTCTCTCTCTCTCATTTTGTACATCAAAGCTGCATTGTTTGCCTGAATGCCACCAGAAATGCTCTCTCCATGGGAACACACAACTGCCTCCATTCAGCATAAAGATAATGGTCCCTTCTTTGCTCAACAACTTACTTTGAAAATTAATTAAATCATCCTTGTTAAGGTTTTAGTGCTTTTTGAAGGACTGAACATGAGAGGACAGTGTATGTATAGTATATGTATGCCCGAGAGAGATGGGGAGAATATGCGTTTGTGATGGCTAGTGTGTGTCAAATACTGTAATGTCTGTGGAGGATGCTGAAGGGAGACAGGGAGGAGAGCTCCCTCAATGCATGAAAACCTCACCTCTTCGGTTCCAGACTCCTGTATCCTGCCTGTAGAGATTTTGTTTGGATGAATCAGTCGTCCTACTGCATCGGTGGCTACTTATTCAACCTCAGTCTGCGCTTTGAAGAATAATTATTTACTTCGAAATCCCTTAAAAGTCAGCAAAATCTCCAGATATTAGTATAATAGGGCTTTGTTGCGTTCTCTCTCCCATAATTGCCTTCTTTCTCCCTTTCTTTCCACTCTTTGAGAGTATGGTAAAACAATAGGGAATATTTCCAACGGAGGAAATGGAAGAATAAATGATATGATTTCAACCAGTTAGTCATAATCTATTGTAGTGAAAGTGGTACGATGATGTGTGGGTGTTAGCTTGCCCTTGCCTCACAGGTTAATGAAGAAGTCGCCGTAAGCATGAGGAGCTCCACTGACTTTCACCTCTGCTGTTGTTCAGAGCTCTGCCGCTTTTCTGTTTCACTGAGAAAAGTTAGAATGATCCTCTTTGTAAAGCTAAGTGTTGTGTTTTATTTATTGCTGAAACTAAGTAGATGTTTGGTAAGTTGGGATGGGATACTGACACTGCTCAGAGCAGAGAAACCAAGAATATAAATAATTCAACAACAGGAGCAACTAAGGTCTCAAAGTCTGGAGGCCTGTTAGCGACAAATACCAATAATAGGCTCTCCAATGTAGAGATGGGATGATATCGGATTTGATCACGGATCGCGATAAAAAACATTCACAATAAGTTAATTGTGGGGAATTTCCATATAATAATATAATAATATAATAATATAATAATCGTGAATATTTTCACGAGAGTGACTTGAAAAAGCTGCCAAGTAAAAATATAGAGACTGATTTAAAAATTACAGGAATTATCATGTAAGACATGAGACACTGAGATACTCACACAATATTGTATTTTTTTTTATTTATCCTTTATTTATGCAGGAGGACCTTATTGTTTATGATTACCTTATTTAAAATTGTTCGATTGTTTGTCACCAAAAAGGATGCTCACTAAACAAAAGAGGTATAGTGGTTCCAGTATGTTTTAGTGCCATTTTAAAGCTTCAGTAGGGAAACATTTTTTGGCATCATTGGGCAAAAATCCCATAATAACCTTTCAGCATATTGTAATTCAAGTGATCTGAGAGATAACTAGACTTCTGCACCTCCTCATGGTTCTGTTTTCAGGCTTTAAAAAATCTAGCACGTGACGGGAGACTTTGGCCAATCACAGGTCATTTCAGAGAGAGAGCGTTCCTATTGGCTGTGCTCCGGCTGGTGGGCGGTGCTTGGTTTTTTCTCAGCAGATCTCAACATGGCTGTCGGGTCACAAACTTTCTCATTTTACAGCTAACCAGTACAGTTTCTAAACAGTTTCTAAAAACATTTGAGGCGAGAAATAGGCATTACAGTAACAGAATATTGATTCATATTTGATCAGCGCTGCCTAGTTTGACCGTTTGATCGGAGTTCAGAGTGATTGACAGCTGGCTCTCATAGACGGCAGCTGGACAGCAGACTCCAGATCAGCTCTGACTGGTTGTTTTCCTACGGTCTGTGAAATCTTACAGATGCCATTAGGAGCACCGGAGGACACAGAGGCACATGATCTTTCTCATGTCTCATGCACTACTGTGAGGATATAGTGACAGTTTTATAAAAATAACTTTTTAAATCATATTTGCTCCATTTCTACCCACTGCTGCTTTGAGTTTTAAGCATAATTTGGTGATTATCGGGATAATATTGTGAATCACATTTATTTTGACCAGGATAATCATGACATTAAATTTGAGTCAAAAATGTACATACCTCAGTGAGTAACATTTAAATGGATCAAAAAATAATTAAAAAAAATCCCCCTTCTACCTCCAATCAGCTGATGTATTAAAATAAACAGAACAGAGGCTGCAAGACTCGGTAGGTGTGTGAATGCACATTTTCCTATCAGCAGGCCTGATCTTCTGCCGATCTTCTCGGTCTACTGTTGACCTGTGTCCATACTGTGTTTGTGTTGTGCCAGCGCAGGAGAACGCATGGATTTGTCGCGGGCAGGCTTTCTAACTGTACCAGTGTTCCAAAATGCTACCATATTATGCACAGTTAAAGTTTTTCCTCAATGTTTCCCATCATTGCAGCCTAGAACAAGAAGTATTAATTCTGAAAACACCCACTCAATAATTAGATTAATGCAACACACTGGACTAGTAAGTGAATATTAAGCACTAAATGGTGTCATTTCACTCACTGCCTCTCCAAACTACTCAACGTCAATAACAACCATTAAAACCAGGCATTCCAGATGAAAATTAAGCATAATTGCACCTCAAATTTACTCAGAAGCTGATTTTGGTGCAGAGTTCAGAAGACATTTGACAATGTTTCTGCCATGTTTTTTTTGTTTATTTTGTTAATTGAAAGCAAATGAATTTAAACTTTTTGTATGAGGTAATATGGCATGCCAGCCAATCACGGAGACGATGAGCAGCAGCCTGCTCTTAGTTTGTAACAAAGTGAAACAAACGTGATGATGTAGCTTTCTCAGCAGCAGAAGTAATTTTAGTAGTTGTTGCTCATCATACAGAGTTAGAATGGAAGCACTTTAGCTGAATTATGGGGTTTGTGCGATGTCTTCCAGGACTGTAGCACTGATGAAGTACTGCATGCAGCTACCGCAACTAGTCATTTGGTAAACAAAGCACACATCAAGCAGCTTGATTTTGATACCAGCACAAGACGTGGTCTTGGCAGTGGCTTTTTCCCCCAAAAGAAAGCAGCCTGGCGTGAAAAGGCTTTGCAGAACTTCCCGTTTCCCATCCTTATTGAATTTAGTTAGTATAATGTAATGATGGAGATGGAGAACAAAGCTCCCGCAGCTTTTTACAGCCCTCCGCTGTGATGACAGTGAGAAAAGTGTTGTTCACTTGAGGCAAGTAGGGCTACGCAGATGTGGTTAGACTACCGGACTATCTTTATAGGCCGAATGGTTGTCTGTCAGAGCAGCCGGCAGCGCAGCCACTCTCTCTCTCTGCTCAGGTAGGCTTCATATTCACAGGAAGACACACACACACACACACACTCTCCATTCATCGACTGCCCTCAGGGAGAGAGAGCGTCCCGCTGGCTGTGAGTGTTTGATGTTGAAATGGTCCACCTCGGCTTCATAAGAGCCCCCTATCGCAGGAGAAGTAGTCTAAATGTCACACTCCACCTGGCTGCTCTGCGTGTGTGTGTGTGTGTGTGTGTGTGTGTGTGTGTGTGTGTGTGTGTGTGTGTGTGTATAAGAGCGTACATGTAACATGTAGCCATGCATGTAGCAGTATGTGGTGAGGGGGGAGCTATTTCTGGAATACAAAATGAGGTCACAGATGGAAACGGCTGAACTTAAGTGATTTCTGTTCCGTTGATCTCACACCACTACACGACAGCGCACCACAATGCCCTCACTACTTATCACCGCTGATTACAGATACCTGTGACTGGAACTGTTATCGTCCATCGAAATGCACCTTCAGACGTCACAAGTGTCTTTGGAAAGGAGTGTGAATCAACAACAAGACAGGAAAAGCCTCAGGGAGATGTGACACATCTGCGCGACACACACTCGCACACAAACATGGCACATCTATGTGTAGAGCTCTTCAGGCTGTAGGTCAGCGAGTGTCTGACAGTAACAGAATAATGTAGTTAACCTCTGCTCGAGGTTGTTGCACAGCAATAGCACAACAAACCTCTCTGTGCCCATCTCTTGTGTCCAGCTCATGCCATGCAATAAACGTGTATTTTGTAGCAGGAGAAATGTTCCACTAGACTGTCTGTCTGCCTGTTTATCTGTCTCACCCTCACTGCTCTGCTTCTGTCCCTCCTCAATGTTGCCTCGCTCACTGAAATACAGAGGGGAGGACAAGGGTAGTGTTGAGCTAAACTATCAGATACTATACCAGATATATCAGATTCACTACAGCTAAATATAGGGCAAAATATAGAACTGTAATGTTTCTCACCAATAATTTGGTTGCGATTTGTATTTTTATTTTTACGGGGGGAAAAAGTTATCAACTTATGGTAATAATGACAAACTAGTGGTCACATCTGACAGTGTAAAAACAAGCTTAATGATATTTCACAGATGGCCCCCAATTACACTGTTGACAGCTCTACACTAACTTTAGCTTCACAGGTCTGGTTTCAGAACTTTTAACGTGATGAGCTTAAAAGAGTGACATGGGCTTGACATTTTAACAAACAGATTTCAAATACTAAACACTATCGGACATTTATAAGCTACAACTAGCTAGCTACGGTAGCTAGTAGGGGTGGAACGGTACACAAAATTCACGGTTCGGTATGTACCTCGGTTTTGGGGTCAATTGTTTTTTGTTTTGTTCCGCTAATTGACACATTCTGGTGATGCTGTCGTAAATTAAATGTTTGAAGTGTATCCACAGATACACCCGACTTCAGTTGAGTAATGTCGGCATAAACTCAGACACAAATCATCGTCAAGTGAGCTCCACTAACCGGGCTAAGCCGACTAGTATGCAACAGCTGAGTGCGCTGCCAAAACTTTCCAGGTGAAACTCACACTCCAGAATTTATTTTCCGCACGTGCGAGTAGTAGACTGTATTGGCAGTTTGGGTCACAGGGCGTACCAAACAGAAGACGCATACCGAACCGAATGTCCTGTACCGATCGGTTCGGCATAAATACACGTACCGTTCCACCCCTAGCCTCTAAGTATGTTTCTGAAAATATGATCAGCTAGATCGTTTAACCAAACAAATACTAACTACTCTATTGTTTAGTTTATTCTGCCTTTAGGATACCATCTTTCACCGACCGCAAATACTGTATATAGTTAGCTCAACTCAAAATCGTTAATTAGCTTCAGACGAACAAATTTGTCTCCGATAGCTGTCACTTCAACCAACAAATTTGGCGGTCGCTGGCTAAAACATTGACCTCTTATATACACCTGGTTTTAGTGCATTGCTGAAGTGCAGTGGCAACTCCTGAATGAACCATAGACTGTATATAAGAAGTGGACGTAGTCACCGTGACGTCATCCACTGGTTTGTGGACTGCCATTTTGAAGCCTGGAGTTCGGTATTTTTACCGTTGTCATCTTGCTTTTTGGCCGTCGCCATCTTGTTTTTTTGCAACCAGACGTGACACGAGAAGGTGGAGCTAAGTACAAACGAACGCTGAATAAGACATTTTTAGGTGACCAAAATGTTACAGTTGACTTGCATTTACTGAAAACACACTGTGAAAGGGTTAAAGTTTTAAGACAAAAACACGGAAAACTCCCAGACCGGACAACGTCGTTGTAGCGACCTGTCAATCACAAGGTAGCCCCGCCCTAAAGCATACCCTGCTTTATGGTCTATTTGACTCTAAATGGGATCATAATTTACCAAATGAACATCATGCTGTATTGAAGAAGACTTAAAACTAGCGATTGAGACCATAAACTCACTCACTGTCTCATAGACTTCTATACAATCAGACTTCATTTTGCCACCAGAGGAGTCACCCCCTGCTGGCTGTTAGAAATAATGTAAGTTTAAGGTACTTCAGCATTGGCTTCACTTTTCAGACCTGGAGGTTGCCCACTGGAATGGACGAAAGCACATATATCAATAGTCAACAAAATTGGTTGCAGACAGTTTGCACATTGCTGCAGAGGAGATGCCACACACACAAAGTGTTGCAGAGAGAATCCTGTATGCTACATGTGCCTAAGGTCAAAATCATTATACGTACAGTAACAATGGCAAAGACAGTTATCGTCAGTCATTCATGATACCATCATGAATCTGTATTGCTCTACCCCTGGGCTTGCCTTTGCCTTGTATTCCTTGATGAGCACTTGTTAATAAAACTTATTGTTGACATCAACAACCTCTTGCTACCAATTGCAAGCCGCTTGTACGTATAAGTAGATCGATTTATAAGTAGTGGATTGCATCAATAAGTGAAATGAAGTACATCATAATTCCTTATTAGTCTCTTTGTAATGGACTGCAGATATGGTAGTGAAAAGTTATAGCCGTGAACTTGGCTATATTTTAATGTGTGAGGTCAGATCCAATGTGATAAAGTCTTCAAAGTTGAAGTTGAAGTCAAGACAACACCTCATTCTGCGCCCACTCACGCATAGCAGAGCAACAATTAATGTTCTTGGTTATGTAAAGTTCACTGCTCTTCACCTTCTTGATGCCTGGATGAGTTCCATCACATTAAGTTTTAGTGTTGCTCTCAGTGTAAATGCATGTGTGTGTGTGTGTGTGTGTGTGTGTGTGTGTGTGTGTCTGTGTGCGTCTCCATCCATCAGTATGCAACCAGACCAAGCAGCTGCCAAGAGCTTAGCGGGCTGTTGCTAGGCAATGCCATTTAAAATCCTTCTCTGTATGTTGGAAGCAGGGGAGCTGTGTTTGTCTCTCGGTTTTGTTGCTAATACCGGGGTGGAGAGTGGAGTAGCGCGAGGCATTCGCCTTGTTAGTCCTGCACTATATTTTCTTTCCAAAGTGCAGCTTTGTTGGTGGGAGGCTGGTTTGGCCTCAGATGACTTCCTAAACAAAGAAAATTAAGCGGCTTTCTAGGGAGCTGTTCAGTAATAGCATAATGAAAGAGGGTGTTTGCCATTTGATGATTAGTTTTAAAGAATGTCATTATGCCACATTCTAGTGTGGAACGCTGCAATGCTATTACAGCAAAAGAAAAATGTGCGGAGGTGTGTGTGTATGTGTGCTTCATTTAACAGCATCTTTTTCTTTGAAGTTATAATCTTCAGTGTGGGCATATAAATACATCTGTGGTTTGCTATCCTCTCTCATGGGTGGATATAACACAGTTGTAAATCAACCCATATCCAGGTTCTGTAATGTTTTCCATTAGCTGCTCTAAGCACCCATTGTCTGATAGGTCTTGGAATTAATCCTGTGCTGTACAGTATGCCAGTTGGTTTTATTTTTCTATGTTGATTGGAATGGATTTAACCAGCTAGTTAGGCTGTGCAGTGACAAACAAAGAACAGAGCAAACACCTACAGAAACTCCAAATTCAAAGGAAAAAGGCACCGTACAACGGTTCAATTGATAGGTGATCTGTGAGGAGAAAAGTGGAACAAGACTACAGCCACACTTGCTGCTCTGTGGTCACAATGACAATGCTAACAAGCAGATTTTTAACATTTTTAGTTTAGTTTAGTATAATTTTTATCTTCTTAACCATATTAGTGTAGTCAAGTACTTTGCCAAGTGGCACTTAACACAAAGTACAGCTGAGGATGATGGTAATGTCATTAGTTTGCAGGTATTTGGCAGCCGGCAACCTCCGGTTCTGAAAAGTGAAACCAATGCAGAAGTGCCTTAAACGTGCATTTTTTCTAACAGCCAGCAGGGGGCGACTCCTCTGGTTGCAAAAAGAAGTCTGATTGTATAGAAGTCAATGAGAAAATGAGCCTACTTCTCACTTGATTTATTACCTCAGTAAACATTGTAAACATGAGTTTATGGTCTCAATCACTAGTTTCAAGTCTTCTTCAATACAGCATGATGTTCATTTAGTAAATTATGTTCCCATTAAGACTCAAATAGACCATAAAGTAGGGTATGCTTTAGGGCGTGGCTACCTTGTGATTGACAGGTCGCTACCACGGTGTTGTCCGGTCTGGGAGTTGTCCGTGTTTTCGTCTTAAAACTTTAACCCTTTCACAGTGTGTTTTCAGTTCATGAAAGTTAATTATAAAATTTTCGGTCGCCTAAAAATATCTTAATCAGCGTTCAGTTGTGCTTAGTTCCACCCTCTCACATGTCACTTCTGGATCCAAAAAAACAAGATGGCGACGGCCAAATTGCCAAACTTGAGGCTTCAAAACGGCAGTCTACAAACCAATGGGTGACAACACGGCTACGTCCACTTCTTATATACAATCTATGGTATTTGGTCATAAACAAAAGCATTTGACAAATAAGTCTTGCTAAAAAGTATTGCTAAAGTTAATACAATCCATCCTCTGGGGACCATGAATGTCTGTACAAAATTCCATGAAAATCCATCTAGTAGTTTTTGAGATGTTTCAGTGTGGACCAAAGCGGGGAACCAATATCTCAGTCCTTAATGTGTCAAAGTCCGTCTGGTATCACTGTGTAAACACAGTTGACATCATTGACCAAATGTGCATTCTTCTCTGATTCCTTAAAAGCAGGGCCATCCAGCGAAAAGCTGGATTATCCATCATAATCCGACAGAACCGAAAACATGTCCTCTTCTTTTTTTATTCCCATGATTGAATGTAGTTGAATGTAGTATAGTATAGTTTCCATGCTGTGTGTTACTGTATCAGAAGCTCAGTCAGTCATTTTGGGACATTATTCCTGTGAAAACATTAGCGGTGTTTTGGCCACAGGGGTTGCAGCGCTGCAGTGACAGATGGGGACTTCAAACCCAGTGCCCAAATTCACACCCAGGCTCTAGCATTGATCCTTCTCACACTTCCATCCACAAACTCAGCTATTCTAGCCTTCAGGGTTATGCAAGGTTTGATTGTTTCCCAGCAGGGTTTATTGGCAAGCTAATAGCACTAATCTAACCTTAATATGAATTGCAATACATGTGGATTTGCAACTGGTAGAAATTCTTCAATCTTTTTCAGCACTTAAGAAAAGTGATGGAAGGGGAATGGATTTTTGAATTTTCTTGCTTTACACAGCATGATTTTCTTTTCTAATGAAAATCAGGTTTTACATCCTTGTGAAACAAGCTCATTTGCAGGTCGGCGTTTTGTGATCTTGTGAACAAAAAGATAAATAAGGACAGACTCAAAAGACAGCTGACATTGTAACACAACAGAATGAGAGGCGAGGGCGAGACGGGGAGGATGAAAGAGTGAGTGATGGCAGGCGGCGACACTACCAGAGGATGTACTTTGACTTTGATTGTGTGTTGCTGTGAGTCACCGCCTCTGTTCATCACCACCGCGGCCAGCAGAATGAGAAACCACAGTGTCTCAGGGCCTCGACAACATATCGCTGTCACTTCATTTGAATGGACCTGCCCACTCCTTCCCTTCAGTCGCCTTTCGTACACATCCCTTTCTCTCTCTTTCTCTTTCTGTCAGTCTCTCTCTCTGTGACTGTCAATCTGTCAATAGTTTAGTTAAATCGGAGCCTGAGTCATTCCAGCTGGGGCTTACCGTAGTGAGGGTGTGTTTGTGTGTGCATTGGCAGGGTATGTTCAAGTCATGAAAACATCTACATTAACATTAACTAATAATCTAATCTAAAGGTCCTCATTGAACCGTTAAAAGAGGGTGATATAGTATTTCATTTCTTTTAACTTTGGGGACTTGCAAGAGACATATTTTAAAAAATAAAGGTGAATTGAAGAAGCAGAGGTGGAAATATCCTGACTTTTTCATCCCTAGAATGGGTCAAGCTCCAAAACCAATTGTTCCTACATTGAATCCTGCAAGTCTTTAAACTTTATCTTGTCTCAAAGCCCACTGAGGGTAAAATCACTCTTCACTTGAACTGCTCACAACTCACGTACATGCACCTTGTGACAAGGGGTCACAAGTAGAAATTGCTTTGTATTTAGGGGTCACGAGACAGCAGTGCTTTGAATAACAGATGTAATGCACAGTCTTTATATCTACTCACACCTGCCTAAATGCATTATTTTGTCTCTAAATTCCACAAAATATACATTTCGTAGGCCTTTTTGTCCCATTATTTTGCTCATTTCTTTCCTAATATATGATATATGTTAGATTCGCGGAATCCCAAAAAGAAGTTTCCGTTTGCACTGCTCTCATACGGGGGTTACAATACTGACTAGAGCCGTATATAGGGAATATAAAACAAATAATCATAACTGATTGTCATGAGACAGGATATCTTCGCACAAAGCCAGTGCAACAGATGTTAAACTGTAAAACTTTATTTTTTCTGTAGTTAAATTATTTTCCTCTGAAAACATTACAACATTGTTTTCTAATAATAATATAAATATGAGGAAATGATTAATAAAATCAAACCAGAAAAAGTTTCAGTTTTTCAGTTTAGTTCTCTTAACTCAAAAATCAAGTAATTTTAGGTGAATAATTGACTAAATGAAATAAACAGTGCATGACTAAAGCTGCCCAACCTGAGAGATACTGTATTTTCATCCAGACACAGAGGGTTTGTGAAGTGGTGTAGGAGGATAGAGGAGAGAGTTAAGAGAGGGGACGGCAGGTCATTTTGTCAAGGAAAAAGAGACGAGTCTGCCGCTGTGTTGCTTCCATCATCCAAACTGAAAAGAGCATTATCAAATGCACCCACACCACACTCGGCAAAAATAACACACGGCTAGAAGGCATTTTAACAGAGTCCTTGGTGATGTGGTTGGTGGGCAAAAAGGCAAAAATGTGGAACGGATGGATGGAGGTGGAGGGGGATAGTAGATGAGTGGATAAGAGCAAATGAGAAAGGAAAGGAAAGGAGGGACATCAAGGAAGGAGGTTGCCAGGTTAGTGTAGCCTCTCAGCTTGAGGGAGATGAGTAGAGAGATGTAGGGATGAGTGGATGGCTAGATAACGGTAAAGGTGGACAGGTAACAGCGGCCTCTCGGAGTGTCCGAGGTGGAGGGAGAGAAGGGTCGTCGCTGTGATCAGTGGTCAGCCTCCTGGCAGGCGACTGGCCCTCTGGAGGCCAATTAGAGGGGAGGCCGGTAGAGCTAGGAACAGGAAGAGTCCCCGCAGGCACACACACAAATTCACACATCAGTGCTGACACTGGGTTCATACAATAATCGAAGCCCCCAGGCACACACACACACACACACACACACATGCTGACATTAGTGCAGACACAGGCTGAAAGTGCACATTTCTCTTTCTTTTAAAATAACCACATTTTAGTCAGTTGTATTGTTTTTTTATTTTTTCTATTTATGCAAGATTTTGTTTCTCAAGCTGGCATCAATGTTACAATTAAAAAGTCTTTGCTCACTGTTTGACACCAAACAAAATGAAAACATTTTGTGTTGCATTAAACATTCGGCCCTGCCTTTAAAGGAACAATGTGTATCATTTCGGGGGATCTATCAGCAGAAATGGAATATAATATTCATGTTCTATGTTTTCATTAGTGTATAATCACCTGAAACTAAGAATCGTTCCTGAGTCTTCATATCTAGAAAGGGAGCATGGAGTCTATTCGCGTTTATACGTTACCTGGAGGCCACCGAAGTTTTCCAACACGCTTGTGAAATCGCGGTAACGTGAGTCGCAGAGTGCAAAACCGTGGTACCGCCAGCCGCCGTTTGACTTTCATTGCTCCTAAAGTAGTGTTATTATGGTAAAGATGGCCTCTGAGCAAGGTGAACGGTGTTACCACAGTTTTGCACTCTGCAGCTCACGTTACCGCAGTCTCTGCAACCACACCACTTGAAGCCGGCAAAATCCAACACACTGTACCTTTAACTTGTCTCAAAATGAGGCGCTTGTGTAGGCTGATTATGCTGCTAAACATGAAGTTTAATATATAATTATATATAGTATATAATTTAATAGATATTTTGATTGGAAAACTGCTGTTTGAAATTTAGCACACATATTCACCTTCATTTTTAGATTTTAATCTGGGGGTTGTTTTTTGTTTGTTTTAGTGATTTTTGAGTTTGTTTTATTTATTTCTCATTTAGCAAAATCAAGTTTATTTGGCTCAAGCACAATCCAAGTCCGTTGATAATGGGTAACCACTGTTTTCAAATCTGATCCACTACTTATATTTACTTAAATGACACAGCTGCACACTCAAGCTGCAATTGGAAAATTCAACCCGAAAGTAGTTTTTGTGCCAAAGATGCTCAGTACACGTTATATAAGTAGTATAAAAATATATACAAAGCAGTACAAGACATAACAAATAACAGCTGTCGCCTTAAATTATTGATATGATATGAATAAAAGTTTGACTGGGAGAATGCGACTTCTGAAATTGACGTGACACGATCAGCTGGAGAGACGACACTTCACTCTTTTGGTCTTGTTACAAAAACACGCGATTGTTCAGTGGTGTTACTGAGTTTGTTCTTCACAAATAAACTGGCTGAGTACAGACACCAGCTTGCAGAGAGCACCAAAACCTGGCAACAGCCAAGTTTCCTTTTGGCCTGTCATCAGGCTACTCACGGAATTAACGTGTATTAGCAACAGCTGGTGTGATCTGCCGGTTAGCTCCGGCTAAAAATGAGTAGCTGCTACCTGAGTGGTTTGTATATTGTTCTTTAGTAATAAGAAAGATCGACAAGAGATAGAAGATTCAATAAGAGTTTGATAGAGTTTAACCAGTCTGTGTTTTTCAATTTTGCCAATCCGGGTGTCAATCATTCGCACCAAATAATTTTTCACATTCACAACTCTCTAAACGTCACTTACATATGCAAGTGAGATGCTGGCAGTGTCCGTCTGTCTAAAGGAGAGCAGCCTTGCAACACTAGCAGGCTGAAGCATTTGATCAAATTTATTTTAGCCAATTTGATCCATTAAAATATGTCCAGATCGTCCCGCAATGATCTTCGGGATCGGGTCAGGACATCTCTTAATGACGTTTCGATATACACTGATCAGCCATAACATTATGACCACTGACAGGTGAAGTGAATAACATTGATTATCTCGTTACAAAGGCACCTTGCAGTGGGTGGGATATATTAGACAGCAAGTGAACATTTTGTCCTTGAAGTTGATGTGTTGGAAGCAGAAAAAATGGGCAAGGGTAAGGATGTGAGCGACTTTGACAAGGGCCAAATGTCGATGGCTAGACGACTGGATCAGAGCATCTCCAGAACTGAAGCTCTTGTGGGATGTTCCCGGTCTGCAGTGGTCAGGACCTACCAAACGTGGTCCAAGGAAGGAAAACCGGTGAACCGTCGACAGGGTCAGACCCAAGGCTCATTGATGCACGTGGGGAGCGAAGGCTGGCCCGTGTTGTCCGATCCAATAGAAGAGCTACTGTGGCTCAAATTGCTGAAAAAGTTAATGCTGGTTCTGATAGAAAGGTGTCAGAACACACAGTGCATCTCAGTTTGTTGCGTACGGGGCTTCAGGGTGTCCATGCTGACCCGTGTCCACCGCCAAAAGCGCCTACAATGGGCATGTGAGCATCGGAACTGGACCACGGAGCAATGGAAGAAGGTGGCCCGGTCTGATGAATCAGGTTTTCTTTTACATCATGTGGATGGCAACGAGTTCGAGGTGTTGACTCGGCCTCTAAATTCTCCAGATCTCAATCCAATCGAGCATCTGTGGGATGTGCTGGACAAACAAGTCCGATCCATGGAGGCCCAACTGCGTGTGTGTGTGCGTGCGTGCGTGCGTGCGTGCGTGCGTGCGTGCGTTCGAAAATATTATTGCAGTCAAACCTACTGCAGTCAATACGACAGAAGTAAGGAGGTAAGTTGTTTTTGTTTTCTGTGTGTGTATGTGTGAGTGTGTGTGTGTGATCCACCTCGTGACCTTGAGTTCATCGCCACCATCACAACCCCTGCCGTGCTGGAGAGAGGTTCTTTTGAAGTACAAAAATCTCAGAGAGGACACACGCACACATTGGTGAATAACAATCGAATGCCTCCTCAAGTCGAGCCTGAAACTTTGAAATGGTTACATTTCTATCTGCACACACACACACACACACACATTTGCTATCCCTGCAAAATTGCGACAATTTCCTGCAGCCGGAGACCTGATTATCTGCCGGTGGGCCAATCAGTGCTCACCATTAGGACTGTGTCTTGACCAATAGGTGCTGCAGTGGCAGGTCCTTAATGACAACTGGTCATATTCTCTGGGTGCTGTGTTAAACCTAATGAGAGGGGAGGAAGGGTGTGTAGTGCATATGCTGCACAGTATTGATGGATTACACAGAATGACCTTTAACCGAACCTCCAGTTAGTATATGTATAATCACAGCCACAGTCAGTTAATCCAGCACATCAGCCAGCCTCGCCCCTCCTCCCAGCACACACAATGATGCAGACATCCTGAAACAGCAGCAGAGAAAACTGTCATCTGAACTGACGCTATTTTAATCTGTGTGCTCTAGGCTTTATGTGTCCGCTTTAGGAATTAATTAAATCCTTGCACTTCATTGTACTTTGCTGTGTTTTAAATACACTTGTCTTGCTGTCATATACTGGCAGCTGAATCCAGACTTTAGTACCAGTACAATCACTAGGATATTGCACTTATTCCTTATACTGCGATGCCAGCAGCTGATTCCAGCGACGTGTCAGACAACATTTAAGGGATGATTTGCAATGTTGTTGGGGTTTTTTTTGGGGGGGGGGCTTTTCTTGCCTATATTAGTTAGAATATCAGCAAAGCGTTTCAAAGAAGGAGAGAAAATGTTGCTAATAGTGAGCTAAAGGCTCACTGATGTGGCTGCAGTTAACAGAAGGCTAAACTATTAGCAACATTTTCTTTCCATCTCTCTAATAGTTTAGCCTTCTGAGCGAGCGGTGAGCTCACTGCTGCGATGCAGCAGCCGTTACGGCTAATTACGGTTAGCAGAAGGCTAAGCTAAACTATTAACAATGTAAGATGGTCGCACACATTCAAAACCGTAGTAGGCCGGTGCTGGACCAGTAGAAGACAGTAATGAAAAACGTAGAAGAAGGTCCGCATACTGTAGCTCCACTTGAGCTTGTGCTCGAAACGTCACTTACAAAGATGTGAGAATAAATTGCACTCTAAGGGAGCTACAGTGTGCGGACCTTCTTCTACGTTTTTCATAAGCTAAACTAGCAACACTTTCTCTCAATCTCTGAAACGCTTTGCTGATATTGTAGCTCGCTAGAGCCTCGAATCACAGTTTGTCATCTCGAAGGTATGCGATAAAATTTCAAGTTGGAGCCATATTCCTCTGTTTCTGGTAACCAACAACACAGCAAGATGAAATGTTTGATGGGTAACTTTAGCCTACTACTCTACTACTACTACTGAGGTGGTTCATGTTTGCCTCCAGTCTTTCCTTTGTTTTGCCTCCAGCTAACACCTTGACGTAATCATGACGTCTCTATGGGAGAGGCAGCATGTATGGCATACTGGCAGGTACTGTAGAAAGATGTTTTACTTCCAGTTTTGGTCAGACCAGCCCAGTAATGTCATGCTTATCTCATAATTTGCTTATTATACTGTATTTATTTAAATTAATACTATACTAAGTCTTAAAATGTGTGTAATATCGTAGAAGTTCTGTTGAGCTTTGCCTTTTTCATGTAGCTTCCCTACTGCCATGCATCATAATTTAATTTATTTTGTTGTTTTTTTATGAAAACCCAGTGTTCATGCACAGAGGTTGATGTGCGGAGGTATATAAGGTCTTAACATCAAACCATTCATCACTGCCAAAATTCAGCTGAACTGATGAACTATGCCTGCTGATTACCGGAGCTTGTGTACTGTGAATAACAGCAATCAAAGCGGCCATTAGATACTTTATGAAAAAACTACAATGATACAATATAATAGCAACAAAGCTGGTTAACTGGCACTCTGTTACTGCTTCACTACTTCAACCAGGCTAAGAGCGCTGGAGAGGCATACAGAGCACATTTCAAGTACCAATTTGACCACTTGGATTGCTAGGATGACGCCAGCCCGTGCTTTATATAGTACATGCTGCGTTCGTGTGTGTGTGTGTGTGTGTGTGTGTGTGTGTGTGTGTGTGTGTGTGTGTTTGTGTGTGTGTGTGTGTGTGTGTGTGTGTGTGTGTGTGTGTGTGTGTGTGTGTGTGTGTGTGTGTGTGTGAGAGAGGCTATTTGCTGAATTTTTCTGTTTTTGTCTCTTATCTCCTTTTGTGGGAGTATTATAATAATAAAGATACGTTTGTGCTGTAGAAAACACATTTATCTGTCTCTATCACGCCGTGTATCATACATCACTTCAATTTAAATTCTTTTGCCCAAAAAAGCAAAGTCAACACAGTTTCAGGGTGGGAGACGGCATCATATTAATGACAGTAATCAATCAACATTTTATCAAGGAAGGGAATATTTTCTGACATTGTGACAGAGGACTATTTTGCTGCAAGTATGGCATATTTTGTGTTTTTCCAACTCTGCCTCGCACAGACTTTCAAGTTTTTAAAAGCATCCTCGATGACAGATGTCCCACCAGGCTCTTATAGCTTGTAGTCTGCCTTCACCTCCACTCCCCAGACACTTGCATTGGGATAAAGTGGGGAGTCATTTAAAATCATGAGAGAGGGAGGGCTTTCACGGTTAGCCTATTTTTAGACCTGAGTCTTTTTTTTTCCCCGTCGCCACTCCCACGGAGATCTAAGAACAGGTACAGAGAGCCGTCTCCAATGACAGAAAGACACATAGATAGAGGAAGAGAGGGATTCAGATTCCCCAGAGAATCAAAGGGAGATGGTGACAGGTACCGGGCACACAAAGTAGAGAGGTGGAGAAAAAAATGAGATTGAGTCCCAGAGTGGTTGGGTTTTATTTCAGCTCTAGTAAATCACTCCCCACTTGTCCATGTCTGTAAAAACAGGCCAAATGCAGGGTGTGGTCACAGCAATGAAGAGTTTGCTGAATATCCAATCAAGCAGATAATTAAACATAAAAAACTATTTTAAGTTGTTGTTAGACATCAAGTACATTTGTGTGTTTTGCTACAAATGCGTGCATGCAAGATTGTGCGTTGTGCTATTTGTGTAGTAAGGTAATTTTTTCCTAATTTGGGGGTAGACATATGTGCAGCAGATCAAGAGAGCAATGCCTGTGGATGTTGTACTATCACAGGTGCTTGAGGCTCCAGCCTGAGGCAGCTCGCATTCTCTTAAACACCAATGCCCTTATTTTGAAAAGAGGAAATCCACCCTAAAACTTAACATGCTGCAGTAGGTGAATTTGTGGCCATAACTACGTCTCTAGGTTGAACTCCTTTAATAATGGTTTGATAATTGTACATTTAAGAGGGTAAAATCACCTGACTATACGTCTATTGTATCATTGAAGGCAACACTTTTGTTGGAGCTATACTGGGCTCCACTTGGAGCTACATTACACGAGTACATTAAAGGTGAAGTAAGTAGGAGTTATAGACGGAGTGAGTGTTACCAAGCTGAATTTAAGGACTCATTTTCTGGTTCAAAGCTGTATGCAATGAAATATGATAAATGGCATTTGGTTATAAAAGCCCACAAGGTCACCATTTAAAGTTCAGTCAGAGACGCTTACATTAAAAAGGATTGTGGACTATTTATTATAATAGCGGACAGCTGACGGCAAAAGGTGCACCCAAAAATAAATACATTTTTAATATTTGTTGCATTAGTGATATTTAAATATTGCTGTTCCAGTCAGAACCAGACAACACCGCATGTGCGTTGGTGTGTTGAAGCCAAAATGGCCCAACTGCCAACTGATAAAAGTACCCGGATCTTCCGCATCAAGCGTTTCCTTTAACCCCGCCTCCCAGTGGGAGGGCTCTCATTCCGGCTCATTCACATGAACGGCAGCACGAAAATAACTGATGAATTAAATCAGGACTATTTAAGTGTTCGTACTGGGAAGTTGATTTACCATAAAAAAAAAATATTTTTGGGTCCAATGGCATCACGTGACGGACCTGGAAGTTGTAATTCCACAATTTGGCCGCTACGAAAATTAGCTTCAAAGCCCGGCGCTCTTGGTTCAAGGTAGCACATCCTGCAGAACCACGGGGCTAGACAAGCGCTGGCGCTCAAAGCAACACGAGTGGGCAGCTCATTGGCATAATGAGGTGGAGGTTGCAAGAGCTGGCACACACACTGATGGGCCGATGAACACCGCCATTCATAAGATTTTCATTATTAAGCCGACTTATAACTGCATAGTATCTTGATTACTCAAAATACAAGGCGACCAAAAATGGCAACCATATTTAAAGTTTCGGCAACCAAAAGCTTATGCCTGGTTGCCAGCCTGGCAAACACTTTTAGTTGTTAGCGTTAATTGAGAAATATTTAGACTCTTGTGTCCTCAAGAGGAGAGAGCTCATAGTGAGAGGACGTTGGGGCTGGAGGGGGAAGTTTGCAGGGACCAGGGTCAGCTTCATATATGGTGTGAGGAGTCAGCAGAGAGTGAATTGCCAGATTATAAATACCACCACATTGGCGTGTTTAAATGTGACTGGTAATTTTAAGAGTCAGCTGGTATGATTCAGCCGATCAACAGTCAGACTGATCTGCTGGCGACCTGAGCAATTTTCCTTTTCTGTCTATCAAGATTCTTCATTGTCACCATCTAAGATGATAACATGCATTTTCCCTCCTTCTCTCTGTCTTTCTCTCTCTCTGCCTCCCAGTGATCAGCGGGCCTTTCTGTTGGAGAACGTGCCCTGTAACAACGCCAGTTGCCATAGCGTAGGAAGGATGTTCCACATCCACTGGGACCAATCAGATTTGGGAGCCATCCAAAATGCCGTCATGGCAACATTCTTTGACATCTATGAGGATGTGAGTAGTTTGTGTTGAGTTACTGTTGTTCAGAGATTGTTTTGGTCACATAGCACCATCCTTTCTCTCATTACTTTTTTCCTTCCATTTCTCCACACCTTTTACTACACCTGTCTCTCCTCTAAATGTGCACCGCCTTTGTCCGTCCTCTCTTATCTGTCTAAGTAATGCACTGGAATCTACTGGTATCAGATTGTTAGATGTGTCACTAAAATGACATCCCTTTGTTGAGAATGTCTACAGTATTAAAGAATGTGATGCCAAATGGAGAAGAAAATGAATAAATCTCACAGGGCACAGAAGAATATTTCATTTCTCTAATGCAGAAAAGTGGATTATGTGTAAAGCTTTTTTTTTTGCAACACTGACGTCAACAAAATTATTTAAGTTTATTCTTTTCCTTTCATGCTCAGAAGTAATATTACAGAATTGGACTGAGGACAGGTAAATGTCGTGTCCAGTTTAGTGCTCGTTTCTGTTATTTTTACACTGGCTGTCTTTTTCATTTATGTCGACCTGGATTTTTATCCATGGTGGCAATGGTGTGTTCATTTTAAAAAATAATGCACACTTGCAGAGGTACTGTACAAACTACAAAACACACACACACTCTCTTACACACTTGTTGCATACAGTACATACAGTACATAAAGGACATACGTTGTCAAAATCCTTCACAAATTCTAAAACTGCGTTCACACCAAACATGAAGCAAATGTTCGCCTTGCGTTGCTCTTATGATTTGACCGCAGGATCATTTATGTTTACTTGCATTACTCGTGTGAAATGTGCCGGTGATGAGGAGGGGCTTGCCTTAGTGTAGATACCAACAATGTTTCTTTCTGTTGTTGAAGTCCTAGATATGTTGGAAAATCAAACACCATCGTGTCTGAATTCATAACATCATCCGGATGCGCACACAGCTAATAATTGGTGTGTCAAATCGGCTGAATTACTCTGGTTTACTACAGCGGTATGAACCCAAAATAAAGAGATTTTTCTGTGATTTAATTGGAATAAACGGATCAAACAGATGCCGAAATAACCATGTCATGATGCCAATTTGTAAAAAGTCTGGAATCATGCTTTGTCAGGTCTGTCCGGAAGACGACAAGCAAACAACTTTTAAAATGCTTCTTTTCTGAATGGAGTTTGGATCGATCAGGGCTATGCTATGCTAACATTGTAGCTGCTCCATCAACACTCAAAATAACGTCCAGGCATAAATATGGTAGTAATATTATTGTTTATACACGTGCATTTATACACCGAGGCGGCACAGTGGTGCAATGGTTAGTATGTCGCCTCAAAGCAAGAGGGTCGCAGGTTCAAACCCGGCTTGGGGCCCTTCTGTGTGGAGTTTACATGTTCTCCCTGTATTAGTGTGGGTTTTCTCCGGGTTCTCCAGTTTCCTCCTTAGGTTAATTGTTGACTGTAAATGTCCCGTAGGTGTGAATGTGAGCGTGAATGGTTGTCTGTCTCTATGTGTCAGCCCTGTGATAGTCTGGAGACCTGTCCAGGGTGTACCCCGCCTTCACCCACTGTCAGCTGGGATCGGCTCCAGCCCCCCTGCGGCCCTGAATAGGAAAAGCGGTTACAGATAATGGATGGATGGATTTATACACAGAGTTTCGTCCGGTCTCTGTTCAAATATGATGTGTTATGGTAGAGCTCTGGGTGCCCACAGACGGCTAAAATCATTTTCCCTCCATGTCTGATTCAACAACGTCAGGACGTCAATGACGTCAGGAGAATCTCAACGCTGTTAGGCTTTTGCGACCCAGTGTCACGCAAATTTCTCGTGCAAGTTGAAAAACTCGTCTATTAGCATCTTTGCATTGGCTTTGTATGCGTGAAAAATTTGCTTCGCGTCTGGTGTGAACACACCATCACACACACACACCCAGAATGTTTGACTGACTGCAAATACTATAGAAGCTATATTGCAATCTGCTGTACGTGCCCGTCTTATCAGAATTAATTATTCCAGCTAATGCAGCCTGTCAGTTAAATTCAGCTCTCTATCTCTCTCTCTCTCTCTTTTTGTCTCTCGCTCTCTCTGAGAGAGAATTTATAAATGGGAGAGAGAGAGAGAGAGAGACGTAGAGAGGAGAAGAAAAAGGGAAGAATAAAGAGACGATAAGATAAAGCTGGATCAGTCACCCAGTATGTTAGAGGGATACAAATGTACATCAGAAGACACACACACCATGCTTCCATTGTCCCTTATCTATATGCCTGTCTTCATTTGCAGGGTATATTAGACATGCTGGTTCTAAGCCAGGCAGAGGGCAAAAGTGACTTGATCATCCATGCTTTGAAGAACAATTATGAAGCTGATGCCTACTTCGTTAAAGTGATGGGTAAGTGACTGATTTGCCGAGTGCGCTCTGTTCCTCTCTCCTCTCCACATGCCCAGACCAGTTTATTGGAAGAAAGAGAAAGGCACCATTTTGCCTCTTTCTTCTTCTTCTGACTTCTTCTTCTTCCCAAATTACATATAGAGAAATACAACTGAAATTTTAATATTTTATGTTTTAGTATATTTTTTGTACTTTTTACCATAATCGCCCCCCTTAGACCAATTAGAATCATTGAACATGAGCAGCTCTTTCCCCAGATCTAGAAACCAGATGGTCACGACAATTATCCGTCATATTATTAAGATTTCTAGCCTCAAGCTACTCAGTTGGTGGTGAAAAGGGGATCTTGTCTGAGCGTTTTGTTCTATTTCAACCTGAATTAAAATGGCCACTTTTTAACTACCGCCACGGTCCTCTTTCTCTGGTTCTCCACTACAAGCTTGTATGTTACTTTCAACAGAGATTGCGCCATGATTTTACACATATGATGTTTGTCAATTTAAAAGATAATTTTTGCAAGTCCAGAAAGTGGCAACTTGTCGTAGGTTTGTCGTAGTATCATCTAGTTTTGTGTGAAACCGCTCAGTGAACAACATCTTTCTTCTCAATATTTGTTAGATATTTGTTTTGAATGGCAGGTTGAGGTTAATACTGAGTCCTAGTGTAGTTGCCAGTGGTTTCCAGGTGCCCAGTAGAAGTCTGTGTGAACCACATCCTCCAATTGTTGTGGTCATATACTGTTACATACTGTCCCATGTCCATACATCAGCCGGTAAGCAAAAGAATGAGCGAGACCCGTTGCTGGTGTGAGTACATCCCAGTCGTTGACTATCGTACATATTTTTTTCTAAAATAAGGTCTTGTGGTGGTCCACCGGAAGGGGCGGGACTTTGCCTATCTATTGTACTAGAAGTTTCCATTAAGAGGGCAGATAATATGAACCTTGTTTCTGTATGCAGTCAGTCTGATTTCTTACTTGGTTGTTGTTTTTATGGATAAAATCATCCTAATTTTGGTTGACCACTGGCTGTGAGACATTGTGAACTAGTACATATTTCACACCAGAGTTTCTCAATACAGAAATATAAATTAAAACAAGAGCATAGTTAGTAGTAAAGTTAGGAGCCGAATGTAGAACTGTTAATTAAGTTAAAGATGTATTGTTCATGTAGCCATGAAATCCTGGATTCTGAGCCAGACTGGCACTTTTATAGCCCGTCAGCCTCCTCCATCTCTCCCCATGTAACCTGTCACTTTCCACTTTTGACTGCCTGCTGAGGGTGTCAGAAACGCCAGAAAAATAACCTTTATTCCGTCTGTGTAAGGGAGATGACTAAATGTTCACTAATTCAGAAGAAATAGCACACACCGTTTGTGCAAGCTGCTGTATTTCAGTCAAACTTTAAACCCGGTATTCACAAATGATGTCTGACTAGAAGCAACTGTAGCTTCGATATCTGCTTGCGATGCTCAGAAATAGTTTTTATATTTTTGGCTCACCGCTTTCTCTTTTCAGTTAATAGATTAGATATTTTTTTTTTTTATTGTAACAGCGTTTGAGTAAAAATCAAGACGCTGTCTTTTGAAGTCAAAATGTTGGTACAGCGTTAGTACCTAGTGACATTTGAGGAAAGCAAAAATAGTTCCACTCTAGGGTGGGCCTTTGCACAGTTTAATGTGTCACTCTGCTCTGCTCATTAGTAGGAAAAACAGCGTTGCTCATTCCTTTTTATTTCAGAACAGTCGGAGAACAGTTGTTGTTTTGTCTTTTTTGGAAGTAAGGGGCTACAACTGCTTTCAGAATCAAAAGAAACACACATAAATCATCAACATGCTCTTGTAAACACACTAATAGGCACACTTACTAGCACACATAAAGTTTGTAATCAATATTATTTGCCAAGTATTACATATATACACAAATTTGACCTGTCTAATACATACTACTTGAGATACATTGTATAGTATTGATGCTCTTCATTCAATAAAAACACATCAGGCTCTCTGATATAATGCAGACATGACCTTGTTAAACAGCACTGAGAGTAAAGACATTCCCAGCCTACACTCAAACAAATACTCACAATACTTCATCGTCACAATAATGTGGATTAAACTGAATCGATTTATAATACAAAACAAAAAGACAAGAATCTGACAGGGTAGTATAGTCATATTTGGTATTTATAAAAATTTAAATTATTGTCAAATTGGACTGTGTATCTTCCGGAATCTGGCGATACGATACGTATCATGATACAGGGGTAACGATTCAGTACATTGTAATATATTATGATACTGTAAGCAAGGCGATATATTGTGATTTTTTTTAAATCTTTTTTATTTTAAGATTATTATTTTGACTTTTTGCCTTTATTTGGTAGAGATAGTATTCGTCATGAAATGGGGAGAGAGAGAGGGGACGACACGCAGCAAAGGGCCGCAGGTCGGATTCGTCACACTGAGCTGCTAAAATTGACATCCTATGTTTGGTATACCGATAATAGAACTGATTTTGGCCCACTTGAAGTTGTTCCCAGGAACGTGCTCAACTTTGCAACGTTCAAGTTAGTTCCATGAGGAGCGCCTGGGGTTTCATGACAAGGTTAGACTTCCTTGTAGGAGATGAAGTAGAACCACTGAGCGTGACGTCATTGTGTCCAGTGTACAGGAAGGACAACTAAAAGACATCCATGATGTCCTGTGTCCTGCTTTTCATCTCAATATTTGTTAGATATTTGTTTTGAATGCCAGGTTGAGGTTAATACTGGGTCCTAGTGTAGGTGCCAGTGGTTTCCAGGTGCCCAGTAGAAGTCTGTGTGAACCACATCATCCAATTGTTGTGGTCATATACTGTTACATACTGTCACATGTCCATACTAGGGCTGCAAGATTTAGCATTTTTAAATTGACAGCGGCCCGTAGCTCGTTAGTGTAAATAACTGCCAGCTGGTGGTTAGTGACCAGTTGTCACAATGTTCCAGTTTATATTTAAAGCTCATCATATCATTGGTTTCAGCTTATCACCTTTAAAGGTGCTCTATATGATATCCAGAGCATTAATATAGAAGAAAACAACTATTGTCTATGTAAAGATATAGTGGAGCAATGTCTACCTGAGCAGAGAATGAAGTCGCTTTCCATCTGTGTGTGTTGTAATCAGAGCTTCTATCTCCTTTGTTGACATAGCCAGGCCGCGCGTGTTTTTAGTGCATGTTTGTGTATGTGATCGTGCCCCACTGGCTAGCTCATGGCGAGCGCTCTGCACTGCTCTCATACGACGGTTACAGCCGATAACGTCGCCCAGACCGACATTGCGGTCGCGGAACCGTAGCATCCACCCTCCGGTTCCCCCCTAGGTTAACACTGTTAGCTCTGTCAGCATTGTTACAGTTTCACTGTTAGCGCTGTTAGCATTGTTAGCTGCAAGCCGCCGGCTCAGTCGTCGCCATGTTGAGAGCCGTGCGGAATCAATAGAAATGTTCCCAATCTCGCATTTAGCACCTTTAAAAACTCTGAATCCTTAACTGCAGGATCTGGAACTATATGGAGCTAGTCTGTAATTAACATTAGTTAAGCAGCCAGTGTGCCGAGCTGTCAGCAGTATAGAGCTCGTCAGTCGGATATCAAAACTTTGTCATTTTTACCATAATCAGAATCAGAATCAGAATCTTGTGTTTGCCAGGTGTAGGAGTTACAATAGGAATTTGCTTTGGTTTGTTGGTGCAAATAAGCAGTAAAATAACAATAGAATAGTTAAAAACGTTAGAATAAAATAAGAATTAAAACATTTTAATTCTACCAATATACAATATAAGATATAAATAAAAAATAAACAGATAGTGCAAAGTGGACAACTGTAGCTGTAACAATAAATATTTTCCCTGTAGATAAAAGGTAGTTTTGTGATCATGCTCAGCATTTAGTTTAAAGAGTTAAAGAGTTTAAAGGCCCTGCACACCACCACAGGTGTTGTTAGTTACTGGCTGATGAGACCTTTGCTCAGGTTGATGAGCAGAGCTATGCCAGGATGTAGCCTATGTTAGGTCACTGGGTTCCTTCAACTAATAAAAATGATGAAGGTGTAATTTGTCAAATCACCTGTGGGGGTGTACTGTAAAAAATGAAATCACAGTTACAATATTGATAAGAACATCATCAGATCATATCCTTTATATCCCTAGACCATAATATCCATATTCAAAATGCATGCCATCTTGCAGAGTGTTTTTAAGGTGGACTCTAATACGTGGGTTGCAACTGAATTCGGTTCAGAGGAGGCTCGTTGTAGAATAGAATCTCTCCAGGCACAGCGGGCTCGACAGCACTGTGGTACAAATTGGGAAGTAGTAACAGCTATATTTGGGAGAAAATGCCCAAAATATTCCATATTTGTCATATTATGTCGATAAACAAAAACATTGTAAAAGGAAGAGCCATGTGTTTTCAGTTAGCCTGTCAGCCTCTGTTTGTAGAGTACGCTTGTGTGTGACCTTGACTCGTCCCGCTTCCTGCTGCTGTAACATGAATTCCTTTTGTACCGCCTCCCTGAACGCTGCTGTTCTTTTCGTTATCCATGTCTTGTCTCACTGCAGCACATCAAACAAAACACACACAGATACACCCACACCAAAATGCCTGTCTCTCCCCCCACCCGCACCCCCGTCGATGCAAACACTGTCAGCTCCCTCTTTATTCGACTTCAGTTATTACACGGTTGCTTGTGAATATTTCATGCATGTTCAATGTTGCATTTTCTACATCTAGCTGACTACAGACTAGCGAGCAAACAACAAGCTACCAAAATAAAAATGTATCTGTCAAGTGTTACACCCTGTCGACATTTCATTCCTCTCCCCCGTGAACGTGAGCTCAAATGCAGCTTAATAGCCTCGCACCTCGCGTGAAACCCCCCTGAGGGCAAATTGTTTATTTACCGTTCTGTTCAGGCGTCTCTGATAACGTGGCTGATAGCATTACACTGTAATAAGTGAGACTGAGTGTGTGAACTTCAGATTCAGACTCGACACATTCTGTCAGCCGGTGATGGGTCTTTGTAGACAGCCTGATCCAGTCCTCCGCTCCCTAAGATGGAATCCTATTTTCTCAAGATGACATCACTCAACCCTCCCCAGAGCATTATTGAACAACACCCGCTGAAGGATTGACTTTGTGTCGGACTCGGCGTGTGTGCAGTTTGTGAGTGAAAGGTAAGATCCCATGGTGCACACGGACTTCCCGGAGTAAATCCATCACAGGTTGGCCTCGGACAGCAGCCCGGCCTCTCGGCCTGCCAGAGAGCCGGACTCTTGCTGGGCTTTTCTCACTGAGATGACCTGAACCTGTAGCGCTCTGACGTCTTATCATCCCGTGCGCCCGACATACAATACTTCGCACACTAGCGCATTCCATCAACAGCCATACCTCTGTTGCCATGGGTGCATATATTATTCAGGAGCAGGCTAGAGAGTTTTTGAGTACAGCTGCAGACCAACAGAAGATTGGCAGCTAGGATGCCATTCTGTAAGAAGAAGAAAAAACATATATCAAGACTGTAGCTCTTTCTTTTGGTACTCCTTCGAGTAAGCTTCTTCTCAAAGTGGTTTGTTGAATGCTATTTGATTTATAGTCGCAGTTCAAGTTTAGCCCCTGTGCATGTTTTCTTGGCAAATACTGCAAACTTTGCATGGGCACAGGTGTGCTAATCACTGACATTCACTACATTTTACTAACTTAATCTTGTAGATAAGATTCTCTTTAGTTTTTGTAATGTGACTGTGGAGCAATGCTGACATGTTGCTTGTTGTTTTATTTAGCTTATTGACCGTATGCAAGTGTTTGAGTGCCTGTTGGCTCTAGGGATGTCGCTTTGTGGGTCAGTGGGTCTGTCCACCACTTTGGTCCAGACTGACTGATATCTCAACAACTAAGTGATGGATCGTCATGACATTTTATACAGAGATTCGTTGTCCCCAGAGGATGAATCACTCTAGCTTCGGTGATCCCCTGATTCAGGCTGTTCTCATACACCGTTCGTAGCTATACTTACGAAAAGTAATGCACTGTAATTGGTATATACCCCACAAAATCAATTTGTACGTAATCCACGTAATTGTGAACCAGGAAGTATAAAGAGCGACAAACACTGCGGAGGGAGGAGGTCGGGTTGGATGGGTGGGTCAAAAAAAAGACATACTTTCGACCAGGAGACTGGTGTTGGTACCCTGTGTGAAACCAGAAGTCAACTTTGACTTATTTGTCATGTAACTTCCGTTCTTACACCACTTCCGGTGTTATTTTAACCCAAACTACAATATTTTCCTAAACTTAACAAAGTAGTTTTGTGCCTAAACCTAACCACGTTTTTTCCTGTGCTTTTTATTGAAACATTTTGGAAACTATTGGATGGATTACTGTGTAATTTGGTTCAAACATTCATAGTCCCAGAGGATGAATTGTGATAACTTTGATCCCCTAATCTTTCATCGGTCACCACTATCTAGTCTAAATTTAATTTTATTCATTACTTTTTTTAATGACCAAATACCTTGCAAACAAATCACATTCCTGTCATCCTCAGCGCTACTTTTAGTTTTGTAATGATTACCAAATGCTAGTATGCTAACACGCTAAAGTAACACTGTGATCATGGTAAACAGAATACCTGGTAAACATCAACTTCCTAGCATTATCACTGGAATCATGTTAGCATGCTGAAATGAGCATTTTGCTCAAGTACAATCTTACAGAACCACTAGCATGTCTGAAGGCTGTAAATTTTGTTTTGCATTTCTTCGTTTTCGCTTTTGTATGAAAAATTCACAAATGCATGATCCCTAAACTGGAGGTACATTTTGAACTGTAAATTTACTTAAAGCTGCAGTATGCGAGATTGGCGCAAATATGATTTAAAAAAGTTATTTTTAGAAAACGGCCGCTATATCGTGACAGTAGTACATGAAACAGATAACCTGAAAAAATCATGTTCCTCTGTGTCCTACTGTGTCCTCCGGTGCTCCTAACGGCATCTGAAGGATTTCACTTACCGGAGGAAAACAAGGTCCGCTCTCCAGCTGCCATCTATGAGAGCCGGCTGTCAATCACTCGCGAAAGGTTATTATGGAAATTTTGCCAAATTATGCCAAAAAATTGTTGCCTACTGCCACTTTAAAGGGTATTACTACTTAACACTATCAGATTAATAATGGTGAACAAAAACAACATAGGAAACAGATCCAAGAGTTTAAGTAGAGGTCCACTCAATTCATGGTCTCATCTCAATCGATTATCGATTAGTTGTCAACTACACATTAACTGTCAACTAATTTTAATAATCGATTTATTGCTTTGAGTAATTTTTAATTAAAAAAAAAATCTAAATTCTCTGATCCCAGCTTCTTAAATGTGAACATTTCTAGTTTCTTTACTCCTCTATGACAGTAAACTGAATATCTTTGAGTTGTGGACAAAACAAGACATTTGAGGACGTCATCTTGGGCATTTTTCGCAATTTTCTGTCATTTTATAGACCAAACAACTAATCGATTAATTGAGAAAATAATCGCCAGATTAGCCGACAACGAAAATAATCGTTAGTTGCAGACCTACATCTCGAGCAGTGTTGCTTCACTTGAGCTGGGAGGTGTTGCCAACCGTGCAATGACTGTTCACAGGTCGCCATTTGTTTTAGTTCATTTAGGGTATAAACACAGACAGAAACTAAACCAAAATACTTCAAGGCTGATGGTTATTATTCACTGAAAGTCATGGTCATCCTGCAGCACACCAACTTTCTTGCATCTGTGTTTCCTTCCTCCTCTTCAGTGTCTGACAGGCTCATATTAGATTAGACCCGCCTTCCTGACGTTTGGCAACCAATCAATAGGAGATTGACAACGATGTGATTGTGAGATTAGCAACCAAGACCCGTCCCACGACCCGAGCCAGACCAAGTGCAAATTATATTGTCTCGGATCTGTCAATATGTCTAATACCCAATTGTGTCCTAGCAGACTCGCTATCAGCTGTGATTATGTATTGACACGTATTGTGACTGTTTTGAACGTGACTGCTCATCAATTGATCATTAGTCATGCTGCCAGTGTTGGCGTTCACTCTCCATTAGGGTTTGTTCAGGTCGACCACATTTGAATCAGGTCTAATTATACTGAGGTCTATTCGGACTGGGTGTGAATTACAAGTCTCAAGTTACGAGTCTCTTTTGAAAATTCCAGTTCAGGTTGAGGTGGGGTTGTGTCCGAAATCATTCACTCATTCACTACTCCCTACTCACTAGCCAGGGAGTTCTATATAGAGGACTATATATTGAGCTCATCGGCAAAATGAAAAAAAAAACTTTCGGATACTACACAGGTAATTTTCTCGGCGCCATTAATCACGCCGTTGCTGTCTCACAATTAACACGTGTCAGATCAGTGTCTGCTGCTGGTAGACCATCCATCATAAACACTATCATGTAGTTTTATGTGTGATAAATACATATGTAAGCTATTTTGTTGAGTTGTCTGTTAGCGAAATGCTGTGAATTTAAATTCCCCTTGGTAAGCAGTGATGCAGCGTATATGTCTATGGCTTTTATTGTGAAAGGTAGGAAATATCGGCCATTGTTAATGTGCAAGCAATAAGCATGTTTTCCCAAATTAATGAATACTAAGTACTTTGTGGCCGTTTATGTTGTGATTGGCTGCTCTGCTCATGTTAAATACAGTACACTATTTTCGCGTCACAACTCATGGATTTGTCTCAATCGCACTGCTCTCTCTCCTTTCGTCCGTTAGTGACCATCGTTGTCCACTACTTTTCACGATGCATTGTGGGATACTTTGAGTCCACTATATAGTGTATAATGATTCTCACTGTACATTTGGACAGCATTACAAAATGGCGAACTCACTATATAGCCCACTAGTGAGTGATTTCAGACACAGCCTAGGTTTTCCACTGGTCCGTTTTGGACCCCATCATTATAGACCCGATCATTGAAGAGACAGATACATATTAATCATACATATGTTATGTTGGGTAACACTTCATTTTACAGGTCTTCAATTTTCATATCAATTAGGTGATAATTAGCAAGTAACCTATTTCAAATTTCTTTGGAATTACTGCCAAATTATCCCAATATTTACCTAAAAATGTATTGAAAATTACTTTATGATAAATATTTTTTAATAATTATATTCTAAAATAGCATATAATGGTTCAAATAGGGCCCTTAGGCTTGAGAAGCGGCTGTGCGCTGCTCTTCATCGGAGGTGGAAAATCAGGCACAAATCTCACCATTGTGGGACTTATTGTCTACACAGATGTAACCTGGTAGCTAATGTAATGATTCAGGGAGTTTTTTAAGAAATTTCAAATAAGTTATTTGCTAATTATTATCTATTTATCAGCAGACATGGAAATAAAGCATATCAATTAACGTTGTATTCTTTTTGTGTAAATGTATTAAATAAATGACCAGCTATTGGGAAATAGCGGAATATACTGTAACTATTAAATAATGTTTACAATAAAGTCATTTTCAACTTATTTTAGATTTTTCGAGGAACATAACAAGGACATGTGTGACTATTAAGTCTTACACAAAGCAAAGTGGTTCTGCTAAGCTGTAAGAGACAATGAGGCACAGAGTGGTTGCAGGGTGGACAGATGGATGGATGATTACTGCTGAGGAGGGAGGAGATGGGAGAAATCATAAACTCCAAAATTAGAACGAAAGATAAAGTGATGGGCGATGAGGAGGAGAGGGGGAGGGGGTGTCTCTGCATTAGCATGAGAGTGAGAGGGGGAGTGGGAGTGGGTGGGGGGGGGGGGGGTAAAGAGAGAGAGTGACAGGCAGAACTGTATGAGTTGATTAGTTTCCTGCTCACTTATTAGGATGCAGATTAGCTGCATTGAGAAACATCTGGTAGCTTTTCTGAGGCCCACACTCCCTTCTCCTCTCTCCACTCCTCAGCTCCCCTCTCATCTCTTCTCCTCCTCTACCAAATCCAGCTCTCTTCTTGCCTCCTCTCCTGTCCTCCCCTCTCCTCTCTTGTCCTCCCATCTTTTCTCATTCCAGCCTCTTTCATTTCCTCCCCTCTAACCCTCTCCAGCGTCTGTTTTTATCTCGCTCTCACCTCTCCTCCTGCCCTCACCCTGCCTTCACTCCTCTCTTGTTTCTCCTCGGCAAACGTCTCGTTTCCTGTCCTCCCGCTTCCTCTCCGCCTCTCTCAGTCTGTCAGTCAGAGCTGTCTTTTATTCCCTCTTTTCATTTCATTCAAATGACAACGAGGAGATTTACATGAAGTCTTTCAGTGTGGCTCTGTCGTCCGGAGGAGGATTTGACTGGAGGCTGTATATTCAGATTGGTGTGAATACTTTTGCAGTGTCTGCTGCGAGCAACACACACAAAGGCGGCTGAGTGGGAGCACCTGCTCCCATGTTTGTCAAAATAGCATCCTGCTCCAGCTTATGTTGACAGTAAAGTCGTAATGGCTCTGCCTGCAAATATGACAACAAGCCAGCCATACAGCACATTACACTACATATTACAGCCATTTTATTCATTATTCATATTTCTTGTTTTAGTATAGTATCTTATAATCCCTCACCTAGAACATTTGTGATGTTCCCACCTCTTGCCCAAAAGCCAGGAATATACAGTATCAACCCAGGCACTTTTTTGCCAATCATATCAGCCATAGCAGATCCTGACCAAAAATGAGAATAATCAATCAATGGATGGTAGATTTTTAATAATCCAACATATTGAACTCCAATATGGTGTAAAGGTGGCCTCTATTCATATCTCTATTGTTTCCAATGTAAATAAGGAAAACTCACTTTTTCAGTGCTTGTGCACATCCATTTGAGTATCTGGAGTTCCTACCAACCCACAAACTGTAAAATAAGACAACCCAGTCAGTTTTTTGTGGGCTGCCCATATCAGAAAACATTGAACTTTAACAAGCCATTCAGATTTGGCTCCCCTTCCTATGTCACATGCAGGCTCATTTTATACACTTCCATCCATCCATCCATTTTCTTTCGCTTATCCGGGGCCGGGTCGCAGGGGCAGCAGGCTTAGCAGGGAATTCCAGACGTCCCTCTCCCCCAGCAATGTTTTCCAGCTCTTCCTGGGGGACCCCGAGGCGGTCCCAGGCCAGACGAGATATATAATCTCTCCAGCGTGTTCTGGGTCTACCCCGGGGCCTCTTACCAAAAACCTCCAAAGGGAGGCGTCCAGGAGGCATCTTGATCAGATGCCCGAACCACCTCAGCTGACCCCTTTTGACGGAGGAGCGGCTCTACTCCGTGCTCCCTCCAGATGTCTAAGCTCCTCACCCTATCTCTAAGGCTGAGCCCAGCCACCCTACGACCATATTTTTCTCACAAGCCAATCAGAGCAGACTGGGCTTTTTCGGTAGGGGGTCCTAAAGAGACAGGCGCTAAAACGGAGCGTTTCAGACAGAGGGTGAATACAGGTATATTCACACAGATAGTATGAGAAAATAATGTGTTTTTTTTTTAACATTAAAGCATGTAAACATGTTCTAGTAGAAACCGTAAGTACAAGTATGGACCTGAAGATGAGCATGATACGTCCCCTTTAAGTTTTATGAAGTTCAATTTTATTACTGTGGACCAACATCCACTGAGAATTGAGAAAGCGGGAAGACAGACCCATTAGCAAATTATGGGTAGTGAATTAAAAGATGAAAACAACAAGAAGCACCTAATTACAGTATATTTGATTTATGGCTCTTTTTGCTCAGCGGCCATTGGCAAAGCTCGTAACCCAAGCAAAGTCCCACTGAGCCTTACCAGTCCACAACAAGCAGAGGAACAGATTGTGGGCTGGGTTTGTAAGACTAACATTAGCCTTCATGACCCAGTGCTGCAGGCTGATTGTCTTTTTACAGCAGTGGGAAATTGACCATGTTGTCAAAAGTACACATAATTTAATACACCTTTTTTTTAATCATTGATTTGAGTCTCGGATGATTCTCAGTTTATGCTGTTTTTTATATACGTTGATATTAGTGTGCAATTTTCCTGTGTAAGTTTTGAAAAGCCCATTTGATCATAAAACAAGAAAAGGAATGGCACTGCTGTAATTTTACTCTAATGTGCTGCCAACCAAAACCCATTTTGATGAAGAGAACATGTTCTCTCGAGACCGTTAGCCTCTGTGAGGATGTTAAACTTTATTCTAATTGATATGGCTAATTAACGTGGTGGTCACATTGCATTTGTAGTGTTCATCCGAAAGTGAAGCACTGTGGAAGCCACTGCCAGCTGTTCGGGGACAGTGAGCATACAGCAACACGATAATGATGCTGCCCAAAGTGAGCACCGAGCAGGGAGGGCTCCCTCTGGGATTTGAATCCCCACGGCGGAGCGGTGCCTCGTCTTACTTACACTTGGACCAGACAAGACAATAGCCACCAAAGTATGTCTAATGAGGGCAAATAGGGACATTTTTTTACTTTTCAGTCTGGCACACATGAGGAAACCAGTTTACAGGAGAATTGTTGTTAAATAACAAATTCCTTTTTATTGCATAGCTTTCAGAATAAAATCCAAATGTTTAATGCTATACGTAGGCTTTTATCTACCAGACAGATGATCAGAATCTCTGTAAATGTGTACACATCACACACACAGATATACAGTACATGCTGTACATACGATATGTAACAGTACATCATCCTTGTAACATGGATTACAAAGCCATTAGCAGGTGGTCATTTCTGGAGTTACTATTGCTATGTTAAGACCAGATGTCAGCTCACTGTCAATCACAGAGTGTGTTCTGTTGGTGTGTACAAAGGGGGGGGGGGGGGGGGGGGCATGTTTTGTGCCCATGCATGCTTGTTAGTAAACCCTGCAGTCAGCTAAAGCAGCCTCGAGGACAATGAGAAGTGATGAGCATCTCAGAGCGAATGCCGCTCAGCTGTCAGATCGTTGTGTTTGCGCGTCCAGCGCCGGTCCGCTTAGCTCTCGTTGACTCGCACTCGTAGCCACTAGCGCTGACACGGCATGTCATGTTCCCCCCCGTCAAGGTCTGCTCATCGCATTTTGCTCTTTATGCATGCCTGTGTCTGTGTGACGTCAGCTGACCCGACAGCTCAGGACTGTGTTGTGACATGTGCATGTGGTTACCATGGCTCCCGGAAGTGTCTTTTTATAGAGTGCCAATGAGGACGCAATACCAGTACAGGTGAGGCTCCGACCAGATAAAGGCGACCTCTCTGACATATGTCACATGGTGTAGGGATCTGAAGTTAACAAAGCGATACAGTGCTGAAAATGCAGTATTACATAAACAGAAACAATAACTTTTGAGGGAAAATAATTAAGTGCAGATACAGAAATTAATTTCCCATGAAATTATCTCTCTGCACCGTGATGACCATACTGCTGTGTTATATTCTGGTGGGTGAAAATGCACTCAAACACCATGTCTGCTGCAAACTATAAAGGTTTAATGGTGTGAAGTTTGTAGCGAGCATAATAAGAACTTCAAATAAGTGTTCAGATTTGTTATCTGTGTATGCATGTTTACTGCTGCATGTTTCAATTCAAAACATTCAATATCATATGTTTGTGTCATAGACTGTATACATAGATGGACGATGCGTCTCCACTTCCTCCCACTGTACAGTGAAGCCAAAATATCCCAGATACGGGAGCTGCGTCTTGAGATTTTGACGTAATTTGGTGCCAGAGTCTGTGCAGTAGTGATCGGGGAGTTGGAGCTGGTACACACCCGCCCGAGCCAATCACGAGCCGAGTACAGCCACAGCTTGTTAGCGGGAGCCACCTACATTAGCACCACGGTAGCGGTTTGGCTAGAAAGACAACACACAACAACTAACCGTAATATCTGTGTAACTACATTTATGATCAAACTGACACATGTTCTATCACACAGACTCGGGACAGTTATGGAAAGTTAAAGTTACGTCTCCTCTCTCCCGAGCCTCCGGCTGCGACTACTTCACTCAGAGCAGCTGTCAATCATGACGTCTCACCCTCTTTTTATAGCATCAAATAACTCATTAAAACCAAGCTTATCACACTTGAAACACTTGAACATATACCAGCCTGATAAAAACTACCTAAAATGACAGAAACCATCTTTGGGAGAATTTTTTTTTACTTTTAAGTTTGGCCCATGTCCCATTTACTAACATGGATTTATGATACTTAGTCAGCCACCAGGCGGTGATCGAGATGTTTTGGCTTCACTGTCATGTCTTCCATCTTTATATACAGTCCATGTTTGTATCAATGTTACAAACATTGGCATGTCACAGGATCTATTAATTATTTTATTATATAATCAGATAATGGTGAGAGAAAGCTGAGCAAAGATGTTGATTTCCTACTCTCCCTGTTGGGTAGTATTTCCAATTTAGGTTAGTATTTTAAATTTCCCTTCAAATACTTGATAACAAATCATTTATTTATTCATTTTTGCAACAATTCAAGAAGTCAATCGTCTACAACCCAGCTGATGGAAGCACAAACCTAATGCAGGTTTTATTTTCTGCAGCTTTTGTCTGATATTCATTAGAATGTCAGATGAAATCATTGCTTGGGCAGGTGAATGATTGCTTCATATTACAGCTACAGTAGCAACTCATTAATATTTGATGCCAACACCTCAGCTTTCCTTCAGACCTGGCTGGCTTTAACAGTTGATAGTGTTGTACATAATATAAATAATGGCAAGTGTCTGCATTTATTATATTATCATCCATCTGAGGAGTCTGGGAAACACATAGATGAGTTTTAATAAGTACATTTATTAGGGACTCTTGTTCCAGCAATCCTGAAAAATGTATGCAAAACTCCTGGCATCTAGTAGCAGTAATATCACTAAAGCACACTACATCAATGAGTTAGTTCTTAGTGGTGAGAAATGACCTGATTTCAAGTGTACCAGGTCACAAACTGGCAGCACAGAGCCCCCCCCCCCTCCTCAATACTGGCAGACTTTTCATCCAAAGTGCCCCCTCTGTTAAATCTGAATTATGGAAGCTGTGGTCAAGCTGTCACTGAAACTCAACAAGGCCCGACGTATTGATCAGCATTACGTCTGATCTGATATCTGCTTATCATTAAACTAGCCACAGACCCACACGGTGAGCTTTCCTTAAACCAAATATTGCTTCCTCACCAGGTTCTGGGCAAAAATATCCACCTCGTTATTAAAATCCAGAGCTCTGACCGCATCGCAATTAATTGCCACAGAATAAGAAGCTGAGACGTCTTGGTTGTTGTTGGAAAGCAAGTGTTCTCCCTCACAATCTGTGATCTGTCCAGTACACATTTTAAACTGGCCGCATTAGAAGAAATGGGAAGCTAATTGGGATGCACTAGTTGAGCGTGTCTTGCACAGGCCAGTGAAGCACTTCTTCAGGGCTGTTAGTTAGCAGGAGACCAGCTCTCTGTCTGTGTACTCAGCAGTGTTTGAGAACCACACAGCTTGATTCCCATGGCAACTGGCCAGTTCAATTTCCATGTTTGCGAATAGGTACGAAACCTGATACATACATATACAGTGTATATATATATATAGATATTTGATTAAGAACCCCAGTGTGATATCTATGAGATGAAGCAGATAACCTGCTCTCTAATGTTACAACAGAAGAAATTTGATAAGAGATGGAGTCCTATAATGAGCTTTTTAATGCAGTGATAACCTCAACTCAATTTATGGGCCGATCGATGCTTTGATAACCCCAATTATCCATTAATGTAGTGATAACCTCAACCCACCTATCCCTCTAACCCCTAGAAGATAGATGTCATGTGGATGTGTAGTTGTTTTATTTTGCTATGAATCCAATTGGTTAGCATTTTCGTGATTTTCGTGAAAACCAAGTTGCGTTAATACGTTAAAGAAATTAGTGGCGTTAAAACGAATTTGCATTAACACGTTATTATTGTGTTAACTTTGACAGCCCTAATATATATGTATATGATCAAGAATCCCAGTGAGTTTACTGAAGAGTCTCCATGCTTATAAATCACTGGATGTAAATAATGATCTACTCTGTAGGAAGGGATATGTCCTTCTTGAGATATTTAACATTTTCCATCCATCACTGTTGTGATTTAAAAAAAATAACCTTATTTCTGGCTTCAAACTAAGTCGTTCTCTAGTTCTATCCCTAAACTGAATCTTAAAGCATAATAATTCTAGTGTCCGCTTTAGATATAACAATTTTTCAGCACTAAAGTAAATTAAAGCCCTAATCTCTAATGCGAAACGAGCTTCTCGATCCCTCTGGAGGCCTGGAGAACGGCCTTTACTTTCCCATTGTGTGCACATGATTTATATTTTCTCATGTAGACATAAACCTGTTCTCGCTATTTTTATCCATTTCACAACCACAATCACACTTGTGCTATTTTGCTCTCGGAGCCTGGCGATTTTTCAGCAACAAGCATGAATAGCAACCGCTGTTCATAAAAACGCTGCTCACTGTGGTGTCACAATGATGAAAACACACATATAGACCCACACAGAGTACACAGACCAGTTCATCCTCCACTTGATGAGGTTAGTCCTGCGAAGGAGCTGCCATCAGTCTTAATATTACACTAGAAAATAGGCTAGTTCAGTCCCACAGAGGCTGTATAGTCTGTACTGTACAGTATGTGTGTGTGAGAGAGAGGGAGAGCGAGACTGTTGTATTGGCAAGAGACAAAATCTGCTCCCTTCAGGATGTGTGAGAACTATTCCAGGGATCTTGTTTTGGCCATGGAGGAGTTGTGATGTGCTTGTTACATGTCAACCAAAGATTGAAGTATGGAGAAGAAAGCGGCTTCACAGGAGAAGCTTGAGTTTCCTCTCTCTCCTAAGTGTGGTTACAGACTTGCCCTACAAACGCACGCACACGAATGCCCACCCCGACACAGACTCATCTACTTCCTGGAGCAACGGCGTGCCCATTGAGTTGTGAAGGACTTCTGAATTCATGCACTTTATGTCTCTCTTTTTCTCTCTCTTTCTCTTTATGCATCAGTGAATTCATGTCATGAAATCCTTAATGTAACATGCGTGTGTCCCCACTCACTGATTACATTTGTTAATTTTTCCGTCGTCACACATACCTTCCATTCGAGAGTTTTCTGTAAAGACCTCTGACTTAAAGTGCTTGGACTTTATTGGGTGTTTCACATTTGACAGGAAATAAAAAAAGGGGAGACAAAGTTTGAGGCTGTGGGCGCTCTGACAGTGTTATTTCCACGGGGTGCCAAGTGCGATTTAGCTTTATTACATCTCCACTGGAAATTAAAATGTCACTAAAATCTGACGTTTTGTTTTCCATCACCTAAACACAGATTGCCACGCACATTGATTCCTCTCAAAATGTGTCCATTTAATTGACAGTAACCACCTCATCTCACTTGTTTCCCGATAAGAGAGTATCCTTGCAATCAGTTTCTGTCGCACAGTATATTCGTATTCAAGCTGCGTGTTTGTTCCTCTTGGTCCTTTCATGCACCAACATCTTTCTCTTTTATCTCTCTCTCTGAGGACGTGTTTCACATCAGTTTAACTCAGGATGTATTTTAAAGGTTGCCGCCAGATTAACGCTAACAGTGGCACAAGGTCACAGTTTGTGTTGTAGCCAGCAGAGACGCAGAGACTCTAGGAAGTGCATTTTTACTCACTTCAGGTTTCTTAACTGACCTGCTAACCACACAGGCATACAGAGAGAAAACTGCTGAAGTGAAAATGGTTATTCTCTAATGTGTGACAATAAGATTCAATACACTAAACTTGACTCTTAAAGGGTACCTCTGGTATTTTTCAAACCAATTTTCCCATGTTTTTGTGTCTAACTGACTAATAGGGACACCAATTTCTGAAATTGGTCCAGTAGTGAGGGAGAAAGCTGTAACTGGCAGCCGTGAAAGATAAGATAAGATAAGATAAGATAAGATAAGATAAGATAAGATAAGATAAGATAAGATAAGATAAGATAAAATAAGATAAGATAATCCTGTATTAGTCCCACAGCGGGAAAAATTTGCAGTTTGACAGCAGCAAAGGGGATAGTGCAAACAACAACAGGCATCATTAAAAACAGAACAAGATATAATAAATGGTAAGTAAACAATAATGATAAAATAATAAGTAAACAGTAAAAAAACTAAATATAAAACAAATGATAGTAAAGAAAATATAGTGCTACACCGACATTATTGCACAAAAGGAGAAACGTATGAAACTAATTTCTTTAATGCATTAACGCAGTCAATCTTTCGGAGGTTATAGCGGGCTCAGTTTTAAAGCTAGAGTGAAGATACTGGTATCATATGAAACCTAATGAATCTATTGGTAGCTTGTTGCAAAGGAGGCTTAATAATGCTACAAGGTTACGCTAAATTTTGGCGAAGAAGAACTGCCATGGCCATTTTCAAAGGGGTCCCTTGACCTCTTACCTCAAGATATGTGAATGAAAATGGGTTCTATGGGTACCCACGAGTCTCCCCTTTACAGACATGCCCACTTTAAGATAATCACATGTAGTTTGGAGCAAGTCATAGTCAAGTCAGCACACTGACACACTGACAGCTGTTGTTGCCTGTTGGGCTGCAGTTTACCATGTTATGATTTGAGCATATTTTTTATGCTAAATGCAGTACCTGTGAGGGTGTCTGGACAATATTTGTCATTGTTTTGTGTTGTTTATTGATTTCCAATAATAAATATATACATACATTTACATAACGCAAACATATTTGCCCACTCCCATGTTGATAAGGGTTTTAAATACTTGACAAATCTCCCTTTAAGGTACATTTTGAACATATAAAAAATGTGCGATTAATCGCGATTAAATATTTTAATCGACTGACAGCCCTAGTTACGTCCCCTAAAAGTGCTTGTTTTTGCCACTGACAGGCTCAGATTGCTATTATAAGTGTCTGACAACATTATGGAAAGGACCCTACAGAGAAATAAAACAGTTTCTTGCTTTTAGCTTGCTCCGGTCTGTTTGTTATCGTGTCCATATCCCGCTCGAGGAGAAGTCTCGTTATGAATTCAGACTATCCGTAAACTCTGGCTCAAATAAATACGGGCGGCCATCGAATTCAAAGACCTCCTCCACAGTGTGGAAATCATCTAAATATTCAGTCACGACATTGAAAATCTTTTAGATAACACTAAGCTACGCTTTCTGTACACAAACTCTGCCCGGCTGGAACTAACGTTTCCACCATGGATGTACTCCACTATTCCACCATTGTCTTGTTGCAAGATTTCAGAACGAGACTTCTCCTTGAGCGAGACTATTTCCACAATGTTGTCAGACACTTATAAAAACAATCAGAGCCTGTCATGGCAAAAACAAGCACTTTTAGTGGATGTAGATTACGGTGCCAGCTTGCCCCAATAGCACCATATTGCAACTCGTGAGCAGCTGTCGTCTACAGCGCTCTCCCTCAATACTGGACCAATTTCTGAAATTGCTGTCTCTATAAGTTAGTTAGACACAAAAACATGGGGAAATAGGGTCCAGGTTATAAAATACCAAAGTTACCCTTTAAGGGATGAGATTCTATGGTTAGAGATATGTGCTGAGAGCTGATGGTGTTGTGGCTTTGAGTCCCGCTACAGTCTTATGTTTTATGTCCTTGTTCTCTGTCCCTATAATCCCAAATGAGACTGACTTCAAACAAGTGACGGTCTAATCCCTCTGTGTTATTGATTTACAGTGTCAGTGACAGTTGGGCCTGTAGCCTGACCTCAAACAGCATGAAATTCAAACAAGCAGTGAATAATCTGATCCCTAAGATTTTTTGATCATCGGTGTCCTTCACACATGACTTTGGTCCAAAGCCTGTGATGTGTTGATGTGGTGTTTGCTCAGATTTGATGAGCAGTATAATTACACTCAGGACTGTTTCTGGACCCACGGTTTTGATCTGTTAAATAATAAAAAAAAAAAATAACCTAATGTTTTTTTAGTTTCACTCAGCTTAACTGAACTTCTAGGGTAATAGAATAGCCAGAAACAGCCTTGGGCTTTGGGCAATAACTGCAATGATGAATGGTGTGTGGTCACTGCAGGCCTGTTTTGATATCCTTGACTTGAAAACATTTTGTACCTATGTGATTACTAAACATGCTTTTAGAAAGCAATGTTAAATGACTTGAACATGAAAAACCTCGATAAGAAATGTAAGTGTTTTTTTCCCTGATGAAATTAAAGTGAAACCTGTTTACCAAGGCTGTTAAGTAGCAGCCTCTACGCAGCATGGTCAGTTAGGGTCAAGGAACAAATGTTTGTCTTTGATTGGAGCTCCATCTGAATTCCGCTTCAGGCGTATGATTAATAAGCTTGTGAACTTCAAAGCTGCAAATTTGCCCTTGCCACACGTACGCCATTTCTTTTTAAATCAAAACTTTAAAAGAAAAAAATCCTTTTGTTTATTCACACAAAGTGATGGCAGAATGCAGGGATGGACTGGAAATGAAAGAATGGCCCTGGACTTTTTGACTCAGACAGGCCCACCAAACCCACCCCCCAGCTAAACCCCGCCACCCACACAACCAACGCCACACTTTATGTAAACAGGATTACTGAACAATATTTATAACAATAACTTTAGTTAAAGGGACTGTTTGTAAGAATCAGAAATTGGTTCTAACAGCGACACTTGTGGCCGCAATGTCAACGGAAGTCAGCGTCCTGTTACTCGCGCTCGCCCGTGTGCACGCGCTACCTGAATGTGAGCGAGCATCCGTCAAAACATGCGAGGTGACGCACGTCAGCTAAAACCACAATATCACTCTATATTTCACCTGCTTGGCAGTAATGTTAGCTGACCAGACGAAGGTCTCTCCATGAATCAATGCTGATCCTAGTGTTGGCTTTTCCTGCCTCGGCGTCCCGACGGCGGCCGGAGGGAATAGGGGAAACACCGACACCCGGTCGGAGACGATAACGTAACTCGCTGCGGAGCCCCGTCACTTCACAAGACACGAGAAACCTCTGTTGGTCTGGAGGAGCGGCAGCATTTATTTCTGCACAAACGTCCACTGTACATTCACTAGATATTCTCAGAGCTAAACTAAACTCTTCTGCAGTGTGTAGTGTGCGCGCATGCTCGTGGAGTTGGAGCGAGCTGAGCAAGAACGAGCGCGGGTGTGTGAGTGAAGAAAAGCAAGCAGGAGCAGGGCAGAGACTCCGGCCTTGGAGACCAAAGCTACGGTCTCCCCCGCGTCCTCCGACCGCGATCGGGGGAGGCTGAAGCAGGAAGAGTTAACACTGTTTTGCAAGACGGGCTTCACTAGATATAACTTTACAGTTTTTGTGCTTCCGTGTAGTTTGTGTTGGGAGTCTGAGCCTGAACAGCGTAGCCACACGCGAGCGCGCATGGGACACCGACCAGCAATGATTTATACGTGTAAGAAGTTACAAACTGTCCCTTTAAATAGAACAAGGGCCATGTGTTGCTCCTCGGCTGGCTAGAAGGAGCACATAGTGGCACAATGGCATCCTGACTGAGGCTCAATCTGCACCTGTCCACTGCAGATGCACTATCCTCAACCTGGATGAGTAATTAGTATAATATTATAATATTAAATAAAAAGTATAATGTTAACATATCAACATATAATAACATATTACATTTTTGACCTGATGATGGAGCAAGATGGAAAGTAAAGGATCAGCAAAGCTATTGCAATTCATCCTTAGGGGCAGCATGAATGTCTGCACCAAATTTCATGGCAATACACTCAAAACTGCGAATCTAAACCTCCTGGTGGCATGATAGACTTTATATAAGAAGTGGATGTAGTCACTGTGACGTTACCGATTGGTTTGTGGACTGCCATTTTGAAGCCTCAAATTCAGCATTTTGGCCATCGCCATCTTGGTTTTTGGCCGTCACCATCTTGGTTTGGGGCTGTCAGTCACTTGGTGCCTTCAAATGAAACTCGTGAACTCGTGTTTACAACGTGGGAAGTCGTGTACATGATATGGTTGGCGTTCAAGTGGTTAAGTCGTGAGAACACTGCTGCTAAGCATCGACAATATTAACGTTACTGTCGGCATCTAGAAGCCACAGAGGCTAACAGTTTAGCAAGCTAGCAAGCGGGTAACATAATCCAGGAAATGCAAAGGCATAATGACAGAGGAGAAAGATGAGTCCGTTGGGAATATCAACATTATCCTCAGACTTATTATAAAATTACGAAGAAAAACAATATACGGCTAAAATGACAATATATTAACTTATTATGTACCGAAAAAATAACTTCCGCCATTTCTGTCAACAGGAAAAAACACGTCACAAGTCACGAACTCAGAAATTTCAGAAACTTTTCACGTCTGAAGTCGTGAATTCAACATGGGTGGGCGTTCATATGGGCCCAACTCGTAAACACGGTTAACACGACCCCATTTGAAGGCACCATAAATCGTGGTTTTTGGCCGTCACCATCTTGGTTTTTGGCCGTCGCCATCTTCGTTTTTTGGCCGCCCCCGTCTTGGTTTTTGCCCGTCGCCATCTCAGTTTTTGGTCGTCGACATCTTGTGTTTTGCAACCAGAAGTGACACGAGAGGGTGGAGCTAAGTACAACTGAACGCTGAAAAAGTCATTTTTAGTTGACCAAAAGGTTACAATTAACTTTCATGAACTGAAAACACACTGTGAAAGGGTTAAAGTTCTAAGGCGAAAACACGGACAACTCCCAGACCGGACAACGCTGTGGTAGCGACCTGTCAATCACAAGGTAGCCACGCCCTAAAGCATAGCCTGTTTTATGGTCTATTTGTCTCTAAATGGGACCATAATTTACTAAATGAACATCATGCTGTATTGAAGGAGACTTGAAACTAGCGATTGAGACCATAAACTCATGTTTACAATGTTTACTGAGGTAATAAATCAAGTGAGAAGTAGGGTCATTTTCTCATAGACTTCTATACAATCAGTCGCCCCCTGCTGGCTATTAGAAAAAATGCAAGTTTAAGGCACTTCGGCTTTGGCTTCACTTCTCAGACCTGGAGGTTGCCCACATGGTGGCACTAAAGGAAAAGTCAGGTCATTCCCAAAGTAAGCGGGATTCATCCTATGGGGACCGAATTTTATGGTAATTCATCCAATAATTGATGAGATATTTCAGTCTGGACTGAAGTGCTGGACCGACCAATGGACAGGCTGACTTTGCCATCCTAAATCCTAAAGATAACATTAGAAGAACAGGAAGAAAAAGTTGCCTATTTTTTATCAGTCATTCATTTGATTCATTAATTTTATTTCCCTTGCTAATTTTATTTATTAGTATTTATTCACTAAGTTTCATTTTCCTATTGTGGAGTTTGAAAGCTCATAGTGAAGCTGGAGGTTGATTGTTGTTGATGTGCACAACATAGAGAAAGTTGTGTGATGTGAATGGCTCCTTTGCTTCATAGGGTGCGCAAGTAGAAAAACAAATAGACTTGTGTAAAAAATAAAAGCAGAGTGGGTTGTGTGTTGACACATTTGTAGAAACAGAAGTATATTTGCTCCGGTAGGCAGCACTCCAGAAGTGTTTCATGAAACACTGCCGGTGTGGATTGCCCTTTCGACCTGCTGAATTTAAGCCTTTCCTAATAGTTACCATCCGTTAATGCTTAATGGTGTGCTGCACGCTTCTAAAAATAGTCCAAACAGTGTAGAAGAATGAATAGAGGAACCACAGTGATGAGAGGATTTGGAAGTGTGGAGTAAAAAAATTAGGGAGCTATATATGGACAATGAATGGAGACATTCCACAGTTTTATATGAATATCAGAGTGACGTCAGAGGTCACCTGTCACCTGCCAATGCTCCACATTAGTGTACAGCAAACCATTGTAAAGAGCCTTATAACATTAAATAAAAAGTATAATGTTAACATATAATAACATAATAACATAAACTAGAAAATTTCGCAAGAAATTTTGACCAGTGTGGCTGGTGCTGGTGCCGGGATGGTGGGGGCGGATTCAGACCATCTGAGGTTCACAGTTAGGGTATCACTGTAGGACTATTCACTGATATATAATGTTTCCATAGTTTTGAAAATGCCTACATTTGCTCTGATTGGCTAATGTGAATTTGAGAGAAGACAAGGAGCTTCACTCCTCTTATTACTGTATATGCTGATATATATTGTTTGTCATGTCCTCCTAATCTCTGTATTTGACACACACACACACACACACACACACACACACACACACACACACACATACACACACACACACACACACATACACAGACTGCATGCTGTCTGTCACTGGTTGCCATGGTGATTGGGGGGCCGTGAGGAGTGGTGCGGGGAGGGACAGAAATCATCTTAAGACAGGTTAGACTGATTTTGAATAAAATAACATAGTTTCATCAAGGTCTTGAGCCTTTTTTTGACCACATTTGAGGTGCATCTGGTCAACCTGCTCGGAGGACTACATCAAAATATAAAACATATAATTTCCAGTTGCCAGTAGGGGGTGCTATGAGTGTGACTCAATGTTGACATGTAAATTTCGTCAGTCATGGACCCTTATCATGTCTAAGAAATTTTGGGCAGATTGGACCATGTACAGTGGAGTTAAAACAACTTCCTGTTTTATGGCAAATGGCCTAAAATGGCCGCCACGCCACGGCAAGGTCGTTCGATGAAAACTCAGGGTTTGAATAACTTGTCATCCTTAAGGTCTTTAGATGGTCCTGACCAAGTTTCAAGTGCATGGACCCTAATTATGGCCCTGATCAGTTAAAGTGGCAGAAGGAAACTGTGTGTGTGTGTGTGTGTGTGTGTGTGTGTGTGTGTGTGTGTGTGTGTGTGTGTGTGTGTGTGTGTGTGTGTGTGTGTGTGTGTGTGTGTGTGTGTGTGTGTGTGTGTGTGCAGAGACTGGTCAAACAGACAGTAACTGTATAGGGATAAATATAATTTAAACTTGTACAGTTAACAAGAGCTTAAGCGCAATGCACCAATCAGAGACAGGCAGAGATTGATGGAGATCTAATCAGCCAATCAGAAACACCTGTTTGTGTCTGAAAGTGCTGAGTTATGGTTGGGAATGACTGGTGAAAACACAGAGAAGGTACTACCTGAAAAAGACCCGTCATTTAAAAACTATAAGGTGTAGATCTGAAATCTCTTCAGTTTGAGCACCTCAAGACCTTGATGAAGATGTAGACGTGTCATTTGTGTGGATAAAGTTAAAAATGACTGCGAGCTGGCAGTTTCAAAAGTCTCCACAGTTGACTTTTTTTTAAAGACGATTAGAGGTGAATTTACATTGCAGTGGATGAGAGGACGAAGGGATCACTCGGTGCTTTGAAGGAAATAAATCCCTAACTGTAACACCTATTGATGAAATGGGCACATTATCTGAAAGAAGACAAGCATATCTACGTTTTGAGGTATTAATTGTGTATGAGGAGTGAAAATTGTGGTCTAGGCAGCAATTTGTTTGGAAAATTTTCAAAAGATTTTGAAACAACCTCTCACTCTAGCGATGATGTCACCCACTCTAACGTCTTAACGACCCACGCAATACACACCCATTATAAAATCTGAAACGGTCTGAAAATTTCACAAAACGTAAACTGCGATTTCGTGAAAACCGTGCCAGCTATCAAAATGCCCATTTGGCCAAATAACGTCCCATGTCTGGTGACCCGTTTAAAGTGTTAATCATGATTCTACGTTAAAGTATGGCGACTCTGTAGGGCCCCAAAGAGGAGTGTTTTTGAGCTCTCTTCACGTCGATTTGCAATGCATTCCTATGGAGAAAAAAGTCGCGCTTTTGCGTGATTTTTTCGGAATCCGCTGCGCGAATCTCTTAGAAAAGTCATAGCACACGATTCCCGATCATTCCGCACGTTTTGATGTACTTTTTTTACAGGTGTTGGCAACGCTCCGGGAGGAGTAGCACGGCAAAGTTTTAGGCGGAAGCAGAATAAAAATAAACCCGACGAATAATAGACCAGGTGCTTTGCACAGGCTTTGCCTGTGCTACAAGCCACACTGGAATTAAAATTTTTGACCTGATGATGGAACAAGATGGAATGTAAAGGATCAGCAAAGTTATTGCAAATCATGCTCAGGGGCAGCATGAATGTCTGCACCAAATGTCATGGCCATCCACTCAAAACTACGAATCTAAACCTCCTGGTGGCATCATAGACTGTATATAAGAAGTGGACGTAGACACCGTGACGTCACCCATTTTGAAGCCTTGAGTTTGACATTTTGGCCGCCCCCATCTTGGTTTTTGGCCGTCGCCATCTTGGTTTCCATCGCCATCTTGGTTTCCGTCGCCATCTTGGTTTTTGGCCGTCGCAATCTTGGTTACCATCGCCATCTTAGTGTTTGGCCGTCGCCATCTTGGTTTTTGGCCGTCACCATCTTCTTTTTTTGCAACCAGAAGCGACACCAGAGGGTGGAACTAAGTACAACTGAATGCTGAATAAGACATTTTTAGGCGACCAAAATGTTACAGTTAACTTTCATGAACTGAAAACACACTATGAAAGGGTTAAAGTTGTAAGACGAAAACGCGAACAACTCCCAGACCGAACACCGCCGTGGTAGCGACCTGTCAATCACAAGGTAGCCACGCCCTGAAGCATACCCTGCTTTATGGCCTAGTTGGTCTAGTAAAAAAATTAGGGAGCTACAGTTTTTATGGACAATGAATGGAGACATTCCACAGTTTGTTATAAACATCAGAGTTACATCAGGGTCACCTGTCACCTGCCGATGCTCCACATTAGTGTACAGCAGCCCATTGTAAAGTACACAACTGAAAATCCTACAGAAAATAATTACAATGGGATGGGTTATTGAGGCTGTGTGTACAGTAAATGTTTGTGATTAACATGTTTGTGGCAAATTAGTGCTGAACAATCCTCTACCAAGTCTTCATCCATCCACTGTCTGAGTCAGGGCCACTGTGATGTTCCCTTTGAATGGGTGCATTGAGTTTGGCTGCTGTTTAGTAAAGCGCTGGGTGCAGACCTTATTAACAGAGTATTGGGCTTCAGCGTGACTCCATCAGGCAAATCAAGGCAACCTAGACCCAGGACCCTATTAGTATGCTAATAAAGTCACTTCTCTAATGACTGATTAGGAATTCAGCGGATTTTGTCCTCGCTCCGCTTGTACACACAAATAGTTGAAATGCTCTCTTAGCATGCACGTATATGCGCACACGCTGCGTTAATAGCATGCACATTTATTATTTTATGTTTCTCTTTGCTGGCAATTTATTTATAACCATCCCTTCCTCCTTTCTTTGGTTGTCTGTAACATTCACCTAGGATGCAGAAAAGAGGAATGCTTAAGCACGGTTAATATGAGTTAGTGTGTGTTGTTTAGACTGTCAGCCACAGTGAAACTTTAGTCATTGCTTAAGAAAAGCTTATTTCTCTGTGCGAGTTTGACCCACAGTGGCCCTTAGGGCTCAGCAACAGCACCATCACAGTGTCGGACATGTAACACACGCTGAGCAACATGTCTAACTCTGGCATCTCTGTCTTCCTCAGTGCTCAGCGGCCTCTGCTTCAATGACTGTCCAGAAGATGTCAAGGTAAGAAATGTGTCTTTGTTTGTCCACTTTTCAAATGACATCATAAAATAAGTCAAATTGTTTCTTATCTGTCTGACCAGGTGTACCGTCTTGTACCTATTGCACTTATCTTCCCATGCATACATCTTTATCTTCCCCCAGAGTCTGTACTCGGTCAATTTTTTTGGCAGGATGTGAGAGATAGGCGGTAACATCCTTACTGCCGGCCAAACTTCATGTCTATAGGGAGGATCAACTTTATATTCAGGAAATTAGGGAAGGGGATTTGAATGGGTGATGTGTTTTTGAGCTCTAAGGCAGTATAAGCTCCTCTTTATATGTAAAGTGCCTTTCTTTTAGTGCGCTCTGAAAAAATTTGCAAAAAAAAATGGAAAGCATAAAAATAAATGAGGTTTGTGCAATAAAATAGCACCTGATTTCCCAACCCTGTCTCCTACAAAATTATGTTCCCATTAGGGCTGTCAAGGTTAACGCAATAATAACATGTTAACGCAAATTTGCTTTAAACATTACTATTTATTTAACGCATTAACACAATTGATCTTTCGAAGGTTGTGTCGGGCTCAGTTTTAAAGCTACTACACGATACTGATATCTTATATATAGAAAATCTAAGGAATCCATTGGTACCAACCATGTCATGCTTGTCGCGAAGGAGGTTAAATAACGTTCCAAACTTGCACTAAATTTTGGCGAGGAAATGGATTTTATGATAATCACATGCAGTTTGGGGCAGGTCAGAGTCAAGTCAGCACACTGACAGCTGTTGTTGCCTGTTTGGCTGCAGTTTGCCATGTTATGATTTGAGCATATTTTTTATGCTAAATGCAGTACCTGTGAGGGTTTCTGGACAATATTTGTCATTGTTTTGTGTTGTTAATTGATTTCCGATAATAAATATATACATACATTTGCATAAAGCAGCATATTTGCCCACTCCCATGTTGATAAGAGTATTAAATACTTGACAAATCTCCCTTTAAGGTACATTTTAAACAGATAAAAAATATGTGATTATTTTGCAATTAATCGCAATTAACTATGGACAATCTGGCGAATAATCGCGATAAAATATTTTAATCGATTGACAGCTCTTGTTCCCATGCAACTAAACTGCACTCTCAATTACATTTAGAGGGAAACGTCTTTTCTCCAGGATTACGGCCGCAGTTTGAAACACGTGGTTAACATTGTAAATAAAAAAGAAACGCAACAAAACTACTTGGTTATGTTTAGTAAAAGATCATGGTTTGGATTAAAATAAGTATGTTTGTTACGTTATTGAAGTTACAGATGTAAATTAAAATAAGTGAATGTTGATTTTTGGTTTCACACGGGACACGGACAGTGGTCTCCTGGGTGAAAGTCCTGTGTTTGTTTGACCCACCCATCCACCACTCCGACCTCCTCCTTATGCGAACTGTGGTTAGAAACATATTTGTGATACATCAAAAACAAACAAATTGACAAAGCAGTTTTGTTGTATGGGAACAGGCTGGATTTCCATCTGTCCATACCCCTCCCCCATTCTTTTTCTCTTAATGGAGACAAGTAACAGACCTTCATAATTCAAGTCAGTCGTCAGTAGTCTCATGCCCTTCCTTGTGGATGGCATTATCCAATAAAAGATCAGTGTAAGATGTCTTTTAATACAAGGGCAAATAAATGCCAGGTGTGCCTGTTTTCTAACTACTGTCCTTGGTAAATGTCGTTTGGGGTTTGTTGCTTTCTGTTGTTCAGGGACACTTTGACAGTAATGGTGTCTGCTGAGAATGGCTTTGTACTCATAATTTTATAATATAACAGGTATCAGTTTGTAATTTATCATCTGCTCACATTCTGGAAGTTTATGAGGTGTCCAAGGCTTCTTGTCTGCATGACGAGGCCAGACAGCGCTCATCAATTTGATACGTACAAGCTTCAACAAGGTTAACTTCAACCTTTCACAGTGGTCCCAGCTTGTGACTCTAGAATTTGATTCATTAACAAAATCTTGGTCAAGAAGACAGCATCAATACTTAAAAGATACAGATACGAGAGCAACTCATAATGTAGTAACTGTGCATAATGTAATAATTTAAATGTAATAATCAGCACATAAAGTGAGAAAAACCATTGAGCACATAACGTAATAGCATTTTCGTGCTTAATGTATTGAGTTATTACATTATGGGAACATTATAAACTAGGCAACAGGTCTAGAGCAGTGGTTCTCCTGGGGGTCCCGAGATCATTTCTGAGGGTTGCCAGATGGTAAAAAGAAAAAAAAACATATTAAAAATAATATAACATATTTTAGTCTGGGGAATGTATTTTACATTACATCATCTGCACCAGTGATATAATTTGCCTCAGAACCGATTTTAGTGAGTGTATTTGTGAGAGTCAAAGTGTGCCAGCACATGACGGGGGATTTCCGGCGGGTCAGGGGGACAGAAAAAGTCACGTAAGGCTTCAAAAATCCACAGTTCCTGGAGCGCATTGGACAGAGAGAGGTTTAATTGCTTTTTAGTGCGCGAGAGAGACCGGGTTGCTGATCGCGACAGAGGTTGAACTAAGTGTGCGAGAGAGAGGTTGAATTGCCGTTTTTTTTGCTGAGTATATAATGTAATAATGTTCTCATAAATTAATAACTTATTACATTATGCACACAACTGTTATTACGTTATGCGCTCATGGTTTTCTTACATTATGAGTTGCTACAAGTGTACAAACTCAGAACAATCAAACACAAAAAATACACATAAACAGAGGCAGCAACCTTTTGTATTACTCCTTTAGAAGACATTGTATAATATCAGATCAGCACATTGAAGACTGTTGAATTTAGAACTCAAAACCCTTACATCGCTTTACCAGCTGTTCAGACTGAAAACAGCTTTGCGTAAAAATGTTGAGTGGGGCGCGTTGCCTCAGATTCTGGTGAGAAGATGCACTCTAATCCAGGATCTAATGTTGGTTTAGACACAGTCTTACTACTTATTCCTCCATAAGGGTAAAGAACCCAGAGTTTTAATTAGCTAAGCACCATCTATTACTTTATCTGATGGCTGCAGCTACTAGTTAAATAGCAGAATAATACCCCTTTCAGAGAGCAGTATGTCGCGGGTCTGATGGACATGCGTCCCACCCATTCATGAGACATCTGTCACCTTGTTTCTTACTGTTAACAGAGACTCAAGTCTGCAGTACAGTTCATATATTTCACCGATAAACCTCAGAATTACACTGCCTGAACTACATCTAATAATCACCTCTCTATCTGTATCTGTCTGTCCATGTGCACTCTCCCTCTTTCACGATCGCCCTCGCTCTTTTTTCGCTGGTATCTTGGAATTAATTTCTATTCCTGGCAGTGGATAACCTCCGGTTCTGAAGAAGTCTGATTGTATAGAAGTCTATGAGAAAATGATCCTACTTCTTACCTGATTTATTACCTCAGTAAACATTGTAAACATGAGTTTATGGTCTCAATCTCAAAGTCTCAAAGTTCTCATATGGGAGTCAGCCTTGGTTGTGGAGCCTGATGGCTCCCAGCATGAAGGACTGACCCAGGCGCTTTGTGTTGTGCTAAGGGGGGGGGGGGGTGAGTCTGTGGCTGAACGTGCTCCTCATCTTGACTAGCTCATCATAGAGGGGGTGGGAGGGGTTCTCCAGGATAGCGTCCAGCTTCCTCCTCGTCCTCCCCTCTGTCACCACTTCCAGATTGACAGGTCGCTACCACGGCGTTGTCCGGTCTGGGTGTTGTCCTTGTTTTCGTCTTACAACTTTAACCCTTTCACAGTGTGTTTTCAGTTCATGAAAGTTAATTGGAACATTTTGGTCGCCTAGAAATGCCCTGTTCAAAAAAAAAAAAACAAGATGGCGACGGCCAAAATGCCGAACTCGAGGCTTCAAAGCGGCGGTCAACAAACCAATGGGTGATGTCACGGTGACTACGTCCACTTTTTATACAGTCTATGATTCCTGGTAGCAACGGCTGTTCACCAAAGCCGGACGGCCTCCAACCTGTGTCCAACCCTAGTCGTTCGTAACGGTGGGTCAGCTGACGTGCATTGACCCGTGCAGATAGACGCTATGGCACACGACCCGCATCATTGTGTCGGTCTGAAGGGGGTAGAAGGTTTTGCATGGAAAACACACTATGGGCTCCTAAACTATAGTGCACTTTTGGAGTTAAATGGAGCCATCAATTTGTAGAGCAGTTGGCTTTAAGCTCCTTTTATTTATCCCAATGTCTGGTGATCATGTGTAGGCGGACAGGGAAGTCTGACAGAAATACAGCAGCCAATAGCATCTCTCCTTATATAACCTCTCGCCAGTGGAAACCCCTTTGCAAAACACATTAGCTTTGACATCAACAAGAGGCTGCCGGTATTAGAGTTGTTTTGGTTTCCTGTCTGTCTACTCTTCCACCCGCTTGTTGTCTGACTGAAAGGTATGATGAATGCATTAGACGAGTGGAGCTCGCGGCTGTTTCTCCTCCTCTCCTCTCCCATCCATCACCCCCCCTCTATCTTTTCATTTCACCCTCCCGCTCCTCTTCTTCTTAGTCACACCTCTCTTCCTCTTCGTCTGTCTTTGAGCCCACTAATCTGCTCCTCTGTGGCTCTCTCGTTTCCCTCTCTCTTTCTTTTTTTGACCTCATTTCTATTCCATCCTCACCCGACTGTCACAGCACAACGGGCCAAGCCTCTCTTGCAGCGTGTGCGTTTTTACGTGTGTGACGATTAGCCGACGTAAAGCCAAGGATGGCTCCACAGATCTCTTCATTAGTTGTCATCCTTTCATAATGAAGAGATAAGACAACCCGTCTCTGCATCCGCCCCCACACGGGCGCACAAACACGCAGCCGTCACACTCATTTACGCTCAGTCAGATTCAAGCCAGCTAGGTCAGACATTCGCCGTGTCACCTAGTGAACATAAAACTGAAATACTGCTCAAGGTCACTGTGGTGACAACAAGCCTCACTCACTCTCTTGTCTTTCTGTTTTTCTCTTTCACCCCTCCCTGCTTGTTGTCCTCTTTCCCCCTCACTGACAGACAGCTGACGTGAAAAAGATACTTGCGAAATGTCAAAATGTGTCATTGATTTTTTATTGGTGTGTGTTTTTGCAGCCTTTTGGTGTTAACCAGCCAGGTCCCTATGTCATGTACACTACAACGGACTCCAACGGCGACCTGAAAAACGCCTCAGGTAAGGACTTTCTTTTTTAATCTCCTTCCACGGTAGCTTTCACTTTAGACAACCCACTCCAGTGTCAGAGAATAGCCAGTGAGGCATTTATTTTTCTGAAAATGTCGCTGCCTGAGCTTTTACACGTCCACGTCATATTTATTAATAACGTAACCTCCTAACAGTGACAGCTGTCCTTAGCCTGGCTGAACACCGCAGGGTTTGTTTTGGAGGGTTTTACGAAAACAGAGAATGAGAAGAAGAGGGGCATATTGATTTTATTTGCTTGTTTTCTTTTTTTTATAAATGAGAAACTCGCCTCAAAGACAAAGGCTGAAGCAGAAAGGGCAGCTAAAGAAAAGGTGCAAAGACTGCTGAAGGGAGAATAAATCAGTTTGATAAGGCTGTAATGCTCCTTGATGCTCTTGGAGTGTGTGTGTGCTTTGTTCACACTTATTCTATCTACATGTTAAAGATGTATAAATGCAGGTGTCGCTCACATTTGCATTCTAAATTGTTACAAGAAAATAAATATTCAATTGTTGCTTGTCCGGATTAATTTTTGAAAGATGATTCCAAGTTTTCCAGCATGAAGTTTCTTCCACAACGAAGCAACATTCAACAAGCTGTAGCTTCCTCAATTTTTGCTTCTCATTTAAGTCCAAGGTCAACGTTTCCTCATACAACGGTTCATATGATGTCTTACAAAATGTTATTCTTCATTTTTTTGTGCATTTTCCAACGAATGTCCAGCGTCAATTTCCGCTCCAGTCTTTTTAAGATAGACTACCGTCTTCACAGGAAGCAACCTGATTAGGTTTAGGAAAAGATCAACTTGGTTAGGTTTAGGCAACAAAACTACTTAGTTAGATTTAGGAAAAGTTTGTGGTTTGGCTTAAAATAACTACGGAAGTGGCGTAACTTTGGTACGGAAGTTACATGACAAATAAATGAACGTTGACTTCTGGTTTCACACGGGGTACCAACACCGGTCTCCTGGGCGAAAGTCAGTTTTTTGACCCACCCATCCACCCCGACCTCCTCCCTGTGTAGCGTTTTGCGCTCTTGATACTTCCTGGTTCATAAGGGATGATGATGATTGTGCATAATCTCTATAAAAACGGGACAACAGGACAAGATTTTGAAGAAGACTTTTGAACTAGGTCGGAAGCTTTCTGGTGTCCATTTGTAGTCAGAGTAGTATTGACCAATCACATTTGAGCAGGCTTTGTTTGCATGCAGTTAAACAGTCTGTGTGGAGAGCAAAAGATGTGGAACTCACTGGCCGAAATGCAATCTGGGAACCCACCAGCTATCGGCTGACGATGATTTACCTTTTAATTGGTTTAAAAGTAGCTTGTTGCTAAGCTACTAGCTACTTGTGAAACAATCCGGTCTGTTGCTAATCGGACTGTAAACAATGAGCAGCGCACAGAATAGGAAGTCTTGACCCAGATATCCTCTGGCTAAATGGGAACCCCAGAAATATAGCCCCTTGACCCAAGAGGCTTATCTGTTAGTCAGACCGAATGGATGCAGATGGGTCCTGAGATTGGATTGTGCATGGACCTAGTTGGGACAGGATGATCAGGAGTGAATTTCTTTTACCCATAGAGTGCTCCAGGGATGACGTATTTTTGTAGGCCAACCAGGAAGTTAGCATCGTCCTGGGTTCCCAAAACAAAAAGCCAATGACATTTTTCCATTGGATTTTGGATTATTGCAGAAAATAAGCTCTGTGGCAAACAGACTCTTATGATACTTACACGTTTTGTTCAACAAGATAATCTTCACAAATGAACACCACTTTATGATTTTTGAAGCATCAATGCAATCACCAGAAGTAAAAAGCTAACTTTATGCTATAGATGAACTACACCATGGTCGCATGAGCGCGAGTATACACAACGAGGCTATAAAGGCGGATGAGTCGGCGTGATGATGTTTGGTCTCATTTAGCCACTTTTTAGCAACCGCCTTTTTTAAGACGCTTCAAAATTCACGAGTGGGGTATTAATGGATGTATTTTATATCGTAGAACAAAACCTTAAAATCTCTTCAGCTTGTGTTAACCACAGACCTTATTTCACGCATCTAACTAAAAACCCATTGGCTTCCAGACGAGGGAACCGGAAGTGCTAAAATGACTCATTTCCGGGCTTTAGGACTCATTCCTGCACCACTCTATTGATTTGAGACTGTTTTTTCATAAATTTTCAGTCTCAAACAACTCCACTTCATGTATTCTCAAAGGGCTTCTCCCTTCTGTTAATGTTAACCAGTTCTGTCACCATACTGGAATACACAAGATACCACGCTGAGGTTTTGGTCACAATGCACCCTCTCACATGAATTATGACAAGTATTTCCTTCATGTCAGTGGAAAGCCCTGTGACTCCAGCTTTATTGATTGTTATGTTGTAACCTGTAGCATCACTGGGTCTCAATAGGAGGAGAAATTTCTGATGCTGATGAACACCACTCTTCTACTTCAGACTAATAAGGATAGAGAGATACATAGAAAGATAAGACGAGGCGGTGAGGACAGCAACGCTGTGCCGTATTAGCCACAGTCAACCTATGTTACGTTGTGGGAAGGACACAGAGCTGGATGAGGACAAGAGGCACTGACAGCCTGGGGTCAGGGATATATATATATAGTATCTGTGTGTGTGCAGCATAATCCCACTTTGTCAGATTTCATTGTTTCATTTATCTGTTGGCACAGTTGGAGTCTATACATATTTAAAGAAAGAGTAGACAGATCAAAGTCTAACATCATTATTATTTCACCACCATCAGACGGCTATAAGCTCTCGGCGACAGAGCTGAAACTAATCGTCCAATGGCTGCGGACTTTTCAATTATGTGCTCTGTGTCCAAGCGCCCATAACACTGAACGGGCAAAATATTAACACTAGCCGTCCTGTATTCAGTTGTCCTAAAGCGTGACGAACCCGCAGTTTGATTCCCTCACTACACACACTCCACTGGTTTAAAATATGCAGTCAAATGGGCAGAGAGAGAAACAGTGGAGAGAGAGGGGAGGAGGGGAGGAGGGGGGAAGACTATCACCACCTGCACTCACGCCCACTGCAGGAAAGATGGAGAGTAATACAGAATCCCACTGCATTTGGAGGCGGTGACACTTTTAAAATCATACTAAAGTGAAAAATATCCAGTCACGTTTGTCTATTTTTGATTTTCAGTCTCATCTAATTCATAAAATGAGCTGAAACATCGGCAGTTAAAAAATGCAGTTATTTATGTAGGGAATTAGTTTACACTTGCTTTGCAGTCCTGCATGTCCAAACGTATGTGGACACTTGGACATTACACGTATCTAATTGCAATCCATGGGTATTTCTATGCAGCCTCAACTCTTCTGGGAAGGCTTTGAACAAGATTTTTTTTTTTACTGAGGTTGGCCAGCGGTCTCGCAGTCGGTGTTCCAATTTCATCCCAAAGGTGTTGGATGGGGCTGACTCTAGGTCAGAGCTCTGTACAAGCCAGTGAAGTTGCTAGAAGCACACTAATGTCTAAAATATCGCTGTATGCTGTTGCAGTTGCTTTTTAGACTTCCCTTTCCATTCCCTATAATCGCTATTTTTATTCTAACAATGCATCACATGAAAATGTGAAAACAATATGACAATGGCCGCGTTTTCATTCATATAATTTTATGAGCATTTTGAAGTACAGTTTCACATTAGAAAAGCTTTATGGAAACGGTAAAATCTGATTAATCCTCCCAATTGCGGAAAAAAAAATTCACACTCGCTTGAGGTGGTTTTTGCCTTTGTGGAAAAAAAGTTGTTGCACTAAATGGATTATGGAAACAACATTGCTGAATATATTCTGATGTAGCGAACATTTAACTCGCATGACTGATCAGCTGTTTCTGCTGTCATAGTGGTCATGTCTAGAAGGTAAACATGGAGGTAACCTACAAGCTGACTTGTTTTGTTTCCGGTTCGCAACCTCTACTTCTGCTCTGTTTACTGGTGGATTACAGCCATGGTAGCCTATAGAGTGCTACAGGAATGAGTCCTAAAACCCAGAAATGGCTAAAAGACTACTACACGTCATCACACCAGCTTGTCTGCCTTTACAGCCTCGTTGTGTATACTCGCGCTCATGTGACCGTGGTGTAGTTCATCTATAGCCTAACGTTAGCATTTTACTTCTGCCGATTGCATTTACACTTCAAAAATCAAAAAAGTGCTGTTCATATGTTGAGATTATCTTGCTGAACAAAATGTGTAAGTATCATAAACGTTTGTTTGCCACATAGCTTATTTTCTGCAATAATCCAAAACCCAGTGGAAAATTCCCATTAGCTCTTTGTCGAGGGAACCAGGGCGACGCAAACTTCCTGGTTGGCCGACAAACAGAGTTGTTTTGTTTCTGATTCGCAACTTCTATTTCTTCTTCCAACTTTCAACCTCTGACCAAATTACGCTGTAGCCGAGTTTATTTGGCTAAACCAGTTGATGGAAACGCGTCTAATTCGCATTTCTCTTTGTGCAACATTTCAAAAGTTTGCTTAAAATTCGCTTGACAATTGAATGGAAACACGGCTAGAGTGAAAGGGGTCACTCATACTGATGAACCTACAGATAATCCTCACCTGACTGTGGATGTGGAACTCTGGAGACCAAATTACTGGCGATTGGCAAAACAAAAACTATTTTTGTCACAAAAATAGGAGAATCCCTCCCAGGCATTGTGAGAGGTGAAATGAAGCAGGACGGGGCATACTAGCTGGGCTGATGACTCATACCATCTAACTGGTTCGATTCCCCCCAGTGAACTTTGGAGCAGGTCATTCATCTTTCTTGTAACTCAAAGATAACACACACACACACACACACACACACACAAAATAAGAAAGATTTTAATAAAGGTATTCTATTTTTCATCTAGTTCATGTAAAGAAGAGATGGTCTTGACATTTTGTCCACTCAGCCAGTACATCTTCCCAGTGTCTCCCCAGACACTGTCTTTATGTTCTTGGTTCGGTATTTTCAGTAAGCAGAATCCCATTTATTTAACATTAGAATATCCTGGCGTATTACAGCCTGCCCATCATAACTTCGGTTTATTTTTCCAGCGTGTGTTTGACTGGAGTGCACGGAGAGAGGAGGAGTAGCCGAAGGCTTTGCCGGCCCAACTCCCCAGACCCCTCATTTAACAGCAGCAAAGTGCTGCCAGGGAGCAGGCTGCTTGTGTGTGTGTGTGTGTGTGTGTGTGTGTGTGTGTGTGTGTGTGTGTGTGTGTGTGTGTGTGTGTGTGTGTGTGTGTGTGTGTGTGTGTGTGTGTGTGTGTGTGTGTGTGTGTGTGTGTGTGTGTGTGTGTGTCTGTGTGTGTGTGTCTGTGTGTATGTGTGTGTGTGGTGATTTAAAGTGTATTTATTCTGTAGCATGTAGCTCGGGGAACAGCCAGCGAGGCTGCCAGAGATGAGCAATGATGGGGTGCTCACAAACACACACACTCATATACACACCCACGACGTCTGGGCCTCTCCACTGGGGCCCAACGATCTTCACTTACCCTTCACCCTCCTGAAAGGGAGAGGAGGAACGGAGACAGAGATTATAATATGCTGAGAGATAGAGACAAGGGCCGAGAAGGCACAGTGTATGAATGGAGTTACTGTAAAACAAAAGGAGGGAGGGAAGGAAAGGAGAGAAAGTAAAGAAAAAGGAGGGAAATAGGTCAGAGGATACCAGGAGCTGGTAGGAAGCAGAGAAGTAGAGTAATCTTATGCCAACCTTACACCAAACGACTTGTCAAGCGATTTCACTGTAACAGACATATTTCTAATATATCCAGTGGGAATAAAATCACAAGAGTTTTGCTAGAGTTGCGGCGCGCTCCCGTGATCTCGATCATTTCGTGAAAGGTTGTCATAAAACTCAGTCGAAGCTGTCTTAAGTCAGTCTTTTTCTCGTCTTGACGTTCTGATAAAATCAAACAAGTTTAATATTATCGTAAGTTCAATGACGCGAACATTGACAACAACCAATAGGTGCGCTCTCTCCAGCACCAAACAGGAAGCAGCAAACTGGGTAGAAAGTAAACATGGAGGAACCAAGCCCCAAGAAAGAGCGTCGGAAGTCGAGCCATTTTGGCATCATGCGCCACTGAGCAACTTTCATAGGAATGAACGGGCGCCCGCCTCCAACGCTGTGTCCAGTTCTCTTCATACATCCATGGGAGAAACTGGTGGAGTTGTGGAGTGAACAAGATTGCCTCTTTGACATATCCTCCCTTTTGTACCATGACAGTGGAGAAGGACAAAAGTGGACAGAAATCGCTGCAGCTCTTGAAGTCCCCGTTGAGTATGCTATATGCTATAGCTAGCTAGCTAAACACTGTCCCAAACGGGACTATTTGCAGGCTAACAATAGCTACTGTACTGGAATGTTTGCTATTAGCCTACGAGCTAACTGTACGTTTCAACTGAAGATTGCTGGCTTCAATCATATAAATCAATCAATCTTCAGCTGAGACATATAGTTAGCTCGTAGGTTAAAAACAAACATTTCAGTAGCCAACGTTAGCTTGCAAGTAGCCCCGTTTGGGACAATGGTTAGCTAGCTAACGTTAGCTAGCTATAGCATACTCACTGAGGATTTCGAGGGCTGCAGCAATTTCTGTCCACTTCAACAGTTTTTCTTCTTGTAAATTTCCACCAGGAGCAGGATATGACATAATCTCAAAAGGAATCTAGTTGTAGTCTTGTAAATAGTGACCCTGCAAGATCCCCAGTCTTTGCAAAATATTATAGTCTGTGACTAAAAACTCTGAGATTTAGATGCGAGAGGGTGTCAGACTTCAGTCTTTTAAAAGTCTTTTCAAAGTCTCCTGGTGTATGGTAGGCATTAGTCTGGTGAGATACACACCCACATACAGTAGATATACAGTATGTACTGCATGCTCATATTACAGTGATAATACCACCCTCTTATCTGACAAGTAAAGGTCAACAGCAACACTGACAATGTTGCTCTCCAACTTTTTTCTATGTGTGTTTGTAGGGCAGTCAATACAGTATGTGGAGCTGTACCTGTACAGGTGTATGTACAGTATGTGTGTGTTCATGTGTTTTCCCAAGCTTGCACCTAATCTTCAGTCTGTGTCCATATGTGTTGTGCATGTGTGTCAGCATGTGTGCAGGCGTGCAAACCCTGGCATCTGTCTCTTGACCTTCTGTGTGTATGTGTGTATGTGTGTATGTGTGTTTGTGTGTACGCAGCAGACAGTTGTGTACCATGGCCCTTACTAAGCAGGTTGGATGGATGAGCTTGGGCTGTGATTCTGACAACACCACACCTCATTATCAAGTAACTCCTGCTGAGACGGGGAGAGAGGGAGAGACAGGTGGGGTGGTGGAGATGGATAGTTCAAGTTATTCATTAACAACCTTTTTATTCCTCTCTCTCTCTCCCTCTCTCTCTCTCTCTCTTTCTCTCTCACTATGGACACTCAGGGACACTGCACACAGGAAAAACACAGCACTGTGTTTCCCTCAGGTTTCCAGGTCACACGGGGTCATCCATTTATCGTTAGACGACTGGGGGAACAGTGTCACATGTAACTTTCAGGGGGACAGTCAATATTAAGATTATAGTCAACAAACAAAAAGACAAGAGAGACCATTGATTTTGTTATCATCACCTCAGATATAAGATTGTATTTGACGTATCCAGAATTCCCTTAAAGGAGCTTATGAGTTGTTTTCTCTTGTGGAACTGCGGTTTCTCAAAATACACCATTTGAGTTTTTTTAATTTGATACACCATCACTTTCATGAATACTTGGATGGAAATCCAGCCATTGTCATTGCCACAGTTGGGGCGGCTGTGGCTCAGAGGTAGAGCAGGTCATCCAACAATCGGAGGGTCGGTGGTTCGATCCCTGGCTCCCCTAGTCACATGTCGAAGTATCCTTGAGCAAGATACTTAACCCCAAATTGCTCCCGAAGGCTGTGCCATCGGTGTGTGAATGAGTATTTAGATTAGATCGTGATGGGCAGGTTGGCAGCTTGCATGCCTCTGCCATCAGTGTATGAATGTGTGTGTGAATGGGTGATTGCTGACATGTAGTGTGAAGTGATTGGAAGACTAGAAAGGCGATATATAAGTGCAGGTCCATTTACCATTTACTTGCCAACCCTCTCGATTTACCCGAGAGAGTCACGTTTTTCATTGCCCTCTCCCGATTCATGCAATTTTTCACACCTTTTTGTCCTCCTTTCATTATCTCAACCTGTTTCTGGCACTGTACAGCATGTATAAGCCCTACGGTTTCCACCCGGACCAAATGTCGTTTCCCGGCGGAAGAGAGCTACTCGCGAAACACCGCGGTTTGAGCTGCGCTCGCCCCACATCACAGCGTGCAGCGCCCAAAGTTGGGCTTTGCTCTATGCAGTGAAAAGCCGTCGTGACGTGGCAGAAGCCATTGGAGATAATGAGTTTCAGAGCGCAGTGGTATCGTTTTCACGTTGTGTCTGAAAGGGCCTTCAGTGAGTGAGAGAAATGGAGAGTAATCAAGCAGGGACAAAGAATGAATGAATGATAAGTTCATGGCAGAGGGGCCAATTATGCTGTATTCTTTCCTGAGAGTTAAGTATTTAACATAAAAATGCTGTTGAGGTGTACTTATTATTTTGCTGTTTTCATTCATTAAAAGTCACCAGAATGCAGGAAACAAAGTCTCTGAAACTCAAATATTTATGGGGGAGGACCCCCGCTTTGGATTCAAAATCATCCCTATTTTTGAGGTCTCAAGGTTGGCAAGTATATGGTCATTGCCAGCAGTCCATCATTGCCCTAGCTTCTTTTAACCCAACATATTTAGCTGTTAGTGTCACCAAGCTGCAAATTGAAATCAAATGAATAATGTAACATAAAGGCATAAAGGAAGGATGGTAACGGCTCCGGGGGTAGTTAACTGTGTCCAGACGGGACGAGTGTGTCTGGGGTGCCAAAGATTATTATGCACAGAGGGGGAACAGAGGAGAAAGGACGAGAGGGAGGACGTTTGAGAGAGGGGAGGACAGAGAGAGAGACAGAAACAGCAAAGAGTGAGTGCTCATAAGGAGGAGAACCATAACAGGCCCAGATCAATGTGGAGCTCTCTGCAGACTGTCCAATTAGGCTAATGAGTTCAGGGGATTAGCAACGGTTCACTCTCACACACACACACACACACACACACACAGCGCAAGCACTCATTGTACGTGCACAACCTTCAGAAAAACACATGTTCACCTGCAGCAACTCATCCACAAACAAGTTTATCGTATCTTAACCTTTTAGACATTCAGAAGATCTAAAGCAACTTCGATGCAAATTCAAATGATGTGTGCCGAGTTGTGCTGACCTGCACATTCACTCGGAGAAGTTCTTGTTGCTTTTTGCTGCATCATGCTGTTGCCTCAAGCAGGGTCGTAAAAGCCAGTTTATTGCGCTTGACATCGTACTGATCCTCGGCCACAGCATACCCCTGTTTTCAGGGACCTCGTGAGTTCAACAGTGAGCGTCACCCCAGCCTCACACCATTTTATTGCACAGTATTTGGAAGATGGAGCTGGAAACACACTGGGAGAATTTGTGATACGGGAGTAAGATAGGAGAGTAGGTGGATGAGAGAAATGAAAGGTGTTGGAAGGAGAGAAAATGAGAGGGTGCAGAGGACCGAGTAGAGTTGCAGAGAGAAAAGGAGAGGACTGAAAATGAGGGTGGGACATAATGGGAAGATAGGAGATGGGAGGAGAGAGATCAGGGGAGAGGAGAAGGAAATATTGGTGTGGAAGGAAAAAAATTTAGTGGAGAGGTAACCCTCCACAGAGACATGGAGAATTACTATTGATCGGGCTTAGCATGCGTTTTCTCATCCCTGTTTTTCACTCCTCTGCCTCCCTCCTCCGTCCCTCTTCCCTCATCTTTTTTCTCCTCCGCATCCCTCCTCCAGCCCTCCTCTCACTCTCATCCTTTCTCTCCCTCTTCTCAGCCTGTAACTTCTGTTCTCTGCAGCCACTTTATAGATACCATAAATTGTCAAGAGACTGTTTAACTTTTAATTTGTCAACGCTGTTGTCTGCCTGGCTGTTGATCTATCGGTCTCCAAACGTCCTTGGGTTTAAATTAATGACATGTGTCTTAATGTATGATGCACCTTATCACAGAGAGTGAAACTAATCGAAAGAAGTTAAAATTTATGTCTAGCAGTAAGTTTGTCCTGAGATGCATCCTCCTCAGTCTGTTTGGTGGATGAAAAGTTTTGAAAGAAGCTGCCATGCTAATGGCATGGCTCTACGGATGGCAATGTCTATCTGTTGGTCTGGACTGAAATATCTCAACAACTATTGTATGGATGGTCATGAAATTTCAAAGAAACACAAGACTTTTACCCAGGAGACCGCTGTTCTTGTCCCGTGTGAAAATAAAAGTAACGTCGACTGATTTTGTCACGTGACCCGTTAGTATCGTTTGTCCCGTGAGTCACATGAGTTGCTAGCCACGTGAGTCGTTAGGTACTTGGTAGTCACGTGACTCGTTAACGTCAACCACAACCGTTTCTTAACCCGAACTAAGTGGTTATGTTGCCTAAACCTAACTTCCTGTGAAAACAGAAGTTTATTTTGATAGGACACTCTGCACTTAACGAGTGTATATTAACACGTCGTCCCTGGTCCATCCAAAAGTAACGCAGTAGGGGTAGCCCGTGCGTTGGTCTCCGATGCCGAGGGGCACTGACCAAGCGGCGGTATTTGACGAGTTGGGAGTGAAAACTTGTTGTCCCACCAACCTCAGCTGTACTTTGTGTTTAATTCTAATTAGCAACTGTTAGCATGCTAGTGAACATTATTCCTGTTAAACATCAGCATGTTAGCATCTGACTGTTTATATACCGGTGCAGATATCTGTAACAGCAGGGCAGATGCAGGCAAAGCCAGTTGTTTTCTGTTGTAATGGAGAAAATTGGAGACTTTTCTAATAGCATTCAAAAATCTCTCATGGTTAACTTCATGAAGCCACATTTTCACCGCATCATGGAAGTTTTAAAGTCTGAAGTGTTACTTAAAGAAGCAAACATTTTCAAATACACCCAACTCTGGCTGAGAGAATATTGTTTCTGGCACACTGTCAAGTTTCTATTCCTTCTGCCAGTCTTGCAGTCCCCAGGTGTCACTCCACATGACACTGCATTGCACTGAAACTCACCGCACTGAAAACGCACTCGGTTTAGTGCTTTTGGCTCCACTGGATGGTGAGTCTTGTCTCCAAAGTTTCTCAGAATAGAAGTATTTATAAATGCTTCTATTCTTCTAAATGTACAAAGACGAGGTCATCTTTTATAATGAGCAAGAGCACAGCTCATTATGCTCTCAACGTTCTCTAATAGAACTCAGCTTTTTTTCAATAATTTCTTCAAACTTGCACATTTGGAACATTTAATTTAGTTTTTATCTTGTCCGACTTGTTTTGTTTGTTTTGTTTTTTTCTGTCGATTCTCATTATCTTCTATTGTTTTGTACTTTAAGCTGTTGCTGGTGTGTTATCTCTGATACAGATATGAAAACTAACGTGATGTGTGACATCACTGAACATGGACAGTTCTGGACAGAACATTTGAAGGAGATGACTTTGTAGTGAACCTGCTATTTCTATTTCATTTTTAGTAAGGTCAAACTCGGGTGATGACAGCTGTCTTTAGGTCTGTTCTCTCTCTCACACACATACAGTGTCATTTCGGCCGTCGGCTGGTGTCGACATGCTTCGGAGCTGTAGTATTTGAGAGGCAGTGCAAAGCCGGGTGCTGATAAGGACAGAAGCCCTCTGGGTCCTTCAGCATATCACCCCATGGGCATGCACACTCTCACACACACACACACACAAACACATTTTTCCTCACGTATCAATGTCCAGATCTTGACACCATTGTATGGGCGCTGAAGGGGGGCTCTCCAGGCGAGGTGGACTGTGTGCGGACTGTGTGTGCGTATTCCATCCCTCGTGGCTCCACCCTCCGTCTCTGCAATTTGCTCCTTTTATCGCCATCAGGGGAGCAAATGGTTTCTATAGCGACAGGCACTAGGAATTTCTCTGAAAACATTTTTTTTATTCTTTCGGTTTTGAAGCCCTGGGGAGTGTGAGAGAGTGTGCATGTGTCTCTACTGAAAGCAATTATGTTTATGACCCTTTTTTTCTTTCTTCATGGGATTTGCACATACTGTCACTTTTAACAGTTACATATGTTTTATGTTTAGATTCCTCATTTATTCTTGATTTGTTATATTTTGTTGTGGTCTGAAAATCCATATTTCCCTCTGTGCTCATACACACACTTGACTCCGTTTCAGACGGATGCTAGATGTCACATTGTCACTCTGCATGTCTGCCCAGAGGTGGTAAAACCTCCAGACTGGACGAGGATTTTCATGAGGACATGTGTCAAAAGACCTCGGCAGATGGACGCACACACATTAACATGTCGTAGCTCCCTCAGAGGCATCCATGTCCTCTCTGTGTCTGTCTTTCTCTCTCTAATGTCTCTCACTTTTTTTCTTCTTCCATTTCGCCTTATTATGCCCACAAGGCAGTAAAGTTTGTCAGCTTCAATATCACGGGGAGAGTTTGCATCCCAAAATCCTAGTCATTGTCCTCGCTATCTGGCATTCTGCTGAGAGAAAAATGAGGAACGATAATTAGAGGACGATCCAAATTCATTTTACCGAGCAAGAAAAGGACAAGTCACTGCAGGTAAAATAATGTTAACAATATCCTAAATCCAGATGCCACACTACTACATGTAAAATCATTTAATGTGCATATTCTGTACTCAGGTACGCAGTCACTAGCATACAGGAGTCAGCAACACTTTGAGATCAAGCTAGAAGAGTCATAGCATTCAAGGGGACTTTCACTATACATAAAACACACTTTTACAGGGCCATGTCATACCGATGATGACACAGACCTTCTCTTTGTTGGCAAGTGGCTTTGTGCAAAGATGAACACAATTTAAACCTCAACAAATGTTGCATTACTTTTATCTTTCATTCAATACAACAGAGTGCTTCAGGGATGACGTATTTTTGTAGGCCAACCAGGAAGTTAGCATCGCCTTGGTTCCCTCGACAAAAAGCCAATGGGATTTTTCCATTGGGTTTTGGATTATTGCAGAAAATAAGCTCTGTGGCAAACAAACGTTTATGATACTTACACGTTTTATTCAGCAAGATAATCTCCACATATGAACACCACTTTTATGATTTTTGAAGTGTGAATGCAATCGCCAGAAGTAAAAAGCTAACGTTAGGCTATAAACAAACTACACCACACAACGAGGCTGTGAAGGCGGACGAGTCGGCGTGATGACGTTTAGTAGTCTCATTTAGCCAGTAGTTAGCAACCGCCTTTTTTAAGACGTATAAAGGCTTAAAAATTCACGAGTGGGATATTTACTGTCTTATTTTATGTTGTAGGACAAAACGTTAAAATCTCTGAAGCTTGTGTTCACCGCAGACCTTATTTCAGGCATCTAACTAAAAAGCCATCTAACTAAAGACGAGGGAACCGGAAGTGCTAAAATGCTAACTCATTTCCAGGTTTTAGGACTCATTCCTGTAGAACTCTATTGCAGCACATCAACTTCTGAAAGATTTGTTGCCTCGAAGTTTGTTGTGGTATCAAAATGTAATCTTTATATGTGTGTTCCTCAAAGAAGGATTTATTAACCTATCCAGGCTACATTCAGACCCTGATGAACTCTTGTCTTGTCTAAAAATAGACCTTATAATGTATTAAAGAGTCGTACTCCATGGTGTACTGTTTCCTCTTACCTTGGTAGGTCTGCAGCTAGTTTCATTTTCTTATTTCAGTTATAAATAAACTAAGGTCTTTATAGTTTGTTTTCACTGGCATTAAAACAGTAATTACAAGTATTTATATTCGTCTAATAGCTTTAGATATTTACCTATATATTTACTTATTAGTGCACTTTTCAAACTCATGTCATCTGTTGTGTATTCCACCCGTCCAAGTTTTGAACGACTGTGCAGATTGGTGCGATACTTTGAGGGACACAAACACCAAAATATTTGAATATACTGTATAAATGAAGCCGCTTCTTCTGCTTCCTTCTGTGTATTTGAGTTTTCTCTTCTTCGCCTTTCTCTCAGCGCATATCGGACTGTAACCTTTAGAGATCTGTGTATTTACCTTCAGGCGTGTGTGTGTGTGTGTGTGTGTGTGTGGTCCTGAGTGTGTCTGTGTGTTCCCTTGATGGTACTATTGGCTCGGCTTTGGAACCTTTGGAACACTAACTTGTTGAATGTGATGCATATTGTGCCCAGTGTGTGTGTGTGCGTTTAAAACTTTATGAAAATGAGAAGTGCACTCAGACATTCACACACACACACACACACACACACACACACACACACACACCAAGGCCGGCTGCTTGTGCTGCTTTGAATCAGCTTTGTCTTCTAAGAGATGGATTGTTGGCTGTCAGTCATGTGTCCAGGGTGGAACACCACGCCAAGGCCTCCGCTGGCTCTGCCATAAACACACACACACACATAACACAGACACTCCCATACACTGCTCTGCATAACACCCTTTGCCAGCCTCCCCATGTTGTTAAATGGCTTCGCTCCAGCCGTGGCCACATTTCCTAGCCAGTCTACTCACACACACTCAGCAGACGATAAGCCAGGCTCCCTGCCTGCAACGTAACCCTCCTTGATCCTCCATCAGACACACACACACACACACACACACACTCGGACCCACCCCACCCTGCTGAGTGGCCGAGTGCAAGCAATCCAGCTCTCGCCTACTGACAGGGAGCAGCAGTCTGTCAAAAAACATCAAACCAAGACTGGCTTAAAGGTCCAATCCCCTCAAAAATCCTGTTCCTTCCAGCCCGATGGACGGGGTTCAGTGGGCTGATTTAAAACGACTTCCCCTGTTGGCTCCGTCTCAAAGTAACCTTCGGTAACACTCCTGCTCTTTCTCCTGGTGGATATCAATAACAAGAAATGTCTTTACCATAAAGGCAACTTCATTGTTCATAATAAAAACCGGAGTAGGTGGAGGGGATTAGGGGGATTCAGAGATTTACACCGAGACGCAATGCTTGTTTTTTGTTCTCCGCTTCAGTTTCAAGTCCAGTTCCTCCCTGCATCATTTTCCTTCTTGTCTTACATGTCCTTTTGTTTCGGGGTCACTGTCCATGTTACTGTTCATTAGATTTTTTAGGTCTAAGGTCAGTTGTAGGTTGACAACTGACTTTAGGTAGGCATCTTTTGGCTCACTTTCATGTTTTTGCATACATTATTTACCTAATTTATTATTCCCCTTATTTAATTGTGTGCTTTGTGATTGATGATGAGTAAGGTGTATGTAGGATTAAAGTCCTTCAAGGCCTTCTTGTGATACAGGCCTTTGTGAAGAAGTTGAAGTTGGACATGAATAGAGCACCAAGAAAAGTTCTGACCTCCACGGCTCTCAGTTTTGTAAAGTTTTCTCCCAGGTTCAGTGAGGTTTGACAGCTCCCCGTGTGTGTTTGCTCCTCAGTAATGAGATTATTCCATCGGGCTACGCATGGCGCTGGTGAGGATATGACTTTTGTCATCTCCCGCAGATTCACAGCAGTGGGATGTGTGTGTTTCCATGCAGTATATTAGAATACACACACTTGTACATTGAGTTTTCTTTACCAGGCTGCAAGTCACCTTGGAACAAGACTTAAGAATCTACAGCCAAGCAGCTCTCTGAGACTGTACTGCACAATAGTGCTTAGAGATACATGCTAACATGCTGATATTTAGCCGGTGTAATGTTTACCATGTTCATCATCTTAGTGTAGCTGTTAGCAAGCTAACATTTGCTAATTAGTACTAAACACAAAGTACAGTGGATGCTGATGGGAAGTTTATTTATGTTGCTTTATAACCAAAGACATTGGTTAGGTGAAAACTTTGACCTACTGGTGGCACTAGATGAAAAGTCACAGAATAACCAGAGTCATTAGGATTCATCCTCTGGGCACCAGGAACATCTGTACCAAAATTCATGGCAATCCATCCAATAGTTCAAGTGGGCAACCTCCAGGTCTGAAAAGTGAAGCGAATGCTGAAGTGTCTTAAACCTGCATTCTTTCTTATATCCAGCAGGGGGCGACTCCTCTGGTTGCAAAAGAAGTCTGATTGATTTATTACCTCAGTAAACATTGTAAACATGAGTTTATGGTCTGAATCGCTAGTTTCAAGTCTTTTTAAATACAGCATGATGTTCATTTAGTAAATTATGGTCCCATTTAGAGTCAAATAGACCATAAAGCAGGGTATGCTTTAGGGCGTGGCTACCTTGCGATTGACGGGTCGCTACCGCGGCGTTGTCCAGTCAGGGAGTTGTGTGTGTTTTCGTCTTAGAACTTTAACCCTTTCAAGTGTGTTTTCAGTTCATGAAAATTAATTGTAACATTTTGGTATCCTAAAAATGTCTTATTCAGCGTTTGGTTGTACTTAGCTCCACCCTCTTGTGTCACTTCAAAAAAACAAGATGGCGACCGTCAGAATTACGATCTCGAGGCTTCAAAAAACGGCAGCCCACAAACCAATGGGTGACATCACTGTGACTACGTCCACTTCTTATATACAGTCTATGGATATTTTGCTTAAAACCCAAAAATGTTTGCGCTTGAGGAAAAGTCAATTTTTTGGCAATCCGTCCATAAATTGTCGAGATATTCCAGTGTGGACCAAAGCGGTGGACCGACTGAAAGACATTGCCATCCCTTTGAGCGACACTGCTAGCATGGCTAAAAGCGACAGTAATTGTCAATCTGATTTCAATCAACATTTCACACACACACCTCTCAGTAAATGTCAGACACCCCAGGATTCATCTTAAATGTCTGTTACAAGTCAGGGCTCTGTACTAACCTGAACTAGGCAGTGTCCATGAAATTCTGCCCAGCTCTTCCTGGTAACACAGTATTTCTGTCGGTCTCCCCCTCTCTTTCGCTGTCTGCGGTGTGCGATTAAGGCAATTATGCTGCCTCTTCACGACACCCAGCAATCCAGCACTAAAAAGCTGGGAAAATAGAATACACAGGGCGATAGCAAGCGAGAGAAATTTAGAGAGATAAAGAGAGACGACTGATGAAAAGCTTTCTCGGGTGGAAGGTGGATGGGTCTATTCAGTGTTCAGACTGGCTGGAGCCAAGAGCATCATGAACAAGCTTTTTGTAATACTAACACACAATACATCCATACATACAATAACCACGGCTGGCTTTACCTAAAATGACTCACTTTCACCCACTGGCTGATGATTTTTTACCCTTATATGTGATGTTCCCAAGGTATAATGCCAGCTTTATTTGTGCAATATGAAAGAGACTGAAATAAGAGAAATATTGAGCTGCAGTGAGCTGGACTGACCCGACCAAGGTTCATCTAAGAGGCAAAAAATGACCTGGACAAATCTTAACTGAGGTTAGGTTTAGATTAAGAGAGAAGCAAAGCTGTTGTGCTCCTCTCGGCCTGCAATACGCAGTCCATCCACATTAGTTCTGATCACTGGCTGCCTCGAGGCTTTCTCTCTCTCTCTCTTCTTCCACCCCGCTCTCTCTCTCTCCATCCCTCTCTTTGTTTACCACGTAGAGGTTGATTTATGTCGGCTGCACTTGGCAGAGTTGGGTGGCGTGGGCGAGATACAGCAGCTGAAGGGGAGAGAGAGGAGAGACGAGCAGGAGGGAGGAGAAGAAGGGGAAGAGAAATGAGTAAGGCCAAGTCGGAGTGACGTATCAGGGGAGAGGAGAGAGAGGAGAAACCAGAGACTAAGGGTTGGATTGAATAGTAAGTAAAGAGGGAGAGATTACAGGATGGAGGAGGGAGGCTGTGTGAGGAGTCGAGAGGAGGAGAGGTGTTGGACTGGCCTCAGGTGTCTCACTCTGATTTGTATCTTTTATGATGCTTCTTCATGTCAGAACACAAGGTCTCACGCTGCACTCCCTCTGGCTCGGGCGCTCCTGTTGTGTGTTTTTTCCTCATTACATTTTAGCCTTAACACTGACAGTCACGGTCAGGACAGGTTAGGTTAGAGCTGATTATATTACGTAAAACTTTAATGGTTCCTTTGGGAAAGAAGGGCCGTCGCAGCTACAGATCACCGGGGCAAATGGGGGTTATGTTAACGTACACAGCTACACAGCCGGCTATTTAATCAGTTGTATTGAGCAGAAAAGTCATGAATGAAAATGTGCAAAGCTTTTGCTGCTTCGTTAACAGCATGTTTAAATGGGGCAGCAAAACATTGAATATTTATGAGACAAATATGTAAGTTGAACTATGTGCATTATGAAAACAATTTAAGTAATTACAAAGATCTCTCTACAAATTCAAATATGCAGGTCCGATTTCTGACCCAAACAGGGCTCTGGGTTAAAATGAACATGTATACAATGCCCATTATGTCATACTTGATAGAAGTTTTTACTCTTATGCATGCCCGGCGTTTACAATTTATGCATCAGCTTGCACCCCCTTGAACTCAGGAAGCTTTGCGGTGTTAAAAACCAGCCTCAAGCTTTGTCTAAAGTCAGCACAATAGTGTCCCCACCAATGATTGCCTTGCACAGTATTTATTGTATTTATTATACTGATTCTATTTATTATCTCGCACTGAATGACTTTTATGTGTTGTGTTGTTTTATGTGGTGTATTTATTGTCATGTGGTTGTTTTTTGTCTACCTGCTCAGAGAAAACAAATTAGCAGCAAATTAGCTTCTAGCTAACTCTGGTGGAGTTGGTTTCAATTGTGCACTGCAAAAATAAAAAAATAAGTATAAATTGTGGAAGATTAAGTACCATTTTTGTGTAGCATGCTAACATGCTCACAATGAAATGCTAACACGGCGTTGTGTGGCAGGTATGTTTACTATGTTCACCATCTTAATTTAGCATGTTAGGAATGGCATTCATATCTGCTGGGATTTGGTCATAATGAATTAGGTGAAAAGTTCATTAAAGTTATTACAATTCATCCTCAGTGGAAGATGAATGTGTGCACCAAATTTCATGGCAGCCCATCCAACAGTTGTTGAAACATTTCACTAAAAACCACAACTGTAAACGTCATGGCGGTGGCTGGAGGAAAAGTCAGAGGATCACCAGAGTTATTAGGATACATTGTTTGTGATCTATGAATGTCTGTACCAAATTCTGTGCTGATCCACATCGTAGATGTAGAGATATTTCAATGGATAGGTGGAGACTTGCTGCTGCTGAGTGGACTTAGAGGAAATGTCAGGGGATCACCAAGCTCTTGAGGATTCATTCTCTGGGCACCATATATTTCTGTATAAAATGTCATGACAATCTATTTAGTAGTTTTTGAGATGTTTCACTAAAAAGAAAACGATGTCAACCTCATGTTGGCACAAGAGGAAATGGAAGTCGGAAGAATTCATTCTGTGGGGACCATAACTGTCCAATAGTAATATGACCAAAAACAAAACACTGGGCACAAAACTCTTTTGAGATAAGGCTTTTTTGACATTTAATAGCTGTCTTTTCTCTTCCTCCCTTCCTGCAGCCGGTCAGTTGAGCCAGTCGGCTCACTCCTCCCTCCAGCTGCCCTACACCGTGCTGGGCCTCGGACGGAGCGCCAACTTCCTGGACCACCTTTTCGTTGGCATCCCCCGGCAGCCTGGAGTGACGGTGAGGAAATAAATACTTGTTTCTCAAAAAGTTTTTTAGACCACTCACATGCCTGATGAAGTCATTTCTGAGCACCCTAACATGTCCTGAATATAACAGTGTGTGGCATGCGTGGCTGAGACATTTAAGTCTAGGAAAAAAAGGGAGTGAGAGACGAGCAGAAATAGCCTCGGGATCCTGATGTCAAAAACTAGAAAACTTTCCAAGAAAAATATGTAATGATGGACTAATTCATGGTAAGCACAGTTCAATCCCTCTTAAAGTCATAAGCAGTAAGCAAAATAGTTGTTTTTCTCCTTCAGCTTAGGCTTTATTTCACAATGGGCTTGATGTAACTCATTTCTTCTGAGAATTGTGAGACTTGTTTGAAGGGTATTTTGTGAAGATTCAGAGGAGGGATTTCCCTCCATGTATTTTCTTTTCTTATCGTAAGAAATGCTGAACAGAAGCAGCATTGTCTTCCTAATCTTGCAAAAAAGCATTTAATGCTTGGTTGAGCTTAGTTGTTGTTGTTTTTTCTTATTCAAGCAGCAGTTGATGCAGCAAAATATGTGACAACTGGTGTTTATATCAGTTGTCAAATTGTCTTCAAAATGTTTGCAAATGAGGGAAGCACAAGAGTATGGGAGAAAGTCCACATAATTCATTTTTTCTTTTTACTTAATGTGATTTGTGAAATGATTGATCAGTATGTAATAGCTTAACACAAAAAGACAATTAAGACCTACACAATGTAATCAGTTCTTATTCTCTCCAGTTTTCTACTGGAAGTCTTTGGTTTGCGTCTGTATTTATGGATCCTGTCCCTTAAACACAAGCAAGTAGTATTTTACTTTAGTTGCAGAATTTAACATATTTTGCAGCCCTCATCATTAAAAAGAGTCCAATTTTGGCAGGATAACTATGATGGCATGCTGAGGCACTAGAGGCAAGATTGGGCAGTAAAATGGCAGTGAGAATAAGCTCTTTTCCTCGTCCCATCTAGTGATTAAAGTTATTATGAGGAACTTTAACTGGTTATGAAACTGTCTTAATGTAATACTGATGCCTCTATGTGACCTACATGAATAAACGAGACCATCAGGGAGAAGATTGGCTATTTAGTTGTTCTTAATGCTTGTCGTCGGTGCCACCGGGTCTGATTCTGGCAAAATCAGACAGAATCACGCAGGTTCACCAGAAACTCCTTCAGCTCAGACTCCAACGGGGCCTCCAGACCCAGGCCGTATTGCTGGGCCGCTGAAGGGAAGGGAGGCACAGGAGAACCAGAACCAGGACTGAGAAGGGCAGACAGTCAGATCATGCTGCAGTGAAATGAGAGGTTTTCTAAAGGGACTCTGGCGCTCGGAAACACTACCGCTTTTGTCCCAGCACGTTCTCATTCCCAGGGCATCAAATACCGACACTTTGTTCGGTGTGATCGATACCGCCGCAAAAGGCACCTTTTAGCACAGGTATGCGAGGCACCGGCTTTTCGTTAACTACAATATAAACCCATCCGCTGCAACAGTAAACGCTCAGGGAAAGTGCTGCGATGACGTAGTTTAAAGAGCGAAAGAGACACACAGGACGGACGGGAGCAGAGGTGGATGGTGTGATGTCCCGTGCGTTACGTTTCACTTTCACTTTACAATCAGCTGTCCCTTGTTCACAATGTCAAGTCACATTTTCACTGTGAAAACTTAGTAATTTTAAGCCCAACCATGTTGTTTTTTCCTAAACGTAACTAAGTATTTTCTGAACCTAAACAAGTGTTTTTGAATAATTCACAACATTAAGCACGCGCCTACTGCGAGCGAAAAGTGAGGCCGAGGGGTCTGACAAAGCGTCAGTATATAAGGAGTTAGGATGAAAACGTGTTGTTTGTCCACAGAGACCGCCAAAATTCACAAAGTGAAAGTTCCTCGTAGTAACTTTAAAAAGAGGTTGAACAGACAGTCTCTTTATGGCAGCTGGATTCCACATCCCGCTTCTAATGTACAGTATGGGATGATTGATGACATCACCCAGGGGAACATAAATATCGACACTCCCCGTCTTTATTTGAGATTCAAACACACGTGTTTCACAACTGTGAGCGTAGAGGATGTACTGTATGAATGACTCTCTGGATGCAGCCCATGTGTGCCTCCAGTCATACTACAAGCCAGCGTTATATTACTATAGTAAATAAATGATTGGGTTCATGTTTTTAATCTATTCGTCAGCCACATTTCTACACTACACTACTTCAAATGTCAGAGCTCTACAGTTCCGCTCTCTCACCATCCCCACATTCATCTGTATCTCTGTTTTCTCTCCATCTCTCTCACGTTGCACTTGTCACACTGAATATTAGGAACGACAGGGCCCTTTTTTTCCCTCCCGTGTGGTACCGGGATCTTCGTCAGGCAGCTGATTAGAATTGTAGATGGGTCGGTCCGCGACTCAGAAGCTGTAGTGCACCGAGAACACTCAGCTCAAACAAGCTGCTTTGTTGTCCCCTTTCCGCGCACTCCTTTTCTGTGCAAAGAAATGTGATCTTTTTTCTTCCTCCTCCTCGCCCATTCCTTCTACAAAGTGAATTAATGAATGCCTAAAGATGCGGCCCATTATGCCGAGTAGGTTTTTTGTACCCAGAGGGACTAGGGAGTGGAGTCAAATCTACCTGTAATGAGGGGGAGAAGCTTTGGAAAGCTGTTTAGGAACGAGGAAAAATCCTGACCTGCTCAGGTGGCAGGTTTGGATCTCTCTGTCTGTCCACTCTCTTTATCAATCTCTCTCTCATATTTTTGTTTTCTTTCTCCGTCAGTCTTTATATCTGTCCTGCTTCCATTCTCTCGCTGTCTCCCCTGCTGTGCCCTTTACAATTTTCTCCTTCACAATGAGAGTTTCTGCCTGCTGTTTCGCAGAAGGAGAGGTTTTGTAAAAATCTACTCGGATATCTTCCGTCTTCTGTCCAATCATTCCCCTCTTTTATTCACCCCCTCCCCGCCTCTCTCTGTGAGTCTCTCTCCTCCTGTTCACTTATCTTCCACCCAGGGGATTCCCTTTGCTGCTCAAAGTGGTTTACTTCACTAATCAGTCCCCTACTTGTCACTCTCACTCTCTCTCTCTCTGTCTCCATCTCTGTATCTGTCCCCGTCCCTCCCTCGCTCCCTCTCTCCCTCCCTCTCTCTCTCTCTCTCTCTCATAGTGTGCCAGTTTCCCTGGCTTTGAACCAGAGTGTCTCTCTTTCTCTCTGAAGACTTGGGAACACTTTTCTCTTCCAAACAGCCAGATCGGATCTGCTCCCAGGCAGCAGCAGTAGTGGAGGCTGACTCGTCTCCAGCTCGGCTCCCCCGCCGGTTGCCGCGCCGACGGCAGCGCTTTCCAAGAGCTAAGCGACAATGGCTCGCGGCGAGAATGTGCTCGTTATGTAAAAAGCGGCGCCGCTGTTGCACGCGTATTCAAAATAGCTGCGAGATGTGGTTTCCTCTCAATTGATGGAGAACGGAGAGCAACGATTAAAAGAGCAGTGGCACTTCCAGATCCTGCCAAAATGTGGAACTGGAAATTCCTCACAGCTACAAGCCTGATTACAGCGTTTAAATCATTAATATGATGTTTATATCGGTGAACTCTTAACCCCTAATGAGCCGGGTCAGGGGCTGAGTCAAGACACAAGGCAAAATTGGACTTGGAAGACGGTGAAAAAGAAAGCCAACAGAAAGTGATGATGATGCTGGGCTATGCAGAGGTTAAATACCGTCTGTGTCAGTCTGATGTCAGATGTCCTCATCGGGTGTTGAGCCTTAAGGCGGCAAACTGCTAAAAATGAAACTTGAACTTGTGCAAAGTCAAGCTGCTGTCAAACACGGCGCTGCAAGCGAATATTTTTAACCTCGCTGCAACTTGACATCTGATGGTTAACTCTTCGTCTTAACAGTCACTGCTTGTCCAGTTAAACACCCAAGTGTCCTCTCAAAATGTGTGACTATACCTGGATAGAAGACAGAGGGATGGGATGTAAACAAAGAATTCAAACCAGAAACATGAGCTCAAAGGATACGTGAAAACTGTAACTATTTCTGTGACAGAGTTGTGTTCAGTGGGCAACCTCCGGGTCTGAAAAGTGAAGCTTTAAACTCGCACTCTTTCTAATAGCCAGCAGGGGGCGACTCCTCTGGTTACAGCGTTCTCCCTCAATACTGGGCCAATTCCAGAAATTGTTGTCCCAATTAGTCACTTAGACACAAACACATGGGAAGCTAAGGTCCAGGTTGAAAAATACCGAAGCTACCCTTTAAGTTACAGGATGAGAAAAGACAATGCATATTTTATCCAGACAGATACTGAGATTATGACTTGCTCTGCAGATGGCTGAACTCTCTCACACCCAGCTGCTGCACATATACACACATCCATATGCACACAGACATACGCACAAGAGGAAAGCTGTGTTGCTCCCCACAGTCCGAGTCATTTATTTCATGCAGCAGGTTGTCTGTGCCTTAAATGCACAGCTTAAAATAGCTGCTCCACAGTAGCTAAGGGAAACCACGGGACCTTATTATTCTGCCTCAGAGGACTTAACATACATATTCTGAGTGTGTGTCTCTATGGAAATCTGCTTATATTATTACCATGATGTATCACCATGTATGTGCACACCCAGTTCATGTGTTTTCTGTGTCTTTTCCAGGAAATAAGGAAGAAGGAGTGGACGGCCATCATTCCCAACTCTCAGCTCATCGTCATCCCCTTCCCACACAATCAGCCGCGCAGGTAAACACTCATACTCGTAGATATAGTACAGTATAGATGGGACACGCTGTAAATGCCCCTTTTCCTTGTTCACAGCTGTGTAATTTGCCGTTGACGGTTGTTGCTAAGGATACCATTCAACGATTTAAGCGTCTCATCTTTGTGTCACTTAGCGACATATTCGAGTTAATGTTAGCTCAACTCGATACAGCTCCGTGGTGCTGCCTTTTACAAAACAATGTCTTTACACACACACCTCGCAGCATGTGTCCTCATGTTTTCATGACGTTGTTCACATGTAGCTCAAACCCCAGGAGGAGCTCCAGATGGCTATTCAACACACACACACAAACACACACACATGCACCCTCCTCCATATAGCCTCATAACACTTGTGTACCCGCCAGACTTGCCAGCACAGACGCACACACCAGGAGTGAATACGAGATCCGACCAGAAAAACCAGGTTGCCTCGATATTCTCCTCACATGCAGTCGAAGCTAAACAGATTGCGAGATGATGAATTTAATATATCAAGCGGTCGGATTGCTGGAAAATAATTCAAAGTTCTTGGAAACCAGAAACTGAGCAGTGCTTCATTTTGCTCAGCTGTGACAAGAAAGTGAGAGAGATGTTCATTTATTTATTTTCACTTAATGAGGAGGCAATCACTGCTAATGTGTGCTATTTGGCAATTACATGGTTTTTCTGTCAGATAAAACATAAAACAGCATATGGCAAGTTTAACACACTCTCTCTCTCTCTCTCTCTCTCTCTGTCTCTCTGTCTCTCTGTCTCTCTGTCTCTCTGTCTCTCTCTCTCTATCTCTCTCTCTTAAGTTGGAGCGCTAAGTTGTACCTGACTCCTAGCAACAGCGTGCTGCTGACGGCCATCGCACTGATCGGCGTGTGCGTCTTCATCCTCGTCATTATTGGCATCCTCCACTGGCAAGAGAAGGTCAGAACACACACACACACACACACACACACATACAGTGGTGTAGTTAACGTTGGCCTCTTCCTGGTGATTTACTGCTTTAGAGTGAGTGTGTGTGTAAGAGAGAGAGAGCAGATTGGTCACAAGCAGCAGCAGATGGGTCTCACTGTCCCTGTCCTGTAGTCCTCTAGCCTCCCACTGAGACACACACACACACACAAACACACTCTTTTTCTCTCTCTTTCTCTTCCTCTATCTATCTATCCCTCTCTCTCCCTGGGCCACAACCTGGAAGGACGTTCAGCTTTAATTGCCTGCTTCTGTCCTTTCAGCATGGCAGATCTGCTGTTCATTATTGCCATAAATACGCTCTCCAGGGAGTCGATGCATGTTTTCACGTTTTTGTGCTTGCTCCTGGTCTGGGTGTTGTTTCAGTCACACACACACACTCACAGTACGGTCACAGCAAAATGTACCCTGACATAGCATGGTCGACGACACACAGGCACACACTTTATTTTAAGAGGACCTATTATGCTTTTGAGCTTTTTCCCTTTCCCTTAGTGTGTTATATCGTTTTTTTTGTGCATGTAAAAGGTCTGCAACGTTACAAAGTCCACGTCAAAGGGAGTTACTATCCCCCACAGAAACACTGCTCCTGAACTGGCTAAAACGCCTTGATTGAAGTCCAACCGTTTCTTCCGTAACGTGGTTGTTAGAGCCATTTACTTACAGTGGTGATGTCACCAAGTAACACATTCCCATAATACCTGCCAAGCGGCTAGTTTGGCACGCCCTCAAACAAAGCTAGTTAGAGCGGAGCTGGAGCGGAGTCCGAAGAGTTTGGTTCAGTTGACCAATCACAACAGAGTGGGCCAGCTGACCAATCAGAGCAGACTGGGCTATTTGGGAGGGGGTGAAAGAGGTGCAGCAGCACAGCCTGCATGAGAGAAATAAAGCACTTTTGAACATTAAAGCATGTAAACATGTTCTAGTAGAAACCCAAAATACAAGTATGCAACTGAAAATGAGCATGATGTGTCCTCCTTAACAATAAGTCTCACAAATGTACTTTTTTGGGGGGTTCTTCTTCCCTTTTTCATCTCCACGCTGTGGTAATGCTGTCTGCTGGGCTGAGCGGTGCAGTAAGTCGCTGGCATCTTCTCCAAGCCATCTGCCGCACAAGTGTGTGTGTGCGTTTAATGTGGTCCTGCATGTGTGTCTACACGCAGGATGGCATTTGTGCATGGTTACACACACAGACACGCTCTAATTGCCCTCTTTTTGGGATACGTGGGCGTGAGCGTCAGCTTCATCTGAACCGACGCTGCATTTAAAACAAAACAAAAAACACGGCTGGTGCCTGAACCGAGCGTCTACGCACACCGAGCAGGCTCAGGTGGATGGGAGGGGTTGTGTGTGTGTGTGTGGGGGAGGGGGGGGGGGTGAGAAACAAGACAGTGAGAGGTAGAAAGAGAAAAATGCTAATTGGAAAAACAAAAAAAACAGCTCTTTCAGCGGCTGGCAGTATACTTCACATGAAATCAAATCTGTCATGTTCACACAGGCAGAATGATGAGTTTGAAGCCACAAAGAAGCAACATATTTGGTTTTGATCGCTATAATGTGCTAAGGCTGACCAGTCAAAGCAATCAAAAAATGTCTTGTTCACTAGTTGTTTCCTGGAGTATATTAGCCACTCTGATCATCCAGTTGAATTTTTTCTTTTAGTGTTATCCTCAGTGTTCCTCAAAATACAAACACAGGAGTCTTCTGGATAATTTATGGTTCTTTATATGATATCCAGAGCATTAATATAGCATCAAACATCAATTTGCTATGTAAAGATATAGAGGAGTAATGTCTACCTGAGCAGAGAATGAAGTCACTCTCCCTCTGTGTGTTGTAATCCGAGCTTCTCTGTGCTTTGTTGACATAGCCGGGCCGGCCGAGTGTGCCTTTTAGGGCCGCCGCTCTGCCCTCGGTTTATACGGCGGTTACAGCTGATAGCGCGTCGGAAGCACCCAGCCTCTGGTTCCCCACCCAGGTTAACACTGTTAGCTCTGTTAGCACTGTTGCCGTTGTTTTCACTGTTAGCACTGTTAGCTACAGTCGCCGGCTCAGCCGTCACCATGTTGAGAGCCATGCAGAGGCAACAGAAATGCTCCCAATCTCACATTCAGCACATTTAATGATGCTATTGGTTTATCTTAAAGCCATTAATTAGATTAACTACATTTTATTACACGGCTTTGTAGAACACTCGATTCTTATTGGTCAATCACGGCGTTCTACGGTCTGTTATTTCTTTATAGCAGACCGTTGCTATGTATAATACACGGTTGCTATGGGCGCAGTTCTGATGTCGAACTCTGGCGGACCGTTTTTGTGTCAAATTATTGATTTCTGACGCAAGTAGCCGTGTAATTAGCAGGATAATGTACAGCTAGCGGATCATTGTTGTGAAATAAACCCCACCAGAGCGTGGCAAGACCACTCTGTTGGGGTTTATTTCACAACAATGACGGGCTCGCTGTACATTATACCTTACTTATACAATACCTAGAAGCCCCTTTTACCGCTGCTGCTATGGAACAGAAGCTGGTCAGAGATATAAGACATAATGATTTGTTGTTACAGTAGAACACACAACATGCTACACTTGCTGAATATACATTCAAGACTGACTTCAAACTGCTGAATGTATTTTCTACCAAACATAATCTATAGCTTCTGTTCCTGTTAGCAGTGCACACAACAGAGTTCAATGTTGTGTTCAGATGTTTCACACTGAAATGCTCCTCGGAATTCATAGTCGACTTCTCTCTTAGCTGCACAGACTTTTGGCTTTTTATAAAATAATGAGAATTTTCTAACACAATTCCTCATCTTCTCTCGTGATGATTCAACCAGGAGAGTCTCATGCCCATCCAAGTCATGGAAGTTTGCCAACTGCGAGTCACCTCTCGTTGTCTGTGCAGAGAAATGAATGGGACTTTTACTTACTGTACCTTGGGCTCCCGAAAACACTCCTGCCCAACACTTACGTTTAAAAAATATTATATAAAAAAACAACCAATATTATATACCGGTACACATACAACACATAGAATGGGGTACAATCACAGAAACTAGTAGAGAGGCAGGGAGTGTGCCTATGGACATGGGAGACATCACATTTGATCCATAAACAGGAGAAGTACAAAACTTACAAGCTGGTAAAGGGGAGGTATTTACCCAAAATGTGCCTGTGTGTAAGTGTGGTATACTATGAAGACAAAGTGCTATATATCATTGGAGGTGTCTAAAAGACATAAAAGCTAAGATAAAAAAGAGAATCAGCGATGAGATACATTACAAAAGCACATAAATAAGGGATTTTGACATATTTAAGAAGTTTTAGCGCACACTTTTTCGGAGAAAAAGAGAGAAGTACTTTTCTTTTATGCCTATAAAAAGTGATGAATTCTTTCAATCATTCCTCCATTGTGTTCTGTGATCCGCTCCGAATGTGATGTTTCACCTATGCTTATTTTACCACAGGGGCACTATATCATAATAATAATAACAATATCGTTCTTAGTTTGGTAGTGAAATCCATAATGCTGATGCTCTTCTCATGGGTACAGACTTGTGATATATGTAAGGGATAATGCCCGACGAGGACACCTTGAAGAGCATTTTCCTGCTTATACTGTGGTCCCTTGCCAAAGAAAAAAAAATGAAGACCATTAATTTATATTTTCATGCGTTTTGCAACCAAAATCTAAAGTTTTTCACAATCCATTCACTCTGTAATACCTGGAAAAATCATTACCATCCCATGAGCTTCTTATGCAATGGAAACATTGTTCACTGCTCCAGTAGATAGGACGGACCTTAGCTATGACTTGCCAACGGGAGATATTTCTAGTCCGCTCAGCTCATAGAAACCTTTGGCTCAGCTGCGAGCCAGAAAGCTTATGTTATGCTAGCGAGATTCAGAATCAATAACACTGCACGCTAACTTTACACTCAGTGTTGTGAAAAAGATTTTCAGATATTTTTGTAGCCAGCGCATTAATTTAGAACGGTGAACATACAGTTTCACTGGAACAACTTAGTAGGTGTCCATTATCTGAGGGATAATGTACAGCGAGCCGGTCATTGTTGTGAAATTAACCCTGACAGGGCGATGCCGACCCCCGATGTGGACCCCGACGCTCTGAAGGGGTTTATTTCACAACCATGACCCCGCCAGCTGTACATTATCCCGCTTATTACACGGCTACCTGCTTAAGAAATCAATAATTTGACACAAAAGCGGTCCGCCAGAGTCTGAGATCAGAACTACGCCCATAGCAACGGTCTGTTATACATAGCAACGATCTGTTATAAAGAAATAACAGACCTTAGAACGCCGTGATTGACCAATCAGAATCAAGTATTCACCAGACCATGGTATAATGGCACTTTATTACCTAAACATAACTATTTCTAACCATGAATTAAAAACGCTCCCACTTCTAATTCAAGCAGTAAAACAGTGTTGGTGTAAAACTGTGCTGCAGCAGGTTTGTCTCCATCTGGGGTGGACACAGAGACGTCCAGCGTCACTATACTGCAGCGCTGTGTTCAAACCGACAGCTTTTTGAAAACGCAGCACATTTGATTCAATTAATAACTGAAAGACACACATCTGGAGCGGCAGGCTAATGTGGCGTAACCTTCGGCACCATCCAGGGAATTAAGATTGAGGTTGAGTCCTGTATACCGGTCGCTAACATCCTCCCTCATATCTCATCTTCTCCCTGCCTCTTTTATGGCGGGGCATCCAGTAAGGTCAGGGCAAGCCCGCTGATTGACATTTGGTATTTTCTGTGTGTTTGCGCCGCCGCCTCTGGTATTTGCTCTTCTAATAACAAAGTCAGGTAGAGGGCAGAAGCACCGGGGCAAAGACGTGCCGTCCTGGCTAACAAGCCGACACAACTCCCGTGAACTTCGGTGCAATACGATATTAGCTGGGGTAATAATACGGGATATCAATCAGAAATATAAGTTTGGATGGAAAAGTTGGAAAAAAAACAAACATGTAATGAAGCAGATTGTGATCAATCTCCTCACCTATCATCATCTCCATGTGGGACGTGTAGGCCAGACTTAATGAGTTGACATTAGTGCCCAGTGAGACTGCACCATACCTCACAGTAACTGTAACACCTGCTTTCAGACACAGACGCACCACTGTGTCATTAAAACCTTCTGATGGACACAAATCAATGCTCGGCTGCTTCATGATGAGTCAGGCCTCAGGATGACAATTTGGTGGTATCCCCAGGATAGTCAATTAGACCAGGCTTCAACAGCAGCACAGCCCAGTGGCTCCGTTATCCAAAGGAAAAGAACATCACATCAATCCATCTGCTCCTTAGAAATATGTTGCCCTAAAAAAGAAAAAAAAGAAGGCACGACATCAATCAATATGAGGCGCTGGTATCTTGGAAGATGGATGAAGGCTTTATTACAAATCAAAACTGACGGGATAAAAAAAAATGCAGTAAATGTGTTGCTGCCCATCTTTTGGGTTGCAGTAAATTAGTCAACATCAGGGAAAGATTGGCTGTCCTTTAAAAGTCCAAAAGTCTTTCTAATGTACTGTGACTGAGTTCAGTTATTTCTATACAAACTGCTGCAACATTTAGACAATGTGCTTAGGGAATGAAAACAAGGATTGTTCCATTCAGATACTTTAAAATGTATGTCTATTTTGTCCCCCATCCTCAGTTCATCACTAATCTCACATAACTGATCTGAATGCATTATTGACTGCACTGTCACCAGTCCAGATGATGTGGGATCTTTTTTTCTTTTGTGCTCAACTACCGTCAAATGGCCACCTCTAAAAAAGCCTGATGACGTGCTTTTGAGCCATTATGAACAAAAGGAATTGAAGGTTATTGTGAAATGTCACCCTTAAAGTGGTTTTCCATGCAAAATCTATCTTTTGAAAGTGATTATTGTACTCAACTACAGTTGTGAGGTACTTGTACATTACTTTTAGTTGTTATGCTACTTTTTACATCTACCCTACCACACTTCTGAGGAAAGTAATGTTCTTTTTCTCCACCTGTAGTTAAAAGATTCTGTGAAGATTAAGATTTTACTTATAAAACATGTAATCATCTTATAAAATATGATGCATTGTTATAGATGAAATCTTCATATGCCCATATGTAGAAACTAGGGCTGTCAATCGATCAAAATATTTAATCGTGATTAATCGCATGATTGTCCATAGTCATTTTTAATCGCAAATTAATCACACTTTTTTGATCTGTTCAAAATGTACCTTAAAGGGAAATTTTTCAAGTATTTAATACTCTTATCAACATGGGAGTGTGTAAATATGCTGCTTTTTGCAAATGTATGTATATATTTATTATCGGAAATCAATAAACAACACAAAACAATGACAAATATTGTCCAGAAACCCTCACAGGTACTGCATTTAGCATAAACAATATGCTCAAATCATAACATGGCAAACTGCAGCCCAACAGGCAACAACAGCTGTCAGTGTGTCAGTGTGCTGACTTGACTATGACTTGCCCCAAAGTGCATGTAATTGTCATAAAGTAGGCATGTTTGTAAAGGGGAGACTCGTGGGTACCCATAGAACCCATTTTCATTCACATATCTTGAGGTCAGAGGTCAAGAGACCCCTTTGAAAGTGGCCATGCCAGTTTTTCCTCACCAAAATTTAGCATAAATTTGGAGCGTTATTTGTTTTCTAGTTTCATATGATACCAGTATCTTCACTCTAGCTTTAAAACTGACTACTAACTACAACCTAAAAATTGTAAGTTGCGTTAATGGGTTAAAGAAAGTTGTGGCATTAAAACAAATTTGCGGTAACGCGGTATTATCGCGTCAACTTTGACAGCCCTAGTAGAAAGGGTTGTCAGTCGCTGTAAATGTTCCTCCTGTCCATACTGGCTGTGAGAAGATCCCCTCCTATCACGGTTCCAATGTAAGATATGGAGGACAAAATCGCTCTTTGTGTTACTGTCCCCCATGTCAGAGGACTTAGGTAAATGTTAACCTGTCCTTTAAAGTGCTGCTTACACATTAACACATCTGTAATAATCCTATAGTGTAATATATATAATAAAATAACAATATAATACTATGTAAAAAACAATTTAATAACACAAAAATAGTGGAGTACCTGTACTTTTCATACTTTCAGTACATTTATCTGAGAATACTTCTAGACTTTTACTGAAGTAAAATTTTAAATACAGGACTTTTACTTGTATTGGAGTATTGCTACTTTAAAGGCTCTGAGTACTTCTACACCAGTGTATATAAAACTAGTACTGGAGCTGGCATCTAATGCTTGCTCACATCTGTACTCTTTACACTGCATTTTATTAATTGCATTTTTATCTCGTACAACTGTTTGGATGACATTTAGCACGTCTGTCAGCTTGTTCTCAGCTTAGCTCTAGCGGCGCCTCCAGCCATCACACCTGCCGTGTGTCTCCATGTCCAGACGATGATAATAGACTGATGGCTATAAATACAACACATTATCCCTTTATAAAGCCTTATCCTCAGAAGGCCTTTTCACAGTGATAGAAGGTGTGTGTATGAGTGAGAGTCTCTATGTTTGTAATGGTGTTTTGAGCCGGTTTATTATTATTTTCCATGTGTATAAGACTTGGATTTGCCAAGATGATGATGATAGCGATGACTTTATTTTCTACCTCTGGTGCTGTAATTAAATATTAAAAGGTTAACTTCCCAACCAGAAGTCTAACACTTCCTACATCTGTTTGGTTGCATATATGTAATAATTAGACTACAAAGTTCACTATATTTTATTTATTTTTTTCATTTTTAACCAATTAATGTTGCAAAAGGCGAAGGGGACTTAACACTCCACTAATCTGCCAGTGAGTCCATTTAATGAAGCGATGTGGCCATGTTTAATACGCTGTTTCAGCCTAAAGAGATCACTGAATCACTGGCATATTGCAGCTTGTATACACACATTTTGACTGTTTTCTCAGCTTGAGGTTTAGGGACAATACAGTGTAATTACATACACACAGATGAACACGCTAGTGTTCATTTCGGCACCTGGTTTTGATTAGGTTTTAGTCTAATCTTGTCAAAAAGTACTTTTAGTCACATTTTAGTCATTCGATTACTGTTAGGCAGTAGTTAGCTCTGCCGCCTCAAAGCAAGAGGGTCGCAGGTTCAAACCCGGCTTTGGGCCCCTCTGTGTGGAGTTCCTCCCGGGTTAGCGTGGGTTTTCTCCTTGCTCTCCGGCTTCCTCCCACAGTCCAAAGACATGCAGGTTAGGTCAACTGTTAACTCTAAATTGCCCGTATGTGTGAATGTGAGCATGAATGGTTGTCTGTCTCTATGTGTCATTCCTGTGATAGTCTGGCGACCTGTCCAGGGTGAACCCCGCCTTCGCCCAATGTCAGCTAGGGTCAGCTGGATGGATGGATTACTATTAGTTTTAGACTAGTTTTTCTCGTGCTTTTTTAAATTTTGTGTGTTTGGATAAATGAATGTAAAACTGTTCCCTAAGTGATGAGGGAAGATTCAGTTAGTTGCTAGCCGACTTTAATCCTGCACTCATTCCTACTAATAGAACACGAAAGCTAGCCAACTGAAAGTAGCGTTAACTTTACATCAACAGTCCTCGATCATATTACGTTAGCTTTTAATAAATGTCTGCATGCTGGCCTGCATGTTTTTATTATTTGTTCCAGCTGCTTGTTGGCTGCTTCTTGTTCATTTTTAGTGGGACTGTGAATGAATTTTGCCCATATTTTTTATATTTTCCCACCAAGAACTGGTAACATTCGCTAATATTGCCGGCAGAGACATAACGTTACCGAAATGCAAGATGCTGCTTATGTGCAACAGGTGAAGCAGCTACATTAACTTCTGAAGAGGATACTGTTCTACCAATCAGAAGCTACAGAGTATGATTTTCCACATCATCTTCACATCTTTCACATCATCATTTAGTTATTATTTTTCATATTTTTACCTTTAGTAGTTTTATATTCAAAGGTTACTTTGATTTAATTTTGGTCTCGTTGTCAACTTGGAAAAAAGGTTGTCTTTTTTTTTTTTTTTTTACTAAATACACTGATACACACACACACAGGTAGCAGTACTACAAAATCCACCCTTATGTATTCATCACTGCAGAACAATTTAAAGGATTGTGTTACTGATTGTGATACATGAAGTTAAACAAAAAACCCATGACTGTGTATGTTTTATGTGTGTTCAGAAAGCGGACGACCGAGAGAAGAGGCAGGAAGCCCACCGTTTCCATTTCGACGCCATGTGAAGAAAGAGAACTGCATCATGGGAGAACCTCCTCCTCCGCCCATCATGGGAGAACCTCCTCCTCCGCCCATCATGGGAGAACCTCCTCCTCCTCCGCCGACGCCTCACCCTCCTTCCCTTCTTCCCCCTTCTCAGGCTCATTTCAAGGGCCAATAAACGGATCCTCATTTGCCCCAAAACGTTTCTTTTTGATATTTTTCAGTCCTTCAGTCAGATGTGAAATATTTATGTTCCATTTCATTTATTCATTCCCGTGTTAGATGTACAGGAGCTGCAACAAGGCCACAGAGACACAGAGAAATCCTGATGGAGATAGAGCAGGGATTTCTCTGGACCAGCTGTAGTCAGCAGCGTAATCATCAGAGGTGTTATAAGAGCATCCTTTTGACAAAATGACACTGATTTGTGTTGAAACGCCCAACAAGTTATTCACTGGAAGGGAAGCACCTTTGTCACCGAGTGTTAAAATGTGTAATGTTACTTGAAATCCATGTGTGTGCTACTGTCCATCGTCTTCGTCTAGTTGATTCTCCTCCGGCTTTTGCCATTTGACTGAGATATAGTAAAGAAATTCTTCTGATTTTATTACCTGTGAAGTTAAACTGAATTGTATTCTGTGATATCAAATGTCAGCCTTGCAACCGCAGCTGCAAAATGAACAAAATACGGACACATGCAACGTCATGATTCTGTGGAACATTTTTTCTGCTACCAATCTCACCAAAAATGATGAATCGCCTTCGGGTCTGCCGAGTGCAAATTCATCTTTTTCTCACTTGATCGTATCTCAGTGCATCGTAGGAGTGCCAAAAAAGAGAGTTTCTCTGTTGCATCCTGCAAATTTCTAATGCTACTGCGTCGAGGCACAGCAAATAGTCTGAAAAACGTTTGCATTTTGAACTGCTGAATAAGGCGCCGTTTACTCCAGCTTGTTTCCAGAAGTAGTTTTAATTTTTGTTGTCTTTTTAAAGTTAATCGGGCCAAGCGCTTTGGCGTGTTCAGATATTTATTTCACAAGAATGAGCTCATGCCTTTCCAAGTGGTTTGCACTTTTTAACTAATGATTAACTGTGGGTGTTTGTAATTTATTTTGTTTTGCTGATTTGAGTTGCAAATGAATGTTCAAGCTACTAAATGTGTTTACTTACTGAGGTTGAGAGAATAAAGGTTAAATTTACTCTGGGTTGCTTCATTTCTGTTTTATTAGACTTCATGTCTTTTTTACAAACCAATGATTCAACACTTCTAAGAATTCTTCCCCTGAAACTCCTTTCTGGGAACGTCTTTTGTTTATTTTGTTGCCGGGAAGCTAGAGGGAAATTTACACTGAAAATAATCATCTTCATACGCTCTCATTATCTAAATGTGTAGTCAGTTGAAGCAGCAGTGAAATTAAACTGCCTTTAATTTTCCAGAGGACCCTCTGAGCACCCCTCTGGGCCCGCCGGCACCCCACTACAGGAGCCACCCTGCTAAATAATGCATGGAGAGAGTGAACATCAACTGCATGGCAAATGAGTGGAAGTTTGTCTCAAGCTTGGTAGCCTTTAAGCAGATCACAACTGTTGCAAAGTATGGGGGGGGGGGCTAACGTACAGTATTGATAGTCAATAGCTGCCTGTGTGAGTGTGTTGGCTGGGAGGGAAACAGAGAGAGAGAGAAAGACTAAAAGCAAGGAGGAGGTGGTGCGCTGCACGCTGTGTCAAGCTGTACGGAGTGAGCCAGAACAAAACCGGAAACTAGGAGATTTGGCCTTTAAAATAAAAGCATGGGCGCAAAAAAAGTGTTGAGGTGCATAGAAGAGTTTTGTCATTGAACTCCACAGAATTAACTAAAACTTCAAAACCATACAGGCTGAACAAAGAGTGATTTGTTGAGATTTTATATTTGCTTAATCATAAGCAAATTTAGGGATCCTACTGTATTATCTAAACATACAATCTAGACTTTAATATAAATGAAACCAAAAGTGATGAAAGCCATGTCCACATATATTCAGATCATATTACATTAGATACCCACGCCTTTGGTTTAGGGGATAGATGTTTGTTTATATTAGTGTTGCCAGTCAGTCATCTTCTTACGGTAAGTTTTTCCTAAGAATTTACAAGAAAACATAACTTTCTGCTAATTTGAAACTTAACATAATTGATATTTCGTGACATAATAGTGATCTGGAAGGGATTTTTTTTTTTATTTGGAGGAGCCTTTGGACACTACAGCAAAATCAAGAACAATATTGTACACAATCTGAGGTCATGATTCATCACAAAACTTGTCTACAAACAGTGTGTAGCTAGTACTTCATGGACAAAATATGTGTTGTATTTTTGTATATATAAAAGCAGAATTATCCAGCTTTTCCCTTTATGCATTATACACATCTCTTCATTTGCAATCTGTACATTCTCCTCAGCAATATTAACCAATCATATTTAGATACCACATCCCTACATAATAATTAACCCACGCTAACAAAATAACGTAAATCAAAAACAAATTTTTCACTAGTGCCATGTGTCTTCCATCTTTCTTTGAATGCCCACATTATTTCTTCCCACTTTTTTTTTGGTTGCAACAAGTTAGTCAGTGCGGTTTTATTTTTGAAAGACACACCGGAAACTGGATTTCTTCATTGTGTGCACCTTGACGATGCTCATGACAAGCCACTCATTGATGTAAGCAGCGCCCACGGCTTAAATGAGCCTCGTTCAGGAGCATTTCTTAGTTCAGACACGGACGGAGAGCAGACAGAGACGGACTCTCCTCCTCTTCCTCCTCCTCCGTACTCTTCCTCCACCTCTGTCTCTCTCTATCCATCATCCATCCATATGCGTCTTTTGGATACCTACCTCTCCTAGAGCGCGTCAGCCCGCCTGGATCAGTCCATCCTCCACATGTCATCTCCAGTGTAGTCTCCTCTGGAAGCTGTACTCCCCGTGATGATGATGATGATGCCTGGCTGAAGGGCTCGCAGCAGTCTTCATCCTCCAGCCAGACTCAGCGGGATCGCGGACGGACTGAGGAAGAGGAGCTCGGGTGCTGATGCTTTCCCTCTTGGAGCGCGGCTCTGCGTAATGGATTTACGGTTGTCAGAGAAAAGTTGGATTTTGTGAAGAGCCCCCGTGGAGCCGTAAAATGGACAGAATAGGAGGGCGTTTTTAGAAAAGGTGCTTTTGGGTTGGAATCACACCGTGAGAGGAGATGCGCAGAGGTGAGTTGGATACGAGCTGCGCGGCAATCCGTGATGCGCGTCAAGGTCCAGAGAGCACTGGGCAGAAAGAGTCCAGTTTATTTTTATGTATTTACATTTTCTCTCTCTTTTCAGCACAGTGGAGGTTTTATTTGCAGGTGATTTCAACACGACCAAAGCAATTAGGGTGGCATGAAATGATAAAACACTCTGGATCAGCTTCAGATAAAATCCCCTCATCATTTTTATGCATTTCTCTTAAAATGAGACCATTAAGGGAATTTACAGGTAAAAAAAAAAGAAAAAAAGCAAACTGACTAATCTTTCCACCGCTCTCTGTCACTCTCTGTCTGTTTTATTTGTCGTTATAGTATCAACTTGCCCTCTGACTGTTTAAATCTTCCTCTTTTATTACCCACATCACTGATCGACATCGCCATTAACCACTGACTGCTCAATCCAAGTTCCAGCATCTGTTTGTGGTTGGTCTGCCTCCCATTTTCTAAGATTCAGCAAAAGCCAGACCGGTTCTTCTGAGTTTGGTTAGGTCTGGTTGGTTCCTAAAACGTTTCATTAATCCTCTGTTGGTTTTGAGCATTTCATCAAATAAAAAAATGATCTATATTGAAGGGTCCTATATGCTGGACCATTTGCGCGTAATGAACAGAACCAGAGAGGTTTAGCAGCCAGTTTGGGTACTGCGAGGTGTGTCTCTATACCAGCCTACGTGTGCGCAATCTGATTATGTGATTCATGATTATTATAATGGACAGCAGAGGTCAAATACTATTTGAAGTCCATTGGGGAGCAGTAAGTGTTTCCTATAAGCGGACAGTTTAACCGTCTATTTATCTCACTGATATAAAAACACCTTGTCTGTCACAATATTGTCCCCAGGAATGTGGCCACAAAAAGCAGCGCGTTTTGCAGGTTTTGCTTGCAAATAGGTGCCAAAATAATATTTATTTTAATGTGTGAATAAAATAGACAGCAGCAAACTACTTACAACTAGAGTCCTATATAAGCTCTCCAAGTCCAGCGCAAGACACTGATGTCCACTGTCGTGCGCTCGTGCTGCTGCCCTCCAGCTCCAGCCACTGTCTCGCGCCATCAACACCTGAGGCACGCGCCGCAGCACAGGGCTGCAACACCTCCTGATGATGCGTTCACTGAACCCTGATGATGCGTTCACTGAACCGTTCTGGACGCTGTGCTGCGGACACAGTTCACTGCAGTAGCTATCTGTGCGGTTAAACAGGTAAATATGTGTAAAGTGTGTGTTCGTCGGCTATTCGCTTCTTACTGTTTCACTGCAGAGTTACCTGTTAATATGGAGGCTAATTAGCTCTCAAGTGGCCACAAGTGTTAGCCTACTGTTAGCCTACCTGTCATGCCACAATGGCGTCGTCATTCTTCATTTCCACTGTACATGACAATTTCATCTTTATATGGACTTGGTCTATGGCGTTTTATCAGTAACTGTTAGCTCCTGGCTTGGTAAACCTATTACCTGCCTTGCCTCATTAGGTGCCAGCTTAATGTAGCCTACCTAGGTTTATTTCCTGGTTTGTAGCTAGCTGGTATATTGTTTGGTGCCTTCAAATGAAACTCGTGAGCTCCTGTTTCCAACATGAGAAGTCATGTACATGATATGTTTGTCGTTCAAGTGGTTAAGTCATGAAGAACACAGCTGCTAAGCAACAGCGATATTTATGTTACTGATGGTGTCTAGAAGCCACAGAGGCTAACACTTTAGCAAGCTAGCAAGTGGGTAACATAATGCAGGAAATGCAAAGGTATAATAACAGAGGAGAAAGATGAGGCTGTTGGGAATATCAACATTTTCCTCAGACTTATTATACAATTACAAAGAAATACAATTCACAACTAAAATTACAATATATTCACTTATTATGCACTCAAAATTGAACTTCCATGGCCTCCGCCATTTCTGACAACGTCAACAAACACTTCGCAACTCGTGAACTCTGAGCTTTCAGAAACTTTCCACTTATGGTGCCTTCAAATGGGCTCGTGTTTACCGCGTTTACCAGATGAGTCCATATGAACGCCCCCCTCATGTCGTATTCACGACCTCGTAAGTGAAAAGTTTCATTGACATTGTCAGAAATGGCGGCGCCCATGGAAGTTCATTTTGCGGTGCATAATAAGTTAATATATTATAATGTTAGTCGTATATTGTATTTCTTAATCATTTTATAATAAGTCTGAGGAAAATGTTGATATTCCCAACGGTCTCATCTTTCTCCTCTGTCATTATGCCTTTACATTTACTGCATTATGTTACCCACTTGCTAGCTTGTTAACTTGTTAGCCTCTGTGGCTTCTAGACACCGACAGCAATGTTAATATTGCCGTTGCGTAGCAGCGGTGTTCTTCACGACTTAACCACTTGAACGCCAAGCACATCGTGTACACGACTTCCCATGTTGTAAACACGAGTTCACGAGTTTCACTGGAAGGCACCATTACTAGGTCATGAATACCACAAGAGGGGGGCATTCATATGGACTCATCTCGTAAACACAGTAAACACGACCCGCTTTGAAGGCACCACTTGTCATTTAGCCTAAGCCATATAGACTAATATAGCTAATTACAGCCATAGTTCCCTAAAATCACACAATATGAGCTCTATAATATTATTTCCAATTCATCTTTAGTCCTGTGTCGGCCGTGGTTGCCTCCGTTCAGTCAGTTTCCAGAGAAAAAAGGAGATTACAGCTTCAGTTTGGCTTGTAAGCTGAAGTGAGAAGTGATGTAAAAATGAAATGACATGACCTAGAATCACGGGGTTGAACCCGCGGTGTTTTGTCCTCTTTATTCTTTAAAATGACCCGAGGTCAGATAAAACTTCTCTCCGTGGGATGTGGCGATGCCTTCAAATGTCGGGAATATTTCTTTCAGGAATTTAGCTGCACATGAATGGCCCAACCTACAGTTGACAGTATGTTGACCTGGACAACTGATAGTAAGAGTGATGATGTGATAGTAAATCATCATCATCCATTTTTATACACATTCACAAGTTGTTCTCTTGGTGTTGAAGCGACAATGGCTGCAACTCTATTTAGCTTGTGATTTATTTATATTACAAAGTTGTTACAAATGCCTGTATGAATTATGCAACTTTTGCCTAATAAGTTAATTTAAATATTTATATGCTTGATCCACGTTTTCTGCCACTGCAGCTCAAGGCAGCTCTTTGGTTTATAACTCTTGCAGGTAAAACATTCCAAAACATTGTTTGTTACAGAGTCTGTTTTGTTAATATTTCCCACCAAAAGCATTTGAAAAGATCATTCCTGTAGCTGTCTTGAGGGCAGCATCTATCTACATGATCTAATGACTGGCTTATAATGTAATAAAGCTTCAGTGAGAGCCTACAGCATCTATTTGGTTGTTGGGTTTGGGTGGTCTGTTCTCTTAATGTGCCTGTGGTAGTCCATACTCCCACCTACAATACTTCATTGCAAGATAATGGAGATAGAAGTAATGAGGAGCCTGGGGGCCGTGTGTGTGCATTTCAAATCAAGTCCATTCAAACATACATGCTCATTGGTGCTTATGTTAACTATGCATTCTTCTCCATTAGACCCCTCTCTTTCTCTTCCCTGCTCTCTCTCCATCTCCCTCTCCTCCATCCTTCCTTCCTGGGTGCCATTACGCAACGTGCCAGGCTCATGCTCGCTCTCTAATTCGATGTGAGCGGGCCAATCTATTATGAACTCAGAGGGGATCAGGTCTACAGTGGCTTATCAGAGCAGAGCTGTAACATGCTCGCCCTCAGTGCAGATATCATTGTAATAAAACACATTTCACCTATTGTCTGTAGCCGTGCTCTGCCCAAATGACTGTCTCCTCATCATCATCAGTGCTGTAAGCCTCGGAGCCTGTAATCCTGTTTTTTCTGCTAATGCGTTATGTTTCTGGTGCCTGGAGGCTGCAGATTAGTAGGTTAGAGTCTCGTGGTTTGGATGAGAGTTGATGGTTTAAATTAAAACTATCTTTAATGAACTACTTCTTGCTGCTCCTGCTATCAGCCAATTCCCACTGCAAAGCTACTGTTCTACTACTTCTAATGCTGTGACTACCTCCAATAATCCTGCTATGTATACTACTACTAGTAGTACTGCTTCTGCATGTACTCATTCGGGTGCCACTACAGGTAGTAATTGTATCAGCTATGACTAACCTACAACTATTGTCTCTGCAGGTGAAAGTTCCCCAGCAACTATTACATAAATTATGTTATGTGTGCGGTGGTTAGCACTGTCGCCTCACAGCAAGAAGGTCTTGGGTTCGATCCCCGATCTGGGCAGGCCTTTCTATGTGGAGTTTGCATGTTCTTCCTGTGTTCACGCGGATGTTCTCCAGTTTCCTCCCACCACCAAAACATGTATCCCCCGCCAGGCGCTGTGAATGAGGGGTTGCGTCAGGAAGGGCAACCGGTGTAAAACCTATGCCAAATCAAATATACGGATCATAAAAATCAGATCTCAGATGATCCGCTGTCGACCCCCCTAACGGGAGCAGCCGAAAGACAAAGTAGAAGATGTTACAGCAAATATTATGTTATGATTAGACTATATTACATATCTTAGAATTATTGTTACCATTGCTGCTACTGAAGTTAACAAAGCTAATTCATATAGCTGATTCATAGATTATCATTGAGAAGACCATGCTGTCTGAGGGTTTAAATTTACTTCATTAACTCGAGTAGAAGAATGCTGAATATCACTGGTTACATTAATAACATTGAACCGTTACCGTATACATGTAGGTGTATGGCAAGCCATCTGTCCCCATCTTAAAGTTAGACATGTTCACGTCAGTAACTGCAACTATATACATCTTCAATGCTCAGTACCTCTTTTGTTTTGTTTTGTCGCTCCATCATTTACAAGATGCTTCATCACTGAATGCCTCTGCAATATTTTCCAGCATTGCCCCTTCATAAATGCTTTGTATTGACAATGATAATGAGTTTTAGGGCTGGGCGATATATAGGAAATCAGATATCACAATATTTTTTAACAAATACTTTGATGTCGATATTGCGACCATATTGTAGGGTTGACCATTGGTGCTTTCAAAAAAATATTTAAACAATGAGATTTTTGATAAATAATCATCAGGAATGTGGATATACAGTGTGTAAAGGCAAATAATTGAACAGCTAGAACATTCTGGTGAGTTTAGAAAATTACATCACTTTACTGTAATGCAGCCTTTTTAAACCAGGAAAAGTCAACACTTGCCATATTACGATATCCAAAATCTAAGACGGTATCTAGTCTCATATCACGATACCGATGTAATATCAATATATTGCCCAGCCCTAATGATTATATCCTGAACTTGCACTAGTAGGCTATTATAAAGACATGCCTATATATTCCTTATGATTATGTTTTCCCTCACAGCTCTCCTCCTCCTTTCTCAGCAATACATGTTTTTTTAATTTACCAATTCAATCAGGGATTCACATGAAATGTGCATTGATCCAATACATTACTTGTTATTCATCAAGGTCAGGTTAAATCAGTATTGCAGCTGATCACACTTACTACTTATTCTGTGGCTGTCTGGGGATTTCCATGTTTTCATTGTTGAACACAACGATATAAATGCAGTATTATGTCACCTGTGACTAATGTGTTATATCTCTGTTTTTGCAGCGTGGATACTCTTCTTTCTAATAGAAGAGGGTTTTGCTCTGGCACAGAGAACTAAAGGTAAGCAGTCTGAAATAAGAGGCATTATCTCTGCTTGTATCATAGCAGAGAAGGGCTCTTTTCTTAATCCTGTCCTCCCTCTTTATTCCCTGCCTGCTTTTTCCTTTTCTCGCGCCCGCCAAACCCTCCTTCCACTCTCCCTGCCTTCCAAATCGTTCCCTCATTGATCCCTCCGACTCAATAACCCATCTGTCCGTCTGTTCTGTTCTCTGCCTTTCTGCTTCAAGACTCCCCAAGCGAACATGGCGGCCAGAGCCCCAACCAGAACGACTGTGGCACGTGGGTCCGCAACATCAACGGCGGGGTGTTCACATCGCCAAACTACCCCACCACCTACCCGCCCAACAAGGAGTGCGTTTATATCCTGGAAGGTAAAAGCAGGCTCCTTTTTTTTCATCTTCTTCTGCTCGGTAGCTGTTGTCATCAGAACAGCTGACACAGTTTCCCGCCTTTCAGCATATTGCCTCCTTCAGTGAATGTCATTAGTCTGACTGACATTGTTTTATATAACCTCGCCCCTATCTGATTTTCTGCTCCTTCGCTGGCAGGCAATCAGCTTGACATTTTTCGAATGAGCCATCCTGAGTTTATTTCACCCCACAGATATAACCCTTTGAAAATGATGGGGAGTGGCGCGTTGTGGGTACATAGCTCCTGACTTTTGGCCTAATCAGAGTAGTGCTGCGTTCATCTCTATTGGCAGTGTGTGCCAGAAGACTCCGCCATTGAATGAAACATAAAAAAAGATGAACATCTGCTGCCCAACTGAGCTTCGGTGGCGTATCGCTGGTTTGAAAGCGTCCTTGTCAACGCTTTAGTGTTTACCAGAAACATCACATCCATCAGTAATTTGGTGGCCTGCCGCACGGGAGACATAATGGAAGTAGCTTCATTAGCAGCTGTAGGAGATAGGGTCTGGGATAATGGTTGATGTGTTTTCAAACTAAATTGATGAACTGTTTGTCCATGAAGTTAAAGTACATGAGATGTGTGTGTGGTACTTTTCTTGCTGTGGTGGGGAAGAGATTTTACACATGGCTCGAGGGCTCCCCCTGTGGACAAATCAAGCCCACACCTATTGTTGATGGATAAGCCGTGACTCCATCCCAGGCAGCCTACTGGTGTGTGCAGTGGTACATCGCAGTGAGTCTGTGAAGCAACAGACGGAACCTATCATTTGCTATTATTTGGTCTTGAATGGCCTTAGTCATATCCATATCCGAGCTCCTTTTATTCTGCCTCTCAGAGACAGAGAGATGCTCACGTTTGCCACAAGTGCTAATCAAATAGCTTTGTAATCATAATTTATGGTTATGAGACTCATTGATTATGTCATGTCCCCTGGTTCATCAGCTCAATGGATCGAGTGATTGTAGTTTCTGCTCTAGCTGTATCAAGCTGTGTCATTTGTGTGCGTGTGTATGTGAGGGAGATATAAAGTTACAGAGAGAATGAGACTCCGCACACCGGGGAGTGAGCACACAGATAGCAGGAAGTGCAGGCACACAAGCCGCTCGCTCAAGCAGAAGGGGAGAACACTCAGGCTCAAATTCAAAGACAAGAGCAGAGGCACAAATTCAGTCGCACACTGTACCATACACATGTACCGCCCTTGACATCCCTCTTTTTTTTCCTCTAACGGGGCATGCTCGGCTTCTCTATGCCAGAGATGATTCAGAGCCCCACCTCCCACCCTCAGCATCTGTATTTAGTGTGATTCATCACCCAAGGCAGCCATGAATTGGCCTTGTTAAATACTTCCTCTGTGTGTGCGGAGGGTAATGCCCATGCAGCATATAGACATGCTGTGCATTTGCATGACAGATGAACTTGAGAACTGTAGTTCATGCTGTGGTTGCAATGTTCTGGATTCACTGACTCAGAGATAGCAATGCTGACATGTCAGACTGCGTCTCTGTTTGGGTGTGCTTGTGTACGTGTGTGCGTATATATATTTCTGTGTGCATTGTGCATGCAACTGTGTGATGCATGCTTGCATATGTGAATATGCACATTTGTGTTTATGTTATCTGCAAATAAAACGATAGTGAGTGTTTAGCTCGTTCTGTTCTCTCATTCTTTATGCATGCATAGTTCATAGATGCGGGAGGGGGCTTATGATGCTGTCAACCACAATTGGAAAGCGCAAACCAAAGCATAAACAAAGTCCGCATGATCTAATTAGGTTAAACATGTATGTTGATCTGCGTAATCGTTACTTGTGCTGTTTTGGGAGAGCATCGAGGCAGAGTCTTAGTTGGAAGTTAAGGCAGAGCAGGAACTTCATTGGGTTTAAGGCTGTGTATTGGCAAGAGTCTGGCGATACGATACATATCATGATGCAGAGGTTATGATTCAATATATTGCGATATATTGCAATACTGTTAGCAAGTTGATGGATTGCAATTTCTTTTATCTAATTTTAGGAAAGCTGTCATAGTATAAATAAATCAAGAATTTCCCAAATTTGGGATCAATAAAGTACATACGTATATCTATCGATTTACCTTAGAACACCATATGCATAAAATCGGACTAAAAAAAGTTTACTTTTACCCTGGAACATCCTACATTATAGCACTACTAGCACTGATTGATTACAACACTCCTATCTAGCAGTCGGGGGTTTAAACAAAACACAAAATGAACCACTGTCTGCCATGGATCTTTGCATGTAAACTATTAATTAAAAATCAATACAGTGAATTTGAGAATAGATACAATATCACAAATCATAATATCGCGATACTCAAGTGTATCAATATTTTCCTACACCCCTAATTGGGTTTATCCAGTTTATCCAACACACAGAACATGTGAGGTACATGTAAGTGGGGCGGGCGTCTCCTGTGCTCCCGATGGTCATTAGTCACAGCTTCAACGGCAAGAAACATCTTAAAATTCATCAGTCATGCAGCCTGTGAGAGGACATCTCCTTCCTTTATATTAATACTTTTTAACTGGGCGGTGCATGCTCCCCCTCGTGCACCAGGAACAGAATATTGCTCGGTCATTGTGCCTTTTCTATAAATGTCCCGTCATGTCTGATCAAAGGAACATACAGTAAAAGTCAGCTATGTCTGAATGACGAAACACCATCATTTTAGCAGATAGATCAGCAATGTTACATATTCCATGTTTGAATAGGGCTTTACATACCTACTGTACAGTACCCTTTACCTAAGTCTTAGCCAACTTCTAAAAAGTTTGCTCTCCACACAGTCAGCTGAGGGGTTAGAAATAACAGGCCAAAAATCAAGATTAATTCATATTTGACTCTACTTTATGCTTCAGAATACCATCCAGATTTTTCTTTGTCCTGCAAAAACAAGATTTAATCTCATTCCTGTCATGGATTTACCCCTTTTGTTTCCTTTCTCTTCCCACTCCCTTGTTCTCCAAAGCTCTCCCTAGACAAAGGATTCAGCTGGCTTTTGATAAGAATTACTACATCGAGCCATCATTCGAGTGCCGCTTCGATCACATCGAAATCCGCGATGGGCCATTTGGGTTCTCACCGCTCATTGATCGCTTCTGCGGGGGGAAGAACCCGGGCCTGGTTACATCGACGGGACGCTTCATGTGGATCAAGTTCACCAGCGACGAGGAGCTGGAAGGCCTTGGCTTCCGCATTAAGTACACCTTCATTGCAGGTAGGGACACCCAAACTGTATATTTGCAGTGAATATACTGTAATTCCACAGTACAGCCTCAGATTCTTTAAGATATTTTCAAGGTTGAATAAGATATGTGGTAGCTTTAACAAAGTCCTCGAAAACATAGAGGAGAGTCCATCCATGGGGTCTCCAGCATCATAACCTTCTTTCCTTCACTTTTCTTGCTCTACAGCAGACACCCATTCAACATCAGAGCCTCCTGAATCTAAACCCCATACTCCTAGAAATCATTGTCTCCCATCAGGCGACAGATATTAGCTTCAAAGAGACCCCTTTCTGCTTCATCTGGCCTGCCTTAATGGGATCTTATCTTGTGTTCTCTGCTTACCCATTCCTGCCGTGTGGATTGAGAGTAATGTGCCTCCCAAATCTTATCATTTCAGACCCTGATTTCCATCTGCACGTGGGCGGACTGCTAAACCCCATCCCAGGTAAGCTCTTCAGTATTCCGCCGATTTGTGTTCGATCCTTTTTGAAGAGCTCCTCTTAGCTCAGGAGCTTACCGGAGGCGATCTCTGCCTCTGACGTGAATGCTGAACGTGCAAATGTACCTTGACAAACACACAATTGTACATGAAGTGAAAGGATGTACGTACACACACATGCACCAATTTAAACTCATGAAGGAACACACACCCTCTTTTATCCTGCTCTTTCCTCCCTATCTTTCTGCCTTTGTTCCTCTGTCTTCTTATTGTCCTTTGTCCTAATCCGCTGTGCGCACTTCAATTCCACCTTAAATCCTTTACTTCTTTTAATAAAATCCTTCATCTATCTCTCTCTCTCTGTTATGCTCCTCTTCTCATCCTACCCCTTTTCCTCTCTGTCTTCTGCTCTTTCTTCTCTCTGTTTCACCACTCTTTTTTTCTCTCTTGCTTCTCTCATGCGACCCCTTTCTCACCCCCCTGTCTTTTCCCTGTCTCTTTCTTTCTTGCCCTTTCTTCTTCTTCTCTCCTCCACATTTCCTCTGTCTCTGTACAGACTGTCAGTTTGAAATCGGTGGATGGGATGGGGTTATTCGCTCCAGTCAGGTGGAGGAGGAAGAGAGGGTGAAGCCAGGGGATGCTCTGGACTGTATCTGGACCATCAGGGCTCCTCCTCAGTCCAAGGTCAGTACAAGGGACCATGCATTGCTTCTATCCTATCCTTCAACCCATGTTTGGTACTTTAACAATTCTCCATTTTAAAAGAGCTACGATCTAGGGTCTGGTCTATGCTTCTGTTTGGGTGACTCGTATTCAGAACCATTTCAAAATATCTGACAAATGCTCGCCTTAAAGGAACAGCGTGTAGAATCTGGCGGTATGTAACGGTGAGGTTGCCGAGTAAAACTTCTCCCGTGTGCCAAGCGTGTAGGATTGCTACGGTGGCTGACGCGAAAACGTGAATGGCCCTCTCTAAAACCAGTTGTTTTAAGAGTAGAGTGCTTAGAGTGTGTGTGTGTGTGTGTGTGTGTACATGTGAAGTGAGTGGTGAAGCAAGAGATGGAAAGTAGCGGCGTCGGGATCGAGTAACTTTATGGACTCCGGCCCAAGCAGGAAAAGTTAATAGTGATTGGCTTGTCCGTTCTTGGCCACTGTTGAAACATGGCAGTGCAACATGGCGGACTCCGTGAAGACGACCCACTCTGTATGTAGATATAAACGGCTCATTCTAAGATTAAAAAAACACAACAATTCTTATTTTCAGGTGATTTTACACTAAAGAAAACATACCTATTAGTATTATATTCCATTTCTGCCAATAGATTCACCTAATTGTTACACACTGGTCCTTTAACGTATATTAAAGTAGTTATGATATAAAATATATAAATATCCTGAGATCCCAAGACATATATGTACGTATTCAAGGATTCATCTCATCTCTTACGGATGATCTGTTTAAGACACTGCCACTAGCTCCACTGAAAGACTGAACAATATTAGAGGAAATTTAAAATTTTACATCTGAATCATCAACAACTTTGCTCTCAGTTCAGTTCTACCATTTCACTAACACTGAAATATTTTGTTGCACATCCTTCCGAGTGCATCTGATGAGCTAAATGTTTAATTTGGTCAAAGCACTTATGTCTTCTAATTATTGTAATCAGTTTAAATAGTGAAAAACTGCATGGAGTTGCTTTTTATGCCTCTGCGCCAGAGGAACTCCTGGGGAATTTCTTCAAATTTGGCACAAACGTCCACTTGGACTCAGTGATGAACTGATTAGAGTTTGCTGGTCAAAGGTCACTGTGACCTCAGAAAACACATTTTTGGTCACAACTCAAGAATTCATGTGCTAATTATGACAATTTCACACACGTCTAATGGGATAAAATGATGAAGTGATGACATTTTTTACAGACATGGATGTAAACTGCAAATTGACTGGTTGGCGGAGGCATGCAACCACAAGACGGTAATTCTTGTTTTTCAACTCTAAGCTGGACCACATTGAAAGTGATGCAAAATCTCATCTCACTGGTGACACATGCCGTCTATCCCAGAATAGATATGAATAGTCATCCAAAAACAAAATCTGATGAGAAATAACTTAGAAATTTGCCATAAAGTCTTGCAGTGTAAACATAGTTGAATTGCGGTGATGCTCTGAATATAAACAAGAACAGCTCAGAATTTCACCCCTAAAATCACCCTGTGTACCATCATTCTGTATTCTCTATGTTCCTGCTCCAGCACTTCACCTTGACAGAGTTTTCTATCATAACATCATCATCATTTTTTTACTACTATTACTTTCTGTTATAGCAAATGTGATATCAGTGTATGTTTCGATGGAGAACTCCAGTATCAACATGTGTAGCAGTGGTTTTCCAGATTTACATATTTTGTATGAATGCATATAGTAGCATATGTTGTGTTCTCCAGTGATTGAGAACAAATCCCCCCAGTGGCCATGTCTGTATTGTGATTGTAATTTAATACATAATGAGTATGAGCAGTGCAAACACACAGAGAGGCGGCATGGCCCATTTTATTTATAAAATACAGCCCTGGAGACTCATAAGTACACTTTCAAGCCAAGAGTGAAAGCCCAGTGATGTGTTCTCATAACTTCAGATATTTATGAGTGCGTCTCCGAGACCCCATTGAAATTACAACAGCAACCTGCCTAGCCTTGATTCACTGCTGCTCTGCTTCTCCCTCATGACTAAATGAGTCATCAGCACGCTCCTATGCTACTCTCTCGCCACAGTATACTGACACACAAACACACACAAATTCATGCACATCTAATTAAGTATAAAACAGCAGATGTACACATACAGTCACAAATTACATAATATACTGTCACATAGAGTACTGTAAGCAATTACCCATACACATTATACACTCATGTGTTTACAAAGTAATATTTTAGGCATACAACATTCATGCATGACTCACACACATGCTCTTCCTAACTTCTCTCTCTCACACACACACACACACACACACACACACACACACACACACACAGATTAGTGCCCACGGTCATTTCACTGGTCCTACATGTGCCGTGCGAGGCAGCAGTGAAGAGGATCTGAATTTAGCAGCAGCACTGAATTGCCTAACCAGATATTAGCTCAACGAAGCAGAAGGAACAGAGCAGCACACTCAGCAGCAGCAGAAGAGCAGCTACTTCACTCCTATGTGGTTACAGGTGCCAAAATGTGCTGAAGCTTCATCTAAGTTGTCATTCTCCTGTGGCCAAAATCTTATCATGTAATTACTGCTGACTTTTTCAAACTATTTAAAGACATCATTTTGTATTTACTTTGCAGGTTGAAACATAACACTACTATATGTTTAGGCTAACAAATGTGCAAGCGAGAAGCTGCTGTGCAGGCAGGTGGCTGGACAAGTGCAAACCTCAGGCTCTGTAATAGGCCTTTTTAACAGAAGACACTTTGACATGTCACATTAAGGCTGTCCCACACTAAAGATGTTTCAAATCTTAACAGATTTTCAAAATGTGAGAGACCCCACACATAACGACTTGTCATGTTAAATTTAACAGTTTTGTTCCTGTAGTGTGTGGAGAGCAACGATTTGGCCAAAACAGCACACTACACACTAACAGATACATACATGAACAACAAGAGTCACAACTAAAAAAAACGGAAATCTCGCGACATCTCTCCGACAAGTCTTTGCGGGACTTTAGTTTAAACAAACATGGCGGACGACAGACAGGAAGAATTAGCGGTGTTAGTTTTTTCACTACTTTGTACTAAAAATTCACGAAGGATGGATGAATGAAGTCATGGAGACATGTTAAATAAACACTCGCGTTGTTGCCACAAATCAACAAGTTGATCCTCCATTTCTGAGCTCCACCTTACAACTTATTATGCTTCACGTTTTGCATTAGCTCATGCATTAGCCACGGCCGCCATGACGGCGGTGGTTGTCCTTCCCGCTTCAGTCAGCTTGGTTTTCAATTGGCTATCGTTCTTTCCCACGTGACTGCGTCATCGGCTGTCCTCTGGGTTCCCCACACACGACAGGATACACGATCATAAATATTGAACATGTTTAATAATTGCGATTTGAGATCGGTGCGGCCAAGATGGACTTCCGAGCTGATTGGGGGATGTAAAAAACACTCTTAACATACCTCACACCACAGGAATATCTGGAAAGATAATCTTTAGAACCATCAAAAAATCAGGGCTTTACTGACTATTGTCGGGAGGGGGGAATCGGGGCCCAAAACCAGCTTGATTCTCGTGTAGTGTGGGCCCGGCATTAGGAAAAGCACAGGTGTGAATAGTTAAATGAATGATGGCTGAATTCCATTTAGATGCGTCAGTTTCAGGGTCTTGTTATTTATAGTGCATACTGTCTCACTGTCACACTGTCATGGCTCACTGAGACACAATAGAACGAAGCCATCATTAAAGAGATCAGGTGTTTTGAAGTGGGATTGTATGAGGTACTTATCCATAGCGTATTACCTACAGTAAATGACGGTTGGCACGTCCCCAATTTGGAGAAGCAGACAGGAGTACCAGCACAGGAGCAAAGCAATGTACTGCTGTGGACGGGGCCGGCAGCAAAACGTATTTCACCTAAAAAAATCAGTTTAAGGGTGCTTTCAAAAGCCATAGTCTGGCTAGCATAGTTTGGCTGGTATAAATCAGAGTGAATATGATGCTTTTGGTCCGTTTTCTATTTAGACTAGTTCGGTTCACAGTGCACAAATTAAAGCGGACCAAAAAATTATTTGCTGAGGGATGTGTACGAAGACCCAGGGCCAAAGTGTTTTCACTTTGACTCGGCACTGATCTACTGTGCACACAAATCCCTTCTCCTCCAGTTTATCTTGAATGACTTTATAAACATCACTATTTTTGTGGACTTTATTTAGCTTATTCTGTGTGTTTTCTTCGACCCAGATGTCAAGCAAACATCCGACTTCTGCAGAAGTCCAAGTCAGTCCTCTCCCACTCATGTTAAGCTGTCGTTTACCTGTGTCCATTTCAACAAATGCCCACGCAGGCAGCCTGCATTTTGGTTCCCTGGAAACGGTCCAAGACCACTTCTCGCAAACAGTCTCAGGCCGGTTGTTTTGATCGGCACCAGAGTACGTTTACTGCGTTCACAAATGCCCAAACGAACTGCACCAGGGGTTGAACAGCACCAGAGTTCAAATTTAACCGGACCAAATGTTGGCTTGTGAAAGCGCCCCTAAGTTTACGCTCAAACTCTTCACAACATGCTTGCAACAAGCATATTATAAAGTCTAACCTAAGATACTGTGATTTCTTTCTCACAACGTCACCGAATTCACCATTACACCATTCACCAGAACAGTTTATGATGTTGTATCATTGTAATCTTTGACCATGAAAACATCTGTGTTATGTTTGGTTCAGGAGATATGATCTAAAATACATAATTCAGTTATGGAAGAAATTAAATTGTCACCACGAGGCGTTTTTGGAATGGCTACATTTCTGTTCAGGGCCCCAAACTGTACCATGTTTCATGCTTTTATGAAAAAGTGAACATCAAATTTGGCACATATCACCTGGACTATTTAGGTGAGCCAGTCACAGGGCCCTATTGAACATGCTCCCTAATTAGAATGGCTTATCGTTAATGTCATTCCTGTGAGGTAGGAGGGCCTACACACTGGTGTACTTTGGTCAGCTGTTTGGTAGTCCCATCAAGCAATCCTCATCATAAGTTAGTAGCATATCACATTATAAAGTTGTATTTACCAGGTAGTTGTGTGTGCGTTGTCATCATCACAGGTCACAAGTTTGCCACTGGTTGACTTGCACTGTAAACTGGAGCATCATGAAACTTTATCTGACTTTCCCCTTTTGGGATTTACTGCTTTGTTTGCTGTTTGACCACAGCTTCTTGGTGGAAAACTTGGAAATTTCTGACTTTCTAAGGACCCCCCAGGCACACCACTAGTTTTGCGCTCTGAGGCCAGACTCTCTCATGTGGAGAGGAGGTGCAGGTTCGGCTCACTAGCCTTCAGTCCCTAAGGCGTTCTCCGAATTGAGACACATCTTACAGAAAAGAGGAGGGTGAGGGAGACAGAGCAGGCAGCACCGTGACAGATATTTTTAAAGACTGACTTTTTTTTTAAAGTAGCCAGTTATTAGAACTATTAAACTGTTTATGCCATTCCTATCCCAGCATACTGTGGTGAAGAGGTGGGCAGGTCGCCAATCTATCACAGGGTTCTATTCTGATCTTTTTTATGCTATTCATTATCTGTGTCTGGACGTTTTTTAAATCCATTTATTTTACTGATGTAATGCGGTGCAATATTTCCCATGTGTTTGCCTTCATAAAGAGAACAGTTGCTGATTTTGATTAGACAGCTGTGAGGTAAAAGTAAAGATTGCTGTGGAGTTCTGGCGTTGTTGATTTGCATCTCCTGTCCATCTGCAGATCTACCTGCGCTTCATGGAATACCAGATGGAGCACTCTAACGAGTGCAAGAAGAACTTCGTTGCCGTGTACGACGGCAGCAGTGCCATCGAGAACCTCAAGGCCAAGTTCTGTAGCACCGTGGCCAATGATGTGATGCTGGATAACGGCGTGGGAGTCGTGCGAATGTGGGCTGACGAGAAGAGCCGACTCAGCCGATTCCGCATGCTCTTCACCTCATTTGTTGACCGTGAGTACCTCTTACCATCTTGTTCTCTCATTTCTGTTGTATTGTGTCATGCTTACGTCTTGCCATGGTGATATTGTTTTCATTCACAGGTTTGACGCTATTCTATTGCTTCACACTTCATTGCTTCCTCTTTGTGGCTCTCTGCAGCTCTGTCTTCACTTAAAGGGATAGTTCAGGTGTTTGGTAGTGGGGTTTGTATGAGGTACTTATCCATAGTAGGTGTATTACCTACAGTAGATGATGGTTGGCATGCCAACAGCTTGGAGAAACAGACCAAGTACAGTACCAGCACGGGAGTAAAGCAATACAGTGCTGTGGATGGGGATGGCAAAAAAACATATTTTAGCCTATTAGATAAAGGCTCATCTGAAAAAAATCGATATCTGTTTAAGCGTACGCTATATTTAGAATATTTTCACTGCTTTATCTTGCCATCAGACAGTCCTATCCTTCTCCTTTCCGACGGGGAACTGAACTAAAAGTGAAACTTGTATATGCTCTCTCCAAATCCAGCGGGCTCAGATGACAAAAACAGGATAGACACGTTTAACTTTCAGTTCAGTTTGCCGTCGCAATATATTCTAAATATAGTGTACACTTAAAAGGATATACATTTTTTTAGATGAGCCTTTCTTTTAGGTGGCTAAAATAAGTTTGGTAACACTTCATTTTGCTGGTCCGCAAATTTCATGGTTATTAGGTGATAATTAGCAAGTAACCTATTTAAAATTTATTTGGAATTACTGCCAAATTACCCCAATATTTACCTCAAAATGTATAGAAAATTACTTTATTTTAAACATTATTTAATAATTATATGCTAAAATAGCATATAATCATTAAAATAGGGCCCTTAGTCTTGAGAGGCAGCTGTGCACTGCTCTTCATCGGAGGTGGAAAACCAAAACTAATAGAAGACACTTCTGATTCAGGTATTCTTTTCCTGGAAATGTATTAAATAAATTAACAGCTATTTATTACTGCTTATTGGGAAACAGTAGAATATAACTATTAATTAATGTTTATAATAAAGTAATTTTCGCTAAATTTTGAGGTAAATATTGGGGTAATTCCAAAGAATCGGTTACTTGCTAATTATCACCTAATTACCATGAAATTTGTGGACCTGTAAAATTAAGTGTTACCATAAGTTTTTCTGCCATCCCTGTCCATAGCACTGTATTGCTTTGCTCCAGTGCCGGTACTCTGTTTCTCGATGCTGGGGGTGTGCCAACTTGAATCTACTGTAGGTAATACACCTACTATGGATAAGTACCTCATACAACCCCACTTCAAAACACCCGAACTATCCCTTTAATACAACAACAACAGGAAGAGCTACATTTCCTGAGTGCCTATTCGGTGTTAAACCGATTGATTTTGAACTGTTTGTTTATCAGTTTGGCCTGTATCACATTCAGAATTGATCATTATGACGAAGCAAGATGATACATCCAGTGATAGAGGTAGATCTGATTCTCAGTCCTCGCTGCAGTTTGGTCTGAATGTGTTTAGAAGTATGGAGATCACTGAAAGCTCCATTCCACTCTCCCGTGGCCGTGCAACTCTCTGTAATGGACTAAAAGCACCATATATCATTACTTTACTGCACCAGCCGCGACTTTATCCACCCACACACTGAAACCGACCCAAGAACCGTTGATATATGAGGTCCTGCATTCTGTCTGCATCAGTAGTCACTAACAGACAGTGTGTGTGTCAAGTGTCATTTCAGCGTGGAAAGCTAATTACACTGTGCCATGTTTAGAGCGCAGATATGAGAAAACCAATTATTTACTCCAGCATTTTTAAATTACTGAAAGCATCAAATCATTTTTTGATATGCATGTCACAGCATGATACTGTGCCTATTATAGGCCACTTTACAACAGGAAAATAGGAATTTATCTATTTTGGTGAAAAGAAAAGCTGAGTAGGGTTAATGGATTTACTGGAAGTAATTATACGTTAAGCTACAGCATTTCTGAAGGACAAGAAACTTCCAAACAGATGCTGGTAAAGGTTGCACATAATGTAGCAGGAATTGCCATGCAGGAAACAGTTTTTCTGTTAACACACCGTAATATTTTCATTAAATGCCTGAATAGACTGAGATATTAATTGTCACATTCTCCTGCACAATTCTCAAACCCTGGGCGAATGCTAATGTTGTTTTCATCAGCAAACCCATAACCATCGCAGTCAGGACTTAATGGCCTTTTAAATTCAGCTAGGCTGTTTTGGGGTTTTTTGGTTTTTTTACTCTGAGAGTCCTTAAGACCATTTGGATCCTCGTTAATTCTGATCACACAGTTCATCTCGGAGAAGTCTGAAGTCTCTTGAATGACTCACAAACTTTATTTGGTCAGAGTCAGCGACTGGCTCCATGGTGACTTGGAGGTCAGAGGGAACCATTAATCTTTGTCACTCAGAGAACAAGATGAGTTTTGCCTTCCGCACTCCATCATCCTTAATGTGCGATAATCTTCCGACAGATCCCCCTCTTTACTGAACACACGCCCACGCACACATAGTGAATACATTCAGACATGAGTTTAGTGCTTTTGTGTATGTGTGTGTGTGTGTGTGTGTGCATGGAGGGAGGGGTGAGAGGGTGAAACGTCGTTGACACCCTGCTGTGAGAGGCTACATTTTGAATGCGAGACACGCATAATGGGTTTGGAAGTGATCACAGTGTCAGGGGAGCGACCCCATCTACAGGCTCGTAGATGGGGTGAACACTCCAACACACACACACTATTTTATACACACCCTTACGCTCACATACACATGTCCCTTTGCCAAAACGACTTAACCCCGAGGCAGAGGAGGCATGCGGGGAAAGGGAAGTGGAGGCTCAGAGGCCTCATCACAGTGGACCTGGGAGCAGTGGGTGAAGCTGGTGGAGCGGACCACGGTCTGTTTCAGCTGTGATAAAGACTCAGAAAGCGTGTCTGCGGCTGCAAATCGAGAGGTGGAAAAACATTTTTCAAAGGGGCTGGGAGAGTTTGGAGCCATAAGACTAAGAGACAGGTTGAATATTTTGCAAAGGAACTCTCTGCACTTCCTTTGACACTGATAAAGAAAATGAGGAGAGATCACTCAGTCTATCGTTGTGGTAGAGACTAGAGAGCAGGTTGTGTGGCTCAGATCCTGCCTGTTTTGGCGTCATCTCCTGGATCCATGTCCTTCATGTATGTTTGCAATCTATCTATTCAGTATTGTCATCATGATTTTTCATGTTATTTAATTCTATTCTGTACACACGACATCTATTGCATGTCTGTCAGTCCTGGGGGAGGTAATCCCTCTTCTGAGATTTCTTCCTTTTTTGAGCTGTTAAAGGACCAGTGTGTAACAATTAGGGGGCTCTATTTGCAGAAATGGAATATAATATTAATAAGTATGTTTTCTTTAGTGTTTAATCACCTGATAATAAGAATCGTTGTGTTTTCGTTGCCTTAGAATGAGCCGTTTACAGTATATCTACATACAGAGCGGGTCCTCTCCACGGAGCCGGCCGCCATGTTTCTACAGTAGCCCAGAACGGACAAACCAAACACTGGCTCTAGATAGAGAGAACAAAACTCTTTTACAGAGCACTCACACACACACAGATACGCACCCTGCCATTTCATAAGCTCTTAACTTCCACTATGTATGAAAATCTGCCTCTACAACCACTGTAGAGTATCCTCAAGCATCTGCATCTTCAAACTAAAAAACATGGCCGACGGCTCAGTTGATAGTTCAGATACAGTTTCACCTGTTATGTGGGAGGTCTGTGTTTGATTCTTGTTTGTCCTCCAATATATCAAAGCAGAAAAGAGAACCACAACACAGTGTTAATGATGAATGGTAAACTTTGTGCCTGCCTGCTCCACAATTCCTCAGGCTTGATGAAAAATAAACTATACACATATTATGCCACTGCTTTTCAACGGGCTTCCACTTCATCCATCTCTAGACCAATACATCAGGACCATAGTTTCCATCAGCTTTTGCTGCAGCCCCAGACCGTCTATACCAAACCCCAGACATCTGCATCTTCCCCGAGCCTTGCAGCTCTTCCCTCTGACAGTCAGTACATCGATCTCTGGAGCCCAGCAGCCAGCATCAATTACCAGTCATCTCTGTCTCTGCCATCACAGCATTCATATGCCAGCAGTCACTTTAATGTGGGATGTCTCACGGCACTTGCCTGACCATTTACCCCGCATGAAGCAATTTCTACCACCACCCACCCGACCCCCTGCCAATCTTTTCATCTTCTCCTCTTTTCCATAATTCTCCTCTCTGCGTACTGCTAGTTTTACAACTATTCCACCCTTCCAACTCCTCTCTTCTCCTCTCCTCTACTCTCCTCTCCTCTCCTCTCCTCTCCTCTCCTCACCACTCCCACCCCCCACCCTCTCCTCTCCTCTCCTCTCCTCTCCTCTCCTCTCCTCTCCTCTCCTCTCCTCTCCTCTCCTCTCCTCTCCTCTCCTCTCCTCTCCTCTCCTCTCCCTCTCCTCTCCTCTCCTCTCCTCTCCTCTCCTCTCCCTCTCCTCTCCCTCTCCTCTCCTCTCCTCTCCTCTCCTCTCCTCTCCTCTCCTCTCCTCTCCTCTCCTCTCCTCCCCTCCCCTCCCCTCATCGCCCCCTGATGTTGTGTCTGCACGAAATGATGATGTACGGCCCTGTGTGGACGGTCTTCATTAGACCTCAAGTGTTTCAAGAAATAATAGAACATTATATATTTTTATTACATGCCGCTACAGATTTCTGCAGCTAAATTATCAATCTTTTATTGGGTTTTTTTTATTATTGTTTTAATGTTATTATCTTCAAAATAGCTTCCAGTCCTTTTCACAGTGTAGTCATCTTTTTCTCAGCACTGCCGTTTTCCTTTTGTTTTTTCTAAATGACATTATCTTTGTGTATTGTCTCTTGCCCGCAGCCCCTTGTTCAGGCAATACGTTCTTCTGCCACAGCAACATGTGCATTAACAACTCCCTGGTCTGCAATGGAGTCCAGAACTGTGTCTACCCATGGGATGAAAACCACTGCAAAGGTGATCATCTTCTTTCTGTCAGCTTTTCCCAATTCAGGTTATTGTGGTTAATTTCTGCAGGTTTTCAGGGTTGGTACTCTATTTTTCTTTCTTTTTTTTTTAAATGTTCTATTCTTTATTTGTCTTATTCTCTCCCCTCCTCTTCCCTTCCCACTCCAGAGAAGCGATCTAAGGGTCTTTTTCATCAGATCACCAAGACCCACGGCACTGTCATTGGCATCTCGTCAGGCATAGTTCTGGTTCTTCTTATCATCTCTATCCTGGTCCAGATGAAGCAGCCGAGGAAAAAGGTAACTCATCCTTTGTGGCTGACCTTTTGTTCAGCAGGAAAGAAGAGACACATAATTGAAAGCGATGGTGGGATTCTAGACCAGACGGGGTCACACGTAGCTCTGTGGATTTCACACCATTAAACACCATATCAAATATGATGCAGTATATCACAGGAGAAGTTTAGTTTCAAGGTGATTTTCTTTTTGGTTTAACCACTTTCTATTAACCTGCCTCATCTATTTTTAATAAATTTTGTGAAAAACATTTCTTAATGGCTTCTGTAAAGAAATTAGTGTCTCTTTGTCTGTAATGGATTTCTCCTTGTATGACTGCTGAACATTGCGTAAAATGGTGACTCTAGAAAAAACATCTGGCTTTATGACACTGAGCAGCTAATGCTTTGGATAGGTGTAAAAAATTCACAAGCAAACAAGTTCTTTGATTACCCATTAAAAAGTCAAATATAGCACCAAAATTCTAAAAGGCAAGGTGTTTTAAGTGCTTGTTTTAGGGTGGTAATTGCCTTCCACCCCTTTCCTCCCACCTCCTTTTTAAACTTTAAAGGGGACATATCCTGTTCATTTTCAGGTTCATTCTTGTATTTTGGTCTTCTACTAGAACATTTTTTACATGCTTTAATGTTCAAAAAACACATTATTTTTCTCCTACTGTCTGTCTGAATGTACCTGTGTTCACCCTCTCTCTGAAATGCTCCGTTTCAGCGCCTGTCTCTTTAAGACCCAAAAGTCTGCTCTGATTGGCTTGTGAGAAAAATATGGTGCACCTTTGCAAAGGTAGTTCTCAAGTTGTGGACCTATGTGACACAGGAAAGGGAGCCAAATCTGAATGGCTTGTTGAATCAAGTTTGAATAAAGTTTCATGTTTCAAGTTTATTTAATTTATATTGCATTTTAAAAAGCAAACAGGTTTTGCACCAAAGTGCTTCACAAAGACAAAAACATCTGTCTTTCACTTGTTTTCTGATCTAGGCAGCCCACAAACAACTGACTGGGTTATCTTATTTCACAGTTTGTGGGTTGGTAGGTACCCCAGATACCCAAATGTGTGTGCACAAGCACTGAAAAAAGTGAGTTTTTATGATATGTCCCCTTTAAATCTGAAAGCCCCTCAAAACTTGATTTCAAATCTTGAGTATTATAAGTGGTCACTTATAGTAAGAAACTGAGAGAATAGGTTTTCAGGGCCCTTAAAGTGGCACATTTATTGTGTTTTCTGATAGTTATTCCATCTATTTTCTTGATATCAGTGTGAAAACTAGTGGTCTGCTAATCACTAACATTAAACCGTCTGAATGGATCTTTTTCTTTTCAAGGTTGTAGCTCGCCGGCCCGGTGTTTTCAACAAGGCGGGCTTCCAGGAGGTGTTCGACCCGCCCCACTACGAGCTCTTCTCCCTACGTGACAAGGAGATATCGTCAGATTTAGCTGACCTTTCTGAGGAGCTGGACAGCTTCCACAAGCTGCGGCGCTCCTCCACCATGTCCCGCTGCGTCCACGAGCACCACTGCGGCTCTCAAGCCTCGGTGGCTACCGGCGGCGGCGGCGGCAGCATGAAGCACAGCCGCACCACCCTGAGCTCCATGGAGCTGTCCTACCACAACGACTTCTCCAAGCCACCGCCCATGAAGACTTTCAACTCCACTTCCAGCTACAAGAAGAGCTGCTACGGCTACAAGCAGCACTCACAGACTCACGACTGCGACCAGCAGGTCATCGAGGACCGCGTCACGGAGGAGATCCCGTGTGAGATCTACGGGCGTGGCGGAGGAGGAGTGGGAGGAGGAGCCACAGGGGGAGCAATGGGAGGAGGAGGAGCATCAGGGATTGCAGGAGGAGGGATTGGAGGAGCGGTGGGGATAACGGGAGGAGTGGCGATGCCTGGGGGAATGGGGATGCCTGGGGGAATGGGTATGCAGGGCGGAGTGGTCATGGCGGGGCCTAGTGGCATCGCTGGAGGTATCGGCGGCGGGATGGCAGGAGCCTGCGGAACCCTCAGTGTCCGCGGCAACAGCGCTCGTAACAGCGCCACCATAGTTGACCCACAACAGCGCTCCATGTCCATGGACTTCTAGATGGTGAACGGAGAAAGAAAAAGAGGAAGGGAATGCAGAGAGAGCTCGTGTTTCACTCACCGAAAGAAGAGACGGAAGAAGAGAAGACCGGAGAGTCACAATAATCTGAAATTGATCTCTCCTCTTCCCTCTTCTGCCTTTGCTTTCAAAGCAATATTCAAAGTATTGCACTCGTAAGGATCTCCTCTCAAGTCTGGTTAGAGGGTTTGGGAAATTGGCAGATAAGAATCAAGGAGGGGAAAAAAAACAGGACTATTCTTCAGGATACTGAAGGGTGAAGGGAGGGTGGAGACACCTCGTCTCTCCTCCAGTCTCATACTCATTTAATCTCTCCTTCTCATAAGACACATATAAGAAGAGGGTTCTCGCATGCAGACCCAGACTTCTCTCTGTTTGGTTGCCTAGAAGACCAGGTAAACCACTCAGAAACAAGGAGAGAAAAAGATGAAGAGACATCCTGGACTGAGTTTCTACATTTATTCACCTGCCATGCACAGATATACGCTATATAGTGCGTCTTCTAATAATTTGAGTCTTTATTTTTGTCAGTGTACGGTACTGTTAAAACCAGTATATATCCAGCCTCATGATGATGCTTGGCTTTTAACTCTTTAATCTTTTTCAAATGTTGCTCAGATGATTTTACGAAGATGACTTATCCATGATGACAAATGGCGTTGATGAGGATGATGAAGTTGCTGTTGTTGATGATGATCAGAAATATGATGATGATGTTAATGATGTGATATTACTATAATAATTCTGTAATTTTCATGGTTACCTCACACATACACAGAAGGTACGCTCCATTCAGTCTCTCCTCAGGAAGAGCACATGAAGAGACTTATTTTGGTAAGAAATAGAGAAAAAAGTCTTTATGGGCATTCAGGCTGTGAGTGATGATCGTTTATGGAATATGAAATGTTTGATTGTGAGACCTGGACTGGATCAAAATAGAAACCATCCCACTCCCAACCCCCACCCTTACCAGAAGAAATTGTAATTTCTCAATTTCCCCATGAACTGAGTGTGTAAAACAAGCACAACCTGTTTCCCTGAAGAGACAGACATGTAGCCTATATGGGACTCATTTATGATTTTAACCACTGGTTGTATAATTTCATTCTGTTGAATTAAATGAGAGCTTACTCACCTCCCTGTGTGAGCTTTTCTGTTCACTGTAACCAAGAAAGATGAAAATAGCTCCACCCATAGGCTGGAGATGTCGCAACAAGGTAAGACACACATTGTGACTGACACGCAGATAGAGAAGAAACAGCCCATGCAAGCCGAGATAGATATTTACATGCAGAGATAATTTAAGCATTAATTAATTTGCTGAAGATGTAGTTTAGGGTTGAATATATACAATTTAAGAACTGATTGATTCCAATTGTTGCATTATCAGTTCTGCTTCAAAGATTATTTGGTGCAGATCCTCTTGACTGCCAGCCATAAAATAAGTTTAATGAATCTTTGCAGATTTTTTTTTGTCAGTCACTCACTGACACGCACATATTCCACTCATCCTTTCCTTTGCTGTCAGGATGCGTTTGTAATGTCTAATGCTCAAGGCACCCTTTTAAAATATGTGACCTTCAGATACTCTGCATCAGGCTCTGGTGATGTGGTCCTCTGTGACACAGACACATGTAGTCTCTCTAGATGTATGATAATAAACAATATATTATGCTGGGTTGATAGTCAGATGTTACTGGTTAAAGTTTCAGAAATCACTTGAAATTAAAATAACTGTAACCTGAGCATTATGAAATAAACAAGGCTATACATCACTCAATAACTACTCACACCTGTTATAACTATGACATTATTAATATGTACAATTCATTAATTGGCTGCAAATTACATGATACCATATGGTTTACTTGGAATTAAAAAATGATCCTTGCTGAGTATTTTTACAGCAATATTCCCACATGGAGAAACACATGAACATCACTCAGAGGCTCTGCAGACAGACTGTTCTCCGTGTTTCTATTTGCTGAAGAAAAACCTACATGAGGAGCTAAGCAACAGTCTGGACATGAAGTACTGTTTTATTACTACACAATATGAACATTGATATGTACAACAGCATTTGATAAGTCAGATAGATAATTAATGATATATTGACTGTAAATACTTTCCCACTATTCAGAATGATACATGACGATATCTGTCAGAGCTCCTTTTAAGATATAAAACCTTCTTAAGATATAAGAACCTTAAACAATTCAGCTCAAAATATTACAAATTTGTGACAAGTAATATACTATTTTTGTTTTGTCGAAAAAAGGATATCTTTATTTGTAAAATGAACTAGTTGAGAACTAATGAGAACTAGTTAGAAGTGGAGATATCTTAAATTTGACTAATTACAAATCACTCATTGCTAGTTGAATTCATTAACTGAATTAAAAATTGATATATAAATTGATATATATATATATATATATATATATATATATATATATATATATTAACTCCATAAAACTTCATGGTAAAAGTATTGGAAATATCCCTCTATTGCATGAATTATTACTTAAACATGTGTTTTTATTACTTAAAATTGCTTAAATAATATAAATATTTGAAAAACATATTTAAAGGGGAAATTCCCATAAAATCAAATTTTTCCTATTTGATTTCATTTAATAATTTTCATTCAATATCTTTCATTTATTTTAGTCACCATCAATATGTTTTTCAATCAAATTCACATCACATTCTCCATTCTGACCCAAGTTGACCCCTTTGAGGAAGTTGAAGAAGCAGTTCCTGTCTCGGGTGTAGCAAAGGAAGAGCACCTGCTCCTCACATGCCTTGCATCCTGGCATCTCTCCTTCTCCTTAGCTTCCAGGGCAAGTGGTCTGTGTTGTCCCTTCTGAGGTGTCATTTATAATCCACATAAATGGTACAGTTACAACATGTCTGAAATGACAAAATATGAATAAAAACAATGTTTTTTACATTTTAAATGTAATAAAAAGCTGTAAACAGTCTCAGAGTAGCCTAGTCTTATGTAAGTCAATTACAGTCCAATATGTTGAATGCACACAGATCACTTCCATATTCACATATATTTGCCATAAAGCAACAAATACATTTTACCATTTTACAAAAAGACATCTAAACTGGTTTTAATGATGAAAGTGAAAAGATAGTATTTCAATATTTTTCTTGAAGAAATTTTGCCTGAATATTGAACAATTAGTCAACTTTGGGAGCCTCATGTCTTGACCTTTCTCAGTGTCGTGTCCATGAAAAAAGGAAGTGCAAACAGGATTTCCTGTTCATGTCATGTGATCAATTATTGGTCATATCACAGTAGCAGATCCCCTTTTCACAACTCAACACTAAAACGTTGATTTTGTATCACTGCCTTTTAGTAAAATCAAGATAAAGTCATTGTTGCCATATGGTAACACCATGCAATAGAAGGATATCCATAATGTCATCATTTTGAGGTGTCTGAATGTAATGGCAGTTATATTGAAGTGTTTTGGCAAGTTAGAAATAAATTATAATATGTACAGTGTTAATCTGATGAAGCTGACATATGAATAAACAGTAACACTTCATTTTACAGGTCCGCAAATTTCATGGTAATTAGGTGATAATTAGCATCTAACCTATTTGATATTTCTTTGGAATTACTGCCAAATTACCCCAATATTTGCCTCAAAATTTATCGAAAATTACTTTATTATTAACATTATTTAATAATGATATGCTAAAATAGCATATAATGGTTCAAACAGGGCCCTTAGGCTTGAGAAGCGGCTGTGCGCTGCTCTTCATCGGAGGTGGAAAATTAAAACTAATAGAAGACACTTCTGATCAGGCACAAATCTCACCATTGTGTGACTTACTGTTTACACAAATGTAACCTGGTAGCTAATGTAATGATTCAGGGAGTTTTTTAAGAAATTTCAAATAAGTAATTTGCTAATTATTATCTATTTATCAGCAGACATGGAAATAAAGCATATCAATTAACTTTGTATTCTTTTCCTGGAAATGTATTGAATAAATTACCAGCTATTTATTACTGCTTATTAGGAAATAGCATAAAATGATTATTAAATAATGTTTATAATAGATATAAAATAATAATAATAATAAAAGTCCAGAGTCAAGTCCCAAGTCAAGACAGCCAAACAAAGTCATTTTTGATAAATTTTGAGGTAAATATTGGGGTAATTTGGCAGTAATTCCAAAGAAATTTCAAATAGGTTACTTGCTAATTATCACCTAATTACCACGAAATTTGCAGACCTGTAAAATGAAGCGTTACCGAATAAACATCTTATCATATTCTGCTCGATACATGTTTATCAGTGTTACATCAATTGTACGATGGTCTATCAATCGATTTAAATTTGATTAACATGCAGCTATCAAAAACAAACATCTCGCTGCATTTCATAATAAAGCAAAATAAGGCAAAAAAAAAAAAGAAAGGGATGCAATAATACAGAAGAAAATCATTACATAAATTCTCCAACACATAGAAGCAGATGCACCGCACCAGCACACCTGAGGCATACTAAACTTAACACAGCTGTTTAGGGACTCACATGCACAAAACAAACCCATAAAAAACATCACAGCCATCCAACTCAGCTAAATGTTCATTGACCAAGCAGACACGTGAATTGTTATTTCACATTTCATGTGGTGTAAAGGTAGTGGATGGTTAAACCTGCAGTAGCCAGAATGTTTTTGGCATCATTGGGCAAAAAATCCATAATAACCTTTCAGCATATTGTAATTCAAGTGTTCTGAGAGAAAACTAGACTTCTGCACCTCCTCATGGCTCTGTTTTCAGGCTTTAGAAAATCTAGCCCGTGACGGGAGACTTTGGCCAATCACAGGTCATTTCAGAGAGAGAGAGAGAGCGTTCAGAGAGAGATCAACATGGCTGCCGGGTCACAAACTTTCTAATTTTACAGCTAAACAGTAACTACAAGATGTTTGTGTTAATATCTGAGGAGAGAAATAGGCAGTACAGTAACAGAATATTGATTCATATTTGATCAGTGCTGCCTAGTTTGACCGTTTGATCAGAGTTTGTGAGTGATTGACAGCTGCTCAGAGACGGCAGCCTCCAGCTCGGCTCTGATTGGTTGTTTTCCTCCGGTCTGTGAAATCTTGCAGACACCTTTAGGAGCACCAGAGGACAGTGGAGGACACAGAGGCACATGATTTTTTCTTTTACTTGTCTCATGCACTACTGTCAGGATATAGTGACCATTTTATAAAAAATAACTTTTTTTAATCATATTTGCTCCAATTGAACCCACTGCTGCTTTAACTGATGTTAATAAAATTATGTAAAGATGATAATTAAGTTAATTTCACTCATGTGGTGTGATAAGCAATTTACCACACCACATGATAAATTGTGGTGTGATAAAAAATAATAAATTATATAATATTATTTTTTTCTGTTGTATGCCTAATGTTTTTTTTTCTATTGGTGATTTTTTAAAGACATGAGCTGTAGTTTGTGTGTTGGTAGATCAGATCAGCAGTCATTCAGCACACCGGCAGCCTGGAGGCAGCAGCGGACACACAGAGCCAACTTTCCCGGAAACTGAGACACGAGGCGAGCAAAACCTTTTCCACCGGCTCTCTTCTCTTTGTCCATCCACCTCCCTGCTGAAGCGACATCCACACAGCGACACCATGGCGACTGTTGTAGATACGAAACTATACGACATCCTCGGAGTGTCTCCTTCCTCAACTGAGAATGAGCTGAAGAAGGTAATTACACGAGAAAGGCTGAGCAAACTGCGACATTACATCACGTTTCTGTTTCGAGTTCCAGAACGTTCAAATTGCTACAATCAGGAAATGCGTTGCTAAGCGCCGCTAGCTAGCTAGTTAGCTTGGGGCTAGCATGCTAACAAGCTAACCGGCCTGGATGCTCATGTGACGATGCGGCTGTAACGTTTAACCATTATGTGGTCTGTGAGATCAGGTGATGTTTCAATCTGGATGTTTTATTGTGTTAAATATGACAGCTAACGTGGGTAACATTAATAAAAGGCGAGCTAACTTAGCTTGTGACGTGAGTGACCTCACGTTAGCTTTAGCTCAGGTGTTTGTCATGTTGTTAGCTCGCTCACGTTAAGCCTGTCGAAGCTTCTGGAGAGAGGTAACTTTAGTTTGTGTTCCCCAAAAGGCTGGAGACTACTAACAGCTAGCAAGCTGACAGACACATGTAGTGTGTAGTGACAAAATAGTAGCGAGAAGCCGAGTTGAGTTTGGATGTTTGGATCGCTGAAGGTCTGTGTGACCGGACAGTAAGGTTACTGTTACAGCGTTAGCGTTAATCTTTCACTGCCACTGTCACTCCTAGTGAGGCCTGAGTGTTGTTTTCACCTCCAGCCAGTTTACGACATATAGCTAACGCTAAAAATCAAGTTATATTGTTAACGTTAGCTAAATGAAACCTCCGCTAGCATCACCAGCTAACAGCTAGCTGATGACACAGAGTCATTTTAATCCATCTCCCTGAGAGCCAGATAGTGAACCCGGTTCTAACATTAAAGGCATCACGTTGGTGTCAAGTGTTCAGTAAAGTCGGGTTCTTTATTTCCAGGCTCTTGGTGAACTTTATTAACCTTAAGACGAGAAGAGCGATATCGTAACGCCGTCTGTTGTTAGTGTTAGCAACATATGCTAATTAGCATACGCACGTTTACATAAACGATAGTAATTAAATTGTCAGACATTTTGAGCTGCCATTTTTGACAAAATGGTAATTAAGTTATGGGTATAATGTCGTTTAAAGTAGTGAGCAACTGTCGTAGTTTAAGGAAGCTGATAGGCCAGTTACTCAGTGAACCAGTGAGCAGAAACTTTACGTCACTTCACTGCAGTTCCATGTGTTTTGCTGGTTTCGTTAGGATTGCGTAAAGAGTAGATGCGGTTCCTTCATGTGAGTTTCAGTCATGTCGGTGTGTGATTCCAGTAAACAACGCACGTCTACAGTGATGATTGTATTAGTTAATGGGAGTCCCTCTTTTGTGTTCTCCTAGGCATACCGGAAACTGGCGAAAGAGTACCACCCTGACAAGAACCCAAATGCTGGAGACAAGGTAAGACATGTGTGACGGTCCCCTCTGGTTTCAGTTCAGACTGAAGATAGTCATCATAGGCGTGTTTAACAATGGATCGGTAATGCCGTTTCTATTCAAATTAAAACGGGGAGCAAACAAGAATATGTATGAGTAGAAGGATATGTTGATTAGAGTGGTGTGTACGACCATTGTTGCCCCAACAAAAAGGGTTTAAAGGAGGTGCTCTTTGGAGGGGATGATTGGCACCAAAGCTTTGTCTGTCCCTAATGCTTGTCTTTTTCTTTAAGTTACTTTTAATGTGTTACGGAGGGTGGATAGTTCTGACAGAAACTATCGATAGCGATACCTGGGCCGAGTACCGATCCAATACCAGTGTTTATTTAATAAGCTGTATGCCTCACTGTATGGAAGAGACTTGGATCATTCTTTTTATGTGTAAGGAAACGTCAGGCTTGACTTAAACATTACTTTCTTAACTTTGTAAAACAAAGTGTAACAAATAAATACATAGATATAAATTTACTGAATTGATAATAAGTCATTCACCAGGAACTTGGTAAAAAATCTTCAAAATTACCAGATATTACAATTCAAGTGTAAACTTTGAATGCAGCAGCAAATTGCTCAAAACTTAAACAGGAATTAAAATTCCAGTATATAATGTATATAGTCTATAAACATAGAATTTAATTGAATGGATCGGCCCCATTTTCACCGTTATCCGATCCAGCTATTTGAGTCTCTATCGGCCCGATATCCAATCCGGTATCTGGCATCCCTAACAGAAACCTTCCATTTTAGTTTTACTTTTCTTTTCCATTTAGGCTAAATAATTGGTATTATGTTCTGTCACTGTTTTAATTTGTTTTTGAACGTGAAATTGAATTCCCTCAGCCCCATAACATCACAGACCTCCCACAGCGCTACATGATATTGTCATTAGCTTATAATGTAGCTTTTTTTTTTTATTTTGAAAATCAGTGGAATCATTAATAATTAAGGGCGTCTCTTCCATCATTCCCCATATGGCAGAGTGCCATTTTCTCAGCAGGGGATCTCATTGTTAGCAGTAGGACATGCCAACTTCAGAGAATGAAGCCTGCAGGCAGTATTTGTAAAAGGGAAAACACTTGCTTTTAAGCAAATAAAGTGTTTGCTACCCAGCTCATCCTTTCCAGTGTCAGTGAGAAGATGGCTACACAACTTGCGTTGAATTTGTGTTAAGATAATGGCAGAGAGGTGCTGATTCATGTTTTTGATTGTAGTCTTTGGCAATCCTGTTGAATTGCCTTAGTTTATTTTTGAATTTTCAGATTTAATAGTGTAATGCAGTTCTATCTTAATGCTCGAATCATTTATCAAATGACTGCTCAAATTAGGTGGTGTAATATGTTCAAATTGTACTTTAATAATACATTGTTATATTTTGTTTATACATTGTTATAAATTTACTTGTCTTATTGGTTTCTGGGATGTTGAATGACAGGGTATGCGATAAGATGTGGAATGACCCTTATCTAAGGGTAGTGCAACCTGAGGCATGCTTTACCCTGGAGTGATGTCACTTTTGTTCCCACCAGAGCTGAGGTGAAACAGGGCTCCAGACTAACTTTTGTAGATTGCTAACACTGGTGCGCCTAACTTTCATGTAGGTGCACAAGCACATCATTTAGGTGCACCCAAACTGTTTCACTGCGCCTTTTGGCGCCGCAATAATAGCTTCACTTTAAGCGTTTTGTCAGTTCCCATAGGGCTACACATTAGTAATTTCTTAACATATTATGTAAATGGCTATAAACAGGAATAAAGATGCAGATAAATGTTTTTGAGTCAGGTGAGGTCATCTCGGCCAAAGATGTTGGGTCAGAAGGGCACTGACCCCCCCCTCCTTACACGCACACACAGACTTTACGCCCCTGTCCCACATTGCAAACGATGTGTAAAATGCCACGAAACACGCAAGCTTCGATGCTGGCAGTATTACCGTGTGAAAATGGCCAAGGCTGGGTTTAAGTGCAATTCACGTTTGCATATTACGTTGGTAGCCTATTAGAGCAGAGAAGAAATTAGCATGAAAATTTGTTTAGTGTTATTAAATGTACAGTGTGTCACGCACACACACACACAAACACACACACCCCCCCACACCCCCACCCCCACCCCTTTTCCCCTCCTCACTTGTGAAATGAATCCGGCGCCTCTGCCTTAGACATCTTACCAGGGACGGGGGAGACAAGTGGTGGAGCAGGTTACCTCCGCCAATGATGTCGAGTCTGGATGTGCCGTTCAGGGCCGAGGACAGGAGTAACAGGCACTGCAGCATTTTTCTTGACGAAAAAAACAATCGATACTTCCTTTCATTTTGAATTACTGGTATGTTTTATGGTTGTGATGTCGCTCGAGGAGGAGTACAGGGCGCAGTTTCACACATACGCACATAAACAGACCTGCTAAATGTCAGGTGCACCGTTGCGGCCAATGAAAGTGTTCAGTTGCACTTGACAAATGTTTGGTCGCATCTGCGACGGCTCCACTGCTCTGAAGGTTAAAATTATATAATATTTATTGTTGTCTGTTCTCTCAAAATATAGTTCAAAGAAATCAGTTTTGCCTACGAGGTGCTGACCAACCCTGAAAAGAAGGAACTTTATGACCGCTATGGAGAACAAGGCTTGCGGGAAGGAGGTGGAGGTGGCCCGGGGATGGACGATATCTTCTCCCACATCTTTGGCGGTGGACTTTTTGGATTCATGGGTGGCCAGGGGAGTCGCTCCAGGAATGGAGGTCGGAGGAGAGGAGAGGACATGGTCCATCCACTCAAGTAAGACCAAGCTTGTCCACTCACGTGTAGGCTACTTGAGTTAGATGTTTGTACTTTATTATGTGCGAAAAATCTCTTGTATTTGATTTAGTTAAAAAGTCCTCGGTGTTCAGTACAGGCCAATGTTGTACTCCATCTCCTCTGCCTTGTGTCATTAAACAGTATCTAAACATCCCACTTTTTCTACAGGGTGTCACTGGAGGACGTTTACAATGGGAAAACAACTAAACTACAACTTAGCAAGAATGTACTGTGTAGCACTTGTAATGGGTAAGTTGTATAACCAACATGGAGCTTTAGCTCACGTTGATGCAGTGTTGATGTTTCGGAAGTTTCTAACAACGAATCCATCTCTATTTGGTGTGCAGGCAGGGAGGCAAGACGGGCGCTGTACAAAAATGTACAACATGTAGGGGGCGTGGCATGCGCATCATGATCAGACAGCTGGCCCCAGGAATGGTCCAACAGATGCAGTCTGTGTGTACTGATTGTAACGGAGAAGGTAAGGGACACGGTGATCTAAACCGTGATCAAGCATTTCGTCTGTGTAGTATTATTATTACTGTGGCTCGGCCTGCACATATCCCTCACCATCTCTCCTTTAACCCACTCCAGGTGAAGTTATCAGTGAGAAAGACCGCTGTAAAAAATGCGAGGGCAAGAAAGTGGTGAAGGAGGTGAAGATTCTGGAGGTACACGTGGACAAGGGCATGAAGCACGGCCAGAAAATTACCTTCGGAGGGGAGGCTGACCAGGCACCTGGCGTCGAGCCTGGGGATATCGTCCTCGTCCTGCAGGAAAAAGAGAACGAGGTAGGAGAGCCAGTCCCCCGATACTGTAGCCATACTCATCTTAACATGCCCTCTATTTCCCATATGCACTCTGTGTCATGGGGGAATATTTATAATGATTATTTAGGACACGGTTTTGCTTATATCGTAGTTTTGTATGTCAGTTACTAATTATTTCCTGCCCATAAAAAGGTGACCTTAGTTGTCAGCTGACTTCCCTCACCTTGTCACAACTTCCTACCGATTCTTTTGAGGTTATATTGTTTTGTGGGCTTTGCTTACACTGTGCCTGTGAAGTTCTCAATATGCATAAAATGTGCCATGTTTGCAACACATGTCTGGAAATAGCAATTTGTGCTACATCAGACCCAGGCATGCGGGTGCACAGGTGACAACCTTGTACATCTGCTGTACAAGAAGCTGTGTAGTAGTGGAGTCTGTCTGGAATAGGTTAATTTGTTTCTTGATGGGCTACTTCTACGAAAATATAAGTGACTCTCTTTGATTAATAAAAACAGATTAAAGTTTCTGTAGGATTGGAATTTGCCAAGTCAGTGTTGTGTAAAACTAATTAGATGGAAAAGCAGCAAAATATGTGCAAATCCAAACCTCATGTAAAACCTTTCATTACCATCAGTGAATATAGTTCAACAAGTCTCACAGCTGCTTCACAGTAAAAGCCAAACTCAACAAGTTTACTGAGATCACAAACACCATCGCTTCTGCGTGTTCTCCGACATCTGTTGTCAGCTATTGTTGTTCTTTAGCTTTGATTTGTCCCTTGGATGCATTGTGCTTGGACTTTGTTTTTTTGATTGATTTATTCCTCATTCCTGCTTAAGCAGTTTAAGAAATGTGCGCATGACTTGCTTTAGATTCAGATGGGCAAGAAAAACCTTAGTTAGTGGAATCTCCTGCCTTAGCACTACTACTTGGGAGCAGTGTAGCTGTTATGGAAGTATTTGGCATTTTGTGTGACAGATTGTGAAAATATATCAAAAAGAACTGTCAAAATATGTGTCTGCTAAGAAGGTTGTCTCTCTTGATGAAATAAAAAAATGGTTTAGATGAGGGATGGTAGGTTTGTCCTGGAAAATAATATACGGTTACACATTGGGAAGCAGTTAGAGGATAACCTTTCAGAAGAGTTTTCACAGCCTGCAGACTTATCAGTCTGCGACAGTCCAGTGTGCAGTTTGTCACTGCAGTCGCGTCCAGCTGGTGGTTCTTCTTCAAACCTCTCCACTGTCTGAGTGCTAAGAACCAGGTTGTCTTGACAGTGCCGTGCTGTCAGAGCTGTACATTGTACAAACACAGGACATGGAATTACTTGAGTGGATACCTGCCATGGTGAATATTGGCCAACCTATAACAAACAAGTCCCCTTCAGATGCAGCATAAATTCAAAGCATTTTGAGCTATGTTCTCGCTGTTGTTGAACCAGACACCCTCTCATATAGACAGTATTTGTAATGGTGTTTAATGGTATTTTAAGTTTGCACTACACAACACGGCACATTAGTGAAATGAGCAACAGCGGAGGGCAGGTCCACCAACACATCTTGACTGAGTTATCTAACACCTCAGACTTGGGTGGTGTTTTTGTCTGGGGCTGCCGTGCTCACCAGCACACCCAGTACACTTCGGAGACATGCCGTTCATGAGTGGTTGGGCTGTCCTTGATTCTTGAGTAAGATAACAGTCTGAGACACACCTCTTGGTTAGCAGGGCAACATTAATACCAGGACTCTAACTTTTTAACTTTTTTGGACCACCGTCCCAAAATACAACTCCCGAAGTAAATGCTGGTCGTCCCAATTATAAAATAACTTCTACAATAATATTATTTCCATAATTATAAGTGATTCTCGGCATGAATTAAAAACACGGAAAATTTGTATTAAAAAAAAACGTTTGTTACATATACACATTTATTGATTTATTCAATCGAGTTTTTTTTATTATAATATCTGTATTATTAACTTTATGTTACAATTTTTTACATTTTTGTAAACACTGTGGACATGCATGCATGTGAGAAGGCCACCTGACGGCCAGACAGACAGAGAGCGTGGTTGGTTGGTTGGTTGGTTCATTGTATTTCTCTCTTCCGTGGTACGTTTTGCTGGTTAAACCGCCGGTGACACCAGAAAGCGTAAAATCCCACCACCGCTTCGGGACGCCTTTGTGACTGCCTGACAGCTGCGGTTCATCTTCTCGCTGTGTGTGTGTGCGCATTAGTGTGTGTGACAGAGTGCTTGCACACTCTTGAATTGTGTACTCTATTGCATTTTTTTTTGTTGTTGTCATCCCTGATCATTTTTTCCCATCCCTGGGATGGCGGGACGCCCTTAACTTATAGCCCTGAATACTATGGGATACCTAATGTCCACACCTCAGTCCTATAAAATTAGTATGAGATAAATTGAACAGAGGGATCCAGGAAAAGTAGCCCCACAAGTACCGTGCATTTCTGAAAATTTCTGCCGAATCCCCCTAATGATTTTACAGTTGAAAGTATTAGCTGATAAGCGGTTGACACTCAGTCGTCACAGCTAGCTGCCCCTCCCTGTATAATCAGGTTTTCTCAGCAATGAACGGCGGCTTGTACGAGCCAGGTTGCCTTCGACGATGCTGAGTGATTTTGGCTGAACTGGAACAGCAGGCTGAGCTGCAGCGATGCCCCCGGCTCTTTCTCCCAGGAGATATCCGTCATGTCAGAATATGTTCGTGGATGGTGGAAGCAAAATAGGTTACTACAGCTGGCTACACCAACACAGATACCGTTGACAAGTACTTTGGATGTTACTGAAATGCCACTCTTATGATTAATACATGGAAATAGTCATTGTGTTAGCGGGCAGGTTAATTTGCTTCTCTGTGCATTCAGTAACTGAAGATAAGTTAAACAAATGTTTTGGCTTGCAAAACTGAGTCAGACATCAAGGCTTCGTGGAGGAAACTGCACAAATATAATCAGTTTTCCAGATGATGCTTGACTCTGTAGCTTATTTCACTGTCGCAGTTGTTTGTGCTTGCAGTGCTGCTTTTCACCAGCAGATGCTGTGGGTTTGTTAGCTGTTGATTGTGAGAATACTGTGGTCAGAGTCATTCAATTCCTTTGTCCTAAAACTAACAAACTATGCAATGGATATTTTTTAGACATTGACAAATGACCCATGATGTTGGTATGAAAAAGTTCATCTCTTTCTCTCTATTTTCAGACATTCAGGCGAGATGGCAATGACCTGTTCATGAACCACAAGCTCGGGCTGGTGGAGGCGCTGTGCGGCTTCCAGTTTATGCTGAAACACTTAGACGGAAGACAGATCGTTGTGAAGTACCCTGCTGGCAAAGTCATTGAACCAGGTTAACACTCTTCTCTATTTTAAACATTATATCACCAATCACATGTACACATTGTATATGTAAGGGATAATGTACGCCCCGACAGGGCGTTGCCGCGTGTCTCTCATCGCCCTGAAGTATCTTTCACAACAGTGACGCGCTAGCTGTACATTACCCTACTTATTACACGGCTACTTACTTAAGAAATCAATAATTTGACACAAAAACGGTACGACAGAGTCTGACATCAGAACTGCGCCCATAGCAACGGTCTGCTATACATAGCAACGGTCTGCTATACATAGCAACGGGTATAGCAACGGTCTGTTATACATAGCAGCGGTCTGCTATACATAGCAACGGTCTGCTATACATAGCAACGGTCTGCTATACATAGCAACGGTCTGCTGTAAAGAAATAACAGACCGTAGAACGCCGTGATTGCCCAATCAGAATCGAGTATTCAACAAAGCCGTGTAATAATAATAAGGTAAAAGCTCTGATGACCTAGTTGCTGCACAAAGGAAATGTATTACATTAACATGCCCTCACACCTGAGCACACTTCAGACTAACTTTGTTGTCTGTGCATCACTACAAAGAAGTCATGGGTGAATAGATTCTTCGTGCACGTGTGTGATAAATGTTAATATTGAATGGGCAGATTTTAGAAGTAAAATGATCATACACTGGGTTCCTAAATACAACAAGGAGGCACATTTTTAGAAAGCTCTAAGCAGCTCCAGTGATGTTGGACTTGGGTGTCCGAGTCAAGGACGCAGCAGCAGTACTTGATGAATGAGGGGACAGTGGGGTCATCAACATCGTCTGTGTGAGTTCTGGAAAGACTGCCAAAAGTTACCACTCAAACACGTCCTTTTTCTTTCCTCCTCTTCTCTGAAGCGAGGGTCCAAGGACAGAGGGTGTCGTAATAAATAAAATTACACCCGTAGGCTTCTATTGTCCATCTACATGCGTTGGAAGTTGTGGAATCAGCTATAATATAGTATGCCGCATGACTAAGTTGGGATCTGTGGAAAGTTGTGAATAAAGCGTGTTTTCTAACGTGCTGCATCTTTTCCAGGCTCAGTCAGGGTGGTGCGAGGAGAGGGCATGCCACAGTACCGAAACCCCTTTGAGAAGGGAGACCTCTATGTCAAGTTTGATGTCCAGTTCCCAGACAACAACTGGATCAGCCCTGAGAAACTTGCGGTATGACATGTTATTACCTGTCTATCATCTTCTGGCATTCTTTGGTTTATCAAACATTCAGAGCAGCTATCGGCCTGAACTAATGCTTCATACTCTACCAGTGTTGATTATATAATATGTGTTGTCATGACCAACGGAGTCAGATTATGAATGTAGAGCTAAATTCCAGAGAGATTTAGCAACTTCAACAGCGATGAAATCATAAAGACAAATTCAGGGTGAAGATTTCTGGCTCCTCTGTTGGGTTTCTTTGCAGATTTGTAAATGTGAGAATGTGCAGAGAGCTAGTTTTTATCACAAAAGCTATTAGCACTAGTGTCTCAGGTAGAGCAGTGTGCAGTGAGCCTTATTACACAACTGAAACATCCCATCACTTAGTGCAGTCATGATTTCAGATGTATTGTTGAAAGGCTGGAGATCATAAATGCTCTTTAGCTTCAAGCCTTTTAGAGGACATCACAGCTGTCCGCGGCCCGTAAACAGTGTAAACACACTTGTTCTTTTAAATGATGCTTCGAAGTGAAGGAACAGATGGTGTGTTGGTGGTAGTGGTATCGAAAAAAAGGGATCACACCATTCTGCTTATGCTTTAACTTTAGGTTTTTAAGATTTTTAAACAGTTACAGCTCACTAGTGCTACTGCTGCACAACAATTTCTTTCAGCATAAATAAAGTTCTATTTGATCTTATCTTAGTGAAGTAGTTGTCGGGCCAATATTATGTTAATTAGTGCACTTTTCCCTGGTGGATGCTAGCTCATTACATCTTGGCTGGAAAATGAGTAATGTAGGCAAAGAGAAACTACGGATAGAAAGCAAATGTTTACTGCGCTTCCCGTTTCATAGCTCTTTTCTAGGGGTGTGCTTCAGTTTAACTTAATTCATAACGAATCATATATTTCCTATACCAATATGGCTCACTGCGGCTCATTGGCCATGGTTGTAATGTAATAACAACCTTTCATTTCAACTGTTGTTTGTCTTATATCTGTAATGATGTGATAGAATACTATGAATTAGTGACATGGTGTCCCATATTGTGAAACCATAAGGTAATAAACAAAAACAAAAAAACAAAACAAAAATATATATATATGTATAAAGATGGGCTTTCATGAGATCAACAAATATAAAACGTGAATTGGAGCTTAAACAATTGTTGATTACAGAAAATGAATAGGCGTCTATTTTATTAATCATTTAAATATAGCTTTTAAGCAAAAATGGCAAAAATTCAGTGGTGTCAGCTTCTCAAATGTGAATATTTCCTGTCTTTCTTAGCCATCTTGGATAGTAAACAGAATAGAGTTAGATTTTTTGTCTGTTGGTAAAAAAAACAAGACGTCACTATGGGCTCTGAGAACTTATGAGGGGCTTTTTAGCTATTTGCTGAAATCCTTCAGGCCAAATGACTAATCAAGAATACGGTCTGTAGATTAAAGGATAACAAAATAATAGTTATTGAAGTCATATTGCAAATTTCTATTTTTTTGGAAATATTTTTTTTGGACAAAGAACGTGTAATTTACAAAGACATTCTACACAGTGTTTATACAAATGTGTATATTAATGACAGTTGGACTTCAGATAATTAAAAAAATATTCTAAGACAAATAACATCAATTTATTGGTGCTGTATATAAATGTGTAATTGTGTTACAATGTAGATCAACTAAAGTGAGTAAACTCGCAGGTTTTCAATGAACAGGCTTCGGCCTCCACAAGTAAGAATTTGCAGCTAAATTTATACCAGTAATTCCATTCAGGGATTCAGAGTTATTCTGGTCATAAATGGGTTACTGATTGAGCACTTTGTTTTCACACAGTAACACTTCTTATCTGTCTTAACATCTCTGAATAGAGTTGATTTTTGTTCCTCAGTAACAGCTAAATTCCTTCGGTATCACTGCACTCTCGGGCCCCACAACCCTTTCACACTGCTGCAAGGTTAGAAAACATGATGAGGCTGTCTGTTATAGCTGCATTATGATGAATGTTTTCCATGTGTAGGAGCTGGAGGACATGCTGCCCTCACGGTCAGAGCCGCCCATCATCACCGCAGACACGGAGGAGGTGGACCTGCAGGACTACGACGTCAGCCAGAGCTCGACATCGGGCAGCCGCAGGGAGGCCTACAACGACAGCTCCGATGAAGAGGGAGGCCACCACGGGCCGGGGGTACAGTGTGCCCACCAGTAGTCTCACATACACACACACACATGTATATGACCCACGTTCTACTTGGGGAGAAAATGTACGAGTTGCAGAGTAAACAAGGAGGTAGGTGAGACTGAAAAGGCTTGGTAGTTCCTCAGACACAGAGCAAATAGAATCATGGCACCTGGAATTTAATGTTATTGACTTGCGTGCTGCGATTATTATTTTGATCTTTGTCTTAAGAACTCACACCGGGGCAGCCAAAGACTCATTACACTGCACCTGAAACAGATTTAGACACTTTAAACTTCAGGTAGAAGTCATATAATGTATTTAAGATGTATCAAAACAAATGGTTGCCCCTGTGTATGCCATGTAGGACTGTGATCTGGTGTTCAAGGTGAACCCCTCACCCCGCTACTCCTCTATCACCCCCCGTTAAAAGTCCACCCCCCCTCCGCTAATGGGAGCTCCAGATCAGTCGAAGAAAAGGAATGTTTCTTGTTTGCTGAGTGTGTGACTTGCATTTTGTTTTCATAGTATTTACAATAATTAATTTAAGAACTAACCAATGTGCATACACAGACAAAGCAGCTGAGCAATGTGACGTGCAGATCCTTCAAGGATTCATCCACTCGGCACCATTTGTAGGATTTGTTTCTGATTTTTACAGCTTTGTTTTCTTTGTAGGTTTTTACTTGTTTTGTTTTTCCTTTCTTTATATTTTAATTAAAACAGAAAAGCATTGGTTATTGTGTATATCATTGAACTGGTTGTTGGTAAGCTTCATCAGCTGCTGTATTCAAAGCTGTGTGATTTTTAAAAAATGACAAAGTGAAAAGACAAAAACGTATAGCCTGTATCTGTGCTGAGACCATGTGCATGTAAAAAAGCTTTGGTTCCCGCACTTATCAAACATCAAATGAAGCAGCACACTTCTTAAGAAAATGTCTATGAAGTTGTTGAATAAATTGTTGAAATATCACGTGCTGTGTGTGGTGCTTTGAGTTTTTTCTTCCTTATTAACAATCACAAAAAGATAAATACCCATAGTTGTATCTAGCCGAGCAGATTGGCTTTGATGCTTTGAGATTTTTGCCGCTGTCACCAATACACAATAGGGATGCTCAGGGCGTCAGAAAATTATTACACTGGAAAATAATCAACTTCCTTTCCAGAAACAGTGAGTCAGAGACTAGAGCTAATCCACAGATCCTGTCAACGCTGATTGCCAACTGTTCTCAATAATAGCTGTTGACAGCAAATACCACCTGACCCGAATGCCTTGATGCTCATTTTATATCCATCCAAAGTTTCCATCATCAGTCAGTCACCCCATTAAAGTGAATGAGATCACACTCCGTCCTCAATGCAGTCTGAGTAAATGGAAAGACTTGCAGACAAACAATACACAGTAATGGCTTTTGATGAAGACAGCTGTTGGACAGGCAGATAATCGCTATGTATGCATGGCATCCAAGTTGCTTTTATCTATACTGTAAGTTGCTGTATTTCAGTAGGACTATTTAAAGGCTGTAGGTCTGTTTTTCTTTTTCCACATTACATATAGTGGGTTATTCTATGATTATAATTTAGATTTTTTTTATGCTAGTTGTTGTAGTCAAGTATATTTATAGTGCATTTCAATATTCTTTATATTTTGTATTCTATGGATATATTTCTTCTTTAGTGTTGACGTACATTTTTATGTACTGTTCCTGTGCATCTAGATGGGTAGATGTTTTAGATATTTAATAAATTATGTCAAATTTCATACATGGAAGAAGTAGAATATTGACTTATTTTTTTGACTGAACACATCATCCTTTGATGCAAATTACATCATATTTGCATATTCTACATGCAGGTAATTCTGTACCTACAAAATCAGCTTTATTTCAAAATGTTTAATATTAAATATCTTTATTGATTATATTATTAACTTTTATTGATATTTTTTACCCTTATTTAGGTGTTTCTCCTAGCTCTGTTAACCTAAACCTAAAACAAGTTAGGAGCTAATTATAACGTTAGTTAGGATGTTTCCTTCACCATGTGTCCATCTATCTTAGTCATTATTTTATGGTAATGGCTTTGGTGTGTCGTTCAACTGTAATGTGAAGACATGGCCACAAAGAGGCATTTTTCTACACAGAGTAACTCAAGTTAGCTGTGATAAAATCACTGATATTTGTATAATATAGCTTTATATGATGAAGTAGAAGTGAGGAGTCCATAATAACTTTAACCTGCATGCTAACAGGCAGGAGAAATGATCTAGCATAGTCGCATGGCTTCCATGACGCTACCACTATCCAGGCTGTGTTTAAAGTTAATTTCCGTATGAATGCCAGTCTCGCGAGGTCTTCCTATATTAGGAACATATATGTCCATAGCAATGTGAGTCTCCAAACGTTATTTCGAGATATGTGCCTGAGATACCTACAGTTTAATAATGTTTTCCGCTGACGTACATTCATAAAGGCCTATTTCTCCAAATGTGAACACCGGCGCCGTGGCTTAGTTGGTTAAAGCGCCTGTCTAGTAAACAGGAGATCCTGGGTTCGAATCCCAGCGGTGCCTTTTTACACTCCTTCTCCCCACTGTCCCAGTAGTTCCTATAGGATTAACAGATATCCGATAGGATAACAGACACCGTCTTTTCTCTCTCCAGAAACATGCTCCGTGGCTTCTGTGAAAATGCCGACATAAATGTAGTGTATTATTATTCACTTTGTTAAAGGGGTTTGTAGTACACCCATTTGACCACATGGGGGTGACAGTGAAACGGCCTACTGAACCAAGAATTCGTCAGACTACAATGGAGGGATTGGCTGAAGAAAATCATCAAGCAGCGGTATCTTGGATATACTCTTTATTTCAAGAAGCAAACGCCGTTTATGGAGTAATCTATACTTCAGGACGATGTCTACATTTTTTATCCAACTATTTGTTACATTCAACCCGGGTAAAATGAGGGAAGAAGACATATAAACAAAGAATAATGAGGACCACTTTGTCCTGTTAGATGCGGCAAGCTGAACGCAGAGTGGGCTACCATGAGAACGGAAGTTAGGTTGTTATGTCTTCAAAATAAGACCTGCAAAACCTGATGTCTTTGGTCTGTTGAACACATCTTATATGCACGATTGTTTTATAACCTAAAGCTGGAAAGACCAAATCCTACGTAACGATATTTCACTTTTACTGCCTTTAGCCTTTGGTCCATGTCTGTCGTTAATATATATATATATATATATTTTTTTTTAATTGTATATATATATATATATACATATATATGTGTGTATATATATGTGTGTATATATATATGTGTGTGTGTGTATATATATAAAATTACAATTTAAAATAAATATATATATATATACTTTTTTATATACTTTTTTAAAATGTATTTTTATTTTTAATTATATATATATATATATATATATATATATATATATATATATATATACAGTATATATGCAATTTATATACTTTTGTTTTACATGTGTGATGATTCGCATATAAGTGGGTCAGACTTGTCCACATAGACATATATATTATCCTTCTTTGAATAAGTTAGAGATAGACAGATAGATAGATAGATAGATAGATAGATAGATAGATAGATAGATAGATTCAAGATTCAAGATTCAAGATTCAAGATTCCTTTATTTGTCATTCTTATGCTCCACATAAAAACGAAATTATGTTTCACACATCCACCACTCAGTAATTCAGTGCAAAACAATTGGGAAAAATAAATAAATTGTTAAGTAATTAGCTAATAAATAAGAGCACTAATAAATAAGCTAAAAGTATGCTAAAATAGGATAGAATAAATAGTTATAATTTAAAACGTAAAAAATATTTAAAGGAACAGTCTCTTAAGTGCAGTTCACATTCTCTGATTTAGCAGTCTGATTGCTGTGGGAAAGAAGCTGTTTAACAGCCGAGTAGTCCTTGATCGGATACTCCTGTATCTTCTCCCGGACTGCAGGAGTGCGAACAAGCCATGAGAGGGATGAGTAGAGTCCTTTATGATACCGTTTGATCTGCGCACGCAGCGCTCGGTGTAGATGTCCTGCAGACATGGCAGAGAGGCACCAATGATTTTTTCAGCCGATCTCACTATCCTGTTCAGTCTGTGTTTCTCCTCTGCTGTGCTGTTACCAAACCAGGAAGAGATGCAGTAAGTGAGGATGTTCTCAATGGTGCCTCTGTAGAACATGGTCATGGCTGGGATGGGGAGGTCCACCTTCTTCAGTCTGCGGAGATAGATAAAACGTGCATCAAACACAAAACAGAAACAAGGTAGATACGACAAACACTTTACAAATCTCTATATAAATGTACATACAAACTAGATAAAAAGTAAATACAATAAAATCATACTTTAAGTTAAGATTTAATACATACAGTATCTCTACTGTGCAATTTGAAAGTAGAATATGCCTTGATGTAAGTTAGCCAGTTGGTGTAATTTTGGCCTTCTACAACAACGTGTGTGGAAGTTCAGTTTATGAAATATCACCTGGATATGACTTTTCCAACAAGTATGTCCTCAAAACGCACTCTTTATTGTAAATGTTTGGTGTTTATATTAAAAGCTGTCGATGATTAACCAAGGCTTTTATTTTGAAGACGTCGACCGGAAACCGCGCTGTTAGCCGCAGCTACCTTGACGCTGGTGTCTTTCTCGGCTCTCTCGGCTACCTACCGCTGCAAAGGACACAATGCATCTCCACGGTGAGGAGGACCTTTCGGTGTGTCTGAGCTGAAAGCAGATGCGGGAGCTTCGCTGGAGGAACACAGATGTCGAGCAGACCGAGGAAAGTGTGTCCGAGATAATATCAGAAGTCCCCGGCGGACCATGGGACTGACGGAGCTGCTGCTCGGACTGCTGTGGATCCGCTCCGCTCTGCTCTGTGCAGGTGAGACACAACAATGCATCTCCACACTGCTGTAATGTTGAGATGGAAATCTGTGCATGCATTTTATTTATCCGTGCTGTTGATCACACTGGAAATGTATATGGTTGTATGCAAGACATTTAATTTACCAAGATCATTCAGTGAGTAGATGTATATTTGTTGGTGGTTGTCAGCCTGTTTCTCATCGTTGGAGGTCTTGTTTATGAAGCTTCTAACATCACTATCACAGCAGAGCAGCCCCGTAAAGCTGCTGTTCACACCCGGATAGGAGAGGATGTTATTCAGCTCTCCTGTGTCACTCTGCTAAAGTGATCTGACAGATGTGTTTTCATTGTTGTGATCGGATGGAGTGGGAAGATGAGGCTATCATTGTCTGCAGAAACCTGCTGGGGGGGATATTATTGATCTGCGGTGGCTAAATGATCAGGCTTAGTGTGGAAACATGGATGCTCTTTCACAAATGTGATGCTGCTATCAGCATTACATCACTGCTTCTCTGCAGCCAGTCCCCCCCCACCCCCACCTCTCTCTCTCTCTCTCTCTCTCTCTCTCTCTCTGTTATCATATCCTGCACTTTATCTGGCAAGAAAATAAAGGAGAAGGCTTCCAAACTGCCAAAGTATAGGTTCAAACTGTTTCACATTTTAGAGGTGTGTGTGTGTGGGGGGGGACCTTTAAAACAAGTTAACATCCCATCAAACACACATTATCCCAGTGTCAGTACTTGTTTTGGCACCTTTTCACACACCAAGTTCTAGTGTCTCTCTCTCTCACAGCTTGTAGAGCTTTATAGCCGAGGAAGCAACAAACGTAATGTTTATGTTAGCCAGAATCATCGCATAGGTTGTAGCAGGCTCGGTTTTAAAGTTAGAAGATACTGGCATCATATGAAACTAGAAAACCTAAGGAATCCATTGGTACCAACCATGTCATACTAACTTGTCGTGAAGGAGGCTAAATAACGCTCCAAACTTTAACTAAATTTTGGTGAGGAAAAACTGGTATGGCCATTTTCAAAGGGGTCCCTTTACCTCTGACCTATGTGAATTAAAATGGGTTCTATGGGTACCCACGAGTCCCCTTTACAGACATGCCCACTTTATGATAACCACATGCAGTTTGGGGCAAGTCATAGTCAAGTCAGCACACTGAAACACTGAAAGCTGCAGTTTGCCATGTTATGTTTTGAGCATATTTGTTATGCTAAATGAAGTACCTGTGAGGATTTCTGGACAATATTTGTCATTGTTTTGTGTTGATAATTGATTTCCAATAATAAATATATACATACATTTGCATAAAGAAGCATATTTGCCCACCATGTTGATAAGAGTATTAAATACTTGACAAATCTTCCTTTAAGGTACATTTTGAACAGATAAAAAATGTGCGATTAATTTGTGATTAATCATGATTAACTACAGTCAATCATGCGATAAATGGTGATCAAATATTTGAATCGATTGACAACCCTAGTTTTTTTGTAACTTTGCAGACCTTTTACATGCACAAAGAAAACTACATAACTCACTAAAGGAAAAGGAAAAAGCACAAAAGCAGTATTTAAGCCAGTATCTCTTCATCTCAAATATTTTTAGACACACTTTCAGAGCTACAAGGGATTGCATTTTGTTTTTCCAGACAACATGGATGAAAAATTTAAGGGATTAATAACGCAACACGGCTAAATGAAATCTAAAACCAAAACTTAATCAACCTGTTCCTCTCTCAGGTACTCCGTACTGTTATCAGTGGTGGAATGTAACTAGGTACATGTACTCAATGTATTCTACTTGAGTACAATTTTACTTGAGATTTTCTACTTTATGTTATATTATACTTCTACTCCACTACATTTCAGAAGGAACTTTATTTCATAGTCATATTTACATATTGCTTTTGAGTTTAAGATTGTACCTAAAAAACATGATGAGTGATGCAGTGATGCATCAGTATTAACAATCTAATAATCTCATATATAATAATATATCACTCACAGGGACCATTTTCTGCATAATTAGTACTTTTACTTTTGATATTTTAATTACATTATGCTGATAGTACTTATGTACTTTTACTTAAAGATAGGGTCGACGAGGTTGGAAAACTAGCATAACTTGAATGTAGCATCGCCTCAGGGGATCCGTCTAAACCCACCCCCTCCCCTCGGGGCTCCTTCCAAGGTGCCCCACACATGCACGAGCACCGCCGCATCGTAACTACTTCACAGACACAGAACGGAGAGAGGACCTCAACTCAACAACGCTACCTCATAAAAAAATAACCGCAGCAGTGCTACTGCAGGGCTGAGTTTTCTCAACATGGCGGCGGCTGAGCTGGCGGTTCGTAGCTAATGGTGCTAACAGTGCTAACTGTGTTAACCCAGGGGGGGGGGGGACCGGAGGGTGGGTGCTACGCCTCCGCAACGGCCGATGACGTTATCAACTGTAACCGCCATATGAGAGCGGTGCAGAGTGGCGGCCGTGAGAGGGCCAGTGGGGTGCGCTCACATGCACGAACATGCACTAAAAGCACTTTTACACAGCAAATAGTTGTTTGATGCTACGTTAATGCTCTAGATATTGTATAGAGCACCTTTAAATCTCATTTTACCATAGACAATCTTGTTGGCAGCTGAACTTATTGCAGTAGGTTTGTGGTTGAACATACTGGAAGAATAAACAGTCTCAGAGTCTTCAGTTGAGAAAAGAGCTAGAGTTGCACTGTTGAAGTTGGACTGCTACTGTCTTGTAGCTGCAAAGCATTCTGGTCCTTTGAGGCCCCTATGGGTAGAGAAACTGCTATTTGTTTCCTCTACAGTAACTGTTGCTGTGATGTGATTTGAAACAGTTGACAGATCAGCAGAAAAGTAGGACAAAGTTAAAATGATTTGAATTTATACATAGGTTTGGCAGAAACAAAATAGCTCAACCAATACAAACCATATTTTGCCTCTGATGCTACACATAAACATGAAGATGAAACTAAAAACCAGTGAACATCCTGAAGATGTATGCCGTGCTGACTTTTCCAACCTGCCACCATCAGTGTTGCCAGATCTTGTGAGAGAAACAAGCAACCAGGTCTACAGAAACGAGCCCAAGAGAAGCAACTCTCCCCCCAAAAACATCCCAAAACAAGCGACCTTACCTACCTACCACAATATGAGAGAGAGAGAGGCGGCCACTTGATCACTTCATATATATCTATGAATTTATTTTGGATTGCATACATTAGATTGCATTTTTGCGTCCATTTCTAGCTTGTAACTTCACATTTTTCTTGTTATAAACTTAAAGTTGAACGTTTCACGTAATTTTTGCATCCAGTTTTTAGCATGTTACTTTACATTATTCTTCTTATCAACTTAAAATTGAACGTTTAATGTCCTTTTTGCATCCATTTTTAGCTTGTAACTAAATTTTTCTTGTTATAAACTTTAAGTTGAATGTTTCATATCATTTTTGCATCCATTTTTAACTTGTAATTTTACAAGATTAGATCTAGATTTAGAATCGGGGTTGTGTATGGATCCTGCAACAGGACAAACTAGACCGGTATAGAGGAGAGAGACAGGAGCAAGCCCAACCTTTGACATTGAGTCTGAAGACAGAGGAAACTGCAGCAGCATTCATATACAGTAGTATTGTCATTAAACGTATTGATGATCATAACAAATGTAATTTAGAACATCTGCTGTTGTGAAAAAAGTCAAAACTCTTATCAAAAACTTGTCACACCAAACATTGTGCAGCTCTACTTTCCAGACTGCCTGGTCCAGTCCAGTTTGTGTGTATTTGTGTGTGTGCTCAGGTAGACTTATCCGGGGAGTCGATATCCATCACTGAGCTCTAATAAATGATTCCTCCCCCGCCCCCCTGTTTCACTCTGCTGACTTAACTGATTCGTCAAGAAAGCCTGAAACAAACACACACACTCAGCAGAAGCGGGCAGACTCTCTGCTGTGTGACCATGTTGGATAATCATTGTTCAGCTGATGTTCTGTCTCTGTGGTTCTGTTTAATTAAGAGGCTTGTTAGACACCTTCTTCTTGCACGCCGTGCATCATTCCTACTGTGGCGTTAAGCAGTAATGAGATGATTAAACATAGCAGCTTTATACTCTTGTTCTCAGCATAAGAAAGAGACTGAAATCCTTCCCGTTGATGTTACATTTATACACATTCACATAACTCTCCTCTGACATCAAGCCTTCCTGTTTTAAAACCGCTATGAGACAACACCCGGTGCCAATAGGACCCATTGCCCGCTCTCCATAAAGGTCTGAGTCTTATTCCTGGTGCTCCTCTTGGCCACCTCACACTGCCTGTTGTTCCCTGGAGCAATGGTGCGATGGCAGCGGGCGATGCTGTTGCCTTGGCTGCCAGTTTGACTGCTGCTGCTTCTGTTTTAGCCCCCATGTGATCAGCACAGAGCTGAAAGGCTCTAAGGGCATTAGTCTTGTTGAGGATTTGTTTTAAAAAAGGACCTATTATGCTCATTTTCAGATGCATACCTCTATTTTGGGTTTCTACTAGAACATGTTAGCAAGGGATGGTTCAGATTATTTGAAGGTGGTATGAGGTACTTATACATAGTGTATAACCTATAGTAGATGACGGTCGGCACGGCCCCAGTTTGGAGAAATAGACAGGAGTAGCATCACGAAACCAAAGCAATGTACTGCTGTGGACGGGGGCAGCAGCAAAACGTATTTTAGACACCCAAAAGAAAGACCCATCTAAAAAAAAATCAATATCAGTTTAAGTGTACACTATATTTAGAGTATTTTCACCACTTTACCTTGCTGTCAGACAGCCCTTTGCAGCTTGCCGTTGTATCCATCTATACTCTCTCTAATGGCACCAGACTCCATTGGAAATACCTATAATTTTACCTCGCTGAACACGGGGGTTGCTGGTCTACCGCTGCATCGATCGGTTAGTTTGTGTGTGCAATTGTGTGACTTTGATGAATCCAAACTAACCAAAGTCACACAATAACACCAACAAACTGATCGAAGCAGCGATAGACCAGCAACTCCCGTGTTCTGCAAGGTCAAATTTCAGTTTTTTTTTTTTAATGGAGTCTGGTTGCTTTGGCGAGAGCATAGATAACGGCTTCAGTTTCCTGCTGGAAACATAGATTGTATAGTTGTCTGACAGCAAGGTATACCGGCAAAAATATTCTAAATATATCGTACACTTAAACTGATATCTTTTTTTTTTTTTTTCTGATATCATTTTTTTTGTCTGTTTTTGCTGCTGCCCCCCGTCCACAGCAGTACATTGCTTTGGTTCTGTGCTGTAACTCCTGTCTGCTTCTCCAGACGGTCATCTACTGTAGGTAATTCGCTGACTATGGATAAGTACCTCATACAATCCCACTTCAAAACACCTGAACTATCCCTTTAGGTCAATTATTTTGCTTCTTCAAAAAATGAAAATATTTATTTGTGAGTAGTTTTTAACAAGTTACAACTTCAGTAGGAACAAATAAGCTTGGGTACAACAGGCAGACTAGGAAAATTAGAAAGTATTGAAGGTTGGACTAACGCATTGTTGCTTTTGATCTTTTCATGTTAAAATACTGTATTATAATATATTATATCATTCATGAAGACCTAACAGTGTAAAATAACAATGCTTCTTCCAGGTCAGTGTTTTGTTGGTAACACAAAAACCGACCTCACTAATGTCTCTCCGTGTCTTTGTCACCCAGCAGGCTGCAGTGAGCGAGTGGAGGTCCACACAGAGCGGCGGGGTGTCATCTACAGCCCCTCCTGGCCTTTAAACTACCCCGCCGGACTCAACTGCAGCTGGCACATCCAGGGAGGTCAGGGAGAGGTCATCACCGTCAGGTAGAACCCCTCACACATACAGTATATACACTATACACATGACATTGGTTGTGGAGTAAGCACCTGAAATCATCAATCCTCTGCTCTAGCTTCCGTAACTTTGACGTAGCGGAGTCGGGAAGCTGTTTGGGAGACTGGCTCCTGCTGACGCCTACGAAGAGCGGGGAATCCAGGCTGTGTGGCTCCACGCTGCCTCCGCCCTTCATCTCCACCAGGGGGCGCGTTTGGCTCTATTTCCACTCTCAGGCCAACAGCTCCGGGCAGGCCCAGGGCTTCCGCCTCTCCTACATCAGAGGTAAACTGGACAAACGAAGGTATTGAGGTTGCAAGATATAAACAATTTAAAATATAAAAAATGAAGGGATGTCACAAAAGACCGATTACATCTTTCTCTTGAGTGTTAGTAGCTGATGTTGCAATCTGTCAATTTCTTCTCTCTGTAGGTCACCTGGGTCAGAGCAGCTGCCAGTCAGATGAATTCCTGTGTGGGAACGGGAAGTGTCTTCCTCGCTCCTGGAAGTGCAACGGTCAGGACGAATGTGGCGATGCCACAGACGAACGCGGCTGCTCACCCCCTCCCACCGAGGCCCGGCCCGGCCTCTGCCCCTTCGGCTCCCTCCCGTGCACCGAGGCCCAGTCCACCCGCTGTCTGCCCGCCGCCCTGCGCTGCAACGGAGCCCGCGACTGTCCCGACGGCACAGACGAGCGAGGTTGCCCCGACACCACCTGCGGCAAACGCCTGGGGAACTTCTACGGCTCCTTCGCTTCCCCGGACTTTTTCCGGGCTAACAGGAGCGTCGCGGCGGAGCTGAGGTGTTCGTGGTCGCTGGACACCCAGGACCCCAAGCCCATCGTGCTGCAGCTGGACCTGCAGCTGGGGCCCGGAGACTCGCTGCATGTCTACGACGGCCTGCTGCAGCGTGCCGAGCACCTCTTACAGGTGCTGTCGCATCATAACAACAGGCGCCCGGCGCTCCTGGAGTCCAGTCGGGGACAGATGAGTGTTTTGTACATGGCCCAGCCTCACAGCCCCGGACATGGCTTCAACGCCACATACCAGGTACTGCAGACTGGGAATACTGGGTCCAGTTTTTCAGAAAACTTGTTCCGCTGTCTCCAGATTTAAACCCTGTCTCTAAAATCTGTCTCTCACAACTTTAAACTTCCTTCTTTAAGCTTCTGTTGTTGAAGAGACCACAATCAATGAAGCAGAGAACAAGTTCTCCTCTCTGTGTCTAGACAGTGACATATCTCTCCTCTGCCCTCCCAGGTCAAAGGTTACTGTTTTCCCGGTGAGCGTCCCTGTGGCAGTGATCAGGGCTGCTACTCTGAACGCCAACGCTGCGACGGTTACTGGCACTGCCCGTCTGGCCGGGACGAGGAGGCCTGCCCGACGTGCCCACACGGGGAGTTCCCCTGCGAGGGCGGGATCGGTGTCTGCTACCCGGCCTCCGAGCGCTGCAACAACCAGAAGAGGTGCCCGGATGGGTCGGACGAGAAGAACTGCTACGACTGCCAGCCTGGAAACTTCCACTGCGGGACCAACCTGTGCATCTTTGAGACGTGGCGGTGTGACGGCCAGGAGGACTGCTTAGACGGGAGCGACGAGAGGGACTGCCTGGCAGCGGTGCCCAGGAAAGTGATCACGGCCGCCCTGATCGGCAGTCTGGTCTGCAGCCTCCTGCTGGTCATTGCCCTCGGCTGTGCCCTCAAACTCCACTCCCTCAGGAACAGAGAGTACAGGTGGGGACACGACAGCTCAGTATTTATTACTGGTCCCCCTTCTTACTCTGCTTTTGCATGTTATTTACTTGTTTTTCTTCATCCCTTTGATTTATTCAATGCTTTGTTTCACTATAGATTTATCTCCTCCTATATGTGGGTCCAAAAGCACATTGTCACAGTCCGTTATTGCATATTATTGTGGTTGGTGGTGCAGGTGCTACAAACTCTGCTGAGTGTAACACTAACAGGGTTTCTTAAAGGTACAGTGTGTAGGATTTGGCAGCATCTAGTGGTGTGGTCGTAGATTGCAACCAACTGAGTACCCCTCCGCTCACACCTCCCTTTCCAAGACTGCGATAACGTGAGCCGCCGAGTGCAAAAGCGTGGTAACGATGTTCCATCCTTACCATAATAACACTACTTTAGGAGCAAGGGAGGTCAGACGGCAGCTGGCGGTACCACGGTTTTGCACTCTGTGGCTCACGTTACAGCAGTTTCACAAGACTGTCGGAGAACTACGGCTCTCTCTAGAGCCAGTGTTCGGTTTGTCCGCTCTGGGCTACTGTAGAAACATGGCCGTGCAACATGGCGGACTCCATGAAGAGGACCCGCTCCCCATGTAGATATGAAAGGCTAACGAAAACACAACGATTCTTAGTCTCAGGTGATTATACACTAGTGACAACATAGTTATGAATATTATATTCCATTTCTGCTAATAGATCCCCCGAAAATGTTACACACTGTTCCTTTAGATGTTTTTCTAATCACCTTAAACTCTCTCTACATCACTTCAATTCTTTCTGTTTTCTTCCTTCCTGCTGTCTGTCTGCTCTCTTCCTTCCTTCTTCTCTCTCTCTCCCTTGCAGAGCTTTTGAGACTCAGATGACTCGCATGGAGGCCGAGTTTGTTCAGAGAGAGGCTCCCCCTTCGTATGGTCAGCTAATCGCCCAGGGTCTCATCCCTCCGGTGGAAGATTTCCCGGTGTACAACCCCACTCAGGTAGTGCATTCACCGCAATACGCTCTGGGCCCCATTTTCCTGAAACTCAGGATATGAGCATACTAGTGTGACCAACTTATTTTTGTAATAACCAGCAGCAGCAGTGCAATCCTGATGCAGACATTGGCAATATCTCTTTTTGAATTCAATTTCTGTTTCAGCAAACACAGAATTTTTTGTCTGTGCATATAAGCCCTATAATCTTTGCATTGAAGCAAAAGCTTTTGTAAAATGTGTTTCCATTGTTACTATCTCTTGCCTTATTTTGTTATTTGCTCAAAGGAATAGTTGAGATTTTGGGAAATAAGCTTATTTTCTTTCTTTTCGAGAGTTAGATGTTAATGTCGTTTCTGATATCTTTATGGTAAATATCATGGACTGTATATAAAGATGGATGACATGACAGCTCCCCAAAAGTGAGCCAAAACATCTTGATCGCCCCCTGGTGGCTGGCTGCAGTAAATAAAATCCATCCCCTCCATGGGAGTGGATGGGACATAGGCCAAACTAAAAAGTACACGTCAAATAGATATTTTCCAAAGATGGTTTCTGTCATTTTAGGTAGTTCTTATCAGGCTGATGTATGTTCAAGTGTTCATTTTTCTGATAAGTATGGATTCAATAAGTTATTTGATGCAAAAAGAGGCTGAGACGTCATGATTGACAGCTGTGATTGACAGCTCCTCTGAGTGAAGTGGAGCCGGTGGTTTGGGTAATGTACGAGAGAGGAGATCTAACTTCAACTTTCCATAACCGACACCAGTCTGTGTAATAGAACATGTGTCAAGTTGATCATAAATGTATTTATAGAGATATTATGGTTAGTTGTTGTGTCTTTCTAGCCAAACAGCTACCGTGGTGCTAACGTAGCAGCTAGGTGGCTCATGCTAACAAGCTATGGCTGTGCCCGGCTCGTGATTGGCTCGGGCGGGTGTGTGGGTGGGACTTCGATAAAGATATGCAGTATATGGTAAATATCAAGCTACAGTCAGCAGCTATTTAGCTTAGCTTAGCTTTGTATAAATACTGGACAATAAGGTAAAAATACCAGCACATCTAAAGATCACAAAAGAACACATTATATGTTGCTATCTACTTGATAGTTAGATAGAAACAGAATTATAGTTTCCCTGTGTCTCCTCCAGGCCTCCGTGTTACAGAACCTGCGGTTGGCCATGCGCAGGCAGATCAGACGTCACTCGACCCGGCGCTCCACCTCCTCCTCCTCTCGTCGGCGTCTTGGCCATCTGTGGAGCCGTCTGTTCCACAGTGGAGGGCGAACCAGAGGCAACGCCCCCCTGCTCGACTCTCCTGGACCCACGCAGATCGCACTGGGGCTCCACAGCTACCGAACTGTGCAGGGCCGCCAGGCAAGGGGCAGGTGTGGAGCTGGGCTCAGGGAAGAGGTTGATGTAGTTATGGGTATGTCGGGTTCCTGCTGCTCAGCCACCATGGACCTGCGGTCCTGCACGCCAGAGAGCCCTGCATCACCTCTCTCGTCGCAGTCAGCGGACAGTCCAGAGGAGGAACTGTCGCCTGTGAGCAGGGGAAGCAGTAGGGCTCCACAGTCTGAGCTCCCCACCCCTGTTCAGAGTGACTCTTCAGCCCATAGCGGACCCCTTCCCTCTCCCCAGGAAGCCTCTGTACCCCCATGCCACACCCGGGCATCTCGGAAACTGGTCCTGGAGCTCGCTGTTAACCTAAAGGGTGTTTCCTTGAGACGTTACTCCCCCTTGGGGACCTCGTCCCCTTTCTCACCCCCTGTGTTTCCCAGCAGTTCCCAGACACCCACAACAACCCACCCTCACCCCCATGGGCCGGAGGTGACTTCACCTTCTGAGCCCTCGTCTTCTTCTGTGAAAGCAGAGGACAGCAACAGCCACTTTACCGTGGAAGTGCCAAGCAGGGAAATAAGAAGCAGGAATGAGAGGAGGAGGGAGGGCAAGGGCAGGCTCTGCAGGTTCAGCAGGACCTTCAGTGATGAGGGAGGAGATTCAGGGAGGGAGACGACGCCATGCTGAAGAGTTTAGGAAGACGCTCTTCTTCCCCTCGCTCTGTTGAGACCTGGCGTCAGCAATATCTGCTCTGCTAAAGTGTCCTTGAAATGTGTCCCTACCAGGTCCAGAGGTGAGGCCGGTACCTTAGCCCACAACATGTAGGAGAATATAATTAGCTCACGTCCATTCAACACTTTGAGTGCATAAAATTCTGCATATGCAGTGTTTTGCTAAGATGAATAAAACCAGCGTTGGTAGTGCTTATGGTCTGTGTTATACAGTAAATCTCCTCGTCACAACAGGAGCTTAATGTCCCACAATTAAATGCAAACAGAAATAAACTCGTCATGAGCCTGTTCCAGAAAATCAAACTCAATTTTGGCCATCAGTACCGATACGATATTGGCAACATGTTCTTATAACGCCAAAGCAGCCTTTGCGTCGTTACCCAGAGCCATTATGCACCGCTATATACTGTGAACCATGAACGCCTGTTAAGTGATCACAAATGAATTTACCTGATTAATGAACCTCTAGTCTGTCTAATTCCCACTTTATTGTATGAGGTGGTGTTATTATGATTAATATTATTATTGTATGACATTTCTAGAAGGTCATGATTGGCTGTTGTTTTAAAGGATAATGCTGGAGGTGTTTTTGTTATTGTCAACAAATCATATGAAAAAGCCAAAACCAATATGAGCATGTCCATCTCTCAATGCTTTTATACCTCACTGGTCTGTGTACATACTTTTATGTTTAAAATGGCTAAATAATTTCCTAAAAACAACACAGGTGCTGAACGTTACTCAAACAGGAGTAAATGGCGCATTTGTTGGACACTATTTTCAGCTGTGGATTAATACACATTTGGTGCACTAGTGAGTATTTGCGATGTGGCTCATTAATGTCTTTTTAATTGTTTTTGGACAACAATGGAGCTCTATGACACAGAGGAACAAACTACATCAGGCTACACAGACAATATTTCTTAGTAGGATTAAAGGTACAATGTGTGACATTGTGGGGGATCTATTAGCAGAAATGGAATATAATATTCATAACTATGTTTTCATTAGTGTATAATCACCTGAAACTAAGAATAGTTGTGTTTTCGTTAGCTTAGAATGAGCCCTTCATATCTACGGTAACGTGAGCCGCAGAGTGCAAAAGTAGTGTTATTGTGGTAAGGATGGCCTCTGAGCGAGGCGAGCGGCGTAACCACCAGTTTTGCACCTGGCGGCTCACGTTACCTCAGTCTTGCAAAGGGAGGAGTGAGCGGAGGGATACTCAGTTGTTTGCAATCTGCAACCTCCCCACTAGATGCCGCCAAATCCTACACACTGTCCCTCTAATATATTGTTGGTTTTGGTATTTTCATGGGACTTGTTGACAATAAGAAAATTAAAAAATAACATCAGATCTACCTTTTTAAACACAACTTTGAACCACAAAAGTTTGACATTTTGGGAAATACACTTATTTGCTTTGTGGTTGAGAGTTGGATACCACACTCATATCTGTCCCTATAATATAAGGCTAACACCCAGCAACCGGTTAGCTTAGCCTAGCTTAGCACAAAGACTTGAAACAAGGTAAAACACTAGCCTGGCTCTGTTTGAAGCTAGTGAATGAGCTTCAAAGGTACTAGTGGGTGGTTTGTTACCTTCAGACAGAGCCAGGCTAGCTGTTGCCACCTGTTTCCAGTCTTTATGCTAAGCTAGGCTAACCGGCTGTTAGCTGTAGCCTTATTTATAAGGATATGCGATATGGAGAGTCTTTGCCAAAAGGCAAATAAGCGTAAAATATCAAACTATTCCTGTAACAGTGCAGTGTCACTGAATCATTTAGCGGTTCAACCATGCCAAACCTTTGTCAGTATTTATTCAACACATACTGCACGATTCCAGTGCTATTCTTCTTCAGTGACCCCTTTTAAACATGAACAACTTTTCCATTAAGTTGTATCAAATCGATTTTTCAATTCAGCATTTTTAACTTGATATATCATCAGTTTTAAAAAGCCAAACTTGGATGGAAACTGAGGTAGTGAGTCCAAGTATATTGCCTGTAACTATGCTCAGCCCCTCGTCCTCCTCAAATCAAACTCAAACTCAAGGGACCCTTTTCCTCATGAACTCATGAACTTGACTTTGTCTGTGAAGATTTTATGTGAATGTCTAGGAAGCGTCGGGAAGAGAGACTTCACTTCAGAATATTGATTGTTTGTTGAGTCCTCTCCATCCCAGCGGTACCTCTGCAGTACTGCTGACTGCACACTGGTCACTGCAGACGCCTGGACCGCTGGTTTATTCCACTGGAAATTCATATCTATGCTGTGGGATTTTCTATGACAGGATGTTAAAACAAAGGCCTCTATTTTTCAGTCTTCAGTGGAGACCTGTACGAGTCCTACTTTATATTTCTCTCTCTGCCTTGACAAACACTGAACTTGATTGAACCTGATCGCCTGTGTCTCTGACGTTTTTATGTAAAGCTTGTCTCTCTGAGGTGACCCTTTACTAATTACTGTCAGACCTCTAAAGAATGTACCACTTTCATTTCTCTTGAATCTACGGAAGCTGAGAACGGCCGTGCTTGCAACACTTTGTTTAATGCCGTTATCTAATGACACCATCTATGCATGCTGGCATGGCACTCTTGATCTCTGATAAACATTATAAGTAATAAGAGGAAACAACTTTATTGTTTTCTCATGATAACGGGTTGATTATTTCATCATCTCGAGATAACAAAGCTTGGGATCTCGAAATAACGGCATTAAAAAACAGAATTGCAAGCACGGATGTTCTCGGCTTCCGTATGAAATCAGTGAATTTCTCCATCTTTTACTGCAGGATATTGATACTGAACAGAAAAGTACGATAACATGTGCAAGTAGGGAGAGAGTATGAGAAATGACCAGAAGCCAAATGTGGGTTGATTTTCAGCTGCAGAGTCAGGTTTCTGTACTAAATAAATGGTCTTTTTCCTGCTGTTTTTCCTTTAAGTAAGCTGAATGCACCATGCTGCCCTCATGTGCTTCCTTCTTATAGAACTTTTGTCATAAACGGCTGCTACATGTTATGTGCCATTAGAGACGTCTCCACAGGTAATGCCTGCCTAATGATCTGCTCTGATCATGTTACTCATTCCTAGCTTTACATATTTTGTGCTCTTTTTTTTTTCTTGTACCTTGTTATTTATGTTCAAAGTCTATCCGTCCTCATTTGACTTTATTAGTTAAGAAAAAAATCACATATCTGCAGAATGTATGTCCTTACTTGCTTTGTGGTGTACAGAAGTGTGTTAAAAATGCCTTAATGGTTTTTTCTTTGCTGTTGTAAATATCACGGAGAGTTTGGCGGCCCACAGTTGTGGTTTACATGTTTGAAGAGATTAGATTTGTCTGCGACACAGCTTTATGATATGACATGTGATTGGTACAAGCGACTGCTCTGGAGTTATATAGTGCACTACTGCATCAGGAATCTCTGGGATTATTATGGCAGGGGAGTTAGGGAAAAGAAAAATTGCTTTACAATAACCTTATTCCAGTGTATTTACCTGTTTATTTAAATGATAATATGTAAGAGTCTTGGTGAAACTTGATATTTTTCAGACTGCAGCCAACCAGTTATAGAGAATGATGAGCTAACATATTACAATTAGATTTTTTGTTGTATGTAAAGAGAGATTTTGTCACTTTGACTGCTAAGGTGATGGGTTTTACCGGTTTGTTAAAGGGGACCTATTATGCTTTTGTGCTTTTTTCCCTTCCCTTTAGTGTGTTATATAGTTTTTTGTCTATGTAAAAGGTCTGCAAAGTTATAAAAGCCCAAAGTCCACTCCAAAGGGAGTTACTCTCCCCCACAGTAACATTGCTACTGAACTGCCTGAAACACCTTGCTTAAAGTCCCGCCTTTTCTTCCGTAACGTAATGATGTCACCAAGTAACACACTTTGCCTAGCGACTAGTTTGACACGCCCTCAAACAAAGTTAGTTAGAGCAGGAGCGGAGTCCAAAGAGTTTGGTTTCTGTTGACCAATCATAACAGTGGGCCGGGACGGGGTCTGCGTTTCAGACAGAGGTTGAAAAGAGGAGCTGCAGCACAGCCGGTATGAGAAAAATAAAGCATTTTTTTTAACATTAAAGCATGTAAACATGTTCTAGTAGAAACCCAAAATACAAGTATGCACCTGAAAATGAGCATAATAGGTCCTCTTTAAAGTTGTGATGATCTGCTGGGCAGAAGCCACGAAAAGATCTTCTAAACTGTTTTGTCAGTGTATTTTTTTTATTTTCTCCATCGCATTTATTGTCTAAAATGTACGTTATCAAACCCTTTCCAATATGTTACAATCACTGAGTAATACCTGGACTTTTCAGTTAGTTAGGTTTTCCGTCAGGTAAATACACTGGATCGAGGCCACTGGAAAGTAACGTACTACTGAACCAGGTTGTCTGATAATGGCATACCCGCTCCCTGCTGTTTGATTTTGAAGCTTCTTCCCCGTCAAAGGCTGAAGTCAACGTGTATACTGTGTTTGTATAAAAGCATTTCTCTTATTTCGAGAACTATATTTGTATATTTTGCGCTGAAAGAGAATTGCTAACATGACATTGTGGGGTTTGCTGATCAAAACCCTGTGCAGCCTTCTGCTGATTAGTCATTGTTTTCTTGTGCCTGCAATTAATAAACTTCTTTATCATTTATTGAATTATTTCAGCCAAAGACATACATGCAATATTTTTTTTTTGCATCAAACTAATACTTTTGCCAGACAGTACAACTACCACCATAATACTGGTAGTCTATGGCAAGCCATTTACTCACTATATTTAGTCAGTAATTTGACAGAATTATTTTTATTTTCCCAGCGGCTCTGTGATGCTGTACTTACAAGCACATCAGTGCTTTTTTAGCTAACTGCTATTGTCAACATGCTAACACTTTCACAGTGACAATGCTTACATGTTCACCATATGGTTTACTGTGATAGCATGCTTTGCTAATTATTACAAAACAAAGAAGTGACCATTTTTGATCTGATGATGGCGCTAGCTGAAAAGTCAGGGGATGATATTGAGGACACAACACCCACTTGTATTATCAAAAAAAAGAAAGAAAGCTGCATCTTAGAAGTTGCTATATTTAATAAGTAATTACATTGTTATTCTTGTACAACTTCACACTTTTACAAAACACAGAGGCGCACCCATCAATTGTGCAGTATGTAGATGTATCACAACATATCTGAGGAATGTGAACTTTGTAGGAGTCCCTGGCGCATTTGTAACAGTTTTTTTTTCTTCTTCACACACAATATTTACAGATCTCAACTGAGCTAACAGCGCCCGGATGTGGCAGACAGACATTACTGTCTGAAGTCTCTTAGTGGATTTGACGCAGGGGGTAAATTCCCAGCATCTGCTGGCCTGGAAGTGGACCGAATGTTCAATTCAAGTTCCAACCTGCTGGTTTGCATCATGTTAAAAACCTCCATATGGTCTGTTGTATGTACAACACAAACAGCTGATAGACAAGAGCTATAAGAGATTACTAAAATACATGCAAACACCAATATCACCTGGAGTACAGTAAATTAGCATACTGGTAGTGGTACCACGACTCCAGTGAGGACATCAATCTGAACATAATAATTTGGGGACAAATTTGAGTTTCAGTGAGGCCATAATAAGTCTTGAAACCACAGAAAGTCCATAAGGTCATAGTAGGTCAATTGAACGACAGTATATTTTGTCAATAGTACCATAGTAAGTCAGTTGATCTATAAAAAGTCAATGGGCCTGGGGTAAATGCAGTGATGATGTGTCTTTGGGGAAGTGGGAGCAGGCCCATGCACAAGTAAATATCCGCTGCCAGCCACCCATCTATCTGTCAATATGCATCCTGATTATGTTATCCAACAACATGTTAATGCTAAGCACTGTATCATAACATCAGGTGAGGAATCTGAAATCTAATAACTGTCCCGGCAGGTCAAGAAGCACCTTTAAAGAGTTCACAGTGGCATTCCTAAAGAGGAGGAGTAATGATGCAGCTTATTCGTTTCTGAGAGAGGCGGCCATTCATCCAGCTGATAGCCACGAACTTCCCGTCATCCTCCTGTCTCCTGTGCTGTAAATATTGCTGGGAACGATGAGTGTCGTATAGATAATCTCTCCAATGATAATAATATGAAGGCACCGACAGTATCGCTCAGGGGAAAGTAGTGATATGATAGAAAAGAGAGAAATAACGGGCAAAGAACAGACAGAAAAATAACTCATCCACGGTTGACAAACAGTAAACATCATGTGAATAATTAGTGAAACGGAGCTGAAGGTAGCAGCAGTAATAGAGAAGTATTGCTAAGTGCAGAAACTGCTTGCATATTTACCTCAAAAAAAGTTATTACTCAATCAAAATACCCGCACAAACCAATACACTATACCAACATATACATTTCATAAGGCACATTAGCTCTAGGATTTAGTTAAAGTCATAAAAGAAGAATATCTTAAGTGAAGCAGAAGATGACAGATGGAGGGAGAAGATGAGATAAAGATCTGTATGAAAGAGGAAATTCAGCATACTGGTGAGGAGAGTGGAGTAACAGAACCAACCAACAAATAAAAACATGTTCCGCAGCTGTAGGGTTTAACATGCCGAGTGTAACCATCAACTTCTTTTATACTGGAGCTTCATCACAGCCCCATTCAGGCTGCACCGGTGCAGGAACATGGACGACACCATCTCTTCACCATCCACAAGCTGACCAATGTGAAAAATTGTAATGCAAAAAAAAAAAAAATGGAAGTACAGGTGCTGATGTAAAAAGGGAATTCCTGGTTGATTGCACTGCTCAGTCAGTGGCTTTGGAGGAAGTGAGGGGTTCAGTCTCTGAGGTGTCTTGCTGAGGAAACACCACATAACACACCTTCTGGCCCACGTATGTGATTTTTTCTGCAACGCAAAACACAACAGGAGGAGTTTTAATTACAGGCACTAACTGCTAACATATGTATAAATATTTAAATATCATTCGAATATGTACTTTACAGTGACAACTCACCGACTACCCTGTAGACACATTTGGGTTTGTCCTTCCAATGAACACCCACAAAGTATACAGGCACTCCAGTCAGCATGATGACCATTCCCAGGCCACAAACCACTGGTTCAGAGTACAGACTGAAGCCCAGCAGCACAGCCCAGAATATCAGGTAGGCGATGGGGATCAACAAGCTTACCTGCACAGGACAAAAATAGGTAACACTTCATTTTACGGGTCCGCAAAGTTCATGATAATTAGGTGATAATTAGCAAGTAACCTATTTGAAATGTCTTTGGAATTACTGCCAAATTACCCCAATATTTACCTAAAAATCTATTGAAAATTACTTTATTATAAACATTATTTAATAATTATATGGTAAAATAGCATATAATTGTTAAAATAGTGTTAGGCTTGAGAAGCTGCTGTGCGCTTCTCTTCATCGGAGGTGGAAAACTAAAACTAATAGAAGACACTTCTGATCAGGCACAAATCTCACCTTTGTGTGACTTATTGTCAACACAAATGTAACCTGGTAGCTAATGTAATGATTCAGGGAGTTTTTTTAAGAAATTTCAAATAAGGTATTTCCTAATTATTATCTAAATTATTTACCAGCTGACATGGAAATAAAGCAAATCAATTCACTTTGTATTCCTTTCTTGGAAATGTATTAAATAAATGACCAGCTATTGGGAAATAGCGGAATATAATTATTAAATAATGTTTATAATAAGTAATTTTTAGGTAAATATTGGGGTAATTTGGCAGTAATTCCAAAGAAATTTCAAATAGGTTACTTGCCAATTATCACCTTATTACCATGAAATTTGCGGGCGTGTAAAACGAAGTGTTACCGAAAAATACACACAATCCTGAGGACTTTTTGCTTTTTGCCACTATTCATACTATTCATTGGTATTAGACTTTTTAGATTTCTTCCATCTGAAACAAGCATACTACAGTATACTGTATCCAAGTATATGGTTGGGTTAATTCATTAAAAAAACATTTATGAGAAAAATTATTGATAATCGTGTATATGTTTTCATATTTTGACAAATGAAAACAATGCATGTATTCTGTCTATAGACACACATATCATGTAATTAACCTTTCCGACACCAGGGGTCGCCAAAATACCATCCACTTCCATGACCAACCTTAAATGTCCACCTACAGGTGTAGGTACCATATCTAATGGCACATAAATTATCCAACTCCGCTCTCCAATTTGGCTGCTGAGGTAACGTGACGGGACAAGCTACTGCTCAACTGAGGTGATAAGCTTGAAATAGTAATGTGTTACTAGTGATGGGTGCCAGATGAAGTCTTATTCTGGGTTTTCTCTCTACTTGTGTCGAAACGTTGGAAGCTGCTTGGCTTTAAACGCATCAAGCAGTGACATCTGGTGGCTTGTAAAACTTAGAAAAGGCCTTCAAGACTGGGCCGAAGATTATATACTAACGTTACTATCCCAGCCTTTTTACTTAGATACAATATACTGTTCTCCTTAATACATCCATGCTCGACAGAGTGGTGTTTCCACAGTGTTTCTCCCATATACATAATGTACTGTAGACACCGCATTGACTCCTGGGTCGTACGTCAACGTGGGCCGCATATTGGACCTGGCGAGGCTGGCCTGTAACCTTGGGAGCTGCCGTTTTCCTGGATAAAAAGCACTATAACGTCTACATTTGTCAACCGATTTCAATGAGTCGTTTTATATTCAAGGGTTTATGATCTATGAACGTTAACGTAACGTTAGGTTAACGTTAGTAGACGTTAACGTCAACTGCTTCCGGTTCATTGATAACCGGACTGTCCTTCAATATGGTGGGATTCAATCAATTATTTGGTAATTATTAAAATCTAGTACTATCATATCACATTTTCCTTTAAGCATAAACCCTTTAATATAATAACGACTCAATGAAATCGGTTGAGAAATGTAGACTTTAACGTGCTTTTTATCCAGAAAAACAGCAGCTCCCCGTTCCCTTGGTTACAGGCCAGTCTTACCAGTCCAATATGGCGCCCACGTTGACGTATCGCTGCAACGGGCTGCAGCGTCCTTCTCTAGTAGAAATGCCATTATTACTAAGTTAGCTAGCGAAATTACAACTGCTACTTTTTGAGCCAGACCTTGCTGACTAGAAGAGCAAGTTTAGGTTAAAAGTTTCAAGCAACAGCTAAGTTAAATGTTCAATTTTGGTTTGACCAATAACGTTACACATTATTGACGTTTATTGGCTACAGCTGCTACACCTGTCAGGGCCATTTCCCTTCTAACGTTAGCTAACGAGTAACCAAATGATGCTAACGTTACCCTCTTCGGTTGTTACGTTTATGTTATTAAATGCTGCGACATTAACTACCCTCCATGTTGACCTACTTTTTGAATACATGTGAGTGTTAAGGAAAATAGTCCTGAAATTCATGTTAAGGTAAGCTTCATGTATTTCATTGTCCTGCGTTTAATATACAGCCTAAGATTTTATACTTATTATCCCATGTGATGTTCACTGTTATTGCCAATTCAATTATTAATAATTGGTCCAAGCTATATAGTTATGTATGTAATGTTATCTGAATTGCTGTATGCACATTTGGAAGATATATGAAACACATTTTGTCACTTTTTTTGTTTTGTGTAGCTCCATTTGTTGTAAATTGCAACACCTAATCATTTATATCTCTCTCTATGTATATATTTTTTTTACCTTACATTGTTTTGACATTTCCAGCTCAATTCCTCATTGTTGTTCTTGTTATTCTGTATCCTTGGCTTTGGCTTTTTGCCAAGAATAGCCTACATATATATATTTAACATTTTCCAGTTACAGATAATAAGGTGAAAAGTTGATATTTGAGCAGTAGCTTAGTAGTTTTGGCATAGGTGCCACTGTTAGTTAATTTTAAGTAAATTGAGAGCTGTGATTTGATAGTTAAACAACATTCTGTTATGTATTCAACAAGGCCATGTAACGAAATACTCCAAGTTAAATGTAGTTCCTGCAGTGGATCTGTGGTTCTCAGGTTTCTGTACCTTGATGGGTCTGACCAGGTTGGGTCTCTTCTTGCGGAGGTAGAGGAGGCCAGCAATGGTTACTCCATAGGACAGATAGTTGATAAAGGAAACGTAGTTGATCAGGTTGTGTGTCTCTCCAATGCACAGGATGAATATGGTGGCGAGGCACTGTAGGAGATGAAGGTAAGTTTAAGGGTCAAGTACAGTTAAATTAACTAAAAATAATGCTAAATAGTTCCATATTAATATTAAAAAAAAACTATTTCTGTTGTGCATCCCTATGAAGCTAGACAAAGTAGACAAAACTGATTTCAGCACTCACGCAGACCAGCAGTGCGGGGATTGGAGTGCAGTTCTTTAGGTGGATCATAGCCAGCAGATAGGGCAGGTGACCCTCTCTGGCTCCTGAGAAACACAGTCTACAAATAGACAGACACATATGCGTATGCATGTATGTTCAGGTTTACTATAGTGGTTAGGAGTAACTCTTGACACCCTTGTTCATAAAATGCCGTTAAAATGAAGGTTTGGCATGTAGCGTGCAGCAAAGCAAGGAGTGTGTGTTCTACCTGGAGGAGGTGAACAAATATCCGTTGATTCCTCCAAAGGTGGACAGTGCTACAGAGATTGGCATCACCCAGGAAAACATCCCCAGCAGCTTTTCCCCGAATGTCTGGAACAACACAACATCCGATGGGTCAGATTATTAATTTTCACTGAGTGATTGACTTGATTCATTCATTCAGTCATCTTACAGAAATGCGTTAATTTATTAATATCCCTGAAATATGCAATGTGCATTTTGAACACTATGCATAGCTATATCAGACTGTGGCTGCACATATAAGGCTTGCTTGTATGAGATAGAAAACTGTTGTTTTTAGTCTCTTTAGGTCAGTTTATAGATTCTAAGGACAACTGCCTTATCCTTTAAAGGGATAGTTTGGGTGTTTTGAAGTGGGGCTGTATGAGGCACTTATCCATAGTCAGTATATTACTTACAGAAGGTGACGGTCAGCAGTGGCCCGCCCCCAGTTCTGAGAAGCAGACAGGAGTTACCACACGTAACCAAAGCAACGTACTGCTGTGGATGGGGCCGGCAGCAAAACTATTTTTGCCACTTAAAAGAAAGGCTCACCTAAAAAAATCAACATCAATTTAAGTGTACGCTATATTGAGAATATTTTCTCCAGTTTAACTTGCCGTGAGACGGCTAAGCAGTCTACGATTCCGACGAGGAACTGAAGCCGTTATCTATGCTGTCACCAAAGCAACCAGACTCCATTGAAAAAAACATTAATTTTATGGTAGACCAGCAACTCCTGTGTTCTGCGAGGTAAAATTACACTTATTTTTTAATGGAGTCTGGTGGCTTTGGCGAGAGCATAGATGGATACAACGGCTTCAGTTCCCTGTTGGAAAGGGCTGTCTGACTGCAAGGTAAAGCAGTGAAAATATTCTAAATATAGTGTACCCTTAAACTGATATCGATTTTTTATTTTTTTTTTTTTTATTTTTTTTTTTAGGTCAGCCTTTCTTTTTGGTGTCTAAAATACGTTTTGCTGCCGCCCCCGTCCACAGCAGTACGGTGCTCCTGTCTGTTTTCTGTTGGTAATACACTGACTGTGGATAAGTACCTCATACAAACCCACTTCAAAACACCCAAACTATCCCTTTAATATCCTAGGACACTGCTCGTAATACAAGTGCGTCAAAGGAAAGTAGTCACAAACTGAATTTGTGACTGTTTGCCAGTTTTCCCTCTGGGATCATGAAAAAAACAAAACTTACTGACTGATGAATTCATTGTTTGGTTGAGGTCTGTCTCAAGCTAGGATTCTCAGCTTCAGCAGACTTCTGGTTTCCAGACAGCTGAGACTCTTGTTAAACTGTTTCTAAACTTCTATGAAACATACATTCATGGAGATGGAGAGCTGCTCACCACTGCCACAGCGTTGGAGGCCAGCAGCTCCTCAGGGGTCATGGAGGAGAAGTAGGCAATGTTGGTCAAAGTGTAGACAAGGGTCACCAGTGGGATCGAGATGTAGATGGCACGGGGCAGGTTCCTAATAAATATAATGATGTAAGTAATGCTGATAATTCAAATGTTGGTTTTAAAGAGCATTAACAAGACATTAGAGAGTAGAGTAGAGCTATGAAATACTAGATAGATAGATAGATAGATAGATAGATATTTATTAAACTATACTGTGCATGTGCGTGCCGTACTTGCGTGGCTCCACGACCTCCTCTGTGACGTAGTTGAGGAAATTCCAGCCGCTGTAGGCGAAGGAGGCCTGAAGGAAGGCCAGCGCTATCTGTCCCACTGAGGGTTCCTGACTGAATTCAAAGGCCACACTGGGCCGCAGGGCGTCATAGTGACCTGGAGGAGTTGAGAGGAAGGGATGTGTGGATGAAACAGTGAAAAGATCCTTTATAATATCACCAAAAATCCAAATGATTTTCACTACAGTACAACTCCATCGTTATTATTCTACAGTAAATTCTGACTTTTTAAAAAAATTATATTTTATAATATTATTGCCTACAACCATAAAAATTCAGTTACTTTCTAAATTAAGTTTTCTCATTTGTCACTGTTGCTTCTACTTGAAGAACTTTAAATGTCATGTCTAGTTATGTACACCAGGGGTCAGCGTTGGTCATACATTTTAATCTGCTGTGACAGAATTTACAGTCTGGCAGCAGCTTTCATTAGAAATTGATGGTTCATGGTTCCACACAGAAGTGTTTAAAGGTTTATCAACTGTATAGTATTTTTTTTTACATGAAATCTACTCTGCAAATACAATATGTACAGATGATCCCTTCATTTATCTTCAAACTGTTTTTCGTTTTGTTGGGGGGCATTTCAACCAAATTCATTTTAAATATTCTCATCAACAACACTCAGGCTATATCTTACTCTTACTTACAATGATTAGCATTTTATAATTTTACGCTGCACATTTTTTTTATAAGATATATTTTATTTGTATAAATTGTGTACATTTTATGTTTCAGTGAGTCCAACAGCTGTCATTTTGCACGTGACTGTAATACTGAACTTTGTCATTATCCTGTTCCGTTACCGAAAATGTAGTTGGTGCATTTAATTTGCTCTGCACTTTTAGTTTTTCTTTGCTTTGTCAGTATTTTTTTTATTTCCACAATTCTGTTTCCTAATGGAGACAAAATAAATCAGTGTGCTGTATCTAGATATGCATAGTTAATTCCAAACCAAACCACAGAAATAACCATCATGTTAAGGATTTAAATCTCACCAGAATGTGCATGTGTGTGTTTACCTCTACAGATTTGGACGAGTCCTACGACTATGATGAGTACCAGAGCGAGGAGTTTTCCTACAGTGAAAACATCCTGGATCCTTGTCGCCCAGCGCACACTGGAGCAGTTCACCCAGGTCAGGAATACTGCGGAGACAGACACATACATACAGATAATCATTTTAAAGCATGAGTGGTATTATTTGCACGTTTGTAATTGTGGCTACATTTCTGGATGAGCGTGCATATGGTTGTAATTGCATACCGGTTCTTGATGCGGCTTAAAGATTTTGTTTATCCTTTAATTAGTTGTATAACCGGTGAAAGTGGCCCAATGTTAAAGGTTTATTAATGCAAAACATTTAACAGATTTCCCGCTGTGTATCTGAGTTTATAACCTCTGGTTTTGTGGATGCATAACATGTTGTGTGGGAGTGTGTGCGCGTCTGCGTGCATTAGTGACAGTATGTATATGCCTCTTTGTCATAGTTTATTTCTTTCATGAAACATGATAATGTCAAAGTTGATTGCCCGTCTGTTCCTAATGCTCTGGCCACGACCCTGTGCCTCTTTCATATTTATGTTAAAGCTTAAGGCCTGTACATTGTCCATATGACTCCACATTCCTCTCTTGTCAGCACCCAGAGGTAAAATGACCACATCTTTCGTGACAAAACAGACAGAAATCTATGGAATGAAAAACTTCCTATTTCCTGTTTCCTCCTGGTATAGAGTGTCTCTGTTTGTGTGTGTGTGCCCCTGCTCCCCTCACCCTTCCCTAAAGACTTGACCTTCACACTGACCCACAGTTTTGCGTGTTAGCCAGCATAACAAGGGCTGGCCAAATTCCAAGTGTGCCAATCCGAGCAAGTGCAAGTGGCTCTCCAGCCACTCAAGTGCAGCCTTACAAGTGAGAGGTAAACCCAGGAGGAAATTTGAATTGGGCTACCAGCACAGAGAAAGAAAGAGAGAGAAAACAAAACTTTTGTGTAGTTGTACTTTCCCTTTTTTTAATGTTTAAGGTGTGCAGTCCTGTACACATCATACCACACATTTGAGTGTGAAAAACAAACAAAAACAATATACTATAACTGTAATTCAGTCAGCCAACTCACGTAGGATAGATTATTATTTAAATGTAGAATATGTACGTCCCGCAAGTTTAAACAGAGCTTTAAGTAGGTTAGGTATGTAAGGTATGTGTTACAGTGAGAGCCGTCATGTGAGTGTAGCAGCGGACCTCCTCTGGTATTTCAGCATCACTTCCAACCTGACTGAAGTCTAAATTAAATACTGTCACTTGAACATAAAGGGTATAGCATGCACAAGGTTAAACAAACAATGAAAGATTAAATGTAGGAAATAAAAGAAATCAGCATAATAAACCATGAAATACTGTGTAGGGGAGATTCTTCTCGTGTCAGGTCAGTCTACCAAATGGTTTTCAGTTGTACAACATGAACCAAACACATGGCTTTCTAAATTCAGCATTAATTAAAGGGACTGTTTGTAAGAATCAGAAATTGCTTGTTAACAGCGACACCTGTGGCCGTTAAGTCAACGAAAGTCAGCGTCCTGTTGCTCGCGCTCGCTCTACATAGACATGAATGAGCATTGATCAAAAGAGTGAGGCGACACACGTCAGCTAAAACCACAATATCACTCTATATTTCACCTGGTTGGCAGTAATGTTAGCCGACCAGACGAAGGTCTCTCCATGAATCGATGCTAATACTTTCCTGCTTCAGCCTCCCGACCGTGCTCAAAAGGAACAGGGGAGAAGCCGGAGTTTTGGTCGGAGACGATAACGTTACTCGCTGCGGAGTACAGTCTATTCACTCTGCAGCAGGAAACGACACGGGAAACCTTGGTTGGTCTGGAGGAGCTGCAGCATTTATTTATGCACAAACGTCCACTGTATATTCACTAGATATTCTCAGAGCTAAACTAACTCTTCTGCAGTTTGTAGTGTGCGCGCGTTCAGATAGGTGGAGTGAACTGAGAACGAGCGCGGTGTGTGAGTGAGGCACGCAGCGGAGCAGAGACTCCGGCCCCGGAGACCAGGGTCTCCCCTGTGTCTTCTGGCAGCGGTCGGGGGTGCTGGAGCAGGATTAGTTGACACTGTTTTGCAGGACGGGCTTCACTAGATATAACTTTGCGGTTTTGGTGCTTCGGTGTAGTTTGTGTTGGAATAGCGTAGCCACACGCGAGCGCCTCGTGTTAACAAATAAAGGAATTCTGTCCACAGAAAAAAAAACACTTGAGGGCTTTTATTTTGAAACAGAAGCAGGAAGTGTTGATTTAAAAATAAATCTTTACTTTTTTCATGTCTGTGACATATTCTACAGATACAGACATTGAAACTGTAGTAATGTTGATGTCAATATACTGTCAAAAGTTAATTTTCACTGTCTGTTGTTGCTGTGAACCGTGTGCGGCTCGCGGTAAAAAAAGGAGAGACCTCGAATCTCTAGAAGAGACGCAGCCGAGCCACGCTGTTCACACGGGCAGTATGGCTGCTCTAACCTAAAGTAAAGAGTAAAAAGTTTGGACACACTTTCTCATTATCCAATGTTTTTTCTTCATTATTATCATTTTCTACATCGTAGATTAATACTGAAGACATCAAAACTATTAAATAACACATGGAATTATGTGGTGGTTAAGTGTCCCTTGAATTTTGAATGAATTGCCAACAGTGCCACCAGCAAACAACCAAGCAAGTCTCTTCTTCTTATTGGTCTCCCTCAGTTGTGGTTTCTTTGCAGCAATTCGACCATGAATTCCTGATCCATGGAGTTTCCTCTGAACAGTTGATGTTGAGATGTGTTTGCTACTTGAACCCTGTGAAGTATTTATATGGGCTCTAATCTGAGGTGCCCTTAGTTGCCAATTTCTGAGGCTGGAAACTATTGAACTTCTATTGAACTGCAGCAGAGGTAATTCGTAGTCTTCCTTTCCTGGGGCGGTGCTCATGAGAACAAGTTTTGTGGTAGGGTTTGATGGTTTTTGCGACTGCACTTTGACATTTTCCAAACTGCCTGACTTTCATGATTACTACAGTAGTCAAATAAGGGCTATTTACTGTATCAACACTACCTCGGCACAACACAACTGATGGTCTCAAACGCATTAAGAAGGCAAGAAATTCCACAAATTAACACCTGTTAACTGAAAAGCATTCCAGGTGACTACCTCATGAAGCTGGTTAATATCATGCCAAGAGCGTGCAAAGCTGTCATCAAGGCAAATGGTGGCTACTTTTAAGAATCTAAAATATAAAACAGATTTTGGTTTAACCCTTTTTTTGTTTACTACTTAATTCCATGTATATTATTTCATAGTTTTGATGTCTTCAGTATTAATCTACGACATAGAAAATACAAATAATGAAAAAACATTGGATTACAAGGTGTGTCCAAACTAGGGCTGCAACTAATGATTATTTTCATTGTCGATTATTTCCTTGATTAATCGATTAGTTGTTGGTCTATAAAATGTCAGAAAATGGTGAAAAATCGAAGATCGGTTTGAATAATTTTTTTCTTCTTAAAAAAGGCAAAATTCTCTGAGTCCAGCTTCTTAAATGTGAATATTTTCTGGTTTCTTTACTCCTCTATTACTATAGTAAACGGAATATCTTCGACGTCGTCCTCAAATGTCTCTTTTGTCAACAACTCAAAGATATTCCGTTTACTATAGTAATAGAGGAGTGAAGAAACCAGAAAATATTCACATTTAAGAAGCTGGAATCAGAGAATTTTGCCCTTTTTTTTCTTAAAAAATGATTCAAACGATTAATCGATTATCGATGGTCACAATTTAACGTCAAATGTATGTCATATGGATCGTATCACAGCTCTCTTCATTCACAGCAGCGACCTGTTGGTTTGCTTCACCACTTAGAGGTCGTGAGGGGGTGTATCACAAGAGGGACATATACGCATACCCACTATTGTCTTGTCTTCTCAATGACGTACCATATCAGCAGGAAATAGTGGTGGAATAATGTGGCACATTAAATCGAGAGCTAGAGATTATGAAGCGGTTTAGGCGTCATGATGTGCGAGTATGATTGTCCAGATTCTCAATCTTTCGTTGTCTCTTCTCTTGTCTCTCAGTATTCTGCATCTTCTCTTTTGTCTCGTTTCCCACCTGATTTTATTCAATCTCTATATTTCTCAGTAGGGCTGACCCGAATGCTTCGAAGCTTCGACCATTGCCATGGTAATCAACCTCCAAATCAGTATTCAAATGCGTCGTTTTTCTCTTTTGTTGTTATCATGAAAAGTATGTAAAATAATAATGTTTTAATAATAATGTTAATCTCAAAATAGCCCATGAAATAAGGAATAATCCCACAACATTATTCATTATTAGTTATTCTCAGATGGATATCGCTGTTTGTTGTGTGTAGAGGTGTGTGTGTGCACAGTAGTGCAGCAGTGGCACTGTCCCGAGCACTGAAACTGGGGAGATGGAGACAGACAGAAGAAGTTGCGTTGCGCTGCAAAGCTTCGAATACCTTTGAATATTTCTCACAGAAGCTTCGAAGCCCAAAAAATGGTATTGGGGACAGCTCTATTTCTCAGTTTCTCTCCTCATCTTTCACTCCTCATCGTTTTTACACAAAAATGCACTCTCTTGTAGGAGAGACACAGAATGTGTGTGTGTGTGTGTGTCCGAGTATATTTGGGTGGAGGGTGTTATCGACCGTGTCATCCATCACCGGAGGCAAGTTTTCCCTCCCACCACAGAAATCTGAACAAACTGCTTCCGCTGGCGCGGGTACACACACACACACACACACACGTGTGAATTTTTGGCAGGAGGGTTTTGGTGGCACCGGGCAGAGCTTTTTCTCCCCCACAACACCGCGGTGTTTTATAGTCAGTTACCCTAGGGGTGTTGCATGCATTTCCGTTCCTGTGTTCCCGTGAAACCCCCCCATCACCACCACCACCACCACCTCCTCCCCCCACTTCCCTCTGTGTTAACCCTGACAGGAAGGAGGTGCCAGCAGGCTTTGAATGCGACAGCGCAGGTAAATCTGTGTCCTGCCATCACAGCTTCCATTGAAGGCCGCCTCAGCACTAGAATACTAAACTAATTACTGCTTTTACTCTTAATGGATTCTGATCCCAACTTGGTGCAGATTTATCAGGAGGCTTTAACCTCAGGAACGCCTCCTATTGGTTCAGGATCTGGTCACAGGAGTCACTGAACTGGCAATAACCCTCCTGTCCTGTCTGTCCACCACAAGGTATCTGACACCAGAATCCCTTCAGACGACAGTAAATCTACAGGTTTAAGTCTGGGTGAAATTCCTGCAGAGACATGCTGACAACTAACATAGTACAATCAGTGATGTAGTGTAGGGGTAGATAAAGGAGGGCTGCACCAAGCCATCACTGTTAATTTGCCTTTATTTAAAGGGACTGTTTGTCACTTCTTACACGTATAAATCATTGCAGGTCGGTGTCCCATGCGCGTTCGCGTGTGGGTACGCTGTTCAGACTCAGACTCCAACACAAACTACACGGAAGCACCAAAACTGCAAAGTTATATCTAGTCAAGCCCGTCTTGCAAAACGGTGTTGGCTCTTCCTGCTTCATCCCCCCGGCCGCGGTCGGAATACGCGAGGTAGACCTAGCTTTGACCTCCAGGGCCGGAGTCTCTGCTCTGCTTCACTCACACACCCGCGCTCGTTCTCACTCGCTGGGCTCGCTCCGACTCCACGTTCATGCGCGCACACTACACACTGCAGAAGAGTTAGTTTAGCTCTGAGAATATCTAGTGAATGTACAGTGGACGTTTGTGCAGAAATAAATGCTGCCGCTTCTCCAGACCAACAGAGGTTTCCCGTGTCTTGTGAAGTGACGGGGCTTCCCAGCGAGTTACGTTATCGTCTCCGACCGGGTGTCCGTGTCGGTGCTCCTTCTGACCGCGGTCGGGCGGCTGAAGCAGGAAAAGCCAACACTAGGATCAGCATTGATTCATGGAGAGACCTTCGTCTGGTCAGCTAACATTACTGCCAAGCAGGTGAAATATAGAGTGATATTGTGGTTTTAGCTGACCTGTGTCGCCTCGCTGTTTTGATGGATGCTCGCTCACAGTCAGGTAGCGCGTGCACACGGGCGAGCGCGAGCAACAGGACGCTGACTGTCGTTGACCACACACCACAAGTGTCGCTGTTACAACCAATTTCTGATTCTTACAAACAGTCCCTTTAACTCCCATTCAGACTTAAACTGTCTTTTTTAACAGAGACCAAGCCAAGAGAGCGCACACAAACTGTTACAGATAGATGGGGCTGCACATAATTAACTGGTGAAGATTAGATTGCCTTTGAAAAATCTCTATACCACAGTTTTTTTTTGTTTTTATTTTACAAAAATATTTCTCATGGATTTTGGTGTCGAATGCAAATAACAGACTCTTGAATGAATGAATAAATAAATCACCTAAATCACTCTTATTTCCATTCAACTATCTTTAGGAATAACAATCATGAACATGATGAACAAATATATAAACTTGGTTGGACTAATCGTCCTTTGATTTGTGTGCTCATTTGTGGTTTTGTGCAGTTTTCCTCTCGGGCATGAACTAAAACCAGTTGTTGCAACAGCAGAAAATTACATCCAGCATTCCTGTATAACAGGAACACACTTTTCCCATTCTGTAGCTCTCACGGTTATTTGTTTTTGCTGGCAGGTTTCTTAATACTGTGGTGCAATTACATTTTATTGCATTCACTCTTTAACAGATGAAATGCAATGTTACTATGGGAAAACAAAAATTAAGCTAGAGGGATCACACCAACTCCCAGGGATCCCTAATCCATACTTGCCAACTCTCACGATTTTTACCGAGAGACTCCTGTTTTTCATCGCCCACTCCTGGTTTCCTCCCTGGAGTCACAATTCTCCTGTATTTCTCAAGGTTTATGGCAATTTTTCATCTCATCACATCTCAACATGTTTGTGGCACTGACTGTACAGCGTGTATAAGCCATAAGCTTTCTGTTTCCACCCTGAAAGCAATAGAGCTACACCGACACCGCAGCGCTCGCTGCACATCACAGCATCACAGCAAAGCCATCGTGGCGTGCTGGAAGCTATTGGAAATAACGGGTTTCAGAGTGCAGCGGTACCGTTGTCACGTAGTGTCTGAAAGTGCGTTCAGTGAGTGAGAGATGGAGAGAATGAAATACTCAAGCAGGGGCTTGCTCAGACCACAGCCATCGTCGAACTCGGCCTTTATTTTGATCTCAACTACACCTGTAAAGCTTCGTGACTGCATCTTGCATGGCATCTGTCCACAGACAGACAGAACTATAAATACCTGGCAAAGTATTCAAAACTGCCTCTGTGGTAGTTCCCGCTTCAGTAGGTGTGTCCAGGACCACATTTTGCCACGATGACTCACACACAGACTCAAAAGGTGTAAACAATACCAGCGTCGCTGTCGCGGCTGGTAATGAAGAGGCGACTTTAGCATCTGTTCCCTTCATTCATATTTGATGCATTAGGCCAATGATTCCATCCAGAACAGCTACTAGTTAACAGGTAGCGGTTTTATTTTCATGACAGAACAGAGATGGGAGAGAAGGGATTAAACCAATACGTGCATTATGTGATGATCTCTTTACAACCATATTCTTTTTTTGTTCCGTTTTCAATGAACCCAGGGATTAAAGTTCTCCGTCGCTACGATGGATCTCCGCCAATTTTATTCCAGAGAGGCCATGTGTGAGATCAGTATAGATAAAAATGACATGTTATGCCCTTGTATTGTCAGTAGGCAGCGGTAGTTAGCTATGAATTCACTCGGGACCAGAGTTAGTGGGTACGGGTGCCGTTATGGCTCATAAAGCAAATCACTGCTGAAAAGTAATGCGTTCACTCACTACCCTTTACAACTCTTTCCCTGTTAGTAAGAATATAAAATCTGTCTGAAACAACATAAAACTTAAACAGAAACGTTGGTCAACTGTATAGTTGATTTTACGGATGCAGGTTGTTAAGTGATGTTAAAAGGAAATGTAACAGTAAATCAGCTGTCTAATCAGGTCGTCTATATGGTGGATTTTTCCCTAGCTTTGGCTAGTTAGCCAGTTGGCTACGGACACTATGGTGAATGTTTTCAGTGTTTTTGTATGTAAATTGAGATATGTAAATCATGTTTCTTTCTGTGTAAAGTGCTTTAGTTAAGGCTAATTGGTAGTTAGTTAGTTAGTTAATTGGTGGTTAGTTGAAGTGCTTATATGTAAGGGATAATGTACAGCGAGCCGGTCATTGTTGTGAAAGAATCCCCGAATGAGCGATGATGCAACCCGACGCAAAGCGGAGGGATCTCTCATCGCCCTGAAGGGGATTCTTTCACAACAATGACCCGCTAGCTGTACATTATCCCTCTTATTACACGGTTACTTACTGAAGAAATCAATATTTTGACACAAAAACGGTCCGCATGAGTCCGACATCAGAACTGTGCCCATAGCAACGTTCTGTTAAAGAAATTACAGACTGCAGAACGTCGTGATTGACCAATCAGAATCGAGTATTCAACACAGCCGTGTAATAAATTACATTATGCCAGCATAAAGGGGATTAAAAGAAGTTACTTTTCTGTTCTGTCCATTGTGTTTAGAACATGGACTCATCTGCTCATGTCTTCCAGTGTCTCACTCTGGTGGGTGATTATACAAATGTATATTTGTGCAGAAAGTATGTTCATAATAGCGAACACTGAGTATAGAGCTGAGAAATGTTTGTAGAATGAGCTATAAGGACTGAGCATGGGTCATAGTAAGTGAACTTGTAATGAGAGATAAACAATATATGTGCTGTTATTCTGAAGTGTTTATTTGATCGTTTGATAGATATCAAAATTCAATAGACTCTAACTCAGTGGTAAAAGACATCTCCTGTTTCAGAGTCTGAAATTCCTAACTTTGTGTGGCACCCGCCTTTTCTAAAAAAAAAAAAAAAAAGGCTGTGTGTACACGCCCTAATGTGGGGGGCCTTCTCTGTAACTTGTTTTACAACTACAAATTGTAGATGGGGGAAAATGACTTGGCCTAAAAACAAAAGTTCAGTCAGAAGATTTGCTTTAATCTCTGTGAAGCACTGTGAGTTGTTCTGCAGAGCAGTTATAGCTGTTAGTCTGCTGACTGACCATGACCCCTCAATCAAACTCTAAAGTAGTTTCATGCAGCTTTCAATATAACAAGTCCAGCATGACCAGGGGAATCTGTGGAAGTCTCGGACAGCCAACATTAAATTGAAATCACTCAACCACATTAAAGTGTAATTTGCTCGTGATGTCCGTATTTATTCTTAGCCTGCATACTGTGCACTGCTTCATTCGTTGGCGTCTACGCTGTGCCTATAGTTGTATCGTTCAGATTATACGGAGGGCTGAAAGTGTACACAGTGTGCCTGTGGAAGGTATTAAGCTTCTGGCAGCAGATCAGTTTTTGACAACATTGGGTCGAAGCTAATTAGTGGTGCTAAATTAGATATCCAGAGCATTAATATAGCAGCAAACAACTATTTGCTTTGTAAAGATATAGAGGAGTAATGTCTACCTGAGCAGAGAATGAAGTCTCTCGATCTGTGTGTTTTTTGTTGACATTGCCGAGCCGGCCGCACATGCTTTTAGTGCATGTTCGTGCATGTGAGCGTGCACCACTGGCTAGCTCATGGCCGCCGCGCTGCACCGCTCTCATACGGCGGTTACAATTGATAACGCTGTCCCGACCAACATTATCGTCGCGGAAGTGTAGCATCCACCCTCCAGCTTCCCCCCCAGGTTAACACTGTTAGCTCTATCAGCACTTTTGCCATTGTTGGCACTGTTAGCACAGTTGAGAGGCCATAGAAATGCTCCCAATCCCGTATTTAGCACCTTTAAATCTACAATTTTATTTTTTTTTGTAAATGAAAACAAATTCTTTTCCAATTTCAAATGAAATGGAAATGGCAGTTTGCATTTTTATTTTAATAGTGGTGTGCTTTCTTAGGCTTGTTTTGTGGAATATGTCTAAGTCATCCATCAAAACCAGTGGGCAAAATTCAACATCTGATTGACTGAAACATAACTACTACTAACTCCTTCTCTTTCTACCACTGCTGCACCGCCACACAGATGTGACACACACAAGTGGTGGCTAAAATTGGCTCTGGTCAGAAGCTGCTATTACTGTTTCTCCTCAGTAAAACTAAGTGAGAATCAGGGTGCGTATCCCTCCTGCCTCATCACATTTGTGATGATAGTGATGGTTGGATATGATGTTAGATTAATGGTTTTCTATTGTTCTTTGCTGGAAAATGTACTTTGTACAATGTACTAGATTGGTGATTTAATTCTAGTAAACGTGATCAATGTTTGACAGAATAAAGTTCTGTCTCACAGTAAGTCTCCTGAAATGGGAGTATTAGGCACATGACTATGCTGCTGGGGGCTGTCCAGTGCTCCTATTCTTAGAAGAACACTACCGACCCGCAACTGGACCGGTCTGGTTTTCACCCACACACACACACACACAAACACACACACCTGGGTCACTTGTGACCATGCAGTACACTCTGCAGGGGACGAAGGAGGGGGGACTCGTATCTAGGCTGACTCTCACTCACTCGCAGTGAAAAGTTAACTTGACAGGCCTCAATAAGACTCAGCAATGCAGAACAACATTTAATCCAGTTGATCTCACTGAGGGTTTCAGACACACACTGTACAACCAAACTGTGGAAAACATTTTATCCCCGACAGCCAAGATACTTCCAACTTTTTCTTTCCTAAAGTTACTTGAAACTGTCTTGCCAATTCCCTTTTGGCAGATTATGCGCAACTTGACAGGTTTTCGCTTCTGTGGGTCAATTTGTGGTTTATTTATAGTCCTGAATTTGTCTAGAAGTGCATTTATGATGAACACTACTGCAGAGTGACTCACTGTATACGGAGTTGTGTAAGCAAAGGGCTAAAAGAATGTGTGACCTTTGAATGAAAATAGCTGTCCATCATCTTCATCATCAGTAAATGATGTAGGTGGTGATAGCAACAATCATTCCCACATTTGCAATAGTGGCATATAGACCTTAAAGTTACTACGAGGAACTTTAACTGGTTATGAAATAGTCTCAGTTTAATACTGCTACCTCTATATGACCTACATACGCTAACGAGACCATCAGACAGGATGATTAACTATTTTCTAAATAGCTATTCGTAATGCTTGTCATCGGTGACACCGGGTCGGATTCATCAAAATCAGATGAAATCAGGCAGTTTCACCAGAAACTCCTTCAGCTCAGACTCCAGCGGGGCCTCCAGCAGGGCCTCCGGCAGCGACCAGCCCGCCGCGGACAGACCCAGATCGGGCTTTGCTGTCGCCTTCAACCTAGATTTGGAGCTCCAGTCGGAGGTGGAGAGCTCCGTGCCCGGCAGCAGCGGCTTCGCTTCAATGCTCCGCCAGTCTCCGTTGGGAGCCAACACTGACACCACCCTGCTGGAGACCCAGGCCGTATTGCTGGGCCCGCTGGAGGGAAGGCGAGGCACGGAAGAACCAGTACTGAGCGTGTCAGACTGTCAGACTCAGCTGCAGTTAAATGACTGCTATTCTAAAGGGACTTTTTAGTGCTCGGAAACACTACCGCTTTTGTCCACAGGGACCTCCAAAATCAACACAAAATGACAGTTCCTCGTAGTAACTTTAAAGGGGACATGTTATGAAAACTTCACGTTTTTCAGTGCTTGTGCACATCCATTTGGGTATCTGGAGTGTCTACCAACCCACAAACCGTGAAATAAGACAACCCAGTCAGCTTTTTGTGGGCTGCCTAGATCAGAAAACATGTGATTCAACAAGCCATTCAGATTTGGCTCCCCTTCCTATGTCACATGCAGGCACATTAGAACATACCGCCCAATTAAATGATGTTTTTTGAACATTAAAGCATGTACACATACAGCAGCATATTGCTGCCAAACCAGAAAAAAAGGATCAGTGTCACGTTATAACGTGAAAAGTTTATTGTTATAACAAGATGTGTTTCACGTTATAACAAGATATTTTAACGTTATTATGACATACAAAACTTCTCACGTGATAATAAGATAAATAGTATATTGTTAACACGTGAAACATTTCATATTTAACAACATACTAAGTTATCACGTTATAACGTGAAAGGTTTTATGTTATAACAATAACATAAGTTGTTATGTCGTAATAACGTAAAGCATCTTGTTATAACGTGACAGCAATACACTGCTTTATTAACATGTTCTAGTAGAGACCCAAAATACAAGTATGAACTGGAAATGAGTATGATATGTCCCCTTTAAATTTGTTATTTAGACCACCAGTTTTAGAGGAGTGACATGTCTCACTTCCACGCATCTGCTTTTGGTGTTTGAGGGTGATGGAGCTATAGTGAAAAGACTAAACCGTCAATATATCTATCATCCAAGATTATTGTAGAGTTCAGAGGAATATCTTCTCCATCTGTTATCAGGGTGCTGTGAACCAGACACATTTCCCTGCTCACAAGTTGCTGATAAAGTTTCAGACGTAAGGATTGAAGGTTATACACGGTAACTGCTGATCACAGATACAATCCCACTGTGCCTGCAGGTCTGAAGTGTGATGCTGCGGACCATAGGGGAGGACGGAGGCGGTACCAAGCAGACAATAGGAGCATCAAACAGCCAACCAGAGTGTCAGCTGGCCAATGGGATCCCTCATCATTGATGTGCAAGGTGTCCTGCCCATTTCCTGTTTCCATGGTGCTCAGTGACAGGAGCGTCACGGTAACCACCCTGAAACAATGCACAATGGCGTAGACACACCCTCTCATTAGCGGCGTCCACAAAGGCTGGCACCATTATATAGTCTGACACTGATACTGACACACAAACTCGTACCACACTCAAGAGAACAACACATAAAAACACTCACACACTGAGTGGTCCCCTGGCCTAACTAGGCAGCAGTTGTAACCTTCTGTCGCCAAAAATAGTGGCGGTCCACCGGCGTGCTCTGCAAATGCTAACCCCAGCCCAACACATGCACACGCTCTCAGATACCCAGCCCTCTCCCGTATATCCCCCCGTTTCTCCATCCAGTTCAGACAAGACCGAACTGGCTGGCTTGTCAACCATATACATGCACAGTCCGCTTTGGCCAATGGCTATTTAAATACAGATCGCTGAACTGTACGGCATTCCAAGGAAAGGCGCTGGTGAGATTAGAGGCTGGAAATAGAGCGCAGCGTTTCATAAGGAATTATTAAATGACAATGACAGCCGTCAGCACACTGTGACTGTCACAGTATCATAATATCTTCAAGGCATGAGATGAAAGTCGCTGAATTTGGTATGCATAGTTTCTTTTACCCTTTGTAGTTCTGTGGCTTTCTCTTTGCTTTACATTCATAAAGCCTCTTCATCCCACCAGTTAGCCGCTCACTCATAACACGTTGGTCACTGGGTGCTCAGGTTTATCCTGCTGGAAGGACAGATTGGTCTGGCCTAAGGATTTTAATAATTAACCGATAACAGACATTAAGGATTAACGGGTTAAACGGTTACAAGAAATATTAAAAATTAAATAAAAAGCTGAGCAAAAGGAGAAAACTTTAAGGAGAAAAGCTGGTCCACCTTAACTGCCCGCCTTAAGAGAGTCTGAGCCGGTGTTGCAAGATACATGAAGTTGTCTCGGGTCTTGAGCTGAGGAGTTGTAGCATTTTTTCACCGACAAATAAACTGTACACACACTGTCTGCTACAGCTACGTTCACAGCTATAACGCCACCGACAAAACCCACACTCGCCGCCACACACACACACACACACACAGTCTGTCGGACACTCGCTAACGTTACGCCAGGCTGACGGACCTTATGTGTGTGACAACGACGGGCACGAAGCCACCAGCAACGCTACAGCTGTGAACGCAGCACAAACGGACACGGTCTGTCGGACATTTGCTATCGTTATGCCGGGTACACAGAGTAACGTTATGCCAGGCAGACACACAGCGGACTACCTCGCGGCTAACGTTAAACTAAATGGTGTGGTGGGACTATTTCTGCTTTTTCCTTGCTCTTAATTGTTTTCCGAACACTTACTTATGAACTGCTACCATTCAATTCTCAATCAATATTTATTTAAAGTGGCAGTTTGCAACAATTTTTTGGCATAATTTGGCAAAAATTCCATAATAACCTTTCAGCATATTGTAATTCTAGTGTCCTGAGAGAAAACTAGACTTCTGCTCCTCCTCATGGCTCTGTTTTCAGGCTTTAGAAAAATCTAGCCCGTGACGGCAGATTTTAACTGATCACAGGTCATTTCAGAGAGAGAGAGCGGTTCCTATTGGCTGTGCTCCGGTCATGTGACCAGAACTTGGCTTCCTTCAACAGATTTTACAATGGCGGCTGCATCACAAACTTTCTCATTTTACAGCTAAACAGTACACTACAAGATGATTCTGAGAACATTTGAGGCGAGAAATAGTCATTACAGTAACAGAATATTGTTCATATTTGATCAGCGCTTCCTAGTTTGACCGTTTGGTCGTAGTTCATGAGTGATTGACAGCCGGCTCTCATAGACGGCAGCTGGACAGCGGACCTTGTTTTCCTCCGGTAAGTGAAATCCTTCAGATGCCGTTCGGAGCACCGGAGGACACAGTAGGACACAGAGGAACATGATTTTTTTCAGGTTACCTGTTTCATGTACTACTGTCAAGACATAGCGGCCGTTTTCTAAAAATAACTTTTTTAAATCATATTTGCGCCAATATCGCATACTGCAGCTTTAGACGATTTTGAGTGTGCTCCAGCCTTTCACCCTAAGATAAGTTGTTGTTTACCTCACTGGGAGCCACTCTAGGTTATACAGTCAGGTCACCTAAATGTCTAAAGGTCTGAAGTGTGATACTGTGAACCAAGATGTCATGATGACAGAGGCAGAGACCTGAGTGGCAGCAAGCAGCCAACTGGAATGTAAACCAGCCACCCACAGTATCAATACACCAATTGGATCCTCTCAAACTACCAACAAATTCATCAGCGACTCTTCCTCTGTTTCCTCAAACCTTTATGAGCCAATCAACCTGACAAACCTGGCCAACATAATTTGGAAGGGTTGGGCAAAGCATATGGGGACACATATGAAGCTGAAGATCTGACATCCATTCCTGCCTTCTGGTGAATTTTTATGCACCAATTTATTTTGGAAATGTTATATATATATATATTTAATGGAATATAATGCAGTAAGGCTCTCAGGCATTCTATATTGCTTTCAAGAGATTTAGTTGAAAGCAACTAAATCTCTTGCCCGTAGTGCCCTCCCCATCAACTACATTGTTATTAATGTGCACATACTGATAGAGTCACCACATGTACGGTCTGTGCTAAAAAAAGTGGATTGCCCTTTACTTCCCCACAGTTTAGACTTCATTAGAGCCTCACTGATCTTTGTTTAGACATCAGTGAGTTAAATAGTCTCTGACCTCATTTGTTGTGCTTCTCCTCATAACAGTAGTGATCCTACCTACACCCAGTTAATGAAAGCTTTTACATTTGCTGTTTTAATGCTACGTTCCTGAAGTGGGAGGTCAGACATTCCCAGCTGCCAAGTTGTATTACACTCTATACATTGTACTGGCACAGCTCTTCTCCTCTCACAAATTTCAGGACAGGGAAAGGCTTAAAATGAAACGTAATTGTATGTAATGTTGCATATATTCCGAGTGAGTACTGCCATGTTGATGTGGCACAAGATGACTGACTGCATTTCAGAAACCTCACAGGGAAGGAATCCTGCCAAGGTTTGCTACTTGAAATTCTGACTTGAAGACTCGCTCTGTGGCGTCTGACTTTAAATGTAATGAAAAGAAGCACCCAGTGTCTCCTAGCCTTTGCCCTGGATAAATCCTCCACTGCACAGGACTTCATGTGTGTTAAGTTTCAGTTTGTTTGGGATTAACAGAAGAACCATTAGCAGTAGCAGCAGTGGTCACACTGGCTGGAAAGAAGAAAAAAAAGCACCTATAGAAACTCGAGCTTCATCAGTGGAAAATCAGAGGAAAAGGAGTTTGGGATACACTGATGATCTCTGGGAAGAACAGTTTGGAAACATCACAGCAAAGCACCAAAATAGACTAAACAGAAGGACTCGTGAATCATGACTAATTAGGACTTTCGGAGAGCTTTGGGCTGTTTGTGACTCACAGATACAGATGGTGGCGAGGAGTCTGGTGGCGATGTACGGAGGCAGGCAGTCCTGGAAGGCCGGCTGCAAGACGTAATTAGAGAAGGTGAGCGCGATGACAGCCAGCGTGGTCGGATACATGATGAGGACGGCACTCCATAACAGCAGGAAGCTACAGGACGAAGAGACAAAACACAGGATTTATGTGAGACCAAACGTCCCTTTCCATGAAATGTTTTAAACTTGAGATTTATATGCTGCTACAAACTGTGGTGTTGACTGCTATTTAGACAGGGAAGGGGCTCTTGCTGCTCTCTATCAGTTACATCCTGACTTCACATTCACACTTCTAATAAGAGCTGCCCAGCACAACCATAGTTTATTTGTTTATTTAAAGGTTCCCAATTAGCTGATGCCATACTTGCGAACCGTCCCCATTTTCCCGGGAGACTCCCGTTTTTCATCGCCCTCTCCCGGTTTCCTCCCGGGGTAACAATTCTCACGTATTTCGCCTGATTTCTGACAAATTTTCACACTTTTTTCCCTTTTCGTTATCTTAGTCATTGTACATTGTGTATAATCCCTACTGTTTCCACACGGACGACAATAGAGTTACACCAAATGTTGTTTCCCGGCAGAAAAGAGCAGTCTATCCTCACGCCACATAGCGCAGTTTGAGCTCACCGCGTACAGCGCCCAAGGTTGGGCTTTGCTCGATGCAGCGAAAAGCCGTCACGGCGCAACGCAAGCCATTAGAAATAAAAAAAAAAATAAAATAAATAAAAACTGATGAATATTAGTTAATGCCAGAGATTCACACGCCAAGTTCACACCAGCGGGGCAAATTATTCAGTTTTCTTTCCTGGGAGTTAAAGGTAAAATCAAAGGTTTAGCATAAAAATGCTGTTGCAGTGTACTCATTATTTTGTTATTTTCACTTTTTTAAAGTCACCAGAATGCAGGAAACAAAGACTCTGAAACTCAAATATTTCTGGGGGAGGACCCCCACACCTCCCACTTTGATTGAAATTAATTAATTAATTGCATTAATATAATAATAATAATAATTTTATTCATATAGCACCTTTCGAAACAAGGTTACAAAGTGCTTACCAGTAAAAGCATGATAAGAAATAACACCCAGAACTTGAATCTAAACAAAATATATCATATAAATACGAAATAAATATAAAATAAAATCACATAAATAGTTACAACAATGCACCATCAGTTAAGAAAAAGCCATAATATAAAAGTGAGTCTTAAGAAGAGATTTAAAGGAAGATACTGAGTTTGCCTGCCTGAGATCCTCAGGTAGGGAGTTCCACAGCTGAGGGGCCCGGACGGCAAAAGCCCGGTCACCTTTTTTGACAAGTTTGGATTTTGGAACTGTTAGTAGGGCCCTGTCAGAGGATCTCAAGCATTGATCCGGCTCATAGGGGGTCAGCAAATCACCGATATAGGCAGGGGCCAGACCATTCAAGGCTTTAAAAACAAGCAGTAAAATCTTAAAATCAATTCTAAAACTCACAGGTAACCAGTGAAGGGCAGCAAGGATTGGTGTGATGTGGTCGCTTCTCTTAGTACGAGTTAAAAGCCTGGCAACAGCGTTTTGTATTAACTGTAGTCTGTGGATGTTCCGCCTGCTGATACCAGAATAAAGTGCATTGCAATATCGAGTCTGGAGGAGATAAGAGCATGGATGACCTTTTCTAAGTCAGCAGGGGAAAGGAACAACCTGATCTTAGTAAGCTGTCTCAGTTGGGCAAAACAGGATTGCACCACTTTGGTCACCTGAGCATCAAATGACAGTTCAGAGTCAAAAATAACACCTACGTTCCGGGCCTCTTTCATCATTAGACAAGGCACCCAGACTAGAGGAGAGATTCTCAGTACTGCTAGTGCTGGGGCTACAGGGGGAGATTATAATTATTTCAGATTCGGAGTCATTCAGCTGGAATAAATGTTTTGACATCCAATTTTTTATATCAGTCAGGCAAGACAACAAACAGGACACATCGGTGGTACCAGGCTTTAAAGGGACATACAGCTGCGTGTCATCGGCATAGCAATGGAAATCAATATTGTGTCTACGCATGATTTGCCCCATGGGTAGCATGTAAACAGTTAATAAAAGGGGACCCAATATAGAGCTTTGGGGGACCCCACAAAATAAAGGAGCGTGAGAGGAGGAGGCATCTCCAAGCGTTACGGAGAAGGACCTGCCAGACAAATACGAGATCAACCAATCCAGTGTCACATCACTGATGCCAACATGATTTTTCAGACGGCCGATCAGGATATCATGGCTGAGGTCAAGGAGAATTAAAATAGAATACATGCCTGTGTCGGCCGCAAGTAGTAGGTCATTAGTGACCTTGACCAGAGCAGTCTCAGTGCTGTGTAAAGAGCGAAAACCAGATTGAAATTTCTCAAAGATTTCTGTCTTGTTCATAAAAGAAATCAGTTGAGTAAAAACAATTTTTTCTAAAATCTTTGATAAAAATGGCAGCTTGGAGATGGGTCTAAAATTACTTAAAACAGAGGGATCCAGAGAGGGCTTCTTTAAAAGGTTGAACAGTGGCATGTTTAAAATTGGAGGGGAAAATACCAGAACACAGAGAGCAGTTAATAATGGCTAAAATATCCGGACCAACCGTCTGAAATACATCTTTTAAAAACCAGGTGGGAATGCAGTCTGAAGGGAAGGTGGAAGATTTTGAAAGTGCTACAGCGCGTTCCAGGGTAGACAGAGAGATTTCCCTGAAGTGGGTTAATGATGAAGATGTGGACGAGTCTCCACTATTTTATTGTGAAAGTGATTAAGAATTACTTCACACCTTTCAGGGGTGGATTCAACCTGCTGGCTGGACGGGGGACCAATATCAGCATTAATGGTTTTAAAAAGTATTCTGGGATTGTGAGCCTGTTTAGCAATTAGCTCTGAAAAATGTGTGTTCCTTGCCTCTTTGATTGTACACTGATAGGTGGACATTAGATGTTTTAGTGAGGCAAGGGAGACACTGTTTTTATTTTTCTTCCATTTACGCTCAGCCTTTCTGCACTGCCTCTTTAAAATTCTTGCCTCTTCGGTCAACCATGGCAGCGAGGAAGGTTTCATTTTTTTTAACTTTACTGGAAATACAGAGTCTAAAATGTTTGTACATGAACTGTTAAAAACATTGACAAGCTCATCTACGGCGAGGCCTTGGTGTTTACTGCTATTAAAAGCTGTGTTAGAGGCAGTAAAAGCTTGACAGAAGCGCGGAACAGAAAGTGAATTTAGGGGGCGTGAGCGAATCATAGTGGGGAGTTTGGGGTCAGGAGAGAGGAGTGGAACCTGGAAGAGCACTGCGTTGTGTTCAGACATAGCAAAATCAACCAAGTACACGTCATTCACACAGAAACCATATGAGAGCACGAGGTCAAGTGTGTGTCCTTTGTCATGGCTGGGCTGCTTCACATATTGGGTCAAACTAAAAGAGTCTAAAAGTTTAATAAAATCAGAAGTAAAGGAGGAGGAGGAGGAGGGGCAACAAACATGCATATTAAAATCAAGAATTAGAACTCTGTCATATTGAGACATAATGACTGATACAAATTCTGAAAAGTCCTGAATAAAACCAGAGATAGATTTAGGGGGTCGGTAGATTAGAACACGTAAAATGGGTGGTTTATTCTTTAAAATAAAAGTAAGACTCTCAAAGGTTTCTAACAGGAATGAGTGAAATGTATGGGAAACAGAAACCAAGTCAGCAACAACAGGACCTGCACTGTCTATACATAAAATTACATTCATATACAATTCAGAGCCAGTCAACACTCAACATACATTTAACGGTACTATTGATAACATTGATAACATTCAGCTACTAGATGTCGTATTCTCCCTCCCCTGTTCCACTGCATTCCCTTCACAACAAATGTTTACCAGTTGGTTGCAAAACCTGCATATTTTATGGTCAAGTGGAATGAGTCAGAAAGACAGTGATGTCAAGTGTTGAATCTTTCGTGGTAGAGTAAATGTAATTTTGCAACATGTAGCTAAACGCCTACATTAAGTGTGTGTGCAGCGCTGCACACCTCCTCCCTCTCCCCGACTGCCGTAGTTTCAGCTGGGGGGATCAGCTGTTCGTGCTCGCAGCATCGTAAAGCACACCTTATAATTCACCATACCGTGGTCTTGGTTAGTCTTTCCAACAATCACCAACCTTGGTGCAGTCGGCCACCCACTTCTAAATCTCCTCTGATGCGCATCTTCGTTATACATTGTTAGAGGGAACTACAGTGGAAACCATCGGGGATCCTCACTCGTTCACCCGGTAGAGGCATGGAGGGAGACGGGCGTCTGATCTTCGTTTTTTATTCAGAGAAAATTAATTTCCTATTTTCCCATCATGATATGAATGTGCACGCAGCACAGGTATCCAGCCGGAGAGCAGACGGTCCGCAAGGCAAAGTATCAAGGGAGTAAATAAAATAGAAAATAACTCTATTGAATATCTATCTATCTATCTATCTATCTATCTATGTATCTAAAGTAAAAACAAAACAAAAATTCAATTAATGTTAGTCTAACGTAGTTTTAAAATGTTTTTCCACAAGTTGCCATGTATGAAAAGACATAAAATGAACACTGTAAGCACACTACTTGATTACCATAAGTGAAGTATTTAACCAGCATATAGGAATGATTCTGTCCAAGCTTTTTGAATTATAGAAGCAGTTGCTGTATAACATTTGGTAACTGGATGCAACCATCATTAATGCTAAGATGCTAACGTAGCTCCTAAGGGATTGAAGCTGTTATTTTTCTTATTTTGGCAATCTAACCAGTGACAACACATTCGTTCAGGTTCTAAGGACTATGGCTGTTGTTGTTGGTTTGCATGCCAAATTGTAATTTTATGGGTTATTGTTTTCCGGACAGTTACGCTAAGACAGCTAATATGTGCTAACGTCAGTTGACACTTGTTGCCGGTAAATATTCACTTATTCTGCGGCCTGATGGAGACACCAGTGTGAAACTCAGACAGCTTTTTCTACACCAACTGGCAACTTGATAGCTGACGACACAGAGACACCACGTGATACCGACGTTGTTACACTGTTGTCTCACAAGCCTTGTTAGAAGTGAGAACCAAACGTCAGATATCTTCCAGAGATATAAACAAAACCTTCATTTTGGACCCGTCAAAATTTTTTAAATGATTAATTCACAGTCTTAATAATTTTTCGAGGAAAAGCCATACTTTTATTCGGCATCTTTCTAAAAGCTCTGTGGATGTATTATTTTTTTTTTAAATGATTTGTCTGCATAAAAATGTTATCAACATAACCTTTAAGTACAATACTAATTAAAAACCCATATATACTGTAAGTGATGTGTAAAAGATTGAGAATTATATATACAGATGATGTGAATGACAATTTTACAACTCATATGAAGCAAAATACCAATATTAAAAAATAGCACAGAGTTTTACCTCTTACTATTCAGTTTTTCATCTGCATGCCAATAAATGCCTCTCCATATTCTTTTTAAAGGATGATTTCTTTTTTTATTTGGCATATTTTAATGGGTAAATTATTCACGTTTGTTATGGCTCTGTAAATTGGGCAGGGTAACACAATATGACTGTTACCGGAAAATCTAGTGTTGTGGTTGTGTGTGTTAGTTTCCTGCTGTTGGTCTCTGTATAGCTCCACTGCAGCAGTTGGGGTTGGGTGGCTTGCTCAAGGGCATCTTGGCATCAGTTATAAGAGACTGGTGCCCAGGCTTGAGGAAGAGAAAATAGCACAGAATACAGTGTGCCTTATCTTACTGTGACCTTTGACCTTTATTATTATTAGTGAGCCAGACAGGACTCGTGCCTCCAAAGGCATGCACAGCGCAAGGCACGTTTGACCTTCTCAGTCTTACAGCGCTGCTCTATGATCAGCTGACATGTCACATGACCAAATGAAAGTCACAAGACCATCAGAGCTGATTGGTTCCAGACAGGCCACCCTCTTGTGCAATATAATCCATTCTAAATGAGTACGACTGCTGGAAACTAACACTGTCTACATGAAACTTCTTAAAGCTGTTGTAGGAGAAACTGCTGTTGTAATTTAGGCCCTGCAGTGTTAAAATAAAGGGTAACTTGACAAAAAAAAACAGTACTTACCCCACTAGCCCTCCAAAGATTTCTGTCACGTATGAATAGTCTCCTCCAGACTTTGGGATGGTGACACCCAGTTCAGCGTAGCACATGGACCCAAGGGCACAGATCCCCCCTCCACACACCCAGACGATGAGTGACAGCCCCACGGAGCCTGCATGCTCCAACACTCCTTTAGGTGAGATGAATATCCCAGAGCCAATGATGTTCCCTTAGGAGAAAAAACAACGGTTATTTACACTTGCCTTTTAAAGGTATAATATGCAACAATTTTCTAAAAAACAATATATAGACAAAAAAATTTAAAATTAAATAATAAAAATAATAAATAAAAATGATCCCTCTCAGTCATCACTTATTCCCCACTAGAAATGTGTGGTGGTATCTGTTTCTATAGAGATCCTGCAGCCCTCTGCCTGTATTTTCTCTTTTCTTCTTATTTTGCTTTACTCGGGATGCTTCTGGGTGTCTGCAGACATCCTTTTGGCCCCACGTGGGGGTGTAATCCCCAGCCAATAACAGCACGCAGGGTGTGCAGCCCATTCAGGTGGTCGAATACACTTTGTCACGCCCCTCGGCTTTTTGATACCAAGGCACAAATATCGATGGACACAATTCGCCCTATGCTTTGCGGCCGTATTTGACGGATGAGAACAGGTTTGTTACACCGCTGTGAGTTCCCCTACTCCTCTGTCTCTCCTCTGCTGTGTGCAGTGGCTGTTGTGTGCTGCAATCGGTGTCAGTTTGACCGAGGCACACGCACCAGGCAGAGAGGACAGCCTGCCTTTCGGCTGCGTTCATTCAAAATCCGGCAACTTGGCACCTTCCCTCAGGGTTGTGCGGAGTTAGTTGGGTGTTTATTTGTGTTTTAGAACGTAACCGCCGTGAAACAATCAGAAAATAACGTCTTATTTCTGTGATTCACTGCTTTGTTCCCACTAACGACGCTCTCTCTCTCCGTTCATTCTATAGCTCGCTCAACCATCGCTTCTCTCACTCTCCCGCTCGACTCATAGAGCCGAGGCGGTGTGGCCAACTTTGAATGCGGTGTGTTTACAAACACAAACCGACAACCGTTACATATTATACCTTTAAATAATTAGATATTTAACTAGACGGTACTCTGAGAGCACAAACCTCTGCAGAACAAGTCTGCATATTATACACAAAAAGCTATCATATTTGAATTTTAAATCTTAACCTTCCAAACATTTAGAATCAAGTCTATCTCTGATTTTCCTTGTTAAGTAAATAGTTGTTCTGAACAGCCGCCAAGAAATCCCAAGAGGCTTATTAAAACATCCCAGCCGTTTAAATAAACTCTCTAGGGAGTCGTTTCAACTGACTTTTGTTTCATTTAATGACTTGTGCATCTCTAGAGAACACGTTATCATTGGCTGTCTGTCTTATGGTGTACTGGATGTATCTGTGAAACTGGTTTTGATCTGGTTTAGTTTTTGACTAATTTGACTCTATCTATCATCCAAGTCATGGGTCAAGGGTCAGAGTTCAAAGCACCATAACAGTAGATAGATAGAGGATAGGTAGAAAGAACGATAGCAAGACGAAAGCTTCAACACACATAAGGAAAAGGAAAATTCTATTTAAACTGGCAAACAACTGATTTTAACAAGCAAACCATGAATGTTGTCAATTATACGTCAGTGTTTTTAAAAAGTTCTATTTTCCTCTTCTACACTGCAAGGCAGAGTCGATTTTCACTTTCCTATGGAGAGAGTAAACATGCAGAACCGCACGGCAGCTTTAGTTGTGACTTTCTCACAGTTTTTGCTTGAACTTTTGCACTTTTTCATGAGAACAAAAATAAGATGTCAGGACAGACCCTTGCCGCCCAAAACATTTTCCCTGCTAAATTAATTCAAAAGTAGCTCAATTGAGTGAAAAACCACTAGACCCTTAAAGAGGACCTATTATGCTTTCTCCCTTTCATTTAGTGTGTTATATAGTTTTTGTGCATATAAAAGGTCTGCAAAGTTATAAAGCCCAAAGTCCACGCCAAAGGGAGTTACTCTCCCCAACAGAAACACTGAACTGCCTGAAACGTCTTGCTTGAAGTCCTGCCTTTTTTTCTGTAACGTGGTGATGTCACCAATTAATACATTTGCATAACGGCTAGTTTGGCACGCCCTCAAACAAAGCTAGTTTGAGCGGAGCTGGAGTGGAGTCTGAAGAGTTTGGTTCAGTTGACCAATCACAACAGTGGGCTTTTTTCCGGAAGAGGGAGGGCAGGAGCTCAAACCTCAAATCAGAGGTTGAAAAGAGGTGCTGCAGCACAGCCGGTATGAGAAAAGTAAAGTGTTTTTTTTTAACATTAAAGCATGTAAACACGTTCTAGTAACCCACAACACATGTATGCATCTGAAAATAAGCATAATAGGTCCTCTTTAATAAGCTCCCTGGTGACCTGTATGATTTATATGCAATAGCGAATAATAGGTCCTTTTCACAGCAGCCATTTTGACATGTCATAGCAGGGTCAACACTAACCTATCCTGTCATCGGAAACGGCACTTTCAAAAAATACTTTGTCAATCAAACTCTTGCCGAAGCCAGTCGGGAGAAGAGTGAAAACATTTTTCCATTGAGAAAAGTCTTCAGTGCTGTTCTTTGCTCTTCTCTCAATGAAGAAATACTCTCCCGTTCTGATATAATTGATGCTATTGCAGCATCTACGCTAACTTCTTCAGGAGCTGCCATTGTTTAGAGCGAACAGTCGTCTCTCCGCGTCATCTCACACTATGCTAACACACATAAACCACCCATGTAGCTGCCAGGAGCTCCTCACAGGACGCTGATTGGCCAGTGCTCTGGCTTGCCAGCCACTAACACATTACTTGAAGCCTGACCAGATGAATCTTTTGTGATCCCGCGATTCTCGCAACACAGGGCAACACAGGTGTAATAGATCAAAATAATTATGGCTCCATTCTATTTAGTGCGTCACAGCCATTCCAGTGAGCCAGCATGCACAATACCAGGGCCCTGGCCCACCGAAACGTAACAGGGCCATCATTAATACTATTAATTACACCTGTGTTTACCCTGCAAGGACATGTCAAAATGGCCACTGTAAAAAGGGCCTACAGAGGAACTAGAGGCAACACCTGTCCCAGGCATGTAATGACACAACCATAGTTCTGATAGAAAGAACCGGTTAATCCAATATGGCCTGGTGGTGTAGTGGAAACATGGCTCATTGAGGTCCTGGCTCAGCTGTCCCCCAAACAGGGATAAACAGAGGTTCCCTGCTGGCTCAGTTGGCTAAGGCACATACTAATAAGCCACCGTGTCATGAGTTCAAATCCAGACTGGCACTCAAATGTCATCACCCCTAAGAAAAGAAAAGACAAAACAAAAACTAACAAGCGCGAGAAAGTAACCAAACAGCAGCTGTCCAAGCATAACATGTTTTGCGCTGTCGACCATGTCTTTGGGACAAGAGGAGTCTTCACAAAAAATTTGACTCTGTCCACTGTAAACATTTTAGCTGTTAAAGCCCAGTGAGGCATGCCATCGCAGCTTCCCCATTGGATCCCCGTTAGAGCTCTGAATGCTTTCTAATGATGCAGAGGGAGAGAGGAGGTCGGACCAGTGCATTTATCACTGTCAGATTTGATTGTGGAGGCCGTGGTGTGATGCAGAGCCGTTACATAATGCCTATGTTGTGTTTGTTATGTCATAAAGTTTGGCATTGCAGCTGAAAGCGTGAATCAGAGACCTACTGACCCTCTCAGTCTCCTTGCACTATAGCTGGGATTTTTTTTCAATATTGCTGCTCAGATTAATCACCATTTTATTCAAATCGCGGAGAAGAGTAAAGAAACCCCACCACCACCCTCCTGTGTGGAATAAGAGAGAAAAACAAGCTCTTCTGTTAATCTGTAAGCTTGTGTGAAATAATTACAGTAGGTGCAGTGTCTTTGGATCTGTCCTACCAGTATTAACATGAAGCAGGGAGTGGTGATAACAGACTTCACCCCTGAGGGAAAACCGTGTGTAGGATGAGGTGCTTGTTAAAGTGGAGGTGGGGCTGGTAAAATGTGGGAATAGTGGTTAACCTAGATCAGTCATTCCCAAAGACTGGATCGGGACCCACAGGTGGGTCGCAGATTTTATTAGGGTCGCCAAATAAATTTGTATAATTTCTACCATCGTCTTTTTTTATTTAAGATTTATATCTGCAGTACACCTTTGAGCCACATGGAGGAGCCTGACTGTCCGTGGCCTACTTATAACATTGAATCTAATATGAAAGGCTAGCGTACATTCTGTTTGTTCTACTAATGAGAGGAAAAAAACGAGAGCCTGTTAACTCCACATAAATGCATTTATTTGGTCTCATTTATTAAGTATTCAACATGTGTATATCTTCAACGCATCCTCATACAACGGTTCGTATGATATCTAGAAGTTATTCCTCATTTTTCGTGCGTTTTCCTACGAATGTCCAGCAACACGTGGCGTGGCGCATGTGTCAATTTACGCTCCAGTCTTTTCAAAATAAACTTGCGTCTTCACAGGAAACAACTTGGTTAGGTTTAGGCAACAAAACGACTTAGTTAGGTTTAGGAAAAGTTCGTGGTTTGGTTTAAAATAACTCCAGAAGTGGCGTAACTTAAGTATGAACGTTCACTTCTGGTTTCACACAGAGTACTAACACCTGTCTCCTGGGCGAATGTCTGGTGTTTTTTGACCCACCCATCCTCCCCAACTTCCTCCCTACGCAGCGTTTGTCGCTCTTTATACTTCCTGGTTCACAATTACGTGGATACAAATTGATTTCGTGGGATATATACGAATTACAGTGCATTACTTTTCGTAGGTATAGCTACGAACGGTTTATGAGAACAGCCTGATATGTTTTCAATAACACATGCATAAAAGGAAGTTGTGATTTATCAAATGTATATCTCTTCAAAATGGCTGGTATACCTATTCAAGATAATATAAGGAGATGCTGAAATTGCAGTAAAAACGGTCAGGTATGTTCATTTACAAACAAATTCGCTCTATTTTTAATAAGGCCTATTGTGAATGTGTCGCGATGGTTCGTCATTTTTAAAAAGTGGGTTCTCAGAAAAAAAGTTTGGGAAACACTGACCTGGATGCCAATGTCATCTTTATAGTTTGATATAAATATATTCAGTTTAATTTAATACATTTGGTTTACTGTCTAGCCCTAAGCAGCAGTAGTAGTTGCACACAGAGAGGCAGCAGCCAGTAGTCCACCTTACTAGAGTGGGGCGTTGGATATGTGAGTAGGCTGTATCTGGTGGGTAGTAGCATGACTCAGGTTGTATGTGTGTACTAGCTGCACAGGCTTCACTCCATCTGTGCTTCACAGAAAAGACTTGGCAAGTAGTCAGTATATCAACCTGAGTGATTTGAGCACTCATTTCACACTAGCAATATGAAATTACACCAAGTACATAACCCTTGTCGCTTTCCGATATACTGTAAAGAATAATCAGAACTGTGGGTGTACTTTGAAAGTTTAGCAAAGATTTGTTCAGCTACTGCTTGCCAAATTAACAAAAAAACGGAGTTAAACAGGCGGGCCAAAGAATGAGTATTAACTGGGATTGTATCAGTCTCTATCAAAGCACAATAGACGTGACCTTGGTTATAAAGATAAGCTATTAAAACGATAACATGACTATTGAAAGTGCCACACTGCAGCACTTTACAGATTGTTCTTCATATTCTATCTTCCTCCGAGATCTCATGTGAAAGATCTGTTTGTAGATTCAAGATTCAAGATGTTTATTGTCACACCGGTTATACAAGTACAATCTTGTGAAATACTTTTTGCTGGGAAGCTCCATTAAAAAGAATAAGTTATATTACAATAATAAAAGGAAATACTTTGTACAAAGGCATATTAAGAACATATATACAGTAATTTCCCCTACTGGTAAAACTACCTCTTTTGTCCTCTATTTCTTCGTACTCTATGTATTCGTTCATATTGATCAGCATAAATATATAAAATATGAGGATCTGTGAACTGCAGGCACAGGGGGTAATCAACATTGAAAAAAAACTAGAGATCATCTTGCGATGGGATCACACCAGCCGTGACGCCAAATCGGACCAGGGGCGTAAAGTGGGGGGGCCAATGGCTCCTTCCCCACTTCCTACCCCCCTAATTCCGCCGCCCTTGCTCGTACCACACCTATCTTCAAACTCAACCTTCATTTTGATCTAAACTACACATCAGTAAAGATTCATGACTACATCTTGCACGGTTGTGATGCTATCACGGTGCCAAAAATCTGTCCACAGACAGACATTTAAATGTCATGATGACACACAGACTCGCAAAGTGAAACCTGGTTCATATTATAAACTGACTGTAAAGCAGTGGCGATTTTAGACTCTTTTTAGGGGTGTTAAAGCACTGTCACACTGTGACATCTTACATCAGCCTTTGTGAGGACGTGTGCCGACAAAAACCTTCCCACACATACAATAACAGTAAACCTTGGTTTACTGCAAAACTCAATCAGCTTCGTCAGGCCAAGGAGGCGGCCTATAGAAGTGGGGACAGGATCCTGTACAACCAGGCCAGGAACACACTGACTAAGGAAATCAGAGTAGCAAAGAAGAGCAACTCTGAAAAGCTGAAAAACACTCCCAACTGACCCCACCTGCACTCAGGATCTGTAAAGAGGATGTGTGTCAGCTCTTTAACAGACAGAAGATCAGGGAGGCTCCAGACCCAGACAACGTGTCTCCCTCCTGTCTGAAAGTCTGTGCTGATCCGCTGGCCCCCCATCTTCACGCAGATCTTCAACAGATCACTGGAGCTGTGTGAAGTCGCTCCACTATCACCCCGGTCCCCAAGAAACCCTCCATCACAGGATTAAATGACAACAGGCCCGTCGCCCTGAAGTCTGTGGTCATGAAATCCTTTGAGAGACTGGTGTTGACCCACCTGAAGGACATCACAGGACCTCTGCTGGACCCCCTGCAGTCTGCCTACAGAGCAACCAGGTCAGTGGATGACTCAGTCAACATGGGACTGCACTACATCCTGCAACACCTCGACTCCGCAGGGACATATGCAAGGATCCTGTTTGTGGACTTCAGCTTGGCGTTCAACACCATCATTCCGGACATCATCCGCTCCAAAGTCACGCAGCTCACGGTCCCAGCCTCCACCTGTCAGTGGATCACAGACTTCCTGACAGACCGGAGGCAGCGGATGAGGCTGGGGAAAATCACATCCAGCACCCAGACCATCAGCACTGGTGCCCCCCAGGGATGTGTGCTCTCCCCACTGCTCTTCTCCCTGTATACCAACGAAGGCACCTCAGGAGACCCGTTTGTTAAAGGGACTATTTGTAACTTATCACGCGCATAAATCATAACGGGTCGGAATCCCATGCGCGCTCGCGTGTGGGTACGCGAGCGCGCAGCAGCTCTGCTCCTGCCTGTTTGCACACCGCGCTCGTTCTCACCCGCTCGGCTCGCTCCACCTCCACGTGAACGCGCGCACACTACACACTGCAGAAGAGTTAGTTTAGCTCTGAGAATATCTAGTGAATGTGCAGTGGACCTTTTTGCAGAAATAAATGCTGCAGCTCCGCCAGACCAACAGAGGTTTCCCGTGTCTTGTGAAGTGACGGGGCTCCGCAGAGAGTTACGTTATCGTCCCGACCGGGGTGTCGGTCTCTCCCCCCCCCCCCCCGACCGGGTGTCGGTCTCCCCCCCTCGTTCCCTCCGGATCGGGAGGAAAAGCCAACACTAGGATCAGCATTGATTCATGGAGAGACCTTCGTCTGGTCAGCTAACATTACTGCCAAGCAGGTGAAATATAGAGTGATATTGTGTGTTAGCTGACGTGTGTCGCCTCGATGTTTAGACCGGTGCTCGTTCATGTCAATGTAGCGCGAGCACAAGCGCGAGCGCGAGCAACAGGAGGCTGAATAACACTCTGAAGTTAAGTTAAATTTTGTAGACAGAAAACTGGCATGGCCATTTTCAAAGGAGTCCCTTGACCTCTGACCTCAAGATATGTGAATGAAAATGGGTTCTATGGGTACCCACGAGTCTCCCCTTTACAGACATGACCCACTTTATGATAATTGCATGCAGTTTTTTGCAACCCCAAAATTGCCGCAACAACTTAAACTAGAGGTCGACCGATTAATCGGGCCGATTTTTTGACATTTTTTCATAATCGGCATCGGCCGATGCCTGAGCATATTAAGCCGATTAGTAAACAGGCACATCTGCGGGCAGCCCAGTGTTGTTGTTGCTGTGTGCTGCGTGTAGTGTCACGGACATGCAGCCACGTTCCCAGATACTGCCCAGATTAACGACAGCGAGTGTGTTTTTGTGCTACGTTAGCAGCTGTAGCTCTGCTGCTAGCTTCGTGCTCGCCGCCGCTCTGTCATTGCAGCGTAACTTTTGCGAGTGTACGACAGACTGTATGTGTTTGGCGGCGGGGAGTGGGGGTTTGTCGGTGGTGTGAACGTAGGTGTAGCAGACAGTGTGTGTACAGTTTATTTGTCGGTGGATAAATACTACGAGGCTACAACTCGCTCTGCTCAAGCGAGCTAGAGACCGGAGCCAACTTCCTGTATCTTGCAACTCCGGCTCCGCCTCTTAAGGTGGACTGTTAAGGTGGACTGTTAAGGTGGACCAGCTTTTCTGCTTAAAGAGACGAGCCGCTCCTCTGAGTTTTTCTCAGCTTTGTAATTTATTATTAATATATTTTAACCGTTTTAACCGATAGCGTTAATCGGTTAAAGTTCTTAACGTCGGTTAACGGTTAAACAGTTAATTATTGACATCCCTAGAGTGAACAAAGTTATTATTATTTTTTGATCAATTAGATTATCGCCATATAGCTTGTAACAGTGTCTGTCAACAAACATAAATAAACAACATGCTTTAGGACAGTTTTGGAAAGGTGCTTAAAAGGTTTTGAGCTCTGTACTATTACTACTATTAACCATCATGCACAAAATAAAAGATGCACTGCAGTGCAGACACAAAGTGCAAATTGGAGAGACAGACCATAAGTGTTGTTCAATAAATGTTTACTTAAGTTAAGAAATTTTGTGTATTATTTGTTATTATTAAGCTGTTATATTTTATCAGATGGAGGAAAAAAAGAAAACCAGCCAAACATATCGGCAAAAAAAAAATCGTCATCATATATCGGCCATCGGCTGTCCTGATTCTGTAAAAAATCGGCATCGGCATCGGCCATGAAAAACCCATATCGGTCGACCTCTAACTTAAACCTCAAATTGGTTATTACCATAAATATAGGTTATAAAGGGATAACATTAAATTAGAAAAGTTTATCTACAGGAGAATTAATATCTGAAAGCAATACAGAATGACTGAGAGCCTGAGGCTACCTCATTATCCTCCATTATATTTAGAATTGTCACCTGGCGCCTGAATTTTGTGTTTTCCTTTATATAAATAAAGACATTTACACCATAAATTGATGCAGAAAATGCAGAAATTGGTGCAGAAAAAATCCCAGATGCAGGAAATTAAGTGTTTGATGCTCAAAATTTCCTGGGGGAGGACCCCCTTAACCCCCCACTCAATGTTGAAACGAAACCTACACCTTTGACTGTAAACGTTACATTCTCATTCGTGGCTGAGTCCCCGTAAAGGTCTGGTCCTACAATCGCCTATCTGTAACAAACAAAATCCAAGAATAGAATGTTTCCCACAAAAATAACCTCATGACCTCATGACAACATTCATGTCACGTCATCACGTCAATAGCCGCGTCCTCCCCCTGCCTCCATAAATATAGAGGCTGGATACGAGTCCAGCCAGAGGCTGGTTATCAGCTGGCAGCTGGTGCATGGGGAACCCTCTGCATTACTGTCAGATCATAATGGTACATTCTGCATAACCTGTTTAGTTTACTGCTTCAGATGAGGTCGTTAACGCTGTAACACTAAATCACTGTTTAGTACATCATAATTTAGACGGAACCTCCTGTTTTAAAACAGACCCTCACTCTCCATTGTTGCATTTTTCTAATGTAAATGTGCTGTACTGCAGCACGTGTACATGTAGTAGGCTATGAGCCGCTAATAATAGGATGATTGCAAGGAACAACAGGAATGCCTTGCTTTAGCCTCCTACAGTAGGGCTGCCCGGCACATGGAACCCGCAACCTTGCATGGCAGTGTAACAGTGTTAATGCTCAGCTGTCCCACACAACCATATGGAGGCTGTGCTTTGTCTGCACGCCTTTCAAGTTCAACATGTGGAATATCCAGCCACGTATGCATGTCCATATTCAGATCATCCCGACTGATGCAACAGTTTCCACACAAAACCTAAAACTGGACCGGGGCATCACAGACTGACCATTCGCGCGTAAAAGCGACTCTTTTCTGTGCGCATTTATGCGGTTTGTGCCAAAGTCAGACTGTTAAACCATTTCTGAATGAAACGTCAAAATGCATTTCCCTACAGTGTCCTTACAGTAGATCTGGACCCGAACAAAAACGGACCTCTTCTGTGTCTGCCTCCTATTGTATGCCACGATATTGTAACTTTATCAGCAGAGCAACAGCTGCACACCCGCCACGTTACAATAGTTATTCCGCAACACGTTTCTCCCTGTAGCTGAATCCACCACATCGACCCGCTCATCACGAATACACGATTCAAGACAAAAGCTGTCACACACTCACCGATGATAATAGCGCAAGCGCTCAAAAGTCCAATTTCTTTTTTCAGAGTGACTCTGTCGTTCTTGGAGGAGTTTTTATCCTTCTTCTTTTTCTCTTTGTCCCCCATCTCCTCCGCCTTGCAAGTGTGCTTCCTGCCCGCCTCGGTCCGGTCCAGATACTGTAGACTGAACCAAGCTCCGCTCCCCGGGCTCCCTTATAATATACTACTGATGAATGGATGAGGACTCGCGCATGCGCACCACTCACCACTGAAGTCACCACCTTGTCTCAGGTAGACTGATGTAAACGAGTGACCGGATTATGATAAATTAATAAATAGCCTACATAGTCAAGCTGTATAGGGGAAACTGTCCAATTCAAATAAAATAAATGAATATGTATAGGTAATTTTATTTATAACACATTCTTTAATTTATATTAGAGTTATTTTTCTTGCCTTTAGGCGTGCACAAACTGTGTGTCAGTCGGACAGTTAAGTCTGTTTTCCCTCTGCTGTAATTGAGCCTCGGGGCTCTTTCTTTAGAAGTGGAGGGGGGTCTACTACAGTATACTCTACTGTTCTACTACGCAGATATAGATCCCAGAACAGTTAGATGCTCTTGATTTATTTACTATTTTTTTCCTTTGTGGTTCTGTTGACTCACTGTATTTCTGAACAAGATAAATATGAAAACACAGATATTACAACAATGTAGGCTTAAGGCGTGACCACATATCGAACACCTTGACCTTTGAGGTAATAAACAGAGAAGAGAAAATATTTACTTACCTGAAGTTTTCTTAACAAGCCTATGTTTTACGCTACAGTAGGTGTCTCCAGGACCACATTTGATAATAACCACCCAAAACAAATGAATAAGTACAGGTAGGGCTGGGTGAAATGGCTTATAAATAATATCTTCATATTTTTAGGCTATGCTGCGATATATGATATATATCTTGATATTTTCATATTTTCTCTAAAATAACTGTCAGATTTTAACCTTTTGATGTGTCTGATCCTACCAGCGTGATCATTCTAGCAAACTAATCTGAACACTCTGAGGTGGGGTACTGTCATATTCAAGTCAGACTGATCTTTCGAAATGTATTTTTTATTAACTTTTTGACTAATTATTCACACAATTTAAATATTTTTTTTAAGTAGCTAGAGATATGAGATTAGGCCCAATCTCAATGTCCACACTCACAGACTCCCAGACTTTGAAGCATGTTCCCGCAAAGTCTGTGAGGGTTTAGGGCGGTCTCACTGTCAAACCATCAAGTCTTTGAGGGCTCTCTCGCAGACATTTTGAGCCCTTTATGAACACTTTCCGTCAGCTTTTCTGCAGACTTTTCCTGAGGGAATTACCCACCATTCATAGCGTTTTGACATTAAACACAGGGTTACCAAGGTTTACCAGGGGAAGCGAGAGGCGTAAACAAACAAAAATGATAAACAAGGAGGACGGCACACGGGTGTTCAGCCAGGCATATTTAAATTTACACAGAAACATTAACATTAAGGATTTAAGATGGTACATAAAAACACATGAAATCAGAGTGATGCAAGCATTAGACTACATTACACACCTGGTTTATTAATCAACCATTTTTTTTAATTTTGCTTAATGAAGTTTGACAAAAACAAGTAAATTGATTTTTTGACTGTTACCTCTCGTAAGACAAGAGCCTGGAAGACGTTCAAATGGGCAGTAAAAAATGTAAAATAAAAACCTACAATTGGTATCGTCAAGGTAACATGATATGTCGCTGCAAAGTGCTCTCCCATTCATATGTATACCATTTCAAGCCCTTGCAGCCTCTCACACTCAACCATTTACCAGGTGACGTCAGTCAAGTCCCTGAGGGTTAGGTCTTAAGGCCTTAGGGGGGACATTGGGATTGGGCCTCAATCAGAAAAGATATATTCCTACACAGCCCTGTCTCCTAAAAATTGCATTCCCGTACAACAAAACTGCATCGTGGATTACGTTTTGATGGAAACATCGCAACGCAAGTCTGAGTAGGGAGGAAGTCGAGGACGTATTTTAATTTACGTCCGATACCTTTAGGGCACCTGTGCTAAATTAAAGCCCGTAGTACTGATAAGCTCCGACGTTATTGGTTCTTTTATCTGTAATTTTTAACGTTTTGGTGTAATTTATTATCATTATCTCCTCTGCTCTCTGTGTCGGGGCTGAGCTCCTCCAACTACACCAGCCCGTTCTCATTCCCAGGATGTCAAATACTGACGCTTTGTCACACCAGTATGAGACGCACCGGACTTTCCATTAACTACGATGTAAACCCATCCGCTGCAACAGTAAACACACAGGGAAAGTGCTGTGGTGACGTAGCGGGACGGGTCAAACAAACACAAGACTGTCATCAAGGAGACCGCTGTTTGTCTCCATTGCGTTAAGGTTCACTTTACCATGTAGTTTTTCCTTAACGGTTTCGTTGCCTAAACCTAAGCACGTGTTTTTGCTTAATTCACAACATTAAGCACGTGTTTACTGCGACCAAAAAGTGACTCCGACGGGTCTGACAAACCGTCAGTATGAGACGAGTTGGGATGAGAATGTGTTGACTACACACCCACACATGGAGCGTAGTCAGCAAACAGCAGAGCAGAGAGGCCGGGGGGGTGGGGGCGGGGGGGGACAGAGACGTGAACCAGGTGCTGGCTCGGCTTATAACGAATTGTTACGAACAAGCTAAAATCTGTCTGTATAGTCTGTTTAGCTTTATCTGGAGACAAAGCAGCCTCTCCTCTCTCAACCAGCCGTAGGTTACCTGCAGGCAGTGAATCACACCAGGGAGCAGGACAGAGGACAGGAGCAAGGACTGATACTGACTGATGTTTGTGTTCTTCATTCTTTCTAAACTTCAGTCAGGAATATGATTTATTTTATTTTGGGAATGCTGATTCAGCAAAAACTCAAATGTGGAGACTTTTTAAACTGCCAGTTCTCATTTTTAACTTTATCCACACAATTGACACGTCTACATCTTCGTCAAAGTTTTGAGGTGCTCAAAGTGAAGAGATTTCAGGTATACAACTTATAGTTTTTAACTGTGGGTGTCTTTTTCAGGTAGTACCTTCTCTGTGTTTTCACCAGTCATGCCCAACCATGACTCAGCACTTTCAGATACAAACAGTCAATCAATCAATCAATCAATCAATCAATCAATCAATCAATCAATCAACATTTATTTGTATAGCCCTTTACAATAACCAAAAGGTACATCATAACATCTCATAAAATCATAAAAAGGTACATGAAAAGCACAGGGAAAATGTCACAGCGCTACTAGGTATTAAAAGCCAATCTAAATAAAAAGGTATTGAGCTTAGATTTAAAAAGTACAAAGTCAGTGACAGGTGTTTCTGATTGGCTTTTTTTCATTGTGAGCAGATTCAAGCATTCAAGCCCTAAATTCTATTCAAGCCTATACACAAACGACTTATTTTTTGAACGGTTTATTGGGCCAAAATACCACTTTCTGTCCAAGCACTTTTAGTTTTAAAGGTTTGTTGTACCCAAATACTACTTTCTGTCCAAGTACTCATAATACTAAAAGTTTATTCCAGCCAAATACTACTCTCTGTCTAACGACTTACAGTTTTAAAGGTTCATTCCACCCAAAAGCTACTTTCTGTCTAACGAGTTAATTCATTTCAACTTCCACCTTTGACAGTATTACAGTTTAGCTTCCTGCATGTATTCCTGCATGTGTTTCAGCCCTTTTTTGGGGTTATGCAGTTCAGCTTTCAACTCCGTATTTTCAGCAATGCTTTGCAATTAATTTCAGCTGTCAGCATTCCCACGCATTTTCAGCAGGAAATGCATTTTTTAGTTGACATTTTAGATTGATTCCATGTGAGATATTAGTTTATATAGTGACTTTGCTGTTTTTGAAACATTACTGTTGCTGCTCTAGAAACATGTAGTATTCAAAATATAAATAAATTATGATCCTGTTCTGAATGTATACTTCCTTAAAAGAATAAATTAAAAAACAATTATTTAGTAATGAAAAAGATCCGTTAAGAGTATCGATAAAGAACCGAACCGATAAGGAGTATCGATAAGAGAAGTAGGCTAGTATCGATAAAATCCTAATGATACCCATCTCTACTTGTGTTATGAATAAAATACGTTATGATGTTATTTTGTTACTGCCAATCTTTCTGACCTTGAATAAAAATCAGATGCGGACCTTTGAATGATACGTTTGAGAACCCCTGATTTAGATGGTACATTAAAAACACATGAAATCAGAGGAATGCATCACAGGCTCTATTACACTCTTGGCTTATTCATCAACCATTTCTTTTAATTTTGCTTAATGATAGTGGTTCTTTTTTAAACTCCTGCAACCCAGTACTGCATTAAAGTATCCACCTACAATTATCATACCTTTGGCATTATTTGCAATTATGTTTGCAATGTCTCTAAAGAAAGAAGGATCGTCTTCTGGTGGAGCATGAATAAATTAGAAACATATATAAATGGAACAATAATTTGTGAAATAATTAAAACTCAACTTATTATTATAAAATGTTATTTAATCTTTCTGATTTTCACAATACAACTGCATTGTTGTTGATTTAAATACATACAGGTAGGGTGTTTATGCAAGCTACTTAAGCTACTTTTAACAGGAGTAGCCCGTAGAGACAGAGCACTCCGCAATTAGAGCAGTCGCATTTTATTGTGAAGGCAGGACAGTAACATAAATAAGATTTTGGAATAACTAGTTCCTTCCTAAGATTTAATTACAGGTTTTATTAACAACTCACAACGCCGAATCCTTTCTAATCTTGGGGTGAGTCATTTCTTTGAATGTAGGGTGAAACCTGTTTGACCTCTCCTCATTTGGAACAATGTGGCCTATTTTCCTTAAAAAAGACACATTTGAATACAGACTACATTTATCAGACATTTATCAGAAGTCCTATTATTAATCTAAGTGTTGTAGTTATCAGTTTAGAATGGACTCGTTTGGTTATTATTTGGTTTCTTTAATAAAATTGTTTAACCATCCCTGGTGTGTTTGGACAACTCGAGCACTATCAGTGATGCTGGTAAAATGCAAGTGTTGTTTTTGTAATATGTCATCATAAAGCACCTCTGTATTTATACAGTAAATACAACAATAATTTGCTGACACTCAAGTCTTTGTCTGAAGAAGAAAGCTTCTCTCAGAAATGTCCACTCTCCTGTTCTGTATCATACCTGAAAAACACATCAAATTTGAGAAATACAACCTTAAGTAATTGTTATGTACCACTGACACACATTCTATCTTCACAATGATCTAACAAAAAGGGACAGTAATAAATAACTAGAAAATATCACAAGACATGTTGACAGTGTGGCATGTCATTGTCACAACAGGTATCAACATTGTTAATATCATTAGTAAGACCTGTATTGAGCTAACTGCTCTTATAATACATCCATGCTTTTATTTTAAAAAAAAAGCCTCATCCTGAACTTCCTATTAGGATAGAGTTACTCTATGGGCTTTTATTCTGAAAAAAAACAGCCAAGTCCTGAGTTCCCTGTTAAGATACAGTTACATTCTTGGGGTTTTATTTTGAAGAACTGCCCATCCCTAGTTTCATGTTAACATACAGGGAGAGTTGGGGGCTTATATTATGAAAAACAAGCCTCACCCTGCGCTTCCTGTTATGATAAAGTTACTCTATGGAGCTTTTATTTTGAAGGGGTGGGCGTGGGGGAGAGAGACAGAATCACACTGTCTGGTGTCCATTGGGAGGTTATTCTATAAGAAGGGGGTATGATAGGAAAAGGCCCTTTGGCCTGTTGACAGGAGCCCTGTAAAAGGGTTGTGTCTAGAAGGTAACCCGCAAATTGCGAAATCTGGCAAAAACTTGCAAAAACTCTTGCGAGACTCGCTGTCCGATGACCTATCCTAACCTTAAATATTCAAGGTCAATGCCTAACCTTAACTTTTCAAGGTCAATGCCTAACCTTAACTTTTCGAGGTCAATGCCTCACTTTAACCATCTCACGAGAGTTTCCCAACTCGCGGGTTACCTTCTAGACACAACCCTGTATAGGCCCTTTTCACAGCAGCCATGTCGACATGTCATTGCAGGGTAAACACAGGTATAATTAATGACATTAATTATGGCCCTGTTCCATTTATGTGGGCCTGGGCCCTATTATTGCGTATGCTGGCTCATTGGAATGACACACTAAATAGAATGGGACCATAATTAATTTTATCAATTACACCTGTGTTGACCCTCCTATGACATGTCAAAATGGCTGCTGTTAAAAGGGCCTATAAGCTCACATATAGAGAGTATTTGTATAGTATTTGTGACACTTATCATCGAAAATATACTCTCACAGCTCAAAAACTGAAAGTCGTATCGAAAAACCTGTTTTACTATGAGTGGCACGAGGCTTCACTGAAGACGCTGATATATTGCCTAATGTTTACATAGGCTACTCTTGAAAACAGAGGAGTGACAGCTCCTACATTCCATAGACATTATTAGACATATGTATAAAACAAACGTTTGTATAACAAGAGATGAATGCATACGAAGTCTATGGGATCTTCGGTTTGTTTTCCCCCAAAAAGGGGCGCGTCCTTGACTTTTTGCGAAGTAACCATATGTGCCGGTCTGATGTATGACAAGTCAAAATGTCTGCTGTGAAAAGGGTTTATAAAAGGCGTTTCCCAACAAGAGCACACAGCAGTTAATTAGCAGAGGAAGTGAAAGGCCCTACACCCACACAGGTGTTGACTGATTAGATCTCTTCTTAGAATTGGATGGGAGTGTACTGCTCAATTGACTTCTCCCTCACTCTCCTGTGTCCTTAGCCTACCTGTTAAAATGAGATAGATGGAGTTTAGTGACATCATGCAGAAGGCCTTTTTACAGTAGCTGTTTTAGCAGGAAGGTACAGGTGTAATTAAGAAATATTAACAATGGCTGCATTCCATTTAGATGTGCAGTTCCAGTCGCCTGGTGGTGTTAATGCCTGCCCACCGGGAAGGCTTACTGGCACACTTAGGCCCTGTCCACATGTTTTCAGATATTTTTAAAAACAGTCATTTTCTCCTCCGTTTAAAAAAAAAGAAATCTGTCCACACGACCTTCGTTTTACAAAGTATCTCCGTCCACACTCGAACGCAAAAACGACTCCAAATGCTAATATTTACATTTCACCACAAGTGAGATCACAAGTTAAGGGTTGAGGAATTTTACCACCCTTCTCACTCCCCTTTCCCTTGGCTTCATTACAGTCTGTTGGATAACAGTTATGGTTGGTGGGAGGCTGGGATTCCTGTCATCACTCTGCTGTCATCAACTGTCTCTTTACATGCATCAATGAGGAAACAGAGGACATTCAGGTTTATGTCCATCGCCCTTCTGAGTGCTCCAAACCTCGCCTTCAATCGCCCAAAAGCACATTCAATCACCATTCGGCCTCAACATGTTTAATGTGTTCCTGCTTTGGCCTCCTGTGACAGGAACATTTTTCAAATGTAAAGTAGTAATTAGTCCAAGCAGTGCTAACAAAACGTAAAAAAGCCGGTTGTTTCTGGTGCATGTTCATTACACAAAGCAACAACTGGCACGAAATGAGGAGAGGACGTCATCGTTTCCCAAACGGTCCGTTTTACACGACCACGCAGATACACAGTAACCAGAGTTTTTAAAAAGCTGCACCTTAGAAGACGTTTTCAAAACTTTGTTTGCGTGTGGACGTGAGGCCAAAACGTAGAGGAAAATATCAGTTTTTAAAAATATCTGTATACGTGTAGACAGCTTCAAATGAAACAGAACCATCACTACTGTTGTTAGCTGCACCTAGAAAACCGTATGTGACTACAGGGTAAAAAAGAGTTTTTTTGTCTCTTGTCAAAGTTTAAATGTGGTGGTTAAGTAATTTATGAACCATTATGTGGAGTTCTAGTCTTTCACCAATCAGATTTGGATGGTAGTGTAGTGTTTTTGGGTTTACCAGCACATCACTCTTGCTTTGTGTGCAGCCCGGGGGTGGTCGTCTGGTCTCCTCCTCAGAAGGACCTTTGTAAAACTTCACACTCATACCAATTAGCTAAATAGCTAAATATGTGCCAAAGGGACAGAGAGAGGGAAGCATTACCCCAGAATGATTAATTATTTCCCCTGCGGTGTATTTGTTTTCAGTGATGACTTCCTGGTTTTAAAAAAAAAACCTGTTTTTTTTTATATGTCAGAGCACATGGACACACATGGTGTGAGATTTTTTAAGAGTGTTTTTTACATCCCCTGATTGGCTCAGAAGTCCATCCTGGCCACACCGATTTCAAATCGTAAATATTAAACATATTCAATATTTACAATCGGATATCCTGTTGTGTGTGGGGAACACCGAGGACAGCCGATGACACAGTCACTTAGGAAAGAATGACAGCCTGTTGAGAACCAAGCTGACTGAAGCGGAAGGACAACCACCGCAGTCATGGCAGCTGCGGCTAATGCATGAGCTAATGCAAAACGCAAAGAATAAAGTAGTAGTAAGATGGACCAGAGAAATGGAGGACCAACTTGTTGATTAGTGGCAACAACACAAGTCTTTATTTAATGTGTCTCCATGACTTCATCCATTATTTTTATTTTTTCTTCGCAAATTTTCAGTACAAAGTAGCGCAAAAACTAACATCGCTAATTCTTCCTGCCCCTCATCGTCTGCCAAGTTTGTTCATGTTTGATCGCGAGCGATTTTGCGAGATTTCTGTTCTTTTTTAGTTGTGACTCTTGTTGTTCATGAATGGAGTCTGTTAGTGTGTGCTGTTTTGTCCAAATCATTGCTCACCAAACACTATAGGAACAAAACTGTTCAATTTAACATAACATGTCGTTATGTGTGGGGTCTCTCACATTTTCAAAATCTTTTAAGTTTTGAAAAATCTTTTAGTGTGGGCCAGCCTAAAGGCAAGAGCCTGGAAGACGTTCAAATAGACAGTAAAAAAAACATGAAATAAAAACCCACAATTAGCATCGTCAAGGTAACGTGATATGTTGGTCGCAAATTGCTGTCCCATTCATATGTACACCATTTCAAGCTCTTGCAGCCTCTCACACTTACCAGGTGACGTCAGTCAAGTCCCTGAGGGTTCAGCGCTTAAGGCTTTAGGGGGGACATTGGGATTAAGCCAAACTCTGGCTCTCCAACCACTCCTCCATGCCAGATTGTTGTCTCTACCTCAGTAGTATACACAAGCATAAGTCAAACTCAGTGTTGTTAATTCATGGTGTTTGCTTACAGGTGTTTTCCTTGTGTTCTAACCATTCACCTGCCTGCCAGCTGTGCCTGCTTTCCACGCTTCCCCTCATTATCTTCCCACGCCAGCTTCATCTCCGCCATCTCCATCCCTCCCTGCGGACCCCGGATTCCCATTCTTCACCACTTCCTTATCCTCATCCTTTGTGATAATAAAACGCTTTTTTACACCACCATTCAGTCTGTGTCCTGCACATGGGATCAACTCGTGTTCACAACACCTTAGCAAAACCTATCACCACCAAACAAAACCAAAAACATCCAAAATGCTGTTTTTTAAACATCTAAATCACTTGTGGCCAAAGCATGTACAGTCACAAGACTCCCTTTCCAAATGTGGTATTTTCTTTCTGCCTTCGTAACTAGCAAAAACAAGCTTGACCTTTTTTTTAACCATCGGCTAGGTGTTCTGGTAAATGTGGCTTGCATTTGATTGCCTAAAACAATTAAATTTTTAGACCCTGTGTGTAAGATTTGAACATGTCTGAAGGTACGTGTCCACAGGCTCCGTCCTTTCCACGCTTCCCAATCATTGTCTATGTAAGCAGCCGTGCAATGCATTCTGGTAGCGTGGCTGCGCGATTCGAGAGACGGGGTGTCACATAGGCCACTCCTCATTTGCATAAAGTTGAGGTCTAGACTACTTAATGCAAATCACGGGCGTTGGACACGACTCGCCGCCTCAGGAAACTACCAAGAAACTTTTAAAGTAAGAAAAATAAAAAATATGCCATTCAAATTATTTAATTATATACATATTCAACATGAAGGGGTTTTATGGAAAACAGATCTTTTCTATTAACTATTAAGAAAAAAATCAGATGGACATTTTAAGCTTAAAGTCAACTTTAAGGCAACCATAACAATGAACCTGCTAGACCGGCATGATTCTTAATACCTGTGGCTTTTCTTTTCTGCTACTGAACTGTTTGAGGTTTAGTTGTACAAATAAATGATTTTCTGGTCGACTGGCAATCCTAATCTGTCCTGTAGCAACAACTTCTAAGTTGCCTGTGTGAGTTTGCCATCCCTTTGCTCATCCTCCTTCATTGCTCCTCCCAGTCCAGCAGCTATGTAGCTGATGGCAAAGCAGAGAAAGATAAAGATGTAGAGATGATTAATGGTATGGACATTACAGATGATACAGGTAGCAAAATTTGATATGTTAGACGTAACAGTTTCAGATAAAGGATGGTAGAGAACATCAGATAGATGAAATGGTAGAGAAGAAAAGGTAACAGGTTGTAGAGACCGTTGAGATGATACAGCAGAGAGGAAATTATAGATAGAAGAGGTGAAGATGGCAGAGATAAAAGTGATGGTAGACGACTGGCTTTTGGTGGTTTTGTGTTCACCAACTCTGGCTTTGAATAATCCACAGGTTGAGCTAAAAATTCTGAGGTCACATAGACCGTAAAATAGGTATACAAAGTGAGAGGAAGTTTGCCTGTTATTGTTTCATTTTCCCTTTAAGCCATGCTATCGGCGTGGCTCAAGGGTATTGCAGTATTGAATGGATTGCCATGACATTTTTTACATTTATGTTCCTCAGAGGATGAAGCCCCACCAACAGGACGTTTTCTCTTATCCAGTGAAATACCTGATTGATTGGCACAAAATTTGGTACAGACATTCATGGTTCCCAGATGACTTTGGTGACCCCCGACTTTTCCTCTAGCGCAGGGCTGCTCAAAGTGGAGCCAAAGTTGGCCCGCTTTAAGGTTCGATTTGGCCCGCCAGATGTTAGCAAATTTTTTAAAATTAAAAGGCCCGATCCCAACTGACTTGTCTTTCGGAGGCTGTAGCAGGTGGTTTTAGAGTTAGAGTGAAGGTATGAAACTAGAAAACCTAAAGTATCCATTGGTACCAACCATGTCAAGCTAGCTTGTCGGGAAGGAGGCTAAACAATGTTCCAAAGTTAGACTAAATTTTGGCGAGGAAAAACTGGCATGGTCTTTTTCACAGGGATCCCTTGACCTGTGACCTCAAGATATGTGAATGAAAATGGGTTCTATGGGTACCCACAAGTCTCCCCTTTACAGACATATTACACATGCAGTTTTGGGCAAAAACGTGCAGTTTTTTGAATGCAGTATAAATTTGATATTTTTACCTATTCTTGGTGTATTTGAATATTTTTGCATGCTAGGGTCCTTAAACAGTCTCGGAAATGCATACATTTGGTATGACTGGAACTGAGCCCAATTGTATTCAACAGGTGGCTCTTAAGGGGATACCCATGTACAAGCTAAAATAATATTCAATTTGGGGAACTTGGGATACTAGTACCATTCTTCATCTCAACAATACAATACAGGAGGTGTTTCATTTTGTCCCGTGGCCCACTTTTGAGGTCCAGTTTTAGCCCTCCAAGGGAAAATGTTTGGGCACACCTGCTCTAGCGACACCATGAGGTTCACATTTGTGGTTTTGAGTGGAATGTCTCAACCGCTATTGGATGGATTGCCACGAAATTTGGTCCACATACTGTATTCATGTTCCCGACGGAATTAGCTTTCCATCAAGTCAACACTTAAATTTGTCCAATATTTTGGTTTGTTACCAAATACCTGCAAGGCACAGCTACTCATACATGAGGAATCCTACCTCGTTGAGCTTCCTTTGAGCTTGTGTCTCCAGCCTTAAAACAGAAAAGAATAACAAACATAAAAACACAAAAAAAACACCCACCACTGCATCTACACTTTAAGGAGTTAAGCTGTTAAGTTGCGGCAGGCGAATGCTAACGAATGCACAATTAACTTGGAGTGCGGCCTCCCTCTCCAAAAGGAGGCCCCAACAAAGAGAGGAGATGCTTTGTTGGCGACAGGAAGGCAAGCTGAAACACTGGCTTCAGTGTGATGGCGGGAGGGGATGAGGAAGAGGAGGAGATGGAGGGGGAAATAGCCCAAATACTGTGGTGGCATTAGGGGAGGAGTTGTGCTGTAAACAAATACATCACAGCATCCCAGTACAGCGGCAGGAGGAGGAAGAGGAGTATAGCGGGAGGAGAATGGAGGAGGAGGAGCTAGAGGACAGGGAGAACAGAAGGATGAGGAGTAGAGGAAATAAGTGGAGAATAACGGAAGAGAAGGAGGGTCGGAGTTGAAGTGGAAGATGAACCAAAGAAGCTTCCTCTGGCCTCCTAACATTTTAAAGACTCATCGAAATGCAGCCAAGAAATTGTCTTTTGTCTAAATTTGAAGGACACGCTTGGTGCATCGTGGGCACCCATCAGTTATTTGCTGTAATCTCAGGTTTTTAGCTTTTAGGGGTTTATACTAGTAAACTTTGTCTGTGAAAAAGTAAAAGAAAACGGCAAAACACACACCTTATCTGGTGAGGTGCTGGCTCCCAGGTAGACATTAGGGGAAGGAGATAAAGGAGACAATATGTGTGGAAATAATGATGCATACAATTTTAAAAAATGGATTGGAGTTACGAGTGTCAGATCCTCCTCTCTCTCCTTTTTTTTTTAATCATATATTGATTGTGTATTTTGTTTTTTTTATAAACAAGTAGAGCAATAGAGAACCTAAGTCCCGCCCCTTCCGGTGGACCCCATGGGACCTTATTTCGGAAAAAATATGAATGGTAGTCAACGGAGAGAGACAAATAATTTTTTGATCCCATTTGAATTGCGCCATGAATCACACATACAGTATGTTGATTGTCAATTTAAAACATAATTTTGCAAGTCAAGAAAGTCACAGTTTGTCGTAGTATCATTTATTTTTGTGTGAAACCGCTCAGTGAACTACATCTCTCGTCTCGCACAACATACGTCACCAATACAATACTAGCGCTAGCTAACTTAGCTATGACCACGCACAAATGAAACGATATTTTACCTGATGTGTTTTATCCAGCGACTCCTGGTCTTTTTATCAGTCGGGAAGAGAACGAACGAGCGGGACCCGTTGCTGGTGTGAGTACATCCCAGTACGAAACACACAGACATCATAGCTTCAGAGAGAGACACGTCACTTACGCTACTATTGGGTGTGTAGTCTCTCTAATTATGTATTTTCGCAGTCTGATACTTCAACAATTTTCCAATAAACTGCGACTTTCTTGACTTACAAAATTATGTTTTAAATTGACAAACATCACATGTGTGATTCATGGCGCGAGATCAAAAAAATAATTGTCTCTCTCCGTTGACGACCGTTCATATTTTTTCCGAAATAAGGTCCCATGGTGGTCCACCGGAAGGGGCGGGACTTAGGCTATCTATTCAAGATATGTTTCATGTTTTGGTTGAGGCGGTCTTTTCTTTCCTACAAACAATGCTGCACATGTCACACTAAGATGTTCCCAAGATATATATTAAATAAACCCATAGAAAGTAACACAGAGCATTAACCAGCAACCAGCAAAGCACGTGTAAATAACTGATGGTTCCGTTCTAGGTGTGCCAGTAAGCCATGCTAGAGAACCAGCATGCACAATTTGACAGCATGTGCTTTTGGGTCACGTGGACATTTATTCTGTTTATGATACAGGGATCCACATGTAGCCACACCTTACCTGAGTGTGATAAGGATCAAACTACTTTATTCAACAATTGGTTTTGACAAGAATGAAAATATGTTTGTTCAGTACTTAGTGGGATTGTCAGGCTCGTAGATGACTCCAGGTTTTCAAACTGGGTTTGTCTTCAGGCTATTGGCATTGGCTCAATGGATGGCAATGTTTGACAGTCCACAACTTTGTTCCAGATGGAAATACCTCAACCATTTGATGGATCACCATGGAATTTTGTACAGACATTCATTGTCCCAAGAAGATGATTGACTTTGATGACCATCAGGTCAAAATTTCATGTTTGGGGTTTTGAGTGAAACTGTTGGATGGATTGCCATGAAATTTGGTACAAACATTCAAGGCCCCGTTGGCCGCAAACAGAATTTGACAAAGCATGAGGAAAAATGAGGCAGTAAGCAGAAAGGATTTAGAAAGTGAGAGAATGAGTTTAATTAAGGAAGGTAAATTGTAGGTAATATGGTGTAGGAAGGTTCATTTTTATACTGTTCTACTGTAGTATGGCCTAATCATATGATGCACTGAGGTGCTACTGTAGACATACTGATTAGTACGTAGCAAATTTCAGACACGGAAATGGCGAGAAAGAGGAAACGACAAATGAAACAATGATGGAAGGGGATAGGTGGTTGGAAGAAAGGTAAAGTGGGTTGAATGTGGGACGGAGACTATAGACAAGCAAAGGACGAAGCAAGGAGAAAGGAAAGGAGGGACAGAGACAGAGACAGGTAGATAGGGAGTGGTGGAGGGAAACAAAAGAGGAGGAATGAGGAAAGAGGGACCAAAAGAGAAAGGAAGGAGAAGAGGCCATGAACCCGACACCATTTTGCAGCCAAGGATAAACTATCACTCTCTCTCTCATTCTCTCTTTCATCCCACCCTTGATCTATTCTTACTGTAGAGCTTCTGGAGTGCCTGCTCAAATGGTTTGCCATACTGCCCGTACCACACATCATTTGTTAACAGGGAACCCAAAGTTCTTGCGGTTGGGGAGCAGAGCTGCATAGCAACCCCACAGCACTTCCTGTTGGGCCGGGGGTTGAACGCCGGTGCCCGTTGTTCACTGCAGTGCCCCCTCTGCCTTTAGAAAAGCAGCCGGGAGGCAGTTCACTTACAATCGGCTTTGTGCTTCGTTGTGAGGAGAAGAGAAATGAGCGGAAAGGCAAAGCACCCTCAGTTCACTGCACTCTTTAACAGGCAGGGACCTCTATATGGTTTAACTAATATGGGTCTCTGAGGGCCGACGGGAAGATTTTTGAAGGAGGGTGCTGATAGCTGAGTGTTGCGATCGGTATTCGGTACCTTTAATTTAGTCTGTTTGCACGAACAAAACATTTTAAATATTCATATCAACCAAAAGTAATGTCCTTTCAAACAGGATTTTATTTTTTTCCTGGAAGAAAACCTTCTAAATCAGTCAGAACACATGACAGTGTTGGTGAAGAGTGTGGACTGCCCATTTCAGTAGCAAAACACTGTGTTGTAAATAGAAAATGCACTCCCCAGCATGCCGAGTTCTGTGATTATAGACGAAACTTTTAAAGTGGTTTTACAGCCATTACCACTACAGGGCCTGCTGGGTTAACTCACATAAACAGCTTAAGTCAGTTGAGACGTCTACTTGACGTGCCCTCTTCTTGACATTACGTGTCAATGGGAACTTGGATTATCGTTCCTGCTTCCATGGTCATGCAAGTGCATATGCTCTCAAAACTTTAGAGTAGACTGACTCACATTGAACAGGACAAGTAAATCAAAGTGCAAGAAATCATGAAACACTGTTTACCAGGTGATAGTTTGAGGCATTAGACAAACTTGTGCAAAAAGCACAACTAGACAAAACTTGGTCTAAGAACCAAGTATGTGCAGACTGCAGCAATTAAAGCTAATGCCACATGTTCCTTTGGTTGTAAACTAATCAATGTTCCTGTGATTATATGGACTGTCTGTCATACATTTTGAGTCCTATTTATTTTGTAAAGAAAGTGATAAAAACTAACACAGCACTTAGACGAATGATTTTGCTTGTGCTGCCAACTACGCTCTCTCTTCACCCTATCTATGTTACAGTCGAGTGTGGTCACAAATACAACAGAGTGCATCAGATAACAGAGATTTTTGCACTGACCCATAGAGGTCAACGCAACAGTTTTTGGTTCGACGGCAGAGGGCCAGCCCTACAAACGCAAAAGTCACTGAATGACAGACTGAGTGATGAAGTTACACGATTGGTCGCCCGAGTGTTGGTGTTCCCTCATTGGCCGTTGCTCTTTCAAAATGAAAAGGTGAGAACAGTCCTTTATGCAAATGAGCTTGTCCAGCGCAACACTCACGAAACTTGGTCCAAGCTGTGAAACTAGGCGATCTAGTTCTAAAATGAAACAAGATTCAGCAGTGGCATAGCCTGTTTCTCGCTTACAATGTTTTCAGAAGTAGATTTTGGTGGATTGTTAAGACGGAATAACAAAAGGTTTATGAGCAGGCCGCCATGTTGTTTCCTGTTTGATACGGCAAGCAGAAAACCAGGGACCAATCAGGTGCATTCAACGATAGGGTACGTCACCGCTTGAACGGCCAGTTGAGTGGCGCAGCGCGTCCACTAGAGTCCTCGCCAGACCTCGTGGACATGTACCGCTGGATTTAACATTATAGATATGACCACTGACTATTTGTGTAACAATTTAGCCACAAATTCACCGACTGACCATACGCGGTCCAGACATTTACTTGGTTTTGACCGAGTCTTGTTTTCCCCATACAAGATAGTGTTGGAGTAGATCTTTTTCACAGCAGACAATAGCAGGAAAGTTACAGGTGTGCATGTGTCTTTTAGTGAATGTTTGTGCATGTGAGCGTGCCACACTGGCTAGCGCACGGCCGCCGCTCTGCACGGCGGTTACGGCTGATAACGCCGCCCCGACCGGCGTCGTCACGAAAGTGTAGCATTCCCCCCCAGGTTAGCACTGTTAGCTCTGTCAGCACTGTTGCCGTTGTTTGCACTGTTAGCCCTGTTAGCACCATTAGCTGCGAGCCACTGGCTCAGATGCGCCATGTTGAGAGCCGTGTGGAGGCAATAGGAATGCTCCCAATCTCGCATTTAGCACCTTTAATAAGGCTTCACTCCATTTAGGTGTGCACGTTTAGGTGTGCCCTGGTGTTGGATATGCTGGCTCAGTGGCATAGCTTACTGGGACACTTAAAGGAACCTTGTAGTTTTTGTATAAACACACACAAATACAGCATTTACTTCCTCATTACACATTTGCAAGGTCGATTTTTTAAAATATTTTGTAACCTGCATTGCAGCCTGTCGATCAGTGGAATAGTGCAAAATGAGGGATGTCATATAGTCTGCATTCACTACACAGTATATGGACATCCTTTGCATGTAGAGCTGAGTCTACTTATCAGAGCTTTGGCCTAATAATGGTTAAAACCCCTTTAAATAAACTTTAACATGACATAACATCATTATTAGTGACACATGCTTTTCCTGCTAAGACAAGTCAGATGTCTGCCATGAGAAAGGCCCATTGGTGACGAGGGAAGGTATAGACTTTTCTCAGACAGACTTGGCATACATTGAAACCCATCAGAATACAGATCTAAAGGCTGCATTTCATGTAGGTGTGGCAGCTCTGGTATTGTACGTGGCTTAAATGGAATTGGGCCATCACAAATGTTATCAGTTACGCCTATGTTTTTTTGCAATGACAAGTCAAGATGTCAAGATGTCTTGGTGAAAAGGTATTTGAAACACGTTTAACTCATACTTGCTTGGACTTCTTGAAGTTTGGAAATGTGATTTGGAGTATAGGGATGACCTGAAATAAAGCACCTCATTCAACACACCAGGGTGAGTCAGCCTATCAAACAAATGAATAAATGTTACAGTATAGTAGAATTATGTTGAATTATATGAAGAAAACAAACTGAAAACTAAAGGAGGAAAGCAGATCATCCAGTGATGCAATAGGATAGAATATTGACTAATGGACACTGTCAATGCTTAAATATTAACCTCTACCACCACCTAGCGGTCGATGTTGTTTAGTACAACAACAGTCATCTAAAACATCCTCACATTTCAGACGCTGGAACCAGCAAATGTTTATCATTTTTCCCTGATTACTTATTATAGTATAATAGTACATATAGTAATTTTATCAGAACTACTTCACAGCATAAGAAGAACAAAACTAGACTATCCAGAATCACAAACATGGCCAGTAAAATTATTGGAAAGACCAAAAACAACTGGGTTGTATATATAAAACACAGGCAAAACATAAAAGCCAGACAAATTGTGTCTGATCCCGTTCATCCTCTTTTTAAATAATTTATAAAACTGCCACTTGCCAACTACAAAAAGTCTTTCATACCAAATGCAATAACTTTACTAAATTCATAAACACCATTCGCATGTGCATGTTGTGTTATTTGTTGTATTTACTGTGATTTACTATGATGTGTTTTAACCAACCTGTGAAGCCGAAGGCAAATTTCCATATTTGTGGACAATAAAGATTATTATTATTATTAGTAGTAGTAGTAGTAATAATAATAATAATAATAATAATAATAATAATAATAATTAGAAATGACACTCTCTTTACATGGCTCCATATTGTCCTAATCACAGATACAGAAGCTCTTGTACTCTTTATTTTTGTGTAACCAAAGTCCAGAGCTCTGTGATGACGTCAGAAGTAGGCGGTGATACCAGCGATTATACTTTGTCACTTCCAACACAATTTTTCCAGACCATCAGGTCAGTGTCATTTTGATTTGTCAAACAACAAATCTTGTGTTGATGGTCTTTTTTTCTGACCGTGAAAAAGAACTGTTGATGTGCTGACTAAACTTGCTCTTCTTGCTTGTTCTAACCCAAAAAACAACAACAACAACAACAACAACAGAAAACTGGCTGAAACTGAAGGACCCAGTTTACATAACCAGCCTGACCGGTTTGTACAGGCTGGTGACATCATTCTAGCTCAGGGAAGGTGTGACACTTGAGTAGAGTGAATGGTCATTTACAACTTTACCCTATCTTCTTCTGTGAAACATTGTTCTCTGTACAGGAGTATAAGCCGGTGATTGTACAAATGTGTGTGACCCCTAAAACATTAGTTCACCTCAGTGGTTTGGGCTTACTTTGTAGTATATGGACAAAGTGATGAGTTCTTTGTTGAACTGCTTTTCCAGTTTTTGTTTATATGAACAACTTGTAAAATCATTTAAATATGACTGACTTTGAATTTTGAACTATGGTTCTTGACAAGCCCAAGTGAAAAGGCTACAGAAGACATGTTGTATACAACTTTTAATGTGTTCTAACATTCATGAGTCAAATGGAAACCAAACCATTCAGCCACACACAGATGTTAAATGAGGCTGGGAATAAAAAATGTCTCCGTTGTATTAGCCTTCGTCTGGCTTTCAGTGCAGAAATGTCCCAGACAAAGACAGCCTTGACATAGTTTACAGCCACATCAGCAGCAGCACCCTCGTTCCCCTGGCTTCACCTCTTTGTAGCTGTTATCAATAATCCTCTCCTGACATTAATAACCGCCACTTAACCTGCTTTCTAACCGGCAAAACCAGCCACGCACAAGCAGACGGCTCCTTGTGTTTCACCTCAGACACAAAAAAACTGAGGAGAGGCTCACAGGCACAACACCAGGAGCAAATCTGAATCAGTAGCCAGACGAGTAAAAGTTCTTTCAGATACACAGGTGAACAAGACTGGGATAGAGTGCGACAGAAATGAGTCCTAAAACCCGGAAATGAGTTAGCATTTTAGCACTTTCGGTTCCCCCGTCTGGAAGTCAATGGGTTTTTAGTTAGATGACTGAAATAAGGCCGTGGTTAACACAAGCTGAAGAGATTTTAACATTTTGTTCTACGACATAAAATACATCAATAAATACCCCACTCATGAATTTTGAAGCCCTTATGTGTCTTAAAAAAGGTGGTTGCTAACAATTGGCTAAATGAGACTACTAAGCGTCATCACGCCACCTTTACAGCCTCATTGTGTATACTCGTGCTCATGCGACCATGCAGCCTAACGTTAGCTTTTTACTTCTGGTGATTGCATTTATACTTCAAAAATTGGTGTTCATTTGTGAAGATTATCTTGCTGAACAAAACGTGTAAGTATCATAAAAGTCTGTTTGCCGCAGAGCTTATCTTCTGCAATAATCCAAAACCCAATGGAAAAATGTCATTGGCTTTTTGTCGAGGGAACCCAGGGCGGTGCTAATTTCCTGCTTGGCCTACAAAAATACGTCATCCCTGGAGCACTCATTTTAGTATAATAGGAAGAGTGTACTTTAGCCCGTTGTCAGAATAATGCCTGTTAATGCCCAGTGTCAATATCATTTGTATATTGATGTTTTTTCTGGTTTTATATGCCGCTAATGCCGTACTCTACTATCTCCACGCGCAGTAAGTCCTCTGACTTTTTTGTGTTATCCTCGATGTTCTTTTAATTGTGCCCATACATTGGTGTTGCAACCATGTCAGTGTCTTTTCAAAATTAATTGTCAAATAAACAAAACAAAACAAAAAAAGCTAAACACACCACAACATAATACACATTTGAGGTACCCTTTAAACAAGGCACTGAAATATTTAACTTAGGCTAAGTTCAGTTCACCCACAGACAGATCCTCTCACTGAGGATTTCTTTCCTAAAACACATACATTATTTTCATGTGTGTCTTTACCTAATGACAATGCTAAACGTTTGCAACTTTTTCCATACCACTCATGCATACAAGTCCAAGTGATATATTCTTGAAAGATATGATTTGATATTAAATTACACATTAAAAGTCATGCTCTTCAACATATCAAATACTGCAATGTCAGCCTCAGACAATGAAACTGTTGTTTCCACCAAGGCATTATTACTATGATTGTTGTGATCATCCATGTGAGAATCACTTATGTGATGACATGTGATAAGCAGCATTTTGTTTGTTCACTATAGTTCATAACCTATTTAATTTGAAGTCAAATGATCGTGCCCTACATTTAAAGACATACAGTATACAGTAGGCCTATAGGTTCTTTTATATGTCAGAGTGCACGAAGATGAAAAACTGGTTTGATGCTAAACCAGGATTTAACTGGCACGTGTGCCATTTGCTCAACGCTCCTATAGAAGTTTAAACATGAGTGCTGTGTTAAACTACTCCTGCCAGTACACTTGTCAGTATTTTTTTTTTATTTTAGTTTTTTTTTTTTAGTTTCTTTACTATTTGATTTTTTTTTTTTTAAACCTACATGTACTGATACTGTTCATTACTTTGGCACAGAGGTCAACATGTGACTTCCGTTTGCCAGACTGTCCAACGTTGGACATTTAGGTGATTATTATTTTTAATAGCTTTAAACACTCTAATTATTATTCTGTAGCCTAGTGACGCCAAGGGGTCCGACAAAGCGTCAATATGACTTTAATGACTTAAATCCACAGTGAAAATATGTAATCATGATAACAGCACTGTTCAGTGTTGATTAAAGCTGCAGTATGCGATATTGGCGCAAATATGATTTAAAAAAGTTATTTTTAGAAAACGGCCGCTATAGCGTTACAGTAGTACATGAAACAGGTAACCTGAAAAAAAATCATGTTCCTCTGTGTCCTACTGTGTCCTCCGGTGCTCCTAACGGCATCTGAAGGATTTCACTTACCGGAGGAAAACAAGGTCCGCTGTCCAGCTGCAGTCTATGAGAGCCGGCTGTCAATCACTCGCGAACTCCGACCAAACGGTCAAACTAGGCAGCGCTGATCAGATATGAATCAATAATCTGTTACTGTAATGACTATTTCTCACCGCAAATGTTCTCGGAATCATCTTGTAGTGTACTGTTTAGCTGTAAAATGAGAAAGTTTGTGACGCAGCCGCCATTGTAAAATCTGTTGAAGGGAGCCAAGTTCTGGTCACATGACCGGAGCACAGCCAATAGGAACGCTCTCTCTCTCTGAAATGACCTGTGATTGGTCAAAATCTGCCGTCACGGGCTAGATTTTTCTATAGCCTGAAAACAGAGACATGAGGAGGAGCAGAAGTCTAGTTTTCTCTCAGAACACTTGAATTACAATATGCTGAAAGGTTATTATGGAATTTTTGCCAAATTATGCAAAAAAAAATTGTTGCATACTGCCACTTTAATGACTTAAATCCACAGTGAAAATATGTAATCATGATAACAGCACTGTTCAGTGTTGATCAAGTTTTTTTAAATCAAGGTAAAAATGTATATGAAATTTATATCAGTAAACAACAAAGTGGTAGCTTGTTATTCATGTCTGGCGTCACGTAGCCTACTATAACGTCGGTGTAGCCTACATAACCTGAAGGAAACAGGTGTTGTCCGGGGAGTTTTTTGGGGCTGTGAACGCACCACCCAGTCTTTTTCCTTTTTTATTTCCCTTTAGGGCGGAGCTTCTGGTTTGTGCTGGAAAAGTCCCTACTGAGCTGAGAGAGAGAGAGAGAGCAGACTACACTACTGTCGGAGGAGAGAGGAGGACACACACCTGTTGAACAGCAGCGCTCTGGTTTAAACACACTTTTTAATTCACTTGTTTTTCCCCTCTGAGAGTCTCTGAGTCTTCACGATGACGGACACTCTTTTACCAAACGGCATCAAAGACAGCGGAGGAGACGGCACTTACTTCAGAAAGGTGAGTTTCGCTTCTCGTCACTGTTTCTGGCATGTTTACGGCTTGACTGGAGCCTTTATTTGTTTTGAAATATATTTTCAGTGACTATCTCAATTCATTGCTAGCATACAGAAGTCATTAAACGGAGCCCTCTTCACCATTTACCTTTTATATTGTAGGCTAATCTACTTGTCCTTATGATATAAATTAGCCTAGCATTCCCATGTTCACAGTTTCAAGCTGATGTTACGTTCACTGATGTGGGAAAATATAGATTTTGCTAATATATTAGCCTACAATAAATCATAAATAAATAAAGGGTGTATATAAAACATCAAAAGTAATATCAACTTTTTAAATTTTCATTTTATTTTGAAAAACAGCTTGGTTTCAGTCTTAAAGGTCCCATATTGTAAAAAGTGACATTTTCATGGCTTTTATATTATAAAGCAGGTTTAAGTCCTATATAAATACTGTGAAAGTATCCAAACGCCAGACAATCCACAGAGAAATACACACAGCCCGTATTCAGAAACTGAGCTTTTGAAACAAGCCGTCAGGATTTCTGTCCATTTGTGATGTCACATATCTACAATATTTATACCATTTCACAGTTTTAAACGTAAACTTTCTAAATGTGTCCCAGTTTATTTCCTATTGCAGTGTATGTGAATGACATCAGCTGACAGGAAGTAAACATGTACCCAAGCTGTTGCCTAGCAACGCAATTCTGTTGCAATTCCTTTGAAATTTACTAAAACGGAGCGTTTCAGACAGAGTGTGAATACAGGTAAATTCAAGCAGACAGCATGAGGAAAATAAAAGGTTTTTAAAACATTAAAGCATGTAAACACGTTCTAGTAGAAACCCAAAATACAAGTATGAACCTGAAAATAAGCATGAAATGTCCCCTTTAAATTGAGCTGCTCCTGATGTGTCACCAACAGCAGCGGAAACCACAGCACTGTCATCTTCAGCTGTCAGTGTGTGTGTGTTAGTCCAAGAATAGCTGGATCTCCTACAGTTACTGATTAGATCAGTGACCAAACATCCCATAATTGACATCATCAGTTCCCTGCTGGTTGTCAGGGAGGTGTGATGATGGTGATTGGCATTTAACAGGAAGTGTTGTAGGATTCCTCAAAAGCTTCCTTGACACGCCTGGTAACCTCAGGTCAGATTAGCGTCCTGCCATTAAGATAATCACATCAAATTACTGTTGTGTTTAAGGGAACATTGTAAGACCACTTAAACCCTGACCTTTAACCTTTTTGTTGATTAACTGTATCTTACAGTTGCACACATGGGAGGTGCTCTGGATAACAGTATCAGCTAAATGATTGAAATGTTAATGGCCGGTTATCTAAATTGATAGATCAGATAAGAGGAGTACTTTCCCTGCTGGTGTTTTCTGTTGAAGTTGATGCCTTTTCATCATGTAAATAGGCTGATGAGATATCACTATATAGTAATTAACATTCACTGCACCGGGACCAGCAGAGAAACCCCTCTAGCCCGTTTCATGTACCTGCGACTGTAACATTTTCAAGAGCCGTCAGTTCGAGGCTATGAGAAGAGCACTTGGCAGTGGTTGAGTGATTATCTAATGTGTTTTTACTGAGTTCCCTGTCTGCCATGCTGTGGCTCATTCCTTCACATTTGTACTAGTGTCCTCAACCGGAGTGTTTTCATAGACAAGCTTGTTTGGATGGGCATCTGAACAGGGCCTTTGTGTCTTTCAATCCCCCCGAATCCCCCTCTGAACGCTGTCTGGATTTAGGCTCTGTACTGCACTTCCTGTGTCTATAAAAAGGTCAGTGGGAGCCAGGGTCTGGCGCTGCCGTAGGACATGATGGGAGACTGACTGTAGGGCCTAATACCTCAATCACAACTGTTTACTTTATGACTGCAACACACAGTGTAGAGCCTGTATCATTCTACTTTCTCCATCGTTCTCACTCTCCTTTGTCCTCTGTATTTCTCAGTGTTGAACAGGAGTCTTTACTTTCATTGCAGAAACCCCTCCCAGTATAAAAAGGCTTGCACATTTGCCGAAACCACAAAGCAATGAGTTCTGCATTCTCATTTTGTCATGTTAAAGGGATTTGCAATTTGGAAACTTTTTTTTGGTCAAATTTGAGCCAAGCGGAGCCAAGACGATCTCTGCTTCCATTTTCTGTGCCCCTCTTCCTCTTGGGTGAAAAAATTAGTTTAATGATTTACAAGGCCTCACTGGGTTCGACCGATGCTCCGGGGAGCTGTTGTGGTTCAGGGCTTCCTTCCCAGCCCGTCCACTGTTTCACCTCCAGCTGGCTGAGGTCCGACTGGACGGCCACGGGATGGAAAGATGGCAGAACAAAAAGCCGAATCGGCATGATTCTTCTCCTCATCCTCCTCGGCCAGCGAGAGCATTGACGTAGCATCTGGCCCGAGGCCGTCCCTCAGCCAGACCACAGACACAAATTGACAACATGTGTCCTGGTTCAGAAACCAGACAAGCTCCCTGAGCTTGGAAACACACTTAGATCCCCTTAGCAGGGTTTGTATTGGAAAAAGACAAATGAGAGATTCAGCTGTGACCAAATATTGTCTTTCACTTTCACTGAATATAAAGATGTCTTTCTCTGGATTGAATGATGTACATCCCCTTTGGATTAATCTGTCAAAGCGTCCCCTCAGTAAGTGGAGTAGATTCAATATGTGAAGTCAATTAGAGAACATACATGAATTCAGAGGAGCGAATATTGAGATGCTGAGCGCATTCTGTGTAATTGTGGGGTGAACAAGCAATTATGAGTCCATTATCCAACCATCTATCCCATGATGCTCTACTGTACATGATCTTTATGGGGCATCGGTTATGCAACAGCAGAATGTTTGACTGTTTGATGGATATGATAACGGACAGGACTGTCTTTGTGTTTTGCTGTGATGAAGTATTTTGTACGCTCGTAGAGAAAGGCTGTTCTGTTTGAGTATGCCAGTGGATAGGAGGGGTTCAGTTCCCTGAGTGGTTCAGTGGGTAAGGCAAGGCAGTTGCATAACCAGAGCTAGGGGTTCAGTTCCATGTGTCACTTGATATAATGTGGAGCTCTATGAAGGATTACTTTTTCTCAAGCATTAAGGCAGACAGACAAGCTAGAGACATCAAGAAGACATCGTAAAACAATGTCCAAGAAACTCAAAAGTCATAATGTCTCTGACTAAGCTTACCAGAAGTTAAGGTGTGGTACCAAACCATTAGTTTTATGGACGCACTGTAATTCCTGATGATGAGACATGATGTAATGGTCACTGAGTAATGTTGGGTTGAAGTTTCATGACGTAATGCATATTAAAAATGGAAACGGAACATGCTGCCATGGTTACTATCAACCACCAACCCCTACCTTGTTCTTTAACACAAACATACACCCCAGTTTTGATGTAATGATCAACGTGACAACATACTGCAATAAGTCCCCGCCCTCTCCGGTCGTACGCTGATGGCCTCGCCCTGCTGTCATTCTAAGAATAGCTGCTGCTGTTGATACGTCCAGCCAGGCCACGCCCCCCCCCCCGGCCGCCTCGATACAGTTAATGTGTAATTAACGACGCTCTCATTTGTGTAAATGGTTAATCATTACACCCTTAGGTTACTGAAGTGTTTGTACGGGAACACCCAAGTGACTACAGCGGAGTGGTTATAGAGAAAGTGGCAAGTTAAGTGTGACCCTCGTTGCAACCATTTGACCTGAGGTGTTGAAAGAGAAGGACACTGTCACACTGCGTATTCATTTTACAGGAAGTCTCTCCAGATGAGAACATGACTCAGATGTAAATGCAAAAGATGTGGCAGGTGATACGCGGGCAAAACACTCACCCACAACTATGCTGACTGACTCGAATGAATAAAAACAATCCCTAAAGATCACTTGGGTATTTTCATCTTCAGTTGACAGTGTAGAGGCAGACAGGAAACAAGAGAGGAGAGACAGGGGAATGAATGCAATAAAGGTCCTCAGCTGGATTCGAATGTAGGACGTTGCAGTTATGTGGTATGCGCCTCCAACCATTTGGCTACCAGGAGCCCCCCCATAGTTGTTGAATCCTGCATAACCTTATGGTCTAAATAAAGTGTGTATATTTGTGTGTTTAGTAGATAGTTTTAAGTTGATTTAAATATAGTGAGAAATGATGACATTGTTTTTATCACATGCTCTATCTGTATCAGCTCAATAATAGTCAGTGCACACCTGTCGCTGATCATGTGACAAGCAAACCTGAGCAAAGAAGTGTATGTTTTTATGACTAAATATTGAATTGAATCAATCTGGATACTTCTGGCGTCTATACGTGGGAAGCCAGTGAGGGATTATATCCTTGTCGCAGCACTAGTGAGGTGACGATCAGAGGGATAGTGTGAACCCTCTTGTGTGTTTTTCCCTCTCTTCCCACTTTGAACAGTGACCTTGACTGCAGTACTACAGGGGAAATGGGCATTCAAAATTGGGGAGAAAATGGAATTTCAAAAAAGAAAGGAAATCCCCCAAACAAAGTTGTGACGGGCCGGAAAATTATATTTATTTTATACATCCCTAATTTTATATGTTTTGAAACTGCATAGATTCCATCATTGGTGCTAAGCACTCATTGCTGTGGTGTTTATACACTACTCTTCTCAGCGATCCCAGACTTTGACATCCTTAAAAAAATCTGTTCTTTTCTGTTTACAGTAGTTATCGAAACTGAAAATGTAAATCGGAAATTACAGTCAGGCTGTTGTCTGCTCTGCTGATGTGCATCACAAAAGGTGAACTTGCACCTTGAGACTTCGGAAAAGCTCACTCTGCTGCTGACCTCACACTTATAAATAAATACAATGTGCGTGTGTCCCAAGTTGAGGACTTCTAAACCAACTGGTTTTACTGAGCTGACTGGTTTCTGTGCATCATGGTGTTTCTTTGCCAGCCGGAGTACAGTACAGACCGCACCTCTGCTGCGCTGTGACTCAGTCGTTGTGAATTCCTAAGGCCAGTTTATCTGTACTGGTATGAGTGACAGCCTGTTGACTTAGTAAGGCTGGGACACTTGTGGTTGTGATAGGGACAAGGACACACAGTACAGCCACATACTGGCCGTTATGTGTAAACACAGAGAGTGAGAGCATGTGTTAGAGTTGAGTACAGTAAAACAAGGTGCAGCTCCTTTCACACCCAACTTAGGTTTATTTTTACTCTTATATCAAACAGTAAAGATAAAGGAAAAATTCACTTAAATTAATGTGAAAGCCAAATGTAAACCGACTTTTTCTGAATGCTCTGAACAAGAACAAAGACGCTTGTTCAGTGGAATGTACACTGTTCACGGTTGTACAGCAACAATCTGTTATGGAAAAAATTTGCTTGGGACTGACCTGGTATAAATAAATTAGGCAATATGAAAATTTCATGTCATGATTATCCTGGCCAAAAGAATTGCGATTCACGATATTATTCCGATAATCGTCAAAATATGCTTAAAAGTCCTAAAATGGCATTAAGACATACTGGAATCACTCTACCTTACATTTAGTTAAGAAACAAATATTTTTATTGAATCACAGATAGGACACACATTTTTTTTTTTTTAGTGAATGTCCTGTTTAGTTAACAACAAACAGTCAAACAATCCTAAATAAGTTAATCATAAATCACACGCCCCCCCTGCATAAATAAAGGATAAATAGATAAACAATGACTACGTTTACATGCACAAAATATTCCTGCCCTTATTCTGAAAAACACAATATTCCTACTAAGCTGTTTACATGGTTAATGAAAATGAATATTCCACTAATAATCCCGTTTACATGCAGCGGTGGCAGACGTGTGAGCCCGTGTGAGCACAGCCTCCCTCTTTCATTTCTTTAACCACCTTCTTGCTTCATAATGTTTAAAAGTAGATGTGTTTTTCCTTTAAACCAGAAATGTGGGCTTTTCTTTTGGGCATGCATCTCTGCAAACTGTCGGCTAGTTGGTTTGTGTACAACACAGAGAGCTGGCTGTAAACAGGCAAGAGGCTGTGTGTTGCAAACTGCCGTAAAAACCCCAATTGAGATGCATATTCTGAATGTGCTGTATACATGACCAAAGAATGCTCCTTAAACCTGAATGATGTCGGCATATCCCACGTCTTAATCGGAAAATACTCAATTAGGAACAAGGTCTAATTCAGATTATCCAAACCAAATATGCTGTTTACAATAATCCGTATCAAATGCTGAATATTGTTATATTTGGAATAATTGTGGAATATTAGTGTGAATGTGAATCTTTTTGAGTGTTTGAATGACTTGAAGGAAATTGCAGGATATATTTTATGATTTTAAAATGTGAAAACATCAATGAAGACATTTTTGCAGTATGCACATTTTTCTTGATTCACATGCAGTTTTTTCACTTATCACACAAGATATTATCTTCTGCTGACGTGTTTGTTCCTGCATCTCCTTGTCTCAGGGTTGTAACCCGTTCGCCCAGACTGGACGAAGCAAACTGCAGAATAAACGAGCCACTGTCAACCAGCAGATCATCAAACAGATGAGGATGAGGGCCGGAGCTGAGAACCTGCTGAAGTAAGAACTGAACTGATGACTGATAATACATGCATGCATGCTGTACATTTGTGTCTGCTTCATTTATTAATTCCCTAGAATATGGATGCTTTTAGCGGGAAGTGCAGGATGGTTTAAACTCACAGTTATGTAGTTGTTGCATGAGGCAAAGCCACTCATCCATGTGTCATTCAGTCGTCCGTAGTGCTAGTCAGTTATGTCACTGTGCTATATGTAACCTCTAGTAAACTCCAGCTGGTCTGTTGAGACATACTGGCTTCATTACCTTCATTGTTCTGTCATCAGTTGTCATGAATTCTTGGTAAGACTTGGAACAACACAGGGGGACAGAATATATTAGGTAACACTCTTGAAGAGCAGCAGAAAACAAAGAGCTACTGTGATACGTACTTTAGAAGAAACCTCAGAAACCTTACTGAGCCTTTGTATTTTGATAATACGCCCTTTACAGAAGAGACTTTTTCTTCAGTGACTAGGAGAAGTTTCAGTTTCTGTTGTGTTTTCACGTGGCTGTAGAGCTAAAAGGTGAATTCAGTGTGGAGGAAGATGTGACGTAGTCAACAGCTCTCAGACTCAATGTTTGTCTCTATTCTCTGGGATTTTAAAAATAAATCGAGATTTGTCTTCTTCCTGCTGAAATATTCTTGAAGGATTGAATGGCCGAATTTGAGATCAGATTTCTCAGCAGGTACAATGCAACAACAGAGAAAAATTAGGAAGTTCACTGTCCTCTCATACACCGACCTCAGGCGTTTTGTTTTTGTCTGGCTGGCGGGCTTCTTCTTACAAAACTACATATTTTTCTGAATACTGTTTCCTGCATTTCTACATACATTTGGACAACCTGGTGACTAACACTTGCCTAAGGGTAAAACGAAGATTGAGATAAACCTAAGCCCTTTTTCATGTTCAATTCTTGTGTCTTTTCAGGAATATATCATGATATACAGTCACCTGTAAAACAAAATATAGACTTGGTTTCTGATATAGATACTGTAAAGACATGTAGGTACATTGGACAGAGCAAATTTATTTTTTTCAACCTGAACATTCAGCAGAGCTTCAAGCCAGGCTGAATCTCTGCTCCACCAGTCAAAAAGTGCTACATGCATGTTTGCACAGTATCTGCGGTATGTTTAAGGGCCTTCGATCGCACTTGACCAACAATGCAGTGTGCACAAGTGTTTAACCCGTCCTCTTTTACTTTTGCTTTTCTCTTCTGTAGCCTTTAAGATAAATGCTTCAGATGGGCTGTAACACATAGGTGGCTTTCAGAAATACTTTGGAATCTGGCACAATTTTGCCTCATTTAGACTAATGCCGATTTCCCCCCCCCCCCCCCCATGTTTTATCTCCTCAAAAGGTCAGTGCTAGCCTTTATAAAATGTAGACAGAAGTCTTAGTTTCTTCTGATGAGCTGACATTTTGCTTCATCATTGGATTTTTTTTTTGAGATGTAAGGCCTTTGTATTTGAGGAGTGAATTTTTGGAGATCGAGAAAAAGTGTTCTATTGTAAATTGCTGAGGGTCATCAACAAAGATTTGCTGGTTAGTGTGATATCCAATCTGGGTCCGAGCTGTGACAGAGGAGGAGGATGTGCTACCTGCTATGCTGGAAAAAAAACAAGTCTGTCAACAGATAGCTGTCTGGTGAGACAAAATTAGCAGTTGGAAAACCCCTAGAGCCGTAAGTCATCTTATTATGACTTTTTTATTGTAGTTAATTGTAGGAAATCTACAGGAAAACGTGTGTACAGCCTCAAAAATGTCCAGAGTTGAATCAACAGCTCTCTGACAACAGAAATGGAATATTGTAAGCTTCATAAAAGTAGTGTTTATTGCAGGCTCACTGGATTGGATTGCATTAGGTTATACAGTTCTTCCTGTTACCGTGTCCACCTTCTGTTCTGTGTGGCTTTTGGCAAGGATAATGTGGCCCACAGCAGTCAGGACGGTGTTAAGTTTAGTGAACTGTAAGGTTTTTGCTGTTAAAAAAAAAAAGTGCCTTTGTGGTGTCTTCTGTCCCTGAGGCACTGAGTCTAGAGAAGCAAAAGGTACAACGGTGCACCTTGTATAGCCTCATCTCCCACTGGGATCCTCGAATCAGCTCTCTTTCCGTTTGTGTTAAGATTAGTCTGGTGAGGAGGATACTGCTGTGTGTGGGTGTGTGTGTGTGTGCTTGTATATGTGTATGTGTCCGTTAGGCCTGTCTAAGCCTACTGTCAGCCTCACAAGCCTCCACATTCCTCAATTACTTCACATAGTCTGCCCAGTCAAGGCCAGGGGCAAGTGGACTCTGTATGTGTGTGTGTGTGCGTGCATGTGCGTGCTTGTGTGCATGTATGTGTGTGTTTACCAGCCCAGCTGCAGCACAGAGAACAGCCTGGATGCATTTCTGAGTTTCAGGTATGCTCTTAGCTTTATTTTCATGGTCTTAAATCATATGCAGTCTGACTGCAGTTCTACCCGTGACCTTCCATCTGTGTGTGGATAACAGGGTTGCCATGGCTATCCGTAACCTATTGAGACATCCACCTGGATTGTCATGTCAAAAACAGATTTGCATCAATAACCAAACCATTCCAGAACATTTTCATGTAGGCTTGTGTGAAAGTACGGCCCCTTTTTAAGAAAAAAGATATTACAAAATAGCAGCATAAAAAGTCATTATGGCCTGTGATGAACCTAAATCCTTGTTTTTCTTGAGTACGCTGTGGGTCTTTTTTTTTTTTCTCATTTGGTGCTGTCAATTCCCCAACCTCATATTTTTTCTCCTTTTCTCTTGTTCTGCATTCCTCTCTCTATCAGCAACAGGTGGAGTCAGTCTGGTCAGACCAGTTCTCTTCTCTTCTCTTCTCTTCTCTTCTCTTCTCTTCTCTTCTCTTCTCTTCTCTTCTCTTCTCTTCTCTTCTCTTCTCTTCCCAAAATCAACACAGACATCCATATGTAGTGCTTTAAAGGACTACTCCAGCAATTTAAGTGTTGCGCTTCCATAAAGTTGGGTGACAAAAAGATGAATGTTCAAAATTGAAGCAGCAGAGGCCAAGATAATAATAATAATAATAATAATAATAATAATAACTTTATTTATATAGCACCTTTCAAAACAAGGTTACAAAGTGCTTTACAATAAAAGCATGATAAAAGTAATTAACATCCATAGCTTAAGCTTAATGTATACAAGATAAAATCATAGAAATACAAAATAAAAATGATAAAAACAATGCACCATCAGTTAAGAAAAAGCCATAATATAAAAATGAGTCTTAAGAAGAGATTTAAAGGAAGATACTGAGTTCCACAGCTGAGGGACCCGGACAGCAAAAGTCGAGTCATCTTTGTTGAAAAGTTTGATTGATCATCACGTTTAGTCCGGAGTATGGGTTAAGCTCCAAAAACACTGGATCCTACGTTTCCCATGATGCATTTACTTTCCTCTCTGCCTCCAAAATGCCACTTTCTTTCCAACACCACTCATTTAGTGTGTAATGCACATATTCTGTTAAAATTTAAGATCTCAAACCAAAGCCGAGGTTACCTTGATGATGTCATCGGGGTTATCTTGGCTTGGGTTATATTTTGTCAAACTTTAGAAAGCTCCTTCAGAGCCACAGTAGACAATATACATCACAGGCTGTATAGTACTCCTCATCACGAGTAAACTGAACTTTATGATGTGCCCTTTTAAAGCTTTATTTAATAGAGAGTAATAATCTCGGTCAACTCCAATCATTATCAGTACCAGATATCTCTCTTCAGATTTAAAGGCTTCAAGGACAAATACAACTCACTGTCAATCTGCCAAATACATAAAAACCAGAAAAGAAGGATGGGGGAACTGAGTGAAACCACTCTTGCTGGTTTACAGTCTCATTCCCACGCTCTGTGGGATGATATTTGATATTAAATTAGATATTAATAACAGCCTGTGGGCTGGTGAGCTGGCATCTATTCTGTCCAAGCCACAGCTCCTCCACCTCCTCCACCCTGATGGATTCCCCAGGCCAAACCTCCCCAGAAACCCTTCAGCAGGCCAATAGGAAGTGATGCTAAGCGTGGGTCGACCTCCCTGTTATGTTCCTGTGTGTTGTATGGAGAGAAAAACTACAGACAGTAATTTAAGAGCATAAAAGACCAACAAAATCAAACTATTGGACGGTACATATATGCTTGCAATAGACTCCATAAGAATCAGAATCAGAATCTTTATTTATTGCCAGGTGTATCAGGTATACACTAGGAATTTGCTTTGGTTCGTTGGTGCAAATAAGCAGTAAAACTAATGATAGAATAATTAAAATGGTAGAATAAAATAAGAATAAAATAATTGAAATTCTACCAATATACAATATACAATATAAGATATAAATAAAAAAACAAAACATAATAGAAACAGATTGACAATTGATTTCTAAAAAGTTTTAAGACATGCTCCATTATACAGTATGTAAGGTCACATTATAGTATTTGATACTAATGGTTTGTCAGTGCTTAGACCACTTAACCCCATTTTTTTAAAATATTTCTTTCCTTTATTTCGGGATCACATTACAGCAGCAGGTCACACAGTCATCTTTACTTTACTTTTACAGAATGATCCATCTTTTCAGCTCTTTGTAAATATAGAACACAAAAATGAAACATGTTTTTTAATTGAGATAAAGAAAAAGCTAAATAAAATAAAATAAATACACAAATTTAAATGAAAGAAGGATGTTTCGGTGAAATAAACATTTTCCACTTCTCACAAATTTCTTCAAAATTTACTTTCCTGAAGCCTCATGGAGAAAGTGATTCTTTCCATTATAACAATTTCATAAATTTTATGATAGCGGTCTTCAATAGATGGGGTGTCTGGTTTAAGCCATTTCTTTGTAATTGCTTTTCTAGCAGCTGCACTCAGTATTCCAAATAAGTATTTTGTTTTAATATTTGTGGATGTTGAATGTAGAAGCTCAAAAAGGAGTTTGTCCCAGTTAAAGCAAATTTTGTCCCAAATATAGTCACTAATTCTCTATAAATCTTACAGGCCCAAAACATGTGGTAGTGATTGGCTTCCTCTGAGCCACTATTCCTCCAGCAGCTGCCCTGAGTGGTGAGGCTTCTGAGCAGGTGTGATTAAGTATCTGCTGAGGCTCTTCCAGCCAAACGTTCTCCATGAGGCTGAGCTTGATATCCTCCATTGAAATTCACAATATGTTGTACAGATTTCCTCTGGAATGTAACTGGTAGTTTCCCTTTCCTGTTTTTGTTTTCTGTAGGTGGTACTTGCTTTTTTAACCTCCAGTCCCCTATATAACATGTGTAGGTGCAACAATACATTGTACATACATTACAATACAAAGATTTTTGGAATGCCCTACCAACGGACATAAAAATACAACCTGACCTGAAAACGTTTAATGAAAAGGTGGAACACTGGCTGAAACTAAACCAAACCTGTGATCATTGATAACTGATTGGGAACATACATATGCAAATTGATTGTAATTTACAATGTTGTATTATGTGATTTTATGTATAATGTGGTATTGTGTATTTTTATTTTTTTCTTAAAAGCTTAACCAGGGACAAGGTCTGCAAATTAGCTACGGCTAGAAGTCCTATATACATCGCATCAGTTGCACTTTAATTAAGTGTAACAATGCCTACATGTATTGTCCCTGTTAAATAAATAAATAAATACATAAATAAGTAAATAAATAAATAATAAAGATAAATAAATAAATAAATAACCAAACTTAAACTTGTAACTTTTGGAACATTTTATGTTCAAATGTTCAAATGGAAGAAAATAAATTATCAATGTAAAATCAGCCCTCAAAGACTATGTTGGTTAAAACCTAGTTTTTCTCTTTTCAGCTCTTTAAACATCAGTTTACCAGATTTTTTTTAACTCCTGCCTGCCAGCGCTTCTTCACATCTCACCTTTCTTGTTAAAAATCACATCCTCTGTAATGACAGGGTAGAGAGAGAGAGATCAGGTCACAGGGAGACATCTCTAGACTGGAGTTTATGGTGGGGGCGTGTACGTGCGGATATGTCTCCCATTAGTTACGACTGCTGGAGAACGTGTTAGGATTCCCTGTAAAACAGAGATAAGGATAAAGTGACACCGCTGAGGTGTGTGTGTGTTATCTTGTATCACCATGGATGCGTGTGAATTGCAGTTTGCGTTTTCACAAACTGACAATGCATCATAAATTCTGCTTTTAAAGGATCCAACCACTTTGTCTTTGTATGCTAATATACACACACACTCACCCCCCCCTCCCTTCCCCAAACACACCCCTCACATGTATTATTACAGCCTTATCTCTGCCGTGCAGACACACACACACACACACACACACACACACACACACACACACACACACACATACTCAGTGTAATGCACTATGCACTAATCTTCCTCACCTCAACACAAGTACAGTACAGTAAGCACACAACATTGTACAGTAAAATGTACAAGAAAATAATATAAACCTCTGACTTCCAACCTCTCCAGCATGAAGTATAGTGCGACCATATTGCATTTGTCATTTGATGGTGGATTTGATTTAAAACAATGATTGTACCATGGGAATAAACTGTTGAACTACACCGGGATTGCAGCTGCGATTCATAGATCTCGGTTAAGCTGTAGTGTGGTGGAGAGTAAATCAAGTGCACAGCAGGGCACAGTGACGCAGGTCTGTGGTCCAGAATACCAGGGGTGGCATGCTTGTTTTAATAATCGGCTGCAGCAAAGCTTGGCCACGTCAGAGTGGATAATAACAAGGCTGATATTGCTTTTCTTCTCTTTATTTCAAACGTTTCATCGTGACCTTTTTTGTCTCATTTTTTACGTTTTTTCATTTTTTGTCTCCCTCCCATCTCTCCCGTGTGCAGGGCTACGTCTAACAACAAGGTCAAAGAGATGGTTCTGTTGGAGCTGAGCTACGTTAACTCCAACCTGCAGCTGCTGATGGGACAGCTGGAAGGACTCAACAGCTCAGTGGAGGTCTACCAGAACACCCAGTAAGTCCAAATATTACTGCTCCCTCTTTACTGATTCTACTACAGCTACCACAGCTAGTGCAATAAGTTAACTACTTCTGAGAGACAAGCATCATCGTAAAAAAATCATAAAAAGGAGGAAATGTGAAGTTGTAGCATGGCGCAAAGGTGTCTACGTCTGCGAGTGCCATACAGGCTTCTTTTGGGTATTTGTGAAAGGGAGATAAAACCAGAAAATAAGATTTTGTGAGACAGCAACTTATTTTGTGGACTTGTTTGTTAAGCCACACAGCTGTTGTTTAAAATTTGGCATCACCGATGAAAAAGACATCCGCAGGCTATAGAATGTAATTACTTACATTTTTCAGATTAATTGCCTGTGATGAGGCTATTAAATAGATTGCATGTTTAAATGCATGCACGGCTGCCAGAGCTTTCCGGTGTAGGCACAAATGACCTCGGCACCAGTGCTGTCGTCTAGAGATGTTCCGATAAAACTTTCCGATACCGATTCCGATACCTGAACTTGCGGTATAGGCCGATACCGAGTACCGATCCAATACCAGCGTGATACAAAAAATATAGTTATTATTATTATTATTATTGTTATTATTATTATTAATAACAATAATAATATTATTATTATTATTTAACAGCTGTTTACTACTGACCATGTATGGATGTGATATGATTACTATCTCTATTGTATGGCCTGACTCAGGTTAAACTCTTTGTAAAACATGAACAAACACAGTACATACAGTTTTACTTGTTGGATTTTCCACTGTGAAATATTGCCAAATGGCTGACATTTTCCTCGCTCTGTCTACCGTTACTGTTACATTCTCCACTAGCACCGCACCGATGTTGTTTGCTATCGTCACGTGACAAACTACCTGTAATTAGTTCTTCTTCACTGCTCTAAAACAGTAGTTGCCAGTGGCAGCCATTAGGGCGACAGCACAGTGAAGGCTACTGAAGAATTGATTTCTGGTTAAAAAAAAAAAAAATTTCTGGGTTATTAAATTATGGTATCGGATCGGTGCATATGCCGGTATACTCGCCGATACCAGATCCCGAATTTTGGATAGTATTGGACGCATTTCCGATACTGGTAACGGTATCAGAACAACTCTACGCTTGTCACATAATAATGACACCATTGCCCCAAAATTCTGTACAATTTTAATCTCTCTCTTTAATATCTTGAACTAATTCTGATCCTAATGCCAAACTTGCAGGACAGAGGACTGTTCTAAGTGATCTTAGTAGGCAAATAAATCCTCTGTACTATTCATACAGAAGTAGAACCCAGACACTCAGTGTTGATTGGCAGCCAACGAGAGAATGATCTGGCACTGATACCCTGTGGTTAAGTCGTCATGGACTCTCGATGAAAGACGCTTGATAACAGAGGAGCAGATAAAATGGGTGTGTGGAGGAAGAGCGACACATATGGATGCACATGGAGCCGAAGTGCGTGCGTTTGTTGTTGTTGAACTGGACCGGCTGGTTTTTGTGAGACAAGGCACAAAGCAACAAGGAAACTATGAGCTGAACCTGTATGCAAACTAAGATAAGCATCTAGTTCAACGATGATCGGGTGTGTATGGGCGTGTGTGACAGCGGATAGGTGCTGATGTTTTCTTTCTTTAAGGACAAGCCAGGTTTATGGGGTGTAGATTAAAATGCATTATGTATGTCATGAGGATACACGTGCTGTCCCAGCAACGTTTCAAGTAAGCTTTAGTAAGACACAAAGGACTTTATGACAACACGTGATGAGAGATATTTGAAAATTGTCATCCGTCTGTGCGGTAAAGTAACACATTTCTTCATGATGACATGACACCCACTGACAAAATAACCAAATAGGTTTAAAGCTTTGTAAAGGAGAGCACTTGGTTGACTGAAAAGCAAACACTTTGTGGCTGGATCTCAATTTTAGAGATAATAAACGATGAACTAAAAGCAATAAAGGTATATCCATTATGGACATATAACACTTTAAATAAAAGTCTTAAGATATTGTTAATGCAATTTTATTGATGATTTAAAGGCTCGTAGATTGTAGCATGTCCGCTTCCAGGTGGCTCCTCTGATTAAGAACACTTGAGATCTCCATGAACCACCTGCCCACGCACACACACACACACACACACACACACACACACACACACACACTATACACATGCTTAACACACTGAACATGCACTACTACATTCACACAGGTGCACATGAGGCAATACCAAAATGTGTAAACATATACTACACCACAAGCATGTGTGATCCACACACTATAAAAAAAAAGCACATATGATACATATAATCATTACTATGCAAACACAAACCACGACACACACACACTTCTGTAGAGGATGCCATGTTGCCCATGACAACAAATCACAACAGAGCGAAGAGAAAGGGGGTTGTGTAGGAGATTACGGGATACGGGGTGTTGTATGGTGGTTACTATGGTAACAGTTCTGAGGATGATGGGCTGTTAAGGTGGACCAGCTATTCTCCTTTAAGTGACAAGCCGTTCCTCTGAGCTTTGCTCAGCTTTTATTTAATTTTTAATATTTCTTTTAACCATTTAACCGATAGCATTAATCGGTTAAAACTCTTAATGTCGGTTAACGATTAAACGTCTCATTATTAACATCCCTACCACTCACTAAGAAAACGACATTTAGTTTACTAATTACAAAATGAAGACAAAATGCAACAGCTGCCTCTCGGTACAATGTTAGGGCCCAAGTGTCCTCTGTCACATGGGATCAGACAGACTCAAGTGTGGGAACATTCAGCCTCCTTGTCAGGCTCTTACAGAAACACCTGCTCCATCCACAGACAATAGGCATGCTGTGAAACTACCATCAGCCAGCCACCATTGTGTGTTTTTGTTTTATAAGAAAATGAAACACGTGCAATGTCCAAAGTGTTCACATCATCACATTCACACCATTAGATCTACAAAGGGCCATACATACAGGTGTACAGGTAACACGCACACGGGAATATTAGATATGTTGAGAAAGTCTGAGCAGGTGTCTCAGTGGAATGACGCTGTACGGCCACAATGGAGAGTTAGCCTCCTCCTCTCAGCCTGAAACACAACCTCAGTCTTAGTACGGAAACAAAAACCCTCTCCTCGCCTTTCTAGGCTTTTCCCACCAGTCCACCGACCTCTGAATAGCGTCTCTCTGAGGTTATTTCTCACTCAGACCAGATTCAGCTGGTTTTTGGCATGAGGTAATGCATAACAGTAGACACATACAGTATATGTGACTGGTGCAGTACACGTGTGACCTACTTCAACCACCCTATGGAAAAAAAAAAGTCGCAGCTACTCTCACGCACTGTGTTCTTGACAATCTTATCATTAACTCTCATTAGCACTTTGTTGAACATTATGCTTATTATATACATTTAAGATTGTGATATTCCCTTCAGTGTCACTCACAGTAGCAACATGTCACTTGTACTGGGATTTATCATGTAGTAAATGTTTGTTTAAGTCCCCTGTGTATAATGTTCTTTACCTGGACAACAAACTGAACTTACAGACCTTCTGAATCAGCACAGCTAAAGTGATGACACATGAAAACCATAGATATCATACCATAGATATCAGCACTACAGGACACTTCATTAACTTTACTCTGCAGAGATAGAGCGGAAAGAATAATTTGCGTTTGTTTTTCATCTGAGATTACACCAGAGAGATGAGACGCTCAGCTTTTGCAACCTGTGACAACTGGCTGCTTGTACTTTTACTGATCCTATAACGAATAATAATAATAATAAATACGGGGGTAATGGTTTAGTATTATCACAAATTAATACTTTTTATTGGCTTCTGATCAGACTAATAATCCTTAAATAAACTTTAACAAGACTTCGATGAATAAATCAACAGTGAAAACAATCAGTAGTTACAAACCACAACTTGTCATTTTCGGTTTTTGTATGAGATATAGTGAGCTTTAGAGGTGCTGGTAGGTGGATTTCTTTACCTTTGGACAGAGTCAGGCCAGTTCCCACTCGTCTAAGTCTTTATCCAAAGCTTTGCTAACAGTCTCCTGGAAGGGTATAGATCTTTCCATGTTACTATGGCCAAGAAAGCAAATAAGCATACTTTCTAAAGTGTGTAACTATTCTGTTGAAACAGACTCAACCTGTGGCTAACTTACATAAGCCACCACTCAACTCTTGTAGGAGTCAAAGAGGCAAATAAGCCAGAATGTCTTGCTGTAGCCTGGAAGATATCAGTATACTGTGAAACGAAACAGAACGATGATTACTGTATGTGCTGAATTTGCGACTCAGCATAGTTTTGATGTTTAATAAAGGGTTTAAAGCTGCAGTCAGCAACTTTGAGCAAATATGATAAAAGGTTATTTTCATGAAACTGTCACTATATCCTTACAGTAGTACATGAGACAGATAATATCGCCTCAAATGTTTTCAGAAACATCTTGTAGTGTACTGTTTAGCTGTAAAATTAGAAAGTCTGCTCCGGCCGGTGGGCGTTGCTTCGGTTTGGCTCGACTGTTTTCAACATGGCGGCCGGGTCACAAACTTTCTCATTTTACAGCTAAACAGTACACTACAAGATGTTTCTGTATGTTACAGTAACAGTCTTGATTCATATTTGATCAGCGCTGCCTAGTTTGACAGTTCGATCGGAGTTCGTAAGTTTTGCGAGCATTGATGCTGTAAAGACAGCTCGGCTCTGATTGGTTGCTTTGGTTCGGGCATGTTGAAAATTTGCAAATTCCATTATGAGCACAGGATTATGTGTATTATGAAGAGACAGAAGAACATGATTTTTTTCACAGATTATCTGTCTCATGTACTACTGTCGCCTGTCGGGATATGGAGACAGTTTTATAAAAATTACCTTTTTATCATATTTGCTCAAAGTTACCGACTGCAGCTTTAAGTCGTGCTGGGCTCTCTGTAGCTAAAACCAGAGCTTCGCTTGCCTGCATGGCAATGATCGTCTGTTCCATGTCTTGCACACTCGCACTCACACGATGGGTTGGAAGGTGTGTGTGTGTGTAGGGAGGGGGGGTGAGCTCCTGAGAGGCTTTTAACATTTCAGATTCTCTGCAGAACAGATATCCTCATCCCCCCCCCTCCCCCTCGGCCCAAACCAGAGAAAAGACCCGAGTGATCTCATCTACCATACAAGTACTAATGGAATACACTGCAGCCTCTATCTTGCTCCGTCAGTGTTACTGATGAATGAGGTTTTCTGTGATTCACAGAGCCAGTATGCCAGAGGAATGCTGCCTTATCATCAAGTGATGAATGAGCGTGAGGAGTTGTCTTTCCGAACCCTGTGGTTTTGGCGTCTTGTGCAGTGAAAAGGCTGTACCAGATATCTCTGCTCCCTTTGTCCTGATCAAAATATGTTTGGGGTAACAACACCATGGTGACGTGTTAATGCTGGAACTGAAGTTTGTGCCTACTGTTGCCCTCATTGGAAGTCGTTTTGAATAATAAAATACCAAGGAAATCCAGAAACAAGCTTGGGTTGTTTCTGGATTTGCTTTAAATAGGGCAATTTATTTAGTAACACCTCGTTCTCCTGCTTTCAGTAGGGGGAGGGTTTTGTTTTTTATAGACTCTGTCTGATCGGCAGCAGGTATCTGTCAGGTTCTATTTCCTCATCTCTGATAACAAGCTGAACCTGCTTTCCATCTGTCAGCACAACCAGAAAAACTCCAAACCATTATAGCTACAGCTGAGATCAGAAGGGAAATGTGCTGTTTTATGGCATCCTCCATTTACTCTTTGGTGGGTTAAAATAAGAGAAGGTAAAGAGCCTGTTTTGACAGAGAGCAAGAGGAAAGAATCGTTAGCATTACCGAAGCAGGGCTGCAACTCCAGAATGATTTATCAACACAGAGATGTGAGGCTTTACAATACAAGGAGACGCGGGGGCCCCATTCACCTTTTAAATCCTAACTCCTACAGCACCGTCTGTCTAATCCTGATTTCCCCTCCATGAAACTACACTAAAGTTTAAACTTTCTCATGTAACAAAGCTGTCGCTGGTGTGATCAAGCTGCTCCTGGCACTGTGCATAATATTATTATATACTAATAATCTGACTGAGTTATCGCCGTGATATCACTAACAAGGCTTGGTCTGTTGTCAAAAGGAGTTTCCTGTTGTTTGATATCTTGTACCACACCTTAGAGCCTGCTTTTCTTCAGCATTAACCTATTAATGTATCAGTGCTTTTCTGTTTTGAGTTTGATTAATCACGTTTAGATAAGCACTGCATTGTCCTTTTGTATGTGAAGTCCTGCTGTCTCGTGCATTGTCAGCAGAGTTATTGTCCTCGTTGCCAACATGTCTGTGAGCAAACTTCAAGAATATTTCCTTTCCTGTGTATTATATTGAGCATAAAATGTCTGACCATGATATCTCTTTCTCTGTCTTTCTGTTTACAGGGAAACAGCCAACATCCCCCTCATTGCTCTGGGTCTGAAGGAGACAAAAGACATTGACTTCTCCACTCTATTCAAGGTACAGAAGCAACAACTACCCACCCTTTATGACAAAGTGTATAAATAGTTGACATTCAGAATTTTCCATTTGATATAATGCAGTCATTTTGAAATCAATATTTTCCTCAAAGTAAATGTGATATAGATTCAATTATACCTGTCAAGATAACTATTTTTTTGGACGATATATTGTCCCAGAAATAATTGCAATAAACGGAATTATTGTCATTTTAAGACCATTTTAATGCCGCTGATATAATTATAATATAATAGCATAATAAAAAGTACACCCTTTAAAAGAGCAATTAACTTTTAATTCTGAAGAATATTCAGACATTGGAATTGGAATATGAAATATATACTGTATATAATAACCAAAACCACAACTGTTAAAAAAAGCAATAACTGACATCTCACTGAGCTCAAATCATTGGTTGTCACCTGTGTGTGTCATCAGTAAAACAAAACTGACATTTGTTTTATATGTCAAAGAGAACGGTCTCAAACATCTTGACACCGTAAACACAGGCTTTATGGAGAAGGATGAATAGCAATGTTAAGTTGAAACTAACCAACAGGAACATAAGGACAGAAATATGCAGATAAAGGGTTATAAACACTGCTGATTTGCATGACCCAAATTGGTAGGCAGTGATTTCAATGAGGATTTAGTTACTGGAAAATTAAAGTCTCCTTTCATGAAGTATTTGGGTCACATTGTCTGCATCCTGTTCTCCTGCTACTACACTTTGTTCGCTATGTAGTCATTCAGGAACATTAAATCATCGATCCGACCATAGAAAGACTTGTCTTGGTAACCAAAGTGGGTCAGTAGTTATTGAGACTATTAGAGTTATCATGTTGCTATGTCCCAACACGGGGAAGCACTTTTATAGGACGTTGCATCCTGTTCTGGTTTGTGGTTTATGGTTTGTGAGACGTCGTCAGTTCATGAGCATGTTAATGCCGCTCTACTTATTGACTGTAATCACACCTTAGTCTAACGACGCTTTCACAAGCCAACATTTAGTCTGAACTCTGGTGCAGTTCAACCCCTAGTGCAGTTGTGAACGCAGTAATCATACTCTGGTGCGAACCAAAACCACCGGACCGCTTGCGAGAGGTGGTCTCTGACTGGTTCCAAGTGAACCAAAACGCAAGCTACCTGTGCGGGCATTTGTTGAGGTGGACACAGGTAAACAACAGGTTAACATGAGTGGGAGAGGACTGACTCGGACTTCTGCAGAAGCCCGATGTTTGCTTGACATCTGGGCCGAAGAGAACACACAGAATATGCTAAATAACATCCACAAAGACAGTGACGTTTATAAAGTCATTGGAGATAAACTGGAGGAGAAGGGACTCTGTCCGCACCGCAATATATGAAAGTCCGCGATTCCCTGCATAGAAGTGGCAGCTCTCGAGACGAAAAAGATAAATGCGCTCCTTCAAACACGCCCTTCAGCAAGTTATTTTTTTAATTTGGTGCATTTTAATTTGTGCACTGTGAAACCGAACCAGACTAAATAGAAAACAAACCAAAAGTATCAATTTCACTCTGATTCAGACTGGCCAAACGGACTATAGCTTGTGAAAGCGCCCTTAATGACCAGGTGTCTTCAAGATTCAATACTTTATTGCCATACAACTTAGTTGTTAGGAATTTGTCTCAGTGTGCTCATTACAGAATAACAAACAAAAATATCCAGACCTACTTGGCACGGCACAGTTGGACGTGACTTCTGTGTACAGTTGAGAATGATGTGAACGAGTGGATTAGTTGTGAGAGAGACGCCGGCCTGTAGCTGAAAGGTCACGGGGTTAAGCCCCAGAGCACTACTCGACGACTGGCCAGAAAAATGTTGTGTTGAGATGTTGAGCTTTATTTATTTATTTTCTGACAGGACTTCATCTTGGAGCACTACAGTGAAGACGGGAACAGTTTTGAAGAAGAGATTGCTGACCTGATGGACCTGCGACAGGTAGTGTACACGGTGCACACATAGTCTGATCCGACATTATATGTTATGTATGCTCTGATATGTAGCTTTGTTTACTCTAGTGACCTCCATAATAATATAATAATAGTAATAATTTTCTACCACACAAAGCACCATGAAATCCTTTGTGATTTAAAGGGTTGGTCCGCCCAAATCACAAAAACATATTTTGTTACCCCGGTCTCTAGACATGCAGATGGTTTCAGTTTTATTTCCTGAGCTTTTGAGATATTGGTCTCTGGGATTTCTGAGAGAATTTCTAACATCTGTCCAGGGACTACAGATGAAAAAAAGTCTCTTGGCTAACCAGTTTATCAATATGCCCTCAAAACCTCAGTGCATAAAACGGAAGCTATCCACATAGCTAAATACCACTATTATAAGTGAAAAAAAAACTTTTTGGACTGATCTTTTGGGTTTCCGTCTAACAATAGCACTGTGCGCCTTCACTATAATAAGTTCTCCATTGTTGCAGACTGAATCAGATCTCTTTCCTTCCATGTCCTACTGTAGGCTTGCAGGACGCCAAGTCGAGACGAGGCCGGGGTGGAACTGCTGGCCAAATACTCCAGCCATCTTCCTCTGATGGAAACCCGATTCTTCTCCCCATCCCGCCAGACTGGCATCTTCTTCACCTGGTACACACCAACGATTGCTGATTAGCACCAATTCAAAATAATAAGAATAACCCATTTTTAAAAGCAATAATCAAGATGTACTACATGAAAATCTTCATAGGATATTGTTCAAATAAAACGAATGCTAACATCCGCTACAAAGTTTACAAACACAACTATTACCTTAACCTCCTAATCTACCGTAGCTGCATTGAGCCCTTACACCAAGGTTTTCCAAAGCCTTTGAGCTTAAACAGCAAAGGCTCAGTCGTGTTACTGCCTTAAATCCATGGATCAACTAGTATATCTCTGCCAGAAGATGCCAGGCTGTGCTTTGACCCATAGAGATGAATAAAAAGGACTGGTTTGATCGCAGCTTTTTGATTTGGCTGTGCTGCATTTTGCACCTGTAACAGGCGGAAGAGAAATTCCATTTTTTATTCATTCATCCAAGACTACGTGTCTGAAGAGCATCTGACGCCCTACTGACTTAATACTTAATGCACTTCATTCATTCATGCAGTAGAGATAGAGAGGAGAAGATTAGCTTAAAGGCTTAAACCCTCACAACCTTTAGTGAAGAAGAGTTTTAACAACACACTGTGGCAAACAGGCTTCTATTCTTGCTGTATTTACCTGTTTAATTCCTAGAGAGAATATTTTTTAAACTCCAAATATCATATATCTGTTTCCCTTACATTGTTTATCTTTTTTATCATTTACTTAAGATCATTTTATTTTCTATAAGGCACTTTGTGATTGTTTTGTTTCCCGCTTTTCAAAGATAAATAGTGACAGCTATGTGACACCCTCTTTCCTTCAGGTACGACTCCTTCACAGGAGTGCCGGTATGCCAACAGAACCTGTCCCTGGAGAAGGCCAGCATCCTCTTCAACATGGCCGCCCTCTACTCTCAGATCGGCACCCGTAGTGACCGGCAGACGATAGCCGGCCTGGAGGAGGCCATCTCTTCCTTCCAGAAAAGTGCAGGTAGGAAGAGTCAAGATAGGAGTCAGAAACTGGTTTAAACAGATACTCCCTCTCTCATCAGCCTAGAAATCACCTTATAGTGTCATTTCCAACGTTCTTTTCTTTATTTCTGAAAAAAAACCAAGCTTTACTGTGATCCCACTTGATATCCGGTTTCAGTGATTCAAACAAGGGGAATAATGGGGGAAACTCGGCTTCTGAAATGCTCCCATTGTCAGGAACAAGTGATTGTAATAGAGAGAGGAAGTAAAAGAAAGGCAGGAGAATGGATAATAAACAATGACTTCCACACCTTCTCTCAATAATTTTGTTTAATATGTAAATCAGTACGGCCCAACAATAGATTGGTGCAGCCATTTCCTTATGACCTTAAAATTAAAAAGGCACACGCTGTTCGGAAAAAGCGCGCTGGTATGAACACAGCCTTATTTTCAGAATATGTGCCAGCCTCCGCCCTCTGACTTCTGCTCCACGACAGAGAATGAATGCAGTTGATGTTTCTCTGGCTTCTTGTCACGTGGCTGAGCTCCAGAGAAGCACCCATCATATGAACTGGTTTCCCAACCCTCTGAGGTTTCAGGAGGCTCGGACAAGTCTTGATAGAATTATGACTTGGCAGTATGAGGAGTATTGCAGTATAATTACAGCTCTGGACGGGCCACGGCTCTGGTTATGTTGCTTTGATGGCTGTAATTTAGGCTTGTACTAAGTGAAACAATTATGTTGTTATGCGGAACATTGTCACCGGTATACAGGGCCAGTAATACACTAAGCTGGGAGGTGATGCTGTCTGTAGAAGGGCTGCCGCAGTGCCCTTTAGCCAGGGTCACAAAAGCTGCATAGAGGATGGGAGGAGCCAGCCGACAATGGCAGAACCTTAGAGGAAGACCAGCGAGGCAGTGCTCTGTTATTAAGCTGTCTACATCTCTCTGCTGCGAGGTTATTAATCTGTAAAATAAGAGGGAGGCGCTCTCAGTTGGAATGCAGATGCTTCCATCGAACATGAAAAACTAATTTAAGAAGGTTTGTGTCTTGGCTGAACTTTAAAGAGGCACACAGACATTGATCTCACTGCTAGCACTGGATACTGTAGTAACAGCAATAGGCCCTCGGAAAGGAAGAAGTAGGATCACTTCATTCACTGTGTGGAACCTTTTAAAACATCTGTATAAGAGAGTGTCAGTAATTAGGGTTAATGTACCAGCATGCTGAAGTCATTTTGTGGACCAGCAAACTATATGCCTCTCCCAAATGGTCTATTTGAGTTTTGCCCATGAATGTTCACTGTTGCCCAAACTATTAACTATTTTAACTACTCGTGTACCAACTACCACTATCAGAGTAACTTGTTGAATATTGGGGAGGCTACATATAATTCTGAGGTAGACAGAATACATGAATACAATCTCCCTCTCTCTTTTCCCCTTTCAGCTCCCCTCCACACATGAGACCAAACCCCAAACTAGAGGGGTTCTGTTTTGAAATTATCATTAACACTTTGGATGTAAATGACATGTCCTGCTTGGATTACATGAAATGACGTCTTGTTAATTAGCTGATCCTGACTTCTGTGGAGATAACAAAGAGAAAAGACATTTAATTTCCTGCAGGGTCTTAAAATCACAAACTAAAAAATGAGAAATGCATAGTCCCATTAGTCAAATTATTTTTGTCTTCATAGAACTAAATAGGATCTAGGTTATCCTGGGTTACATGCTTGTCTTAAATACAACACATTTTTACAGCCGTGACCGGAGACATTTTCGGGTTGTCCGTCTGACTCATTCTTGTGAACGTGATGTCTCAGGATATCCCCGGAGGGAATTTCTTCAAATTTGGCACAAACGTTCACTTGGATTCAAGGAGGAACTGATTCGAATATGCTGGTCAAAGGTCACTCTGACCTCACAAAACACGTTTTTGGCCATAACTCAAGAATTCATATGCTAATTATGACAATTTCACACACATATCTAATAGGATAAAATAATGAAGTGATGACATTTTAGTGTTAGTTTTAGTTTTGTTTCGATCTGTGCTGACCTCTCGTCGTCCCCCAGGTATCCTGAACCACCTGAAGGAAACATTCACCCACACTCCCAGCTACGACATGAGCCCAGCAATGCTCAGTATGTTGATTCGGATGATGCTTGCTCAGACTCAGGAGTGCCTGTTTGAGAAGACTGCGCTGCCCGGGATCCGAAACCAGTTCCAACCCCTGATGAAAATGGCCCAGGAGGCTGCAAAGGTAAATGGCAGCAAAGACACACACATCATTTAGGAAGTATATTCTTCCTTTAGCTGTGGACTCAGTAGGGTATACTGTAGGTGAAGTGAATGTAAAGTAATAATGTCACCACAGTCCGATTCCTCACTTCTATCACTGCTTTTAATGTCCTCTCAGTAACTCTACTCCCCTCCTTTTCCTGCCAGGTCTCAGAAATCTACGACCAAGTCCATCAGTCCATGATCCAGACGCCAATCAAAGACAATGTCCCGTTCTTCTGGTCCACCACGTCGCAAGTCAAAACCAACCACTACCGCTCCATGGCACACTACTTTGTAGCCTCAGCACTCCTGGACCACGAGTGTAAGTAAAACAGAGAGATGTTAATCATTTTCACACAGATTTCTTGTGTAAAAGATGACAGAGCAAGGTTGAATTGAATTCAGATTTTAGAGAAAGTCAGGGAAAATAAGAAAAACGTAAGGAAATGTCACCATGTTCATATTATTTGTACGGCTGCACAATTAACCAAAATTTTATTGAAATCGCAATGTGGCCAACTGCAATTTTGAAATCGCATTTTTTTTTAAAATCGCATTATTTGTTAAAGGCGAAATGTGTGTCAAAATATCATTTTAAATTAAATAGTGTGGCGCTGCAGAGATGTCCTGGCCTACAAATCATATTCTACAGGCTTAAGAAAACCTCTTTGTTTGGTACAGATCCCCGCAAAAATCATTTTATAAGTTTTTCAATGAAAATGAGATTAATGATATAAAAATTATCGTTCCCTCTAATATCGCAAATCATATCGCAATTGCAATATCAGTGAAAATGATCGCAATGAGATATATTTTCAAAATCGTGCAGCCCTAATTATTTGCTAGTAATTATAGTTTCAAGCTACATTACATAAGCATGCAAACTATTTTTTTTCTGCTTCTGAGAAGCCCTACTGTCAGAGCAGGACTCTATTTTTGCATGCATAACTGTTATTTGCATATAGTGTGCACTGCACCAGGTACCAGGTAGTGCACTAGATGCCTCATAGAGATAGGTTAGCTCTCCACAGACATACTGTAACCCAAAGTTGTTTAATAATCTTCTAACTGTAGTATCAAAGTCACTGTTTTAACAACAACACAGGTGGAGTTTATGTCAACAAAGTTTCATGCACTCTAGTCATAAACAACCTCCATCTACTACACCTACTGTACACGCTTGAATCTACTTGTTCCATAGTATTAGCCTAGCTGTTGGCTGTTAAGGTTTAAAACAATTCTGGGATCTGTGTTATAAGACTTTAGCTGCTTGATTTTGAACACCCTGGAAAACCTGATCCTTCTCTTAAAGTGCTGTATGGGCCACTGGGTTGGTCATGTCAGATGGCTGGACTGAACCACAGCCAGCCACAATGCTGTTACATAACAGCTATTTAGAGAGACACACACATACACACACACACACTCACACACACACACACACAAGCCATGGTGAAGAGAGGCCAAGTTTCCAGGAACTCAGAGGCAGGATGGGCAGAGAGTGAGAATGAAGGGGAAAGAGAAATGTAGGAGTGAGTTAAAACTGAGTGGATGTACTGTAGACTGCTGGAGGATTACAGTTATGTAGCCTCTTAACGCTGTCTGTAATCAAGTGGCGGAGAGAGGAAGGGAAGGTTTGTGAGTGAGCAAAAACCCTCCAGTAGTGCTGTTGCTATTTTACTGCTTTAGTTCTTGATGGCTTGTCATTATGTTTGACATTGTTGCTGTCTTGTCTATCCTTCCGTCTTACTACACATTAACAATTTAGGAGTGAGCTGAAATCCAAACTAAGCAAAAATACAGCACATTATATTAAATTCATGGTCATAGTTTTACCCAGTGCTATGAATGGGGCAGGACTGAATAGAGGAACAACGGAGCGAAGCAGCTTTGAGTTTGGCAGCTCATTAACAGATTCCTGTATGAATGAGGAGAATACAGCAATTAACCGCAGAACTGTAGAGCGAGGACTCCGTCCAGAAGCAGGACAGAGAACGAAGATCGCTCTAGTAAACAGATTAACTGCAAACACAAAGCAATCGTGGCATCACATTATGCCATTCAAGAGTGTTAGCCATGTGTTTCAGCATTGACCCCGATCTTGGTGGTGGACAACACCAAAACATTCAGTGTTTTATTCTTTTTAACCTCCCAATGGATTTTTAACATTGATTATTTTTGCTGTCTCTGTGTTCAGTGGGTCTCAGTGACGATGAGGACCAGCAGGAGAAGACCTTGTCACAGGTCTACGACCGCCTTCCCGAGGGACGCTCTCCTCTTGACATCCTGAAAAGGAAAGATGAACGTGAACGCATCGGTAAGAGCGAGCACATTAAGCTGAGTACAGCTGAAGGCAAAGGAAGACAGTAGAGTGCCAATAACACCAGATCTGACTTCCCCTGTTCATCTCTGTCCCTCTTCTTCATTCCTCTTCTCCCCTATCCACTTCTCCTCATCCGTCTTATGGCAAATTCTTTATCGTACCCCCAGGTAAAGCACACATTCGTCGGGCCATACTGGGTCACGAGGAGGCTCTAAGGATCTATAGTTTGTGCCACCACTTGAACAAGATGGATATCCTACATGAAATTTTAAAAGCCAGTCTCCAGCGCTCGCTCAACAAGTGCAGCGAGAATGAAGACGAGGAAGAGTTCACCGACTACACGGAGGCCCCAGACATCATCTGTGAGTCTTAAATGTTTTTAAGAGACGAATTAGAACAATTGTTTATTTGAGTCTCTGAGGTGACCGCTATTCTTCCTGTGGTTGCCATAGAAACTGACCGGTCACCTTAGTGTCACCACAACAAACACGGACCAATGTGTTCATTTGCGAGATTTGTCTCTCAGGAAACGGATCGTAAAAAAAAAGAAAAGGCTGCAGTGTTGTGTACAACACCTGCTGCAATCAGTTGTGATAAGTGACATATCTTTCCAGGTACAGATGATGTAATGTTTACACTGCTAAACTCCCTGCCCGCCTCTCTCTGCTGGGCGACAGGTGAAATGTGGTTGTGACAGTAAACACTGTAGAATAACAGCTTTGATTTTCTCCCTTTCTTCCCACAGCTAAAACAGAGCACAAAGCAGAGATGGAGGTTCCCACAACCACAAAGGTGAAAGTCACCGACTTCTTCCAGAGGCTGGTATGTGGGTTACTAATAATGTTTCCACTCACACTGCTGTTTCTTTTTGTACATGATGGTTGGTTTATTCATCAAGTGACATGAAATGGCTCTGGATTTGTTGTTTTAGACGTCAGAAGTGTACTTCTAACACCCAGAGTGTATTTTTTGTTATTTCTGAATACAACCAACCAAGGGTGAATCTCGTGGAGGCTTTGGCATATTTGAGCAGCAGCCAATCCAAAAGTCCTATCTTGTTTTCAAAGCCTCCTGGACGTTCATCCATAGCAACAAATGCAAAACCAACACTAACAATGTAAAACTAACACTAACCATGGACAGCGGTGCTCTCTACCTCGTTTGATTGTCATGGTGGTGGCTGGAAGGAGGGACGGGCACTGGCATTCTCCGACACTGGAACATCTTCTGTTCATGTCCTCTGAAAGAGGCATTCAAGTGGGATTCATTTCTTTCATCTAGCACAGTTTACAATTACCGCAACAAAAAAACGGGCTTCAATTTCAAGACAAACAACCGTGGAAGATTATGATTGGTAAGGAGGTCAAGTACTCAGAGCTGACATTCCCAGACTACAGGCGTAAGGAGTATCTGTGAATCAGTAGCGCTCCGGTTCCTGTTGTAAAATCCAACCTAGCTCTTCATTAACAGTCTCGACAACAAGGCTCAAATCCTTTTGGTTCCACAGAGAAACGAGAGACTGTTCAATCCAGCACAATCTCTCCATGCAATCACTACGGTGATATAATGAAAGGAGCGGGGGTGAGAGGCTCGATCATCTCGCTGTTACATAGGACTGATGATGGAGGAGAGATTTTCCCATCGGATAAGAAGTGTATTAATGAGAGATAGCATTTGGTTTCAGCAGGCTGACATGTTTGTGATCAATTATGTATAATGTTGAAGCGATCAACGGAAAAGTAACTCATGACAGTTTTAACTGATTAATCATTTAAGTACACTAGGGACATTTTGGGCTTTTTCATTTTAAAATTTGTGATCACTTTGGCTATGTTAATGCATACTGTACTAAACTATGTAACCAAAATACAGACACTCAGACCCTTAAGGACAAAAATGTCCCCATTGAAACCCATTAAATCCACATTTTTGATCCCATGGCCATTACAGCATATTACAGCTTTCAATCTAGAGTTTTTACTATTTTCCACCAGATTGAACCATTTTCTCATACATACATACATACATACATACATACATAGTGTACATACATACATATATACATGCTATATTCATGGCTTCCACTAGGGGCATTGCTGCTATATTAGGGACCACTGCAGTGTTTGATGCAATGCTCGATGCAATCAATGTTGTTGCTTATCATTGACATATCCCAGACCGTGAAAAAAATAAAAAGTATCCCCCTAGCATTTAGTATTTTATTGATTAATTAGAATGAATCGACATTGAAGTAGACCGATCTAACATGTTCAGTATGTTGAGAATGTTTTTAATCAATCACTTTGTTTACAGAGCACACTATAATGATTGTGTGCCTTTTTAAAAGGAAATGGCCACATGACTTTTATGTGCTGTACCCTCTTACCTGAGTGTATGTCGTATATGTACTGATGTAGTAACTGATCACAGATATGGACTTTAATTACGTTTAACCAGCCTGTAAGGATACAAGAAAGCTTTAGCAATTATTATGCTATTTTCTGTTTTCCCCCAGGCTGTCACCAACATCTTTGAATTCTAAAACTCTTAAAGGAGAGGATATAATCCACTTGATAAAACCTGTATCCATATTGACCCCAGCACCCCCTCTCTGTCTCCACTCAGGGCCCACTGTCATTCTTCTCAGCCAAGCAGCGGTGGACAGCGCCACGGTCAATACAACTCCGCCCAGAAGACAGAGACCTGGGCTTCACCCTGAAAGGAGAAACACCAGTCCAGGTGGTTTCGTTGGACCCGCTCTGCCCAGCTGCTGTGAGTTAACCTATATTCCTTACCTTTGGCTGAACACGGGAAGATTGATCTTCTATTAAGCAGTCAGCCTTTGGTTTCAATGAACATCAGTATGGTATAAAAATCAGGTTGCAGAGACTTGAAATGATCTTGAGATAGGTAATCCATCACAGCAAACATCATCCTCAGACTTATTTCCATCAAAGCACTGTAACGCATTTTGTAGTTAATGGATAAAACATGCAAATCCGTCTGGGAATGCCTTTTTATGTCTCCGCGCCGGCGACAGCCGTGGCCGGAGGCATTATGTTTTGGGGTTGTTCGTATGAGATATTACGGTCCATTCTCGTGATCTCTCAGAAACGCCTGGAGGGAATTACTTCTAATTTGGCACAAACGTCCACCTGGACTGAAGGATGAACCGATTAGATGTTGGTGCTCATAGGTCAAGGTCAACGTGACCTCACGCCCCGTCCCATTCTTGTGATATCTCAGGAACCCTTGGAGTGAATTTCTTCAAATTTGTCAGAAACGTCCACTCGGAATCAAGGATGAAGTGATTCTATTTTGGTGGTCAAAGGTCAAGGTCACTGTGACCTTACATCCGTCCCATTGTCGTGAAAGCGTTATCTCAGGAATGCCTTGAGCGCATTTCTTTGAATTTGGCACAAATGTCCACTTGGACTTGAGGATGAAATGATGAGATTTTGGTCCTCATAGGTCAAGGTCACGCCCGTCCCATTCTTGGGACATCTCCGGAACGCCGGACAAATGTCCACTTGGACTTGGACTTAAGGAAAACAATTTTTGGGCCATAGAATTCATATGTGATATGTGATGTTTATATATATGTGATGACATTTTGGACAGACATGGATGTAAACTGCAACTTAACTGGTTGGCGGAGGCATACAATCGCAAGGCGGTAATTCTAGTTTGCCGTAGGATGGTAAACTATGATGACCAACTGGGCGTCATGGTTTACTCTCATCTTTATTAACCGATGACCCACTTGACACATCTGTAGTTTCACACCCAGGACAGGGGAAGGGTTTTCATCATCTGCAGGCTGTTAGTAATAATTTAACAAACTATGTTATTTTAGAGCAGAAAATATTTCAGGGGCCACGTTCAGTACTGTCTTCTGTTGAACTTTAACAAAAGCCAGATGCATAGGTTGCTCAATGTTAACTCCCTGCAACAGGATTAACTAGCAGGGAGTGACTTTGTCGAGGGTGGGAGAGCTAACAGCTTGAAATTTCAGGCATGCTTGCACCCTGAATATCAAATAAGTTCAAATGACGTTTTATTTACTCAGAGAGCCTTTGATTAAATAAAATCACTTCACAGAAACCTAACCAGGATTCATCTTTAAAGAATGTCTGGAGGCGCTCCCTCCCCCTCCCTCTCCGCAGCCACTCTGGCTACTAATTTAATTAAGAATCAGAGAGTATTTACTCTCTGAAATCCTTTTCAGTCTGACAGCTCATTAAGAGGTGCTGACAAAGAGCAGACTCTTATTAGGCCCTACAGGCTACGCAGAGAAACAAGATTAGTCGCATTGCATAAGTCTAACTAGGTCAGACTCCTTAAAACTTTAGATACTGCATTCAACAGGATTTATTTTGACTGGTTCTCCACATCTACGTCTGGTGAACACAGATCATGTTATCAGACAGAAAGAGCCGACTGATTTCCCATACAGTTATGAAATAATGTGCTCTGGTACACACACACACACACACACTGTGTCAAGTGTTTGGCCTGCTTTAAAAAATAGCTTTGTTATGGACTAAACCTCAGTGTTTTCTCTGCTGCCTCCAGGGTGTTGAAGGAAAGTAGGTGAACCTGACTTGGTTGCCATTCAAACAAACCTTCAGCTGTAAATATTGACTCTGTCATTTCACTGGCCCTCCTCTCTGACTCCTGTTCCTCCTCCTGTCTTTTCCAGGCTGACGGTCTGAAAGAGGGCGACTACATTGTTGTCGTGGGCGACACTGATTGCAGATGGCTGGGCGTGAGCGATGTGATGCGGCTGCTGAAGGATGTGAACGAGGAGGGGATTGAGATCCAGGTGGTCAGCGTTATGGACAGCAACCCTCCAATGGTATGCCAGGCCCTCTTTCCTTCCTATTCGCTGCGTGCACATCCTACAGCGGCAACCCGTAATTAACTTTACTTAATGTTGCGGCTGCGGTCCAGTATATACTGTATGTTACTTGTTTTGCCGGTCTGCTCTCTGCACTGAATTCAAGTGAAGAAGAACCTTATTTTAAGTCTTATTTTTATGCAAAGATTTGTTAATTAGAAGGAATGTAGCACAACGTGAACGTGAAAGCAGCGCTCTGTTGATTTAAAAAGTGCAATGTGTGATCTCAATATGGATAAATAATCGTGATTATCATTGTGGCCATAATCGTGCAGCCCTATATTGTTCAGTATATTGTTTCTGTTATTTTGTCCAGCCCCTGCACATTTCATATCAGGCGAAGGTGCTTCACAATAGTCCATTTATTATTCTGTGTATTTATTGACCTCTGTGTTAATAAAACAGGGAGAAAATGACTAACTTAAATTATTGACCTCATATATTGATTGAGACTGTATGGCGTCCAGAGCAACTCTTTGATTAAACAAACAATGACGGCCTCTTTCCACTAAACCTCACTGTTAAATCTCTCTGTCCAGCCTACCAAGAGTGCCACCTTCTGCGGAAACCTGCCTAAGACCTACTCGATGATTTGTCTGGCCTACGATGACGACGACAAGAACTCTCGGTCCCGCAAAGTGAGCAAGAAGTCATCCTTCCTCAACTTTGCCCTGAAGAACAAGCTGAAGAGCGCCAGCACCCTCAGCCTCCCCACAGCTGACCACTCCGGTTCCATTCCCTGGAATAAACCCTGTCCCACGTTCCCCAGCTCAAGCTCCTACAACAACGACAGTGCCCTCTACTGAGCTAGCTGCAGACTGCTTACCGTCTGCAAGCATCGTGCAGTATGCATAGGCCTAGTACTGTATGGCTGTATACAGTACTGTGTTGTACGCATACTGGACCTGATATGGTACAGTGCCCTTTGGTGTCCTTTGGTGTCTCCACTGGAATACTGAGCAGTAGTGTATGTAGCTTACATGTCACCAGTGTAATGATGACATTTCTGCCAGCTACCTTGGAAAGTGGCTGTGCCAAATACTGTATACAGGTGCCTTTTTTGGTACATGGGCACCTTCCCAGCACAGTTCAGTACCTGAAGTAAACTGGGCTGCACACCAAACATAATGGGAAATCATTCTGTATCATGCCAGTATGCGTACAGCACAGTACAACTGCACTGTGGGAAAAAAAAACATATCAGTTATCATTCCAGTCTATATATATATATACACACACACACACACACACACACACACACACACACACACACACACACACACACACACACACACACACACACACACACACACAGACAGACACACACACACAGCACTGAGACAAGCCTCTAAGTTAAACTGTCATCTCAGTATGTTTTCTTGAAGAAACGCTCCAGACGAATTGAAGGACGAAAACACACCCAGTGTCGGTTTCTACTTTACAGCAAGGGGGTAATTTGATTGTGGCTCAAACAGTCCCTTGTTAGTTCCATTGTGTACTGATGTAGCTGTGCACTGTGCAGTTATGTTCTCACTTTATCCTCGATACATGTTTCATACTGTATATGTGAAGGATTAGGTCATTGCCACGAAATTTGTTGCATTCAGTCGATCGGTTTTGGGGTTTGAAATACATTTTCTAAATAGATATGTAGATGTTATGAACAGTGATTGAGGGGGAAAACAAATTGCGCTGTGGTGCAGTTGTTTTTTTGTCTGGGGAGAGTTGAATGCAATGTTCTATAAGCTGCTAAAAAAAAAATCTTATATATATAGCTTATATTATTGTCACTTTTGTATTTGTGAGACCGCCTTTGAGGATTTCTGCTGAGTGTCATGCCTGGGACACAGTGTAAATGGAAATATTGGTATTTTAGGTTTGCTTAATGTACCAGTTATGCCACAGACCAAAATGCCTCCCTAACGTGCCAGGATGTACCATTTACCATCCTGACTCATCTTACCCAGTTCTTTTATCAGTGCTGCTGCTGTCTGGCAGTTTGTCCATTTGTAAGAAGAGCGTGAGCTGCGTGTCTCTCTGTTAAATGTGAATCTTGATGTAGTTGAAAGGTTAATATGTCTCCAGAAGGGAAGAATGTGGGCGGACCGATGACATTCCTGCATCGTACCTGGACAGCCGGTCACCAAACAGGGACCTTGATCAAAGCCCGCAGTCAGTTTTCTACTATTTGTCTCTTAATCCAAGTCACATCCCACATTTTACTGACACTTTCCAGTGTTGGACTATCTCTCTATCTACAAAGTAGATTCTTATACACATTTGATAATCAAATTATTTATATAATAAAAAACAAATACACACACAAAAAAATAATAAATATATATATATACTTGTACGTTGTAGGTTTCAGAGTTTGTGAATGGTCAAGTTGTGAATTTTTGCACGTTGGATTTCTTGGTTGGTTTCTTGGAGGAATGTATTTTACTAGCCTTGCTTAATCCTTTGGTGAACTATATAATATACTGGTACATTTTGTCTGTGTAAAGATATTTTTAAGTTTTTTTTAACAGTAACACTCTGTACTGTCTCTGTTTACCTAATGTGGAGTCTTAAGTGCCATTTATGCTTAATCATGAAGGAAAATGTCACAATATGTGTCTAAAAAGTATGTGCAGTTGTTAATATTAATATGTGCTAACAGGGGATGTTGTAGACTTAGCGGATCTTTCCATGCATTTCACTGTGCATGGTGATCTTAAATGCCTTAGTCTATATGCAGAGGGTTATGGTACCTGTTTTTCTAAAGGTTTCAGGTTGCTTCTTTCTCTGTATTTCGTACTGCATAGCAACTGTGGCGTCAATGCTTTGTCTGTAAGTCTTTGTGTCACATGTATAAACTCAAATCTCAATAAAAGAGGGGGACAAAACTAATTACCTGTTTTTGACTATGTATTTGTGGTTCTGTGTATCTCAGTGATTGAAACTACCAAGCAGGTTGGGAATGACTGGAATGAAGTTTGACCGCAGCCCTCCTCAGGGTGCCATCGCACGCTAAGTCAACACTCATGGGTTTGTTACCGTTGGGAGTCTGGACTGGGGATCACATGACATCCTAATCTGCCATCATAGAAACAGAAGAGAAACACCATGTGATTAAGTTTTACCCATCAGGTCTTTCTTCACCCATACCATTCATGTTCTTTGTGCAATACCTTTTTGTGTGTGGTAGGGCATTTTACCGAAATGAAAGATCTGACTGTTTATTCTCATAGCTTTGAACTTTGAAAATGAATTCCCCTAAGGTCAAATTCTCTTCAGTATTTAAGTTTATTTTAACAGGAAAAGTTTATATTGCAGGAACCAAATCTGTTGACTTTAGGTTGTAGGATTCATATTTCCGCCGTTCCTATGGGCAAAGGGCAGCACTTGATAAAAACTAATTTTCAGCTGATTTATAGCCCAAAGAGGACTGAAAATACTCGAGTTTGTAAAGTATATTATTACAATCACCCTGCACAGTGCTGGTGGATATAGAAAATAAATGGATGGATGGATGGATATTACGACAAAATGTTTTTTCCTTTTCTGTTCATGCTTGGAAAACCTCAATTCTATCAATCAACAGTGGTAAATATGAGGATATTCAGGAAGGTTAGAAAGGTAGCGACCACAGACATCTTTATTTTTGTTTACATGCCAAGTTTTGCAGCTATATAGAACAGTTCAAAACATGTTGAGGACAAAGTGGATAAAATTTAAATGGTCTGTCATGAGATATATACTTTAAAAGGTATTACTAAAATCAAAAGAAAGAAAGAAAGACAGACAGACAGACAGACAGACAGACAGACAGAAAGAAGCCCTCTGTGCTGAGAGACAGGAGGTGACAGCTGATCAATAAATGGATCGACATCGCCCCCTGTTGGCCTGGCCGTTGCTCGGTGAGGACGTCGTTGCTAGGTGAATCATATCAGTCACTGATTGGCTGCTCGCCTCACGCTTAGCCAATCAGCACTACTTTTGCAGAAAGGTGCCTCTTTGTGTTGAAGCGTCTCTTTGGTCTAGATACGAGAAATCTGTTGAATAGTTAGCCTGCTCGTTTGTTCTTTCTCGTTTTAACGTTAGGGTAAAAGAGGACAGATACTTTGAAACACATGACAACGAGAAGTAAACCTTTCTAATGCTATTTAACGGAGAGAATGGTCGGTAAACGAGTCAAGCTGTTCGCCTAAAGCCGAAACTTTAGCTAGTGGAGCCAAAGAAACACATCTTCCACTATGTTAAGATTCAGGTACAGGAGGCAGAAAGACAAGGAGTTCGTAAGTTTTTTTTATAAAATAAATTAACCATGTCACATTTCTTGCTAGCTAAACGTCTAGCTTAAATGTTTTAGCTCACATTAACCTAACGTTAGATAACTTCGGTTATTTAACGTTAGTAAAAGTAAGTTATATTTCAGAAAAGTTAGAGCTAACGTTTGGTAACACTGGTTTTGTGACGTTAATACGTATGGTGGTATAATGGTGTTCATTTTGTTGAGCAAACTTAAAAACAGCGAGTAAACAGAGATGTATTGTTCACTCACGTTACATCCCTGCTGTTATTTAGAAAGGCACTCAGCTAACGTTACATTATATCTGCCGGGAGCCACTTTGACATGTTAAGGCAGGGTAAACACAGGTGTAATTGATAATATTAATTAGGGTCCAGTTCCACTTAGTGTGTCACAGCCATTCCAATGAGCCAACATGCACAGTGCCAGCCCCCTGGCCCACCTAAATGGAACAGGGCCATAATTAATGTTATAAGTGTCACCCTGCAATGACATGTCAACATGGCACACAGTGGTGTTTTCTAGTAGAAAACATCCACTGCTGTAACAGGCTGTTGTTTGACTACTTCAGTGTTTGGTAGCTCATTTATCAAGTGTGTTTCTGTAATCATCATTTATACCCATCCCCTTCCACCTATACAGCCTCTTTGTTTTTCCCCAGTGTGGGTGTGAAACAGTTTTTTAATGTACTAACTTAAACTCTCCTCAACCATTTTCATAGGACCCACATTGTTTGTGTTAATGTCTGTCAATGTGATGCTAACCATGTCCCTAACCTTCCTCTGTGCGTGTTGTGTAGAAGCATATAGCTCATGGTTTGATCCCTGCTGCCTCCATTGCCCCCAAGGCTGCTGTGCCTCGTACCCCGCCCCCACGCAGCCCAAACCCCTCACCTGAGAGACCCAGGTACCTAACACCCTCCATCACCTCCAACCTCCAACATCCTTTTTTCATTTGGCTGTGTTTTCTCTGACGTCTTTTCCTTGTTAAACCACTATTTTGTAATATCTTGCCTGTACCTATGGCAAGCTGTTTTAGCATTTAATAGCTAGACTGGATATGTATTGCAGATAACTGTAATTCAAGCCTTCCTTGTCAAAATGAACATTTCAATTAGAGTAGACTAGTAACAATTAGATTGTAGATATCTGAAATGTGAGTTCGTCCTAGTGAGAATTTTATTGCAGATATCCAGAATGTTCGTTCCAGATATCAAAAATGCAATTGTGAATATCTGAAATTGAAAGACCAACACACATCAATGGCAAAAGTGATGTAATTTGTCTTATAGGAAAAATGATGTTGTGGATATCTGAAATGTTCGTTCTGATCAGGAAGAATTGAACTACGGATATCTGCAATACATATCCAGTTTAGCTATTAAATGTTAAAATGACCACTTATACTTTTTAAGCATTTAAAGATATCTTAAACTGCATTTTGAATAGGAGAAATACAATTTTAGATATCTTGATATACAATTTCTACTAGTAAGAATGTCATTGTGGATATCTCTAATTGCCCTTCTGACTAGTGAGAATACAATTTTGACTAGGAGAAATGCTATTATGGATATCTAAAATGTAATGACAGATAGAATGGTTTGATTAAATGTTAAAACAGCTTGCCATACCTACCTGTTTATGAGTTTCAATGGGAATCGAGATTGAGCTTAATATCAACATTAGGTTACATTCACGTCATCGTTTGCAATGCTGAAAAGTTCTTGCAGGGTTTGTGCACAACTGCTGAATGAATTCAGAGAAAACACAGCTTTTCCTTTCTCTCTTTATCCCCCACAATGCAGTGTCTTTCAGGGGTAACGTTTTGGGCAACTGATGGGCAATATTACCTCCATCTTGTTGCTAGATTGTAACAGATTGTTGACCCATTTGCTGAAGATGATGCCTCTACATTTCTCAATAATATACTTACGTGTGTCACCAGCCTATTTTAGTCTTCATGCTGTCCTCACACATTTATTTATTATTGAAATGTGGTAGAAAAGTTGAATTCTGGTCTCATCCTGTAAAAGCGTTCACTGTCATTGTCATTGCAATGCAGAAGACTGTCGCCTATATTAATGCATTCATCACTAAGCTTCATCATACATTTAACTTTCTTCGACACTAACTTAATTGAGAGGGTAGAGTTTAATCTTTTTCTTTTTGTTTATTTGGTCAACTATGCTATTCTACATGGTGGATTTAAAACAATACTTTCAAACTCATTTAGAGAAACTGAAGGAGAAGCTCCCATTTCTAGCAATGCATCACATCATGAACATTAGAAATAAACTATGACATTTTGATGTGATAAGCAGCATTTCTTGTGCTTATATTACACGAAATATCTGTGTCTCCTCATGTGAATGACGTCTTTCCATCTACAGATCAGCCTTAGCAGCAGCCATCTTGTCTTCTTCGCTCACTGGACAGACATGGGCCCTTCCCCCTGTCCGGCCGAGGTCTTTCTCTGAGAGTGGCCAATCAGAGTCCTTCATATCTGAACCAAACATCAGCACAGCACTTTTCATCAGGTAAATTCCCTCTGGCAAATACGTCAGTATCATCACAAGCTTTGTGAAAAATGATTCTAACTACAAGAGGTGACTCTCCCAAGTTTAAACCTGACCTGGGCCTGTATTTATCAAATGTGTCACAGTAGAAAATGGGACAAAGTGGTACACGATTGATCCTACTTTAAGGAATAGCAGTATATTTATTATTTGAGCTCTTTCAAATAAGAAATTTCAGGATCCCCACCAGGATTTAGAAGAGTAAAAGAGGGGTCTGTAAAATGTGAGATGTGTTCCTTGATAAAAAATTATGTAAAAAGATCTTATTTTAGAGTTCTCTCAATATCATTAAGATATAGGCATGGGTTTTCTTCTGGTTTCAATAATCTGTTTTCATGAAAGTGTGCCCTGCTGCTGCAGCACACAATGTTCAGACACAATATACACCGATCAGCCATAACATTAAGACCACTGACAGGTGAAGTGAATAACATTGATTATCTCGTTACAATGGCACCTGGCAGTGGGTGGGATATATTAGACAGCAAGTGAACATTTTGAACTTTGTGTTGTAAGCAGAAAAAATGGGCAAGCGTAAGGATGTGAGCGACTTTGACGAGGGCCAAATTGTGTTGGCTAGACGACTGGGTCAGAGCATCTCCAAAACTGCAGCTCTTGTGGGATGTTCCCGGTCTGCAGTGGTCAGGACCTACCAAAAGTTGTCCAAGGAAGGTGAACCGGCGACAGGGTCAGACCCGAGGCTCATTGATGCACGTGGGGAGCGAAGGCTGGCCCGTGTTGTCCGATCCAATAGAAGAGCTACTGGAGCTCAAATTGCTGAAAAGTTAATGCTGGTTCTGATAGAAAGGTGTCAGAACACACAGTGCATCGCAGTTTGCTGCGTACGGGGCCGCTGTAGCCGCAGACCGGTCAGGGTGCCCATGCTGTCCTAATGTTATTGCTGATCGGTGTATATCCCAAGAAGCAATCTAATTTTTTTCTTTTTGCAATTTTCCAAGTAGGCCTTTTTCATCGATAAATATTTTAGATAGATAGATATTTTGGCATGTCACAATAGGAAAGGCACAGGTGTAAATAATACAATTAATGAAGGCTGAATTCCATATAGCTGTTTTGGTTACAGGGTCCTTGTGTTGTGCATTGTGGCACACTGAACGGACCCATCGTTATGTTATTAGGTCCATCTGTGCTTTTCCTACTATGACGAGTCAAAATGTCTTCTGTGATAACGGCCTATTGCTTAAGTTAAGTAGGTTGTATTACTTTTTAAAGAAAATAGCAATAAATAAGATTAAGCTCACTTTCCTCCGCTTTCACTTTGAGATATCACTTTCTTGCCTTCCTCAGAGACAGATGGTCAGAAGATCTGGCTAGCCGACCACGCCTGTCCTCCCCTGACCACTCGGAGGACGAGATGGAAGACAAGGAAGAGGAGGTGGAGAGCGAAGAGGACAGGGAAGAACATGTTTACCAAACTCTTGACAGAGTGGAGAATTGTTCAGTCACAGAACCTGTCTACTCCCTGCCACTAAAACCTAAGGTGAGATTCTACAGGAACAGAAAGATGACATTGTTATGTGTAAGCAAGTTCCGACTAGAGTGTTTGCTAGTTCTAATCCCAGTTGAAAAAATGTTGTCATTGATGGCAAATGAGAATCATTCTTCCCACGATAGATAACTGCTGTCAAAGAGCTTCATAGCAAATTAGTAGAGCCAATAGACCAGCTTTATGTCAGATATTTTGACACGTTATAGTAGAAACAGTGCAGGTGTAATTAATAACCTCAATAATTACATGCATTACAGTGATTACAGTGGTGAGCCAGTTCCAGGCCCACTGGAATGGCCTACTGAGGCATTGCTCATGTTATCAGCTACACCTGTGCCTTTCCTGCTTTATGTCAGAATATCTGCTTTTGAATGATAGGTCCTTTCTCAAACCACCCCCTACACCCTCTACAGCCCTACCCACTTCCACTCCATTTGCACGGAGGGTCCGCCATATTAATTGCCATCCCAATCCAATTAGTGATGAGTGGAAGTGGGTTATACAAACCTCCAACAGCGAGCCTGCATTGATGCTGACTCACTGGCCACAGGCAACGGCGTTTTGTGTTTGTCATGGAACACACTCCGTACAAATGTAAGTTCCGTGCAACTACCCGCACAAAGGGAAACTGCTCAAACTAAGATAGACATTCAATATTGTTGTACAGACGTTAACAAGGTTACATGGTATTTAGTATCAAATCTACCATTGTCTAGTCTAGAAAACGGTAGACGTGTTCCTTTGATTATAAAGTGTTGTATATTTACAAGGACTGTTGCAAAAGCCAAGTAGCTCATAAACATCATAGTTAAAAGTGTAAGTAAGTAAAGTAAGTTTTATTTTTATTTTCTCTGTATATTGCATATTCTTTTTATTGTTAACACTGTGAACTTTTGCACATCCCCTCCGCTTGATATGAAACCATGGTTACAAAACGTTACAGTTTCCGTCGGAGAGAGGGAAGTTCGTCCCAAAGCTTGCCGCTGTATTTATACCCTACACCTTAATGAAGGATACTTCATTCAGCTGTTATTGTGACTACAAACAGAGTCCACATGCCACGGAGTGGGAGTGGGGAGGGTCCAGTTTGAGAAAGGCCCTTTGTGTTGAGGGAGGATAACTGTTCTTTCTTAAATATTTTGTATACATGGTTCAGTTTGTAATGTCTCTGAGGTGGATATTGTGATACCAGTCTGATCCACTAGCTGGCACAGTTGTACACAGAATAAAGGTAATGCAGTGTAGCCTTTACTGTAGAGACTTGAAGTGTATAGTTTACTGTCACAGGTTTTGATTCTGCTTAGTCATTTCTCAGGACTTAGCTTGCAGTGTTGAGATATCCTTCCTGTGTTCCTGAATCACCACTTATGGTTATTGTTCGTCTGTTAAGTTTTCTACATTTGGCATGCATTTTATTTATTTGCTGTGACTTTTCCCTTTGCTACAAAACGTAATTTTGCATTGTTTGCCTCTGATGGCCCAGCAATTCAGGTGGCGACAATTTGTTCTTATTCTAAACCTGTACGTTGCGTTGAAAACTGACTTCATAATTGTGATTTATGTTAGTCACTGATGACAGGTTATTAGTAGTGGATACCGAGTCACGCACCTGAAATGTCTTTCTTCTCTGTGCCTGAAAATGTCTGTCTTAACCTTCTTATAGTTTATTCTATTCCATGGTCTGTATCTGTAATTTCTGCCTGTGAGATTTCTGCCCAAAATCCCACTGGTTACATCCCAAGAGTCTGCTCTCTCACAGCATTTTGTTCTATTCTGCTCATGTTCTTGTCCTGTATACTGCTACATTGGGTTGCTAACCTGTACCGGTCCCAATGGGCTCTGTTCTCCTCTGTCAGTTGTCTTTCCAAGCTATCAGAGTCTAGCTGCCTGCTGCTTTATTCACCAGTTATAGTTTAGACATGATGTTTCTGTTCCTTGTACCATAATCTAAGGTGAGCACCCAGTATAGTAGCCTACATAGTGGATTTGTACCCCCATATATATGTGATCCATAAGAAACATCAGGATATACCCTCATAAATCAACAGGACCGTAAACAGACAGCCACATTCGTCAGCTACTCTTCATCATTCAGGGTGAGGATGTGACTCAGTGTAAGAAATTCACTGAACACTACTGTACTTGCTTACAAATTCACTCAGTTGCCAGTTTATTACTGTAGGTACACCTCACTAAAACTAACAGACGCTTCTATTATTTTGTCCAACCCATTTATATCAATGAGGGTAGGCTAAATACCAGAAACACCTCTCTATATTAAGCAATACTGTTTAATAGCACCACAAACTGTAGCCTGCAAAATGTCCATACAGTTGAATCAACACCTTTCTGAATAACCTTCATGAAGGTAGAATTTATTGCAGGTCTGTTGTATTAAACTGCATTAGGTGTACCTGATAAACTCAGTGTATATGAATATGATTTATTTTCTAATCATCTGATAGTTGTGCCTCAAACCACTTAGCAGTTGATGTTCTTCAATCTGCCACGTTCATGTATTTCATTCTTTCTTTGTTTTTTTCTTGCTCTTCTCTTTCAACTGCGACTCTTCCCTACACTGAACTCACCACTGTGGCTCATTCACATCGCTTAAATGTGTCTCTGAAGATGCGCAACAATACTGTAAATGAAATGACAAAATGACAAGATCTTATTTTCCACATTTCGACAATGGCCATAAACGCAGTGGTCTCTGAAATAGCCTTGCACAAAGGGATCCAGGCAGCGGGGCTTTGGAAATCTCTTTGAAAAGACTTACTCATTATCTATCTCTGACTTCCTGTCTGTTTGTTTTGTCTGTTTGTCTTTCAGACCAGTACACCCCAGCTGATTCAGATGTCTGGCAGAAGAGTGCCTTCTCCAGGTAATAACTGCCAGTATTTGCAAAATAACCCCACTTACATACTTTATAGCACCAAATGTGTTTATTTAAGAGTTAGCCTACATGTTGTACAGCCAAATAAAACAACTTCAGTTGTCAATTATTGTTATACTGTGACTTTCTATTTATGTTGTTAGTAGGTCCAGAGATCGTTGGAACAAGTCACTAGCAAACATACTGCCTTGACAGAATATGACTTTTCTAAATCTTTAGGGTCCAGTTTACATAATACATTTACATTAAAAGCATTTAAGCTGACCCTCCTGCTGGTTGTAACCACTGATATGAAGGGAAGGTGGTAACAATGATTAACTTCAACAGACAGTACTGTGTTGGGTGTCAGTAAATAGACAGCAATATCTATTAGTGGCCTCCAGTAATATATTGAGTAGTTAGAGTGCTTCTAATTATTAATTGTTAACTGACAGAATAAACTCTAATAAAGTAGCAAAGGCACTATGAAAATCTCTCAAACAACATGCAGCAAAACGAATGTAATTATGTTGGTGGTGTTGGCGTATTGTTGGCGCACTTTAAAATAAGAGTGTGATTTGAAATTAAGCAAAAAAGCTATGGAGCTCTCAGTAATAATACAATTTTGATGCACACCTCCGTCAAAACCTAGCTAACAGAGATATACACGTTTCTATTTAGAGGGTACTATAAATAGAGACATTCAAGTAGATTTTCCCATACAAAGAAAAAGGAAACTACATAGGACTCCTCCTCAGCCTTTAGCGAAGAACGGAGCTACAGCTTTTATAGACCATTTCACAGTTGTAAATGTAAACATCCCAAATGTGTCCTAGTTTATTTCTTGTTGCAGCAATGCTATTCCATTGAAACCAAAATGTAGTTTTGCAACAGACATTATGTAGCCTTACATCATTAGAGCATCATTATATAGTTCTTATTACCAGAGCCGGCATCAGGCTTTTGACGGTTCTAATGTAAAATGTTTTATGTGTCCCTAAAATGCTCCTGCCTTTAATCACTTAATAGTGCATGCTACATAAAGGCTGGCTGTGTTTTAAAGTAACACATTCAAGCTATGGAGAAAGTCACTTTTACAGAACAGGATGCAGTTCATGTTAAAATTGGGGTTGTATAGTAAAGCACGCAGAACCCAGTAGTATTTCTGCAATTGTATTCCTTTGTTGATGGCAGGATTTTTTTTATCTCTCAGATTTCCCTGATGAAACCAGTGTCCAACCTCCTGAAGCCAGCTGTGATTCTTCCAAGAAGAAAGTCAGGAAGAGTCCTGGAAGTCGGAAAGCAGATGTGCCGTGTAGGTGTATGTCCTAAACTAACCTGCTGTGTGTCTGCTTGTCATTTTGACTTATATTTTACTGAATACTTGATAAATAACCAGCCTTTGATTCATAGCACATCAGTAAAAAAACACTGCTTGCTTTAGATCAGGCAAAATAAATGTCTTTCTCTATCTGTGCTCTGTCATGTCGTGGCAGAGCAGTGCCTTCTGATGGGAATTTTTTAGTCTGTATCTTTAGTGCTTTACCCTTTGTCATGTTTTCATGACACCCATCTTTGTGCCAAACTAAGGTATACTTAAACAACATATAGTATAATTATTCATGTATTAATTATTCAGTTATTCTTATATTCAGCTGTATTTACTGTAGTAGCAAGCATGCATTATGTTCTATGTCCATTTGAGGGCATGTACATAGCATGCTGTTTAAGTTTAAAGCCCCAAATGAGACGGGCTTCAGCAGCATTTAAGGTGAAATCATAGAAATAGAATAGGAGTAGAACGGACATTGAACTGATTGCTGTGGTCATTTGACTAGGTCAAAAGAAAATGGCGATTGTTGTTAGTTTTTATGGGGACAACTCACGTCAGTGGGGCCCGTAAAGTGTGTCACACTCACTAGTTTGAGAACTTAGTTTTGGCCGAACGTCCACAATAAACTGGCGTTTTTTTTGTCACTCTCTTGTTGATGCTCATCAAGTTGCAATCCTCAATTCCTCTCTAGCAGCAAGGCAACAGAGAGAGACCCTCACCATGCTTCGTACTACTCCACTGCTCGTTTGGTCGTTACTTTAAAACCTCACCTCGGTGAGTCTGACTTGCCGTAAGTCGGCTTATACGGAAGTTAGCCCGCTACAACCATCGATATACAGCATGTACAACGGTTGCAATTGCAACGGTACACATAAAAATGGCCGCTGCACTGACCTTCCTGCTACGTTGATTTGAATGGGAATGTTCGTTCTACTCCTATTCTATTTCTATGGGTGAAATGTAAGCATTGTTTGTATTGTTAGATTTTATTTCTAAGGTGCTCTGCATGCCACGTGACATTAGTGTTTGTTTCTCTGAGCTTCCATGCAACAAGATTTCTCACCTCAAACGAGAAAAGCATAGGTAGCAATTAAGGACAATTGCAACATGCTACCTGCTATACGTTGGCTCGGTACATTTAAACAGTGGATTGGGTTTCTGCTCTTGTGTCTAGGTTTCCTGTCTTACTGTGACAAAAAGCATCCAACACCATACCACACTATTCCATGATGTACCCTTTGTTGGTTAGGTTATTACTAATGTATATGATGTATTCTAATATAGTTGTTTTAGTCACTTAATATAGTCCAAGACATTGCCCAAGTGACTGTCAAAGTATGTATTTAATATATAACAGTTCAAGAAATGTTCTGCTTCACACACACATAGTTTTGTGTATTGAGACTCCATTTTTTAGGAATGCAGTACATTTTCACATTTTATTCCATTTAGAATATGTTTATGTACTGCCATTAAAAGTATCTACCTTCCCTATTACAGCCGCGCTACCCATCCTAACCACCGACCCACCCAGCCAAGCCAAAAACCCCAAACACCCCACCCAGCTGTCTCCAGAGCCCAGCGAGGTGTGCCATGAGGTGCAGAGGGCGGTAGCGTGGGCCTTGCCAAAGACGAACACAAGGATGGTAGATGAACAAAAGCTGGAGGAGCGACTGCAACGGCTGGAACAGGAGATCAGTCACAGCCAAGCCTCCTCAAACCCGAGGTCATCTGCAGGTAGAGTGGAGGAGCCACTGGAGATGTACAGACGAACAGAAAGTAGAGAATTAGGGGAGGGAGAACAAAAATCAATGGAGTGAAATAAGGAGTAACAGGGGAATAGAGATGAAGGGAGTGGGAATAAAGCAAGTGAGTCGCAACAGAGGTATGTGCAGGGGTGAAAGGAGGGAGCTGGAGATGGTGCTGTTAGTAGATATGGCTCTGATCATTGGGCTCCACAGCACCTCCTCAGCATGGCGAGGGAGTAATGAAAAAGAAACATGAAAAGGAAAAAAGAGTTTAAAGAAGGATGGAAAATTGGCAGTTTAAATGGGTTTCAGGTTGGCTTGGTGGTTAGAGACTCTGACCTCATGGCAGGCAGAAGGAAGCAGCATGGAAAAGTACGATTCACTCTCTGCTCGTGAAGCATTAATTATGTTCTCTTTACTATACCCCGAGGGTGAAGGGTTCAGGATCAGCCAGCAGACCACATGGAGAGTCGAGGCCATCTTGCCATACACCATAGTCGTCTTTAGATTTCACCAGCTCTCTCTGTTCCTTCCTCCTGAAACTATAATTATGAATATGGCAATTTTATTGTTTTTATTGTTAGACCACTAAGCTTTTGACTTTTCTTGCTTGTGATTAATGTAATGTTTTGGAGATTTCTGAATGTATTTATTGTAGTGCATTAGGGCTGACCCGAATGCTTTGAAGCTTCAACTATTGCCATGGTAATCGACCTCCAAATCAGTATTTGAATTTTTTTTTTTTTTTAATATAAGTATGTAATAATAACGTATAAATCCTGAAATAGCCAATGAAATAAGGAATTATCACACAACATTATTTATTATTCATATTCAACATTCATTAGTTATTCTCAGACAGATATTGCCGTTTGTTATGTGTAGAGGTGTGTGTGTGTACAGTAGTGTGGCAGCAGCACTGTCTCGGGCACTGAAACGGGGTAGATGAAGACAGACAGACAGACAGAAGAACATGTCAGCCTGCTGCGCTGCGCTGCGCCGCAAAGCTTCAAATACCTTTGAATATTTCTCACCGAAGCTTCGAATCCCAAAAAATGGGATTCGGGACAGCCCTATAGTGCATTCTATTTAACAATCACGGTATTCTGAATAAGAGCATTACTTAATGTCTCAAAAATATGCATAACCTGATCTGCTGTGCTTATAGGCAACCAGGCAGAGCTACTGAATTTGAGGCAACATGCTCAGGAGCTGGTGGATGAAAACGACGCCCTCAAGTTGACAGTTCACCGTCTGAATGTGGAGCTGAGCCGCTATCAAACCAAATTCAGACCATTGTCCAAACAGGAGGTATGACTAGCTACAAGGTAACACCTCTGCTTTTTGAGTACCACCTCATTGCAATCAAACTCACAAAATGACCATTTATGAATGAGACCTCCTATAACCCCATGAAATAGTTATGGGCTCAGGCAGTCTGTAGAAGAGTCCCTACTGTCAGGGTCTTGCACCACGGCCCTTTTTCGAATAAATCAACCTGTAACACTCCAGCTCATGTTGCCAGAATCAAATGAAAACAGATGTATGCCTTCTCCTCCTCCTCTGCTCTCCTCACCAAACTGGAGGCATTTTAGTCATTTTTATTCTGTACTGCAATCCTCTGCCCTCAGTCTAATCTAATTTAATACAGAATCTATTACCAGTACATCACTTTATTTTCACAGCAAAGCCTTTAAGATAGAAATCTGCCTTTGATCCAGAACCCCGCTGAGCGAAATAAGGTTTCTTTTGGTCTGTTCTTCCATCTGATTTGTTGCACTAAAGGAGTTGCTTGTTCCCATCTGAGGCTCTCTGTCCATTCTGGGTTGTTGTGTGTTTACACTGCAGGAGAACACTGACCTATGCTTTTAATCATGGCTACCTCATGTTGTGTCTTCACACCCGTTTGCTTCTGCTGTTGCTGGATGTCTCTGCTGGCGCTCACTACCGACAGCCGAAGTGTGGCTGGTGAAAGGAAGCGATAAAGGAAAAGATTAGGGAGTAGTTTTATAGTAATATAATACAGTAATAAGAGATAGGAGACGCCTGAATCTATTAGCCAAGCTAGAATTGAACTTTGTCTGCTTCCATAGATCACATAAACATTGTCATCTATTTTGATTCCCCATTTGCTCTGTTGTTATAAAACTGTAATGTTCTTTGTTGTAGAAAATGTTGGACTAGCTTCCCTGTGAAATTCCTTAAGCACCTGTACACCAGAAGCAGCCAAATGTAAAACATTTTCAGACTTTAATCCTCTGGTTCTATCAATATACTTTTATATATTTACTTTGTGTGAAGGACAGCAATTAAAGCAACCATATTAACCATGGCTGTGATAGTATGATGACTAACTTTCTTTCTCTTTCTTACTGTGTCTCATGCAGAGCTCCAGAATCAGTGGCTTACCAAAGACGGGGCCTCCTCCTCCCTGGCTGGTCAGTATCTTTATATAGCTGCACAGTACATTACTTAAATATGGCAGGGCAGTAGTCTAACCTTATGGCTGGTTAATAGTCAGATTTAGCTAATCAATCTGTTTAATATGGCTGGCTGGTTTAATAGGCAAGTCATTTTTGATATGGCTGAGTGATAACTTAATGTGGATTTAACATGTCAAATCATACATGCTTCGTCTGGTGAGCAGTTGCAGAAGGAAGAGATTAGGGCTGCAACTAACGATTATTTTCATTGTCGAATAATCTGTTGATTATTTTCTCGATTAATCAATTAGTTGTTTGGTCAATGAAATAACAGAAAATGGTGAAAAATGTCGACCAGTGTTTCCCAAAGCCCAAGATGACCTCCTCAAATATCTTGTTTTGTCCACAACTCAAAGATATTCAGTTTACTGACATAGAGGAGTAAAGAAACCCGAAAATATTCACATTTAAGAAGCTGGAATCGGAGAATTTTGCCTTTTTTCTTAAAAAATTACTCAAACCAATTAATCGATTATCGAAATAATTTGCGATTAATTTAATAGTTGACAACTATCAATAATTAAGTAATAATCAATTAATCGTTGCAGCTAGAAGAGAGTGTGCTTTATCCCTCAAGTGACCAAAGCAGAGTGCCAGGTTGTTCCCTATCGGTCCACAATGACTGGAATCCTGCTGGATAGATTTGCACCTGGTGTGATTCAAATTTATTAACCACTGTGACCAGTGGGTTGGAAAGTGTTTTTCCTGCCTGCCTTGAATATGCCCTGTATAGAAAATATTCATGGCTTTGTCGTTGCAGCTAATTTGGATCATTTCTCTTTTTCCTTTTTTTGTAGCTTGACATGAAGTATTTATCTCCTTTGCTGCTGGCCTATGAAGACAGGATGAACGAGAAAGATGCACTTCTGCAAACCACAGAGGTAAAGTGTATGTGAGAAAAAACTGTATGCGTGTTTGTGTGAGTTTTTTCTTATTATCCCCTCAATCAATCTTTCTTTAGGAGGGTATGTTACATGTTATCAGAGACATAAGCAGCAAAGTGTTAATGTGTTGCCTTGGCGATATGAAATTGCCTGGGATCAATACCTGCAACACACAGGTTTATCTGACTGAAATGTTACATTCATAATCATAGAGGCCAATTAACAGCGTGTGGATTATTTTTACAGTAAAAGAAAATAGACGGTACAGTTTTTATTTTCAGTTATCATCTCAAAGTCGCCTCATGTTATTCTGAGCTACAGTGATGGAATAAGAGTGTAAAAGCATCAACTCTGCAACTAAAATGCAGCTATAATTGTTATTGTGTATGTTGCACCATAAACTCTGTTTGTTAGATGCTCTGTTTTAAAACGAGTGGAAATGGAAAGGCTGGAACAGCAAAAATGATGCTACTAATCTATAAGAATATTGATGCTCTTTATTAATTGTCGCGTTAACGCAAATTCGTTTTAACGCCACTAATTTCTTAAACGCATTAACATAATCGCACGTAACGTAATCTTTCGGAGGTTGTAGTGGGCTCAGTTTTAAAGCTAGAGTAAAGATACTGGCATCATATGAAACTAGAAAACATAAGGAATCCATTGGTACCAACCATGTCATGAAGGAGATTAAATAACGTTCCAAAGTTGCGCTAAATTTTGGTGAGGAAAAACTGTCATGGCCATTTTCAAAGGTGTCCCTTGACCTCTGACCTCAAGATATGTGAATGAAAATGGGTTCTATGGGTACCCACAGGTCTCCCCTTAACAGACATGTCCACTTTATGATAATCACATGCAGTTTTGGGGCAAGTTATAGTCAAGTCAGCACACTGACACACTGACAGCTGTTGTTGCCTGTTGGGCTGCAGTTTGCCATGTTGTGATTTGAGCATATTTTTTTTATGCTAAATGCAGTACCTGTGAGGGTTTCTGGATAATATTTGTCATTGTTTTGGGTTGTTAATTAATTTCCAATAATAAATATATACATACATTTGCATAAATCAAGCATATTTGTCCACTCCCATGTTGATAAGAGTATTAAATACTTGACAAATCTCCCTTTAAGGTACATTTGGAACAGATAAAAAATGTGTGATTAATTTGCGATTAATCATGATTAACTATGGACAACCATGTGATTAATATTTTAATTGATTGACAGCCCTACTTTATTGTAAAGTCAGTACTTAAGTCCAAGTCCGTATCCTGCAGGAATGATGATTGAATTTTTCCAGTGAGTTGATTGGTCAGTAGTAGGGCTGTTGACACGTTTTGATCTGATCCTCTGAAGCTGACCTGGTCCGGAGCAGGTTAGCTGTGCAGCACAGGTTACCATGGTTCTCTACCTCTGTTAAAAGTGAGCCAGATTTGTGGTACTGGAAAACTTGAGTTAAACCCGAAGATGGCTGTCTAACACGCTAATCTGGCTTCAGGGTACAGGCCCCTGGAGAATTGGTGCAGCCAGCTGTAGCTGTCGTCAAGGATTTTGTCTCAGAAGGGTGATCCGTAATCCTTAGCAGTAGTACAGGAGAAGATTTCTTTTTTTGTTTTTGTTTTGCTGTCTCCAATTTAAAACTTTTCTTGCGTCCTTGAGATCAGAGGTCCTTATGTGTCTTTGTCTGCTTGCCACAGGAGGAGGTAAAGAGGATGCGTGTTCATGTGGAGGAGGTGATCAAAGAAAATGAGAGACTCCATGATGAAATTGCAAAGAGCGGAGGGGTCAGCCAGAAGAACTGGTAAGGAGAAATATACTCTCTGTGCGTGTATATTGGTTCAGCACTGTAAGCACTTGCTTGGCCGTCACCATTCATTCCCCTGATGTAGTGAAAATTAAATACCTCCTTTGTTTTCTTCTGCGCTGCTGCTTACCTGTCTCTGGGTCTGCCACTAAAGCTTATATTGTGTGAAATAAAAGTAGTAAAACCTTAACATCTTCTTCTGTGCTGCCATATCTTCCCCATCACTGCTCTGTCTTTCATCATCACTCTAGCTTGTAATAGTCAGATAGACATTTTAACCTGTTTTAAATTGTCTATCAACTCGAACAATGTGAAGATTGAGTAAGACATTGTGTGACTGTTTGCATACTTTTACATTTAGTACATTTGGCAGGTGTTCTGAACAATAACTTCCTGTGGAGTATTCATGATTAAGACAACCACCAGCTCAAGGTTGTAAACTCTACGTTGACAGCCCTAAGAATGTTAATACCCAGTGTTGATTTAGACTACACATGAACGTTAAGACTGGCTTTTAAAGTAAAAATTCTAAAATTTTCAAAAAGGAATAACCTATTCAGTATCAATAAGGCAAGCTGGTGATTTTTCATGTTACCATATTATAGCAGCTTTGTGCTACAGACATAATCTTTCTCTTTTCTCTCCAGTCATCAGCTCCAACAACAGGCCCTTCTGGTGTTGCAGGAGAACCAGGTTCTGATTGATCAGCTCGAGGCTCAGCATGTTAAGGCCAAGGCCAGCCAGAGCAGACACCATTCTGAAGGTACAATAACAACCACAACAAAGCGGTATATCTTGGGCTGGAAGGTGCAGAGTATCACAATGTGAACACACAGCACCACAAATCTGCAGCCAAAGGCAGATTTAGTGTGTCTTTACCAGTTGACGAAGAAAGAAGAAGAAACCTTTATTTGTCATAGTACACACACACACATATATACCTCTGCATTTAACCCATCCTAAGTATTTTTAGGAGCAGTGGGCTGCTGCAAGCACCCGGGAAGCATCTTTGGGTTTAGTGTCTCGCTCAAGGACACTTCGACATGCAGTCTGTAGGAGCCGGGGATTGAACCGCCAACCTTGTGGTTAAAGGACGACCCGCTCTACACACCGAGCTACAGCCGCCCCAATTTAATTAGAACAATGACGATACAAGCAAATAATAAAAAATGGTTTGATGAAGAAGTTTATATGATAGCATCAATCAGATTTCAGTCATAAGTCTTCAGTCTTTCATGTTGTAAATGGATACTTCATATCTTAAAATGTGACACAGCAGTGTTTGCTTCATCAGGCATTTCAAGAATAAAATATGAACCGCTGATTTGGTTTTTTAAAAGTTGAGAAGGACGCTGTGAAGCACAGGATTAATGTAATCCGGCATATCCGACATAAACAAGGAGAATATTGAGTTCTAACAGACCAGTCTGATGTGTGTAGAGGTGTGTGTGGTTATTCTTTAGCAGCCTGGTGTCATGTCAGATGGCTGCAGGGATTTAATGAACTGAAGCTTTTCATACCGTCTAAAACTGCTGTGGACAACAGATACTGTAAGAATCACTCATAGTCATTTATTGCTAAATCCAGACTGATTTTCCACATTAAACATTATTTTTTCATTTCCATTTAAAAGCATCTACTGGTCGGGGCACTGTCTCATTGAATGTATCTCCCACCTGTTTGCGCCTCTCCTCCCACCTGTGCATCGTGCGGTTTGTGCTAGGTATCAAAATACCACACAGACGAGCAAAGTCAATTTCGGAGTCAGGAAAATACCAAACGGTTGGAGTGCTGCATGGCTAAGTGTAAAAATGAAAGGAATTCGTTTTTTTTTTGCCATTTTTAAGCCTTTATTAATAGGACAGTGGACAGTCTAGAAAGGGGGAGAGAGAGAGGGGGCGACATGCGGAAATGGCCGCAGGTCGGATTCGAACCTGGGCCGCCGCGGTTAGGACTCAGCCTTGTTAAATGGGCGCCCGCTCTACCAACTGAGCTATTGGGGCACCCCAATGAAAGGAATTCTTCATAGAAAACCAGAGGTACAAGGGAAAACCATCTGTGGTTAAATTTAAAGAGGAAATCTTGAAAGACTTGAAACATTTAGCATAATTCTCTTTCATTGTGGTCCTGCATCCTTTTCTCTGTTGCTTTCAGGTTGACTCTTTATTTCACTCCATTTTACTCTTCCCCGTCTCTTCACTCTCTTTGTAGTATCCAAGGTGACTAAGCAACTGATGTTGTTAGAGGCGGAAAAGCAGCGTTTGCAGGAGGACCTGGAAGACAGCAGGAGGGAGGTGCAGAAAAATGGGAGGGAGGTACAAGTTCTGCAGGACCGCCTGAAGGATGCCATCAACTGGGACGAACACTGCAACATTGCTGGGAAACTCAGAAGGTACCGCCACAATGTCTTATTTGATCAAATGTTTCTTTCTCTAAAAGATGAATCAATCAGTATTAAAAACAGTTCTGCTCCTGAACTGAGACACAGTTCTTTTCTTTTGTGAAGTGAGAACAAGAAAGAGAAGAACTGAACAGTTTATATTAGTGACCCACATTCTCACTTGCTGTGTGGGTTTACAGTTCCCTTTATATTGTCATCCAAAAATGCCAAATGCCAGGGCTTCTCATCTTCTTCTTTCCAACAGATTTGCCAAGAGTTCACCTCAGTTAATTTTTAGTTTGGTTTATTATTAATTCAGTTTGCAATTGATTTGTAGCAGATAAAAGAACAAGAAGAACAAACAAGAGTAGCAGCTGAAACGTTGCATTGCTAATTGCAATCGAGAGCGACACTGGGATATGATGAATAAATTGAAGTGGTAGAGCAGAATCCTAGTAGAAGTTAATCAAAACAGGTAGTATACAGTAAGGATGCGAGTTTGCAGAATTATTAAAACTCAGACAAATCTCTGTAGGTTTGTACATTTCATTGTGATGGGATACACTTTGTTGAAAAGTGTTCTCGAAGTACCAGCTGTTTTGTTATAATGTGCTGTACAATCTGCCCTTGGCTCTCAGACAATTGGAGCAGCAGGAGAGTAAGAATAAGAGTGAGATGGACGAATTTCTGCTCAGATTGTCCAGCCTGCAAGAGGAGAATAGGAGTCTGGCCCTGGACAAAGCCAACCTGACTGCTGATATAAAGAGAATGGAGGCTGAGCAGGCGCTCACCAAACAAGCCAACAGGTACAAAATATACTGCTTTCTTTGTCTGATATCATCTTACACATGAAGCCTATGACAGGCCAGTTGTGCATAATTCCATCATGTTTACTTGGTATTTTTCAACCTGGACCCTACTTTCCCATGTATTTGTGTCTAAGTGATTAATGGGGACAACACTTTTTGAAATTGGTCCAGTATTGAGGGAGAGCGCTGTTGACAGCAGCCACGAAACAAGGAGTAATGTAATCATTTTGGGCAACCTGGTACCGTCAGTTTACATTCACTAAAAGTGTTTGTTTTTGCCACTGACAGGCTCAGATTGTTTTTATAAGTGTCTGACAACATTATGGAAAGGACCCTACAGAGAAATTAAATGTTTTTCTTACCTTTCGCTTGATTTGGTGTGTTTTTTATTGTGTGTCTCGCTCTGAGAAGTCTCGTTCTGAAACCTTGGGTCGCATCCACATTGTGGAAATCAGCTAAATAGTCAGCCATGACATTGAAAATCTTTTAGATAACACTAAGCTACGCTTTCTGTACTCCAACACAACAAACTCAACACCGGCACTCCTCTTTCCACTCTCACTCACGTTTCCACCGTTGTCTTCCGGCAACAAGTCACATGAGACAATGACAAACGAAAAGCGAAAGGTAAGAAAAAGGTTTTATTTCTCTGTAGGACCCTTTCCATAATTGTTAATGCGTTGTCGTTGTTAATGCCATAATGCCACAAATGATTACATTACAGTTCGTTTAGTGGCTGCAGCGTTCTCCCTCAATACTGGACCAATTTCAAAAAGTGTTGTCTCCATTAGTTACTTAGACACAAAAACATGGGAAAATAGGGTCCAGGTTGAAAAATACCAAAGTTATCCTTGAAAGAAATGTTTGACACTGTATTTTATCAATAATAAAACACCTCCTTAGGCTATGGTTTTGTCCTATCCTCTTTCAAACATGCAGTGATACACCCTTTATTCAAAAAGCAAATCCAGATCCAGCTGTGCTCAATAACTTCCAGCCAAGTTGTGTGAAATTTTAGAACAGAAACCTCTTGACCCCACACCATTAACTTTAATGCTAAGGCCAAAAGTGTGGGAAGATGTTAAAAAAGAAGTCGAAGCAGTCCCTTTGTGAGGCTCAGCAGGTAGTGTAGCTATCAAAAAATACCAGAGGGTGGAGCTGCTTGGGTATTTGATCTGCACAGCTTCCTACTACCAATACTGCTCATGAGACAAAAATGTGCATTCAATACTGGTCCAGCTAATATCATTTGGTATGTTTTATAATCTGCTGTTTAACAAAGCACAAAGCTATGCGATAAATAGATCTGTTTAAAAAAATGTTAACCTGTTTGGATGTGCAGGGCCTATAATGGTTATACAGGTTTGCCTAATACTGTAATCACTGAATCAAAGTGTGACCCAGAAAATGTAATTGAATTAAAGAGGAAAAGACATGATGTCCTCCTTAAATCAAATCGCCAACCACGGAATCGAATCAAATAGCTTTGAAGCCACTAATTAGCTTTAGCTTTGGATTTGGGTTGTTTTTTCCCTGGTTGCAGGACAGTTCAGCAGTGTGACAGCTAGAGGCATGCACAGAACCACTTTTTTGAAGATGGAGATCATCTCCCCTCTTCAAAGTTTTATCCTATGTTTAAAAACATGCTCACTCCACCCAAAAAATACAATCACAATGATCCTCAAAGTCCTAGTGCAAGAGGGTTATTTGACACTCTGTACAGACATAAGCTGAAGTGACAGCATTACACATCTTACCATAGTTCAGATCAGGTTATTTTCCTACACAATTTATTTTGGTCAGGGATTACAGCTGTTCTAAAATCTGTTCTGGTCTCTGGCACCTCCGTCTGCTCCCTGTAGACCTGAGCTGAGATTAATGTGGACTTTCTCATTCTGAAGTGTGAAGATTGTCAGAAGGTGTATGATTAACCAACAGTGTTTTCATGCCGCTCGCATCAAGATGGCAGAGTCTCAAGATATCATCTAGTTAGCTCTTTGTCTCTCTTGTATTTTCTGTTTTCAACCATTCTGCCCTGTTCCTCTCCCTTAACCTCTGATACATTTTTCTCTCCTACATTTTTTCTAAATGTCTTCTCCACTTTATTTCTCTTCCTGTTTTTTGCTATCCTCTTTTTCCTTTCTTTTGTTTTTAATTCTGTTTTACCTTTTTCCTTCTTCTCTCCTGTCTCTCCATCATCCAGGAAGGCTGAGAGGAGGATGAGTCTGTTGGAGAGACAGAAGGAAGAGTGCGTGTTGAAAGAGGAGAATACTCGGCATTACATGGGAGCTGTCATTTCTGTGGCGGAGCACATTTCCCAGGAGAGAGACCAGCTACTACAGATGGTACTATTGATGCTACTGATACTGTAGAAAGATTTTTTATAGTACATACATGGTACATGTGATGCACATAGCAATAGTAGTACTACTGACCCTAGTGAGACCAGTTATGTACATGTAATATTCCTGACACTTCTATCACTGCAGGGAAACAAGGTATTACTGTACATACAGACAGACTGGGTATTACACATGATAGTACTGACACTCAGATATACACACCTAATCTCTATAAACAGACATCTGCATATGAATGCAGAATCTGTAGGCAGCAGGACAAGATTTTGGTATTGGAAGTTTTCTGGTTTGCGTTTGTAATCCGTTTGTGGTCCCAGTAGTATTGACCAATCACATTTGAGCAGGCTTTTTTTGCATGCAGGTAAACAGTCCGCATGGAGAGCAAAAGGGGCAGAACGTATCGGCCAAAATGCAGTCTCGGAATCCATCGGCGGTCATCTGAGGACGATTGAGCTTTTTATTAACTTTTAAAAAAAAAAATGATCTGCATTGAAACATGAAACAATCTGGTCCTACTGTAGATGTCGTCTCTCAACTCCAAGTCGGACTGTAAACAATGACCAGTGAACGGAAGAGGACTTTTTAGCCCGGATATCCTCTGGCTACACTAGAACCCCAGAAATATTGACCTTTGCCCCCAGAGGCTAAATCGTCGTCAGGCCGATAGCCGATGGGTTCGGAGATTGACACATACCAACACACAGATCATTTCTACCGTACAAAGACTGACTAATTTGTATGATTATTAGTTTCCCTGAGTTTTCATTGAACAATAAAAAAAGAATATAAATTTAAAAATTTTAAAATATTAACTAAAAAAGAGCAGTTAAACTCAAAATTACAAGGCAAGCAGTATACATACAGTACCCAGTGTTGTACTTCAACTAGTAGTGCAATACTGTCTCGAGTGAAGTGACATAATAGTGTGTGTCCCCCCCCCCACCTCCAATCCCCCATGAGTGGCAACTTGAAAGCAATCAATCAAGGCATCCCTAATATATAATATGATTAATTAATGATACTTAGTGTTTGTCTGTATTAATGTAGAAATATAATATAGTACAGTATTTAAGGAAACAGTATAACATATAGCATAATATAATATAGTATAGTATAGTATGGGATATAGAATACAAAATGAACTGCAGTGTTTCACCTTTAGGCTGTTGCTAGCTTAGTTGGTTGGCAACATGATTAAAGTCAGCAGGTAGGGTTTAAAGGCAGTTTACTTGGTGTGAAAGGAGGTGGGATTAGAAAAACAACCACTGAGAGCTGGCAGTCACCCAGGACATAAACTGGCTGGCAGGAATCAGTCAAATGCTGCGGCAACAAGGCAGCACTGACAATCTGGCAAATGCCCGATAAAGCTTCCCTCTACACATACTGAGGAGCTATTGAGTAATACGAAGCAGCCGTGCAGCATGTGGCTAATGGCAGTCGGTCCACAGAGGCAGAATAGTCTGAGGGCAGATTTCGGGAATCTTTTGTTTTTGTGCCAGGAGTCGTGTGTGTCATTTATCAAACAGGTGCAGTTTTCCTGCCACCTGAGGCATACGCTCCATGTCAGCAGTAAGATGCAGGGATGATACCGCAAATAACGGCGTGTGATATGATAAGTGTGACTGATTAAACATCCCGCTGAATTTACTAAAGGTGCCTGCAGTAGACCTTTTTCACAGCAGATATGTTGGCATGTCATGGCATGAAAAGCACAGATGTAGTTGATAACCATTTAGATGAGCCAGTTCAATGCTCTACATTGAAAAGACATTTACAGGATGCATTTAGTTGCATTTACCTCAGCATGTCAGTGTGACATCAGCCGTATCAGTGTCATCTCCACCCTCCACCTGCTGCTCTCTGAGCTTCTTTGGGACCAGCTGCTCTGTCCCATCCTGCTTTTTTCACAAGCCGCATATCTTCCGAACATTCAGACACACAAATCAGGAGAAAATAAACTCTGTTTGAGACCTTTCTCAGTCTCAGCAACACACTGTGGCAACTAACATTCGTTAAAAAAAAAACTAAAACAAGGTAAAGTCAACAGAAAATAAGGTATTTTTTCTTTGACCAAGGCTTCAATTTAGTGAACGCTTATAATCAATTAAGAAGTTTACTTCATTTGATAGTCTACGACTGAGAGAAAAAGGAATGATGGGAGCAATGGAGATCACACAGAATAACTATTTAAGATTCTGAGGCATTCTTCAAAGGCATTTCTGACAATCGGCTAGGCTAAAAACAAGCCTTACCCAGTCTGTTGCAGGCCACATTTTTAGCATTTGTCGTGGCTCAAAAACATCCATGGCCTCATTTTGAACCGGCGCATCTGCAGATTAATTTCATACCCAAAATGTTAGGAGTGAGGGGGGTGAGTGAGATCCAGCCCTTCTTTGTTTGGGAGGGGAGAGGGAGACACACCTGGGGGAGATCTGCACTTCTCTAGTTAGTGATTTGATCTATTTTCAGCAAGAATTAATACACAAGCATGAAATCATAGAAAACTGACTTCCAAAGAGGTATTTTTCTTGCTGTGGCTGTGGAGCATTGTATTGATTAATAGAAGACTCCTATTCCATTAATATCACCTTGTTTTCTTTCAGAGCCTTGATACCTGGCTCATTTTTAATTTATTATTCTAACATGGTTGCTAGATGAATATACGGTCAGAGCCGTAAGATATGGCATGTCAAACCCCAAAAAACAGAGCTAATCTGAAACAAATGGAACAAAAAAGTATGTACATGGCTCAGTCGGCTGAGTGTGTGGCAGAGAAACGGAGAAAGTTTTTCTGGTAAATGTTAATAGATTCAGGGACTTTGCCGTAGCTGTTTTTTTTAGAGGATCAGCAAGAGCCCATCGTCTGTGGAAGGTCAGACTGACACCATATTAGAGGTAGTGGGTCTAAAGCTAACAAGAACCGATTTGTCTGGAAGAGAACAGGACGACCACAATGATGTGTGTGTGTGTGTGCTCTCAGTAAAGGTATTATTATTGGTTATTGGCTGTGTTGTGGCTAGACCACATTAGGTGAGCAGTAGAGCTGTTTCTGTGAGCAGATTTAAAGAAGACTGGCTGATCAGTTGAATTACAATTGTTGCTGGCTTCAATGTCTGGCTGTGACCTCCAGGATTATTGTATTTATGTTAATATCCAAGACACTCAGGTGATGTTCACCTTCTAGGCACAATAAAAAAAAACACCTTTAAATTCAGATTTAGGTTTGCAGTCTCTCTTTACTGCATTTAGCCTTGAACACTCCTGCTAATTGTGCATTCAGTGACTGGAACGGTTTCAAAAAGAAAGTTTATTGGATGAATTTGTCCAAGCTGAAAATAAAAATGTCCTCTTAATCAAATTACACTCCAAAACATTTACTTTGGGTGCAATTTAACACATTTTTTTTCTTCTTAATTACAACCTTTTTTTTATATATACCTGTACTGATGCCTCTTTAGAGGCACAGAACAGTTGGTACTGAAGATCCATGTCAGCATTAATGAGGTGAATTTGGGACTTTTGGGCTGCAATTTCAATGTGCAGTCACTTAGCTGTGAAACACCCTCATTATGCTGCACGAGCTGGAGTTAATGCCATGTTATGCTACATTAGCACATCACTAGCTGTGTTTTGTAGGCTGACAGGTATTTCTCCATTATCTTGATGCTATTTTTTTTAATTTCCAAGTATCCTTTTCGTATCCTTCTTCTCATTTTTCTGCACACCTACAGTTTAAGACCTTTGTTTGGTTATATTAAACTGAAAATGGGCTGTTTGTGGCAGTGTTTGTGCCTCACACAGGACTACTGTAAATTGGTTTCAGGTGTTTCCTTCTTTTTCTTTGTCCATATCTCCCATAATCCCTCACTCCCTTCATCCAATTGTGTGTTCTAGCCCTCGGTGTTCCTCTCTTAGATCGGTAACCCCCCGTCTTCCCTCTCTACCTCCCCAGGCCTCGGTTCTTCAGCAGGAAAAGCAAGGATTCACCAGCAGGATTCTAAAAGGCACAGTTCGATTCGGAAAACTACAGGAAGAAGTGAAAGTAAGTTCCTTTATTCAAACATCACTGTCGCACTACAGTCTTTGCCACTAACCTTTGCCCTGAAACCACCCTGCTGCACGGCAGGCAGGTTAACCTGATCTCAACCCCTGATCCCGGAGTAGCTTGTGAGGCTACAACTTTGGCTCAGCTGGTGCCTCAATGGTCCACACTGAAACACAGCATTTGATCTGAAGTCAATTGTGACAAGCTAACCCTCCAATCTATTCTTATTGATCAGCTCACTCCACTGCACTTGATAATCAATCTACTATCGGCTCCCAACACTCAGAAAGCATAAATTGATGAACACTTGTGTCTCTCAGATTGCCATCTCTCAAGCTGAGCTCATTAACTTTCTAGGACTTCATTTTCCCATCTTTAACAAACACACACAGTCAGCAAAACACCAGCAATGATAACAGTGTGCAACCAATAACTTGACTCATTTCTAATTTAAAATTGCAATGCCTCCGGGCCAGCGATAGCTGTGGCTGTTTTTTTTATGTTTTCTGGTTGTCCGTCCGACCGGTCCATTCTCATGAACGCGATATCTCAGGAACGCCTGGAGGGAATTTCTTCAAATTTGGCACAAATGTCGACTTGGACTCAAGGATGAACTGATTAGATTTTGGTGGTCAAAGGTCAAGGTCAGTGTGATCTCATGTCTGCCCCATTCTCATGAAAGTGATATCTCAGGAACGCCTGGATGGGAATTGTACAAAACCCGTTTTTTTTTTTTTGCCGTAACTTGAGAATTCATGTGCTAATCATGACAATTTCACAGAAATGTCTAATAGGATGAAATGATGAAGTGATGACATTTTTGGACAGACATGGATGTAAACTGTACCTTGACTGGTTGGCGGAGGCATGCGACCACTAGGCGGTATTCTAGTTGTTACTGTTAATGGCTGTCACCCCTCCCCGCCCCCCTTCACACGCGCTCCAAGAAAGTGAACGTGTTCTGTGGATGTTTTTATGGGAATGTGGGTCTTTCAGATCAGTTTGAGGAGTGCCTCTGGTTTGCATGTTCCACATTATATTGTAAGTGTGTCATGCAGTGTGGGACTCCCACTGGTCTGGTCTTGGTCTCAACCCCTCAAAGTCTTTTTCGGTCTCGATACAGTCTGGTCTTGGTCATGACTTGGTCTCAGTTTAGGTGGTCTTGATTACAACACTGGCTGATACCGCTGATGCTATACTGTATCTGCAATCCACTGGCCAGCGTTTAACACTATTATGCCAGCTGGAAATGTACCTAAATACTATTATTTTAAGCTAAATGTATGGACTAAATGTGACACAGATATGCAGAACTGAGACATATATCTAGATACTATACAAGACAGATATCATTTGAAACATAGTCAAACTTACAATTGGCAATGGGCAGATCATAAACAGAATGATCAGTTTCACATAAAACTTGCCACTTTGTTTAGACCTGCCATAGCTTTAATATAAAAAAGAAAAGGGAATGCAAGATTTGTTACAACACTTGTTTGTCTGTTTAATATCACCTCAAAATGTATTAACTAAAAAATGACTCACTTCTGTTTGGTGTGGTCATCATGACTGACTGTGGACACGAAGACATCATCTTTTTCTCCTTATCCATTCTGTGACACAAACTGCATGGATTCATCCCTTTCCATAGAAAAAAACATGGAGACTATTCTAGCAAATCACCATGGCAACCTTTTCTACATCTACCTACAATGCCATCTTGGTGTGAATCTTACCGCTGTGGTTGACAGTTGTCCTGCAATGTTAATTAGTACAGCCTTTCTTTATTGGTTTGTTTGTCATGCCAGATGTGAGCATGGCATTAGTCTGGCAGTATTAGTGCCTTGCTCGAGGGTCAGTGCTCTCTGTTCCAGTTGTCAGCAGCTCTTGTCATTCAAGCCACATCAGGAAAAAACATCTCAGTGGTTCTGACAATTTTCTTTGTGTCTCTATAGCAACAGCCCAGAGAGAAAGAGGTGTGTTTGTGTGAGTGAATGTGAGTTGTATTGGTGGTGATCAGACCATGGAAAGAGGAGAGCTGTAAATGTTAGATGACTAGAAGGACAATGTTCCCTTCCTCCTTTTATACTTCATTACACTATTCCCTCTTTCCCTGCCAAATATTAACCAAGACTAACTGAACTTATACTTCTCCTACAAGGTGTTGCAGTGGTTATACTGGAGCTGTAGACTATATGACATAGGGATTGTTTTCAACATATAGGTTTTAAAGCACCAGCGCAGTCAGTCTGTTCAAAACGTGCCGATTGCTTTGCCTCCGTTATTGCTGCTTGCAGCTTTCTCGAGAACCGCTCATCCGAAAAAACGTCACGCTCGATACTGTGCATCCTTGGGTCCTGAGCAATACACCTGCCATGACATAGTTGCGTCCCCTAGCAATGCGAAAGTATATGCCTCATTTGCTAACAGCTAGCTATTAGGGACAAGGCTATTTCCCGGGAACAAAGCGTTCATTCCGAAAGTTGCATCGCTGATGCTTGAAATGTTTGAGTAGCGAGTGTCGGAGAGTGAGCTGTACCCAGCATGCTGTTTGGTGGTGTAACAGTTAATAGGAGTCCCCTCTCAAAACACTACACTGTATGTGCATAACGCACTACTAATAAATATGTCCTGTAGATCTCAAGATCGAAGACTCGACACTGCACTTCTTTTGGGTCCTCAGCAATACAACCGCTAAGTGTGACTTCGATCAGATGAACCGTTGTCAAAAAAAAATAGGACATACAGACAGACAGATAGAGATTCCTTGCTTTATAGTTAGATTTACTGTCATAGACCTGCTACAAGACAATGAAAGAGTCATGCATCATCAGGCAGTGGCTTCATTATTTTCAGAAAAATGGGGAATAGTTTATTTTCACTATTTAATTCACCATAGAAGTGTGCTCAATGTGAGTAAGAGTCATAAGAGTGAGCATATGTTTCACTTCCTCCGCGGTTATCTCCTCAACTGTAGTTGACAACTATAGAATTCTGGTCTAAACCATATCTAACAACCAAAATATTTTAAGATGGAGGTCCCCGAAGCAAAATCTTATCAATGGGGGTCTGTGACCTAATGTGAATCAATTTAGGGGTCCTTGACACGAAAAAGGTTGAGAATGTGATTTTTTTTTTTTTCATCTTGTCATTCTTTGATCCTTGGTCTTCTTTTGCTTGTATTTATGATTAGACTGATATTTTACTTCTATATTGTCCTTCTATTTAAAATGGGATCTGGCCCAATCAGTGTTGCCAATCACTAAACAAGCACATTTGTGGGACTGACTTTGAATTCCACAGGACAGGAAGGCCGTGAATCGTCCTGAAAAGGAAGAAGAAAGTTTTCCACATACTGTATTAAAATCACTAGCTAAATCAAACTAGTCATATGTCTATATATAGTCATATATCTGCTTCATATAGTAGTGGTGTTTGGTATCCATTAACGAGTCACGATTTTCCAGAATTGGAAAACATCCATGAAAATATGTGTATGTGCAGCTGTGAAAAAATATACCAAAAAGTCAGTTATGTCAGTGAGGACGGTAAAAAGATCACTTTTTCCGACACTGTAAGTGAATATAAATTAAATTTAACCCAGGTCCAACAGTCCACCAGTTAAACTATGACGCTCTAGCATCAGTTTTGGGCTCAGGAACGTGGTGTCAAGTTTCTGCTCGTTACATGCATAGTGTCTTTTCAAAATAAAGTTCCATATTCACAGGAAACATACAGTTTCCGCTCGTTATATGCATACAGTCTCTTTTCAAAATAAATTTCCAACGTAGGTTTACTTAGTCTTTAGGTTTTACTTACGCAACAAAAGTACTTGGTTAGGTTTAGGCAACAAAACCACTTGGTAAGTAAGTATGTTTGTTACATAAAATAACTACGCTTGTTATGCAACTGCCGTTAGTAAAGTCTGGAAGATATGTAACAAAACTACGGTAAATAAGTCACCCTTGACTTTGTTTCACACAGGACACTAACAGCGGTCGCTAGGGTGAAAGTTTTTGTTTGACCCATCCATCCTCCCCTCCCACACTTGTAATCCCATGTATAGAATTTAGCCAAAAGGTTTCGGTTTGGATCTGACCCTCAAATGCCAGATACAGCATCTTCCCACCAGCACATGACCTTCTCCTCCCCCATCCCCTTCCTTTTTGATGACCTCAAATAAACTCAACTTGTATGAGTTCATGGAGGCCACTCTGCTGCAATAACAATAAAAGTCCACAACATGATGGCTGCACATTTTCACAAATATTCCATTTTAAAGCTCAATGATTATATTCTCTGGAAGATATCAAATTGAATTGCAAATGCTATACATTTTTTTTTGCCTTACCCTTTTACCTGCTTCAGTCAGATTTTCCACAGCACAGTCCCTTTTGCAGTCCGCTGCAGCTCATGGGGGCTACTGAGCTTGATGAGACGCTCTTCCTCACAGCAGCAGGTGATTTCATGCCAACCTGAAATGCTACCAAATTCCAACAGTTGCTTTCTTTTTTAGTGACCAACTAAAAACTCTCAGCCCAACTCTAGCTTCCATTTGATTCTTATCAACCTGTAGTGATTGCAATGAATGTTGCCACCTCATGAATTGAAAAGATAAGGATTGTGTGTTAAGTGTGTGCTATAAAGAGAAAGCAGATTGCGACTACATTATTCATGTGTGATTAAAATTCATGCTCTTCCATCTCCTGGAAACACCTGAAAACGTTGAATATTTTAGTGAATGCGTGTATAAATATAGCCAGGTCACATGTTTGCGTGACCCATGCTGCTTGATGTCAGATTACTTTTCTTCCCGTTCAAAATTCTCCTCCGCTCTTAGTTAGCGTTCTTTGCCAAAAACCTTCAGTGATCACCCATAGTCATATAGGATCACATGAATATTTGTTACTTATATTGTCAGGGTTGTGACCTCTGACCCTTAACCTCCTCAACTGTAGTGCTTTAAGTGTTTGTAATTAAAGAATTGAAGTACTGAATGATTGTTCTACTTACCTCATTGGATCAATTTGGCTAATTGTTTCAGCAAGAGCTTAAGTGTTTCAAGGCAATGTCTGGCTCCTATTTGAAAGCTGAAAACCAGGAAGTGAGTTGAATTCTGAAGGATTCTTTATCATCACAACTACACTTCATTATACTACTCATTGTGTAATCAGTACCGGTTTTGGCTGGACCGCAGAGGACCAGCCCTACAAACGCAAAAGTCTGTCACTGAGTGAAAACACGATTGGTCGGCCGAGTGTTGGAGTTTCCTCATTGGCCGTTGCTCTTTCAAAATAAAAAGGCGGAAACAGTCCTTTGTTTACGTTTTCAGGGGTGCGTGTCAGCCACTCACCGGCGCGAGTGCTCCTCTATCGGATCATTTACACCAGATCCGTTGACGAGGGGCATCTCAACGCTTTCCATTCATTTGAGAAGCAGTCGCCCAGTGCATGGTGGGAGAGTTGCGGCGAGTTTGAGAGGGTCTGTTTTTGCATAAAGTTGAAAAATCTAAATTTTATGCAAATGAGCCCGTCCAGTGCAACGCGTCCGGCTCACAAAACTCGGACCAAGCTGTCAAACTTGGCGATCTAGTTCTAAAATGAAATGAGATTCAGCAGTGGCATAGCCTATTTCTCGCTTAAAATGTTTTCAGAAGTAGATTTTGGTTGGTTGTTTTATGCCGCCATGTTGTCTCCTGTTTGAAACGGCAAGCAGAAAACCACGGACCAATCAGGTGCATTCAATGAGAGGGTACGTCACCCTTTTGAGTGGCCAGTTGAGTGGAGCAGCACGTTACCCTAGTGTTCTCGCCGGACCTAGTGGATATGTACCGCTGGCTTTAATATTATAGACATGCCAGCCATATACTCAGTTTTGACCGAGTCTTGTTAAAGAGAGAAAGCGTCTGTATGAAAACTGAAGAAAATGAGGTCTGCGGGTTATCCTGAGTAACCAGGACAGTGTTCTCTCATATTCAGGGTCGTCTTATATTTGGACTTGTATATTTGTAATTCTCTTTTCAGATGTAGGGAAGGAGAGTTCTTTTTTCTAATGTAACCTGCCACTCAGCTCAGAAAGGTGAAAGCAGGGTCCTGTAGATGTCAGACCTTACAACCAGCAGGGCAAACGCCCCTCTGACAAGCACTCCGTCCTACTGCTCTGCCAACTCAGGCAGAAAATGAAATCTCTTTCTACTGTCTGACCTGCTGCCATCTGTCATCTCTCATTTCTTTGTTTTCTTTTTCTCTTACTCCTTATTTTTTCTGTCTCTAGCTGGTTGTACTGTATAAACCTTTCTCAGAACTTTATTGCTTTATTATCTTTCACCATCATAGTACGTCAGCTCATCAATCTTGTGAAGGTTTGAAGTGTTGTTAAAAAAAATGGTTAAAAGACTTTAGAAATCCAGTGGATTGGAGATTAAAATGCCCCTTTTTTCTTTAAAATTACAAATAAGCTCCCACCTTTGTGATTTTATTGGTTTGAAGTACGGATGCTCTGATCAGGATTTTTGGGGCCGATCACCGTCCGCTGGACGCAGAATCAGCTGATCCAATCACCGATCACAGGGTCTATTTTGAAGCCATTTCTCTGCGATGATGAACAAGCGATTCTGCTCCTCTGCTCTTTAGGCCTATATTAATGTGTTTGTGTGTGCCGGTCCACGTGTCCTGGAAAATGTCAATGTCCAGAACAAATGGGAGAAATTCCGGTCATATGTTATCTGTGTTCATTGTGCTTAAAAACAATTGATAGGCAGGCTATATAATGAATGACATCATCATTAACATTGTTTCCTTTCGGCCGAATCCACGGCATCAGGGGTCTCTGTGACTTCAGAGTGTATTTCGTACCCTCCGCTATTGTCATTAGACCTGTATGGTTTCAGAAAGGCTGTACCGAATAGTTCAATGCTTAATTCATAATGTTGAATTCAAATTCTATATCAACATTTTTGCATGTCTATTCATTCTACACTATCAGTGTTTCCCTTATATTCATTCTGCAGCGGTGCACCGCTCTGCTCTTGTGTTTCACCGAGTGCACCGGGGCAGCTTCGGCATACACAGAGAGCAAAGCAGAGGAGAGGACAAGTGAAGATAACGTTGTCGGTACCGGTTACAAACCGGCTCGGTGGTGAATATTAGGCTATACTATTTGTAGAATTGGATTCCAGTGGTGGCTGCATGGGATTGTTTCCGACTCGTGTGATCCAAACATTTCCAATCACTCCAGAGCCATCAAAAGGGTTGGCATAGCATGGGATGCATATTGTATCATTTATCAGAATCAGGCTGATTTATATCATATAGCCTTTAGGCCTTTATCAGTATGCTTTCTTGCCAGATTCGCTTGCGGAAAAAATAGATCAGAGCCAGATGGTGAAACTACCGCTGCAGATGGCAAGCTGGCCTCTGAGCTCCGCAGTGCCGGGCCTGTGTGTGTGTGTCCAGCTGTGTCGCTCCCAGAGCAAATTAAAGAGCAGGCAAATGAGTATTGAAAGCGTTTCAATTCAGAATCAGTGTGTAATATGATCGGCCTTTATAGAGACCACCGGTCAAATTATTTAGAGCTGATATCGGCCGATAAAGATCGGTGGCAATCGGAGCCCCCTTAGTTTGAAATATAACAACAGTATCCTGTCTCGTTGAGCTTGATGAGACAGACTATGCAAGGTTAACTTGTGATGACAGCGATATTGATTGTTATGGACTGAATCAGCAGGCAGTAGACATAAAAAATAAGTACACAAGCAATGTATAGAAAATAACTCTCCATTTATTTCATTGTCTAGTAGCTTCTGAAATCAGTAGTGTGTCACTAAGCTGAGAGCTGCAGTCAGTAGATCAGAAACACAGGTAAACATACGTAGAGGGTGTAAGTACAGAGACAGGTAGAGAAACAGTGGTAGAAAGAAGTTGACAAAGCAAAGGTAAGAAAAGAATATATAGGACCCCAACATCAGGACTTACATTATAGAGGAAGGGTTTAGCACAAAATGGATATTTTTTTTCCAAAGTGCTACATATCCATTTTGATGAGAAATATCATCACCTGAAGTTTATCATCAAATATATCTAAAGGTTATCAGCCCAGGGCCCTCGGTTATCAACATTGTCCAGAAAAAGGTTCTAAATTGTCTCCTACGAGTAAAATGTAAAATGCTTGTGAATACAAGAAAGTTGGTTATTGTCAAATGTGCGTAACTGCTCCAAGCACTCCCAAAAGTAATGTGAACTGATAAAACCCGAAAATTCTAAACCACCATGCTCATGAACAGAAAGTTCTACTTAAATAATGAAACGCTCCATTTATGGTCTAAACCTTTCTTTTAAGTAGTGCTGGAAATGTCACTCATTTCTTCGACTTCTGTCACACTAAACTGTATATTTTGGTCACAGAGCTCTAAGGAAATCTACATTTTGGTACCCATAGGAGAAGAAGCTTAAAGCTTCAGCAGACTTGATCAAGAATAGCATTTTTTTTTAATACATACATTACATCAATTACATTTAAGAAATAAAATAATTGCTAAAACAACACCATAGTTTATTTATTTTTTATTTTATTTTATTTATTCACCATTTGTTTTGTTTGGGAGCGTTTGTCTAATATGCAAAAGAAAATCAAGATGCCACATAAATAATGCACATGACCTTGAGGTGCCACACAACAACAAATCCACATGGCTTTAGTATGGCAGTATGTGCATCTGACTTCCAGCATGAAGGTAACAGAGGACTCCCATAGCCAGAAACCGTACCTTTTGAGCCAATTGAGCTTTTACAACCAGTACCTCAAAATACAACAGAGCAGCCTTGCTATGTTCAACCCAACAAAGAACTGACTGGAAAATTTGTTGCTTAACATTAAAAGAGTATCAAAAAACCTGAGATATGAGTCTGGTTTATGCCTCACATGCACCAAATCCATTCAACACAACTCTGGATAGTGCGTGTCTGTTTTTGAGGCAGAGAAAGAGAGAGAGGAGTGCAGCACATTCAATAAGCAATACTAACAACCTCATGATGTGCCCAAAGCCACTGTTGTGACAGTAAAATAGGTGACAAATACAATATTACGGCCAATTCACAGTTGATTTGGTAATTTGTATTTAGTCCTCGCTGAAATGTGCATTGCATGCAGATATCCTTTTTCTTCCTTACCTGGAACATTATGATGAAAAATCCAGCCAAATGGACAGACTTTTCCTGTAATATTTCTTGCATTGTTCAACAATACAAGAAATTAGAAAGCAGCTATTCTCGCTAATTCATGATCTGTCAATCACATTTCCCTGGAGGAGCAGTGTTTTAACCAGGATATAAAGATGTTGCAAGTAACAGACTTATATCAACAGGTTCAACAGGATACCTTTCAACCCATAGCTGTCAGCGCACCAATGCTTTTCCTCCATGCATTTCTAGGAACTAATGGCAAGGCCGGTATCACAATTAACATATATTCAACTTTGAGTTACCAGTACTGTAGCTTTCACAGAGAGGAGACATATTTGGCAACATGTAGTGCTACCATGAGTGCTGGCTTATGGACGTGAAGAATAAAAATAAAAGTAAGCGAAAAAGAAATATTTGCAGCATTTGTACTGTGAATCAGTGTCTAAGGGTGCTTTCACACCTGTAGTTTGGTTTATTTTTTTCCACATCAAGGGAAAAAATTATGCATTATTGCGTTTTAGTTCTGGACCGGTTCCTGTTCACACTGACTTTTTACCAACAAACCAGATTAATAAACATGAAGTTATACAGACTGACAGGTAACTCGTTGATTGGACAGTTTTGGCGATTGTCATCCTGCATCATCAGGACCCATATGAGGAAATCAAATTCTGGTGTGCGACAGAAATTTCTGCAGCACTTTAACGCTCCCAGATGACTGGTGCGAACGCATTGTGTGTACATCGGGGAGCGCACAGACACACGCATGATCGGCGTACTGTGGTATCGCTGTCACACACTTTTTAATGGAGTTAATGAACTGACAAACGGATCAGTTACAAGCACAGCAGTTTTAACAGCTTTTGAACTATTAATTAGGAAACATACACAAGCTGACGTGCTTATATACATGGCCTTAAATACAGATCACTTCCTCAACAGTTTTTCTGATCAGCAAAAATATTTATTAGTAGTTTAGCTTTTGAAATCGTGCTAAAATCATCCAACTGCTATCATTACATCCTGTGGTTGGTTTCACACCACAAATTAAACGCACCAGTCAGCTTGGAAGCGGACCAAGACCAACTTTTCAGGCGGTCTTGGTTTGGTTGTTTGGTCCGCACCAGGGTTCAATTGACAGCTTTTCCACCAGCCCAAACGAACCTTACTAACGGGACAAACGGACCTGAGTTTGTTTTAACCGAACCAAACAGGTTAGGTGTGAAAGCACCCTAAGAGATACCCTTGATATAAACTGGTGGCTTAAATCACCACCATCAACCAAGTAAATACTCAGACTTTTAATGTGAATCCCATGTTTCACTTAAAAATGATTGTATGCAAGATTTTTGTTGGTACACAGTGTTGATAAATGAGGGCCCCGGACTCTATCAGTGCTGTCATTTTGTAAGTCAAAGATTAATGGGTCTGCTCTCAAATGTTATGTTAGACTAGGTCACACACACAGCACAGAAAAAATAAAGGTTACAGAAATACATCACAGAAATGTAGGTATAGGCGCCACTCCAACTAAGGCTGCATTCACACCAGATCAAGCATTATGGCGATGCGCTGCAGGTTTGTGCGGTGGTGTGGGAGAGTCACTTAATGACCCATTGACTGCAGAACGATTAACCTCTTTTGTTCCCTCATGACTGGGTTGTACAGCTCTGGTTACGTGATTGGCCACCCCAGCGTGATGCGGGTTGTGCTTCTCCAAAAGTTGATTCTGTTTCTACTTTTCGGCCCCCCCTGCAGCACTACCCCCATTCAAAATGAATGAGAGGACTTACGTTTTCGCCGCACCGCCGAATCGGGTGTGAATGCAGCCTAACACATCTCGTCATGGGCTCTGCTCCTGTTGGCCAAAACTGGTTTCTGAGTTGCAGTGGTTGGCCTAGCAAAAGCACGGACCAATACAATCTTAGTTCTCTTTAATGGCCAATTATTTGCATTAAGATAATTGACTGGTAGGCTTGTAAAGTCTGTGTAAGAGAGGGCATCATCTTTACCTTTGGGCCCCCTATCTATTCACAAAACACATCAGATACGTGTTAACTGCAGTAGACTTTATCCCGTCCTAGGACCGCTAGTTCTCGGTTAGCATCCTATCAGCCCCTTGAGGAGCAGTCACACATGCCCTGGCACAGACACTGGCAGAACCCATAGACCAGGCAAACTGTCAGGCTTGATGGCACCAAGCTTACACACACAATGCCCAGTGTCACTCTCTGGATCACCAACAAGTAGATTCCTAGAGGCAGTGAGCCAAAGTATAAGAAACCCAGCAGCCAGACCAGGATGCGTGGGACATGATTACAGAACTTGGACAGGGCATCCTGATCAGCCGGCCCATTGGAGCCCATCGATACCGAGTCCAGGCTCGGCTCAGCATAGACTTCAGAGCTGCCAATTCGGCTTGGGGAGTGCTGTGAGTCCCTCTGCACTTCCATTATAGTGATGACCAGGCAGTTGGAGGATTCGTGAGACGAGCTGGAGGAGGAGAAACTCGTTGGAGTCAGGACCACCTCCCTGTTGTGGTCAGAGCTCCAGGATTTGTCCCTCATTGCCAAGTGGGACAAGATGATAGCATCGTCAGGGAGAGCTGACACCTCGTACTCCGAGATCTCGGTTTGGTGTCGGCAGAAGGGGCAGGAGATGAAGCCTGCCCCGTCAGCAATGTCCAGGATCTTAATGAGGCAGCGGGCGCAGACCCGGTGCAGGCAGTCCAGGATCTTAGGCTTGCGGTTGTTGGCATTGTAGCGTTGGTAACAGATTTTACACTCTAATTCCTCTGGTGGAGGACAGTCCTTCTCCTCCAACTCAGCCTGAGTACCGCTCATCTTCAAGTCATGTTCTGGGGAAGGTGAGAGAAATATAGAGACTCATTGTGAAAAAGAAAGAAGGAAAAAATGGTATATAGTCCAGCATTACATGTGATTTTAAGTAGAACGTTGGAAATTGCACTGAAACAAGCTGATGTTTCTGACTACTGTTATCTGCGGTGAAAGGTCAGGTCTTTGCCCTCTTCTCTGGCTGCTTCTATTCTCTGTACCTGCTGGTTATGAATGATTTATGGTTTGGGAGTTGGATCAGGATGTGATCCAGGAGCCCTTTGTGACATAGCAATAGCCAGGAATGCTATTGATCTTTGGGGGTGGTAGGGACAGCTGCTCCTACAACATTTCTTGTTGATTCTGTAATTTTGTGTAGAATACAATATTGTTGTAGATCTTAATCAAAATGACCAGCCCCTGAACTGAAGCTTCTACATTGTTACTTTAATTTTTTTATTTTATTGTTGATATAAATATACATTTTATTTGGTCTGTTAGGATACGGACTGAGAGAGCAATGAGATTTCTTTGTTAAAAGCCTCTTGTTTTTTTTATAGCGACCAAATGAGTGTTTTAGTTAGCATTAATCTGTACCTGTTTAATTAGTTCCGGTCAAAGGTCATTATTACAAAACTGTATAGAAGAGAAAAGAAAAAGGAAAAAAAACACAGATGATGTTTTGTAATTGTTGAGTGAAAAAAATCCACTTAAAAACCACCATTGGCCATTAAACCTGCAGTAGGCAGTATATTTTTGGCATCATTGGGAAAAAATTCCATAATAACCTTTCAGCATATTGTAATTCAAGTGTTCTGAGAGAAACTAGACTTCTGCTCCTCCTCATGGCTCTGTTTTCAGGCTTTAAAAAATCTAGCCCGTGACGGAAGACTTTGGCCAATCACAGGTCATTTCAGAGAGAGAGAGCGTTCCTATTGGCTGTGCATCAGCTAGTGGGCGGTGCTTGGTATTTCCTAAACTGATCTCAACATGGCTGCCGGGTCACAAACGTTCTCATTTTACAGCTAAACAGTACACAACAAGATGATTCTGTAAACATTTGAGGCGAGAAATAGGCATTACAGTAACAGAATATTGATTCATATTTGATCAGCGCTGCCTAGTTTGACCATTTGATCAGAGTTTTGTGAGTGATTGACAGCTGCTCATAGATGGCAGCTGGACGGCAGATCCCAGATCAGCTATGACTGGTTGTTTTCTTCCAGTCTGTGAAATCTTGCAGATGCCGTTAGGAGCACCTGAGGACACAGAGGCGCATGATTTTTTTTTTCAGATTACCTGTCTCATGCAATACTGTCAGGTTATAGTGACCGTTTTATAAAAATAACTTTTTTTAATCATGTTTGCTCCATTTCTACCCACTGCTGCCTTAATTTTCCCAAGATGACTCAGTGCTGTTGCTGTTACCCATTCCTATACCAACCAATTTAATGTATTGGTGAAGATATTTGCAAATACTTTAATGGTCTTCATTATCACGTACAAAAGAGACATTTTACAAAGAAAAAAAAATAGAATGGAGTAATATAGGCATCATTATTGATCAGTTATCATAGTTTCCACAGTTGCTTTAAACACAGCACTCACTTGCCCTCACCCACCACCCATAAAGACACATTCAAGCTAAGATCAGGGGTTAAGGTTTAGGCTAGTGTGTGTGTACAAGTCATTAATACTCATCCCTATATCAGTGCTAATTAATGCCGACAGCTCTCGGTGCCATTGTACATAATTAAGGGCTGACATGAAAAAACTCCAGTGATCAGTTTCCTCCATGGAGAAACAGCAAGAAACTGTCAGTCATCATTATTAAGGTCAAATAGCTGTAAGCATATATCCACAGACACCAAGCATGAATAGGAATGAGGTTAAGGAGAGAGATGAGATTACTGTCACCTACAGGTACATAAACAGTCTTTTAAGATTTCAACATCTTCATAATATGGAAATACAGGTCAATATCAAAATGAATACAATGATTAATTAAACTATTTTAATAATTTCAACAGCTATTTTAAGTTGCCCCCTCTGATTTTTTTAGTTGTGAGTTGTTCAATTAATTGCCTGTTTTCCTGTTTTATCTCTCATTAGCTTGATTTATGGTCACTTTTTGAAGCTTTTGAGGGTGAAACTGAATTCCATGGAGAAGAGATGTTACTAGGTGTTCCTGAGTCATTATGGCCATCTGTCTAAACGTGCGTGAATTTGAAATTGGAAACATAAACTTTGGGAATATGTAATTTCAATAATTCAACTCATTCTTGTTAAAGTGATTAATAATTCAGGGCAGTGTGAGTGCTAACCTGCTGGTGTGGTTGTTTAATGTTTGTTGGGAACATTGTAATAGATTGGTAGTGTCTTGGTGCAGTGGGTAATGATACTGGGCTGCTAGTAATATGTTGATGGGGTTTAATGTGTTGACGTGGTAGACAGTTACACACTGGTATGGTGATACTATGTTGATAAGGTGGTAACCTACCGGTAAAATGGTAGAATATTGATTCAGTAGTAACTAGCACCATGTTGTTGGTTCAGTGGTAATCTCTTTAAACAGATATTTGCATATGAATGCAGAATCTGTAGGCAATAGAGCTTATCCCGAATGCCATTTTTTGGGCTTGGGAGCTTCGGTAGTAGCGAATATTCTAAGCTTCGGCCGGGGGGCTGTTGGGCTCGACCTGCAGCGCTTTTAACCTCTCGGTTTGCAGGCTGCACAGACTTGTGTCATTAAAGCAGCACATTTGCTCTGTCACACACTCAGAGACATGTTTTTTCAAACAAATGTGTCTTGATGAATCCATGAGTGCTGTTTTTAGACACACCTCTGCACTGCGCTCAGCGTCTCCTCTCATCCCTCTGTGTGGGCGAGTGTAGACGTAGCTCAAAGTCACATTTGCGGGCCGGCTCTCCCTCTAAACGGTGCAGTTTTGTCTCCGTGCACTACACAACGCCTCTCTGGCAGTGCCCAGGTGCAAGCCCGACGTAATGCAGCCAGGCTTCCGCTCAGCCCTTTCTGCCCGAGCTCCCCTTGGGTTGCATCGGAGAACGCTCCGAGAAAAGCAAGGGCTCTGGCTTGGCTGGGGAAGGACTCAGCCAGACATTTTTTCCATTCTCCATTATCCATGAGATGGATGGCATATCGCTGCAACACGTGTCTTTCGCTTTAAAGGCATTCATTTAAGGATTCTGTTATTCTACCCTATTATTTGTTGAATATATTATTCATATATTAAAAAAATAATATATTTTATTATTGAATAAAACACATTTTTCCAAATGGTTTGGTGTGTTTTATGCATGTTTGTAATCCTGAGGGGTTAAAAAACACCAACGAATATATCAAATATTTGGGTCCAGCCCTAGTAGGCAACAGGGCAAGATTTTGGTATCGGAAGCGTCCTAGTTTCCGTTTGTAGTCCGAGTAGTATTGACCAATCACATTTGAGAGGGCTTTGGTTGCAAGCAGGTGAACAGTCCGTGTGGAGACTAAAAGAGGTGGAACGCATTGGCTGAAATGCAATCTCAAACCCATCGGCTATCGTCTGAGGACGATTTCACTTTTTATTATCTAAAAAATAAACTGTTAACTTAGTGTAAACTGGCTACTTATGAAACAATCTGGTCGTAGACGTCGTCTATCAACTCCAACTCCATTCTCGCATATCAAGCTGCTAATCGGACTCTAAACAATGACCGCAAACGGAAGAAGAAGTCTGGGCCCGATATCCGTGATTCAGACATTCGCTGGCTTCACCAGAAGCCGCAAAAATATTGTCCGTTGCCCCCAGAGGCTAATCTGACCAATAGCCGATGGGATCTGAGATTGGTTCAGCGGTGGCTTGGACTGATGGTTAAAGAGTTTTTCACTTTTTAGTTTTAGAACCCACTCTCAAACCTCTGTGTCACCCACTTCCCAGGTATGTGAATACTGATATTGAGCAGTAACGCAGTTGTTTGTTCTAGCCAGAAATACCATACCATCACATATTGTAGGTTTAACATTAGTTGCCATGCACAGACACACTAATAACGCTTACAAACCACATAGACTCACATTCTCTTACAAATAACCTAATTCTGTCCTTATACACCCTGATGAGAATGCCAACTTGTGTTAAACAGGAAATACAATACAAGTTCCGACTTGAGAGGGCGTTCAATTATCTTGCCCATCAAGGATTATGTGACTAGTATGTGCATGTTAACACCAACTATTTTGAAACATCTTATTGCTATTTATCATAGTAGTATGCTTTATGTTTATATATAAGATGCTTATATTTCTGGTCTATTAAAATTTAATGAGGTGGGAAATTCTACAGTGAGCATAATTTATTTTTAAACTCTCTTCTCTTGAAATTCCCTGCAGCAAAAGATGAAATATGAATCCCAGTTTTATACAGTAAGACACATATACAATAGTTTCTTTTTTTACCCTTACTAATTTTCTTATTTCGGTATACCAGTTTAAGACTGTGTGTCCATGTACCCTGAAAAAACTGCCACCATACGTGTGCCAGAAAGCCCCCACGGTGTTGGTGGGTTTCACTGTCAATTGTGCCAAGAGCCATTGACAGGAATGAGGTTAATGGGCAGGTACTGTGTCTGCGGCTGATTCAACAGACATAGTACCAGGAAACGTCCCGGGACTCTTGCACCGTGACAGCATGTCAGTGCAATTCCAGCAACCCACGAATATAATCAGCGTTTCTCTTCTTTTAATGTCTGCTAAGATGGTGAATGACTTTTCGTGTATCCCCCAGATGTGACAATCAGCAAGGACAGGGTCGCAGCAGAGTCTGAAACTGGCTTTCCAGTCTTTATTCAGGACCAGGTTTGTTTTGTCAAATTATGTATGATTCAATAAAGGTTAAAAAGGCTGAATAAAACCTCAAAAATACTGCTTCTGTGAGCTATAATTGCAGTTACCTCATTCCTGTTGTTACTTCTTACTTAACATCTATATTTGGTCATTAAAAAGTCCCCCTCCCGTCAGGAAGATGCTATATAAAGAAAAGCCAGTCATTCATTCATTCATGACCATGAAATATAGATTGAATAGGTGGATGTTGCACTGGCAATTGCCCAGCAGGCCTCTCTGTGACTTGCTGACTGTTAAATATTTCAGCCAGCAGTCTGTTGCGTTAAAAAGCCTTCTGAAACATGTCAGAAAGATGTCAGAAAGAACCAGCTCGTGCTGCATCAATCCCAGGAGCAGAATTGCTCAGTTTTCCCCAGACGTCCGAGACAAATAAATGTTGTAAAGAAAGGGCACTGCGCTGGGATTTTCCAAGAGAAAATCCAGCTACTTGTTATGCAACGTGCAACATGAACTTGAATGTGAAGGTTACAATTGTTCGTGAAGAGTTTATATTGTACACAAACATTCAACTTTTTTACCAGAAAGAATTGTGTGTTCTTAAGACCTAACTTATCTCATAAAACATCTTTTTATAATGTTTTCATCATTGTTTGCATCAGCTTATTTTCTCCTTTTTGAGCTCTTTTATTGGCCCATTGCTACCTTTAATGGCACATTAGTTCTATCAACTGTCAATATGCATTACCGCTCTTTAGTTGCCAGGAATGTGAGTTGGAGTTTCTAGTAGTTCTTTAGTTCTTTATTTGTGCATATAATAAAATAAAACAAAAGAGAAGAGATATACAATAACATAAATGAATGCACAGGTGGGTTGAAAAGGGGGCTTGTAAAAGGAACCCACCTAACATTGAAATTAAAGACAGCTGTATTACAATTTACAAACAAACATAAATCTTTTTTTAAATATCTAAAAGAAAGAAAAGAATACTATTTCCAAACAAGAAATGATAGAGATAAAAAGTCAGGAAGGAAAAAAGAGAAAAAAATAATACATAAAAAACAGGATGACAATAACAAATGTTTGCACTGCTTTCATACACCGTATCAACCTCATTTACATAATATTGTACTCCCATAACAGAAATTGTAAAACCAGAAATGAGGAGTGACTGTGAAGTGAAGCAGGAAAGCTGTTCCATACAACTGGAGCCTTATGTACCTAATTGAAAACTGGCCAAGGCTAGTTCTGTAGAACTGACAATATAGAAAATCAACAGATCTGGTGTGATAACAGTGGATCTGAAACCTAGTTACAAAGAAACTGTGAAAGGAAATAGGTAGTGAATTGGGTAACACTTCATTTTACAGGTCCGCAAATTTCATGGTAATTAGGTGATAATTAGCAAGTAACCTATTTGAAATTTCTTTGGAATTACTGCCAAATTACCCCAATATTTACCTCAAAATATATCGAAAATTACTTTATTATAAACATTCTTTTATAATTATATGCTGAGATAGCATATAATGGTTAAAATAGGGCCCTTAGGCTTGAGAAGCAGCTGTGCGCTGGTCTTCATCGGAGGTGGAAAACCAAAACTAATAGAAGAGACTTCTGATCAGGCACAAATCTTGAAAATTGTGTGACTTATTGTCTACACAAATGTAACCTGGTAGCTAATGTAATGATTCAGGGAGTTTTTTAAGAAATTTCAAATAAGTTATTTGCTAATTATCATCTAAATTATTTACCAGCAGACATGGAAATAAACCAAATCAATTAACTTTGTATTCTTTTCCTGGAAATGTATTAAATAAATTACCAGCTATTGGGAAATAGTTGAATATAATTATTAAATAATGTTTATAATGAGTAATTTTCTATAAATTTTGAGGTAAATATTGGGGTAATTTGGCAGTAATTCCAAAGAAATTTCAAATAGGTTACTTGCTAATTATCACCTAATCACCATGGAATTTTTACCGTGAATTGTTAAGAAAGTACCTATATGAAGTTTATTGATGTCAAATATGTTTTATAACTCCAGAGTTTGAAATAATGGGGCAGTATGAGCATTCCAGCTAGTAGATCCACACTGTTTATCCATTTCACACATCTAGTTAAACTGTGTACAAACCAATGAAACCTGTGCATGTCACACTCTCAATCATTTGTCCTACACCAGGTGCCAGCCATTCATCAATTCACTTTTAAATGAAAAAATGAATGCCAATTAAAAAGAACAAAAATGGGACAGTCAACAGTGAAGTGGAGACAGGATACAAATAACCATTTGGCTGTAGTCTTTTAATATATTTACACTTCCAAAAATTGTCATTAGCTTTAGTTGGTAGAGTTAAACACTGCGGTTCGAGTTGGATAATTATATTGCCAAGTGTGCCATTCAGAGGTCCCTGCCTGGTCAGTGTGGGCGAACATCACTGTGTGCAAAGTTATTAATCACCACAGGCTATTCCATCGCTATGCAACCCTCTGCTAACCAACCAGATGGATGGTCCAGAGCAGCTCAGCTATGTTGTCATCTGGGCTACTCTGGTTGAACAACCTACCATGATTTTCCATTCTTTATCTGCTGCCAGATTCTCCATTTCTCAACCTTGAAATTGTTTTCAGGTTGTTGTTCTTAGAAGGTATATGAACACAATCCGCATCATACTCGGGAGGAAAAACACTCAGCCGCACAGAAAAGAAAACTTAAATCAGAGTAATGTAGCCTGAAGGCAATAACACACACACACAGCATCTGTGAGGTTGCTCATAGTTCTCTGAAGGGATATTTTGAAGCCTGAATTTGAGTTTAATGCTCGCCACCATCTTGTTCATCGCTGGAAGCACCATAGTGGCCATTAAAGGAACTGCAGCTGATAAACAATGGACTGATAGTGTGGTTGATTAAGAATTCAACCACTCTTTGTCCACTAGTGATGCAGTGTTGTAAATTCCACATGGATAGTGAAAAAATGCAGGAAAACGGCTTCCTAGTGTTGCGTTATATGAATATTATGTGTTCTGTCTTATTGAGTGGTTGATTGACTGGTGTACTGTCTGACAGACTAGTTAATTGGCTGCTTGACTGACTTATTGACAGGTTGACTGTCGTTTAGTTGGTCTCTAAGGTAAATATGTTGATTTTGAATGGTGAAACATTGATCTGAAAACAGTATGGTCCACTATGGAGGAGGAATAACACAGGGGAGGAGGTGGACTGGAGCTGACATTTGACATTTAGGAACTGATTGGAGGAGAGTTGAGGGAGTCTTGATGCTGGAATGGATGAAATTGTGTTCTTGTTCTCCAGAGTAATTATAGATCCAGTTACATCTTACTGTGGTACACGTTTGGGTCATTCTATTGTTCTCTGGAAAACGCTGTTACTCTTATTACATTCAGTAACATATACTGTAGACGGCAGGGTGTGCTGGACTGTGTAATGATTAGGGAGACTCCAGAGAGTGTGGTTTGAAATGTCCTTGAGAAAGATATAGAGGTCAACCTTTACTAAACATCTCAGATGCATCTAGAAACGTGTTATTTAGGTGCACAAAACTGGAAGCAGAGTTTGGCTGCTATTTAAGTTGCTCATTGCACTTAAAGCTGCAGTAGGCAATATATTTTTGGCATCATTGGGCAAAAATTCCATAATAATCTTTCAGCATATTGTAATTCAAGTGTTCTGAGAGATAACTAGACTTCTGCTCCTCATCATGGCTCTGTTTTCAGGCTTTTGAAAAATCTTTGACCAATCACAGGTCATTTCAGAGAGAGAGAGAGTTCCTATTGGCTGTGCTCTGGTCCTGTGAGCGGAACTTGGCGTTCCTTTACCAGATTTTACAATGGCGGAGGTGTCACGAACTTTCTCATTTTACAGCTAAACAGTACACTACAAGATGATTCTGAGAACATTTGAGGTGAGAAATAGGCATTACAGTAACAGAATATTGATTCATATTTGATCAACGCTGCCTAGTTTGACCGTTTGGTCGGAGTTCGCGAGTGACAGCCGGCTCTCATAGATGGCAGCTGGACAGCAGACCTCAGATCAGCTCTGACTGGTTGTTTTCCTCCGGTAAGTGAAATCTTCATTCAATCAATCTTGAATGAATTCAATCATTCAATCTCATTCTTATGTGAGAACAAAGAAAACCAAGTGCAATTAGACAACATGGCACAAATTTAACCTGTGTGAAAAACTGAACAAAAGCAGGAATGAAGTAAGTCTAAATCAATGGAGCCTTTCCATCGATTATGACATAATCGAGCTCAAGTCCATGAAAAATACTATACACATCCATGATGGGACCTTAGACACTACCCACAGTCAAGCAAGGAACTCACAGTGGAAGTGGCGTTCATAATTACTCTTCATTTAGGCTAAACTTAATTTAAACTAAAGACTGCTGAACATGCATACCTGTACTACCGCTTTAGAACTCAATTCACTAAAAGAAAGGCCTTAAGGATGCAATGTGTAAGATGGCCAGATTCTTTTTTGCTTAAAGGGATGGTTTGGGTGTTTTGAAGTGGGGTTGTATGAGGTTCTTATCCATAGTCAGTGTATTACTTACAGTTGATGACGGTTGGCGTGCCCCCAGCATCGAGAAGCAGACAGGAGCACCGGCACCAGAGCAAAGCAATACAGTGCTGTGCACGGGGACAGCAGACAAATGTATTTTAGCCAACTAAAAGAAAGGCTCACCTGTCAGTACTCCTGTCCAATGGGCGCCGGAAGTAGTTACAGCCCCGTCCACAAAGTCGCGAATCACTGTATCCCCGTAAATGCCTCGATATTGCAAAACAGTAAAAATTACGTTTCAATCACTCCCGTCCACCCCGTGCATGTCCCGACTGGAGGGTGTCAGAAGTGTTTTTACTCTACAGATACGCTCTCATTTAATCTGTGCAGCAGCTGTCTGTACGGCTCGGTCTCAGCTGAGTGTCACGTACAGTAACCGCGACCTGAACTGAAGCATTTATTTACGTTTCAAGTTTATGTTTTTTGACAATCCGTGCATAAATGTGAGGTTTATGCCCAATAAAAAAACACTGAATAATATATTTATCCACATTTTGCAACTGGCAGAGCAGAGTGTGTTGTGGCTCTTTATCCAATCGTAATCTACCATTGTGTAGCCTAATTTTTTTCATCATTTCATGATGAACTGAAAATATTTGTACACTTCTCAACTGGTGGGCTGGCCCTCGCCGGGCGTATCGTCCGGTGCATCGATACCGACTCTAGGTCTGCTTGGAAAGGACCGACCGTGAGTTTTACAGCACCCCTCGCCTGGACCTCATCACTGCCCGGGGTGCGCAGTGTGACCTCTCTCCCTGTTGGGAGGGACGGGATTCCCGGCATGACTGTCAACCAGGGCAGACTGTCCTCAGTGCGAGGGGTCTGCAGCGATGTCGGCACCTTCTTTCGTTTACCATGCTTAACTGCTGTGTGACTTTTTGCCATCAGCATTCATAACCATGCAACTTTTATGATTAAATTGTTTACTAGAGCAGTTCTTCGTAGATCTAGCCTCTTAATTTTGCTCTCAAAGTGCTCCAGATTGATGCGTTTAACTTTAAGAAATATCCGAGGTCACCCACCACCTCTCTTAAAATCCTGTGGGAAACACTTAATTAACCTGTGTCATCCAAAGCTGGTCCCCCACTTCAAAACTCATTCTGGCGCCACTGACCTTAACCATAGCTTTGTTTTTGACAAATTATGTCGTCCTGGCAATAAGGGCGTCAGATGAGGAAATATGCCGTTCTCAAGGGCAGTTACTAACTACGTATTTTGTCATTCAATTTGCAGGTCTTGTTGGTTAGAACATTATGTCCCTCTGCCCCTGAATCCGGCTCCATTCGTTCTGTTTTGTAGCTGACCCTGAGCTCTCATAGGAGGTCGAACCAGAGGAGAATTTCTCCATGGGGAAAATCAATAAAGTATCACCTTGAATTATTCTACAAACCACTATCAATAACAAGTCGATATTTTTAAAAGCAAAAAGTGCTTTGATCAACATATTTTGTAGCATAATGGATAATACTTTGATTACCAAGATAAAAACAAGGTCTAGGCTATGTTATCACTGCTACAGAAGTCTGTACAACGCTGAGCTCCAGACGCTCTGTTGGAGCTGCACTTTTACAGCCAGAATTACACAGCAGTCAATATTCTGCATAGATCTTGGCAAGACGAAGAAGATGAAACGCTGTGTTTACCTGCATTTATAGCATATGATAGGGGGGAAATAGTAGATTTATGCTCTCCACAAAATTGCTTTTAGCTGGTAAGTACTGCTTGGTGGGTTTGTCTGACTTTGTCTGATTCCACTGACAAAGTTAAGTTAATTTTGGGAAAAATCTTTTCTATACATACAATTTGCCATCAGAAAACGTTTAAACTCTCCATGTGACTAACAGCAAAACAGTGGAGGATCTACCTCGGACAACATTTTGACGGACAGACTTGTGTGTGTGGCTTGCAATTTGTAAGATGTCCTTGCATATGGCAGACAAGATGGGACACTCATCCTCTCCATCCCTTATGTTCTCTGCTCCCCTGTCCCCTCCTCTCTCTCCTTCTCCTTTCAGTGTGGACAGTTGATGATAGCTTTGACCTTTGCTGTCAGAATATCTGCTTGGTGATGCTTCTCTGAATTATGCCATTGATCCAGAGGATTATGTTCATGCTGCTGGGCAGATCTTTCATCCTTGTTCACAACATTTAGGCATAAACACAGAACAGTCTTTTGGTAAACTTCCTTCATTAAAAAAAATAAAAGAAACATGTTAAAATACACAGAATAAGCTGTAGCTCAACTGTACTTCCTAGATGTATGCCTTTGAATAGCACAAGATCTTTGCCTTTTACTAATAATATTCTTTTGAAACTTCAGATTTTCATATATATTCAATTGCATGTAAGCCATTTAGATAACACTCCCACTTCAAATGTTTGACATTAAAGATGTCTAGATCATTGGCATTACAAGCAACCAATAGCTCAGGAGGTGAAACATTAAAAGCACATTGCTCTGAAAATTTAAAGTCCAGTGGAAGCTCTCTGTCTCAGTGAGCCAAGATGGGATATGGGATTTTTTTTTTTTATCTCAGAAATTGACAAAGTGGATTTGGCAGTTTGATCTATTAGCAACTTGAGCTGGAATTATACCTCTGCAAAGATACATGGAAACTTAATTCATGATAAAGACATTCAACTGTTACACACTATGGATTTTTCCAATTAAATAGGGTTAGGGCAGCTAGGATTAGGGCTAATTAGTACTCAGCTTTGTTGAACAGTGGGTAACTGTGCTTCATCAGGTGGACTGGTACATTTATCTAAACACACTGCTGTATAATCAATTATGGCTTCTCTACTCTGCATTCTGCACATTGACCTGTGAAAATTTTGAGCTGCTCCAATTTAAACAGATATTCAGGCATTTTTCTCCAGTCTTTAGCTGTTACAAAGACGAATGTGTGTATCTAAAATGACGCATCTGACACTAACAATATTCTGTCAGGACAACAGTTGTCAAGTGCATTGCATCATAAGCAGCAATTACTGTATGTGTGGGGATGCGGCTCAGTTCTGCAAGCTCCCTGCCATATAATGCAGGCACGCACGAGAGCGTAAGGCAGGAAGAAAAGCGAGCACTAACAGAACAGAAACCTGCTGCAACAACAACAGAGGTGCTATAATGTTGAAAAAAAGGGGTTGAAGTAGTTATATTCTGTAAATCGATGTAAGGAAGCTGCATAATGTGTTATTGGGGCATTTAAACGTATAATCTGAGCAGTTGGCTCATCACTGTTTTGGCAGGCATAGTCAAATAAAGATGGATTTATGCTTCTGTGTCAGTCCTGCAGTCCCGCCATAGAAGTCTCCGGTGTAGGAATAGATTTATAGTGCAGCGTTGAATTTAACCTGTTGGTTATTTTAGGACCAACGCAATACTATTTGCATACTTGCCAACCTTGAGACCTTAAAAAATGGGAGGATTTGAAAACCAAAGCGGGGGGTCTGTGGGTCCTCCTCCAGAAAAGTTGAGCTTCAGAGACCTTTTTTCCTGCATTCTGGTGACTTTAAAAGACTGAAAATAACAAAATAATAATCTGCTAAGTACACTGCAACAGCATTTTTATGTTAAAATTTTAATTTTACCTATAATTCTCAGGAAAGAATACAGAATAATTTGCCCCTCTGGAATAAACTTGTATGAATCAATGGCATAAACTTATATTCATCAGTTTTTATTCATTTCTTGTCCCTGCTTGAGTATTTCCTTCTCTTAGTACTCTCAAGTTCTCTCTCCTTCTCTCACTAACTGAAGGCCATTTCAGGCACAATGCGTAAACGGCACCACTGCGCTCTGAAACCCGTTATTTCCAATGGCTTGCGCTACGCCACGACGGCTTTTCGCTGCGTCGAGCAAAGCCCAACTTTGGGCACTGCACGCTGTGAGCGCAGCTCAAACATGAGCTCAAACTGTGCTGTGTTGTGAGCATACACTGCTCTTCTGCTGGGAAACTACATTTGGTGTAGCTCTTGTCGTCCGGGTGGAAACAGTAGAGCTTATAGATGCTGTACAATGCAAGAAAACAGGTTGTGATAACAAAAAGGGAAAAAAAAGTGTCATTTTTTTTAATTCGGGAGAAATACGGGAGAATTGTGACCCCGGGAATGAAAAACGTGAGTCTCCTGGGAAAATCTGGAGGGTTGCCAAGTATAACTAGATGTAGTACAAAATAATTGTGTCACCATTCTTTCAGTCATTTGTGACAGAGCAACAATGGGAAAATGTGTGCTGGAAACAGATTTGGTAGCTAGATCACAAATGCTGTGCAATCATCATATACCTGAAATAATCATTTTATTCACTCTGCTAGAGAGCAACGATCGACTGTCATCGGCTTTGCTTGATCATAAGGTGTTTGTGTACGTTCCATTGCTTCCAATCCGACCAATCACATATCTTGTGGTCTCCATGTGGAATCCCCATAGCCCCCATAGTTACATTTTTGAGGAGGAACAAGTCAGTCCTTCGAACGTAGCTACAGAACCCACAGAAATAGCCTCTGTGACTTGGTCTCAAAAAGCATAAAGGAGAGCTGGAAGTCTGTACAGTATAGCCCACTAGCTGATCCAGCCACTGTTGACAGTGTGGCCTGTCACAACAAGCTTCATTAGATGCTTGAGTCCAGTAAACTAGAGAAACCCTTGAATGCTGTGGGGTGGTTGACCGAGCACCGTTGCTTCAGAGCGAGGAGGTCCTGGGTTTTAACCTCACTGAGCTGTTGTGTGGTGTCTGCATGTTCTCCCAGAGCTCATGCAGGTTTACTTTGGGAGCACCAGTTTGCAGGGAGGGGGGCTGCTCTACCAGCCGCGCACCTGTGACGACACGACACAAGACAACTTTTTTAACATTTCAATTCGGAATGGTGATGCAGCAAAAGCACTGTTCCCAGCCATGCTTTGGCCGTACTCTTTGCAATAAATGCAATGCATTATGTTGGCCGTTTTATCATATCCGAGCCACGGAAATTGGACGAGCAATTCTTTGCGAAAGGCATATATTTTGGCCTTTTTGTATGTGGTAAGCTCTGGCTCGGAGTCAAATGATGCCAACTCCGCCAAAGATGTTGGTTCAAGATTAATCTTACCGGGGACAGGGGAGACAGGTGTTGGAGCGGTTACCTCCGTCGATGACGCCGGGTCTGAGCTGGGCCTTTCGGGGCCGGGGACAGGTGTAACGGGCACTGCAGCATTTTTCTTGACAATTAAACAATCAATAGTTGTCTTCATTTTTAATTACTGGTATGTTTTATTTAAGGGTGTGATCTGGCTTGAGGAGTACAGAGTGCAGTTTCACTTATAGACAGGGATGTTGCATTAACCGCAATATTGCAATACAGCAATATCGACAAGCCAACCACAGGGGATGGCAAACAACCTCCACAACTGCTATTTTCACGTTTTTCTTTTTGAATGGGAGTGCCGCATTTTTACACTTTGCTCCAAACGGCAGCAGCGTGACGACATTTTGATATTCCGTATCATAGCAACCAGACTCAACCAAAGCGCAGCAGAAAATAAATGCTGCGCCTCATTTCCCTTCCGTGTTCTGCATTTAACAATAAAGAAGTATTTAATTAGTTTTAAGACTGTCATATTTGTCATTTTAAAAGCAACAATATACCTAATAATAGCCTAACTATAAAGCTTATTTAAATAGCAAAAGATCTGGATAAATAAACTAATTTTCAACAAAAAAAAGTACACGTATATATAATCATATATACATATATAGTCATATCGCGCTGTTGAGCCAATCATTATCACCGCAGGGGAAATTCTTTCACTGCAACAGCCCTAGCCTTATCTTTTTTCTCCCACCCGTCCCCCATTCACCGTAGAAGTATATCAGGTTCAGAGACAATCAGAGGCAGAGTAGGGGCAGTAGAGGCAAGTCGCACTTGACAGGTTTTTGGTCGCGTGACCAAGATGGTTGCATTCTGGAGCCCTGACATACAGTAAGTAGAACAACATATGTTGGCAGGAGAGCAAGCAGTGTAAGCACTATTAGGCTGCCAACAAGCTCTGCTCTGCAGAAATACACAGCATAAATTCGAGACATGTGTAAAAAGATCCACTTTGTTATTCTACCTTCACCTCCACCAATGATTATATGTCAGAGAAGTGATAAACAAAGAAATAAGAAAAGAGCAAAGAGGGCAAACAGAACAAAACTATTGGTCTCTTTACAGCTAAAACATGCTTCAAATCCATCAGCCCTACTAAAGACCAACAAACCATTAGTTACAGCATATGTCCAGCCAAACACTGGCAAACCACTAAACAAATCAGGCACATGCTAGCCATTTGTGTTGCTTTACCATCCAACAAGATTTTTACAATAGCACTCAAAATCATGTGTTGTCATCCTAGTGATTTGTAGTCAGTTTGCCTGACTGAAGTGAACCCCTATAGACAGACGTGTCAGTTAGCTTATTTACAGTATGACCAGAACTAATTGGTACATTAACTTTGACATTGGCAGATGAGCTGTGTTGTCTTCCCAGTTCTTTACCAAGGAAGGTACTGTACATGACTCTGTGTATGTGTGTGCTGTCTGTGTTTGTGTGCTATTGGCAGAAATGCTAGTACTACATCCTCTTTCTCTGATGTTTTTCAAACCCAGCAGACAACAAGGCTTTCTTATATTACTTCTGTCAGTACATTAACCCCATAGTTATCCTTTGCCATTGCAAGCCGACCTCCAACAATCATCCTCACACCTGTAGACTCCCCCATACCTCAAGAGCTTCACTCCTCAGCAAAGGTCAGAGATTTTTAACTAGAAGGGCATGACAGCAGAGTCTTGTGAGAGGTAGCAAATCAGATCCTCCTTGACAGGCATTTTATGCTGCACACCACTAGCTTAGAAAGAGAAATGGCATCATTTCTAACCTTTACTGAGCCAAGAAGAGTTATTTGACTTACACCAAATGCTCATTTTCAACCCCACCCTGCACCACAGTCAGGAAGTTTTACATATTCATATACCCACAGGATTCTACTGTTGGCCACTGGGAGATGCCCGGTATATTTTTAGTTTTCTATCATTCAATGGTTAGCCACTGGGAGCCAACCAGCACAACCACATTGTTTTTCTTTTGGCTTCAGGGAGCTAGGAATTGCAACCACAGTCTTGCATTATCTACCACTGGAAGCTGTCCAGTAAACCACCATTACAGTAGAAAACTAATGACTTATTTCCACTGCATGGTGCAGCTCGACATGACTCAACTCACTTTTGGTACCAGGTCCTTTTCTCTTTCTCGTTTTCCACTGCGGATATCGGCCTTCAATGTGAAACTGCCGTGACCAACCGGCAACCAAACAGAAGAACATCTGCACTATGGTCCTACATAGCGTATGGCATAGTTTTGCGGGCTTTTGTGCCTCAGGCATTATATTTTCGGGTTTTCTTGTGAACATGATACCTAAGGAACGCCCGAACTAAATTTCTTAAAATGTGGAGTTAAGGATGATCTGATTAGATTTTGGTGGTCAAAGGTTACTGTGACCTCACGTCCGTCCCATTCTCGTGAACATGATATCTCAGGAACGCCTTGAGGGATTTTCTTCAAAGTTGGCACAAACGTCCACTTGGACTCAGGGATGAACTGATTAGAATTTGGTGGTCAAAGGTCACTGTCACTTCACAAACCATGTTTTTGGCCATAATTCAAGAATCCATATGCTAATTGTGGCAATTCACACAAATGTCTAACAAGATAAAATGATGAAGTGAAGACATTTCGGACAGACATGGATGTAAACTGCAACATGACTGGTTGGTAGAGGCATACAACCGTGAGGCGGAAATTCTATCTGGGTCTGAAATCTGGGAGGAGTGAATAAAAAAATTGTGGTCGCTATCGATGGTAGCTTGGCTATTTAAAAATGGAGCGTTTGTGCAGGATGTCTCGCGTCGTTTTCTCTGACCAATCATTGGTCTGCAGTATTTTAACTCAACCTTCTCAGCTCGATTGGAACCTACCAAAAAAAGTACCAGGTACTATCCACCACTTCTGCTAATGGAAAACCAAAAAAGAGCGAGTCTAGTTGAGTAGAGCCGTGCCGTACCATGCAATGGACATGCGGTAAAACAGTATCTTGCTTGTCCCTTCAGCTACAACGTTACTTCCTTTTGCTCCACTGAATGCCTGCAGCAGGTGAACCAGTTTCATCTATTAAATTCCTGTATTGTCTTCTTTTGTCTCACTATGCTCCCATCCTCTTATTAGATGCAGTAAGGTTGGGTGTAGAGTAGGGTCTCATGTAGTTGAAGTCTGCCTGCCCTATGGAACTGCTTCGTTACCTAATGACACAAGACAGCCAATTTCAGCAGAAAAGGTCAGTTTGTTTACACATGCAATGAGGCTTTATAACTGAGAGAATGGAGGTATCGCTGCAGGGAATTTAAACATTTGGATTTGTGAATTAATGACTTGGATAAAAGGGTATGGTGTTGTTAGTGAGGTTGTGAGGTGTTCATTAGAATAATGGCAGGTTGGCAGATAAAAGGAGAGGAGGGTGTATATACAGTAGCCTTTAACACCAGCTCAAGATTTACTCTGCGTTCAGACTGTTAGCACTAGTTGTTGGCTGCAGCTCAAATCGTATTTCAGCATGAGGCAGGACATATGGCAGCGCTGCTACACGGTTGGCTTCAAACAGGTGGTAGGACTCAAAGGATCAACTTCAAATGGCTTTTCATATGGACAAACAAAAGAACCATGTAATTGGTTATTTTAGAAAGTAAACGTAGTGAAGCTTGAGAGCAAGTTCAGCAGAAAACTTGAGTGTACTGCTAGTCACTGCAACATACAATATATCAAACGCTCTCCCACAGCAATCCGTCTGCCGACTCTAGGTTGCCTCAGGGGGAAGTTATTATTGTCAGGTCTGAGTCTGGACGCCATATACATATCCTATATTCACATAAAACTCTATTAAATGTGAGTTTAATGCTCACATGCAAACTATAGTACAATCGTGACTCTTAAAGGTTCTCTATATGATATTCAGAGCATTAATAGCAGCAAACAACTATTTGTGATGTAAAGATAGCGTGGAGTAATGGCATCCTGAGCAGAGGAGGAAGTCACTCTCCCGCTGTGTGTGTTGTAATCCGAGCGTCTCTGTGCTTTGTTGACACTGACGGGCTGGTCGCATGTGCCTTTTAGTGCCTGTGAGTGTGCCCCACTGGCTAGCTCATGGCCGCCGCTCTGCACTGCGCTCATACGGCGGTCACAGCTGATAACGCCGTCCCGAAAAATGGCGTCGTCGCGGAAGCTCAGCGCCCACCCTCTCGTTCCCCCTCAGGTAAACCTGTTAGCTCTGTCAGCACTGCTGCCGTTGTTAGCACCGTTAGCTGCTAGTTGCCGCCTCAGCCGTCGCCATGTTGAGAGCCGTATGGAGGCCTGTGCTCTGAATTTAAAAACACAACTGAACAGTTCTCAGGTGTGTGTGCTGAATTGTGCTGAGTGAAACTAATGTGGAGAAACAAGTGTTTATGAAGAAATGTTAAAAAATAATGAAAAACATTTGCCCTCTAGATTGTAGTGTCATTCATATTTTTCTGCTCTGAATTTTTTTGTATTTTTGTTGTTACTGTGTGGAGAAGGTCAGCCGGCCTCGGGGCTACAGCTAGCAGGGGGGATATATTGGGTTGGCGTTGCTCAGCTCAGCTTGTTATGAGGGCTAAATGTCATCGCTTCAGCTGGGCTGATGCTGTTGCCCTGCTGCCTCCCCGGGGGGTTGATGGAGATTCAGTCCAAGCTTTGGAGACATTTTGCTTTCCAGGTTATAGTTCTCCAACAGAAAATACCAACTCCATTCATTACTGTGCACAACAACACATGGTGGTTGTGAAAAGAGTTAGGGCCATATCTAAGGCTAAGGCTCTTGACTGGCCAGGTCAAGCGCCCATTATATGATGGGACTAGATCCAGATATGTTTCAGATGAATATTTAGTATCCACTTGTCAGCAGGGCCTTATAGCTAGCCACCTTGCTAAGACACCACCAAGACTGTTGAGTGCATCTTGAGCGTGTCTGGCAAAGATGTTTGATATTGTGAGCTACCCCATGTCTTTGACTTCTATTTCTGTGCACTGTAAATATCCTCTGTAGACTGCACATTATCTGGTGACTCATTTTTCTTTGCCAAACTACAACAAATAGATACAAACATGAATACATTAGTAAAATATTCATCATTTCATTGAGAGGTGACACATTGACACAATGGTAAACATTTAAACACTTCCAGATTATTGCACCATCAAATGATGAACCTTTTAAATTTGAGTTACAGTTTATTGGTCAACATATTCGTTATTTTGATCATCTTAAAGGCCGTAACACACCGACGGTGTTTCTTTCGTGCAATTACTTCGTACGTCAATATATTTTTTGGAACTATTGTTTTTGTTATGAGTACTTTCACACAGAGCGCAAATATTACGCAGCGAAATAGCGACATTTTTTTCCAGAAAGAGGTCGATCTTCTGAGCTTTCGCACCACAAATAACGGCATCAACCAATCATGTTGTGCAGAACGGGTTGTCTGTTTATGAAACAACAACACGGAGGCTCTGTAGTCCGAACCAAGACGGCAAACTTTATTAATCCTTTAAACATTGACAAAGGTAGTGCAGACTAGATCCACCCCTTCTGTTCTCACCTTTTACTTTAAAAGCCCTAGACATATAATATTAGCAGGAGAGTATTTCACATTTTCGTGTTGTTTATTCATCGCACCCCCGGTGTGTAAAGGCCTTAAGACATGTTGGCAGCTTTGACAAAACATCGTAAGACGGCTGGTTAAATTATTGTCCGTCGTGCTTTGATTAAAGGAATACTTCACCAACACAATGACTTTTCGTAAATCAATTACTCACCTCGTGCTACCTTAAATAATTTTTAAATTCAACTTAGTTTTTCTCGCAAGCCTCCAATGGGAACCAAAAACCGGCAGAAAATTGAGTAAATCCTTGATGAATTTAAGTAAATGGAGGCCAGGTTTAACAACAGCAAAATTAAAAAAACATCCGTTTACAAACTCTCACACAACTCACGCAGTATAATCCAAGTCTTGTTTATCCTGTCGTATGCTCACTACTTCCCAAACATGTGCATCTTCACCAAAATCATACAATTTAAAACACTTCCTCCACTACCGTCTCATGATTGCGGATTGATCCTACACGATGCGAGTCCGTGCATGAGACAGTAGTGGCGTAAGCGTTTTCAATTGTATGATTTTGGTAAATGAGACTTGGATTTTACTGCACGAGTTGTGTTAGTTTGTAAACAGATTTTTGATATAGTTTTGCTGTTGTTAAGCCTCTACTTAAATGCATCAAGGATTTTCCCCATTTTCAGATGCTCCGTTCACTGTGGAGACAAACAAGAAAAACAAAGTTGTCTTCAAGATTTCAAGGTAACACGCGGTGAGTTATTGATATACGAATGGCCATTTAGTGGGTGAAGTACAGTAAACCTTTATGTACTTTATGACTAGAAGCTTCCAATCTTTGGCCAAGACGTATAGGGGAAGGGAAAATAGCCTGTCATTGTTGCTGGCCGCTAAGTACGTCAGACTATAGCAGGGTGGTTGCTGATGACATATGCTGCCACCTAATAACCACCTAGACATTCTTCTGCAGCCACTAGTAGGCAGCCACTCTGTAGAAGATAGGTGACTGTGTCATTTCTGCAGGATTAAATGAGCAAGCCTATATTCCCTGTACTGCTCTTTAAAAGGTGAAGCCTGTGTAAAACTTGAATGCTGCATGTTGGTACTAATACAGATTTACTAGATTACTTTTCCATCAGTGCTAATTTGATTTTTTGTGTTACTTCAGTGTGGTCCTGAGCTGTGTATGCAATTGCATTGTTGGTCATTCTTACATCGTCTCTCTCTCTCTTTTTTTACTCACCCACACACACACACATCAGCCTGCACTCCACAGTGTTTGGTAAGACGTCAGTAAATAAAAGCCAGGTCAGATACTTAATCAGTCAGACACATTACTTGCGACACTGTGGTCAGGCTGTTCTCATTCACTGTTCGTACTTATACATACGAAATGTAATATACTGTAATTTGTATATAACCCACGTAATCATGAGTTGGGACGTGCAGGCCTTCCTCTAAGGAAGTCAGGTGACGTACTGTAGAATAAGAGCAACAAAGTCCCATGGATGTATACAGAGAACTGGATAAAGCCTTGGAGGCGAGGCCCCGTTCATTCCTATCAAAGTTGCTCAGTGGCGCATGAAGCAAAAATGGCTCAACTGCTGAGTGATAAAATTACCCGGATTTTCCGCATCCATGGGCCCATAGAGCAAGCGCATTAGCATTTCCTATAACCCCGCCCCCCAACTGCTCGATCTCTGCTTGCTCACAGGAACAGCAGTTCATTATGCCTAGGGAAACAACTCTGGATTTGGCTATTAGTGAATTCCACAACTTTTAGGACCTAATGATTTAAGTGAGGGCTATTTAAGTGTTCATACTGGGAAGTTGATTTAACCCCCAAAAAGTATACGCTGATTTACGGACGTCTCTTTCCCAATGTAAGTCTATGGGAAAAAGTATTTTTGGGCCCAATGGCGTCATGTGACGGACACTGAAGTTGTAATTCCTAGGTTTGGCCACTATGAAAATTGGCTCTTTCTGTGGGCTTGCAAAGTCCAGATAAGGAGGAAGTCGGGGTCGATTGATGGATCAAACAAACACACTTTCACCCAGTAGACCGCAGTTATTGTCCCGTGTGAAACCATTTCAATGTTGACTTATTTTACTGTACTTTTGTTAAGTAACTTATGTACTTAAGTAATGCCAGTAAACTAAGTTACGTAACAAACATACTAATTTTACGTAACAAAAGTTACATGTTACACATACACCTATTTTAACCAAAACCACAATCTTTTCCTAAACCTAACTAAGTTTGGTTGCCTAAACAGGCTCTGCACTGCAGGGAGACTTAGTAAGCCTAGAAGGTTGAGTGAAAAGCACATTTGAAATGTTTTCAATTTTTGGTCTGATGATGCACTAAATGTATGTATTGCTTGAAACTATACTAATGCTTGATTGCTAAAAAAAAGACACTCAAAGCCTTAGGTGACAAAACATTTTAACATAGCAGTGTCAGTAACGGTACTAGTCGGTATCATATACGTAGAGTTAATCTTAAAAAAGGAAACAAAAACAATCCAGGTTGTGTCATATAGCATCTTTTGGTCCATGCATCAGGCAAAGTGTCTGTGATAAAACAAGCCGCCTCATGGTTGAAGAGCTTTTTGGAATTTATGACATCCTATACATTCAAGAGACAGTGAGGTCATATATCTACCTGCCTGTAACAGATGATTTAATGGATGACACAGGTACAGTATATAATGACGCTGTTGTAAATAATATGCTCACGGTAAAGCCGGGTTAAGGCCTGTACATTTATTTCACGCGTGCCTGATCGATGTCAGGGCCTGACTGTTCAGGACTTACTGTTTGTGCCTTGCTCAGAAAATAATACCACTAAGATCTGGAGCATATGATACCGCTATCAGTATTTGAACATCATTCATCAACAGTACTGTTTGCATTTTCAATTTGCTTACTGCTGATCGAACTACGTGTCTAGCCTTCCATACTGATGATGTGCTGATACGCGTCATGTTGTTATGTTGTCATGGTTCTGTATATATCCTGTGGTCTGTCAATCATGCATGTGTCGATAGGACAGGTAGAAAACTGCCTAATGTATTTCATGGTTAATCCCACCATTGTGTCGACTCTGATGTACAGTAGGAGGTTATTTAGTCGTTATGAACATGGTTAATTGATCACAATGATGATGACATAATGTGTTACGGATGATGGTCTGATTTTCCTCTATATGGACTGTATTTCCTCTGTGGACTATGGGTCTGCAAACAAAGGGATTTTGTTACGAAAGAGGTGCAGTTTCTATCTATGTAACATTTGGGTATGGAAATTGAAAGACTATGCATCTGTCAAACTTAATTGGACCCAATATCATTTTTACTCAGAGCAAAAATCATTTCGACATGCTCTCAGCTCTCAAGTCTGTCCCAGGCAATTAATTTTTTTTTCATCAGGGGCCTCTTTGAGAGCAAACACTCTTTCTAAAGCTAGGCCCAAACATTCATCCAGTGAGATAAAAAAGAAAGGGGAAAATGTGTAGAAATTGCAAAACTGTCAGCCATTTACTATTGCATATATATAAAACCAAAACCATAGACTGAATCATAGGAAATGTGAAATATTATTACCTTAAAGTCATTGAAGAGTTAATGAAGCTCTTCATGTAATTGCGAAAATGTATCAAGTAGTTCACACACACACACACACACACACACACACACACACACACACACACACACACACACACAGCACTAATAGGAGAAAAGCAATTTCATTCCTTGTTTTCAAAAGAAACTGCTCATTTCAGCTACCTGATGCAGTATTACATGTGATCCCTCTGCTTAGCGTTCTACTCATTCAATAGCACTCAGTTATTACAATGAGCAATTTTTGCACATGTAATTATCCCATGAGAAACATTAATGCCTCTTTGGTTGTGATTGGTTCGTTAAGGAAAAAGCATTTGACATCTGTTGCGGTGCTTTGCGGTTGCTCCCTGCTTTCTGTTTTCAATAGGCAGGAGCAGATGGGGGTAAAATCTGCTTTTTGCAAACACATCGTGTCAAGACAATTACAACTCACCAGTCCTCTGATCTGGTATCATAATTACTAGATTAAAAGAAGGGATAGGATAGCTTCAGAAATACAGCCATATATATATAAATCAGTATCAAATCTATCACCAGTGTTAAAACACAAAACACTTCGCATAACTGCTCCTGCACAACATGTCTCAGAATCAAATACAGCTACTTGATAATCCATAATTATTTAGCGTGAAAGGGTCAAAACAACTTTGTTTGTTTTACCCTTCATCAAGCAGACAGAGTGATAAACTCCTATGCACACACAAATAGAGGGCAAGCACGCACGGTGTTTGTCCTTATACAGACCTTGTTTTTCTCATCACTAAATCTCCAACTGCATAGCACAGAGCAGCAACACTCACTATCCAACTTCTCTGTTTCTTTTTGTGCCTCTTTATTTCCCCCTGCTTCTCTTGCTCTTTTACAATCTTTCATTGATTCTCTCTTTACTTTACTGCTCCCCCTTTTGCTTTATTGCCATGACTGTTATTCTGCATCAACTGAGGCATTCTAGTCCACATAACAATAAACATGTATTGTATGCCACTTGTATGAGTGTGTGTGTGTGTGTGTGTGTGTGTGTGTGTGTGTGTGTGTGTGTGTGTGTGTGTGTGTGTGTGTGTGTGTGTGTGTGTGTGCGCGCTGCACCACCTGCAGTAGTTTTGAACTGTGCAGCTCAACAGCTGCTGATCTGCTGATACAACATCTTAAATACGGGTCTAAAAGCAAACTATTATTTTCTGGACACACACATGCAAACAAATAAACACCAAATACAGTGGAAGTGCAGATGCACCCACATCAGCCTCCCCATAGAAGATCTGCAGGTTAGTGCATGTGTTGTTCCTCACCTTGTCCCAATGTGTGTGACTCCCCCTCCTCCACTCCAGTTGTCTCTGCTGCGCTGTCCTTCATGTAAATCCGCCTCCTTCATAGCAACACTACACATCTCATTCCTCTGTGTATGTGTATGTGCAGGTGTACCGGCGGCAGGCGTCAACCAGACTGGCAGTGTTGGAGGAGGCGGCGGAGGGGAGGACAGCTTCTTACCAGAGGGAGATCCTTCACCTGCAGAGGCTGCTAAGAGAAAGACAGGAGGCTGAGGAGAGACTGCTGCAGTCCAAACGGTAGGAGGGGAGCGAGGAGGAGAGAGAGAGGGAGCGGGAGGAGAGAGTGGAGGAGAAACGGTCGGAGGCAGGCAGGCGGAAAAAGGGAGGAGGATAGGGAGAGAATGTGTGAATGAAAGGAGGAGGAGAAAGAGAGAGGAGACGGTGTGTGTGTGTCGCGGGAGGGAGGGCAGTGACAGAGAGAGGCAGCAGCGAGATGTACATGGAGGCAGAGCCGGTCACATCAACAAAACAATTACTGACAAGAAACAGATAGACATGTCTAGACAAACAGATCAGTTTCAGCCTTTTTGTGAATTTTTCTTACATTGTTTCCCCCCAAAATAAATAAGTCAGGCCAATTATTGTCTGATTTTAGCTTATAGATTTATAAATCACAAGGACAGTACAGTATAGAAATGCTAATTTCTAATTCAGAAACATAGTGTTTACATAGTTTGTCCACCAGAGAGCATTGACTTAAATGTCTTACTCTACATACTTGGTCACAAGTCTTTAATAACTAAATGTAAATCTGCTATAACCAATTTTTTTAACAAAAATATACATCAAAATAATGCAATGCAACAATGCATCAAATAGCTACGTGCATCTGAAAGTCATCATTCATAGTGACAAACTCAGTGTTTAGATTCAGAGAGTGAATATTGGACTTATATTCATGAGGTGGCCAGAAACACCAAATGAATGCCAATGTCACTGTGTGCTGGATGTGTAAATAAGCAGCTGTTTGCGAACACGTTCGCCATATCAACTACATAGGGTGATAATATGTCATTATTTTGTTTATAGCTTTTTGTGCTGCCCCCAAGTGGCCAAAAAAATCAGTTAAAGAAGCTTTAAGCTGGAAATATACTTGCTTTTAACTACGCCTGCGCATGATGGCTGCCTTGTGGATCCTGCGTCCGTGCATTGGGAGTGCACGTCCTCAGAAATTAACGATGCGCGTCAGCAAGATTCAATACGCAGCAGCAACAGCAATGGCGAAAAGTTTGGAGACAAGCTCATAGCCCGCAAGTACCCACATCTGTACGATGTGTATTTGCAGCTGCAGTGACAAATTTGCTAGTTAAAGTTTTAGAAGTCGACATGCTTGATAAAGGGGCCTTACATAGCATCTACGATGGTGCTGCCGTCACATTTTCTGCCGTGATCTCAGAATTAATATAGTAATCGCCATGTTTATTGTTTACATAAGTTATATACGGTCTGAGTTGTCCGGTGGGCCCTCTAGTTGAATCCTCTAGGAACACGCATAGTACATAGGCAAGTATATGAACAATTCCGTTAATGATGCAGCAGGTTGTCTACGTGAACGCGTGGTTAAAAAGCAAGTATATCTCCGGCCTTAAGGGATCTTATCAAAACTGTTTGTTTATGTCATGTGTTTAGTTCAAGTAACAAATATTGACAGATTTATCGTCATTGGATTTTTAAAAAATCTCATATCTCCTTATCTGTATCAACCTTGACATATAGTAGCAATTTGGCTTTACTCAACACAGTGCAACCCACAACAATTCAACAAGTGAGAGTACACAAGACACCACAACAACACAACCTAGTAACGCAGCCACAACACATCATAATACATCACTTTTCTAAAGCAAGACATCAACTCTTTTGCTACTGTGTATCTATGTATTCTCCACAGTTTCTATATTTGTACAGTGCAATTTCCACTCTCATCGCCGGGTTCAGGAGATAGATGCTGACATCCCATCGAAACCACTGGACGCAGCGGATCAGACAGCTCAATTCTAAATTTCTCTCTCCACTAAATCAGTTAACCCCCTCAGGACCGTCCACTTCTACCAAACCTCCAATCCCCACCGTGTATTCTCATTAACAGATGCTGGATTGCAGGAGGTGCAACAATGGTATCTGGTATACTGGTAATTGTATACAGTATACAGTATATGTATATGTATATATATATTTAAATATACTATTTATCGCGATTAAACGCATGATTGTCCATAGGTTAGCATAAATATGCTCAAATCATAACATGGCAAACTGCAGCCCAACAGGCAACAACAGCTGTCAGTGTGTCAGTGTGCTGACTATGACAATGACTTGCCCCAAACTGCATGTGATTATCACAAAGTGGACATGTCTGTAAAGGGGAGACTCGTGGGTACCCATAGAACACATTTTCATCACATATCTTGAGGTCAGAGGTCAAGGGACGCCTTTGAAAATAGCCATGCCAGTTTTTCCTCGCCAAAATTTAGCGTAAGTTTGGAGCATTATGTAGCCTCCTTTGCGACAAGCTAGTATAACATGGTTGGTACCAATGGATTCCTTAGGTTTTCTGGTTTCATATGATTCCAGTGTCTTCACTTAGCTTTAAAACTGAGTCCGCTACAACTTAAAAATCGCAAGTTGCGTTAATGTGTTAAAGAAATTAGTGGCGTTACAACGAATTTGTGTTAACGCGTAATTATCGCGTTAACTTTGACAGCCCTAATATACTGTGTATATATTCTTGATTCGTTTGTACTTGATGCCGATAGATAAGAGAAGAGCAATCTTGTAAACGAAGATTGCTTGTAAATGATACACCATTGCATAAAGCTAATAGAATTGCCCTGGTGAGGGAAGAACTGTATTTACCAAAATACTTAAAATGACAGAGCTTGGAGAGTCAATTGGTTGTAGGAAAAAATGAGAAATGTCATGTAGTCAACAATTTGAGTTGGGACTAATTTTTAGGAAGATATTATTTTACAATATTCTTACTGCTGCAGTGTGACAGCCTTGGAAAAACTTGACTGGTCCTTTGTTGCCCCTGAAACAATCTACCACTTCCCCTTTATTCCCCCGTTGGTATGTCTGTTTTTAGCTCAGTCTCTGGGCCTGCTGCCTGCTGCTATCAAATGAAAGCTAGCTAATCAGATTGTTAGAAGATCCTGTCCTGCTCAGCCCCGAGGGCATCGTAATGACAAATCACACACACACACTACCGAACACATCACTCATGGCACTTGCACTGACTTTACGACACCACAAACCGCTGTCCTGCTGGCCAGATTTACCAAACATGCACCCTATCCTGGATGCTGTGAGTCATTGGGATGCATGTGGGTGAAGCCCTGACTGACCTCCAAATAATGGCAGCTGGAGTAGACTAGTTTACCAGCCACAGCAAAAGATGTGAAACTATCAGTGTTATTGGTGGTGAGTTCCTGTCCTATTGTGTTTTTGAGAAATCAGGTTTCCCCTGTTCTCAGCTAGAGCTTTAGGAGTTCAGCCAAGTAGCGATCCACTCTGCTGAAGTCAAACTTCGCACCTCCACACAGAAGAAATATCCATCTCTGCCTCATTCTCTTTTCTCTCTGATCCACTGTTTTGTATTGTGCTTGTGCTATAGCAGCAGACTTGCTCATAGGTTGTGCCACCTGCCTGCTGAGTTATGCGTAGCCTCCAGAGAGGCAGCACTGCCCGAGACGCTCAGGAGGGAATTGAGCCTTCAGATTCAGAGAAGAATGATCTTGATAAAGGCAGCTGACGTCTCTAGTGTATCCGCATTTTGACAAATAGTTCTGATTTCATTTTTTTTCACCTGATTCATTTATTCATTCATTCGCACTCAGGGTCTGAAATTAGCACCCGCCACCCGCCAAACGCGGGTAAATTGTTGGCAGTGGCAGATAAAATCGACACGCCATCCGCTACTTTGGCAGACAGGGAAAACGCTAGGAATGGGAATAGAGAATCCGTTCTCGTTGGTTCCTAGTTGTCCGATTCCTTGGCATCTCATGCCTCCGTGAATAACGATACCTCTTATTAATGCATTCTGACAGTTACGCATGCACAATGACGCAACGGCATACGCAAGCTGAATCATGTTTCAGTTCGTTTGGCGGAGAGAAAAAAACGCTCAAAAACATGGCGCTACTAAATCTGAGGGGCGCACCGTATTTTCCCCTGATAATGTGACACTGTGAACAACAAATCTGTATTTAAATCAACAGGATGAGAGTTAGTAACGTTACCTGTTAGCAGCAGGTGGTCAACACAGTCCTGCTTATGAGACGTTCAAGCTCTGCTCAGTAAAAAGGACTATTGGGCGAAGGTAAATTACAACGTTATCAAGATGCGTTCAAATGTAACCTCATAAAATTTATTTTTGGTGAGAAACTTGAATAAATACAGTTGTTTGTAGATGTTTACAGATATTTATGCAAATAACCACTATAGATGGCAATAGCAAAGCACAGTACAGTACTGTGTACAGTACCCTCCCACCCACGGAGGCCACGGTGTAATTCGAACACTGTAATTTACCATGCTTATAATGTTTTTCATGTAAAACTTATCGAACATTGAATGACATCAGATCTAAAATGTTATTCCTTCATTTAGCACAGAGATTTCAAAAGTGGCAGATAAAATTTCTGAGTGGCAGACAAAACAAAATACCTGTCTGTCACAGTGGCAGGAAGTGAAAAAAGTTAATTTCAGACACTGTTCACACTACATTTAGAATTTGTTGTGGAATCGAATGAGTTCAATATTTTGTGGCGGATACATTACAATTGGTTGAAACTGATGGAAAGGGTTAAGAATGCACTGAGAATTGTTTGACAATTGGTTTATAGAGAGTTAAGAATATATCTGTAATAGTTTTTGTGTAAAATATTTGTAGATTCCATTTATAAATCATTGAAAATGGTATGTATAGTGTTAAGTTTAGAACATCTGAAGGAACAGCCCTGGACTATTTAAAGCTTCAGTTGGCAACAACAATTTTTTGGCATCATTGGGCAAAAAATCCATTACAACCTTTCAGCTTATTGTAATTCAAGTGTTCTGAGAGATAACTAGACTTCTGCACCTCCTCATGGCTCTGTTTTCAGGCTTTAAAAAAATCTAATTTCAGAGAGAGAGAGCGTTCCTATTGGCTGTGCTCCGGCTGGTGGGCGGTGCTTGGTATTTTCTCAGCAGATCTCAACATGGCTGCCGGGTCACAAACTTTCTCATTTTACAGCTAAACAGTACACTACAAGATGATTCTGAAAACATTTGAGGAGAGAAATAGGCATTAACGTAACAGAATATTGATTCATATTTGATCAGCGCTGCCTAGTTTGACCATTTGGTCGGAGTTTGCGAGTGATTGACTCGTGGCTCTCATAGACGGCAGCTGGATGGCAGACTCAGCTCAGATCAGTTCTGACTGGTTGTTTTCCTCTGGTCAGTGAAATCTTGCTGATGCCGTTAGGAGCACCGGAGGACACAGAGGCACATGATTTTTTTTCAGATTACCTGTCTCATGTACTACTGTACATTTTATAAATTTAACTTTTTTTAATCAATCAAATATTTGCTCCAATCTCGCCTACTTTTAAATGCAGGGTAAACTTGTGTTTATTAAGAAATTGTTTCAGCTTGGTGAAACACTCGTGCAGTTGTAATTCTGATCTAAATTCAGTCGTCCTCCTTACAAGCGTGTTGTGGTTGCAGCAGTCTTAATCTGTTTTCAGACACTGGAAAACAAGCAGTGTAAATTGCTGACATTATTTTATGTTAATGGCGTACACACTTGGACCCTCATTCATAATTAATGCTTAAGCCCATGAATACAGATAAACACATTTCGGTAGTAGTATTTAATTATCCCTTGGTTTCCCATCAGGTTCAGGAGCGGTTCTGAGTCTGCTGCATCCAGCAGAGAGGATCATGGCTGATTCTCTGTTCCTCTTTTGTTACTTGTTCCTTGGTAGCTGTCATTAGAGGTTGGAGGAAAAGCACATGTGCTGTATTTCCTTGTAAGGGTCAAGTTGTGACCAAGTCTTTTATAACTTGTACTTCCTTGTAATGGCTCAGTAGTTTCAAGAAAAAAGTTAATGTACTAAGAAGAAGCATGTCATTGGCACTAATTGATTAGTGGTGATTATATGGCGACCTTTACACAAGTAGCTGCTGTTTTTGTACCCATTGCTCTCCAGCTACTCTCTGGAAGGTTTATTTTTAAAGCAGATAGAGGGTGAAGTCTGGCATTGGCGCACAGTAGGAGTACTTTGCTAATAGCAGCACTCCGCTCACATACTGTAGATAATCCATAATGCCTTTGTAGAGCTGCAACCAACACCAAGATGCCATTTCTCAGTTCTTCTCTGATATAAACCACAGTGGACCTGTTTATCACTTATAGTGCTACAATACAATTTACCTTGAGTACTTTGCACTAGAAATCTCTCAATCATGTTTCAAAAACTTAACTTGTCAATATCTAGGAAAATGCTAATATTTCATAAATAATAAGTCGAGTCCTTTCGAGTCATCTGTCTCACGTCTAAGTCAAGTCTCAAGTCATGAAAACCAAGTCAAAGTCAATTCATGTCTTTTATCAATGTTAGTCAAGCAAGTCTCAAGTCCTCAAATTTGCAACTCAAATCTGACTAGAGTCAAGTCAAGTGAGTCGAATCCTCCACCTCTGGATTCTGACCGTAGAAGCCGCAATTTTGGTGTGTGATGCAACTATGTCATGGCCGGTGTATTGCTCGGGACACAAGGAAGCGCAGTGTAAGCAAGCATTCAGCCCGTTCTGAACAGGCATGTTTTAAATGGGCACTGCACTAGTGGAAAATAAATCCAGAACCAAACAACTTTATTTAAAAAAAACAAAAACAAACATATCTATAAAAAAAAAGAAAAGAAGTTGATGTAAATGACATCCGGGTATTGCCCAAAGTATGCTTGTTGCTCTGGGACCCTCTCCTAAGATATTGATCTGATAATAGCCAGATTCAATTTAGAATAGCCAGTGACATGTGCGAATGTTACACACAATTGACTATTATTCAGCCATAGAAGTATCTGTCTGGATCTAGAGCTATTAAATTATCCATGTGTATTTGCGAAATGACACACCTCCTCTTCGGTTATGGAACAGAAGGACAAAGACTTTCTTGAAATGATCATTAAGGACTGATTGTCTAATGTTTGTTCCCTGTGGCTGTCTCCCAGCCAGACTTACTGTATAAACCCCACTGCTCAGATTGACATTGAACAATGTTAGTGTCTGGGCTGACAGGGCGAGGATGGTGAGAGGGGAGTTGTTCTGTTGTAGAGCGATAGACCGAATCCTGAGATGGCTGCAGCTTACTGAAGCTATAATTGTAATGGAGATGTACTGAGGTAGTGGAGCTGCTGCTGCGCCTTTCACTATAGGTCAGACTGCAGCTGTGCGGCCTAGCGGTTACTACAGCTATCCAACCAAAACACACACACACACACACACACACACACACACACACACACACACACAAACAGACACACCTCATCTCTTATAGCTGCAAGATTCATTTTTGTATTTTGTCTGAGTAGCTGCATAGGAAGCAATGAAGAGTGCGGTTGCCATGGGTAACGCATGTGTGCATGCTGTTTGGGTTGGAGGTAATTAGTAGACGGTGGAGTTTTTGAGGGTCTTTACTCAAGGAAGACAAGGAAAAACGTGTTTTTAGTCCATCACTCAAAGAAACATCATTAATTAATCTTCACTTTAATAAGAATAAGAACATTTTTTCCTTTTTTCCAACATAGTTGAGTCAATGCTCTCAAGATACATTTTTGATCTCAGAGGGTCTTGATGAATTTAATAAAAATACTCTTTCAAACCCCATCAACAACCAATCTTGTCCTGCCAAATTGTTTTAAGGAAACAAGTCCATATACCTAAACAACTAAATGGGTGGTTTCTCTGGTCTCCAAAATGATCCTTTTGACCATTATAAACCATTCATATGGGCCTTTCTTGATCTGCCAACTCCGTGGTTAGGTTTGGTTAAATTTAGGCTTGTAAAACTACTTGAATTCGTTTTTTGACCGTAGTGAAAAAGTTGTTTCTGAAAGGCTAAATCGCAACAAGTATGAATTGAAGCAGGATATTTTCCCTCACTCACTCATCTTCAACCGCTTATCCGGGTTCGGTTCACAGGGGCAACGGCTCCGGCAGGGGACTCCAAACTTCCCTTTCCCGGGCCACATTAACCAGCTCTGACTGGGGGATCCCGAGGCGTTCCCAGGCCAGTGTGGAGATATAATCTCTCCACCAGTCCTGGGTCTTCCCCGTGGCCTCCTCCCAGCTGGTCGTGCCTGGAACACCTCCCTAGGGAGGCGCCCAGGGGGCATCCTTACTAGATGCCCGAACCACCTCAACTGGCTCCTTTCAACGCAAAGGAGTAGCGGCTCTACTCCGAGTCCCTCATGGATGACTGAGCTTCTCACCCTATCTCTAAGGGAGACGCCAGCCACCCTCCTGAGTAAACCCATTTCGGCCGCTTGTACCCGCGATCTCGTTCTTTCGGTCATAACCCAGCCCTCATGACCATAGGTGAGAGTAGGAACAAAGATTGACCGGTAGATCGAGAGCTTTGCCTTCCGGCTCAGCTCTGTTTTCGTCACAACGGTGCGGTAAAGCGAATGCAATACCACCCCCGCTGCTCCGATTCTCCGGCCAATCTCACGTTCCATTGTCCCCTCACTCGCGAACAAGACCCCGAGGTACTTGAACTCCTTCACTTGGGGTAAGGACTCATTCCCTACCCGGAGTAGGCAATCCATCGGTTTCCTGCTGAGAACCGTGGTCTCAGATTTAGAGGTGCTGATCCTCATCCCAGCCGCTTCACACTCGGCTGCGAACCGATCCAGTGAGTGCTGGAGGTCACAGACCGATGATGCCAACGGGACCACATCATCTGCAAAAAGCAGCGATGAGATCCTCAGCACACCGAGCTCCAAACCCTCCTCCCCCAGACTACGCCTCAATATCCTGTCCATGAATATCACGAACAGAATTGGTGAGAAAGCGCAGCCCTGGCGGAGGCCAATCCCCACCGGAAACCAGTCCGACTTTCTGCCGAGAATCCGGACACAGCTCTCGCAGGATGTTCTTTTAGATAAAATGTTTTTTGGAAATGATTACATCTTTCTTCCTTCAATAAATTTAAAAACGCTCTGAAGCTTTTGGAAATGTTTGGATCACACGAGTCAGAAACAATCCTTCGCAGCCACCACTGGAATCTATTTCTACAAATAGTATATAATAAATATTAGTCTGTAGCTTTCTTGGAAGACAAGGATCTTTAGCCTGTCACTTCATTTTAAATACATATCTGCAACATTTGTGTTGTACAGTAATGCTGATGTTTTCTCCACTGTAATAAGCAGCTAACTGAGTCCAGACAGGGCTGCTTCAGTTGCTGATGTGTGAGCAGCGTATGACGTAAGAGCTTTAATCCATCAGCCATTATGACAATAACAGCACACACAGAGGTAATTACAGTATGTGCTGTCTCCATGGAGCCGTTATTCTTTTCTATTATCACTATCCCTCCTTCTATTACCTCGTAGGTTGTTGATTCATGAAACCAACAAGCATAAATATAATGAGGGGAACATGGCCAGCATTAATGGAATGGTGACTGAATTGATCATAAACTGTATAAGCAGAGTAGGGGCGTGAACATAGACAATGTAGAGGGATCTATTCCCAATACAATAGCCTAAGTAACTCATTTTGACTGTAAAATCAAATACATTGTTGGTAAAATATATATATACACGTCATAATAGCATGCACCGAGGCCCGTCGTAACTACCTTGCGCCACTGCACTGTGGCCTCGTTTTTTGGTACTATAGGAGTTTACTGCCTTATGGCACCAATTTAAACTTCAGATTAAGGATGTTAAATGATTTTGACAAGGGTTTATTAAACAAAGGCTTAAAGCCACATTTAATGGGAACTGAACACAGACTTCGTCTCACCACAGCCAGACCACATTTCGAGACATTATGCTCATTTTACAAACCATGGTGCGACCGGACTCAAATGTCATCACATCTTTCATTGTGCTGATTATGCTGAAATAGCCTCATCCCTCTGAGTGCTAAAAAGCTAATCTGGAAGAAAAGTCCAGAAAACCGATGTTTTATGGCATCAGTTGAGCTTGAATGTGTGAACACTTCTAAGTCAGAGCCTTTAACAATCATACCGCTCTGACAATTATTCCCTTTTATTTAGAAACACTCCACTTCTTCCTGCATTGCGCCAGTTCATCTGATGAAAAACGTTTTGCTGTCCTGTCGGGACACAAGGAAGCGCAGTGTAAGCAAGCATTCAGCCCGTTCTGAACAGGCATGTTTTAAATGGGCACTGCACTAGTGGAAAATAAATCCAGAACCAAACACCTTTATTTAAAAAAAAAAAAAAAAAAAACATATCTATAAAAAAAAAGAAAAGAAGTTGATGTAAATGACATCCGGGTATTGCCCAAAGTATGCTTGTTGCTCTGGGACCCTCTCCTAAGATATTGATCTGATAATAGCCAGATTCAATTTAGAATAGCCAGTGACATGTGCGAATGTTACACACAATTGACTATTATTCAGCCATAGAAGTATCTGTCTGGATCTAGAGCTATTAAATTATCCATGTGTATTTGCGAAATGACACACCTCCTCTTCGGTTATGGAACAGAAGGACAAAGACTTTCTTGAAATGATCATTAAGGACTGATTGTCTAATGTTTGTTCCCTGTGGCTGTCTCCCAGCCAGACTTACTGTATAAACCCCACTGCTCAGATTGACATTGAACAATGTTAGTGTCTGGGCTGACAGGGCGAGGATGGTGAGAGGGGAGTTGTTCTGTTGTAGAGCGATAGACCGAATCCTGAGATGGCTGCAGCTTACTGAAGCTATAATTGTAATGGAGATGTACTGAGGTAGTGGAGCTGCTGCTGCGCCTTTCACTATAGGTCAGACTGCAGCTGTGCGGCCTAGCGGTTACTACAGCTATCCAACCAAAACACACACACACACACACACACACACACACACACACACACACACACAAACAGACACACCTCATCTCTTATAGCTGCAAGATTCATTTTTGTATTTTGTCTGAGTAGCTGCATAGGAAGCAATGAAGAGTGCGGTTGCCATGGGTAACGCATGTGTGCATGCTGTTTGGGTTGGAGGTAATTAGTAGACGGTGGAGTTTTTGAGGGTCTTTACTCAAGGAAGACAAGGAAAAACGTGTTTTTAGTCCATCACTCAAAGAAACATCATTAATTAATCTTCACTTTAATAAGAATAAGAACATTTTTTCCTTTTTTCCAACATAGTTGAGTCAATGCTCTCAAGATACATTTTTGATCTCAGAGGGTCTTGATGAATTTAATAAAAATACTCTTTCAAACCCCATCAACAACCAATCTTGTCCTGCCAAATTGTTTTAAGGAAACAAGTCCATATACCTAAACAACTAAATGGGTGGTTTCTCTGGTCTCCAAAATGATCCTTTTGACCATTATAAACCATTCATATGGGCCTTTCTTGATCTGCCAACTCCGTGGTTAGGTTTGGTTAAATTTAGGCTTGTAAAACTACTTGAATTCGTTTTTTGACCGTAGTGAAAAAGTTGTTTCTGAAAGGCTAAATCGCAACAAGTATGAATTGAAGCAGGATATTTTCCCTCACTCACTCATCTTCAACCGCTTATCCGGGTTCGTTTTTTTTTTTTTTTTTTTTTTTTTTTTTTTTTTTTTTTTTTTTTTTTTTTTTTTTTTTTTTTTTTTTTTTTTTTTTTTTTTTTTTTTTTTTTTTTTTTTTTTTTTTTTTTTTTGTTTGGATCACACGAGTCAGAAACAATCCTTCGCAGCCACCACTGGAATCTATTTCTACAAATAGTATATAATAAATATTAGTCTGTAGCTTTCTTGGAAGACAAGGATCTTTAGCCTGTCACTTCATTTTAAATACATATCTGCAACATTTGTGTTGTACAGTAATGCTGATGTTTTCTCCACTGTAATAAGCAGCTAACTGAGTCCAGACAGGGCTGCTTCAGTTGCTGATGTGTGAGCAGCGTATGACGTAAGAGCTTTAATCCATCAGCCATTATGACAATAACAGCACACACAGAGGTAATTACAGTATGTGCTGTCTCCATGGAGCCGTTATTCTTTTCTATTATCACTATCCCTCCTTCTATTACCTCGTAGGTTGTTGATTCATGAAACCAACAAGCATAAATATAATGAGGGGAACATGGCCAGCATTAATGGAATGGTGACTGAATTGATCATAAACTGTATAAGCAGAGTAGGGGCGTGAACATAGACAATGTAGAGGATCTATTCCCAATACAATAGCCTAAGTAACTCATTTTGACTGTAAAATCAAATACATTGTTGGTAAAATATATATATACACGTCATAATAGCATGCACCGAGGCCCGTCGTAACTACCTTGCGCCACTGCACTGTGGCCTCGTTTTTTGGTACTATAGGAGTTTACTGCCTTATGGCACCAATTTAAACTTCAGATTAAGGATGTTAAATGATTTTGACAAGGGTTTATTAAACAAAGGCTTAAAGCCACATTTAATGGGAACTGAACACAGACTTCGTCTCACCACAGCCAGACCACATTTCGAGACATTATGCTCATTTTACAAACCATGGTGCGACCGGACTCAAATGTCATCACATCTTTCATTGTGCTGATTATGCTGAAATAGCCTCATCCCTCTGAGTGCTAAAAAGCTAATCTGGAAGAAAAGTCCAGAAAACCGATGTTTTATGGCATCAGTTGAGCTTGAATGTGTGAACACTTCTAAGTCAGAGCCTTTAACAATCATACCGCTCTGACAATTATTCCCTTATGATCTGAATGTAACACCCTGGCAGAGCCCAATGATTACTGCTTTATTTAGAAACACTCCACTTCTTCCTGCATTGCGCCAGTTCATCTGATGAAAAAGTGCTGTTGTGCTTTAGCTAAAAGATCCTTACTAACAAGCTTGATGTTTTATTTATAAACTCTAGGTGTTGTTCAGGCCACGATTTAATGTGTTTTTATGTTAGTGAGAGATGTATTAGGTTTAGTCCAATCCTAAATGTGGTTTGTTTTACCAGGTTTGAACACTGCCAACCAATGTGATTTAGCATGTCAACTTCACCATTAGTGCATGTCATAGGCACCGATGGAAACAGTAGTGTTCTGTGGGTGAAAACTCCAGGTTATCAGCTAAATCTAATTAAGTGATGAGTTGAGCCAAATGCTGATTATCCAGCACATTTCAGTTGAATCTGTTTTCAATTTGTTGATGTACAGTATATCCCTGACAACTATAAAGAGACATACAGGTAGAGATGAAAAGAGTATATCCTTCCTAACTCTTGGTGGAGCTGTTGTGTAAATTGTCGGCCTCTGTCACACTGCTAGACAGCCTGCTGTTCAGTCACTGCAGCATTAAGCATTTGCAAAGTGCCTGCTCTAGTAAGTGTATCATAGACACAAAAAGGACAAAGACTTTCTTGAAATGATCATTAAGGACTGATTGTCTAATGTTTGTTCCCTGTGGCTGTCTCCCAGCCAGACTTACTGTATAAACCCCACTGCTCAGATTGACATTGAACAATGTTAGTGTCTGGGCTGACAGGGCGAGGATGGTGAGAGGGGAGTTGTTCTGTTGTAGAGCGATAGACCGAATCCTGAGATGGCTGCAGCTTACTGAAGCTATAATTGTAATGGAGATGTACTGAGGTAGTGGAGCTGCTGCTGCGCCTTTCACTATAGGTCAGACTGCAGCTGTGCGGCCTAGCGGTCACTACAGCTATCCAACCAAAACACACACACACACACACACACACACACATACACACACACACACACACACACACACACACACACACACACACACACACACACACACACACACACACACACACACACAAACAGACACACCTCATCTCTTATAGCTGCAAGATTCATTTTTGTATTTTGTCTGAGTAGCTGCATAGGAAGCAATGAAGAGTGCGGTTGCCATGGGTAACGCATGTGTGCATGCTGTTTGGGTTGGAGGTAATTAGTAGACGGTGGAGTTTTTGAGGGTCTTTACTCAAGGAAGACAAGGAAAAACGTGTTTTTAGTCCATCACTCAAAGAAACATCATTAATTAATCTTCACTTTAATAAGAATAAGAACATTTTTTCCTTTTTTCCAACATAGTTGAGTCAATGCTCTCAAGATACATTTTTGATCTCAGAGGGTCTTGATGAATTTAATAAAAATACTCTTTCAAACCCCATCAACAACCAATCTTGTCCTGCCAAATTGTTTTAAGGAAACAAGTCCTCATACCTAAACAACTAAATGGGTGGTTTCTCTGGTCTCCAAAATGATCCTTTTGACCATTATAAACCATTCATATGGGCCTTTCTTGATCTGCCAACTCCGTGGTTAGGTTTGGTTAAATTTAGGCTTGTAAAACTACTTGAATTTGTTTTTTGACCGTAGTGAAAAAGTTGTTTCTGAAAGGCTAAATCGCAACAAGTATGAGTTGAAGCAGGATATTTTCCCTCACTCACTCATCTTCAACCGCTTATCCGGGGTCGGGTTGCGGGGGCAACAGCTCCAGCAGGGGACCCCAAACTTCCCTTTCCCGGGCCACATTAACCAGCTCTGACTGGGGGATCCCGAGGCGTTCCCAGGCCAGTGTGGAGATATAATCTCTCCACCTAGTCCTGGGTCTTCCCCGTGGCCTCCTCCCAGCTGGTCGTACCTGGAACACCTCCCTAGGGAGGCGCCCAGGGGGCATCCTTACTAGATGCCCGAACCACCTCAACTGGCTCCTTTCAACGCAAAGGAGTAGCGGCTCTACTCCGAGTCCCTCATGGATGACTGAGCTTCTCACCCTATCTCTAAGGGAGACGCCAGCCACCCTCCTGAGAAAACCCATTTTGGCCGCTTGTACCCGCGATCGAGTTCTTTCGGTCATAACCCAACACTCATGACCATAGGTGAGAGTAGGAACAAAGATTGACCGGTAGATCGAGAGCTTTGCCTTCCGGCTCAGCTCTCTTTTCTTCACAACGGTGCGGTAAAGCAAGGCAATACCACCCCAACTGCTCCGATTCTCCGGCCAATCTCACGTTCCATTGTCCCCTCACTCGCGAACAAGACCCCGAGGTACTTGAACTCCTTCACTTGGGGTAAGGACTCATTCCCTACCCGGAGTAGGCAATCCATCGGTTTCCTGCTGAGAACCGTGGCCTCAGATTTAGAGGTGCTGATCCTCATCCCAGCCGCTTCACACTCGGCTGCGAACCGATCCAGTGAGTGCTGGAGGTCACAGACCGATGATGCCAACGGGACCACATCATCTGCAAAAAGCAGCGATGAGATCCTCAGCACACCGAGCTCCAAACCCTCCTCCCCCCGACTACGCCTCAATATCCTGTCCATGAATATCACGAACAGAATTGGTGAGAAAGCGCAGCCCTGGCGGAGGCCAACCCCCACCGGAAACCAGTCCGACTTTCTGCCGAGAATCCGGACACAGCTCTCGCAGGATGTTCTGTTAGATAAAATGTTTTTTGGAAATGATTACATCTTTCTTCCTTCAATATATTTAAAAACGCTCTGAAGCTTTTGGAAATGTTTGGATCACACGAGTCAGAAACAATCCTTCGCAGCCACCACTGGAATCTATTTCTACAAATAGTATATAATAAATATTAGTCTGTAGCTTTCTTGGAAGACAAGGGTCTTTAGCCTGTCACTTCATTTTAAATACACATCCACAACATTTGTGTTGTACAGTAATGCTGATGTTTTCTCCACTGTAATAAGCAGCTAACTGAGTCCAGACAGGGCTGCTTCAGTTGCTGATGTGTGAGCAGCGTATGACGTAAGAGCTTTAATCCATCAGCCATTATGACAATAACAGCACACACAGAGGTAATTACAGTATGTGCTGTCTCCATGGAGCCGTTATTCTTTTCTATTATCACTATCCCTCCTTCTATTACCTCGTAGGTTGTTGATTCATGAAACCAACAAGCATAAATATAATGAGGGGAACATGGCCAGCATTAATGGAATGGTGACTGAATTGATCATAAACTGTATAAGCAGAGTAGGGGCGTGAACATAGACAATGTAGAGGGATCTATTCCCAATACAATAGCCTAAGTAACTCATTTTGACTGTAAAATCAAATACATTGTTGGTAAAATATATATATACACGTCATAATAGCATGCACCGAGGCCCGTCGTAACTACCTTGCGCCACTGCACTGTGGCCTCGTTTTTTGGTACTATAGGAGTTTACTGCCTTATGGCACCAATTTAAACTTCAGATTAAGGATGTTAAATGATTTTGACAAGGGTTTATTAAACAAAGGCTTAAAGCCACATTTAATGGGAACTGAACACAGACTTCGTCTCACCACAGCCAGACCACATTTCGAGACATTATGCTCATTTTACAAACCATGGTGCGACCGGACTCAAATGTCATCACATCTTTCATTGTGCTGATTATGCTGAAATAGCCTCATCCCTCTGAGTGCTAAAAAGCTAATCTGGAAGAAAAGTCCAGAAAACCGATGTTTTATGGCATCAGTTGAGCTTGAATGTGTGAACACTTCTAAGTCAGAGCCTTTAACAATCATACCGCTCTGACAATTATTCCCTTATGATCTGAATGTAACACCCTGGCAGAGCCCAATGATTACTGCTTTATTTAGAAACACTCCACTTCTTCCTGCATTGCGCCAGTTCATCTGATGAAAAAGTGCTGTTGTGCTTTAGCTAAAAGATCCTTACTAACAAGCTTGATGTTTTATTTATAAACTCTAGGTGTTGTTCAGGCCACGATTTAATGTGTTTTTATGTTAGTGAGAGATGTATTAGGTTTAGTCCAATCCTAAATGTGGTTTGTTTTACCAGGTTTGAACACTGCCAACCAATGTGATTTAGCATGTCAACTTCACCATTAGTGCATGTCATAGGCACCGATGGAAACAGTAGTGTTCTGTGGGTGAAAACTCCAGGTTATCAGCTAAATCTAATTAAGTGATGAGTTGAGCCAAATGCTGATTATCCAGCACATTTCAGTTGAATCTGTTTTCAATTTGTTGATGTACAGTATATCCCTGACAACTATAAAGAGACATACAGGTAGAGATGAAAAGAGTATATCCTTCCTAACTCTTGGTGGAGCTGTTGTGTAAATTGTCGGCCTCTGTCACACTGCTAGACAGCCTGCTGTTCAGTCACTGCAGCATTAAGCATTTGCAAAGTGCCTGCTCTAGTTAGTGTATCATAGACACAAATTAGTAATTCTTAAATATCTTTTACATCTTCAGAAATGTCACTCGCGTCCCAGTCTTCTGATGTTCATATTTGACTAATTTCAGTTTTCTCCTAATCTTCTTTGCATTCACACTTCAGATGCAACACTGACACTTGCGGTAACACTTCATTTTACAGGTCTGCAAATTTCATAGTAATTAGGTGATAATTAGCAAGTAACCTATTTGAAATTTCTTTGGAATTCCTGCCAAATTACCCCAAGATTTACCTCAAGATTTACCAAAAATTACTTTATTATAAACATAATTCAATGATTATATGCTAAAATAGCATATAATGGTTAGAATAGGGCCCTTAGGCTTGAGAAGCTGCTGTACGCTGCTCTTCATCGGAGGTGGAAAACCAAAACTAATAGAAGACACTTCTGATCGGGCACAAATCTCACCATTGTGTGACTTATTGTCTACACAAATGTAACCTGGTAGCTAATGTAATGATTCAGGGAATTTTTTAAGAAATTTCAAATAAGTTATTAGCTAATTATCATCTAGATTATTTACCAGCAGACATGGAAATAAACCAAATCAATTAACTTTGTATTCTTTTCCTGGAAATTTATTAAATAAATTACCAGCTATTGGGAAATAGTTGAATATAATTATTAAATAATGTTTATAATAAAGTCATTTTTGATAAATTTTGAGGTAAATATTGGGGTAATTTGGCAGTAATTCCAAAGAAATTTCAAATAGGTAACTTGCTAATTATCACCTAATTACCATGAAATTTGCAGACCTGTAAAATGAAGTGTTACCACACTTACAAATCTTTAGTATTTCCAACATACATGGATAAATAACAAACTGGAATCCAGGCGTAGAAAGTGTCAGAAACGAGGTGCACAAGGCTAATAAATCTGCCCGTTCGTACGATTGGTAGTACTAACAGTACTTTAACATCTTTGACATGACAGAAGACATTTGATTTAGTGTTCACATTAAACATTTTGCTGAATGGCGCTTTATTTGGCCAGTAACAAGTTAACGTACCCAAGCTGATCTGTACTTCCTGTTGTGACTAGCCCAATGCTAAACACCTGCTGATGTGACTGCTGGCATTGACCTTTAAGTTTATACACTTATTCATGCGCACACTTGATGCTTATAATATACTAATGTATGACCACTATTTAAGAATGTAATTTGCAGATCGAGGGGTGTTGGATGTTGTGGCCCATGCTTCGGCTAAACATGTATTTACCGGGGATTTCTATAAACTGGACTATGTTTGCCCATTTTTTAACAATCAATCAGATTGAAACTTCTAAACATAGGATTTACTAAAAGTAATTCCTACACATAATATCATTGAGAGAATAGTATTATGTCTGGTTGGGTAGAGGTTTCAACCTTTTTTACAACAAATGACATCACAGGATAAATGAGTAAGATAAGGTAAGATGAGTTGTTGAATCATGAGATTGTGACTTTAAAGCATTTCTTTGCATTAGGTGAAAAAAAGAAGGTGCATCTAGCTAAAACTAATGTGTACAATAAATCCTGCCTTCATCAAAGTTATAATATTCAGCTTTTCAGAGGTGTTGATTGGAGGCAGTAGATTGCGTGCTTTTGAAATGCATTGTGATATGATGAGAGGTATTTCTAATATTTAGGCCACTCCATTTATAACAAAGGGTACATTTTTTGGTTGACCTTTCTGAAGGTAGTTTGAAGGATGCAATTTTTAAGGTCTCCTCCAATCTTACTGCATGTATTTCCACCACTGTGTAATTTAACCAAACCATTGAACACGATGCTGCTCTTATCACATTCCAGTGCCCATTGCTGCTATGGGCCTTTCTCTCTTTCATTTACAAAATACAATGCCTCAGGCTCTACTTCAGAAATAATTGGGAAAGGAGATGACGCATGCAGTTGTATTCCCAGGAGCCCAAGTGTTTTTGGATAAGGAGGAGTGAGAACTAGGCAATCCTGAGGTAATAGAAGTTTGAAATGGAGCTGTGTGAGCTACTGTCGTGAGTGTGTCCCCAGGGTGTCATCATTGTAGTCATGATGGTTGTGGCAGTTGCACAGTAGAAATCAGCAGATACCCTGACACTGGATTAAAGGACACAATGCAGTGAAAATGAATCAGCCATCAGTGATGTATAAGAAAGTAGATGTGTGTTAGGATCTGTGGTCAGCCTGATGACATACTGCAGCCACAGTGATGTATGAATGAGCTGCATGACCACAGCAATGCTGCATGTCACCCATTATTCAACCTAAAAGCACCTTTCCTCACTACTACTGCACACACACTTACCTTCAGTGTGTTAGCGCCACCGCAGTCTGTTCTTTCATTCTTCTGCATTTCATTTCTTTGCTAATCATTTGGGTTCAGTTAAGTTTGTCAGCCTATTAGTATTTGTATTTTTAATTTAATTCCCTTTATGTGGCCCTATCAGTTTGCACTTGACTGACTGACTTCCTTGTCTTCTCTCCTCTCTTTGCTCCTCCAGGGAAATAGAGGAAGAGTTGGAGGTGGTGTGGCAGGCAGCTACCAGGGAGAACCAGCAGATCTGCACCTCTCATCAAAGCCCTGAGCCCCAGAGAAGGTCCACATTTAAATCTGACTCAGATCACCAAAACAACTCCTTGGACGAGAAGCATAAGCATGGGCTGGATTTCTATTGCTAAGATTCTTGGAGCCATAAAACATAGGTGTGTCCACTCATAATGGCAAGATAGACTAGGTGGACAACTGCATTAGTTACAGTCCTGAACATGTCAACGTAAAAGCATCTGTCCGATTGACTTTCTTTGCAGATAAAACCTTAATCTCGCACCAACCTCTGTAACAAACTCATAACTGTATTTAACTACATTGTAAGCATGTCTCTCTGGTGGAAGCCAGTAAGTACAGTGAAGGGGAGGCAATTGTAGTGTGGGTAAGTTCACTTGGTTTGGACACAAGGACTGCATTAAAACATAAAACATTGGAGAGGCAAAAAATAATAATAAAACAGCTCACTTTATAATACAGCTCAGTTTTGACAGTGTGGCCAAATATACCTGACATCATTCTGGGTAGTCAGAGAGCCATTTCATAAAGATTTTTAATGTATTTGTATTTTTAAATTCGTCTCAGGGTTTTATAGACCATGCCAACTAGTATAATAGATCAACAAGTCTACCCAATATTGGAGGAAGTTGTATTATTTAGCTTGAAGGTGTCCAAAAAAAACCTAGCCAACGCTGCCACCTGCAGGTCACATATGATAATGGCATTATCATTGTCACAGTGGCAACGTTACGTGGTACTGAACAGGTGGACATAGAAAAGTTACAGGTACAGGTAAAATAGTATACTCAGTGATTTATCTGTATGAGATACTGTTGATGGTATTTCAGGGAATTTCCTGAAAAAAGTTTAAGATGAAATATGTGTTTATGCACAAAGAAATGCACTTATATTTATACGTGCTTGGCTCTAATTTCATATTATTATTTCTACAGATTATATTTTGGGGCATGGCTGATTTAGCTGAATTTGTTACTTGATTTTGACTTGCAATTAAATCTGCTTTAGACACAGAGGAAGTGACTGAAAGTGTTATTTATTGGGATAGTTTGTGTACGAATAATAGTTTTTCCACTACAAAGTAGTAGTGAAACCAGTGGACTGTTATTGTTGGGAGTACTCCCTATTAAATACAACACATAGCATTAACCATCGATGAAGAACGTGTCATGACACATGACTGAGACACCATAACATCAGCTCTTTGGCACTACCACAGCCCTGCTGGGTCAGACTGATACCACAAGGCAGAGTACTGGCTGTATAGAGATGTACCATTCCCTGCAGATGAACACAGACTAGCGTGATGTCGGTGCAGTGACTCAGACACGTATGATAGCTGTTAAGGGATGAGGGATACTCCTAATACCTGGTGTAATGGCAGAATGTGCAGCTAGCCAACAAATCAAAACAGGCAAATCATGGCATTGATCCTCTCAGACACAGTTTCATCAGCAATAAACATTTATACATATGTGCTTTAATAAAGCTATGGTTATATATCAATCAACAGAATTGACATGGTTTTGGCATTAATCCAACAACACAGATTCACACCATGTAAGAAATCATATCAAATCTTTGCACACTATGAAGTCTTATTGGCAGCTGCACAGACTGAGAAGAATCCTGCAAACTCTCTGTCACTTGCACTGACTTTATTAAAGATGTTTGAGGCTTTTGCCCTTCATCGGGTAAAATCAAATTAATTTTAAATTGAAGGAATTTGGCGTGGTGAAGGTCAGATATTACAGTAATATGTAAATGTCTTATTTCAGCATCCCCTGAAATAAAAAGTTATGGGACCTACATCCCTGAGAGCTGAATCCTCCAGCACAATCCAGCATGAAAAATATAGAGACCCCCATCCTCTCCTCTTCAAAATAGATAATGTTTGAAAAGATATTTGCACTCAACAGTATGTGTATTAAACTCTGTCTGGTATTCAGAGGCATTTCAGAAGAGTACCAGTTAAAAACCTATAAAATCCGTTAATTCTGAATCATTACCTTTGTGACTTATTAACCTTGTAAAGGTGCACGCAGTTCTCATAAATAGCAGAACACTTGGTTCCTTAAAAATATGAAAGCAAACATTCAAACATTTTCTGTTTCCGTGTTGGACATATTGTCACGCCAGGCACAGTATGCATCAAGTGTCCTCCTGGCTGTATGCCCTGAATTTCTGGGGAAAAATAAACACAAGGGAAGGCGGGATCCCAATCTGATAGTTAACCTCCATTTCAATTCCTCAGTCACTGTCAATATCAGTCACTGGCTGAGGTATGAAGAGCTCTGATACTGGTACCATAACCCTTAAGAGAAACTCGACTCTGCTGGTCACATTCTTACTGTGTTAGGTGAAGAAATGACAGCGGGCTGTGCTGTGAAGTATGTTTATTAACAGCCTCACATCGGTTATAACACTCATGAATGAACACAGCCTCATGCCGCTTGCACTGTCTTCTTATGTTAGCGTGATCATGCCAGGCGCGACTGCACCGGCCCACTGCGTCCTTCACCGGAGGTAGGGCGGGATGGCCGGTATGTTTTTTTAAGTGTATTAAAACTGGGCAACCATTAGGCGTCATAGTCGGTTCTGGCCGAGCTCAACAAGACGCCATGGGAAGTCAAGGAGGTGGGGAGAGGATATCAATGTGCTCTTTGAGAAATGTAATTTGTTTTAATCAAAAACATTTTTCACATTTTCAAATAAAACATAATCAACATTTATTAACAGCATCTACAGGAACGAGGGAAGGGTCGGAAGACCTCACTATCGCATTGTGAGTCTGCCGGGGAAACGAGGCCCTCATCTCCGAGATTTCACGACATAGATTAGTCCCAACCAGTCAACTCTATCTCAGAGTTGGCCTTGCAAGATTAGGGCCAATTTAAAACAGCAGATGATGTGTTGAGCCATTTTCAACCATGAAATACCATTGATACTGCAAACCATTGAAACAAATATTAGCAGAAGGGTTTGGCAGGTGTGGAAGGAGTTAAACATTTATTTTATTTCCTTGAACACATAAAACACATTAAAAATAAGAAATGGTTATGATTGTGAACTCCTTAAGATGAACTCTTTCACCTACATTGGTGAGCATTCACTTTTGCTCATAGTGATCATATCTTCCTCCAGACAGGAAACGAAAATGGCTCTTTATGACCCTTTCTCTCCAAACCCAGTCATGCCACCTGCTCTCAGTCAGTTATTGTTCTAGATCATCTGATAGCTCATATTCAGCTGTGAATAAGTGACCCTCCCTAACTCACCCTGCTGAAGACTGGGCTGGTGAAAGGGGCTTCCCAAAACCGCATCAAATGGAATTCTTGTACACTTTTTTGTTTGATTGTTTGGTCTAAATTGGGTTTAAACAAAACGTTGTCACACACCCCAGTTTTTATCATGTCGTCTCATCTGTTTGACTTTAACTAGTTTTGGCAGTGGGACCACATTTTCCTCCAAGGAGTGATGAGGGATATTTACCTCTGAACAGGCCAACCTTTGATCTCCATAAAAAGCGACTTGTGTAACACAAAAGGTTTTCCTCCAGTACTAGCTTTAGAGTCAGTATCAACAAGCTGCAGTGAGTCCTCCTTTTCCTCCACACAGAGGTATTGTTTCATTTCACTACTTCAACTCAGTTTAAATTAGTTTTGGTTGTTTTGTTTGTTGTAGCCTTTGTATTTTAGTTCAGTTTTATCAATTCAGGTTTTGGTTGTGTCACTTTATTTAGGATCTAGTACCTGATGTTTAGCTTATTATTTAGGTGTTTTATTTATATACACTACCATTCAAAAGTTTGGAATCTCCTGCCACAAAACCTGGATTAGGATTAGATGAGGGAGAGGACTACTCTATATTTTTGAATGGTCTTTCATGCTTTTAGGTTGTAGAAAGTCCTTTTTACAAATAGATGTTATTTTGTATTAAGGAGTTTTTTACATGGAGAACAAAATGCTCTACAATGGTTCAACTGGACCGACAATTGAAAGGGTAGAAAGAGAAAAAGATACCTCCGATCAACAGTTAAATAATAGAATAAATCAGCAGTCACTGGTAAAAGAAACAGGAAGTTTAGCATCCAAATGTGTGCAGATTTAAATAGAAACAGGTTCCTATTTGTGTCAAGTGCACAATAATGCCTATAACAAGCTGGAATAAACAGGCATGTTGCTTTAGCAAATCTATTCTTCAAACTTCACAATGGAAATAGAAGGTTAATTTAAGGTTAGCATGATTGGAATATCAGCTGAAGATACCACAGTTTAAACCTCTTCAATCTAACCACTGAGTAGACCGCAGATGGCACAAAGAATATTTAGAGCCCAGTTGCACCGTTGTGGTTAAAAAATGATTGAGGGTCACTTGTGTTTTCCTGGACTGTGAAACAAATTTGTATTTGTATTTGGAGGAAAAAAGGGTTCCAACAGTATTCTCCCATCATGCAACACTACAGGGATATCGACTAAATGGAAGATTTAATTATTTAATTCTTATTTTTAGGGGTCTTAAACTTTTTCAAATGTTAATAATAGATTTGGTGTCTGAATTATACTCTTTTTTTTGCAAAATTCCCATTATTGAAGGAATGAAGAAAATCATCAATATAACAGGTGATTCCAAACTTTTGGACGGTAGTGTACGTTAAGATTGTTTTACGATTAACTCAAATATGAATTGTGTTAGGTCTAGTTTAACGTAATGGCATAATAGAATAACAGCATGTTACCCCTTTAAAGCTCTAGATATATTTTGTTATACGTTTCAAATATATTGCTGAAATCTTTCGCCATCATTTTTTGTCAGAATATTTAATGTTTTGAGGTGATTGAGGTGTAAAAGTTACAGGACATAGCAAAGAGAACATTTTGAAAATCTGTTTTAAAAAATTCAGTAATTCAGTGTTTATATGTATTATTTTACAGAGTATTATATATTATACATTATAACACATACAGGTGTTACACCTAATCAGAAATACTCCATACATTTCACATATAAGGTTGTAAAGTATCTCTTTTTCAGCTCTTTTTGTATTTGTATGGTGTATTTTACTGTGCAGTAACAGGGTCACATGGACTCACCTTCATGAATGTGCATGTAGTTTGGCTGTACTGTAGTTAACTTTGACACAGTATGATTGGAGGTGAGAGGCAGATGGGAGGGAAACTCCTGTAATTCATTGACACATGTATTTTCAGATGTTATTTATGAAGCATGAAAGACTGGTATATTCAAGTTTCAAGTTATTTATTGTTATATGTACATTTGCACAAGCAACGATGACAGAGAAGCAGTCGTGAAATTCTTAGATCTCAGGCTCCCTCCAACAATGATCCAACTTAACATATAGGGATTAAAATATAAGATATAAATACAATAATATATATATATATATATATAGGCCTATATATGTCGTAGACAGTAATTGCAAAATGAATAACCTGTAAACAGGGATGTAGTAAAGTATATTATAAGTATAGTATAGTAAAGTATATAGTATCACGCTCACGCTTTAAAGTCAACAGTTAACCTAACCTACTTGTCTTTGGACTGTGGGAGGAAACCAGAGAATACCCACGCTAACACGGGGAGAACATACAAACTCCACACAGAAGGGCCCCAAGCCGGGTTTGAACCTGCCACCCTCTTATATATATATATATATATATATATATATATATATATGTACTGTATACATACTGTAACGTACTGTATTGTATTTCTGCTCAACAGTCTCATCGCTTCAAATGTTCAATTCAGACCTTAACACTTAACTATTATTGGATTTAATATATGGAAGTTCAACTTGCATGATCCATTGTAAACGACTCACTCAAATTTATACTCCTGTCATGTTCCCTGTGTTGGCTTTGATCTATATATATATATATATATATATATATATAGAGAGAGAGAGATACTGATCAGCCATAACATTAACACCACTGACAGGTGAAGTGAATAACATTGATTATCTAGTTACAATGGCACCTGGCAGTGGGTGGGATATATTGGGCAGCAAGTGAACATTTTGAACTTTGAACTTTGGGTTGGAAGCAGGAAAAATGGGCAAGCGTAAGGATGTGAGCGACTTTGACAAGGGCCAAATTGTGATGGCTAGACGACTGGGTCAGAGCATCTCCAAAACTGCAGCTCTTGTGGGACGTTCCCGGTCTGCAGTTATCAGGACCTACCAAAAGTGGTCCAAGGAAGGAAAACCGGTGAACCGGTGACAGGGTCAGACCCAAGGCTCATTGATGCACGTGGGGAGCGAAGGCTGGCCCGTGTTGTCCGATCCAATAGAAGAGCCACTGTAGCTCAAATTGCTGAACAAGTTAATCCTGGTTCCGATAGAAAGGTGTCAGAACACACAGTGCATCGCAGTTTGTTGCGTACGGGGCTGCGTAGCCGCAGACCGGTCAGGGTGCCTGTGCTGTTCTAATGTTACGGCTGATCAGTGTATATAGAGAGAGAGATACAGTATATATAGATACACATATAGATGTGTACAGAGATGTAAACAGTGTCAAAGTGATGAGCTCTAAAGTTCAACAGGCCCGTGGGATGAAGCTGTCCCTGAGCCTGGTGCTGCGGTGCAGTCTTCCAGACGGCAGCGGGCGTCCTGCAGACCCAGTATTAACACTCAATTAGATTATATTTTAATACGGCTGTGTTTTAATCTCCTCTGTGACATACACCACTGTTCTAAATGATTCCCATGCTTGCTCAAAGTTTGATATCAGTATTCTGCCATGTTGTAAAACTTCATAACCTTTCATGCAATATGGGTACATTTGTGATATTTTACCGAGTAAAGTATTTTGATCACAATTAATACACAGTAATACCTTGCGACTTGTCATAACAGTTATAATACACAAACACATCCTAAAACATCCTGAGTGCTTATCAACTCATATGATGGCCTGACGATCATAATCATAACAACGTCACACTGTTATATAGCAGAATGGGAAATGATTACAGCCTCCATGTTGATGCTGTTAAAATTATCTGGTAAATTCGGCTTAAAGCAATGTTCCTACCTAAAATCTCTTGTTGGCGAGTAAAAGTGTGACCATTCTATGCTGGCTGCCCTCCGTACAGGACAACATGAAGAAAGCCTATTCTTTGGAGAAGAACAATACTCGAAGAGCCTCTTTTGTAAGTATAGAACAAACAACAGCTTCCACCAGAACCATCCTGGCCTCTTCACATGTTGCTTTCACTGCCTGAAATCTTTTCCTCTCCTATTGTTTCTCCTGCATCCTGTGTTTTTGTTGCGAATTTGTTTGATCCACTTTTTGAGACTCTTTAGCTGGAATATTGACAAAAGTCTCTCTCTCTCTCTCTCTCTCTCTCTCTCTCTCTCTCTCTCTCTCTCTCTCTCTCTCTCTCTCTCTCTCTCTCTCTCTCTCTCTCTCTCTCTTTCTCTCTACCATCTCTGCCTCTCACTCTGTCCAACTCTGCCTTTCTGTTTGATTATTTCACTCTGTCTCTTTGTGTCTGTGCCTCTTAAGAGAGAGGGTACTGTCCGACAGAGAACTGTATCTGTGGTCTCCAGTCCAGAATATGATTTGGACAACAGAGAAAAAGCCTACCCTACCCTATTCAGAAAATACAGCCAGAGCCTTCAGACCCTCAAACCCCTCCGCTGGTCCTCATCACAGTCAGTGCCATTGATGACATAATTTGTCTGTTTTGATGCACTTGTATATCATTTGATAAATAATTTTGAGGTAACATGTTTACAGACAAATACTGTATTTGGCCGTGGCTACTACTTATTTTTACCCATTGCATATTGGGTGATGTTTCCATGTCTAGGTCCCACCCTCTGGACAATGCAGGTTTCCTGTCCTTTGCAACCTTTGCCTGGATGACCCCCATGATGTGGGCCCTGTTCAGGAATAAGCTGGACATGAGCTCTCTCAACCTGTCTCCTTTGGATGTAGCCGACGCCAGCGAAGAAAGGTCTGAAGCTCTTCTGCTGATTCAAGGGGGCCCCCATATTTCTCTACGTTCACAGTATATTTATAGACATGACACATGACAAGCCTAGTTGCTTAAATTCATATCTGGAAAAGGAACGTGTGTAGTGCATCTCATGAGTGTGACTGTTTTACTTTAATAACAAGGCTGATTGTGTGCGTTGTGCTCAGGTTCCACAGACTCTGGGAGGAAGAAGTGGCAAAGGTGGGCCTGGAGAAGGCCTCTGTGGTTCGAGTGATCTTTCGCTTTCAAAGAACCAGGCTGATACTGTCTGTCCTCGTTGGTGTCCTTGCCATGGTGGCAGTGTTTATGGGCCCGGTAATTTTATTTGAATTTAAATATCAACAGTAAAAAGTGCTTCCTCTATTGGCAGGATCCAGTGGCTTTCTCTGAAGTTTGTCCTAATATCACATTCATTGTAAATGTGGTGGAAGAAGTATTTTGAGGTTTTTCTTAAGGCGATCACCAGTATAACACTGTAAAATGGTTGCAAGATAAATGTGAGGGGGCGTGAGATGATCAATGGGATAGAAAAGAAGAAAAAAACATTCTGCTACACAAATCTGTATTCATATTTTGCACTTTTGCTTTTTTGTAAAATATTGGATAATTTTACCTCTTTGAGCTTTGAACAATTGTTTAAATGAAACCATTTAGAGACGTTTAGAGGGTGCACATGCTAACAACTCATAGATATCTTAAACATGACAAGGGGCCCCAAGGCACTGCTTTTTTGAAGGTGTCACAAGCCAAGTCTATGGGAAAAAGTCTTTTTGGGCCCAATGGCATCACGTGACGGACACAGAAGCTGTAGTACCACCGTTTGGCCACTACAGAAATTGGGATCAACGACCCGCGCTCTTCCTGGGGGCTTGATCTCCACCCACAACTTGAGACCTATACCTATGTAAAGTTGCACCATATTTTTCTCACAAGCCAATCAGAGAAGACTGGGCTTTTTCGGGAGGGGGTCTTAAAGAGACAGGTGCTAAAATGGAGCGTTTTAGACAGAGGATGAATACAGGTATATTCAGTAAAAAATAATGTGTTTTTTGAACATTGAAGCATGTAAATATGTTCTGATAGAAACCCAAAATACAAGTATGAACCTGAAAATGAGCAGGATATGTCCCCTTTAAGTCTTTATGGGTGACATCACAAAGGTTTTGTTACTGATAAAATGAATGGTTGTTTTATGTTTAATGCTCTTTAGAGTGTTACAAACCTCTCTGTCCTCTCAGGCTGTTCTGGTCTATGAGATCCTAAACTATGCTGAGGCCCCAAAGAACTCCACAGTATCCTATGGTGTTGGCCTGTCCTTCGCTTTGTTCACCTCAGAGTTCTTCAAAGCCTTCCTAATCTCCTTGCTGTGGGCGTTGAACCTGCGCACTGCAGTCAGACTGAAGGGTGCCTTCTCTGCAGTGGCCTTTCAGAAAATCATCTCTCTGCGGGTGCACAGCAGCATTTCAACGGGAGAGGTAAAGACTAGGTCACATACATATGGGTTAATGATTTTTTAATGTGGTAGTTCTCTCTCCGTATCTGTATTAGAGTTTGTTAAATGATTTGAGTATGCACTGTAGCATGTTGGGTATTTAAACAGAGACCAAAACTTCTTACCTTTTACCTATTACTTCATGTTCTTCTTCCAACAAGGAACAAGAACTTCAATAATATTAATAATATGTTGTGTAATATTCAATGAACCAGAGTTAGATCCAGCTCAACAACAGTCACATGGGGAGAATGACTTACCGCGTCAATATGTGAATGGCTGTATATGGATGTATATGTGGGGCAGTTTATATGCGTTTGTGGATTAGTCATAAAATCATACGACCAAAGCATCCCACGCACAAAAGGAATTGGTGTTACAGGGGACCACAAGTGTAGCTAGAGAAAAAAAAACTGTGGGTGTGCATCAGAAAAACTGATCCAGGGGTGGACTGGGACCGAAATTCAGCCTAGGACTTTGAGATGGAGAGGCTGTTTGCGCCCATTGGTTTTTATGGCAGCTTTAACACTAATACAGCCACCCCACCTGCCACCTCAGTTTTGGACAATCTAATTAAAAACAAAAAAATCTCACACACATATATATACATATATATAAACTTGCAGAAAGCTCTTGTGAGACTCTGACTGACCTATCCTAGCCTTAACAATTCAAGGTCAATGCCTAACCATAACTCTTCGAGGGCAGTGCCTAACCTAAACTATTTTGCGAGTGTTTCGCAATTTGCGTCTTACCTTCTATCCACGACTCCGTTTTCTGCCGGCCTCAGCAGCTTTCTGTGCAGCCTCTCCCGGTCCCGGTGTTATGTTAAAGTATGTTCCCCCGTCGAATAGTGTTTCCCTCCTGTTAAAATGATAGCGCCCCCCTCGGTAGTTAGGGTTATGTATGAGGGTTGGTTCAGGTTTAGGTAGGAGGAAACACATATCGCCGGAAAATAGTACTCGACACAACACCAGCCGCATGCTTCATGCAACTTCCACTAGTAGAAATATAGAACAGCTGCAGATGGATAGTGGCGGGTTGTTTTGTTTAGTAATAGTAAATTGTTTTAGTAAGGCTATAACTAAACATTTATTCTGCATCTGATTTTTGGGTGTGCCAGCTGCCTCTTTGGGTGGCACACCCGTGGCTACGCCATTGCAGACGACTTATTTGCATAATAAATTTCTTCAATAATACATTTTGTTATCAAACTTTTTATTTGATATCATTGCTTATTTCTTTGTTTTCTGCTTAACCTTGTTTTTAATCCTGTTTTGTAAGTCCCAACGTCTTTGTCATAAATATCTTGTGGAATTCACCTTCTGTGACTGGTAGTTCAAGTAATTTGCCCTGGTAATGCTATCTTGGCAATGTGGATTACAGTTTTTCTCTCCCTCTCTCCCTCTCCCTCCTGTCCAGATGATTACTGTTTTGACCAACGATGGCCAGAAATTATTTGATGCAGCATTGTATGGGAGCTTTTTGCTGAGCGTCCCAGTGCTCTTTATTGTGTGTATTTTCTATGCCTGCTACATTCTGGGCTACAGCGCACTGGCTGGAGTCTGCACCTACCTCCTCTTCATCCCCATACAGGTCTGTACATTAGAAACTTCACATATAGACATATTTTCAAAAGCAGTGTGAAATAAATCAAATCAGATCTTACTGCTATCACAATCAGAGCTAAAAAGTAAAAACTGTAATTATCAAATTTTTAAACAAATATGCAGTTTAATTAACTACTAGTTGGAAAAATAATTATAGCTTTCTGTGTTACATGAGGTATATTACTAACTAATTCTGCCACCAACGTGGACAACCCTAAAATATTTACTGTTTTTGCAGCTTGTCTTCCGTTGTCACTAATATTAACATTGTTTTTTTTCTGCTTTCAGTTTGGCATTGCCAAGCTCATTAACAAATTCAGATGGAAAACCACATTGATAACAGACAACCGTGTTCGTATTATGAATGAGATTCTCAACAGCATCAAACTTATCAAGATGTACGCCTGGGAAGATTCCTTCGAAAAGAAGATCGCGGGTATGAAGTTAGGCAGGCTGTATGTTGACTCTCGTCAGACATGTTTTTAATATTTATTGTAAATATTAGGGGGCCTCATTTATACTGTCCCGTTTGTGTAAACACAAACCAATCTAGTGTGCTACTTTCCATGTTTCATGATTGAAGGGAAATTGTGTGGACCATTTACAGGAATCTGGAGATGGTGGGAATTGCCAACACAGATGGCGAAGTAGTTTAATTGAAACAGTATGTTTTAATTATTTTTTTATTAGTCTTTCATGGAAAATCACATAGCCATGCTTCCAGAGGCATGGAGATGAGGCTGCAGCTGCCACATACTCTCCACCTTTACACCACCTTGTTCATATAGAATGGTTTGCCAATATAGATGCAACGCAGGTATCCGATGTGCCCTTGCCTCCACCAGTCCATGCACTGTGGGTGTGCAGCAATGTGCTTCCTGAAATTGAGCTTCATATCTTACCACTGTGTTTACATTTCAGGAACTCACTGCATTAGAAGTTGCTGCAGCCATCAGCCTCCCTAACTTGTGACGTAGTATATCGAGCGGCCGTTATTGAAAGTTGCGTGGTAATAACGCGTATAACAAGTGAGATAGTCCTCTAAGAAAGGGCGGGAGGGGTGGTGACTGGGTCAAACAAAAACAGGACTTCCACCCAGTAGACCGCTGTTCGTGTCCCGTGGGAAACAAAAAGTAAAACGTTGACTTTACGATGGTTATGTAACGTTCTTACACTTGATACTTAAGGTTACATAAGAAAGTCCACGAAGGGGGTCGTGGCTAGAAGGTAACATGCAAATTGCGAAACTCTTGCGAGATGGTTAAGGTTAGGCATTGACCTTGAATAGTTAAGGTTGGCTGCAAACAGCCCCCAGTGCGTGCTGAAGGTCACGGTCTGATGAAGCCAATAGAACCACATCATCTGCGAAGAGCAGAGACGCATTTCTGTGGGCTCCAAACCGGACACTCTCCTCCACCCGGCTGCACCTTGAGATCCTGTCCATGAAAATCACATACAGGATCGGTGACAAGGGACAACCCTGGTGGAGGAACACATTTGCATAAAGCACCATATTTGCCCATTCGCATGTTGATAAGAGTTGAATAAATATTTGAATCGATAAACAGCCCTAGTTATTATACCCCCGCGACAACGTAGTAGGGGGTATATAGCGCTCTGCGTGTCCGTCCTTCCGTCCGTCCGTCCTTGTTTCCGGAGCAGAACTCAGAAACTACAGTATTTAACTTAGGAACTTTAAATTTGGTATGATGGTTGACAGTTCGGTCTAGATTTGCCTTTTGGGGGTTAGAAGTCCAGGATGCCCAAAATTATTTTGAAATATTTCCAAAAGGGCAAAACCTTTTGCCCTACTTTAGCAGGGATCAAGCAGTGAGCGGGGGTATGTGAGCCATGCTCACTTTTGCCTTGTTACGTTGTCACATTATTACGTTGTTTCATTTCTACGTTATTACGTTATTAACACATGATCTTTTTTCTAACCTTAACCAAGTAGTTTGATTGCCTAAACTTAACCAATCATTCTATGATCGTTTCACAAAGTTAACCAGGTGGCATTGCACATTTTTGCAAGGGTGATGAGGCTGAAATGACACTTATTCACAAGATATATTTTTGGCTCAGAAACGTCAAAATTCAACGTATCCAGTGTTTTGCAGAAATGTACAATGCCAACCTTTTTTTCTGGTGACTGAATTGGTAAAAACAGAATTCGAGGTACTTCTGAGGAAATAACTTATCCCAAGTTGCTACAGTGAAGGGGCTCAGTGGACAACTGTGGGCTGAAATGTGATTGCACTGGGAGATCAATTTACCAGGAGAAGTAAAGGTAAAAAACAGAAACTATTATGTTGTCTCTCTTATAGGCTTAAGGAAAAATGAGAAGAAAGAACTGCGGAGGATCGGTTACGTTTCGAGTGCTAATATCAGCTTGACCAGCATGAGCGCCAGCCTTGCCACCGTTATCACCTTCATTGTACACACTTTGTTGGGCTTAAAGCTCAACACGTCTGATGTGAGTACCACAGCAGTGCAGCACATACAGTAATTCAGCACAACAACCTTTGCCAACATGCCCACTGTGTGATTTACGTGGTTAATAGAGGTGTATTGAAAAAAGAACATAGAGAGAAGTCTGTAAGAAGTTGGACAGAACAGAAAGCTCTGTTCAATTACAGCATGTATGGATCTGAGACATAAAATAAATATGTGTTTAGATGATTGTCTTTTAGTTTTGTTGCCACTTATTCATGATGAATGCACCTTTTTGTTTGTTTGTGCTCGCACTAAACCAGAGCAGGCTACAGACAAGTGCTGGTCACTAGAGCACTGCGGTCCATTTAAAACGTATATATGACCATGTCAGTGTTGTACATTGTAAGGTTGTGTTTGAGCATCATTCTTTGTTATTAACAGGCCTTTACCACCATCGCCATCTTCAACTCCTTGAGGTTCTGCTTGGCTTTCATGCCTCTGTCTGCGAAGGCCCTGGCTGAGGCTGCTGTATCACTAAAACGACTGAGGGTAAACTCTTCTATTTGTGTCCTGCTCAGCAGTTATGTCAATGGTTATTAGTACTAGTAGTATTCATTACTACTCTGATCTTATATAATGTTATTTTGCTGTGATGTCATCCAGCGATACAAATTGCAAGGTTGCAATATCTTACCTTCTGGTGATAGATAATATGTGAATATGGCTTTCCCTCACCAAAGCTGATAATACGCAGAATAACACGATGGAGTTGTATAGAGTTTTTATTTTATCTTTATTTATTTTAAGTAAGCGATAATGTACAGCAAGCCGGTCAGTGTTGTGAAATAAACCCCGACAGCTCGCTGTACATTATACCACTTATTACACGGCTACTTACTTAAGAAATCAATAATTTGACCGAAAAAACGGTCCATAGAAACAGTCTGTTATACATAGCAAAGGTCTGCTTTAAAGAAATAACAGACCGTAGAACGCTGTGATTGACAAATCAGAATTGAGTATTCCACAAAGCCATGGAATGAACATAATCGACAGCTTGTATAGAGTTTTGACATGCAATGCCAACCTGCAGTGCAAACTTAGCTTTCATACTTCTGTGGTCATCATCTTAGTTTTACACTTGCATTCAAAAGCGACTAATAATGAAGGTTATGATATTGTAACCCTAGCTCTATAAGCACAGGCGGAGCCCTCTGCTGGACTCTATGGGTAATACTCTCCTCCAATCACACGCATGCGTTCCCTCACTGAGATTTGCATAAACGTAGCCGGCCAATGAGGACGTGCCTACCGAATAAGTACGTTACAACAGTATATAAGGCGGCGTCCAGCACTGTCTGGTATCCCAAACCATCTGGAGGCCACACTCTACCAACCGCTCTTCCTAGGCAACCCCCTCCCCAACTCGTCAGGGAGGCGTCCGTGAACACATTGACATCACTCGTCCCGATGGTGTTCCCTTCAACAAGTGTTGTGTGGACCCCCAGTAGCGTAGATCGTCCTCTACCGAGGGAGGAATGGTAACCAAGCGTCGCTGTGCTTCTTGGCATCCAAGCGAAGGCTGGCAAACCACCTCTGCAGGCGCTGCCCCAGTGTGAGCATTTGACATGAACCCCAGCGCGTGCATGACGGTCAACGGTGTCACCCCCCCCCCCTCCGTCGCCGCAGTTTGCCAAATGCCTGCAGCAGGGCCGCCCGTCTGTGTTCCGACAGAGTAGCCCGCAGTTTGCATGCATCGAGCACAACCTCCAGATACTCCACCTGTTGGTGTGGTGGGAGGCAGCTCGTGTAAGATCTATTGGGTTGTGCGAAACATCACCCATTCTTTGGACTTGGCAATGACAATGAGGTCGTCCAGATAAAGTAGACCCTCATGCCACGGTCATGTAGCGGCTGCAACACCACGTTCACACATTTGCTGAAGGTGCGGGGGGCCAGCGAATAGCTGAATGGTAGACCTTTGAATGGTGGTGAACCAGTCTCCCGGCTGAACCAGTTCCAGTATCTGTTTGATGGTCAGCATACGGATTGTCTTGTGTGCAATACGTTGATTTAGGCTGCGGATATCCAGTCTGAAGTCTCCGGTCTTCTTGGGAACCAGGAAGCACGTGGAGTAAAACCCCTTCTGTCTGTCGTGCATGGGGACGACAGACACAGCCTGTTTCTGTAACAAGGCATGGATCTCTGCTTAGAGGAAATTTATCTTCTCCTGAGAAGATAAATCCATCTCCTTGACCCCCATGAACGGAGGACGAAGGCTGTAAAACTGGAGGGAATATCAGCTGGACGTCGCCTTGTATACTGTGATAACATACATATTTTGGAGGCACATCTTGATTGGCCGGCTACGTTTATGCAAATCTTAGTGGGCGAATGCATGCATGTGATTAGTATTACCCATAGAGTCCAGTAGAGGGCGGAGCCTGTGTGAGTTAGAACTGTTTGTTTCAACAACAAAAAAACAAAAAATGAAAAATTGTATTTAAAAAAATTGTATTTCCATTATTTAATTTTTTCTCTGTGTGCATGTGTGTGGGTTTGTCACTACAACTTCAAATGCCAGCATTCATTGTATTTATTGCTGTTGTGGATCTATTTGCAATTAAAATCTCAATTTCAAAAACATGAAAACGCTTATAAATATAATGTGTGGCTGTTTCAGAAAATATTGCTGATCCAGAATCCAGACACCTACCTGATCCAGACAAAAGACAGTGACTTCGCCATAGTGATGAAAAATGCTTCACTTTCCTGGATCAAACCAGACAGACTGCCAGACCCCCCACCCAGCTCAGCCAATGGGGTGAAGGGACACAAAGTGGAGGAGATGTCCCAGAATGAGAAGACTGAAACCTTGCCAACCTTGAGAAACATCTCCTTCAGACTGCCTAAGGTATTCTTTTCCACTGATAAGGATAAATGAGGTCAATTAGATTGGGTTAAAGGTTAACCTTTATTCTCTGTGATATCTCCTGAAGGGCAACCTGCTTGGTGTCTGTGGGACCGTGGGGAGTGGTAAGACGTCACTGATTTCCAGCATTTTGGAACAGGTTGACTTCTTCTTTTGTCTTTTTTGTCCTTTATTCTCTTTTACAATCTCTGCAAGTCTCTGACATCATGTTTGACATTTTTATTAGCTGTTAATTTTCACTATATTATTGCCCTCCACTCTGTTACACAACTGTTATGAAAAACGATGCTCCTTATTTGTATTGTGTTACCTCTAAACCAGATTTAACTGATGCTGTGTAACATTCAGCTTTTCTCATGGTTGTCTGCTCATTTTTACATTTTAGATGCACCTTCTGCAGGGCTCCCTCACAGCTGATGGGACATTTGCCTACGTTTCCCAGCAGGCCTGGATATTCCATGGAACAGTTCAAGAAAACATCCTGATGGGGGAACCTTTTGACCAGTCCAAGTATAAAATAACTTAACCCACATAAATTATAAGTAACTGCAGACCTTTGAATACAGAAACAATAGGAGGTATTATTAACTAAGGGGATACCACTTGTGATGTTAATGTTTTACCACTGTTTCTCATTACTGCAGTTAGACGGCCTATTAAAACAAGGCTTGAATAGGTCTTTCTTTTGAGGTTATCTCACGTGACCAATGTTTAGCTTGGAGAAAGTTCCTCTTATCTCTGTCAGTTTGCATCTAGCTCTGTAGTCAAACAAGAGTAGAGGTCATCTCTGTTATCTGACAGGATTATCATTAGGAAACCACCCCCATGCTGCCAGAGATGGCAAGAAGCCAGTATTTTGATGAGTCACGTCATTCAGCTAGCATTTATGACTGTGGTTAGGCCTACAGCTGTGCTGTAATCATTATATGAAGGAAATACGGTAGGAGAAGTCAACATAGACTCTGACAGTGTTTTCCGAAACTACATATAGAAATGCATAATTTCTGAGCCTTGTATTTTATTATCGACTCTCTTTCATGTGCATTGTTTGTGGTTTTGCAGAGATAGTGAAATGAGAAGTAGGCAGTGAGTTTGGTCTCACAGTACTTCTCATAAACTTTCAGGGACAGTATATCTGAGCAATTTAAAGCATTGCTTAGATTTCTAAGACACTGCAGACAAAATTCTACATTTTCTGAAGACATAATCAGGTTTTTCAAATATCTCTTGATGTTTTTAGATAGAGGCTATAAAAGGGGCTATAAAAAGGAGAGAACAAGATTTAGGGGTTTCAATCACCTCTACAGAGTGGGAAAGAATGTGGAGGGATCCTGCAGTAATTTCCTAGTCAGTCAGATTCTTATTCTATGACACTGTCCTGCAGTCAAGTCCCTTTGGAACGAAGTATCCTCTCCTTGTCCTGTTGTTTATTTGCTAGAGTACAGGGCTGCACAGCTAAGGTGAAAAAAAAGACAGGAAAATAGAACAGTAGGCTTAGCCTTTTTGGCTGCAAAAAGTATGATTTTGTTAAATTCGAAGATTCGTAAGCCAAAAATGTTTCTTAATAGAAACATGGTTACTTGAATTTTTTAATGTTGTTTGTACGGAACGAATAGCTGACGTGATGAGCAATACTAGATACAATTCTGGAATTAACTGGGATCAAGTTTGAGAATCCTTTTCAGCACTGCGTAATACAGACTTATACTCAGCAGCCCTATGCGAGTATATTTTGAAACCTTGGTTCCCTCTATACAGATCAAGCACACACGATGATAATGAAATGAATGATTAATTGTGAGGGACTACACTGTACAACCCCCCTTGCCACTTTAAGTTGTTTTTACTATTAAGTAAACTAAATTAAATAATTGAATCATGTCTTCAAAATGGCCCTGTTGAATACTCTACAGATACGACAGAGTCATAGATGTCTGCAGCCTCAGAGCTGACCTGAAAATCCTCCCATATGGTGATCAAACTGAGGTAGGAGCTCTCTGCTGTACTCTCTACCTTCCAAACTGAATGTTATTTTAATGCATTTTAATGATTTCTTACAAGCGTAGTGGAACTTTTAACACTAACGTCCTCTGATGTGTAGTAAGAAACCCCTTAGTGGACATATGGATTCACAAAAGATAGATAAAGATAAAGACCACCAAATGCTGTTCAAAGTACTGCATGGCGTAAAGAATTGTATTGTTCAAGTCTGAGTCATAACTAATGAATTACAAATTGAATACCAGGCCTATTTATTTAGGCAGTTTGAGTTGGTATAACCAAATGTCCAAAGTCCAAGTCTGACCTATGTTTATGAGTTTATTTGAAGCTGTGAGTACTTTGATGTACTCACTGTCAGTTTCTTCACTTGCCCCATTTTTTTAGCAGAGTGTGTTCTATATTTATTTATTCTACATTGTTGTAAATAAGTAAAAGTGAAAAGTTGATTTTGTGTTGTACCAGACCCTGTTGCCAGTGTTCTTAGTAGCTTTCTGCTGTTTTGTTGGCAGATTGGAGAGCGAGGGCTGAATCTGTCGGGGGGGCAGAAGCAGAGGATCAGCCTGGCGAGAGCTGTCTACGCCAATAAGGACATCTTCCTCCTTGACGATCCACTATCTGCTGTCGATGCTCAAGTGGGGAAACACATCTTTGAAGAATGCGTTAAGAAGGAGCTCCAGGGAAAATCCGTCATCCTGATTACACACCAGCTCCAGGTAGACAGTTTTATTCTTTAGCAGAGTGAATCTTTAATAGCTTATTGTTCAGCATTTCTCAATCAAATTTGCATAATACTTGTTTATACTTCTAACAGCCCTCGGCTTGGGTAAGCAAGACGCAGAGAGTCCAAACTGATGCTCAACGGTTTATTTCCTCCTCGCCACCAAACACCTCCCAACACCGTAGCACTGTGAAACTATAGAAAATACATTTACTATTTCTACAAGTGACACCAACACAATCTACAGTTTCAATACTTGTCATACATTTTGTCTTAGTTTAACATTAACATATTTAAATATTAGAGCTTTATATCTTATTATGGTAAACCCCAAAGTAAAATTAAATCACACTGTTACGCCCCACCCTTGGGCAGCCCTATTGGGGCGCACAACACTCCAACACACTGACCCAAACCAACCACAAAAGACACCTTTAAAACTCTCAAAATCCATAGGATTTATTAACAAAGACATATGAAAAAAGACAATATCAGGTCCTAAGCTGAGAGGCAGCAAAACCAGCAGTCCCCACACCAGAAGCCTCCTCCTTTCTGCTGCACAGGAGCTTTTAAGCACTTCGTTCCAACCTCGTTGAGCAAATGCAGCACACCTGGGCACCTCGTTGAAGAGTGCAGCACACCTGGGCAGAGCTACTGGAGAGGGAAAAGGGACAGCAGCACAGAAAACACATACAGCCGTAACACCCCCACCCTTAAAACAATTAATAAATAGTTTGTCACGTTGTCACTCAATCACACTCACAAGTACAAAAGCATTTCAAGTTTAGCACGACACCAATATAACACAAGAGTTCACCATGACAAATTACCACCATACTATTTATTCATTGAAATGAAGTGTACCTGGCACTTAAAATTAGTAAAACGAGGTGTTACTTAAGACTGTATGTTTATGTAAAACACAGCTAAATACACAGATCAAGAGTACTCAGTCCACAAGACTCAACACCTCACTACCTGAGTATGTAGACTAATCCAAAGTGCACAGTCTGGAACATAATGTTAGCGGCCAGCACTACACACAAGAAACCTCTTCAAGTGTCAATATGAAGCAAATGATGTGCAATTAAGTCACACAACAGATTGTGACTACTGCTGATGAAAAGGTGCCAACTTGGGTCAAATAAGATCTTATCACACACAAAAGGGCCAACTAAGGTGCTGCCATAGAGTTTAAGAATGCGCAGCAACCACACAAGTAGCAAAATCAGTGGGTGCCCTTCCCACAAGGTACAAAATAGCTACCACCATGAGGTGAAAAACAACCACCACAAAACCACACAAAGTTACTGCGTTTACCAACACAAAAACAGTAACACAGGTGACCAACACAAAAGTAGAGTGCAACAGCCACAAACCAAACGGATCAGGATCCAACAAAAGTGAACCGACACTACCACAACAAGAAATGGACACCATGTGGTCGTCCAACCACATACACAAGTTACTGTGATGGATGTAGGAAACTAGCAACATAAACTGACCTGATGAACTGGGCATTCTCCCACCCACCACTCTAAGATCCAATGATCTGTGGAATGAGCACATTCCAAACAGGTCACAACACAACAGCAGTAACACAAGTGACCACACCAAAAAGTGGACTGCAACAACCACAACACAAAATGGTCACACTGTAGTCAACCACTACACACAAATGTTGCCAACTTACACCTAAGCAGCAACTCACAAGTGACCCAACAAATGTGGAGTGCAGTTACCACAACCCAGAGGTCACAAACCACAAGTTACTGCATGCAGGTATTTATTACAGCTGGCCAAAATGTAAAGTCAAACAAGTTGCCATGCAAAGTGCAAACTGGGAAAACAAGCTGTAGAGAGACACCCCAACCCACCTACAGAGATGGCTAATTAACTTAGCTAGTCTTCAGTGGCTTGCCGAGCTCGAGGCAACTTTAAACGCTGAACCCAGTGCATCACTGAAGATCAAAAATGTAGCCAACTGTAATACACTAAAGCGTACCCCCACTCAGGATTACCACCAAAAGTAAGAAAGGCAAAATAACAAAGTGGCAGGCTCTTTAAACCTGCCCGGTGACTACCTAGTCAGGGTGCTCTAAACCAAAATTCCAAGCTGGTCAAACGGTTACCCAGTCAAAAGCACAAAAAAACAAGCAGCAATAACCACAAATGATCTAAACTCTACCCTCAAGGGCCACAAAATACACACAAAAGCTTACATTTACTTCACCTCATGGATGTTCTAATCCCAGATGAGCCCCCCTTTGTTACACCCCACCCTTGGGCAGCCCTATTGGGGCGAACAACACTCCAACACACTGACCCAAACCAACCACAAAAGACTCCTTTAAAACTCTCAAAATCTATAGGATTTATTAACAAAGATGTATGAAAACAAGACAATATCAAGTCCTAAGCTGAGAGGCAGCAAAACCAGCAGTCCCCACACCAGAAGCCTCCTCCTTTCTGCTGCTGGCACAGGAGCTTTTAAGCACTTCCTTCCAACCTCGTTGAGCAAATGCAGCACACCTGGGCACCTCGTTGAAGAGTGCAGCACACCTGGGCAGAGTTACTGGAGAAGGAAAAGGGACAGCAGCACAGAAAACACATACAGCTGTAACAACACCCCAGGAAGTGGTGTCTGATTGCTGCCACTTGTGTTATCTTTATCATGAAATATGAGCAGTATTGTAGACCACTCAAGATAAGAGCCTCTGCCATATGCCATAAATGTAAACATTCTCTGGCCACAGTGCTGGGATGGTTTCGTTGACATGGTTGTTCTCGCTTGTCCTCGTTTGTGTCTTTCAGTATCTGGAGTTCTGTGATGACATTTTGGTTCTGGATGATGGCGAGGTGCAGGAGGCTGGAAACCACCAGGCCCTGATGGAAGCCAACGGACGCTACGCTCAGCTCATCACCAACTATCAGATGGAACAGTCCGAAGTAAATTACCTGCAGTTCAAAACTCAGATGTACTGTAGCTCCACTATTATGTCTTTCCTTATTGTTTTACTCGCTGTGAAACCTGTTCACCAGTTCTTCATTGTTTTACTAGCTCAAAAACAATAATGTGCTATATGTAATCTGTAATCCAGATATTGAAAGATGTCAGAGGTTTATGGGAGGCATAAACATGTCTTCTACAAGGGCACAAGTTAACGGTTCATCATCTACTTTAGGGTGAAAATTAATTATTTTCAACTTGTCCAGACTCAACAGTATCACAGTGTTTTTGCTTATCGTTTACAGACTCAGAATGAGGAGGAGGAAGTGTCACCCCCAGACGCTGCCCAGCTGAAGGACGCTGAGCTAAGTGATGGCACAGACAGCGGGCTAGTGAACCCAGGTATTAAAACCAGGAATAAAATATTTGTTAGTGTAGTGATCTAAAATAGATTATATGGGCTACTTTGTGACGGCTCAATTCATCAGTAGAGATCTTAAAATGAATGAAAACAAGGCATTATTATATAGTTTAGTACAAAGACACACCAGAAGTGTAGCATATTCTACATAGTCATAGTTATATTGTAGGATAGGTTGGTATGCTTTTGGCACAATTCTCTGTGGAGCAAAGTGTCATTCGAAAAGTGTGGGCTTGTAAAAGAGCCAATATATAACCAGGAGGAGGTAAAAGGTAGCGCCAGCAGTCCATCGAGGTAACAAAGGGACCTTGGATGACAAAAGGAAGGACTATGAGCTTTGTAAAACTTTGCAAAACAATGACAGGGCAACAAAGCTACAATCCTGACTGTAATATACTGTTATTGTATTATTTGGGCATGTTTATGTCTTTATTACAGTATAGAGATGACTGGGATTTCTTCTTTCATTTTATTTATATTTCTACCCACATCTGTGCTTCCTTTCAGCATTTGACATGTCGGACGAAAAGGATGTTGGAACGACAGCTGACCATAAATGTGGGTCTACAACACATATTAAATCATAATTCTGATGTAGGTTCAGCCAGTTCAGATGTAAAGGTTGTGCAAGTTAAGTGGCCAGAAGTGCTGGCTGGATGGTTGAACAGCTTTGGAAAGCCCCTCCCCTTACACCTTTCCAACAATAGAATTGGGGGGGGCTGTGTGCGACAATTTCTGTAATTTTCCAAAACCGATAATCTGACATTCAGTTACCACAGTGATTGGCCAGGTGTGCGGAGGTGAGGAGGTAGGCAAGGTTTCAACTTCTTTCTCAAGATCTCTATTTTACACAACTATTTCTGTCACCTTTGTGTTAACAACAAACGAGTACAACACTATGAGTGCCTTCCAGGAGAGAATATGTGCACTGTTATTCCTGTATTTCAACAATTATCACATTTCGCCCCTTTCTATGATGGTTTTCACTCTGCCTTTTCTTCCTCTTAAGCTGTTGTTGGTGATCAGCTGGTCAGTCAGGAGTCCACCACAGATCATCCCGTCTCCTGGAGAGTCTACCAGCAATACTGCAAGGCAGCTGGAGGTCTGATACAGCACACACACACAAATGTATTGGCATGATTCTATGCAATAATACTCGATTCACACATGGACAAACCGGTTGATGATGTTTGATGTGACTGTGCTGCTGCAGGCTACATCGTCACCTTCCTCACCATCCTGAACTTCGTCGTGATGATGGGATGCACAGCCTTCATCAGCTGGTGGCTCAGCTTCTGGCTGGACCAGGGTGATGGGGTGAGAACCAAATCTCTCCCACACACAGCTACACAATTCTCTTTTTCCTCACATAACTTCACTGTTCGGTTTCATCTGTGTTGTCAGCGATGGAGGTGGTGTGCTTTTAGAGAACAGACAGAACTAAACTGTCTGTGGCTAAAATCATGAATATGTTTTATACGACAACAAGGACAGATATAAACTCTTTCTATACTGTACCTACATGTTTATTTAATTCCCAACTCACACAGCTCAACTCAACTTAATTTATATATCCTTGTGTGTGGGATTGACATCCTCCCATGATGAGGACCATCTACTAAGAAATAATCCCTATCAAAACTGTTGATGCTAACTACAGAACTAAGAAATAATGGTGGATTTGGTGGTCAGTGAGATCAAGAGAATATACAATATTAAGTGGACTCAGGCTGTTATGTAGTGCAAAAGCATACACCATCCAAATGATTCCTGCAGAGGGAGACAGGAAGTAAGACTTGCCCATCTCTATCCCATGAACTTTGGCTACTAATGTCCACTGCCAATAACACAGCTGGCAGGCCACACGATACTGTTATCTGACCTTAACAGTGTGAGATGGCGATGCTTATTCATAGCGAATACCTGAAGAGAACCTCTTGTCATTGTTCCCTTTTGCACTAAACTTGCATGGATCCAAATCAGACATTTGACTTTTCTCAGTCTTTTTTATTGTGTTTATTTTACCCAGTGCTCACTCCCACAATAACCACACATAAATGGATGTTGTCACATCTCTGTTTAACTTTGGATATAAATGACAGTCATTACGATGAGGAAAAACAACAGATTTGTCTCTCTCTACACAGCCATTATACATTGACTTATACTGTGATCCAGTGTATTGACTGATCACACATAAGCAGATCTAATAAATATGTGTTATTTCCACATATCTGCACGGTATGGTGACAATATTCACAATATCATGAAAACATATTCTTGTAGATAATAAATATGTTGTTGATAAATTACCTCTGGCTCTGGTCTCCACTAAAATCATATATTTCCTATGTTTTTTTTCCCCAGTCATCCAATAAGAGCTCAAACACTTCAAACGAGGGCGACATCTCACAAAACCCAGACCTGCACTTCTACCAAATTATTTATGTCGTGGCGATGCTTGCCATGGTGTTACTTGCCATCATCAAATGCTTCTGCTACACTTGGGTCACCTTGAATGCCTCCTGCAAACTCCACGATACCATGTTCAAGAAGGTACTGTTGAATGGCTGCTGACCCCCAGCCTATATCTATATAGTTCAGAGAATATTATAGATCCAAGACGAAACTGACAGAAGGGTGGGACTCAGAGAAAAAGTCTGCTACTTCAGCCAGGATGACCTGGTAGAAGCTCTACCAATGAGCTGCTGATGATGAAGATTTTTTTGTTTTTCCTTCTCAGGTTTTCTCCAGTCCCATGAGTTTCTTTGACACAACGCCATCAGGCCGCATTCTCAACCGCTTCTCCAAAGATCAAGAGGAGGTGGACGCTGTGCTTCCCCTCCACATGAGCCCTTTCTTGGAGTTTAGCCTGCTGGTCGCCTACACCATTATCACCATCTCGGCTGTCTTCCCCCCCATGCTGGTAGCTGTGGTTGTTCTGGGAGCTTTGTTCACCCTCATTCTCTTGTGAGTTGATACCAGTTAAGATTTAGATTTCCATTGACATTGTTGCTCATCTTAAAAGCAGGTGCATGAATGAACAGTAAAGAGTTGTTTAATGTACTACTGCAGTGCCCGTTCAAAACATGCCTATTTAGAACGGGCGACTGCTTGGTCTGTGGTATTGCTTCTTGCAGCTTTCTCGAACTGCTCATACAAACTTCACACTTGTATGGATAAGCTCCAGATGTTATATACCTCAATAGTGCGAGCTGAGGTGGTGATATTCCCTGGAGTTAACATGCACACTGCATCCGGAGTATGTGGAGTATCACCAAGATGGAAGGCGCAAACGTTATGCTGTTGCCTCTCCTCCAGGTGTGGCCATAAAACCAAAGCACTTTTGACCCTCTGGCATGTCCACAACTGCATCAGCAAAAGATCTGACACAAACTATATAAAGGAGATGACAAATCATGTTACTACATAATACAAATGACAAACCGAACATCATGTTACCTAGTTGGCCAATTATTTTTTTTATCATACTACATTATGTTAAAAGGCTCCATGTAACAAGGTGTCTATAGGTAGCAGCAAGTACAATTTAAGACTTTCTAAGATATTTTAAAAGCCATTTTTATTTTACAGCTTAACAAAATGTATGGACAAATTTGCAATAAAATATAAGCACTAAATGTGAAAAAATAGGCATATTAGAACTTCAGGAGGATTAGTTGAGTCCAGAGTTCTTCTGTCAATGATTTAGTCCTGTTTATGCAGACTGTAAATCATAACCAGCAGCAACAGAACTTCAGGGGGATTAGTTGAATACAGGTTTCTTATGTCAATGATTTAGTCCCGTTTATGCAGACTGTAAATCATAACCAGCATCAACCAAACTTCGGGAGGATCAGTTTCTACATACCCTCTGCCCATGTGGCAGAGGGTATGTAGAAACTCAGGCGGGTACATATGGTGACCATCAGAGTCCGCTGTGTCCACACCGCTGCAAACATGCTCCTCTCCTAGAGACATCTTTGTCATGTACTCATTTACCTTGTCAACTTCAGAGTTGGTCGGACACAGTATGACAGGCTCACATATCCACTTGGGTTTGGCAAATTTGATCTGGATGTCCTCATACACGCAACTGATGATGTCTTTGAGTCTTTCACCGGGAAGAGTGAGCGATTCATTGAGCTCATCAGTGAATTCACCAATATGTGGTCAGTTAATCCAAATAATGCCTGTTTGGAAATTTGCTGCGATTGTTTTCGGAGAGGGACTGACAGCAAGAGGGTTGCAGGTTGGAATCCAGCTTGGGGCCCTTCTGCTGGGATCGGCTCCAGCAGCCCCGCGACCCCGAATGGGATAAGCGGTTACGGATAATGAATGGATGAATGTTTTCGGAGAACTGAGAGTCACTACGGGGTGCCTTGAAACCGGCCCGTCAGTCTTGTGAGATTTTGAGCCCGGTTAAAAACTGCAACGACAACGTTATTAGTGTTATAAGTTAGTATGGAAAAAACGTACACAATTTGACTTACAGCAGAGTGGCGCTGTTCCTGTGTAGGCTATCTGCTCGGGCTCATTGACTCCAGGGACATGAAGAAAAGTTTGGTTGTAACGTTGTCCAGCTTTCATGCAGAGTTACATCCAGCAGCCAAAGTGAACTGCAGTATGAGTTGCGATCTGCGCGCTGCAGAGCAGGCAACACGCTTGATTCAGTCTGTACAGAGTTGTGTGCTTGTTTATTCCAAGTTTATTAATATTGAACGTGTCACATGCCCAAATTGAACCAAATTCCACAAATCACTCCATGGGGTCCCCAGCAATACTCCCGCCGAGTGTGAAGTCGATCGGATGAACGGTTCTCGAGATATGCAAAGAACATACCCAAATACCCACGTACACACATACCCACAGAGAGATTCCTGGCTTTATAGTTAGATACTGAATATCAGTTGTGATTCCTCTGCAGTATCTTCCAGAGGAGTATTCGTCAGATGAAGAGGATGGAGAACATCAGTCGCTCTCCCTGCATCTCTCTCACCACCTCTACCCTGCAGGGCCTCAGCACAATCCATGCCTACAACATAAGAGACAGGCACATAAAACTGTAAGATACCAGAGTTCCTCAACATGAAAAACTTGCTTTTTGTTTTGCTGACTTTTCAGGCTGGCTGAGAATGTATGCTCAGTTTTAATTCTTCTCTGCTTTGCCTTCACGAGTGCAGTGCCCATTCGGGGTGTGGCCATTCGGAGCGTGATGATCCAAATGCGTATCTTGCTTGTTATTCCTCCTGTAACTTGTATTTTACATGCATGTTTTCTGACAGCCTCTCGTCCCTCATCTACCCATACATGGGTGAATAGAGAGATACAGCACGATGCCGGTGTGTCTACGGCTGAAAGCGCGGCTGAGCCGTTGACGCCGTTGACTGTCATGCAGGCGCTGGGGTTCATGGCAGCTGCTCACCCAGTAGTGCCACTGGGGCTGTTGCACATGCGGCGCCTGCAGAGGTGGTTTGCCAGCCTTCGCTTGGATGCCAAGAAGCACAGCGACGCTTGGTTACCATTCCTCCCTCGGTAGAGGACGATCTATGCTACTGGGGGTCCACACAACACCTGTTGAAGGGATCACCGCTGGGAAGAGTGGCCTCCTACGTCACAGTGTTCACGAAGGCGTCCTGAACAGGGTGGGGAGGGACTTGCCTAGGAAGAGCGGTTGGTGGAGTGTGGCCTCCAGCGGAGGACCGACACACAACCTACTCGAACTGCAGGCAGTGTTCCTGGTCCTCCAACACTTCAACACCTGCTATGGGGAAAGCATGTGTTGGTGAGGACCGACAACAGCACCACGGTGGCTTACATCAACAGACAGGGCGGAGCTCTGTTGGGGACAGCGGAGAACCTGTGGTTGGTGGGCCTTAGAGCACCTGTTGGCTCTGAAGGCTCTCCATATTTCAGGACTGGAGAACAGGGGGGCCGACCTCATGTGAAGAGGTGGACTTCTGCCGGACGAGTGGAGGCCTCACCCGGAGATGGTGAAGCAGATCTGGTCCTGGTTTGGGAGAGCGGAAGTGGATCTATTTGCCAGAAGATGCAACACCCGCTGCACGCTATGGTTCTCCCTGGCACGGCAGGACGACCTACCCCTGGGGATGGACGCGTTTGCACACATGCCATGACCAAGAATGCTGCTTTACGCCTTTCCACCGCTCCATCTCATCCCTCCCTTACTGGAGAGAGTGAGACGGGAGCAGTTGTCAGTCATTCTGATAGCACCAGGTCGTCGCTCGGCGCCATGGTATGCAGAACTGACTCAGAAGTTGGCGGCCCAGCCCTGGACCATCCCCCAGTTCTGGGAGGCTCTGTCTCAGGAGGCGGGCCATCCTCCCCAGGCTTGGCTCCTGACAGGGACAGGGATAAAATGCCATCCACGGCACCGTATTGCTTTGCTCCGGTGCCAGTGCTCCTACCTGTTTCTCGATGCTGGGGGCACGACCATCTACTGTAGGTAATACACCTACTATGGATAAGTACCTCATTAAACCCCACTTCAAAACACCCAAACTATCCCTTTAAGGACAGAGCATTGAAGGAGCCACCATGGAAATAGATTTAGCCTCGAGCCCTAGACCTTGGGCAACACCATCTACATTGCATGGTGCAAGGCGAGGACCAGTTTGCGAGAGAGGCCAGTTTCCATTAGTCCTGTTGCAAGTCATTCAACCTGAAGTATGCCAATCATCTGCGAGATACATCCCGAGCTACAGTCCAAGCTACCAACCGTGTCATTGCTACAGAGCAGAATCGTAAGGCTGCTGCACATCAGCTGCAAATTTGCCCCCAGTAGCTCAGTCCATAGGGACTTGGCTTGGGAACCGGAGGGTCGCTAGTTCAAGTCCCCGCATGGACCAAGTACTGAGTGTGAACTAGTAGCTGGAGAGATGCCAGTTTGCCTCTTGAGCAAGGCACCAAACACCCAACTGCTCGGGGCGCCTGTCAGGGGCAGCCCCCTCGCTCTGACATCTCTCCATTAATGGATGTATATAGGTCCTGTTTGTGCATGTGTGTGTGTATTTCGGGCCTGTGTGTACTATGTACTGTGTAAAATAACAGAGTGAAAAAAAAAAATTGAATTTCCCCTCGGGGATCAATAAAGTGCCTAAAAAAAAAAAAAAAAAAATCAGAAGGCATTCACTGCTGTGCTTGATCTTATTCCAGAGCAAGAGATGTTTCAGTCACAGTGTCCTGCTGGTCTGCATTGTAAATCCTGTTTTACTGATCGTTGGGGTGGGGCGGTACAGTATGTATATTCACAAACCCTGGCATGTCCTTTATCATGCTATAGGTTCAAGGCACTGAATGACATCAACTCCAACCACTATTTACTGTTTAACTCTGGGACACGTTGGCTCTCCTTCTGGATGGACTTCATGGCTTCGATCATGACCTTGTTGGTGTCTCTGTTCGTAGTGCTCAGCAGTAATGACTTCATCAGTCCGGCTTTGAAAGGCTTGGCCATGTCCTACACCATACAGGTAAATTTATGAACCTTTGGTTTATTGTTGTAAAGACACTGCAAGCAACTGCAACATGTGTGTTTATAGACTGTTTATGTGTTGTCCAGCTGACAGGTATGTTTCAGTACGTAGTGAAACAGTCGACGGAGGTGGAGGCGAGATTCAACTCGGTGGAGCGGCTGCAGGAATACATCACGGTCAGAATCTTCATCCACCTGTCGTGGTCTTCTTGAAACTGTACATTAAACTACTCAAGAAGAGCACTTGCTAAAGCTATTTGTGCTTCCGCTATGCAGTTAATTATCATCTGACAGACCTCCTATCTCCTCCCTAAAAGTAGTTGTTATTTATTGTGTACAGAGTTGTACGTCTGAGGCCCCAAGACACATAAAGGAGGCTCAAGTCCCAGAGGACTGGCCAAAGAGCGGAACCATCACCTTCCAGGACTATAAGATGAGGTACAGAGAGAATACACCCATTGTCCTGAACGGACTCAATTTCTTCATCCGAGCTGGAGAGAAGCTGGGCATTGTGGGAAGGACAGGCTCTGGTAAGACCCTGACTCCAGTAGTTTTTACGGTAACACTTTTTAATAACCATCATTTATAAATGGTAAATTGATTAGTTAATAGTTATCTTGCTCTTAACAAACCATTACATTTTAATGAATATTTAGTAATTATTAATAATGTTATAATTCATGTTATTTTAACAGTTTGTTGTTGCACACATTATAAACTATATTTAGTACTTGTTAATGATTACAAAATAATTTGTAAACATTTAAAAAAATTATTTGTAAAACATCTATAAACATTACATAGATAGATAGCCCAGATATTTGTAACACTTTGTTAAAGCTGAAGTAGGCGAGATTGGCGCAAATATGATTTAAAAAAGTTATTTTTAGAAAACGGCCGCTATATCGTGACAGTAGTGCATGAAACAGGTAACCTGAAAAAAATCATGTTCCTCTGTGTCCCACTGTGTCCTCCGGTGCTCCTAATGGTATCTGAAAGATTTCTGTAATTGCACGTATCTGAATATGTCATATTATATAGTAAACATACATGCAGAACAGTAAATTAACAAACCTATAGTCCATATTGATCATAATGCATCTTATACAATGCAAATGTTTATAGCGCTGTGTTGCAGCAGCATCTTTGGATTTAAACGTGTAAATGAAAGAATTTACTGTGATTAGAGTGTTATTTTGTTAAGCCATGACTGCAGGGTGCTGAGGGGAAACACTAACTCTGTAAACCATTAAGGTTACTATTCTTAGGTACTCTATGCTCTGTGTCTGTAGGGAAGTCCTCTCTCGGCGTGGCTCTGTTCAGACTGGTGGAGCCAGCAGCAGGAACCATCCTGATAGATGGCGTGGACATTATGGACATTGGTCTGCAGGATCTGCGCAGCAAATTGTCCATCATCCCCCAGGATCCTGTGCTATTTATTGGCACAGTCAGGTAACCAAAGTTAACCCCTAACTCCACAGAACATGTTTACACACAAGCACTCACTGTTCTCACCGGCTCGCCAACTGTGATAATGCATGTGTTTGCCTACAGGTACAACCTGGACCCCTTCAATAACTACAGTGATGAGGATATCTGGGCGGCGCTGGAGAAGACCTACATGAAGGACTCAGTATGTTCGCCGTACAATATGAAGCACAGTACATTAACAGTTTCATTACAGTGTGTGGTCATTTATCCAGACCAAACCAGTCAACTCAGCACTGCATTAACTGCAGCAGTGGTGGAGGAACTATTCAGATTGTTTACTTAAGTAAAAGTAGCAATACCACACTGTAGAAATATTCCATCACAAATAAAAGTCCTGCATGTAAGATCTTACTTGAGAAAAAGTACAGAAGTATTGTCAGCTTCATGTACTTTGTGTATAAAAGATACAAGGTACTCAGAGCAGAGAAATGCACCCCTGTGTTACACAATTATATTATTATTATACCCCTGCGACAATGTAGTCGGGGGTATATAGCGCTCCGCTTGTCCGTCCTTACGTCCGTCTGTTCGCATGTCACACTTTCGTTTCCGGAGCAGAACTCTGAAACTATTTAACTTAGGAACTTCAAATTTGGTGTGATGGTTGACAGTGGGGTCTAGTTGTGCCTTTTGGGGATTAGAAGTCCAGGGTGCCCATTACTTAATTAGTTAAAGATAGGGTCGACGATGTTGGAAAGCTAGTATAATTTGAACGTAGCATCGCCTCAGGAGCTCCGTCTAAACCCAACCCCTCCCCTCGGGGCTCCTTCCAAGGCAACGGCCCCCACACATGCACGAGCACCGCCGCATCGTAACTACTTCATAGACACAGAGCGGAGAGAGGACCTCAACTCAACAACGCTACCTCATGACAAGTAACCGCAGCAGTGCTACGTTTGGCTGAGTTTTCTCTTCCATTCTCCAGTAAACGTGCGGCGGCAACGCGCTTTGAGTTCAGGCTGGTGCACGCCAAGGGTAGAGTACAAGCAGGGCGGCAGGGAGGCATCTGATTGGTTCTTTCCAAGCGGACCGCGAGGCAGTGATTGGTAGACGTTTTTACAGGATTACAGCAGCTACAGATGACGGCTCTTTTCCGGTCCTTTTTCAGAGCTCATAAGTAATGGATCACTGTCGGGGTGTAAAGACCATTTCAACCAATATAACAAATAGTGTATACTGGATAACATCGTCAACCCTGCCTTTAATGCCCATTAATTTCATTAGTTCCAAAAGGAAAAACCTTTGGCCCTACTTTAGTAGCACAAAATAAAGTTGTAAAGTAATGAGTACAGTACAAGTACCTCAAATTTGTTCTTAATTACAATACTTGAGTAAACATACTGAGTTACGTTCCACCACTGAACTGCCAAACTATCCCTTTAATGGGCTGTTTGATCTCTGTCAGTCTAGGTTACTCCTAGAAGTGGTAATACCAGTAGTAGAAGTAGTACTATGAGCATCGTTTTGTTTCCTCAGATCTCCAGACTGGAGGGGAAACTACAGGCACCGGTGCTGGAGAATGGAGAGAACTTCTCTGTAGGAGAAAGACAACTGATGTGTATGTCTAGAGCACTACTCCGCAACTCCAAGGTTTGTTCATGTATTCGCCTTTTCTGAGTTATTTTTATTAACAGACTTTAAAACAAATTTTACTGCTGCTGAACATCCACTGGATTACTACTGCCACATATATATGTAACTGCTTGTGATATTTATATTATTCACATTTGAATCAATTAACCCACCACGACCAGTATCTTTGGCCAGTCTTTTACTCATTTACCATATCATCGCTATTCTCAATGGACTCTCTGTACGTCAATCTGTACAGTTGCACCTCAGTTTTTCCCAAACCCTCTCTACCCTATGCCGTCCTAACTCCCCTGCTTTGCAGCCAATCTCTTTGTCTAGACTTACTGTCCCTCCTGTTGTCAACCAGATCATTCTTTTGGATGAGGCAACAGCATCCATCGATGCAGAGACAGACGCCTTGATCCAGAACACCATCCAAGAAGCCTTCCGGGACTGCACCATGCTCACCATCGCCCATCGAATCAACACTGTGGTGAATGCAGATCGTATTCTGGTCATGGACAACGGAGAGGTAACAAACACAAATACACAAAGATAAAGTTTGTGTGATCCTAAACCTAGACTTACAGTAAGTGTTCTGTCCGACAGGTGGCAGAGTTAGATCATCCAGATGTGCTGAAGCAAAGACCAAACTCTCTGTTCGCCTCACTCCTTGCTGCTGCGAACACTGTGAACACCTGAACCACAGAGGCCCTGTGGCACCACAGCACCATTACACACTAATAACTGTAACATAATAATAGATATTCATTTATGCAAACATATCTTAATCAGTCCTCTCATAATGTAATCTAGACCGGTGTGCTTGTATCAGGTGTAACTGAGCAGCAGAGATGGAGTTTAACATTCATGGAGAAAAAGGAAACATTTTTGTTTTTCACCTTTCAAACTGTGTAAATAGTGATGTACTTACCTGTGTGCTGAAACAAATACATGAACAATGTTATTTCATAGGATTTTTAAAGGACCATTCATGCCGCTATTCAAACGGTATCAAAAAATTATTTGTCTCTAACCATTGACTACCGTACATATTTTTTCTGAAACAAGGTCCCATGGGGGACACCGGAGGGACTTCGCCTCTCTAGTAGACTGCTCCAGGGATAACTTATTTTTGTAGGCCAACCAGGAAGTTAGCATCGCCCTGGGTTCCCTTGACAAAAAGCCAATGGGATTTTTCCATTGGGTTTTGGATTATTACAGAAAATAAGCTTTGTGGCAAGCAAAAGTTTATGATACTTTCAAGTTTTGTTCAGCAAGATAATCTTCACAAATGAACACCACTTTTCTGATTTTTGAAATGTAAATGCAATCACCAGAAGTAAAAAGCTAACGTTAGGCTATAAAATGAACTACACCACGGTTGCATGAACGCGAATATTCACAAGGCTGTGAAGGCGGACGAGTCGGCTTGATGACGTTTAGAAGTCTCATTTAGTCACTTGTTAGCAACCGTCTTTTTTAAGATGTGTTAACCACAGAACTTATTTCAGTACAATACAAGATAGAAAGCAATGGAAGTCATGGACTATTGATTAAATATTGAATTTAAAATGTTGCTTAACTGGGCAAACTGGGCAACATGGATGCATTTTATATTTGAAAAAGGAAATGTGGGGGAGCTAGTTTGAATGGGCCTGATGCAGCTGTTAAAATTAATAATAGTATTGTTAGGTCTGTCTGTAATTTACAAGTGCTATGCAGCAATAGCCTACAGGCTTATGTTTACATTGTATAGCCAAAGCTTATTGTATGATATCAGCTAAATGATAAATATAAAATAGGGTTTAAATTAAAGGCCCACGTTGACGTACGATCCAGGAGTCAATGCGGCATCTATGCATATGTGTCGATGTAGATAATGAAGGGCTCATTGTAACTCACTAATGAAAACATAGTTATGAATATTATATTCCATTTCGGCAATTAAATCCCCTGAAATGTTACACACTGTCCCTTTAAGTTCGTTTCCCTCCACCTGAATGAATCTTCAATTTGCACATAAAAAAGTGGAAACACCAAAAACAAAATAAACAATTTTTTTACACTTGGCTGAGGTGGAAAAGTTGGTGTATCAATAAAAGATAAATGAGGAGACTGTAACCTTCCTCTAATTAATACATAAACAGAATAGTAATATTTCCATCACATTTTCTACATGGTTTTCCTTCAAGCCGTCCTCTGTAAGCTAAAAACATTAATAAAGGTTGTTCATTGTAATAAAAGCAATTTGTTTGAATCTGCATACACAGATTTTGGTTGTTTTGAAATGAAAAAATGCTGTTCAAGTATGCACATATAATATCGGCAAGTGAAAAATGTGTTTGCTCTCAAATCAGTATTTACATTTCTATAAAATATTATTTGAAAGACATTTTGGTAACACTTTATATGAAGGTCATGTCTATAATGCATTACAAGCACATTCATAAGACATTAAATTGGATGTATAAGGCTTTATAAAGCTCTTTACATTTTTATAATCATGCATGACAACAAGGTTCACAAGTGGTGGACATAATGTATTATAAGTTCAGCATTCATAATGCTTAATACCTCCATGCCAAAGTGACAACAGTGTTTGAAAGAAGAATCCGCGTCCTGGGTTACACAGCACATTATGACTACAATAACTGTTAGCCAGTTATAAAGACACACAGAAAACTGCTCTAACGTATCATAGCGTTTCACATGTGAAATGCTGTTTTTATACTCATAATTGATGAGATATCAATACGTATCATATGAAGCTATTAAAAATGGCACATGGTTTGGCATTTACTGTAAGACATGACTGTCCATGGCCTGGTGGGGGTGGTGTACCTCAATCAATTGAAAAGCCATTAGTATATTATCACCAGCCTGCTTTTGTTGAGACTTAAAGGCATTGCATACTATGATTGGGGTAAAGCTACATAACCTACCTCTCATTGTAAATATACATTTTACATACAATCATGGCCAAAACATATAGCCCAGTCCTCACATGTGCTGTTGGCAACATATTGTATATGTATGCAAACATGGATGGATAAACCGGTTGGGGCAAGTAGTTTTCCTCTCTCAATACCAATGCTGATACCTCAACTCAGGGTATATGCCAATACAGTGGAGCAATCAGACATTAGAGCTCTCTTATTTTGAAATTTTAAATCTGTGTACCTCATTGTATGGAACTGGAATCATTTTTATGTTAGGTGGCACGAGCTCAGGCAATGACACTGATAAAGAAACTCACTGTAAAAAAAAAAAAAAAAACTTGGCATCTGTGATTGCTGGAATTTCACCGTAATAAATAAGGCAGAACCTCTTTTACTATTAGGCCTACGGTAAAAGGATATTAGTACTACTGCTGATTTTTACGGTTACGGTTGGAGTTTGATTCCATATTTTACCATATAAATACAAGTTTTTAACCCAGAAAGAAACACTGTTTTGCCATATGATTAAAAAGGAAATCTCATGATCATAAGGTTAGTATGAGCAGCGATATTGATCCGGCGTATCAGACTGGTGCATCCCCTACACAGGACCTAAGGCCTCAAGAATGAATGATAATACAAGACCCCATTTCAGTCGATAGTTTAATCTAGTGGTGCATATTCAAACAAATTTGAAATTAATCAAATGGCGACAAATCAAAACAAACTTGGGTCTTTTGGGGCTCCTGCAGGTCAGGGCCCCGGGGCAGTTGTCCACTTTACCCGTTTGGTAATCCAGCCTTTTATGCAAGCATAGCTTCATATATTTTAGCAAGACAATACAATGTAATGTAATGTTCCTGCTCTGTTTTATCCATGTGTATATTTTGAATGTCTTAATACAATTATATTTTATATTTTCTTTGCTGTATATGTAAGAGAGAGAAAAGGGGGGAAATTATGCAGACTTTTACAATCAAATCGGAATATAGGCCAACAGGAAATTTTAATATTTCTATTATATATACTTCATCTAAACATAATTCAGGAATAGTCCCAGTAACCAGTCACAGTTCCAGTCTCTCATGCACTACTGTCAGGATAGATCGACAGTTAATTATAAATTTGCTCAAAGTTACCGCCTGCAGCTTTAACATGGTTATTTAAATGTTGCACTTTTTCCACATGTACTGCATTTTCATACCTTACTTGTAGAATAACCAAAACCGAGTTAAGTGTTCTATTAACATTCTGATACCAATGTGAACTAGGGATGCATCGATGCCAATACCGGATCAGATATTGGGTCGATACTTACTGAAATATCTAGATCGGATATCATTGACAATGGGGCAGATCTATTCAATTCAGCTCTATGTTTATGTGCTACTGTATATACACGATAGACTTGAATTGTAATTCCTGTTAATTTTGAGGATTTTTTTAACTTATTTTTCTAATAAATAACCATTCAATACATTTATATTTATGTATTTATTTGTTACAATTTGTTTTGCAAAGTTAGGAAAGCGATGTTTAAGTCAAGCCTGATGTTGCCTTACACATAAATGAATGATCCCAGTCACTTCCACACAGTGAGATATACAGCTTATTAATTCAAAACTGGTATCAGATCGGTACTCGGTATCGGCCGATACCCATAGCCCAGGTATCGCTATCGATATCGGGACTGAAAAAGTTGGATCGGTGCCTCCCTATTGTGAACAGTCCGGGTATTGAAACAGTGACTAGGAAAGCTTCTTGATCCTTTACCTCCCAGCATGATTGTCTCTGAAATATCCAGTTTCTAATGGAACTACATCAAAATAAAACATTTTTCAAATGTTGTTTCGCTGTGACTTTGATTCTAAACATGCTTTTTTTCTGTGCGATTAAATCCAGATAACACCCACATGTTCTTCATGCTGTCATGTGCTGCCATTCTTGTAGTAGCCTTCTCCTTCATCATGGTCATCACCTGCCAGCCTCGTCATCACAGCAGATTACAGGTACAGAACTGTGAAACGTGTTGCAGCATCTTACATGACAACTTACATTGTATAAAGTATTCTTTTATATTCCAATATAACTCTTTATTACCCGGACTCTCACGAGATTGTTAAGGTTAGGCATTAACCTCGAATAGTTAAGGTTAGGCATTAACCTCGAAGAGTTAAGGTTAGGCATTGACCTCGAATAGTCAAGGCAAGGATATGTGTATATGTGTATGCATATACATGTATGCATAGCAGGTGTCTATAATAAACAGTATTTTGTCTGTACATTTAGAGCTTTGTGGTATGTTTACTGTCAATGCTGACTGTAAACCGAGAGTAGAAGGTTGAATCTGAGTCTGTTTATAATGTGGAAGGATAATAGCAGAAAGGAAACAAGGGCGACTACCTGAGGGTACTGTGTTGTACAATACAGACGTAGCAAGTTTGGGCAAACAGTCATCTCAGTCAGAGCCATCCACTACTGGAACAGTCTTCCCATTGAATTAAGAGAGAGCACTAATTACCAAACCTTCAAACATAAACTGACGAGATGGCTTAAAGCAAATCAAACCTGCAATCATGAGTAATCATACAACCTCAATTCATACTCTCATTGTTTTTACATATCTACTACTTTTGTAATGTATTTATGTATTTTATTGCAGCCTATTGTATCGTAATGTGTTGTATTGTGCTGTACTGTGTTGTACTGTGTTGTACTGTGTTGTACTGTGTTGTACTGTAGTACTTGCTGAAGAATTGTATTGTGTATTGATACAATTTCAAATTTGTAATAACCTGCCTACAGACTACAGATGAAAATGAGCTCTATAACTAACTCTGTAACATTTACATTGAGGTAGAAACTGAAACACTGATTAATGTGCACTGGCCCTGGGAAAAAAATAAACATAACCCACAACTCGGTTTTAACCAAAAGGTTAAAACCTGCCAATGCCGCAGCATGTCTCTGTGTCTGTATGAAAGGGTAAGGCGTGCGGCATCATGTTATCAAAACTGAGTCTTGTGATATTATTCTGGGTTTACAGTAAGCAATAACAGTAAACATGCCAAAAAGCTCAGAATGTACAGACAGAATACCGTGTGTTTATTCATAGACACATGCTAAGGGTGAGACCTAATGTCGTTTGGGGACACGCCTGCCTGTAGCCTACAAGTATTGGTTTCTGAATTTCATCTCTTGGCTGACCAGCTCAGAGGTCCATTTGCAGATGTTTGACTGAACTCTAAAACTCTAAAAGGAGAAGCATGCTCTTTGTGAATTAATCTTTAAACTGCCACCACACCCTCCAAACTCAGTCATGCCATACTCACCTGATCAACCACCCACCTGCACAGCTGTTTATAACTGGTATAACACATGAGGGCAGTTTTCCACTGTTACCTAGAAGCAGTGTTGAAGTTGTTTCAAGGGAAAATGTATTTTCTCCCGGCTTACGTCCGAAGTTTTAAATACATGGTTAACGTTGTATATTGAAACAAAACAAAAATGCAACAAAACTACTTGGTTATGTTTAGGTAACCAAATTACTTGGTTAGGTTTGTTAAAAACATCATGGTTTGGCTTAAAATATGTATATTTGTTATGTTATATAAAGGTACAGTGTGTAGCATTTTGGGGGATGTACTAGCAGAAATGTAATATAATATTCATAACTATGTTTTAATTAATCACCTGAAAAATCATTTTGTTTTCGTTAGCTTAGAATAAGCCCTTCATATCTACATAGGGAGTGGATCCTCTTCACGGAATCCGCCATTTTGCTGCGCCATGTTCCTACAGTAGCCCAGAACGGACAAACCAAACACTGACTCTAGAGAGAGCCCTTTGCGTTTTTACGTTACCTGAAGGCCACCGTAGTTCTCCGACCCACTTGTGAAACTGCGGTAACGTGAGCCGCAGAGTGCAAAACCGTGGTACCACCGTCTGACTTCCGTTGCTCCTTATTGTTATTATGGTAAGGATGGCCTCTGAGCGAGGTGAACGGATTTGCACTCGGCCCCTTGCGTTACCGTAGTCTTGGAAAGGGAGGAGTGAGTGGAGGGGTATTCCGTTGCAACCACACCGCTAGATGCCACCAAATCCCACCCACTGCCCCTTTAAGTTAATTAAAATAAGTCAACGTTGACTTTTGGTTTCATACGGGACTGCGGTCGTCTGTGTGAAAGTCCTGTGTTGACCCACTCATTCACCAGACTTTGTGGATTGATTGACTATGATTAGAAACGGTCTAAATTGGGGTTTTAAAAAAAAACCTTATCTGATTGGCTTTAACTGGTTTTTGCAGTTCAACCACTTTGTTATCCAAGGAGTGATGAGGGACATTTACCCCAAAACAGGCCCAGCTTTGATGTCTATAAAAGTGACTCAGAGTAACATTTTGCTCCAGTGTTAGCTTTAGAGTCAGTATCAACAAGCAGCAGTGAGTCCTCCTTGTCCTCCACACAGAGGTATTGTTTCATTTTGCTACTTTACAGTTTCACTCAACTCAGTTTAAATTAGTTTTGATGAGTTTTGGTTGATTTGTTTGCTGTAGTCTTTGTATTTTAGTTCAGTTTTATCAATTCAGGTTTTGGTTGTGTGACTTGATTTACGATCTAGCCCCTGATGTTCAGTTTAATTCAAGTTCAGCTTAATATAATCAGGTTTTTTATTTACATACACTACCATTCAAAAGTTTGTAATCTCTGGCCACAAAAGCCTAATTAAGACCAGTCAGATGGCTGAGAGGACTACTCTATATTTTTGAATGGTCTTTCATGCTTTTAGGTTGTAGAAAGTCTTCTTTACAAATAGATGTTGTTTTGCATGAAGGGTTTGTTTTCTACAAGCACTCTATGGAGGACAGAACCTGCCAAAATCAAAAATAAATAAAGTAATTAATAAATTACTTGATAATTAAATTAATATGTGATTAAATGTACCAAAAATAATATTTAAAATAAATGTAGGCATTAATTAATTGATAACATGTGATATAAATTGATATTTCCGTTTTAATTAGCTTATTTACAGTATTTACCTCTGTTTAATTACCCTATTCATCTACTCTTCTATTTAATTTTCCCTTTTATTTATTTATGTATTTAATAACTAAATGTATTTCTTTCTTTTTTTTTCATTTAAAATGCATTTATTCATTATAAATGTATTTATTTATGTATACATTATTTTCCCTTTGCAATTTTCCCCGTTTATTTCCCAAAACTTAATTATTTCTGTATTCTTTTCTTTATACATTTCTTTTTACAGTTTTTTATGCATTTCTGCTTCATTATGCAAATGAGGGGGCTGTCATTCAAAGTGTGTCAAGTCAACTTTTTGCCAATTAGTTGATTGACATGAGTGCATAGATCAACTATACATGCTAGCTAGCTAGCTAACGCTGTCTGTTTATCAACTCCAGTCTTTATCCCAGCTCCGTACAGCGGGCTGACAGCCTGCTGCTCCCCCCACAGCTTTCTCAGATCTTTAGACTCTCATCCTCCGACCGGGTGTACACATCAACCGACTGAAGAATAAACTGTTTCGCGGACCCCCACCGGTCTCGAGGTTGAGCTTGTTCAGAGTGGGAACCTCCAGGCCGATGCCTAATGGGCTCAAGCAGAGTCTCCGATGTCAGGGTGCCGTTGTCGCTGAGAGGTACGCACCAGCTCAGCGACAACGGCACCCTGACATCAGAGATTCTGCTCGAGCCAGGATCGGTGGTACACACCGGACCACTGGGTGCTCTGCATGACGTAGAGTTCTACATTGGAGAGAACTGGCTCGGCGGCATCGGCCTGGAGGTTCCCACTCTGAACTAGCTCAACCTCGAGGAGGAGACCAGTGGTGGGTCCGCGAAACAGTTCAGCTTCAGTTGGTTGATCTGCACACCTGTACCGGTCGGAGAATGCAAGACCAAAGATCTGAGGCAACAGCGGGCGGAGAAGTAGCAGGCCGACGACTCGCTGTAGGGAACCAGGGATGAAGACTGGAGTTGATAAGCAGAGAGCATTAGCTAGTTAGCTAGCTAGCACTCTGATGTTGATCAACCAATAGGCAAAACGTTGACCCCATGACTGCCCCCTCATTTGCATAATGAAACAGAAATTCATAAAGAAATGTAAAAAATAAAAGAATACAGAAATAAATTGGGGGAAATTACAAAGAAAAATAATGCACGAATAAATACATAAATAAATACATTTAATAATGAATAAATACATTTAAAATTACATGTGCTTCAAAGGTGATAGATTTTTGTCCTAGGACTTAGGACAAAAAGAACTGTGTCACCCTTCAGTTCCCTGTTGGTTATACTGTCAGTGGTTTCGTGTTGGTTTAACAGTTCTTGGTTTTTGGTCTACCATATATCTTGCACCTGATCAGAAATACTCCATACGTTTCACATGTAAGGTTGTAAAGTATCTCTTTTTCAGCTCTTTTTGTATTTGTATTGTGTATTTTACTGTGCAGTAACAAGGGTCACATGGACTCATCTTCATGAATGTGCATGTAGTTTAGCTTTAGGAACACAGTGTGAATGGAGGTGAGAGGCAGATGGGAGGGGGATTCCTGTAATTCATTGACACAAGTTATTTATGAGGCATGAAAGACTGGTATTTATTGTCATATGCACAACAATTACAGAGAAACAGTTGTTGGCAATGCAAATCTCAGATCTCAGGCTCCCTCCAATAATGCTCATTAAATATTAATAAAAGGAGAATCACACAAGTCAAAAAATGGGAATCTAAGACATAAAATAGTGCAAAATTAAAATATAGTGATACAATATGAATACAATAATATATATGTATAGTAGACAGAAACTGTGAAATCTAAACAGGGTTGTAGTAAATGCGTAATGAGAAGTAATAAATAATAAATAAATTAGTTAATTAATTAAAAACAAACAGTATATGGGCTGCCCCCTCTTAGTCAACTAATCGGTCATTTTGGTCTTGGTGCACTAAGATTTCTTAAGTCGATAACTCATTTTTTATGCTTTTTCATGCTGAATTACTTACTTCCAAGAAACTTATGAGCACATCTCTGCTAAACACAAGATTTAAAGTGGTGCTTTTCTGTGATTCTTTGTGGAGAAACTCAGTTCTACAGATCTCTCAATCAAATCAACTAATCGATCAGTCGACAAAACTGTATGTTAGTCGACTAATAAGAATTTCTCAAGTCAAGGACAGCTCTAATATATATATATATATATATATATATATTAGGGCTATCAAAGTTAACGCGATAATAACGCATTATCGCAACTTGCAATTTTTAGGTTGTAGCGGGTTCAGTTTTAAAGCTAGAGTTGAGATACTGACATCATATGAAACTACTTAAAATCTCTTGTTGGCAAGTAAAAGTGTGACTTTTCCATGCTTTCTGCCCACTGCACAGGACAACATGAAGAAAGCCCTTTCTTTGGAGAAGAACGATACTCGAAGAGTCTCTTTTGTAATTATAGAACAAACAGCAGCTTCCACCAGAACCATCCTGTCCTCTTCACATGTTGCTTTCACTGCCTGAAATCTTTTCCTCTCCTATTGTTTCTCCTGCATCCTGTGTTTTTGTTGCAGATTTGTTTGATCCACTTTTTCAGACTCTTTAGCTGTAATATTGACAAAAGTCTCTCTCTCTCTCTCTCTCTCTCTCTCTCTCTCTCTCTCTCTCTCTCTCTCTCTCTCTCTCTTCCTCTCTCTCTCTCTCTCTCTCTCACTCTCTCTCTTCCTCTCTTTCTCTCTCTACCATCTCTGCCTCTCACTCTGTCCAACTCTGCCTTTTTGTCTGATTATTTCACTCTGTCTCTTTGTATTTATGACTCTTAAGACGGAAGGAGTTTTCCGACGGAGAAATGGATCTGTGGTCTCCAGTCTAGAACATAATGATTTGGACAACAGAGAAAAAGCCTATCCTACCCTTTTCGGAAAATACAGCCAGAGCCTTCAGACCCTCAAACCCTTCCGCTGGTCCTCATCACAGTCAGTGCCATTGATGACATAATTTGTCTGTTTTGATGCACTTAAATATCATTTGATAAATAATTTTAAGGTAACGTTGTTTACAGACTAATATTGTATTGCTCCCACTGCATATTGGGTGATGTTTCCATGTCTAGGTCCCACCCTCTGGACAATGCAGGTTTCCTGTCCTTTGCAACCTTTGCCTGGATGACCCCCATGATGTGGGCCCTGTTCAGGAATAAGCTGGACATGAGCTCTCTCAACCTGTCTCCTTTGGATGCAGCCGACACCAGCGGAGAAAGGTCTGAAGCTCTTCTGCTGATTCATGGGGGCCCCCACATTTCTCTATAGTCATTTGATGTTGTGTGTTACAGTGTGACTGTTTTACTTTAATAACAAGGCTGATGTGTGCGTTGTGCTCAGGTTCCACAGACTGTGGGAGGAAGAAGTGGCAAAGGTGGGCCTGGAGAAGGCCTCTGTGGTTCGAGTGATCTTTCGCTTTCAAAGAACCAGGCTGATACTGTCTGCCATTGTTGGTGTCCTTACCATGGTGGCATCATTTCTGGGCCCGGTAATTTTATTTGAATTTGAATATCAACAGTACGAGTGCTTCCTCTATTGACAGGATCCAGTGGCTTTCTCTGAAGTTTGTTCTAATATCACATTCATTTTAAATGTGGTGGAAGAAGTATTCAGATCCGGATACAGATACAGATACAATATCCAGAGCATTAATACACCATAGCAGCAAACAATTCACTAGCAAGGACCACGCCATCAACAAGGTATGACTTAATAAATTTACTTAAGGAAAACACAGATGATGCTTGTGATTTGTCCAGTTAGTCGGATGTGGTTTGGGGAGCTTTGATAGAGGATCCGCTACGGCGGACGACAGACCCCCCCCTCCCCCCCCCCTCCCCCCCCCCTCCCAGGACCCTACGAAGAGGAGACAAGGAGATTAGGAAAGAAAATGGCAGGAGGTAGGGGTGCAGAGTACGAGAGCGGAACAGGAGGAGTGGGTTAGGCAGGTATTTATAGGAAATACAGGAAGTGGCACAGTTGAGGCATGGTCCTGCTCCCGAAATTCTACTATTTAGCTTCAATTCACTAGCAAGGACCAGGCCATCAACAAGGTATGATTTAACAAATTTATTTGAAGGAAAACACAGATGATGCTTGTGGTTTGTCCACTTGGTTGGATGCGGTTTGGGGAGCTTCGATTGAGGATTTGTTTGCGCCCGGACACGATGGACCCTCAAACCCCCCAGTTACATGATACTGGATTGAGCTGATCTGAGATCTTTGAGATCTGAGTGGATGGAGCAGTGATACGCTTGGAAAGACCAGCGGCCCATGATTTGGGTTATGTGTTCTGGGGTGCCATTACGGGAGGCTGAAGTAGCGGCTCATCCGCTGTATCTGTATCTGCTGTATCCGGATTGGATGGTGTGGATGCATGCTGACGGCAAGTCAACGGTGAGGGGAAGGCGACGAGGATGTCTTTGTGTAAAAGACCTTTGAGAAGTAAAGTTGATGGAGGATGGCCAGAGGACAGGCCTGGGCTGCCAGTTAGAAGCTTAGAGAAGAAGTTTATTCCGCTTAGGTAGACTTTGATGGTGTGGGTTTTGATGACCATCACGGAATGAGGGGGCACAGGTTGAACGTTGGTGTCGAATAAGGGGGAACCTGTGTTGGTTTGGTGTCTGCGAGAGGGGCCAAGCTTCTGAAATTCTGGAATGAGAAGCGAGAAAGAGAGTCAGCGATGGCGTTGGAATGACCGGGAACATGAGCTGCATGGTGAATGTAATAGTGAGTGATGGAACGGCATGATGGATGGGGCACTGGAGTGTTCTTTGTTGATTATGTCAACGACTGCGAGGTTGCTGGACCACTACTATGGCTACTATGGGGTAGATTTAGAAGAGTGCTGAGTAAGCGACTTGGCATCCATTTGCGAGCTCTGGGGGGCATTCTTCTGTTAACCATCTTCCGTCATAGAAACCCCCAAAACCAGTGGGAGGTGCGGCATCGGTGTACAGATGGATTGTGGGTATGTCAGATGATTATCATAGAAGAAGGTGATCCTGTTCCAGTTAGCGAGGAAGTTGAGCCTGAAATGAAGTTTGGCGCGGCTTGAACTATCCGGTGAGGTGGATGGTTGATCGGCTGCTGTGGCTGCGAGATGAAGGCTGCAGGGGCGCTGGCATCCTGGTACATATTACATCCTGTTGACTGTCAAACCCTAGACAAGCTAGCCCTACTAATTACCTCACAGACAGGTGAAATCACAAAATCTTTTGTAAACTGATAAAATTCTGGTTGTTTAATGTAAACCTCATTAAACCTCTCTCTCCTCTCAGGCTGTTCTGGTCCATGAGATCCTAAACTATGCTGAGGACCCAGAGAACTCCACAGTATCCTATGGTGTTGGCCTGTCCTTCGCTTTGTTCACTTCAGAGGTCTGCAAAGCCTTCCTATTCTCAACGCTGTGGGCGTTGAACCTGCGTACTTCAGTCAGACTGAAGGGTGCCTTCGCTTCAGTGGCCTTTCAGAAAGTCATTTCTCTGCGGGTGCACAGCGGCATTTCAATGGGAGAGGTAAAGACTAGGTCACATACATATAGGTTAATGATTTTTAAAAACAGGATGCCTACATTTGGACAGCAGAAAGTAATGGAAAGACAATATGTTTCTGATAGACCCTTTATTTGATTCTTTTTTAATGTAGTAGTTCTGTGAGTATGTACTGTAGCATGTTTGTTATTAAATGGAAGAACTTCAATAATATTAATAATATTTTGTGTAATATTTAATGAACCAGAGTTACATCCCACACGCAGATCCAGTGCAACAACAGTCGTATCGGGAGAATTACTTACCACCATATGTGATTGGCTATAATTTCATTCCAAATAATGTTATTATTTTAGTAACTACAAAAAAGTTTGAGGGTATATTCAGAAAAACCCTCTGCATTTGCGGATTAGTCATAAAATCATGCTACCAAAGCATCCTACGAACAAATATAATTGGTGTTACAGGGGACTACTTCATAATGCACTTCTTGAATAATGCCCTTTTGTTATCAAACATTTTATTTGATATTATTGCGTTTTTTTCTTGTTTTCTGCTTAACCTATTTTTTAATCCTGTTTTGTAAATCCAAATTTCTTTGTCATAAATATCTTGTGGAATTCACCTACTGTGACTGTTATTTCAAGTAATATGCCCTGGTAATGCTAATTTTGGCAATGTGGATTACAGTCTTTCTCTCACTCTCTCCCTCTCCATCCTGTCCAGATGATAACTCTTTTGACCAGCGATGGCCACAAATTATTTGAGGCAGCAACTTATGGGATCTTTGTGCTGTGCATCCCAGCGCTCTACATTATATGTTTGGTCTACGCCTGCTTCATTCTGGGCTACACTGCACTGGCTGGAGTCTGCATCTACCTCATCTTCATCCCCATACAGGTCTGTACATCAGAAACGGCACCTATATTTTATAAACATATTTTTATAATCAATTTCAAATAAACAGATGTGACAGAAACAGATATGTTATACATAACAACGGTCTGCTATAAAGAAATAACAGACCGTAGAACACCGTGATTGACCAGAATAGAGTATTCAACAAAGCCGTGTAATAAAGAGCATGAATGTGTGGCATGTGGACTGGTCTAAATCATCACAGATTTATTGTATTGTGTATCTTTTTTAACATGTTATACAATTAAGGTCCCAATTCATTTCCAACTACTCTTTGTTCAATGTCATCCTGACCAATACTGAATTAAAGGTACGTTGTATTTAACGGCAATGACAATGTCTAATTTCAGACAAAACAGTAACAAGGACAATATATCACAATCTGTGGTTATCAATCCTCTATATATCACCTTCTTTTTCAGCAGTTTAATTAGCTACTAGCTGGCAAATACTTAAAGCTTCCCATGTTACATATGATGTATTTTCCCCAACTAATTCAGCCATCAGGACAAACCTAAATGAGCTATTTTGGAGCTTGTTTTCCATTGTCATTAAAGTTAATATTGTTTTTTTTCTGCTTTCAGTATGGCATGGCCAAGCTCATTAACATATTCAGATGGAAATCCATTTTGATAGCAGACAGCCGCGTTCGCACAATGAATGAGATTCTCAACAGCATCAAACTTATCAAGATGTACGCCTGGGAAGATTCCTTTGAGCAGAAGATCACAGGTATGAAGTTAGGCGGCTGCATGTTGACTTTGTCTTCCAGTCAGACATGGGGCTCGTCCATGTGTGCACATTGTCCAGTTGATCATGATTTATAAAGGGTATATGGCTGGACCGTATATGGTCAGTATGTGAATTGGTGGAGAAATTGTTACACAAATAGTCAGTGGTCATGTCTATAATGTTTTGTATCTTTGTGTTTTGTGTTTTCACTTATATCTTAATGTTTGATTGAAAGACAACTTATAATGAACCAAATGACATTCAGTAATAGTAAATGGTAACATTTACTAGTCAGTATATTATACATTTTATACAAGGTTAAAAGGTATTAGCATGACATACAGTATGCAAGGTTAAAAGTATTTCAGTTTTTTATGAAAGCATGTGTATCAAAAGCATTCAAATGGTGTGTAACAATATATACATACTTTGCGAAAGTTAATCAGCGTTGAGATATCCCCGCTGTCATCACTGACGTTGTTGCTGCTGTATTTATTCCTAGATGGAGTGTTAATGGAGCAGCTACTGTGTTGGCGTAGACTTTTTACTAATCAGCATCATTATGTAGTTATTTCGGCACACTTTGATCCGTTTACAACAACGTCGCTGCCGTATTTATGCCTAGATGACGTTATGTTGAGTGTTGATTGAGTAGCTGGTGTTATCATAGCCTGGCATCGATCGATCCGAAATCCGTTCAGAAAACAAGCATTTTAAAAGTTGTTTGCTTGTTGTGTTGCGGACAGACTTGACGAAGCATGAATTCAGACTTTTTACAAATCGATATCATTATGTTGTTATTTCGGCATTATTTTGATCTATTTATTGCAATTAAATCACAGCACAGTCTGTTTATTTTGGGTTCATACCGCAGTAGCGACGTGTGGCTGCTAGATAGTCAGTTCATGGCGGAAATGGAGGAAAGCGAGGCGAAAATTTGCGAACATAACATAACTTAAACGAACACAAACAATAGCACATGCACAACAACAGCACTATGTAATGTTACATTGAACCGCTGACACGCTCCCCAGAAAACGTAAACAGAACTGTTCTCCGCCTTTTCATTCTGAAAGAGCAACGACCAATGAGGAAACTCCAACAGTCGACCGACCAATCCTGTAACTTCATCACTCAGTCAGTCAGTCAGTCAGTCACTCACTCAGTGACAGACTTTTGCGTTTGTAGGGCTGGCCCTCTGCGGTCCAGCCAAAAATTGCATGTATAAGTCTGCACACAGTTTTATAAACCTGATCTTTTGTAATGGACTCCACACAGCTCATTTGTTCACACATTTAAATGCTTTTAAGTGAAATTATATATAGTATTCTAAATGTTTAGTGTAAATACAGTCTTCTAGGTACTTCTGAGGAAATAGCTTATCACCAGTTAATACAGTGAAGGGGCTCAGTGGACAACTGTGGGCTGAAAAGTGATTGCACTGGGAGATCAGCTAAATTACCAGGAGAAGTAAAGGTAAAAAAACAAAAAATCATCCTTCAAATATGTGAGGCTTTCTCTCTTATAGGCTTAAGGAAAAATGAGAAGAAAGAACTGCAGAGGGTCAGTTACGTCCAGAATGCTAATATCGGCATTGCCGGCATCCTCCCCACCCTTGCCACCGTTATCACCTTCATTGTACACACTTTGTTGGGCTTCAAGCTCAACACGTCTGATGTGAGTACCACAGCAGTGCAGCACATACAGTAATTCAGCACAACAACCTTTGCCAACATGCCCACTGTGTGATTTACGTGGTTAATAGAGGTGTATTGAAAAAAGAACATAGAGAGATGTCTGCAAGTAGTTGGACAGAACAGAAAGCTCTGTTCAATTACAGCATGTATGGGTCTGAGACATAAAATAAATATGTGTTTAGATGATTGTCTTTTAGTTTTGTTGCCACTTATTCATGATGAACGCACCTTTTTGTTTGTTTGTGCTCGCACTAAACCAGAGCAGGCTACAGACAAGTGCTGGTCACTAGAGCACTGCGGTCCATTTAAAACGTATATATGACCTTGTCAGTGTGGGGTAGTGTTTTGAGCATCATTCTTTGTTATTAACAGGCCTTTACCACCATCGCCAACTTCAACTCCATGAGGTTGTGCCTTGCTCTACTGCCTCTGTCTGCGAAGGCCCTGGCTGAGGCTGCTGTATCACTAACACGACTGAGGGTAAACTCCTCTCTTTGTGTCTTGCTCAGCAGTTACCGCAACGGTTTGTAGGGAAAATTAGCTTGTTTTGGGGACATGGAACTAATTATTAGAGCTGAAGTAGGCAAGATTGGAGCTAATATGATTAAAAACAGTTATTTTCATAAAATGCGATATATCCTGACAGTAGTACATGAAACAGGTAATCTGAAAAAAAATCATGTTCCTCTGTGTCCTCCGGTGCTCCTAATGGCATCTGCAAGATTTCACAAACTGAAGGAAAACAACCAATCAGAGCCGAGCTGGAGTCTGCTGTCCAGCTTCCGTCTATGAGAGCCATGAGTCAATCACTCGTGAAAACTAGGCGGCGCTGATCAGTTATGAATCAAAATTATGTTACTGTAACACCTATTTCTCGCCTCAAATGTTTTCAGAAACATCTTGTAGTGTACTGTTTAGCTGTAAAATAAGAAAGTTTGTTACCCGGCAGCCATGTTGAGATCTCTTGAGGAAATACCAAGCACCGCTCACATGGCCAGAGCACAGCCAATAGGAACGCTCTCTCTCTGAAATGACCTGTGATTGGTCAAAGTCTTCCATCACAGGCTAGATTTTTTAAAGCCTGAAAACAGAGACATGAGGAGGTGCAGAAATCTAGTTTTCTCTCAGAACACTTGAATTACAATATGCTGAAAGGTTATTATAGATTTTTTGCCCAATGATGCCAAAAAATTGTTGCCTACTGAAGCTTTAAGTAGAAACACTTCAGATATTTGTCCATCGATATAACCTCAGTATCAGCATAATAATATTAATAAACAGTTTCTCTTGATCAATCAAGAGTGTCTATAATAATAAGCTTTAGAAATTAATTAACTGAAATCCAAATGGAGCAAAGAAAAAGGAATCAGGTAGGCTATGTGTAAAGTGACTGAAAGTAAGTTATAGAAAATCAAGGCAACGACTATATTTAAACATTTCTTACTAACACTACTCACAAAGAAAGACACAACAAAGACACATAACGTTAACTGCACACACTATAACGATACGGTACAGGAATAGGAATACGACAAGGAAAGTATATAACGATATGTATGTAGTATACATATAGAGCGGGAAAGTGAGATCCGATCAAAAGTGGTACCTGGAGACGCATTCTTTCTCCGTGTCTGTGTTTGTCACTACAGCTTCAAATGTAAGCTTTCGTTGTATTTATTGCTGTGGTGGATCTCATTTGCAATTCAAATCTCAATTTCAAATACATGAAAAAGCTTATAAATATAATGTGTGGCTGTTTCAGAAAATATTGCTGATCCAGAATCCAGACACCTACCTGATCCAGACAAAAGACAGTGACTTCGCCATAGTGATGAAAAATGCTTCACTTTCCTGGATCAAACCAGACAGAATGCCAGACCCCCCACCCAGCTCAGCAAATGGGGTGAAGGGACACAAAGTGGAGGAGATGTCCCAGAATGAGAAGACTGAAACCTTGCCAACCTTGAGAAACATCTCCTTCACACTGCCTAAGGTATTCTTTTCCACTGATAAATATAAATGAGGTGAACTAGAATGGATTAAAGGTTAACCTTTATTCCCTGTGTTATCTCCTGAAGGGCAACGTGCTTGGTGTCTGTGGGACCGTGGGGAGTGGAAAGACGTCACTGATTTCCAGCATTTTGGAACAGGTTGACCCCTTTTTTTTTCTTTTTTGTCCTTTATTCTCTTTTACAATCTCTGCAAGTCTCTGACATCATGTTTGACATTTTTATTAGCTGTTAATTTTCACTATATTATTGTCCGCCACTCTGTTACACAACTGTTATGAAAAACGATGCTCCTTATTTGCATTGTGTTACCTCTAAACCAGATTTAACTGATGCTGTGTAACATTCAGCTTTTCTCATGGTTGTCTGTTCATTTTTACATTTTAGATGCACCTTCTGCAGGGCTCCCTCACAGCTGATGGGACATTTGCCTACGTTTCCCAGCAGGCCTGGATATTCCATGGAACAGTTCAAGAAAACATCCTGATGGGGGAACCTTTTGACCAGTCCAAGTATATAACCACTTAACCCATATAAATACGTGTTTATTTGCATATAGAGCGGGTAAATGACATCCGATCACAAGTGGTCACTCAAGACGCATGTGGAGACGCATGTTAATGCCAGGTGTGAACAGACGTACTTAGCGCTGTCTCACTTCCCTGCTCTATATGCATATTAAATATATTAAGATTCACAAGACAGTGCATACAAAATGCTACTTTTTCTGAAGACAGAATCATGATTTTCAAATAGCTCTTAATGTATCTTCCTTTTTTTTCATCATTTTCCCAAAATTATATATCCCATTGCAGTTGTTTTTACTATTAAAGGGGCTATATGTAAGAATCAGAAATTGCTTGTTCACAGCGACACCTGTGGCCGCAATGTCAACGAAAGTCAGCGTCCTGTTGCTCGCGCTTGTGCTCGCGCTACATTGACATGAACGAGCACCGGTCTAAACAGTGAGGCGACACACGTCAGCTAACACACAATATCACTCTATATTTCACCTGCTTGGCAGTAATGTTAGCTGACCAGACGAATGTCTCTCCGTGGATCAATGCTGATTCTAGTGCTGGCTTTTCCTGTCTCAGCCTGCCGACCGCGGAGGGAACGGGGGTGGGGGGAGACACCGACACCCGGGCGGGGGGGGGGGGGGGGGGAGACACCCGGTCGGGACGATAACGTAACTTGCTGCGGAGCCCCGTCACTTCACAAGACACGCGAAACCTCTGTTGGTCTGGAGGAGCTGCAGCATTTATTTCTGCAAAAACGTCCACTGCACATTCACTAGATATTCTCAGAGCTAAACTAACTCTTCTGCAGTGTGCGCGCGTGCACGTGGAGTTGGAGCGAGCCGAGCGGATGAGAACGAGCGCGGTGTGCAAGCAGACAGCAGGCAGCAGGAGCAGCACGATTCCGACCCGTTATGATTTATGCGCGTGATAAGTTACAAATAGTCCCTTTAAGTAAACTGAATTAAATGTTGAATACACTGTACGTGGCTGTCCATTGACTTTCATGCAATTCATTGTCTCACTCCCACAGATACGACATAGTCATAGATGTCTGCAGCCTCAGACCTGACCTGAAAATCCTCCCATATGGTGATCAAACTGAGGTAGGAGCTCTCTGCTGTACTCTCAACTGAATATTTTTTATGCTTTTTAATGATTTCTTTCAAACGTAGTAGAACTTTTATAGTGAAGTCAAAAGTTACATGGATGAGGTTGAGTAACAAGCTTCATGTTCTACACAGGAATATCATTAGGGCCCGAGCATGAAAGTGCCAGGGGCCCAACAGTCCGCGCACACATAGCGCACCCAAACGCACACCAGGGTTGGGATAAAGATGAGGTCAATCTAGGTTCCGATCCGGTGAACGCTGGCTGATAAATTTCTGGGGGTTTCCACAATTTCACGGAGGACCTGATCATGTTGGCCCTTGGTTGGCTGTTATGAACACAGGAGGGACCCAAACGCAGCTTAAACTTCTGTAATAGACCCTGTTGCCAGTGTTCTTAGTAGCTTTCTGCTGTTTTGTTGGCAGATTGGAGAGCGAGGGCTGAATCTGTCTGGGGGGCAGAAGCAGAGGATCAGCCTGGCCAGAGCTGTCTACTCCAATAAGGACATCTTCCTCCTTGACGATCCACTATCTGCTGTCGATGCTCATGTGGGGAAACACATCTTTGAAGAATGCATTAAGAAGGAGCTCCATGGAAAGTCCGTAATACTGATTACACACCAGCTCCAGGTAGACACAGTTTTACTCTTTAGCAGATAGTGAATCCTAAATAGCTTATTATGTAGCATGACATTTCTCAATCAAATTAGGATAATACTTGTTAATACATTCTATATAAGTTTTAACATCAACATATTTAAAGAAATTATTTTAGATTAGAAGATCTATACCATATTGTGGTAAACCCCAAAGTAAAAGTAAAATCACACCCCTGGAAGTGGTGCCTGATTGCTGCTATTAGTATTTTCTTTATCATGAATTATGAGCAGTATTGTAAACCACTCTAGATAAGAGCGTCTGCCAAATGCCATAAATGTAAACGTGCTGTTTAGACTGTGTTGGGTAGACCTCTGGCCACAGTGCTGGGATGGTTTCGTTGACATGATTGTCCTTGCTTGTCCTCGTTTGTGTCTTTCAGTATCTGGAGTTCTGTGATGACATTTTGGTTCTGGATGATGGCGAGGTGCAGGAGGCTGGAAACCACCAGGCCCTGATGGAAACCAACGGACGCTACGCTCAGCTCATCACCAACTATCAGATGGAACAGTCCGAAGTAAATTACCTGCAGTTCAAAACTCAGATGTCCTGTAGCTCAGCTATTGTGTCTTTTCTTATTGTTTTACTTGCTGTGAAAGAGTTTTTTTTGCAAACTAACTACTACATGTAAGCTGTAAACCAAATATTGAGAGATGTCAGAGGTTTATGGGAGGCAGGAACATGTTTTTTACAAGGGCACAAGTTAACCTTTTTATTTATGTACTTAAAGGGACTGTTTGTAACTTCTTACACTTATAAATCATTGCGGGTCGGTGTCCAATGCGCGCTCGCGTGTGGCTACACTATTCCAACACAAACTACACGGAAGCACCAAAACCGCAAAGTTATATCTAGTGAAGCCCGTCCTGCAAAACAGTGTAAACTAATCCTGCTCCAGCCCTCCGACCGCTGCCAGAAGACACAGGGGAGACCCTGGTCTCCGGGGTCAGAGTCTCTGCTCCGCTGCGTGCCTCACTCACACACCGTGCTCGTTCTCAGCTTGCTCCACCTATCTGAACGCGCACACACTACAAACTGCAGAAGAGTTAGTTTAGCTCTGAGAATATCTAGTGAATGTACAGTGGACGTTTGTGCAGAAATGAATGCTGCAGCTCCTCCAGACCAACCAAGGTTTCCTGTGTCGTCTCCTGCTGCAGAGTGAATAGACTGTACTCCGCAGCGAGTAACGTTATCGTCTCCGACCAAAGCTCCAGTGTCTCCCCTGTTCCTTCTGAACACGGTCGGGAGGCTGAAGCAGGAAAACACAGTATTAGCATCGATTCATGGAGAGACCTTCGTCTGGTCAGCTAACATTACTGCCAACCAGGTGAAATATAGAGTGATATTGTGGTTTTAGCTGACGTGTGTCGCCTCACTGTTTTGATCAATGCTCGTTCATGTCTATGTAGAGCGAACGCGAGCAACAGGACGCTGACTTTCGTTGACTTAACGGCCACAGGTGTCGCTGTTAACAAGCAATTTCTGATTCGTACAAACAGTCCCTTTAAGGTTGAAAGTGAGTTATTTACCACTTGTCCAGTCACAGTGTTTTTGCTTATCGTTTACAGACTCCGAATGAGGAGGAGGAAGTGTCATCCCCAGACGCTGCCCAGCTGAAGGACGCTGAGCCAAGTGATGGCACAGACAGCGGGCTAGTGAACCCAGGTATTAAAACCAGGAATAAAATATTTGTTAGTGTAGTGATCTAAAATAGATTATATGGGCTACTTTGTGACGGCTCAATTCATCAGTAGAGATCTTAAAATTAATTAAAATAAGGCATTATTATATAGTTTAGTACAAAGACACACCAGAAATAGGATAAGTTTCTCCACTTTTGGCACAATTCTCTTTGGAGCAAAGTGTAGGCTTGTGAAAGAGCCAATATATAACCAGGAGATAAAAGGTAGCGCCAGCAGTCCATCGAGGTAACAAAGGGACCTTGGATGACAAAAGGAAGGACAATGAGCTTTGTAAAACTTTGTAAAACAATGGCAGACAGGGCAACAAAGCTAGAATGCTGACTGTAATATACTGTTATTATACCCCCGCGACAACGTATTCGGGGGTATATAGCGCTCCGCGTCTCCATCCTTGCGTCCGTCCGTCCGTCCTTCCATCCTTCCGTCCGTTCGCGTGTCACACTTTCGTTTCCGGAGCAGAACTCCAAAACTATTTAACTTAGGAACTTCACATTTGTTATGATGGTTGACAGTGTGGTCTAGTTGTGCCTTTTGGGGGTTAGAAGTCCAGGGTGCCCAACATTTTTGAAATTTTTCCAAAAGGGCAAAACCTTTGGCCCTACTTTAGTAGGGGTCAAGCAGTGAGCGCGGGTATGTTAGCCATGCTCACTTTTGTCTTGTGATTTGGGCATGTTTATGTTTTTATTACAGTGTAGAGATGACTGGGATTTCTTCTGTCATTTTATTTATATTTCCACCCACATCTGTGCTTCCTTTCAGCATTTGATATGTCGGACGAAAATGATGATGGAACGACAGCTGACCAAAAATGTGAGTCTACAACACACAGTAAATCAAGGTTTCAACTTCTCTCTCAAGATCTCTATTTTCATCTTTTACTTTTTATTCTATTTCTGGCACCTTTTGTGTTTACAAAAAATGAGTGCAACACTATGAAAGCCTTCCAGGAGAGTATGTATGTGCGTTGTTATTCCCATATTTCAACAATTATCACATCTCGCCCCTTTCTACAATGGCTTGTTTTATCATCCTAGTATCTGTATAAATATAACTAATAATTATGATACTTCTGTAGTTGTGTGAATTTGACACACTTTTCATTTACAATATTGTGAACGTAGCAAGTGATGGGGATTTGACCTTCAGTGAAGCTAGTGTACATTTGCACTTTTTCATATTATTTGTGTCCAGTCAGTCAGGACACAGGCTGATGCAAATGGAAGTCACTTTGATCGCGCCATTATTCTATAAAATCCTTTTCTTCCTCTTAAGCTGCTGGCAGTGATCAGCTAGTCACTCAGGAGTCCACCAAAGAAGATGCCATCTCCTGGAGAGTCTACCAGCAATACTGCAAGGCAGCTGGAGGTCTGATACAGCACACACACACATTGGCATGATTCTCTGCAATAATACACAATTCACACATAGACAACGTGGTTGATGATGTTTGATGTGACTGTGCTGCTGCAGGCTACATCGTCACCTTCCTCACCATCCTGAACATCGTCCTGATGACTGGATCCACAGCCTTCATCAGCTGGTGGCTCAGCTTCTGGCTGGAGCAGGGTGATGGGGTGAGAACCATATGCACAGACGTTGGAAGAGCTGTCCATGCTATGCAAATTCTCTCACATAACTTCGCTGTTCGGTTTCGAATGTGTTGTCAGCGATGGATTTGGTGTGCTTTTGGAGAACAGACAGAACTAAACTGTCTGTGGCTAAAATCATTAATACGTTTTGTACCACAACAAGGACAGATATAAACTCTTTCTATACTGTACCTACACTCTATGTTTATTTAATTCCCTGCTCACACAGCTCAACTCAAATGAATTTATACATCATTGTCACATCTCTGTTTAAACTTTAGATATAAATGTCAATTATCACTGTGATCCAATGTACTGACTGATCACAGATCTAATAAATATGTATTATTTCCACATATCTGCACTATATGGTGAAAATATTCACAATATCATGAAAACATATTCTTGTAGATTAAAAACATATGTTGATAAATTATCTCTCTGGCTCTGGTCTCCACTAACATATATTCTCTCTGTTTTTTTTCCCCCAGTCATCCAATAACACAACTTCAAATCAGGGAGAAATCTCACAAAACCCACACCTGCACTTCTACCAAATGATTTATGGTGTGATGTTGGTTGTCATGGTGATACTTGCCATCATCAAATGCTTCTCCTACACTTGGGTCACCTTGAATGCCTCCTGCAAACTCCACGATACCATGTTCAAGAAGGTACTATTGAATGGCTGCTTACCCCCAGCCATCTATATACCATCAACCATAGATAACCAAGTTTACTCATAATAAGTAAATTGATCATATGATCATTTCAAAAATCTGTCAAAAATTCTCACCATAAAATAATGTGTTTGGTGTTTATAAGGGACAACTTCTTTCAAACCTGGTAGAAGCTCTACCAACAAGCCGCTGATGAGGAAGATTTTTTTGTCTTCCTTTCTCAGATGTTCTCCAGTCCCATGAGTTTCTTTGACACAACGCCAACAGGCCGCATTCTCAACCGCTTCTCCAAAGATCAAGAGGAGGTGGACACTGTGCTTCCCCTCCACATGGACCCTTTCTTGCAGTATAGCCTGCTGGTCGCCTACACCATTATCACCATCTCGGCTGTCTTCCCTTTATTGCTGACAGCTGTGGGTGTTTTGGGAGCTTTGTTCACCCTCCTTCTCTTGTGAGTCAATACCAGTTGAGTCTAAACATGATGACATAGATTTCTTTGCAGACTGCTGGAAAGTAGGATCATAGCAATTCATAATCTGGTATTCAAGTACATTCATTCAACTTTCATGTATTTGCAAGATTTTGATCTTCATTAACATTGTTGCACGTCTTAAAAGCAGGCACATGAATGAACAGTAAAGAGTCGTTTAAGGTATACTGAATATCACCTGTGATTCTTCTGCAGTATCTTCCAGAGGAGTATTCGTCAGATGAAGAGGATGGAGAACATCAGTCACTCTCCCTGCATCTCTCTCACCATCTCTACCCTGCAGGGCCTCAGCACCATCCATGCCTACAACATAAGAGAGAGCCACATAAAACTGTTAGATACCAGAGTTCCTCAACCTGAAATACTTTATATTTTTGCTTTTCGTTTCCTGACCTTTCAGGCTCGCTGAGAATGTGTGCTGTGTTTTAAAGGTGCTATTGATAACATTGATAACATTCAGCTACTAGATGTCGTATTCTCCCTCCCCTGTTCCACTGCATTCCCTTCACAACAAATGGTTGCCGGTTCATTGCACAACCTGCATATCTTATGGCAGAGTGGAATGAGTCAGACAGACAGTCGTGTCAAGTGGTGAATCTTTCGTGGTTGAGTTAAAGTCATTTTGTAACATGTAGCTAAACGCCTACATTAGGTGTGTGTGCAGCGCTGCACACCTCCTCCCTCTCCCCCACTGCCGTAGTTTCAGCCGGGGGGATCAGCTGTTCTGGCCACACTTCAGAAAAATGACAGAAACAAAATAAAACTCACCAAAACCGTCTTGTTAAGTCTTTCCAACAATCACCAACCATGGTTCAGTCGGGAACCCACTTCTAAATCCCCTCTGATGCGCGTGTTCATTATACATTATTTGAGGGAACTACAGTAGAAACCACCGTGGCTTTTCGTTTGCTCACCCGGTAGCGGCATGGAGGTGAGACGGGCACCGGTCTGCATGAGCTGCCGGCACAGAGGTGCCGAGGAGCCGGTCGGCAAAGTTTCACTTTGGGGGCATTACGCGACCAGGCATCGTGATATCAATGTGCACGCAGCACGGGTATCCAGCCGGAAAACAGACGGTCTGCGAGGCAAAGTATCAAGGGAGTAAAGTAAAAAACAAAACAAAAATTCAACTTATGTTAGTCTACCATAGTTTTAAAATGTTATGTTGTCATTTATGAAAAAAAAACAAATGGACACTGTAAGCGGACTACTTACTATAACCGAATTATTTAACCAGCATATAGGAGTGATTCTGTCCAAGCTTTTTTAAGCGGTTGCTGTAGATTCTACAGCAACCGCTTAAAAAAGGTTGCGTCCAGTTACCATACATTCTACAGTGTAGAATGTATGGTAACTGGACGCAACCGTCACTAATAACAAGATCCTAACGTAGCTCCTCAGGGATTGAAGCTGTTGAAACTCAGATATTTATCCGTTTTTTCCACACTTACTGGCAAATTGATCGCTGACGACACAGAGACACCACGTGATACCAACGTTGTCATACTATTGGCTCACAAGCCTTGTTAGAAGTGTGAGCCAAACGTCAGATATCTTCCACAGATATAAACTAAACATTCATTTTGGACACGTCAACATTTTAAAAATGATTAATTTACAGTCTAAATTTTTGGCAAAAACTAACCTCAATTATTAGAGGTCAATGCCTAACCTTAACTATTCGAGATAAATGCCTAACCTTAACCATCTCGCAAAGTTTTCCCAACTCGTGGGTTACCTTCTAGACACAACCCTGTTTTAACTCTTATCTGCTTGCATGCAAAAGCAGCAAGAGATGTTTCAGTCACAGTGTCCTGCTGGTCTGCATTATAAATCCTGTTTTACTGATCGTTGGGGTGGGGCGGTACAGTATGTATATTCACAAACCCTGGCATGTCCTTTATCATGTTATAGGTTCAAGGCACTGAATGACATCAACTCCAACTACTATTTACTGTTTAACTCTGGGACACGTTGGCTCGCCTTCTGGATGGACTTCATGGCTTCGATCATGACCTTGTTGGTGTCTCTGTTCGTAGTGCTCAGCGGTAATGACTTCATCAGTCTGGCTTTAAAAGGCTTGGCTATTTCCTACACCATTCAGGTAAATATGGCAAATTAATGAATATTTGGCTTATTTTTGTAAAGACACATTGCAAGCAACTGCAACATGTGTGTTTATAGACTGTGTGTATGTGTTGTCCAGCTGACAGGTGTGTTGCAGTACGTAGTGACACAGTCGACGGAGGTGGAGGCGAGATTCAACTCGGTGGAGCGGCTGCAGGAATACATCACGGTCAGACTCTTCATCCACCTGTCGTGGTCTTCTTGAAACTGTACATTAAACTACTCAAGAAGAGCACTTGCTAAAGCTATTTGTGCTTCCGCTATGTAGTTAATTATCATCTGACAGACCTCCTATCTCCTCCCTAAAAGTAGTTGTTATTTATTGTGTACAGAGTTGTACGTCTGAGGCCCCAAGACACATAAAGGAGGCTCAAGTCCCAGAGGACTGGCCAAAGAGCGGAACCATCACCTTCCAGGACTATAAGATGAGGTACAGAGAGAATACACCCATTGTCCTGAACGGACTCAATTTCTTCATCCGAGCTGGAGAGAAGCTGGGCATTGTGGGAAGGACAGGCTCTGGTAAGACCCTGACTCCAGTAGTTTTTTAGTTTTTCATACAGGTGGAGTTTGGTGTGTATATACTGTATATATATATATATATATATACACAGTATATACACATAAACACATGCAGTAATCACCAAACTCATTGTCCATATTGATCATAATGTATCTTATACAATGCAAATGTTGATAGCGCTGTGTTGCAGCAGCATCTTTGGATTTAAATGTGTAAATGAAAGAATTTACTGTGATTAGAGTGTTATTTTGTTAAGCCATGACTGCAGGGTGCTGAGGGGAAACACTACCTCTGTAAACCATTAAGGTTACTATTCTTAGGTACTCTATGCTCTGTGTCTGTAGGGAAGTCCTCTCTCGGCGTGGCTCTGTTCAGACTGGTGGAGCCAGCAGCAGGAACCATCCTGATAGATGGCGTGGACATTATGAACATTGGTCTGCAGGATCTGCGCAGCAAATTGTCCATCATCCCCCAGGATCCTGTGCTATTTATTGGCACAGTCAGGTAACCAAAGTTAACCCCTAACTCCACAGAAATATGTTTACACACAAGCACTCACTGTTCTCACCGGCTCGCCAACTGTGATAATAAATGTGTTTGCCTACAGGTACAACCTGGACCCCTTCAATAACTACAGTGATGAGGAGATCTGGGCGGCGCTGGAGAAGACCTACATGAAGGACTCAGTATGTTCGCCGTACAATATGAAGCACAGTACATTAACAGTTTCATTACAGTGTGTGGTCATTTATCCAGACCAAACCAGTCAACTCAGCACTGCATTAACTGCAGCAGTGGTGGAGGAACTATTCAGATTGTTTACTTAAGTAAAAGTAGCAATACCACACTGTAGAAATATTCCATCACAAATAAAAGTCCTGCATGTTCTTACATGCAGGACTTTTATTTGTGATGGAATATTTCTACAGTGTGGTATTGCTACTTTCTTACTTCTTACTTGAGAAAAAGTACAGAAGTATTGTCAGCTTCATGTACTTTGTGTATAAAAGATACAAGGTACTCAGAGCAGAGAAATGCACCCCTGTGTTACACAATTATATTATTATTATACCCCTGCGACAATGTAGTCGGGGGTATATAGCGCTCCGTATGTTCGCCGTACAATATGAAGCACAGTACATAAACAGTTTCATTATAGTGTGTGGTTATTTATTTCATGCATACTTTTCCCAAAACTTTTGTCATCTGACTTTGCAATTACCCTGTGAGTGTTACAGATTAATGCATCAGTAATAATAATCTAATAATATAATTGCATAAGTAGCATTTCACTGTTTTAGTTGGTTGTTGTGGAGCTTGTTAAACTATTTTACATACTGTTAGGTTGTTAAATGTAGAACAATGCATCATATTTTATAAGCTCATCATATGTTGGGGGAGGGTATAAAGTAGCATAACATAAAGCTGTACAGTAATGAGTACAGTAGTACAAGTATCAGTAGACATAATGAGTTACGTTCCATCACTGAACTCTAGAAGTAATGGATCTTCTAACTCTCAGCAAGAAAGCGTGTATATCCCAAAATGTCAAACCATCTCTTTAATGGGCTGTTTGATCTCTGTCAGTCTAGGTTACTCCTAAAGGTGGTAATACCAGTAGGAAAGTAGTACTATGAGTATCGTTTTGTTTCCACAGATCTCCAGACTGGAGGGGAAACTACAGGCACCGGTGCTGGAGGATGGAGAGAACTTCTCTGTAGGAGAAAGACAACTGATGTGTATGGCTAGAGCACTACTTCGCAACTCCAAGGTTTGTTCATTTGTCCGCCTTTTCTGAGTTATTTTTATTAACACACTTTAAAACAAATTTTACTGCTGCTGAACATCCACTGGATTACTACTGCCACATATCGATGTGTTGTAACACCAATCAAACTAAATAACTGCTTGTGATATTTATATTATTCACGTTTGCATCAATTAACCCACTACAACCTGTATCTTTGGCCAGTCTTTTACTCATTTATCATATCATCACTATTCTCAACGCTCTTGTTCTGTTCTATATGTCAATCTGTGCAGTTGTTTCCCAAACCCTCTCTACCCTATGCCGTCCTAATTCCCCTGCTTCGCAGCCAATCTCTTTGTCTAGACTAACTGTCCCTCCTGTTGTCCACCAGATCATTGTTTTGGATGAGGCAACAGCATCCATCGATGCAGAGACAGATGCCTTGATCCAGAACACCATCCAAGAAGCCTTCCAGGACTGCACCATGCTCACCATCGCCCATCGAATCAACACTGTGATGAACGCAGATCGTATTCTGGTCATGGACAACGGAGAGGTAACAAACACAAATACACAAAGATAAAGTTTGTGTGATCCTAAACCTAGACTTACAGTAAGTTTTCTGTCCGACAGGTGGCAGAGTTAGATCATCCAGATGTGCTGAAGCAAAGACCAAACTCTCTGTTCGCCTCACTCCTCGCTGCTGCGAACACTGTGAACACCTGAACCACAGAGGCCCTGTGGCACCACAGCACCATTACACACTAATAACTGTAACATAATAATAGATATTCATTTATGCAACCATATCTTAGTCAGTCCTCTCATAATGTAATCTATACTGGTGTGCTTGTATTAGGTGTAACTGAGCAGCAGAGATGGAGTTTAACATTCATGGAGAAAAAGACAATATTTTACATATTATTTATTGATTTTCTATGACTTTTTGCTGCCACTTTGTAAAACTCATGCATGTGAAATTTCAATCTGCTAGGTGATTATGCACTGCATATGTAATACATTTTTAAATAGGTATTGCATTTCATTATATTAAAATAGAATATATATACTAGGGCTGAGCGATATGGCTTATAATTATTATCTCTATTTTTAGGCTATATTGCGATATACAATATGTTTATCTCTATATTTTCTCTAAAATAACTGTTTGATTTAACCCTTTGATGTGTTTGACCATACCAGCGTGATCATTCTAGCAAACTAATCTGTTGGAAATGTATTCTTATTAAGTTTGACTAATTATTCACACAATTGAAATTCAATTTTTCTCTGTTTGCAGGCGGTAGTTTTTTAAATTATCATTCTTTATCACTCTCATCTTCAACCGCTTATCCGGGGTCGGGTCGCGGGGGCAACAGCTTTATTTTATTTATTATTTATTTATTTTGTTTTATTTCTTTATTTCTTTATTTTGTTTTATTTCTTTATTTATTATTGACTGACTGACTGACTTATTGAATTTATGTGAAATTGCCTATCACTAGGCTTTACTTTTATTTTTTGCATTGTGGCTTCGAGTGTGTGACTATTTTCCTCTCTCTCATCATATTATTTCTACCTTTTTTTTTAACTATCAGATTATATTTTTGGGCATGGCAAACTTAGCTGAATTTGTTAATTCATTTTGATTTGTAATTAAATCTGCTTTAGACACAGTGGAAGTGACACAAAGTGTTATTTATTGGGATAGTTTGTATATGAATAATTGTTTTTCTACTGCACTAAGTAGTAGTGAAACCAGTGGACTGTTATTGTTGGGAGTACTCCCTATTAAATACAAGACATAGCACCATCAACGAAGAATGTGTCATGACACATAACAGGCTTTTCTGTGACTGTAACATCACCTCTTTGGCACTACCACAGCCCTGCTGAATTACACTGATACCACAAGGCAGAGTACTGGCTGTATAGAGATGTACCAATCCCTGCAGATGAACAATGTAGTGACTCAGACACGTATGATAGCTGTTAAGGGATGAGGGATACTCCTAATACCTGGTGTAATGGCAGAATGTCCAGCTAGCCAACAAATCAAAACAGCCAAATCATGGCATTGATCCTCTCAGACACAGTTTCATCACCAATAAACATTTATAGCCTACATATGCGCTTTAATAAACAAGAATAGATAAGTAACATCATAGTGACTGCTTTGTATCTGCCTACCATACAGTATATATGAATGTATAAAGAAATGTTAGTTTCTGGCCCCAACAAAAGCAGTGAAACATACCAGAGACTACCAGCAAAACAGGTCTGTGTGGTTCTTTCTTCGGAATAAACACAGTTTCTTGCACAATCTTTTCAAGGTCCTGATACTGATGATAATGTGGTGCGGATGTGCCAAAAGATTAAGTATTTTGTTATTTGTGAATCCTAAACTAAAGTATAACTTCAGATGCTCCACATTCCTCATTTGCACACACGCTGCTCTATTTCTCCTCTAAAATAACACGTAAAATTACTACTTTATAAATTGACTTTATTCACATAATACTACAACTTCTTTTGTAAACTTCACTTTATTCTCATAATATTACGACTTTTTTCTCGTAAACTTGACTTGATTCTCACAATACGACTTTTTTTCTTGTAAGCTTATGACTTTATTCTCATAATATTACAACTTTTTTCTCGTAAACCTATGACTTTATTCTCATAATATTACGACTTTTTTTTCGTAAACCTATGACTTTATCAGAATCGGAATCTTGTTTATTGCCAGGTGTATCAGGTATACACTAGGAATTTGCTTGGTTTGTTGGTGCAAATAAGCAGTAAAAAATAACAATAGAATAGTTTAAAACGTTAGAATAAAATAGAATAAAAAAAATTTAATTTTACCAATATACAATATTAGATATAAACAAAAAAGGAGTTCCTCCTGAAGTCCACCGCCATCTCCACTGTCTTCAGAGCGTTGAGCTCCATTTGGTTCTGGCTGCACCAGGATGCCAGATGATCAACCTCCCATCTGTAAGCTGACTCATCACCCTCGGAGATGAGGCCGATGAGGGTGGCGTCGTCTGCAAACTTTAGGAGCTTGACAGATTGGTGTCTGGAGGTGCAGCTGTTGGTTTACATGGAGAAGAGCAGAGGGGAGAGGACGCAGCCTTGGGGGGCACCGGTGCTGATGGTCTGGGTGTCGGAGACTTGCGTCGGTGTCAGAGACTTGCTCTTTCTGACAATATTCTCATAATATTATGACTTTTTCTCGAAAAGTTATGACTTTATTCTCATAATATTACGAATTTTTTCTCGTAAAGTTATGATTATGATTATTATAATTTGATCAAATCTTTGCACACTATGAAGTCTTATTGGCAGCTGCACAGAGACCAAAAACTCTAGACTGAGAAGAATCCTGTACTCTGTCACTTGCACTGACTTTAAAACGTTTTTGCCCTTCAGTAGCCTAAAATTAAATTAATTTTAAAGGGGAGGAAAACTCCTGCAATGGGGATTAACTCAAGCGGTGGAAGACATCCTCTGTGAGGGAGGCAGAGTGTGAAGACTTGGGGGAAGCCTCACTCATATCACTGGCAGATGTCACGCAGGCGTGATCAAACCAAATGGCTGCTTCACAGCATAAAAACGTGTCACATTTGAATGTGACTGTCAACTTCCTTCGAAGTGCTGGCTTGAATCTCCATGCTAGTTTTTGTTAGATGTTGATAGACCCAGTCAAATTCGAAGATATGATCATATAAATTTGACATAAAAATCACATTTACGCGTGCGTAAAAGTATGCAAGATGGGATGGGGCAGGCGTTTTTTGTCAGATGATGAAACAGGAAAAAATGTACAGACTGAACATTTTAGGGAGGTGGGGGAGAGACCAACTGAGCGGAGGAGACATGGGAGAGATATTGAGCTATTTTTGGAAGAATTGTAGTTTTTTTGTAAGGGAAAAATTGAACGTTAAAATGTAGAACAAGCCACCGACTTGTTTACAGTTCATCGTCGGAATCGGAGAGTGATGTTGTCAATGATGAAATTGACAACGTCACGACGAAAGGTGAGACAAACTTCTTATGAACATTTATTGCCCCTTTTTTTTGCTTAATCTCTTTGTAAATTTTGCAAACTCTCAGACTTAGAAATATTTTAAATGTCAATAAGTATAAATTCATACAAAAACCGTGTTATAGAGTACTTTTATATGCAACCTGTAAAGTTATGTTTGCGTAATAAGTGATACTAACGGTTGTTACGTCCCGATCTAACGGTTACATTGCGTTCAATCTACTGCGCATGTCCTACATCATTGGAAGAGACCCCTCAAGCCTGATTAATGGCCGCCATCATTCAGTCACAGAATGTTGAGCACAAATGGAACAAGAGCGGTTTTAGTGTTAATTTGTGGTTATTTATTAATGTAGAACATTAGACTATTGTATACATTCATATGCAGCTGTCAGTCATAAAAGGTGGCAGTTTTGAAACATTGCTAGTAACATTAATGAGAGACGTCCCCGAGGCGAGTTGCCGAGCGAGGAACTGTGTAAGAATATTGTGTATCAATGTCCGTATGTTAACCGTATAATGTGCTCTGTGATTTATGGAAATGTTAATGAGAAGAGTTACGAGTAGCTTGCTGTACTTTTTAAGTGCTAAAATGTTCAAATAAGGGCATAATGTCTAAGCTAGCTAGCCTCTGTACTAAAACATCCCGCTGTTCTTTTGTAGGGAATGTGACGACACCGACAGTAAGTCCACCATTTTCGAAAGATAAATGGTAAGAATGCCATCCGCTGGCTATTTAATGCAAGTGTCAAAAGTTTACATAAAACACTACACAGTGAATAAGACTCAAAAGTCGAATTGTAGTATACTGTATAGCATACAGTCCGACACAAAGGTAGGCTAATGTTATGGGTTTCATTTTGCAAGATACCGGTAGATTAAATATGCAGTCTTAGCTGACGTTTTGTTAGTATTCCATTAGCATAACATTAGCTAGCTTATCTTTGTCTGGATGATTGTATAGTTGGCATTTGGCTTGTGGATCTTAATGTCATAACTACCTGTTTGTAAATTGGACATCGGCCTCCAAAGATTTACATATTTTGAACTGATGACAGGTGTTCACTAACGCCAAAACACATCAGTGACTGTAATGAGTGGCTAGCTGTCAAGGTTCTCCTAATAAAAAAAGAGAACTGGATACAGCGTTGGAGGCAGGCCCCGTTCATTCCTATGAAAGTTGCTCAGTGGTGCATGAAGACAAAATGGCTTGACTTCCGCCTGGAAAAGTACCCGGATCTTCGGCACATGGAACATGCGCAGTAGCGTCTGCTCGGTCAAGGGGTCCCAACGTCACGCCGTCGTCACAGCTTGTGCTGTCGTCACCGTCTGGGTCTCATTCACATGAACGGAGGAAGGGAAATAACTCTGAATTCGGCTATTAGTGCGTTTTACAACTTTTAGGACCTAATGATTTAAATAAGGGCTATTACAGTGTTCATACTGGGGAAAATGATCCGCTGAGTTACAGACGTCTCTTTCCCAATGTAAGTCTGGGAAAAAGTATTTTTGGGCCCAATGGCATCATGTGATCGACATGGAAGTTTGAAGTTGGAGTACCACCGTTTGGCTACTACAAAAAAGGGCTTCCTGGGGGCTTGGTTTTGATAGGGTAATTTTATTAACTTCCACTGTTATTTAGAAACGTGGAAATAAACAGCAAAACTCCATCGTTCCACAGGGTGGAGCTGCGACACAAAGCAAAGCAGAAAGATCTATTCAAATGTGTTAATCTACAGTTATGTTGTAATAAACTGAACTAATCTGCAGGGCATTTTGGGTTCAGAATATATGAATGAATAAAAAAAAACGACAAAATAAGATCCAGGTCCAGGTGGTGAACCTTTGTGGATCATCACGACACGGCTGATCTTCTCAACACATCCACTTTTCTGATCACTCACTCTGGCGAGATCACGGCTTCCAGCTGATGAGAGAAGAAGACAACAGAAGTAATGAATCAGTGTTAGAGACTCCCTTCATCAGCTGTCAGTCAGTGATGCAGCACACAGTTAATTTATAAAACTATCATTAGGAAAAACCCTCCATATCTCTGCTCACTACTCAATATCTCCAACACTAACTGCAATTTACTGTATGTTCTAGCAAATTCATTAGTATGGTCATTCCTAAAGTCTACACCTCCTTTGGTCGTCACTCATACCAGTTTGCTGCTCCTAGTGACTGGAACGAGTTAAAAAAGACACTAAAAATCCGCACCCTCATCCCGTTACCCTCCTTTAAAAACTCATTACAAGAGATAGTTTCTGATCACTGCACCTGCTTCTGAATTTGCCTCTCTGGAGCACACCACACACACACATATATATATATATATATATATATATATATATGGTTCTATATACTGTATATATTGTGATGTTTTGATGTTTTAATTTTGTCTAATGTTTTATTGCACTTATCGTACTTATGATATATGATCTAATATCTTGTATCGCCTTGCCTTCTGTCGCTGCCTCTTGGCCAGGTCGTCATTGTAAATGAGAATTGGTTCTCAATTGATTTATCTGGTTGAATAAAGGTAAAATAAAAATAGAAATAAAACATCCAGTACAAAGAACAGCAGGGACTTCAGTCTGTATAGCACAGTCAGCTTCCTTTCAGCTCTCATGTTAACGTATTGGAGTGAACACACTGAGATCAGCACTCACAGATCTGCAGAGAGTTTGGGCATCAAGTCTGTAGATTTCACTGAAGTACACAGTGGAAATAAACTGCTGAGAGTCCTGAACGCATCTTTACTGCAGAATCAGAGAGATATTCACTGCTCACTTTAATAATGGATTTACTGCTGTTAAGGTTCAAAGATGTTAAAATACAGTGTCTCAGTGACATTTGAATTACAAATGATAACTGGACTTCAGCAGAGGTTATGGTCTGTATAAGGACCACATCATGGTTACTAAATGTAACCATGGTTCTATGAAGTAAGAGCCAGTGATTTGAGGCTTCAGTCAGACTGATCTCAGAGCTGTGACAAAGATGAACTGATCAATGAGAGAACAAAGACTTTCTGATAAGATTTGATGGTACGACAGTTTGATGGATGAGGACCACTGTCTCTATACATGGTGTGATGCTGTCAGCTGTAATCCAGCTTTATTTCCTGTAGACATGAACACAACAACAACACCTTCTTCACATCAACTCTAACACATAATCACAACAAGCTTCTGGTTGATCTGATTGGCTGACTGTTCTCTCTCTCTCTCTGTCACCGTTCTCCTCTCGCAGCTTAACTGAGGAAACACATCACAACAATACTGCTGAAACCAGCATGGACCGACTCCGACCCTCTACTGACCTCAGAGTCTCCAGTCTACAGTGTGGACTCTTCACAAGATCAGACAGCAGCTCCACTCCTGAATCCTGCAGCTCATTGTTACCCAGATCCAGATGTCTCAGATGGGAGGGGTTGGACTTCAGAGCTGAGGCCAGAGAAGCACAGCTGATCTCTGACAAACTGCAGCCCCACAATCTGAATAAAGAATAAATGATGAAGATAAAAATCACTTTATAATCCAATCAGATGTGTTCCGGTTTTAAATGTGTAGCTCAACATTACTATGTCCTAATCAATGATCTTTTCCCTAAAATGAGTAGAGTGACGTTGTCATTGTGTTATTGTGGATCATCATAATGTCAGCCTTCTACAGACATCATCCAAATGTCACCACAACATTCATACACCTATTCATGTCAACACACATCAATAACATGCTGCTGATCTATGTCAAGTCTGGAATTAGAGGATCAATACTACTGTATAGTGATCCTTTAAACAGCTGCATTTGGTGTGTGTGTGTGTGTGTGTGTGTGTGTGTGTGTGTTCTGAAGGATCAAAATCAATGATCAGACATTATTTACATTATTTTAGGAATACGTTGAACTTAAAAGAAACCAGAGAAATATTTCTACTTCATTAAGTAAACTTGATCAATGTAAAACCAATATTAGAGGAACAGTGGACATTTTCTACAGTCTTTTGTGACTGCAGACTAAATTTAGTTAAAAAAACCCCTGAAAATATGAAGAAAAGGACATTAACAACTTTATGGATGTAAGTCATGTTTGTACATAAATTAGGTTCAATTGTTAATTAAACATACAAGATCTATAATAGTAACAGAGAGTCAGTGAACTTACGTCAGAGTCTCCAGTCTACAGTGTTGACTCTCCAGAAAACCACACAGCAGCTTCACTCCTGAATCCTGCAGCTTGTTTCCACCCAGATCCAGCTCTCTCAGATGGGAGGGGTTGGACTTCAGAGCTGAGGCCAGAGAAGCGCAGCTGATCTCTGACAACCAGTAGCCCCACAATCTGAATAAAGAATAAATGATGTAAGTTTAGAAGACAACGTTCCTGCTTGAAATCATTCAATGTTTAATAATCTGCTCAGAGTTGAAAAAGGTTTAGAATGCAGAAGTTTAGAAAATGTTAACTCCAAACACCTGAACCCAATGTGTGTATTATTATCATTTATTACAAGGCTATGTTGAATACTCAATTCTGATTGGTCAATCACAGCGGTCTGTAATTTCTCTATAACGTAAGTTATGTCCATAACTATCATTGAGACCGAACAATGACCGTCACCATGGTCTTCACCTTGAATGAAGCCATCCTTCTTCCTATATGCAAGACCATAATATCAACAAAGTCTTGTGACTGACCTTAAGAGAATGGCCTGTAGGCTATAAAGCATCCGGAAACCATGGCTCTTCCTCCTGCCTGGAACGCCTCAGCCCGTTCCGAACGACGAGAGATGGTGATGGTCATCGTTCGGTCTCATATATCCATAGTTATGGACATAACTTACGATCTATTTCGACCTCACTGTGACCGTCACCACGGTCTTCACCTTGGATGAGTAATATCAACATTGTCGTGAGGAACCGAAGATTCCACCTACTCGCCAACACGCTCGGCAGCTGACATAAGAACTGTGGAGCCGATTGCCGCGGACGTCACTTTGACCCTATAAAACCTTGCAAAAGTGCATGGAGTACTTCATGACACCGCTGCACAAATATCCCCAACAGCAACTCCCTTTAGAGCTGCCCATGAAGTGGCCACACTGCGTGTGGAGTGGGCCACCAGACCTTCTGGGACTGGGAAATTCTGGCTGGAGTAAGCCTGAGAAATTGTCTCCACTAACCAGTGGGACAGACGCTGCTTAGACAAGGGGTGACCCAACTTCTTGCCACCATAACAAACAAACAGCTGAGTGTGTGCCGGCCTCAGCGGCCGAGTACGATCAACATAGGCCTTCAGTGCTCTGACTGGACACAATGTATGAAGAGCCGCTCCCTCTTGGCAAGATGGATCAGGTTGGAATGAGTCCATTCCAATAGACTGATTCAATGTCTGAGGGCTTACCACCTTAGGGAGGAAGACCGGGTTCAGCCACAGGAACACCCCTGCATACTCTGCTTTCCACCTCAAGCACTCGCTACTCACAGACGGTGCGTGTAGCTCGCTCACCCTCTTGGCAGAACAAATGGCCAAAAGGAATGCAGTCTTATGTGACAGAAACTTCAAATCTGACTGTTCCAGTGATTCGTATAGGGCTGAAGCCGAGGACCTCAATACCAAAGGTAGGTCCCATGATGGAGCCCGCAGACTCGGTTAGCACCTTTCAGAAACTGGGACACTATGGGGTGCTTCCCTACTGAAAGACCCCCCCAATGTGTCATGGGAGGTAGGAATAGCAGCAGTGTAGCCCCTCAGGGTGCTAGCTGCCCTGCCTGCATCCAGCAGTGACTGGAGGAAATCGAGTACCAAATCCACCGGGCAGGTGACGGATTTGCCCCCTTATTGTGGCACCACGATGAGAACAACTTCCACTTTTGCTTGTAATTGTTTGCATTACCTATGGTCTCCCGAACAGCTTCACTCAGGTCATGAGAGATGGACTGAGAAGGGGCCAGGCCAACAGCTGCGTGAAAGCTGGCTTGGGATACCAAACTTTCTCCCCCACCTGAGACAGAAGGTCCGCCCTGAGCGGTAAGGGCCCAGGTCAGCCATGAACCAGGTGAAGGAGGGCCGGAAAACAATGTCTCCCCAGCCACCGTGGGGCTACCAACAGAACCATGTAGTGCCCCCGGGTGATTCTGTCCAACACATGAGGAATCAATGGCAGTGGGGGAAAAGCGTACAGTAACCCTTTCGGCCACTCGTGAGAAAGAGCATCCAGGCCCAGAGGACCGCCTGGATACCTCAGGGAAAACCACAACTGGCAATGGGTCGTCTCCTCGGACGCAAACAGATCTACTTGAGCTATGCCAAAACGAGTCAACAAACTCGCCACCACCTCCGGGTGTAGTCTCCATTCCCCCGAGAGAGGCCCCGATCTGGAGAGGAGGTCTGCTGCCCGATTCAGCACCCCCGGTACATAGACAGCCTTGAGCGAGGCCAGACGTGGAAAGGCCCAAGACAGAAGCCTCTGTGCAACCTTAAGACAACGCAGAGACTTCGTGCCCCCTTGATGATTGACATGGTAAACTGCGGCAGAACTGTCCGACCTCACAAGGACATGCCTGTCGCGTATGAACGGGAGAAGGGCCCTGAGAGCCAGATACACAGCCCTCAGCTTGAGCACATTGATGTGTTCGGTGTCCCATGGAGATTTCCAAACACCTCTCACCATTCTGCTCACCCAGACTTCTCCCAAGCCTGTCCTGGAGGCATCTGTGGACACCAACGTCCTCCTTGAAGGCAGATTGCCCAAGGGCACCCCTCGTGTCCCCTCCATGAGCGCAGAGCTCGCTGACATGACTGAGTAACTCTGAGCTTCACATGCCTGTCCCTCCGTGGATGGAGGTTGAACACATTCAGCCACCGCTGCAGGGGCCGATTGTGTGTGTGTGTGTGTGTGTGTGTGTGTGTGTGTGTGTGTGTGTGTGTGTGTGTGTGATGAGCTGCAGGTAATCTTGGCTGGGTGGCTGATTGGGTGTAGGTCTGTAGGTTGATCCAGGGAGCTGATTGGTTCCAGCCTCAAGATACCGATTCAAAAGGCTGGGTTTCCTCAGTCCCAGCGGGCTCTCCTTTCTCAACTGCCAGCAAAGACGGCCAGCAAGAGAAACCAGCGAAATGTATTGAAATTTGTAAATAGATACATCCCAGGTTCGGTAGGGGTAGGCAGCCTTTTGTTTAACCCTTTCTGCTCCTTTTTTTCCGTAGGAGTTAGGTTAGTATTTGTCTTTTGTTTCCTTTATTTTAAGAAGGTAAGTTAAGGTTGTTGAGCTGTGTTTTGTTTATTATTTTGCTATAGCCTACCCTGAAGATCAGTTAAATAAACTTTTAAAAGGCTGCAAATTCCTCTTTGCTGGTTGTCTTTGGGAGCTTGGTAGAGGGGAGCCTCATCATTCATGTTGCGCCAGGGTTTCCCTAGGCCGAGTCGTAACACAACTCTAGGTGTTTGCCTGGTCAAAAGATGCGCAAGACCGCCTGAATTCTCGCAACCCTCTAAGGTGTAAGGGACATCGCAAGTGACTTCAGGCAAAGCCCTAAGAAGACTGTGTCCTGCCTCGGCTCAAGGTTGTTTTTCTTTAAGTTCACATTGAAACCCAGGGACTGGACATGGGCTAAGACCCTCCCAGTATGTTGCATGACCTGGACGACTGGCAGACCAGCCAGTCGTCCAGGTATGGCAGGATCTTTAAGCCTGGCCTCTGGAGTGGTGACAGAGCGGCTGCTGCCACTCTGGTGAAAACTCTCGGAGAAAGGGAGAGACCAAACGGAAGGACCTTGAACTCGTAAGCTTGCCCCTGAAAGGCAAACCAGAGAAACTGCCAAAGTTCACGACACATGGGGACGTGGAAGTACGCGTCTTTTAGATCGATAGGGGTGAACCATTCCCCCTGCTCTATCAACTCCAGAATGTGACGTGTGTGCAGCATTTTTAAAGGCTTAACCTTTATGTATGTATTTAGGCGCCAGAGATCAAGGACGGGACGTAGCCCACCATCCTTTTTGGGAACAAGGAAATATGTTGAATAAAAGCCAGCTTGCTGTTCGCTGGGCCTTACCTTCACAATTACGTTCTCCTGTAGGAGCATTGCAATCTCCTCGGACAGAATTTTTGCCTGGACTGGGTCCTTGACCAACGTCATCCGGACCCTGGAAAAATAAGGGGGCCACCGCCGAAATTAAATTCTGTATCCCCTTGCAACAGTAGCCAATACCCAGGGGTCTGAAACTTCCTTCTCCCAGCTGTCCAGGCGTAGCTGGGAGTGAACCTCGGCGGCTGCCCCACCACTCCTATGCAGAGGCCCCCTGGGTCCCTGGACCCTTCAATTGGGATTGAAAGGCCCATAATCTTAACCGCACTCAAAACCTTGGAAACCACATCACTGGGATCAGATTCGTCAGTACCATCGTCTACAAATGCAGACCCCCCTGTGTGAGATAGGCTAAGGCAATGTGACTCCTCAGCAATCTCTGGGTGACCCTCATCCACCCTGTGCATAGAGCAAAATAGAATCAGGGTGATCTGCCTGAGGTTCTTGATACGCTGGCAAGTCCCTAGGGGAGGTCCCCGCCGAACAATCCTCAATGGGTGGAGCTTCTGTCTGAGCCTCCATCCTGCTCACCCTGTCTGCCAGACCACGAATGGCAGCTAGGATTTGCAACTGTGTATCCTCCTGCCCCCCTGCCCCTTCTACGGGTGGGGCTGGACTATGCAGTGGCAGAGAAGTAGCCTCTGAGGCATATTTTTTACTATGCCCATGGGACTGCCCCTGTTTACGCTTGCAAGAACGGCTCTCAGTGTGACGCTCCCATTCTCCACTAGGGGGAGCAGCTGCCGCAGTATGTGGGGAATGCCCCCCTAGCCCAGCTCTTCAGGCCCTCTCCTCCAGGGGCAAATCAACCTCAGCTGGACATGGACAATCCACGTCATCCAGTAAATGAGCCTTACCTAAACAAGAGGGACACTTACGGTGACCGTCGCTCACGTCCATGGCTGCCCCACAGAAACGACATGTCTGGGGAGCCATGATATTACCAGGCAGCCATCAGTGGAAACTCAACTGCACTAAAGGTAACTCAAATTAACCCCTCCTCAAATCTATTTATTTATTTCAATTTATCTAAATGGAACTGGATTCCCTGGTGTCAGTGGTGGAGGGGAGGACCCTAAACAGACCGTTATCTATCATGGACAATACCCACCACCCCCTTCACAACACACTCACTCAGCAGAGAAGCAGATTCAGTGGCAGGCTGCTGTCTCAGTCCTGCTCAACGGACAGATTGAGGAACTCCTTTGTCCCCCGAGCCATACGGCTATTTAACTCCTCTCAGCGAAGGAGGGTATAACTGACTATTAGGCAGACACACTGCCTCTCTGCTGCCACTCATTCTCAGTCTGGCGGCCACTAGGCTACTGATTACTGGCTATGTTAGCCATGGCACCGATGCTATTGTATTCATATCCATATTCATATCTATATTCATATTGTTTGTGTAGTTTACATTGTTTACAAACTCAAATGAGTACTTGACTGCTGGAAACTATATATATAGTATCATCATTGGTATTACTATTATTATTATTGTTGTATTAACCTATATTACACCTATATAATATTATTATTATTATTTTTATATCTTCTTATTATTTCTTCTTATTATATCTTCTCATAGCATTTCTTACATCTTGTTGTATTATCATATTATACAGTTATACTACTATTATACTATGACATTGCACTACTGTATCATACACTATAATATATACACTACTATATTCAGTACGCTTGCACTATTTGCACTACCATTGGCACACTGTCAATTCACTGCTGTACATCACCACTCCTGCACGCACACGTACGAGGGGAAAAAAAAGAAAACTCAGCTTGCAAAAAAGCTGAAAGAAGCAACTATGTAACTGCTTTCCATAACGTTCCAAGAGGAAAATAATACCGCCACAGGCTACTCACCCAAACGCCAACAGGCTATGGGAGTAATCGACAGCAGGTGATATCACTTAACTTACCTGCAACAAACAGAAAGTTACTTACAGGTAACACAACGGCAGCAGGGATAACTCTAAAGCACCCCACCGACAAAAACGACAAAAAACAGAAATCACAAGAAAAAACACAAATCATCAGGGACACAAGGCGCCTGCACATTAAAGTGACGGATTATTGGCTTCCTGACATACCTACCGGTCTCAGATGAGGCGAGAAAGTCAAAGAGGAAAAGGCATGGTTTCCGGATGCCTACGGGCCAGCCTCTTAGGGTAAGTCACATGAATTTATTGACATTATGGTCTCGTAAATAGGAAGAAGGATGGCTTCATTCAAGGTGAAGACCGTGGTGACGGTCAGAGTGAGGTTGAAATAGATCAGACCGTTGCTATGTATAACAGACTGTTGCTATGGGCGCAGTTCTAATGTCGGACACTGGTGGACCATTTTTTTTTTCAAAATATTGATTTGTTCAGTAAGTAGCCGTGTAATAAGCGGGATACCGTGTAATAAGCTTCGCGTCGGAGTGCAGCATCGCCCTGTCAGGGATTTTTTCACAATAAATGACCGGCTCGCTGTACATTATCCCTTACTTATTAAAAAAAACATGATATAGAATATGAGATGAACATCAAGTGTTTAAGAGGTTCAGAGTGAATTATCCAGTGTAGGATTTTTGCTGTTATATTAAGGTTTTAAACGTGTAGCTCAACATTGCTCTGCCACAGTCAATGGACTAAACCACTGAAGAGGAAATTGTACTTTAGCATTAAGATACTCAGTGTGGATCAGTATAATATCAGCCTTATGTCTGCAGTTTAGTGTCACCACAACATTCACATCATGTTAATCTCAGTACAGAAGTAGAAAATGGTGTCTGACCTCAGAGTCTCCAGTCTACAGTGTGGACTCTCCAGAAAACCACACAGCAGCTTCACTCCTGAATCCTTCAGGTTGTTTCCATCCAGATCCAGTTGACTCAGATGGGAGGGGTTGGACTTCAGAGCTGAGGCCAGAGAAGCACAGCTGATCTCTGACAAACTGCAGAACCTCAATCTGAATAAAAAAATAAATGATGAAGATAAAAATCACTTTATAATCCAATCAGATGTGTTCAGGTTTTAAATGTGTAGCTCAACATTACTATGTCCTAATCAATGATCTTTTAAAATTAGTAGAGTGACTTTGTCATTGTGTTATTGTGGATCATCATAATGTCAGCCTTCTACAGAATTCATCCAAATGTCACCACAACATTCATACACCTATTCATGTCAACACATATCAAAAACATGCTGCTGATCTCTGTCAAGTCTGGAATTAGAGGATCAATACTACTGTATATTGATATTTTAAACAGCTGCATTTGGTGTGTGTGTGTGTGTGTGTGTGTGTGTGTGTGTGTATGTGTGTGTGTGTGTGTGTGTGTGTGTGTGTGTTCTGAATGATCAATATCAATGATCAGACATTATTTGACAAAACACATTGAAATTAACAGAAAACCAAAGAAATATTTTTACTTCATTTAGTAAACTTGATCAATGTAAAACAAATATTAGTTCAGAGGATCTTTTGTATCCAGATGTGACCATTTACCAACAATGATAAACGTTAATTTACTTTAACAACTAACAGTGGACATTTTCTACAGTCTTTTGCGACTGCAGACTAAATTCAGTTCAAGAAACATGAAAATATTAACAAAAGGACATTAACAACTTTATGGATGTAAGTTATTTTTGTACATAAATTAGGTTCAATTGTTAATTAAACATATAAGATCTATAACAGTAACAGAGAGTCAGTGAACTGACAGTACAGAAGTAAAAAATGGTGTCTGACCTCAGAGTCCCCAGTCTACAGTGTGGAATCTCCAGAAAACCACACAGCAGCTTCACTCCTGAATCCTGCAGGCAGTTGTCACTCAGATCCAGCTCTCTAAGATGGGAGGGGTTGGATTTCAGAGCTGAGGCCAGGGAAGCACAGCTGATCTCTGACAACCTGCAGTAACTCAATCTGAATAAAGAATAAATGATGTAAGTTTAGAAGACAACGTTCCTGCTTGAAATCATTCAATGTTTAATAATCTGTTCAGAGCTGAAGAAGGTTTAGAACGTAGAAGTTTAGAAAATGTAAACTCCAAACACCTGAAGCCAACAGGATCTAGGTTAAAAACTGTAAAATACAAAAAGTGAAACAGAGCTCTCATTAATATTAATGACAACGTGCTGCTACTTCAATAAAGACATAGTGACTTCATCTCTTAAACTCTGACAGCTCCACAAGTGGATCCATCTATACAAACTCATGTTGTGCAGCCAAACACAAATAAAAACCCACAGAAATTGACTCAACTCAAGATCTCAAAGTTTCCAAAGATGTCAAATATGTCAGGATGGATTTTGGGCAAATGTGAACAAAAGTCATCTACAACATATATATTTTAAGAATAGTCATAACATCAAAACATCTTCAGTTTAAACTATTCAGTCAGTATAAGCATCATATAGCTTCATCCATTTTTTAGAAAAAGCAAATACTGAATATATTTGTTATTGTCTGATAGTTGAAATAGAGATTATTTATTTTTCTTCTTCATATTGATGTATTTTTTATTATCATTTCTTTGAGAAAAAAAACATGTTGAAAGTCAAGTGTTGTGATATACAGTGGAAACCGCTAATAGTGACCACGGTTACAGTGATCAACTGCTTCTATGGATCAAAAAGCTTGGGACAGAATCATTCCTATACAAACGCTGTTTAAATAATTTGCTTATAGTAATCAAGTAGTCCGCTTATAGTGTTCATTTGGGGTCTTTTCATACATGACAACATCTGGTAAAACATTTTAAAATTACGCTGGACTGACATTAATTTAATTTTCGTTTTGTTTTTTACTTTACTCCCTTGATACTCCGCCTCGCGGATACCTGAGGCTGATGCTGCGTGCACATTGATATCGTGACGGGAAAAGGAAAGTCATCTCTGAATGAAAAACAAATGCGCACGGGGAAAGCACCCTCGTCAAGTGGACTGCTAATGCCTCGTCATGTAATGCTGTTCATCTGCATGCACACTCGCGCTGCAGAGCCGGCCAAAAACAGCAAAGCCTCACTCTCGGTGAGGGAGAAGGCAGAAGAAGCGAACCAGTAAAAAGCGAAGCGGTCCAGTTCATTACTTTGTATTCATGTAATAAATATACAAACGTCAATTGGTTGGTAATCTACAGAAGAAATGATACACAACAACGAAGATTCACTTATAGTAATCATCCGCTTATAGTGATCAATTTGACCCAGACAGACAAGATCACTATAAGTGGTTTCCACTGTATTAAGGTTTTAAATGTGTTGCTCAATATTGATAATCAGTGTGGATCGGTATGATATCAGCCTTATGTCTGTAGTTTAGTGTCACCGCAACTTTCACATCATATTAATCTCAGTACAGAAGTAAAAAATTATGTCTGACCTCAGAGTCTCCAGTCTACAGTGTGGACTCTCCAGAAAACCATACAGCAGCTTCACTCCTGAATCCGTCAGCTTGTTGTTACTCAGCTCCAGCTCTCTCAGATGTGAGGGGTTGGACTTCAGAGCTGAGGCCAGAGAAGCACAGCTGATCTCTGACAAACTGCAACGACTCAATCTGAATAAAGAATGAATTATATAGATAAAAATGAATTTATAATCAGCTGAAAACATTTAATTTAAAAAAAAAAAAAAATGCATTAGCTACAGTCAGTGAACTGACCTCAGAGTCTCCAGTCTACAGTTTGGACTCTCAAGGCCAGCAGTCAGCAGCTTCGCTCCTGAATCCTTCAGGTTGTTATTACTCAGGTTCAGCTCTCTCAGATGGGAGGGGTTGGACTTCAGAGCTGAAGCAACAACTTCACAGTGAGTCTTTGAGATTCCACAGCGAGAAAGTCTGCCATGATTATATGAAAGAGGAAACTTTATATGTTATAGCATTCAAAATGATCCCATAATTGTCACTTGTGAACACAGTGGCTGCTTATGCATGAGTTACATACTCAGTTTTAATAATAATAATCCTTTGTCTATACAACACTTTTCAAAAACAGGTTTACAATGTGCTTTAAAGATTGAATGTATACACAGCAGCTACAAAATACAATAAATACAGTGCATTTCAGAAAAAGATTAAAAAATAGTTTTAACAAATAGACAAAAAACGGGAATATAAAGAATCAAATCTAAATAAAGCTGCAAGCAGCGATGACCGGGCCCCCGCACCTTCCCGCACGTTGGGGGTACTGGCAAAACGCTGGTGGATGTGGCCAGGCACAGTGAAACCAGAACTCTGCTGAGAGTAATGATGCCTGCCACAAGAGTGTAGCGAATGATGACTGAAAGATGAAGAATATGAAATGTGATAATGAAAACAATGACCATCTATATCTTAATTCTCAAACTTCTTCCAGAAACTGCTTACATGACCCCTAGGGCACTAATGGAGTTGACAAACCCTCAATTTCTGACCCAAGCCCTGTTTTTCTCTGAGTTACGGGTCAAAGGTCAGACTCAGAGAAGTGATGAAGTTACCAGGCCTTCTTGATTTATTATGTGCACCACATTCCTTTGTGGTCACAGACACAATCACCGCATGTCTGCTTCATTGCTCTCATCCACACTTGGTGACTGTTTGATATCTTATCCCTTCATTGACTGTGTAATAAGCGCACTTATATATCAACATGTATACGCCTATCTGTGTGATGTTTGTATACCTACATGTTTCGATAACAAGGTTTATCTGTGTCGTGTAATTTGTGTATCCATTTTAACTCAATTGATCAAGTTTTATTCAATAGTTTATATCCCGAGTGTCTGATATCTATTTGGAGCAGATGATTGGGAGAATGAGAAAGAACATGACCGGGGAAACAGGTTGCTCACCGTCCTGATGACCGGAGGTCCAGCACCTCACGCCAGGCTGAGATCATCATCCAGACTACCTGAATATGGCTAAAGAACCTGCCATGCCAAACCATCTCTTTTGCTACTCTGTCGCCTTGCCGCTATGCCCTGAGGGCTGAGACAGTCCTACTGTATCCACGACGTGCTGGTGGTACCAGCCAGTGTGAAGAAAAGAGACTTTAAGAAAAGACCTTAAGTCAAGAACATTTTGAATTGAGTGACCCCTCCAGCTACGAGAGGGGTGGGGTCTGAAGAAATGGCACAGAGATGCTGCACCAGACAGAGAGAGACGGAGATGGAAAAATGCATCAAGCTAACATGCCAACCGACCATATTCGAGGATACCCGAGGATGCCAAAGAGAGATACTGAGGGAGAGAAACGACTCAATCCGGGTTGCACCATTAAATCCAAAAGATCCAAAATGCGGTGTTCCAGACAGAATCTGCCACTACTCTACTCCAAACAGTACAACCACCATCCACCAGCCTACTCAGCAAGGGTGATGTATAGATGCATTTTCAGAAAAGAAAGAGTTTGATGACTAGACTAATAAATACATGTATAGTCAATTAATAAATAAGGTCAGTTTACATAAATGGATAATCAATGTTAAACGCAAGAAGAATTAGGAAATTCATCCATAAATTCTAAACTTGAATTAGACCACGCCTAAATTTACTCCTTCTGCTTCTCAATTTTCCCTGGTGCTTCTTAAACTCCCTGCTGTTAAATGGTACATTAATATCAAAACTAAATTTCGTTGATAGGCAAATGTCAAATCCAATCAGGGGGATATTAGTCACTGAATTGACTTGGTCACATTTAATTTGTTTCTATCCATGAATGTTCATCGTTGTATTTCCTGCATTCCTTTAATTATCCTTTATTCATTTTATTCCTTTTTCCTTTTGTCTTCTCATTTATTCAATTATATTCTGTTAGTAGTTTAGTCATGTTGTTAGTCAAAGAAGTTGGTAACTTGATTTTGTGTGTGTATATAAACAATTCAAATCAATGTTCACCATGCCCAAGAACTCCGTAGCAACCCTGAGATTAAGAGACTCAATTGATTTATATCAAAATGTGAATTTTTCCCTGTTTTTATAAAACTGGGTGGCGCTTGAGTAAAGTCTGATGTTAAAACTAATTGTGTGTGATATTTGAAGCTGAGTGTCACCACTCTCCTTCACCTTTTATGACAATTCATGGATTTATGATTAATAATTTTGGGTTGTTAATTATAGATAGATATTTTGATATCAATTAATGATTGATCATTAATCTGCTCTATGCAATAACGCTACAAGAGTCTGCGAAAAAACGTTCTTGACTTCTGAAAGGCGGCGGGACTTAATCGTAGGGGGCGGGGAACATCGTCACTAATGAAAGAGGATCTCCCCGCTGAGTATAATGATGCCTCCCACAAGAGTCTACGACAAACGGTTCATAAGTTATGAATAGGGGCGTGGCTAATGTGTAGGGGGCGGGGATAACCCATACCAATGAAACAGGAACTATCTGCTGAGTGCAATGACACCTCCCACAAGAATCTACGACAAACAGTTCATTAGTTATGAAAGGGGGCGGGGCTAATGTGTAGGGGCGGGGATAACCATACCAATGAAAAAGGAACTCTCAAGGACACCTCCCACAAGACTCTATGACAAACAGTTCATGAGTTATGAAAGGGGGCGGGGCTAACGTATTGAGGGCGGGGCTGTGAATCTATATTGACATGAAAATGACCTCAGGCTTGGACCACCATCATGGCTTAGAAATCTGGAGCAGCTTTGAGAAAAGGTGCATCTCTTTTCCCGATTTTTTGCCTCCTCGTCTCCTCGATCATCCAGCTGTGACCCGGAAATCGATCTCAGCGCTCCATCTTGAAGGACATCCCAATTAAAATGCATCTCGAGGAGCGAGGATCGAGGAGCAAAGAGGCTTGCCAGAGGATCCAGTTCTGAGTGACTGTATCTGCCTTGTGTCATTTTCGCTTTGATTTACCCATTACATTTTACATTTTTAACACTGGCCTGGTACTCCAGGCCAATCAGCTCGCCGGGCCACCGGGAATCTGCCCGGTGCTCCTGATGGCCAGTCCAGGCCTGAGTAAAAGCAGCAGCCATAATCTATCTACCTCTAATTCAAGCTGATCACCTAAAGAGAGGTGTAAATATCTATATATATCCATTTGAATGGAGAGGCAAGCTGGACACATGTGTTAAATTCCACAGTAATAACATAATATAGCAGCTTGTTCGCCACCCATGGGTTTTTCTATTCGTTTTTTTTTTGAAGGGTTTACTTTGGAAGCGCAAAATATGTTTCACCCTGTCCATAGGGCTGTAGGACATATATTTTCAATAATATTTACACTACTGTTATAGCACATAATTTATTTATAATTTATTTATTTATTTATAATGCACATATTTATTTACCTTTTATTTACCCTTATAACATAATTTTACTAGTGTTGTCATCCCTTGGATATTTTGTATTCTTATTTATTGTATGCCCTGTCCGATTCTTATTCCTATTCTAATTCTTATTTCTATTCTTATTTTATTTTATTTTATAACTGTTTTTTGTTAGAATCTGTGCTGCTGTGATACTGAAATTTCCCCTCGGGGATAAATAAATTGCTATCTATCTATCTATCTATCTATAATAGTTCAGGGTTTCCACCAGTGTATTGCAAACCCGGCGGCCCACCAGGCCTGAGATGACTCCCTGCCGGGCCTAAGCATCGGAGAATTATGTATTTTTAAGATGTTTTAAACTAAAATGTGTTATATAAATAGCGAACTCCTTAAAGGAACAACTCAGTGTGGAGGTTGTGTGCTTAACATTAGTGAGTGTCAGTGTTTGCGGTCAAGCCGTCAGCCGTAACTAGCTGTGAGCGTAGCAGTGCAGTGTGTGTACAGTTACGGCTGTTGGTGAGTAAATGCTACAACTCCTCAAGATACAAGCCAAGTTCCTGTGTCTTGTGGGGTTTTCTATATATGACTTTTCTGGCAGAAACCCTGTAGTTCGAAGCTTCATTCATAACGCTGACATTCAAATAATTATTGGGCATATTAATAATTTATTGCGTGCAATAGCCACCCCTCTCTCTCTCTGTAACTCTCTCTCACAAACACTCAGATGCAAGGCAAGCGATGCGGCGCTCAGTTTTCAGTCCAGAAGTATTGAAAAAAGATTGATGTAATCATTTACAAAATTCATAATATATTTTTATCTAAAGAAATATTCTGCTTCAATCTGTATTTGCTGGCGTTTAAACAACAATTTGATCCTGAGGAGGAAATCCCCCAAATCATGCCGCTTTGTTGAATTCGGTTTAACCTTATAAACTTTGTGTAACGCTGTCTGCGATACATTCGTAATTATTCGTGCCTTGTTGTAGATGCAGAAAACGTGGGCTAGGCCTACATTAAGGCATTTCTTTTTTTGTGAAAAAGAAATCAGTTTGTCCCGGCCTGTGACAAATCAGCTGTTCAGACTAGAGCAGTTATTTATTACTGTAGCCTATATTATCCATTTCCCTCCCGTAGACTATTGCTTTCATTTACATGTAGGTTCATTCTGCTGAATAATCTATTAAAGCTTTCATGGACAGAATAGACGGTATAATCAGTAACTAGAGGCGTGTCTCCTTCAGCCCTCTGAAAATCTCACTATTTTATGCATAAAAACAACAATCTGTATTGTGTTTTACAAAAAGCTTCAACATAATATTTTCATGAACTGATCATCATGATATGATCGTTATATGATAATAATTATTAAAAGTATGCTCTGTGGGAAGCACACTTCCTCATAAACATCAAATTATGATAAGTACAGAACAACTGATTTCAGGTGCAGTATACGGCAGCTTCAGCTTTGATAACCACTGTACCACCTGGTGGATAGATAAACCACTGCATCTGGTTTCCACATATGGCTCCATGGGGGCGTTACGAATCGGCCCCACGTTCATTAGGTCATCACAGGGGACTTCCTTTCAGCCAAGGACCCAGCAAGGTTCCAGCACAGACCCGTCACAGATCGGCCTTGGCCCCATCACGGAGGGAGGGGAAATTCTAGGTGACTGAATCTGTATATGTTGTAATAAAATGCTGGTGTGCAACCACAACCACCTCTAAAGTCCTTCATTTGTTTTACCAGGTTTGCATGTTGCCTCCATCGCCCAAATAAAGATAAATAGAAGAAACTGTTAAATCTAACAGTTATTAGAAATACCATGAATAGAACTGTGTCCATTACCTTGACAGCTAGAAACCCAACCAACTGAAAAATCAACATTTTTTGCATTCAACATTTGAAATCAGCTCAAGAACAACTGTGACAAACTACAACGGACCTAATTTATGTAATAAACATGTGGGACACTATTTGAAGGATATTAAGAATTTTATAGTGTGTATATTTGAATAACTTAACTACTAATCTACACTGATTTATAATGTTAATCACATCTGGACTTACTCAGCTTTTCTGCAGTTCCTCACAGCTGGAATCAGTCTCTGTCGTCCCTCCTCTGTTGTGTTGTACTTGTTCAGGTCCAACTCATCCAGAACCTCCTCTGACATCTGCAGCATGTAGGCAAGAGCTGAGCAGTGGATCACAGAGAGTTTCTTCTCTGATCTGTTCTCTGACTTCAGGAACTCTTGGATCTCCTGATGTACCGAGTGGTCGTTCATCTCCGTCAGACAGTGGAAGATGTTGATGCTTCTGTCAGGAGAGATATTATCTCTGTTCATCTCCTTCAGGTTGTTGATGATTCTCTGGATGCTTCCTGAACTGCTCTTTGTCCGGCCCAGCAGACCTCCTAAGAGCCTCTGGTTGGACTCCAGAGAGAGGCCATGAAGGAAACGAACAAACAGGTCCAGGTGGCCATTTTTATTTTCAAGGGATTTCTCCATGGCGCTCTTCAGGAAGACATCCAGAGATGGGCCACGACTAGCATTTTTTCCAAAATGCTTAGACATGTTCTTGAGAAAAGACTTTGGGTTTGACTCTCTGTGCTTGTCTTCTCCCAGGAAGGCCTCCAGTACCTCTGTGTTGCTGTTTGTGTAACAGTGGAACATGTAGACTGCAGCCAGAAACTCCTGAATGCTCAGATGAACAAAGCAGTAGACTGTTTTCTGGAAAATCACACACTCTCTTTTGAAGATCTCTGTACAAACTCCTGAGTACACCATGGCATCTGTGACATCAAGACCACACCGCTCCAGGTCTTCTTGGTAGAACATGATGTTTCCTTTCTCCAGATGTTCAAACGCCAGCCTCCCCAGCTTCAGAAGAACTTCCCTGTCAGCCTTCGTTAGCTTCTGTGGACTCGTCTCATGTCCCTCACCATACTTCTGCTTCTTCCTCTTTGTCTGAACCACCAGGAAGTGTGAGTACATGTCAGTCAGGGTCTTGGGCAGCTCTCCTCTCTGGTCTGTAGTCAACATGTGGTCCAGAACTGTAGCAGTGATCCAGCAGAAGACTGGGATTAGACACATGATGTGGAGGCTTCTGGATGTCTTGATGTGTGAGATTATTCTGCTGGACAGCTCTTCATCACTGACTCTCTTCCTGAAGTACTCCTCCTTCTGGGCGTCAGTGAAGCCTCGTACTTCTGTTACCCTGTCAACACATGCAGGAGGGATCTGATTGGCTGCTGCAGGTCGGGAAGTTATCCAGACGAGAGCTGAGGGAAGCAGATTCCCCTCGATGAGGTTTGTCAACAGCACGTTGACTGATGACTTCTGGGTGACATCAGACACAACTTCATTGTTGTGGAAATCCAGTGAAAGTCTGCTTTCATCCAGGCCGTCAAAGATGAACAGAACTTTACAGACAGCGAGCTTCTCTGCTGTGACCTTCTGTAATGTTGGATGGAAAACATGGAGCAGCATGAGAAGACTGTACTGCTCATCTCTGATCAAGTTCAGCTCCCTGAACGAAAGCAGAATCACCAGACTGACATCTTGGTTTTCCAAGCCCTCTGCCCAGTCCAGAGTGAACTTCTGAACTGAGAAGGTTTTTCCAACGCCAGCAACGCCGTTCGTCAGAACGACTCTGATGTGTCCCTGTTGGTCAGGTAAGGCTTTAAAGATGTCGTGGCACTTGATTGGAGTGTCATGGAGGGTCTTCATCTTGGAAGCTGTCTCAAGCTGCCAAACCTCATGTTGGGTATTAACCTCTTCACTCTGTCCCTCTGTGATGTAGAGCTCAGTGTAGATCCTGTTGAGGAGGGTTCCACTTCCTGTTTCATCAGTTCCTTCAGTCACACATTCACATCTCCTTCTCAGACTGATCTTATGTTCATCTACAACCTCCTGCAGACCACTATCTGCTGAAAGAGAGAGACAAGTTTGAGACAAAACACAGAAACTTATTATTTTCAATGCCAATATGAAAATATCAATATAACAACCTATAAATAAGTAAAGGTTTTAAAGTGATCATCCCTTCTTGAAGTCAAAACTAACGTCAATGTGATTTTTACATTTATTGTTAATAGTTTATATTTTTAAAGAGAAGCATCAGAAATGCTCCTTTTTCTCTCAGCCTCTGACTTTGTGTTAGTGTAAATGTTTGATTGACAGCAGAGGAGGCGGAGCCTCAGCTGCTCGCCAGCAGCTCTTCATCTAAACAGCTCACTGTGGCTGTTCCTTCCTCCTTGTAATATTTAAAACTCATCAAATAATGCAGAATATGTTCATGTCTTGTTGACAAATACACTGCGTTTCCTAAAGCTGCTTCAAAATAAAAGCCCCCCGATGGTGGAGGACTATGTGAAGCAAAAGGAAATGTTGAGTTTTTAGCAGTAAATATACAAAACTCTGATATGACTACAGCTCAGCTCGGTTTTTCCTGCAGTGGAAGTGCATGTGTTCATGGCTTGGCATAACGCAGCATAGAAAACAGCAAAAGACAAAGTAAACAAAAAATGCATTTCCTGCTGAAAATGCAGGAAAATGACAGTGGAAATGAATTGCAAAGCATTGCTGAAAATGCGGAACTGAATTGTAAAACTGGCAGAGTTGAAAGCTGAACTGCATGACCCAAAAAAATGTAAGAGCTGAAATACATTGCTAGAAAAGCAGGAAGCTAAACTGTAATACTGTTAAAGATGGAAGTTGAAATTAATTAACTCGTTAGACGGAAAGTAGTTTTTGGGTGGAATGAACCTTTAAACTGTAAGTCATTAAACAGAAAGCAGTATTTGGCTGGAATAAACTATTGGAATTATAAGTGCTTGGACAGAAATAGAATTTTGACCGAATGAACCTTTAAGAAACTATAAGTTTTATAGTTATATAGTTTTATAATAAGTTTTACACAGAAAGTGGTATTTGGGTGGAAAGTAGCAGTAGTAGTAGTAGTAGTAGCAGCAGAAGGAGCAGCAGTAGTAGTAGTATTGGTAGCAGCAGCAGCAGCAGTGCTAGTAGTAGTAGTAGCAGAAGGAGCAGGAGCAGCAGTAGTAGTAGTAGTAGTAGCAGCAGCAGCAGCAGCAGCAGTAGTAGTAGCAGCAGCAGTAGTAATAGTAGTAGCAGAAAGAGCAGCAGCTGTAGTAGTAGTAGTAGAAGCTGTAGAAACAGAAGCAGTAGTAGTAGTAGTAGTATTAGTAGCAGCAGCAGCAACAGTAGTAGTATTAGTAATAGTTTTAGTAGTAGCTAGAACCTTTAAAACTGTACATCGTTAGACAGAATATAGTAGATAGATCCCCGTTAAGATACAGTTACCTTCTGTGGCTTTTGTGTGTGTGTGTGTGTGTGTGTGTGTGTGTGCGTGGTGTGTGTGTGTGTGTGGGTGTGGGTGTGGGTGTGTGTGTGAGAGTGTCGTGTGTCGTAATCTTATGAGAATAAAGTCATAATATTATAAATTTGTAATTTTATGTTATTTACTTTTTTTCTTGAAAAGTTGTGACTTTATTCTCATAATATTACGACTTTTTTTCTCGTAAAGTTATGACTTTATTCTCGTAATATTACAACTTTTTTTTCTCGTAAAGTTATGACTTTATTCTCGTAATATTACGACTTTTTTTCTCGTTAAGTTACGACTTTATTCTCATAATATTACAACTTTTTTTTCTCCTAAAGTTATGACTTTATTCTTGTAATATTACAACTTTTTTTCTCGTAAAGTTATGACTTTATTCTCGTAACATTATGACTTTTTCTCGTAAAGTTATGACTTTATTCTCATAATATTACAACTTTTTTTTCTCGTAAAGTTGTGACTTTATTCTCGTAATATTACGATTTTTTTTCTCGTAAAGTTATGACTTTATTCTCGTAATATTACGACTTTTTCTCGTAAAGTTATGACTTTATTCTCGTAATATTACGACCTTTTTATCGTTTTGACTTTATTCTCGTAATATAACGACTTTTTTCTCGTTCTGACTTCATTCTCGTAATGTTACGACTTTTTTTCTCGTAATCTCGGATTTTTTCCCCCCTCAATGTGGCCCTAATACTCCGTCGTACATTTGCACTTTGGCCCTCACTGCATTTGACTTATATACTATATACTTAGACTATAGGCTGTGTTACCTTCATCACAATGCTCAAATGTTTTGCGGCTCCAGACAGATATATATATATATATATATATTTATAATTTTTTTTTTTTTTTTTGTCTAAAATGGCTCTTTTGATAGTAAAGGTTGCTGACCCCTGGTATAGGCTTAAATATAATTTAAACTTGTACAGTTAAAAAGAGCTTAAGAGCAATGCACCAATCAGAGACAGGCAGAGACTGATGGAGCTCTAATCAGCCAATCAGAAACACCTTGTGTCTGAAAGTGCTGAGTCATGGTTGGGAATGACTGGTGAAAACACAGAGAAGGTACTACCTGAAAAAGCCCCCCTCAGTTATAAACTATAAGTTGTATACCTGATATCTCTTCAGTTTGATCACCTCCAGACTTTGATGAAGATGTAGACGTGTCATTTGTGTGGATAAAGTTAAAAATGACTGCGAACTGGCAGTTTAAAAAGTCTCCACATTTGAGTTTTTGTTCAAGATTTTCAGAGGTGAATTAACATTGCAGCAGATAAGAGAGAGGAAGGGATCTGTTGGTGTTTTGAAGCAGATAATTTCCAAACTAGAAGACCTATTGCTTAAATGGGCACATCATCTGATAGAAGACAAAAATATCAACGTTTTGATGTATTAATTGTGTATGAGGAGTGGAAGTTGTTGCACCAACACTTTTTTTTGCCAGAAAACTTTGAATAAAGGAAAAAGCAGAGTGGGTTAGAGTGTGAGTGATGTCATCACTGTAAAGCAGCGCAATACACACCATTATAAACTCAGAAAAATTCTGAAAAAATCATAAAACTTAAACTGATAATTAAAAAATTATAAGTTATCAAAAAGCTGGATCAGACCTTAATAGTTCAAAGTCTTGTAACCTGTTTAAAGTTTGAATGAAGTCTGTAAAGTAAAGTAGCTAAAAGTATGCGGAAGCAGTAGCATTTCAAACTACTGTTAAAGTGTCAGTAGGCAACAATTTTTTGGCATAATTTGGCAAAAATTCCATAATAACTAAATGGTAAATGGACTTGCATTTATATAGCGTATAATAACCTTTCAGCATATTGTAATTCAAGTGTTCTGAGAGAAAACTAGACTTCTGCACCTCATCATTGCTCTGTTTTCAGGCTTTAGAAAAATCTAGCACGTGACGGCAGATTTTGATCAATCACAGGTCATTTCAGAGAGACAGCGTTCCTATTGGCTGTGCTCCGGTCATGTGACCAGAACTTGGCTTCCTTCAACAGATTTTACAATGGCGGCCGCATCACAAACTTTCTCATTTTACAGCTAAACAGTAACTCCAAGATGATTCTGAAAACATTTGAGGTGAGAAATAGGCATTACAGTAACAGAATACTGATTCATATTTGATCAGCGCTGCCTAGTTTGACCGTTTGGTCAGAGTTCGCGAGTGATTGACAGCCGGCTCTCATAGACGGCAGCTGGGCAGTGTACCTTGTTTTCCTCCGGTAAGTGAAATCCTTCAGATGCCGTTAGAAGCAACGGAGGACACAGTAGGACACAGAGGAACATGATTCTTTTCAGGTTACCTGTTTCATGTACTACTGTCACGCTATAGCGGCCGTTTTCTAAAAAGAACTTTTTTAAATCATATTTGCGCCAATATCGCATACTGCAGCTTTAAGAGGATTTGAAGATTTTCTCCATTGAGTTACATTGTTAAAACAATGTGAAAAAAGCTTAATATTTTAAAAAGTATAAATAGTTGAAACAAGAAAAGATATAGCACTAATGTCCTTAAAGAGCTGAAAGGTTTCTGTAGCTGAAAGTATGCAGGAGTAGTTAAAGTCCAAAAAATGTACGGAAGAAATAGAAGTTGAAGTTGAAGAAACCTTAGAAGAACAATACTGGGAATACTGATTCAGCATTCCCACAACAAACGTGCTGAAATCTGAAACTTACGAGCTGAGTGCCGACAGTGTTTTAGCAGAGGAACTGAAGTGACAAGACCATGTTAAACATCTAAACTAACCGATGTTGATATTAGATATTATATAATAACACTTTTTAAGATGTTTAATGTGCTGCAACTGACCAGCTAATTAGCACTCTACTGTAGCCTGAAAACTGATGTTAGCGGTGCACTTTTCCTAAGCGGGTGTTTGTTTGGTCGCTTGTTCAACATGTCGCTCTGCAGGACAAGATGTGTGTTTGTAAGTTAGAGAAGGAGACTTTAGCAGGAAAGCTAATGTGGGCTGTTGTTTAAAGTCTTTGGCTCTTGTTGTGGCTGCTGTCTGTCTGTTAGTCAGTGTGACTGTCTGTCTATGATAGAACAGTGATGTTGTTGCTTTACACAGAGTTTAGTAGTTCTCCATCTTCATCTATGCAGATGGAAAACAAACTTCTTATTGGTTAATGCAAAGACGGAGTGCTATCATAAATATATAACTATTCCTTTTGGGTTCAGATTTTCTCTCAAAGGAGAACACAGGACAAGTGATGTAGAGCAGATATGTATGGTGGTGCAGATCTTAAATGGTTGTCAAAACAATTGTCAGTGTATTAAAACAACAAGCCCTGTTTCCAGACATGAAGACATCAGCAGACCGATCTACAGTCTTACTTTGTACAGTGCTGGTCTGACTGGCTGTCTGAGGTCCAGGTCTTGTTCTGGATCTGGACATCAGCTCCTCCACAGAAGCATGACTCCTCGTCTTCTCTCTGTGGAGACATTACTTTAGAACAAAAATGATTTGTTGATTGTTGATGAAAAATATCAAGACTTGGCCGACACTGAAGCTCAGATGGTCACAGGGAAGAGTTAAAGTGTTGTTACTTTTCTGTTTGAATTCAGCATTCAGTCTGTAATGAAAGTGTTCCTTTATTTTAACACTCCTGCTTAAATAAACAAGAATTAGCTGCTTTTCCTATCTGACTTATTAAACATTAAGTGATCTGGCTGAAGTTTGGTTATTAAAGAGGAACAACAGCCATTTTTAAAACATTAATATTATTTTGGAGGCGAAATAACTTTATAAACTATATAACTTTATAAACAAACTGCAACATGCTCATCTACACACATATTGTGAGGACGCCCCGGGAAACCACAAGGTGGCAGCGTCATCACGGTAAACAGTGACTGCCTGTCAGTGGTGATTTGAATGAAGTATAGAATTTCAGCAACATTTGCAATATAAATAAACATGCTGTTACTTTCTGAATCTATTTTATGTGTTAACGATAAATACTTATAAGACAGGGAAACTGCGTCTTACCTTTCTGACTTTAGTTTTCCAGTAGTTATAGTTTATACAAGTACTGTCCATTGGAATGGAGAGATCCATGACAGGATTTGGGCAGCAGCTGCAGCTTGTAGTTTCCACAGTGTTGAACACACCAGTAAAGTATCTCGGATTATTTCCATCTGAGTTATACGTGGTCAACAAAAGTCTAGGACTGTATTTATGGAATTAGCTATAGCTAACAATATTTTACTGTCTAACTAGCTATAGCTACCAATACGTCATGTCTGTCGCTAGCATCGTTGCTAGCTGCAGGATGACCGTCACAACATGCGCTGAAATCCTGTCATGGATTTCTCCGTTGCAGTGGACAGCATTTGTAAAAAATATAATTAGTGGAAGACGAAAGAAGTCAGAGAGGTATGACAGTTTCCCTGTTTTATAAGTGTTTATTGTTAACATAAAATAAATTCAGAAAGTGACAGCATGTTTATTTATATTGCAAATGTTGTTGAAATTCTATACTCCATTCATATCACCACTGAGGTGATTGAACTGAGGTTAGAAGTGGTCTAAATATTGTGGTAGACCAGCAGTCTAAGACATACAGCATGTAACACTGGTGTCCTTGGTGTTCCTTTTTTAATGTTAATATGTTTTCTGCCAATTTCTACTGTCAACTATCAAATGAAGGCATGAATTCAAATATTCTAAAACACACAAGTGGTACAAATCTACATTTCACGATTTCATGCATTTTGTTTTGTCAGCAGCTACTTTTACACCAGGGATGTTTGTTCTTGACCTTCAGAAGCAATATGTGGTACAGAGAATCTAAGCTCCAAGGTCCACATAATAATGATCCAAAGCTTTCAACTGCAAGCTCTGAATCATTAGCAAGTGGACCTTTGAGCAGATTTTACCTTCACCATATTTTACATATGTAGTGAAAGAACAAACTCAAACCATCAACACATACTGTATGATCAAGGTGAGCAAATATTTTCTACAAATGCCACTATTCCACCACATGTTGCACAATTATGATGTGCACTGACTCAAGATGACACCCAGTAGGTCATAACAGCTGATTTTAGAAGTCAAACCAACAAAATAATTTGAGGAGAAAATGAATTACACATTTGAAGCACATTCTTCCAGATTTAGAATAGTCGCAGATCTTTAGATAATTTCACAGTTAAACATTAACATTCCAAATGTGTCCCTGTTTATTTCCTGTTGCAGTGTATCTGAATGAAGAAATTATTTTAAAGTTATGATAACCTTTAAAAGGGGGGTTCTCAGGTATTTTGCTACAGAAATACCATCAGTAGTTTGGCAGTTTGTGTGTGATCCATCTTAGGTTGAAAGAGTAACTGCACTAATATTTCTGCATCAGGAATATAATGTAAATCTTTTAGTCTCAATGCTTCATCGTCCATCAGGTCAGCTTACAGTAAAAAGAGTCTCTTACTTTGTGTCTGAGGGTCCGGGTTCATTGCTGAAGTGTAGAGGAATACCTATGGACTCGTCACTCTTCATAGACAGACAGCCAGAGACTAGAGACTCTGCTCTGTCCTCCTCTTCCTCCACACAATCACTCATCTTCTGATCTGAAGTCAGTCTGAGAGGTAACAAGATAACAGCAACACTGACTGTGAGCTCAGAACACAAGAATCAAGACAAACAAGTTTGTTCAAGAGTCACAGGCAAGACTGAGAGAACAGGAAGTAAAACAAACACACACACACACACACACACACACACACACACACACACACACACACACACAGTATACAGTATAATAAAACCATCCAGCATTCACCTGGTCAGTTCTCTTTAAATCTCTGTTTGTTTACTTGGGTTACAGCAGGTTTAATGAGTATTATTCAGCCAATCACAACATTGTGTTCACAGATGAATCAAACTGTTGAGTTCATTCTAACATTTCTCTCCTCTAAGGTCCACAGGGAGAAAACTGACTCACAGAGTTTAACAGTAAAATAATAAAATGTTGGATTAACACTCACCCCTTCAGTCTTCACTCTTCATCACCTCAAAATGGAGTCTGAGCTGACTGACTGAACACTTTCAGGGTTTCCTCCTTGTTCTCATGTACCTGGATCAGTGTGGCTCCTCCCCTCTCCATTTACAGGAAATCTTTGACTCTTAGAGTTTATCTGTGAGTGTTTATGTGTCTTGCACACACAAATCAGCTTTTTAACACAATGAATAGATTGAATTAAAAGGAGTCTTGGTCCAATGTTATCTCATTTTTTATGTTTAAATCATATCAATAAATCAGTTTAGTTTAATGTGCTTAGACAAGTTTTTTCAGAATTATATGACTAAGAGTCTTCTGAACATCTGGAAGAAAAAATATTCTTTCTGTTGCATTACTGTTGCATTTCTGAGTTGCAAGTCTTTTTCATAATCTAAAGATAGTAGCCAGAAATGACACATCTCCTTGCTCATTTAGTACAAGAACCTACATTTTGAAATGTGTGATATTATTATCTTATTAGTTATATTTGTATGTTTCTTCCACTATTTCATGTTTTCATAAAAAATAATGTGTGAATATTTTTTATTTTTACAAAAAGAAAGACATAAGGAATTTCCACTAACCTGGATTTGGAAATATCATCCCAAATTCTCTACTCGTCAATTGGTTAAGTTACTAGTTAATTATTTCTTAAAGACGTGTTTATTGAATTTCACATGTCAGTATTTCAGAATTAGTAGAAGCTTATCGTTAATGAGTAACTTTATCAAAAAGGTAATATTATTTTCATGTCACACTATCAAGTTTCAGATTGACAAAAGAAACAGTCTCAACAGCTAATGACTAGCCTGACTGAGAAGATGATCATGCAGTATAAAGTTTAACTGTTTATATCTCATTGAAAAAGTAACTTTGTTAGGGACAACTATTTTTAAATAGTAAACAGTATTTGGTAATTGTTAATTCAATGAATTATATTTTTTGGAATCTGTTCCTTGAACTTTCTACAGAACACATATTTTGGCATTGCAATTGGGTTTCAATTTTTAAATGTTATAGGTTCAATGTTAGTATAGCAGTCATTAGCTAATGTAGCTAACAACTAACTAAACCTATGCTGTGTTCAAATCCGCGTACTTCCGTCCTTAAACTTACTATTTTGAGTGCATCAGTGCGTTCACACTGAGATGTATGGCAAAATGCAGTGCACTCTAAGTACCCGGATGCTGTACTCAAAACGGTCAAATCGTTGAGTGTGGAACACTGGACACTTTTCACACTCAATGGTCGCCTTCTTGTCTATGTAGCGGAAGGGGCGGGACCACGACCACTATTCAAACGTGTGAAAATGGCGGCCGATGATGCAGGAGCTGTCGCGGTGCTGAACACCGCACAATATAGTTAACGTTTCACGTCTACTCATTTGCTTTTATTTTGCACTAATTGTTGTCGAGCACAAGTCATCAGTATGTTTATTGGGTTACTGTAGGAGTTTGTTCAGTTTACGTACCGTGAACGATATCGTGAATGCTAACAATGCTAACAAGCTTGCCAACAGTGGTAACATTGATGTTAACGTTTAACTACATTGCAGTCATACATCGACACCTTGCAGCTGATTGAAGTGTTCTTGCTTTTCATTTGTACTGTTATCGACCACCAGCCATAAGAATATTTGTTGGGTTTTTGACGCGGTGTCGCTCGGATTGTGAACGCGAATGCAAGCACGCTAACGTTAGCTAACGTAACGTTACGCTAAACTATCAGTGACACATGTATGGGCATCGATACGTTACCTTATCAATGTAGATATGAAGCTTTATGCATGTCCGGTCATCCTCCTCCTCACACTTGAGCCGGAAACATAAAATAAGATGTTCTTGCACCTCTAGTACTGCCACTGTCAGCACAGCTAGCTCATCAAACAGCGAAATGACCCAAACAGGTTTGGATGGTGGGAATGATAATGTAAATGATGGAATGGAGAAGTTTGATGATGGAAATGATAATACATAAAGCACTTGGTGACAATTGAGAAACAGTTCACTTATTGCCAGCTAAACAGGATAATATCAAACTTTCCATACAAAGGCAGTGATACTAACAACAAACCATGTGAGGTAAGACCGGACGGGGAAAAGCTCGGAGGGCATGCTGCTCAAAACTGGTGCCTCTTGCATCTCCTTCCTGTCATGGTTGGAGACAGGATCAAAACTCCACTCAAAGACGATGTTTGGCAGGAATACCTACAACTAAGAAGCACTTTGTTCCCAGGAAAACTGCTAAAAGCCAACCTTTACCTTGTGCACTATCCTGAGCTCATCCTCCATTTTGGTCCCCTTATTCGATTGTGGACATTGCGCTTTGAAAGCAAGCACAGCTATTTTAAGCAGTGTGTAAGAAAACTGCATAACTTTAAAACTCTCTGCAGTACTTTAGTCGAAAGACACCATTTGCTACAAGCAAATTTACATGCTGGCAGCTTATTTCCTCCAATGCTTCAAATAGAGGAAGCAACAAAGTTTAATGACCAACTTTACCAGATTGGCATTCAGAGGGCTGCCAGTCTCCAAGGCCTTCATCCAGAGGACATTATTGAAACACCCTCTGTCACATTCAAAGGGACCACTGTACGAAAGAGGCATGGCTTTTGTAGTTCACTAAAATGACATGGGCTACAAGTTTGGAAAAATTGTGCTTATTCTGATTTATCAGTCGTGTACATTTTGTTGTTGAGCACTATCAGTCAGTGCCTGTTGTGGATCTTGGTGTGCACTGTCTTCAAAGCACTCATGATGCTCATTATGAGTGTGTGGCCGTGGATAGTCTTGCAGATTACTATTCATTACCTGCATATAATCAGTTCGATCTCGACTTGATTGCCATGCATCATTCTGTGTGTTACAGGTAAAAGACAAAAAAAAAATGGACTCCATTGAGAGTGCCATACAGGCTGCGCTACCACAGCTAGATAGAGAGAAACTTGAAACAGTGGTTGGTGAGTTGGTGTCCAAGTTAGGTGTGGAAGGGCCAGATGATCTACAGTTCATTGCAGAGGAAGATGTTAGACATCTGCTCACACCCATTCAGTGCAGAAAAATTATTCATTCCTTCAAAAGGGCTAAGAATTTCAGTAGCTGCATTTTTATATCTCATGTATATGTAAATGTTGAATATGTTGATTTTATCTTGATGATAATTATTCCATTAATACTGAAAAACATTTTCTCACTATTAAGGTATTAACTATACTTTTTGTTCTGTGCTTTTATTGATTTGTATGCAAATCCAAGAAGTCTCCAGTTGGCCCAATCTTCACCAGAGGCTTCACCTGTTGCTTCCTCCAGCACTGTGTCTTCTCCCAGTCAAATAACCAGTAGGTATGAGAACAGCTTTGGTTGGACAGGTTCCAGGTGCCATGGGACAATATGAGGCCCACTCTCAAAAGAGCCATTGGTGCTGGTGAGAGGCCACTGCAGAGGATCGCCGACACGTTTTGAAAGTCACCGTCGATTCCATGACGAAACACTCCTTGAACCCGACACGCAAAGACTGCAGAGCAGTAGCAAAAACTATAACCCAGAAGTATCCTGGTAGCTTTTTAGATAAAACTGAGGAGGGGGAAATAATTGGATGTCGATACTTGAGTTTACTGAATCAGCTCAAGATCAGAATTGAGTATGTCAATAGAGGCAACATACAACACCACAGGAGTACCCAGAGGGGGAAACCTCAGCATCACTTGAAGAGAAGAGGAAAGAGATGGTGAATATATTCAGTCAACAGGGGCTAAGGGCAACTGAGAGAGGGAGGGTAAAGGAACTAATGACAATCACATATACAAAACAGCGAGAGGACATAAATGCAGACCCACCCCCAGCATTCTGGACATAAGTAAGAAGTGACCTCAGTCTCATGTATCAAGCAACTATTTTTATTTTTTTAAGATTATTTTTTCGGCATTTTAAAGCCTTTATTGATAGGACAGTGGACAGTTTTATAAAGGGGGGAAAGGGGTGACATACGAATATAGCCACAGGTTGGATTCGGACCCGGGCCTTGTGCACCCGCTCTACCAACTGAGCTATCGTGCCGAATGTCAACTGTTTTGTTTTTAATTTGATAAGATACAAACAATTGAAGAAGTCTCCAGTACTGTTAAGGCAAAATTTAACAGACAAAATGCATTTATAAATATTGCAGGAGCGTTTCTGGTCAACGGTATCAAAGACTCAAATAGTCCACTGATTAGGTGGCATTTTTGTTTGGGGTTTTATATTATTGTATGCATTTAATTGGTTGCTAGGCGGATTCAGAACATTGAGAAAACAATGAACTTTGTGGTTGTATTGTGAACATGTTAACAATGATGTCTTTAAATTTTACTAAAAAGTAGAGTTGATATCAATTATCATCACTGATGAAACCGACAAAAATTACAGAGCCTTCCTATTGTGTAAATCTTTTTTTTCTCTCTCCCTTTGGCTTTGTGGTGTTTCGCGCCTTGTTTTTTGGACACACCCACGTAAAGCAGGCTTAAATACCACAGCTGCACTGAGTCACATTGCTTTGTGGTTTTTCATTGCTACTAGGCTCTTTACTCTCTTGGATCCCACCGCTGATCTCAAGCAGCTAAGTGGAAGAGAGAGGAGGAGATAGCTGGGGGACTTTCGTGGCTATTAAACATAAGCAGCCTGGCAGCTGTGTCGGTATGTTGCTAATAGTTATTTGCTTTAATTTTTTCAATATCTCTATAAGGTATACATTCATGTTGTATGTCTTTCAATTGCAGCTTGTACAGTTTTCCTAGCAGGAAGATGTGTAATGGTTTTTACATAAATTATGTTCATTATGTTTGATCGTGGTGTCTCTGTGTGTAGTGTCCGGCTAGGGATATCGCCATGCAGTGGGAAGTTGGCCAATTTCCTCCTTTACCGGACGAAGACACAAGTTGGTCATTCCGGCTGAGTCTCCAGACAAGAAGGTATTATTGGTATTAGAGTTAATGAACAAAGTACAAGATCTGAGGATAATTAGTGATTGTCATTCTAAAAATATCCCTTTTGTTTTGAGTTTGTCCTGCTTGTTGGAGACTCCCATCTACGAGCGATTGCAGATGGTCACGTGAGGATGTCAGAGGGGCTTTCCTTTGCCGGGGGCCTGTGCAGCTGACTTGCGGACGGAGGTGCTGAATGCTGTTGTCCCGCGAACACCTGATGTCGTCTGTCTTTTGGACCTAAAAAACAACCTCACAGCAAGTCGGACGATCGCCGAGGCAGGGGTAGCTTTTGGCAAGCTCCTGTACAGTGTCTGCAGTCGGTGGCCTTAGGGATGTCACGAGGTGACAGTACTTCAGTACCAAAATTCTAAAAATGGGACGGTACTCGTTTTCTTCGGTACCGAACGAAGACTGTAATGGTCATTTGGTAACGGAGCGGAGGTACTGGAGATGCGATTCTTCCGGATCTAATGGGGGCTGTATATAGGCTTACAAGTGTTCTCATCTGCTGTGAAATGAGGGAAGAAGAAGAATGCGGTAACAGCACGGGAAAAAAATATCAACACGAGACTTGAAAGATGGCAGCTGCTGCAGCGCTATCTCCGCCTCAACTCATTGAGAAAACAAATAGCAAGAGTCGGGTATGGAAGTACTTTACGTTTGAGGCGGATTTACAAGGAGCAATAATAGATTCGCAAAAAAGAGAAAATACTTCCAATTTAGCAAAGCTAAAGTTTCTATGTTAATAGACATTTCTTTTTATTTATTACTTAAAGGCTACATGCCTCTGTATTTTTTGAATGTTCAAACTTGAAGGCCACATGCAACTGTTCTGTTTTTCAATGTTAATAGACGTTTCTTTTTATTTATTACTGAAAGGCTACATGCCTCCGTTTTTTGTAATGTTCAAATGTTTTAATAAAGGAGTGCGTGTTGAATAACATGGGATTTATTGTTGTTTTTTTGTTTTTTTACCGTGGTATCGAATTGGTATCGAGTATCGTGTAAATTCACCGGTATTGGTATCGACTACTAGATTTCTGGTACCGTGACATCCCTAGGTGGCCTCAGGTATTATTTCTTTGGTACTAAAATTAATGTGGTTGTATGAACTGTTAATGAGTATGACGTTTTAATAATGAGCACCTATTGTTTTCAACAGGTGGTGGTTTTGGATTTCCCTCCAAGATTGAATGCAGCAGTGGATCTGCAGAACCACCTGAGGCAAGAGTTTCATCGTGTGGCGGCATGTGCAGGTATATTTACAGAAAGAGTTTAGTTTAAGTACAGGTACAAGTTTAAGGACTAATATTCTTCTGGGCAAACTCATAAATTACATAACATTTTGTACACATTTATGTGGTATTTATTGTTTCATACTTAAAAAAACAAATGTCATATCCATGATGATTCTGTAGTGTTCAAAAATAATAATATTTCCATAATATATATTATAGTTTTGTAAATAACTTAACATTTGTTTTGTATGGTATTTATTATAGTTAGTAATAGTAAATAGGTATCAATTTATACATAAAATAATAATCATTGTGATTTTGTTATTAACTGTAACACAGTGTCAAAATATAATACATGTGTATTTATTTCAGTAATTAATGAGGTGTTTTTTTTTTGTTAAGGTGTCAAATACATGTCTACTGCTGAGCATTTTCCTATGCACAACCTTAAGCTGTTGAACACCAATGGTGTACGTAAATATGTTTTTGTTGTGACATGGCAATTGCATAAGTGTGCTTTACAGTTGATTGTAGTTGATATAAACTCTGTTCATGACAGATGTGACAGTGACAGTACGGATGACATGGAAGTTGCTGTTATCGTTAATAGTGACAGTAGTGATGAGATGGATGTTGCAGATGAAGTTGAGGCTAACAGTTCTTTGAACATTGGTAACAGTGTAAGAGGATCATTTCATCAAGGGGATGTTATGTTTACACATAGAGGAGGTCAGTGTATGGCAATAGCTTTGGTAAGCCTAGCAAAACATACAGTCTATAGTGTCTTTTCATTGAAGACAAAAGATCTGGACAAAGTTGTACATTTAGGGGACGAACTATATACGTTTTTGCACGACAACAACAAGATCTCTGGCAACTCCAAAATTATGTGTGTTCTTGATTTGCCTAAACAGGTAGTTATTGATGGACAGGATTTTCAGTTTAAACGTGATGACTATGTATAATTTGTCGTAAACGTGGATGATGGAGAATTTATTCAGTCTGGTGAACATATTCCTCTACGAAACAGATTGGAACGCATGTTTGTACAATATGAAACGTGTTCTGACAATGAGCACATATACATGTGCAATGATTTGTCAGAATGGAGAGTATGCAGTGGTTGATTCACATGCACACAATGCTGATGGAGTGGCTGATGCAGATGGTGTAAGTGTTATTGTATATTTTAGTTGTCTTCAAGAAGTGTATGATCACATATGTAATTTGTCTGCATCTCTTGGTGGAAGGCAAAAATAATTTGAGAGTGCTGATGTTTGTGTCCTTCACACTAGCCCAAGTGAAAGCAGTTATATGTCTGTGGTTCCAACAGCGAAGTGTACAGATTCTGTTAAGACTGTTGATTTTGATTTGTCCATGAGAGTTGTTTCGGATGTTGTCTTTGTCAGTGATGTGACGAGGAAAAGACTGCAGTTTAATCCCCTTAATAATGAAAATGCACAAGCGCTGTGTACAAGGTTTAAAGTAGTGTCAGAGAAAGTTGATGTAGTATCTACTAAAGTTGGTGTGTTAGGGGCTCCATGTAGTAATGAGAAAATACTTGCTGATGGAAACTGTTTTTTTAGAGCACTCAGTCAAGCTGTGTGTGGTACACAGAAGCATCACAGAAAAGTTAGACTAGCTGTGGTTAAACAATTGGAAAGCAATGCTAAGGTATATGAGAGTATTTTGAGAAGCGAGTACTCATCAATGGCAGAACACCTTAGCATGTGAAATATGTGTTATGGTCGGAGCCATAACTCCAGTATCCTAGTGTGTCTGTTCCCTTTTTTCCCTGTTTTCCAGTTCCCCTGTCTGTCTTGTGTAGGCTTGCATGGTAGTGGGTGTGTGCTCTCCTCCCACCAGCAGTTTCCCGCGCTCCATGACGCAATCATCCGCATGACTCCAATCACGCAGCTGGCAGTAATCAGATGATCAACGCACTACTTATACGCGGACATCTCAGACACTCGTTGCCACAAATTGAGATTCAAGCAGCAGCAGATTGTTTAGGAGTAAATGTTTTTACATATGATGATGGGTGGCTTGAATATAGTTGCAAACATAACCAGGTGTCAGATCAGGGAGTGTATTTGAAAAATTACAATGTAACCATTATGAAACTGCAGTTTTGTTAGTTCAACAGTCTGAAATGCAGACATGTTATGGTTACTGTGCAGTGAACAGAGGGTACAATCTAAGACAGAAAAGTAGAGTTTGTTTCGAAAGTTTGATACAGTTATAACGTCAAGTTGTGTAGTTGAAGAAGTAATGGATATTGAAGAGGATGTTATAGAACAACAGCCTAGTACATTGCCTGCAATTGACACAGTCACATTTAAATTTAGGCCTTTGTGCACTGAAGCTGCAAAATCACTATGCAATAAGTGCAATGTAGGTGATGAAAAGCAGGATGTAGAAGGACCTACGGTGTCTGGGTCTTTAGGTGGTGTTTGTATGACACATAAAGTTGTAAAGGATGGTAACAGTTTCTTTAAAGGTCCCATATTGTAAAAAGTGACATTTTCATGGCTTTTATACTGTAAAGCAGGTTTAAGTTGTATATAAATACTGTGAAAGTATCGAAACACTTAATCCACAGAGAAACACACACAGCCCGTATTCAAAAACTGAGCTTTTGAAACAAGCCGTCAGGATTTCTGTCCATTTGTGATGTCACAAATCTACAATAATTAGAACATTTCCAATTTTTAAACGTAAACATTCTAAATGTGTCCCAGTTTATTTCCTGTTGCAGTGTATGTGAATGACATCAGCTGACAGGAAGTAAACATGGACCCAAGCTGTTGCTTAGCAACGCAATTCTGTTGCAATTCCATTGAAATGTACTAAAACGGAGCGTTTCAGACAGAGGATAAATACAGGTATATTCAAGCAGACAGCATGAGGAAAATAAAGGGTTTTTTAAACATTAAATTATGTAAACATGTTCTAGTAGAAACCCATAATACAAGTATGAACCTGAAAATGAACATGATATGTCCCCTTTAAAGCAGTAGCTCAAGTGATCAGTGGTTCTCAAAAAGGTCAAATAAAGGTCAGACATACTGTTGTTAAGTACATGAAAAATCTTAGTGCAGAACATGTGAAGTTTTTGGATGAACAATGTTTTAGTGGAAGACTATATTAACAAGTCACAAATGTGGTTTGCTGGCAATACAGCCACAGAAATAGAAATACAAGTTACAGCTAATGCTTTAGGAGTGGACATATTTACATACAGCAATGAAAGATGGCTTAAATACAGTAGCATTAGTTCAATGTGGACAAATTAAGAAATATACTTAAGACATTATGATAAATAACCATTTTGAGCCAGTAGTTTGTGTCCAACATGTTAATAAGCAGGTTTGCTTCAATTTGTGCAAAGTGGGTAATTCATCTGAGACACAATAAATGTGTAGAAGGAGTTCAAAAGTACAAGCACAGAATTCTGTAAATACCTGTAGTTCAAATAGTAATTCTTGTTTTATCTAAGTATTTATAAAAAAAAAAATGCTATTTATAATCAAAAATGAGATATCAGAAAAAAGGTTTTTCATAGGCAGAATGTTAAGGCAATAAGTAAACAGAAATATCAGGAAATATGTTATATAGACAGGAAGTTAAACAACTGAGTAAAACAAATACAGAGAAAATGAGTTTCATATGCAAGAAGTTAAAGAAAGAAGTAAATGGAAATACCGTGAAAATGAATTGCATGAATATGCATAATATGCATATTCATGCATTTTTATTTATATTTTATGCATATTATATAAAAGCCAGGAGTACAAAAAAGTATCATGGAAATCCTGATTTTAAGATGCGTATCATAGTACGTATCAAGATGAAGAGACAACAATTGAAAAAGAAATCAGAGCAGTTTGATTTTATAATGAAGCAGTTTTTGGATAAAGTAAAAGATGGGCCAGATTTTGTATGTTGCGTTTGTCATAGATTGTTGTTTAAAACTCAGGTGTTGCATTGTACAAAAGAGGATTATAGTAAGCGTAAAGACATACAGTAGCTTAATAGCGAAGAAATGTATGACAGAAAATTATTCACACAGATGTAGTGATGCCTGTGAGGTACCATGCAAATTGCTGGATTTGGGTAGAGGTCAGCTGTGGATCTGTCACACCTGTCACTCAAATCAAGAGAGATGGAATACCAGCTTAATGTATACTAAACAATATGGTAGTACATCCCACTCCACCAGAATTAGCTTGATTAAATAGCTTAGAACAGCATTTAATAGCTTTGCACATACCTTTTATGAAGATGTTGGCATTACCAAAAGGTGGGCAAAATGGAGTGCACGGACCAGTAACGTGTGTTCCAGCCAATATTGTAAAAACTAGTAATTTGCTTCCACGTTCAGATATGGAAGGGTCTCTTTTGCATTTAAAATTAAAGCGCAAGTTGAAAAAAAATTAATAAGTATTATAACGATGTTGAATTAAATGAAGATTGGATGAATGAGTTTTGTAGGGAACAGGATGATGTAGAAAATGAGACTGAATCAAATGTACATATAACGAAACATCTACAGATACAGCTCAAGATGAGCAGTTACATGACAGGCAACAGCATTGCATGTTTCAAGACATGTGTCTGATGCCTGTTGATATTGGTCCAGCAAAAGAAAACAGTCCTGTAACATTGTTGTCAGATCTCTCCAACGAAACCAAAAGCTTTCCTGTGTTGTTTCGACATGGATGTAATACCTACCATGATTATAGGCAGCAGAGGTTAACGCTATCCCGTTATTTATATCTAAGGGTACGTCCCAAAGCTCTTAATTGATCCTTCATTTCCCTCACTTGCGTCTCATCCTTGCGTCTTAGTCCCGCCCACCAGGGAAGCATGGAGGGACGCAAGGAATCCATGCGAGGAGAGAGGAAACGAGGAAATGCGTTTTAAGAGAATTGAGACGTCGTTCCCTCTGAAGCGTCACGTGAAGCGACGTCCGTTTCTGATGACGGCGGCACAGCTGGATCTGCTGACAGCCGTGTTATCTGTTCCATGTTCACTCACAAACGATAGCCCCCGCCAACTGTGGACTCTGTTTGACACATTTACTTGTGTTTATATTTCTGTCAGTAAGTGCAGACCGAAATAAGTGTATAAATGAAGAGTTAATTTGCAAAACCAGATAAAAGATATTTTTAAAATGAATAAGCCAATGTCATCAATATTCCCTTAAGTATACAATAACAAAATTACAAGATATATGGGAAAAGATATATTATCAAGACAACCCATGAGCAGTTTCATTAATATTCCCTGGATTGCACTCAAAAAACAATTTAGGAAAATAAAATCAGATGGAACTCAATTCATCAGCCACATTTCGGCTAATTAGGTGTGATGATACCTTACCAGCTGTAACTTATGAGGTTAATTCAAGAAGAAGGTACCAGGCCTATATAAGTCTCAGATAGACAAAAGAAGATGCCAGAAGAAGTAGCAAGAAGCATCACATCAGTTTGTGCAACTGGCATTTATAATATTGTGCAGGAGCAGGAAAATGCAAGACGCAGGAGACGTCAACTGCAGCGGGCCATCCTGTGTTTAGAGGTAATCATCACACAAGTGTAATGTTTTATGACTGGTTGTACCAATGACTGTCATGTAATGTAAGATCAGATCTAATCACAGTTTAGCAAACTATCAGTGTCGTAAGTAACTGTGTCCTTTATTTTGTAGATGGAGATGGAGATGGATACAGAGCCAGTATATGCTCAAATAAATCCTCATGTGCCAGTCCTTGCTGTGTTCTTTGATGGCCAGAAGGACCTCATGGCGGACTACAGGCTTGGGAGACAGTCCGTCGAGGTCCTTCTGAGAATTCTGCCATCAAAGAACACACAAGGCTGGTCACATGAGGTACATTTATTGATGAGCATATACTGGCTGGCACACGGCTTATCCTACAGTGTGGTGTCCCGGGCCTTTCATGTCCCCAAGTCCACGGTCCACAGACTGGTGCACACTGGAGTAGAGAGGATCGCAGCCCTTCGCCAGGAGGTCATCAAGCTGCCCACCACTGGAGCACTGGACGAGGTTGGCCAAACATTTGCACGGCTGGCCAACAGTCCAGTGTTCTCAAAGTGTGTGGGTGCCATTGATGGCTGCCATGTCCGCATTAAGACCCCCCCAGGACCCACTGGCCAGGATTACCTCAACAGAAAGCTCTTCCCATCCATACAGTTGCTTCATCAACACTTTTGTGGGGTATCCTGGCTCAGTCCACGACACCAGAGTCCTGAAGAACAGCCGGATCTACAGAGAGGCTCTGTACCCTCCCTCAGGTGAGCCTAAAGAAGTTGTCAATGCATCAATATTCATCAATTACTATAAATATATTAATTTATGGTTTCCCATTCTCTGCAGGATTCTATATTGTGGGTGATGGTGGCTACCCCTGCATGGAAAGACCTGTGGCCATCATCACCCCATATAGAGAACCACTGCAAGGGAGGGTGCAGAGCCGCTTCAACCAGCATCATGCCAAGGCCCGTTGCATTGTAGAGCGGGCCTTCGGCATGATGAAGACGCGTTGGAGATCGCTGTTCTTCAGGGCTCTGGAGGTCGACCACACCTTTGTCCCCTCCGTCATCACCGCCTGTGCAGTGCTGCATAATATCTGCCTCACAGCGGGGGACATCCTCGAGGCCATCGAGGATGCTGGGGACATTGGTGTGGTTCCACCACGTCCTGTGAGTAGGGAACGATGCGGACATGGCCAGCGAGACCAACTGGCAGGGCTGCTCTCTGCTCCACATGTGCACCCTGTGGAGCTGCAGGATCACAATTACCTGCAGACATTGGGGACATGAAGGGCCTGGGACATGGGCCACCACACTTTAGGATAAGCCGTGTGCCTTGAAGCTCCTTTTGTTTTAGTTATATATAGTCCTAAGTTTCCTTTATATTTTGAGTTCTATTGTGCCATTATCTTGTAATAATGTGAAATAAATTAACATGTCTTTTGTACATTAAACATGTTGTTGTTCCAGTTTGTTCCCAACCTCTCATTACCAGCTTAATTATATTTTTTATTGTGTGCTTGCTTTTATTTGTATGATTTATTTAGGTATGTACTACAGTTTGTACTGAAATGTACAGAATTATATGAAAGAGGTCTATGGTGTTTCAAGGTTATAGGAAATGCCTTCCTGTGACTACAAACTTAATGATAACACTGTTGTGCTCCTGTCCATGGAACATAACTCTGGAAAAGGAATTTGTGAAGAGACCTTTGTTAATGATGTAAATGTCAGACCCAGAATGTTGGAGAACAGTGAAGATGGTTTCCATGACTTGAAATGTTTAATGGATGTGAAAGAAGAACTTAAATTAAACAACAAATTAAATATTTACCAAACTCCTGTCAAAAACAATAAATATTGTTTAACTTAAAGACCTTTATAATAGCAAATAAAAAAAAATCAAAATTAGATCACTTTCGAACTAACTCCTCAAACAAATCTAAAAAACGGAAGCACTCATCCTCCTTTTTTGACTCCTCTTTCATGAACTGTAGGAGTGCCCCCCTTGTGGCACGGCGCTTCCTGGGTGGGGGACAGGTAGAGGTGGATGGCTCATCATCCAGCTCTGCGGTGCAACTACTTGTGCCAGGCTGTGCAGAGTCCTCTTCCTCCTCACATGCCTGGCCACAAGTAGCGGCCCCAGCTCCAGATGTTGAGCCACGTCAGCCACAGGCTCATGGTCTTCCCCGACACATGAGTCCATCAGGACTGGGGGCTCAATGGAGGGCCGCCTCCCGATGGCCTCATGCATCAGGGAAAACCACGGCCAAGTGGCTGCCGTGGCCTCCCCCTCATCTGTCCCCGTCCCCGTTGGTGGATTTTTCAGCTCCTGGAAGAGATCGAACAAGGGATTTATCAGTTAGATGTAGACAGACTAAAAACACTACAATGTGATGCTCTATGTAAAATAACAATAGTCACAAATGCTTATTTATGGAGGTGAACTGAGCTCATAAGAAATACAATATTTCACCTTATACTTCCTCTTTAAATTGTCCCATCTTTCTTATGACTTCCCTGTGGAGGATAAAACATGTCAACTTATTGCATCTCTGATCCCAGACACAAGATAGTTCTGTTCAATATTAATAAAAGAGCATCTCTCGTTAGCGTGACAACGTCAGATTATATTCAACTGAGAGTCTCACATGCAAAGTGAGGGGAAGAGCTTAAGTGTAATTACTTACTATTACTTACTGTGATAATAAGAATAATACATGATAAATAGAGCACACACGTAATAGGAACGTGGACAGTTGTGATAGTGTGACATTGCATTGATTACCATAAAATGCAGTGAAATAGCACGTCAAAACAGACGTTAAAAAGTTTACTCACCCCCAGGCCTTCTTCGCCGTGTGCCTCTTCCCCGTGAAAAGTTGTCGTTTTCTATCCTGTGACGGATTAAACGTCTCGTGTCTTCGTCTGTCCCTGTTAAATGAGACATATTTCATACATATCAGAAAAGGGAAAACATTAAGTAATGTCACACATCATTTTCCTCACATCATATGAAGAACAATTAATGACAGGTTGTTTGTTGACATAAGCAGCGTGTCCGCCATGTGATTACTGCGGCGTTACTTTTGCTCTGCCGTAAAACATTTATTTTCTGACAAAGCTACGATAAATAATGGATCCTCTACAATAAACACATTAGGAGGTGCTGTCATGACATAACTAAATGGATTGTGGAGGAAATAAATGTAAACACGTTGCATTAACATCACATTGTTTCACAGAATAAGGATGAAATAACATTAAATACCGGACACTTACACTTGTGCTGCTTTCCCGCCATATCTTTCAAATGCCAGATGTAACTGGAGGCGGAGTCGGCGGCTTTTATGCTGCACGACTTCCGTGAAGGCTGCTCTCGTGTATCCTCGATCATCGCTCCTCAGAGATCCCTTCTCGATCCTCGATCCTCGCTCCTCCGTGCAGAAATAAGAGCTTTGGGACGGTTTTCAAGATGGCGCACCAGAACAACTTCCGGTTCACTCGAGGATCGAGGAAACAACAAATAAGCGCTTTGGGATGCACCCAATGACTTCTAAATGCTGATGGTAGATTTGCACAAAATGTAGAATACATATTTTATGCACAGTATTTTTCAGAGGTCCAACAAGTTGTTTCACATGTTTCTATAGCTTTAAGAAAAGGAAAGGCAGGGTTTAGATCTGAAAAAATTGATATAAATGTGTTCGATGATGGGTTCCGTTTCCTTAGACCTATTAGAGTTACCCCAGCTTTTTGGGAGGGAGCACAGCGTGACCTCTTAGCTTGTGTCCGTCAGCTTTGTGTCCCTACGTGGTTTTGTTTGTTTTCTTCTGAAGATTTGCGTTCGACAGATCTTCTCCATAGCATTTTGAAACAGGAAGGTAGATCACAGACCGCTGAAGATTTAGAATGGGCAGACAGGTGTGAACTGCTGCAACGTAATCCTGTTACTGCGGCAAGAATGTTTAAGTTTAGATGGCATTGCTTTTTAAAAGAGGTACTGATGTCTCCATCACAACCAATTGGAAAGATAATAGATTATTTTTATCGTGTGGAGTCTCAACAGAGTGGTTCTCCTCATGTGCATTGTTTGTTGTGGATTGACAATGCACCACAGCTTGATAAAAACACAGATGAAGAGGTATGTCAATTGATCGATCAATATGTAACATGTGAATTACCCTCACAAGATGAGCCTTTAAAGGACATTGTGACATCTGTGCAACAGCATTCCTAAGAGAACAAGAACACAACCTGCAATTGTGCATTATGCACATTTTTCTGTGACTAAATGTCCAGAAAAATATTACCATAGTATTTTGCAGTTGTTTATGCCATATCGTGTTGATACAGAGTTGAAACCACCAACTACTGAAACATTTGAACAGTTTTACATGAGTGGTCATGTTAGATTTGATGATGGATCTAGACAGATAGTCAAAACGGTTGTTGACAAGAATAGAAGTATGTTTGAAGTTGATGCAGAGGTATTGGATAGTATACAAGAGTCTACTGATAATAATGATGTTTAAGAAGATGCGTGGTGTGAGCTGTGCCCAGAACAGGAATTGGAGCGCCTACAATGTGAACAAGAGCGCAAAGAAAATGAAAAGGTAAACGAGGAGCACATAGAAAGTATTCCTGATCTCATAGTTTGCCATCAACAAGTTGCACATTTGGATAAGTCTAATAACATCATGTGCAGAAGTGAAGGGGTTGAAATTAATTCGTTCCCTGAATGAAACACAGATGTCTATTTTTAATCAAAGAAGACGATGGTGTCTTGAAAAGATTTGTGGTGAAAACCCAAAACCATTTCATGTGTTTAAAACAGGTGGTGCAGGGACAGGAAAGAGACATTTAATTAAGGCTCTACAGTATGAGGCAATGAAGTTATTGTCTACATGTGTCACCATCCTGATGACATTTGTGTATTGTTAACTGCTCCGACTGGCATTGCTGAATACAATTTACATGCTTCAACGATTCATAATACATTTAGCACTGGCACAAACATGAAATTACCTTACACACCTTTGGGTGAGGAAAAGATCAATACTTTGCGAGCCAAATACAGGGATCTGCAAATTTTAATAATTGATGAAATATCCATGGTTGATAATAAACTGATGGCATATATTCATGGAAGATTAAGGCAGATCAGACAAAGTGGTGATTTCTCCCCATTTGGTAATGTAAGTGTGGTTGCTGTTGGAGACTTTTTCCAGCTACCTCCAGTAAAAGGGAAGCCATTGTGTGTTGAAGATGTAGGCATTAACCTGTGGTGCAATATATTTAGCGTTGTTGAGCTAAAGACTATTGTTAGACAGAAAGATACTGTGTTTGCTGAGTTATAAAATAGATTGAGGACACGTTCAAAAGGAACGCCCCATTGTTAGCAAGTGACAGAGTTGTTGAAGAGGTGTGAAACTGGTGAAAAGGGTTCATCTTTACACATATTCCCCACTAATGCTCAAGTTGATACTCATAATATTGAGCTATTATGTCAAACATGTCCAGAATATGTTGAAGTAGATGCTCAAGATTTTGGACATAATAAGAAAAAAGGCAAACTTGAGTTAATGGATGGACATCTAACCAAGGTGTGTAATACATGTTTAGCTGAAAAGATTGTTCTTGGGGAAAATGCACGTATAATGTTAACTAAAAATGTTGATGTGATGGATGGACTTGTTAACAGGGTATGTGGCACAGTGACGCACATAGTTGTTGCAGAAGGTGGTACATTTCCTAAAACAGTGTATGTTCAATTTGATGATAATCAAGTTGGTGCACAGAGGAGGAAACGATGTGCAAATACCTCAAGCCATTTAGTGACCTCTACACCTATTGTTCCAGAAGAGGAGAGGGTCACTAGTTAAGGTGGATGTTGTCAATTTCCCCTTAAACTGGCTTGGGCTTGTACAGTACATAAGGTACAGGGAATTACTGTTGATAAAGCTGTGGTGTCACTTAAGATATTTTCTGCAGGACAGGCATATGTTGCGACATCGAGTCATGTCAGAAATTTATCAGGATTAATTATTCAGGACTTTGAAGATAAGGCCATCTATTGTAAAAATGATGTTCACCAAGCAATTCAGTGCATGCCACAATTTGTATTTGAAGATAGAACAGGACACAATTTTATCGTGTTTATGATGAATGTCCAAAGTTTGACAAGACACATGAAAGATTTGACCATGTGTACATTTGCAGCTTGATTGTATTGCTATTACAGAAACATGGCTACTTGCTGATTATTCCAAACACTTTGTATACATCAATGCATATACATTTGATAGTTGTTCTCGAAGTGAATCATACAATTGCAACAACCCCATATTGGTTGCTTTGCAATGCCAACAACATGTCGGTGTTGGCATGTACATTGCAGACAGTTTGACATATTCTTAAAGTGCCAGCTGTAAATTTAGAATGTTTAGTGTACAACTGTGTGACGTACAACATAGTTATAGCAGTCATTTACAGACCACCATCTTATCCCATGTTTCTATTTAAAAATTGTATTTATTTTTTATGCACTTATTTATTCATCTATTTTGTACTCTATAAGTAATCTTATTGTGTTGTTATTCTTGTTTATTTCAATTTTGTAAATTTATTTTTAATCATTTATGTATTCATCTATTTTGCAATATATATTGGTACTCTAAATTGTACTTACATATTTTACTTATTAAACCCAAATTTAGGAGGCAAATTTGTGATTTGTGATTTTGGGCTATACAAATAAAATTGATTTGATTTGATTTGAATGTTACTGACATTATTAATACTTTTGTTACCTCCATTTTATTTGTTTCATAAATATCTGTAATTTTGAAAATTGTGCAAAGTATTCACTACAGTCACTACTGAGATACATTGGAACTACCCACCCCCTTTTGGAATAAAAAAAAAAAGAAAAGCACCACATCTACATGAAATTTATTACTTAAAAATGCACTCAGCACTTACTTCAGTGTGATTCAATAGTGTCAGAAAACACAAAAACCTAAATTTCAAGAGTGCAAGACAGCAATACAAAAATTATGACTCTTAAATGCCAGTCAGATGTTTCAGGTCTCAGAAATGTGAGACTTGTAACTCATCACATTGAGTGGCTCCACCTCCTATATGTGTCCCAGTAATAATAAAGAATATTGTTGAGTATAACAAACAAAATGGGGCCAGGTATGAAAAGCTGTAAATGAAAATGCCATTACACGCTTTTTGTGTGTGTAATAAAGTCATTACAGAACAAGTGAAGGCAAGTACAGGGACATAGGCCAAAAGAGATTATACAAAGTAAGAGAAAGACAAACTACAATAACAAAGGATAAAAATGGCTTTAATTTTGAAATTCTACATCAGAATGTCCTGATATTCTTTGAGTGACACTCTCAGGTGGTCTACTGTTAACCTGAAGTGAAAGTAGTCTGTGATAGTGGACAGTTTCCCTTTAATTATAATCTGAATTTAGAGGGAATATAGCCCATATATGAGATTTTAAAGGGCTTTAATTTTGAAAATCTACATCAGAATGTATTGATATTCTCTGAGTGACACTCTGAGGTTGTCTACTGTCATCCTGAAGTAAAAATTAGTCTGTTATAGTTGGTCATTTCCTTTTCATTCTGATCTGAATTTAGAGGGTAGTCCATATATGAGATTTTAAAGGGCTTTAAAGGGACTCTATGTAAGAATCAGAAATTGCTTGTTAACAGCGACACCTGTGGCCGCAATGTAAACGAAAGTCAGCGTCCTGTTGCTAGCGCTCGCGCTTGTGCTCGCTCTACATAGACATGAACGAGCACCGGTCTAAACAGTGGGGCGACACACGTCAGCTAAAACCACAATATCACTCTCTATCCTCCGACCGCGGCTGGGGTGGGCGAATTAGGAAGAGCCAACACTGTTTTGCAAGACGGGCTTCACTAGATATAACTTTGCAGTTTTGGTGGTTCCGTGTAGTTTGTGTTGGAGTCTGCGCGCTCGCGTACCCACACGCGAGCGCGCATGGGACACCGACCCGGTATACGTGTAAGAAGTTACATAGTCCCATTCATTTTGAAATTCTACATCAGAATGTATTGATATTGTCTGAGTGATACGCTAAGGTGGTCTGCTATTATTCTGAAGTGAAAGTAGCGTATGATAATTGATAGTTTCCTTTTATCAATTCTATCTATCTCAATTGAAATTAGGCACTTAGTAGAAACATGAAGGTGCCGAGTGTGAGGTGTGTTACGTTTCCCCAAAAAAACAAAACCTGAATGACAGGGAAACTAACAAAAACTAAAATGGCACTCGGAGAGCGCAGACATCCGCCAAGATGCGTGACTTTAAAAACAGATCACAGCTGGTGGTACTGTGAGGTGGTTGGCTTATTATTAACACGGTGTGTTTCCGTGTAACGTATCAGCGGATGCCTCTCTCATTCAGCAGCCTTGTTATGTCTGTATAACATTACACTACGTTGTCTGTCATCCCGTCATCTACCCCTTTTTCTTCCTCACCGCGGACGGACAGCAGTTCCCGCACCTCGGATTCTCGCCACACATCCACAGACGTATCTCTCTGCTCTCAGAAGGAGGAAGAAGGCGGGGTCATGCGTCATCAAAGCGTCATCAGTTACACTGCGCATGTGTTATACCCTGTGGTCTTAATGCTCAGGCTGATCGGAAATCTTAAAAAAATTCCTGAATCCGGATCATAATCCGGATCGCCACCAAAATCTAATGGATTGTTCATTGTGCTACACTCTACCCCTCCAAAAAAAATTCATTGAAATCCATTGCGAACTTTTGGAGTAATCCTGTTAACAGAAGGACAGACAGACAGACAGACAGACAAACAAACAAACAAACCAACTCCGGTGAAAAAAATACCTCCTTCCAAGGCTTGGAAGGAGATAATAAACTGCACACAGAAATAATAATAAAAGGATCCCTTGGGTACTAAAAGGAGACTTTGGGAATATAATTCCCCACAGCCGCCCACTAAATCTACCAAAAATGATAGACCAACAAAAAAAGGTATCGGACCCAAATTAAATGTAAATTGGGAGTCACTGAGGGGCGACACAAAAGAGAAGTAGAGGCTGGTTAAAGATGTGCACACTCAAAATCAAAACCCCACAAAACACAGAGAATCACTAAACACAATGTAAACCCAGAGAGCCAACTGAAGGTGTTGACCCTCTGCAGACACACAACCAAATGAGCAGGGTGCAGCCAACCTGCTTATATATCCTCCCTCCCAGCCAGGCTGATTATCAACAGCTGAGGGTGATCACAGGTGATGAGCAAGGCTCAGAGAAACCTGCAGCTCAGATCTGTCATGATTCCTCTGACCATAACAGGTGGTATACTGCAATTTTGAAGTCATATTAGTCTTTGGAAATGTATTCTTTAATATTAAATTTGACTATTAGTAGTATTTAAACAATTGAAATAACATTTTTCTCTGAACTACATTTTGGAGGCAGTTGTTTTTCTTTTAAATATCATTCATTTAATTTAGTATTTCAAATGCATTCCTTTTGTTTTATTTATTTATTTTTTATTCATTAATGTATTTATTTGTTTAATTATTTATTCATCTATTTATTATTGACAGACTGATTGACCTATTGAATAAATGTGAAATGGCTTTTCAAATTCATCAGAACGGTGCTTTTATTTTGAAGGCCTATAACATTCATCAGAACGGTGCTTTTATTTTGAAGTCAGTTCCTACAGGCCCTTACTGTAATGCCTAGGATACACACGTACTGCAAAACAACGTGGGGGCTGGTTTGACTGTGTTTTTCGAAGTGGAGGCTGGCTTGACCGCAGCGTTTTACGCCGGTCCTAGCTGGGTCTCTGTCCATCCTGTGTAGTGAAAAACCTTCCATTTCCACATGAGACTCCGGTATCCTGTCAGACAGCCAAGTCTCCGTAAAACACAGAAGGCTGCTCTTTCGGTATAGGCAGTCGATCGCCTATACACCTACAAAAAATATGAAGACTCTGAAATGTTCCCGTGGTTACGGTCCATCTATCCCCTAAGTCACAAGTGGCTTACTGGCAGGACCTCACTAATATATTGTGCTGGTTAAATGTTCAGGAGACACACCCTATGTTTTCCCTGATAATGCCACGTTATTTCTCATACTGTCTACCTGAATATACCTGTATTCACTCTCTGTCTGAAACGCTTCGTTTTAGATCCTGTCTCTTTAAGACCCCCTCCCAAAGAAGCTAAGTCTGCTCTGATTGGTCAGCATTTTTGAGACTCACTGTGTGTGTCAACTACTAGAGTTTAGCGCATGGATGTATAAAGAGAACTGGAAACAGCGTTGGAGGCGGGGCCCCCGTTCATTCCTATCAGAGTGTCTCAGTGGAGCATGAAGCCAAAATGGCTCGACTGCCAGGGGGGAAAAGTACCTTGATCATCCGGCGATCTTTCGCATCCATTGGACCCATAGAGCAGTTAGTAGTAGTAGCGTTTCCTGTAACTCCGCCTGAAGTCTCTTTCCAAATGTCTATGAGAAAAAAAAGATGCCCAATGGCATCACGTGACTGACATGGAAGTTGTAATTCCACCGTTTGGCCACTACGAAAAGTTGCTTCAAAGCCCGGCCCTCTTCCTGGCGGCTTGGTTTAGCAGCACTTCTACCGGTGACTGTATAGTTGTGACATCACAACCTTACGGAAGACCTGACGGCTCATTTAAAGGCACAGTTTCTGAATACGGGCTGTGTGCAGGTCTTGGTGGATTAAAGGCAGGGTATGCGATTTATCCAAAATACACTATTTGTTATATTGGTTGAAATGGTCTTTACACCCCGACAGCAATCCATTTCTTATGAGCTCTGAAAAAAGACCGGAAAAGATCCGTCATCTGTAGCTGCTGTAATCCTGTAAAAACGTCTACCAATCAGTGCCTCTGAGCACAGTTGTAAAGAACCAATCAGGTGCCTCCCTGCCTCCCTGCTCGTACTCTACCCTTAGCGTGCACCAGCCTGAACTCAAAGCGCGTCGCCGCCGCACGTTCACTGGAGAATGGAAGAGAAAACTCAGCTCTTAAAACACTGGACAACGAGCACGAACTCGTACCACTATTACTATATTATCGAAAAATACAACTTTGATTTAATTATTTATGTTTTGTTAGTTTACTTTATAAGATACTGCAGGTTTAAACAATTTATTCTAACAGCTCATAGTGAAGTCAGACAAACAGGATTATCAACGAGGGGAGACGGCGGATATAAAACATTGCTCGAAAAAATTTTCATTACTCAAAATGCTTTTTCAGTTACAGAAACAAACGAGTGGACTGATCTCCCTCCAGATATTAGAGTAACTTTAAAAGGGTTGTGTTGTCTCAGCAGGTATCTCCCCCCCGCGGGCGATTGTGGAGCTTTTCAACTCGAAAAAAGGCAGATAAACACGTTAATTTATAATGGACATTTGTGTTGTGATATTTAAAAGAACTATCCGTCAACAAGGAAATAAAAGCCCCTTGTCTACGAGACCGGTCTCTTGAGAGAGCTCCAGCCAGCTCATAGCGGGGTCTGTGTGAGTAACTGCCCGGCTTGAGAGGTGGCGATCCTGGCAGGAGCTAGCTAGCTGTTCCGGCAGTTTGTGGAGCTTCTAAACTCTGACAACGGTGGAGAAAATGTTTGATTCGCCATCTAACATCGTAAAACTGTCAATATTCTAAATCTACACAGTTGATTTCTCGCCTCAACATTTTTCAGAAGTGAATTTAGTGATGAAATAGCTACGAAAAATGTGAAGTAGTTACGATGCGGTGGTGCTCGTGCATGTGTGTGGGGGGCGTTGCCTTGGAAGGAGTTTCGAGGGGAGGGGGGGGGTTTAGACGGAGCTCCTGAGGCATGCTACTTTTAAATAATGCTAGCTTTCCAACATTATAGACCCTATCTTTAAGCGTTTTGATACTTTCACAGTATGGCCTCTTTATGTGATTCAGTGATAGTGATGTGTGATTCCATACCCTGCTGTTATAGGTACGTTTTAGTTTTCTTTGTGTGGTCTATACTGAAGATTACATTAATTTTCCAGACAGATCTCACTATAAAAAGTGACCACATACAATGCATGATGACACTCACTGAAAGACAAGCAAACCAACGTGCACACTTTAGTCTTGTCCAAAACATTAAAATTTGTAGATCCTAAAGTGTAAACAGTAATGTGCTGGAGTATGACATGTTTTGTTATTAGTTATTGTTTTTTTAATTTGAAAAAATTGCCCCCAGCAACCCGCCTCCTCAGTTCTTGTATCACGCCGTAACCCGGCCACCGTTTCTGTTATATAACTACAGTATATACATGTTTTTAAATTCCCCCCAGAGGTAATAAAAACATGTCTGTGATCTTCTGACCTCTGATCTGATCAGCTTGAACACACCTTAAATCATCAAGAATCATAAAATCAGTTTTCCGCAACATTTAGGAATATTTAGCTTCTATTTGGCGGCCATTTTGGAAAAATGGCTGCCACGGCCCTCAGGGGCCAAATTAGTAGTGCCCCGATATCTTAATCTTTTCATAACATATAAACTTAAGTATATCTGTGCCAAATGTGTTGCTTTTATGGCACAACGTTTATGCTTAACTGACACAGAAGAGGAAGGAGGAGTAAATAATGCCTATATGTGTTGACATAGCGATCAACAGGCCACGCCCCTTGTGCACCCCCCTTGTGGGGTACTGGTGGTACGCCGGTGATGCAGCTGTGCACTTCCATGACCATCGGACACTGCGGACATGTTCATCTTATATTTCATCATTTGACTTTTATCACGATACAAATGTAAATATGCTATTTTTTCCCTCATTTTCAACTAGCCACATTTTTCATTTTTTTGCCCCCCCCCCCCAAAAAAAAACAAGCCTTTAATGTTTTTGAAAGGATGACAAATAAAATAAATAATACAAATCAATATTTTTTATTGAGACTATTCCATTTTACAGAACATGCAACAAGAAATTTAAGTCAAATAAGGATAAACACCAACAGTATGAAATTCCTACACGGGTTCTAATTTCCCTCCCTAGTTTGACCAGCTGAGTGTAAACAGGATGTTCTCATGTGTTCATGTTCTCTCATGTTAATTCTTTTATTCAAAATAAAAAATAAGAGTTTTCATTTTTGTCTTTCAGGCCGATTTGGATGCAACTGATGATTCCTCGCCCCCATTACTGATTTACCATGACAACTCATAGTCATTTTTAAACAATGGGTCTTTGATATCAGACAGCCTGGTCTCCTAAAAACTATGTTCACATACAATGAAACTGCATTGTCAATTACGTTTCAAGGGAAACATATTTTCTGCTGGATTACGTTTGTTTTCTACGTTTCCAGTCATAGTCTGCAGAGGAGGTCAGGATGGGTCAAACACACACAGGACTTTCACCCAGGAGGTCGCTGTTATTGTCCTGTGTGAAACCAAAAGTCAACGTTGACTTATCTTAATTTATGTCCGTAACTTAAAGGTTCTCTATACAATATTCAGAGCATTAATATATCATCAACTAATATTGTCTTTGTAAAGATATAGAGGAGTAATGTCTACCTGAGCAGAGAATGAAGTCTCTCTCTCTCTGTGTGTGTTGGAATCAGAGCTTCTCTGTGCTTTTAGTGCATGTTAGTGCATGTGAGCGTGCAAGCTGCCGGCTCAGCCGTCGGCATTTTGAGAGCCGTGCGAAGGCAACAGAAATACTCCCAATCTTGCATTTAGCACCTTTAAATAACGTAACAAACATACTTATCTTAAGTCAAACCATGATGTTTTTGACGTTTTTGTTTTGTTTTGTTTCAATTTACGTTAACCACGTGTTTAAAACTGTGACCGTAATCCGGGAGAAAATAAGTTTCCCTCGAAACGTAATTGAGAATGCAGTTTGGATGTATGGGTTTTGTAGGAGACAGGGTTGAGACAGGAGCAGTTTCTCACTTTGAGCTGACGACTGTTGATGTTGCCTCCTGAAATGAAAACTGTTACTGCAGCTACCTAATTATGCTTACGTTAGCTCCATGAGTAAGTTGACAACACTGTCTCCAGCTGACTTTCTTAACGTTTCCAGTGGACTCCTTTTAAAAGGAGAACCATGTAAAAGGGTCTTTTTTTAACATTGTAACGCCGCATGTAGCCAGCTAATGAAATACTCCTCGTCCTTGGATTTAAAATCAGCTTACTTCACTGTGCGGTAGGGTAGTTAGGCCGGCGGCATGCTGACATTAGCACAGATAAACTAACAGGGCTGTGTCGTGGTCAGTTGTCCTCTCGCCCTGAGCTCTTCCTGTAGTTCTTATGCTTGGTCTTCCTGAAGGAGGTAAACGAGGGGTTAACCTCTTCCTCCTCCTCCTCTTCCTCCTCTTCCTCCTCCTCCTCCTCCTCCTCCTCCTCCTCCTCCTCTTCCTCCTCCTGCGCCTCTTTTTCTTTCTGCACCTGTTTCTTCTCGTCAGATCGACCCATAGCTCCCCTCATGTCTTTTTCCTCATCTCTCGCCCTTTCCTCAGCCTTTTCTACAGCCTTTTCTACACTCTGGTCTATTCTCTTTCCTCCAGCCTTCTCTTTCTCCTTGCCGTCCCCATCCTCGTGCTCCTCCTCCAGATGACTGAGGCGAGTCTCCTTCTCTTTGCCTCTAACAGATGACAGCTGATTAGCAGGTTGTTCCTTCAGCAGCCCGCTGGGTCTGGAGAAGGTTATCTTCTCCCCGAAGTTACAGGAGGAATCACTCCGGCTCTCCTGCTGCTCCTTCCTCTGCTGCAGACTGGACAGGAAGTGGTGAGCCGCCCTGCTGTTGCCCTGATCGCAGGTCTCGGGCACATCTTCCAGATTGTAGTGGGTCCAGCGCTCCGGGTGCACCAGGTAGTCCGGGACTCCTCTCTTCTTTGCTGGTATGGGGCAGCTGGACTGAGGCTGGCTCGTCTTCCTGCTGGGACGTGGAGGCAGAGGCCGAGCAAACACTCCGTCTGTAAGGTTATCCTGGCTCACAGAGGAGGAGGCCAGCCGGGCAACACTGTCCAGGCATTCAAAGATGCTGTGGCTACGGTTTGAGAAAGCTGAGCTCCCTCCTCTCAGACTGAATGAACTCTGAGCTCTGTGTCCAGCAACTGGAGCAGAGATCTCAACCTCCTCGCCATCGTCATCATCGTCGTCCAGCTCTGGGTCAAAGGCAGCTGTGCGTGGTCGTTCTTCAGGCTCAGATTCATCACTGGCTGACAGCTCGTCCGTATCATCGCTGTTTAACATCTCACCGTGGTCACTGCCATTGTTCTGATCACACATCTTAACAACAAGACTCAGCAGCTCGCCCAAATCTACAACCTGGTGAGAGAGGAAGAGGTAAAAACTCCAGCAACACTTGTAGTATAAAGAACAACTATATGGTGAGACCAAAGAGCAGGGGTGAAATTTGGCCGGTACGGTCCGCTACTCCGTACCACTAAAAGACTCAGTGCCGGTACGCAGTACTGGGAACAGGGACAGCAGCTGCCTGCCAGAGCCCACATACACAACGCATTTCCAACAAGAAACACATCTGCTAACGTTAGTTCAACATAAACAACAGGTGGTTAGCCTACCTGCACCAAGGAGGTTATATTTTCGGCTGTTTGTTTGTTTGTTTGTTTGTACATGCATTGTGTTTCACTTTCATTAACATTTCGAGATACGGCATTTGTGCGGCATTAGAATAGAATAGAATAGAATTCCTTTATTGTCACTGCACAAAGTACAACAGAATTAAGTAGCAATCCTGACGGTGCATACACATATATCAAACAGTAATAAAAAAATAAAGAAGAGTAAAAATATGTATCATAAATAGAAAATATGTGCGGTGACCTTTCACCATTCATGTGGTGTTGGAATAATCTGAAAAATTAGTTCTCGACTGGGAAAATTCACGTCGAAACAACAACTCAAAAGCAGCTAACGGAAGCAATAAAACACATCTTCTTTGAGGCGTCCATATTACGACTTAAAGCTCATGAACACACCAAGTCACAAGTCGGAAAAATGACTTCCCAACTCAGGAAATGGGACTAATGCCGACCTTACACCAAACGACTTTCCAAGCGATTTCACTGTCGCAGACATATTTCCAATGTCGGTATAAAAACACAAGAGTTTTGCTGGAGTTGCGGCGCGCTCCGTCATCTCGATCGTTTAGTGTAAGGTGGTCATAAAACTCCAAGCTGTCTTAAGTCAGTCTTTTTCTCGTCATGATGATCAATCAAATCAAAATCTAACAAGTTTAATATTATCGTAAGTTCAATGAGGCGAACATTGTCAACAACCAATAGGTGCGCTCTCTCCAGCACCAAACAGGAAGCAGCAAACTGGGTACAAAGTAAACATGAAGAAACTGGTGGAGTTGTGAACAAGAGCGCCTCTTTGACGTTTGTACCACAGAAGAGTGGAGAAGGAAAAAAGTGTACCGAAATTGCTGCAGCTCTCGAAATCCCCCGGTGAGTATGCTATATGCTATAGCTAGCTAGCTACGTTTCAGTTTAAGATTGCTGGCATCAATTGTATAAATCTGGCAGCAGTACTTGCTCTCTCTCTTTCTGTCATAGATACACGTGTGTGTGTCGATTTATATGACTGAAGCTAGCAATCTTCAGCTGAACCGTACGATAGCACGTAGGCTAATAGCAAACATTCCAGTAGCTAACGTTAGCTTGCAAGTAGCCCCATTTGGGGCCGTGGTTAACAAGCTAGCCAGCTAGCTATAGCATACTCACTGGGGATTTCGAGGACTGCAGCCGTGCCATTGTTCACAGTCAACTAATAGTCCAAGAAATTTACCATTGGACCGAAAGCCCATTAGTCCGAAAGCCCGTTATTCCAAATACAAACACCCATTGTTCCGAAATCCCGTTTTTCCAAAAATACATACTCTCCCTACACCACCGTCTTAATGCACAGGCTTACCGGGGCTCAAGCCCCCGGGCCCGACAATGTAAAATGGTCCACGAGGGTCTGGGGAAAAAAAAAAAAATAGAATTCACAGGGAGAAGCGTTGCCAGGTGAGCAACGGGATGCTCCATTCGTAAAGAGGCAACGGCGGTGGTGTTTTTTACCCCGACACAACCTGCCAGGAGAGAGAACATTTTTTTTCTAGCAGCTCTATATCTGACTGAGATCTGTTTGTCCCACTGAGTGACTGTGTGAAGGCTGAGAGGACACTGACGGTTGATAGAGAATATATGACTGTCAGAGCTGGGGGTGCTGAATTAATGCCGTGTCATATTGTGAAGGGATCCAAGGGAAGGGCTTTCAAAACGCCCGTTGCCAGAGGACCTAAAGTCATATTAAGGATATTATATTATTGAGTAATATTGAGTATAGCCCTCACTCATATCACTGCTGCATGGAACGCTACATGATGCCAAGAAGGACTGTTAGATTAAATATCCTACTGCTAGGTCCTACAGCAGTTGCACCAGGAAGGTCCGATGACATCATTCTGCATAATAAGTAGCCATGTGCTTCTGTTTGTTTGAAGATTCAGGGCGAACAATGGACTGGACAATGGAAAGATGAATCTGCTTGAGAGAAGATTTATTTCATTCTAATTATTATTGTGAATGTTTGTTGAAATGATCGTTAACCAAATTTGTTAGCTTGTTTCACATAATAATGATCTGAGGACAAATGATGGGATTTATTTAATTTTATTTGTTTAGGATATTTTCTTATTATTCATTTACTTTTTTCTGCTTATCTCCAGCACATCAGAATGAATTGTTAATAAACGGCATGACTCCCGGCCCTTTCCATGGTGCCGAAGTGCTGAAACTGAAGTTATTGTACTTGTAGCGAAACAAATTATCTAATGATATAGTTACACTAGATGGCATTGCCCTGGCCTCCAGCACCACCGTAAAGAATCTGGGAGTTATCTTTGATCAGGATATGTCCTTTAACTCCCACATAAAACAAACTTCAAGGATTGCCTTCTTTCATCTACGTACCTTTGCAAAAATCAGGCATATCCTGTCTCAAAACGATGCAGAAAAATTATTCCATGCATTTGTTACTGCTAGACTAGATTACTGCAACTCCTTATTATCAGGCTGCTCCAATAAGTCTCTGAAGACTCTCCAGTTGATCCAGAATGCTGCAGCACGTGTTCCGACAAGAACTAGAAAAAGAGATCATAGTTGTCCTGTATTAGCTTCTCTGCACTGGCTCCCTGTAAAATCCAGAAAAGAATTTAAAATCATCCTCCTAACCTACAAAGCGCTAAACGGTCAGGCCCCATCATATCTTAAAGAGCTCATAGTACCGTATTACCCCACTAGAGCACTGCACTCACCTGAGTCGTTAGATGTAGGCTGATCTAAAAACAGCAACATAACACTGAACACACTGATGGAAACGTTAACAGAATCTAGGCTATTGGAGAATGAAATTGAGAATGATGTCATCGGACCTCCCCGGTGCAACTGCTGTAAGACCTCAGGTCAGATATCCTTAATATGACTTTAGGCCCTCTGGCTATGTACGTTTTGAATTTCTTTTACACCATTTAAAGAAATAATCTTCTATACGCCTACATTTTGTCATGCTGAATGACTTATTTCCAAGAAACTTATGAGCACGTCTCTGCTAAACAGATTTAAAGTGGTGCTTTTGTGTGATTCTTTGTGGAGAAACTCCGTTTTACAGATCTGTTGATTAGATCAACGAATCGATTAGTCAACTAAATCGTATGACTGTTAGTCGACTAAGAATTTCTTTGGTCGAGGACATATCTAGCCTTTATGATGTCAAGCGTTTCTAATTTCTTTCGTCACCATACAGGCGTTAAAAAATTGAATGCGTGTGTTCGGGGATGCATGAATCTGGGGGTGGGAGGAGAACAATATGAAGCCATGAAGGTTGGGATAGCAGTACCGGCAGCAACTTCATCTACTTTCACTTTCAGCCTTGCCAAAGAGTTTCAGCTTGTGGCCTTCAACAGGGTCATCACACAACACATAGGATATATACACTATATACCCCTCTGTGCTGACATGGAGATGTCCACATATCCTATGGACTATCCCTTACTGTAACACACTGTGACCAAAAGTGGCCGATGTCATGTTGGCGTATGGCAGTCAGAAGTCCTGCATTTACAACAACTTGAGTCATTTTGTTCTGGCCGGTTATTTAAAGATGGGTACCACCCAGGCTGAGAGCTGCTCAACTCTGTGAAGAGTATGTGTGCATACCTTGTTTGTGCTCCTGTTGTTGTGTCCATGTTGTCTTTGTTGGGCTGCAGACTCACTGGCTCTTTATGAAACTGAGGAAGCCAACTCCCCACACACTTCCACTCTGTTGTTGATCAATCTGAGATTCAATACAAGAACATGAAAAAAGTTCAACAATCCATATACTGAAGAGCTCTGAAGACATGTTCCAGCTGAAATAAACTGATTTTAAGTGACCCTCCCCACCCTTTACCCTCACATTTTTTTCTAAATGTATTAATTGTTTATTTTCACACCAATGACTATCAAAGTTGGCTGCAGGTACACCTGTCAGATGCCTGCTGGCGTATGCAGAGTTCATTCACATTTTACTTCAGAAGCCATATGCATTGCATTTTATTCCATCTCCAGGGAAATTGCTATGCAACAGTTTCAATACAAATTTGGAAGAGTGCAAATATAAATACTGCCAAAAAGAATAAATACACGTAACAGTAAAGTGCAAATATGGTGGAATCAAAACATACAATAAATGCCAAAACAGGTTGTCAGTATGGGTGATATTATGGTAGTGTTGCATATAGATATGTTTGTACAGAGTCAAATCTGTACACAGAGCTGCGTTTGAAACGCTGACTGAGGAGGTCTTGGGGGTTGGGCCGCAGAAGCTCACGCGCAATGCATCCTGGTACATGTAGGAAGTGCCTGCACAGCTCTCACAGCAGTGCTGCTGAGGAGAACTAAGCTTTCTCAGTCAGTAGGCTCGATGGAGATGAGCCAGGCCGGCGTAGAATCGATCACCGGCGATTGCCGCGCAATGCATGCTGGTTAGATTTGTGTCCGACTTGATGCCGACTTGCTCTGACGTCATGCATACGTGGGCAACGATAACCTCACGAGATCGAGGCGGCCGCAGTTTTTAGAGCCAGGCGCCGCAGCTGCTCTCCACCGACTGCAGGACCCAGTGCATGATGGGAAACGTCTGGCTGTCGCCTGATCAAAGAGCTGATTGGCTCTTAGTTTTGACAGCAAACACCACGTGTTGTAGAACACCCCAACTTTATGTGTAATTGTAATATGTAACACTAGATTGTAGGCTATTAAATGAAGGTTTCATTTGTTAAACATATCTTGTGTGGTTTATAATAATAATAATTGTTATTTATATAGCACTTATCAAAACGAGTGCTCATTACAGAGTGCTTTACAAGGCAGACATAAAAATAATAAAGGACAGAATCCAATGCCAGATACATGCACATTTCCAAGTAGATTTACAAACAAATATAAATAAAGCTGAACGTGGTCTGAAAACTACAAGTAGCCTACAGATGGGCTCTAACAGGATGTAAGTATTCCTGTGACTTCCTGTAAACTCAGTGAAGGCTGCTGGAAACGGTCACCACCCCCCCCCCCCGCTGCTGCCTCCTTCTCTCGTCTACTTTACCGCCTCAATGGACTACATTTACAGCCTCAATGGACTACATTTACCATCAACACTGACTGGACGTACACATTATAAATGCTTAAACCACATAAAATATGCTGAAATTCCCTACTTGGGCTTTTCTATAGGAACCAACAGGGACTGACAGAGGCTCATGCTAAGCTTTCTGAAACTGCACACACACACGCACACGCACACACACACACACACGCCGTTTTAGTGGCATAATAAATATGGAACGCTGAAGTTATGTGCGTCGTCCTATCAGAGGCGGCTGTGTGACACGGACAGCGTTCTGAGTGACGCGCATCATTCGCGTTAGCAGAACAGAATCATCAGACAACGACGAACTCGTTAGCATGCTAATGCTAACTGATGTGGTGACGTACGTGCGTCGGTTTAAAGAGCCGTGCGTCGGTTCCGATAAACCACATGTGGTGGCAGACACGCTACGCTTTCGTTTTCACAGGCGTAACCTTTATATTAACATACATTTGGGTTTGATTGACCACGGTTTACCTCTCTGTTGTTGTCACGACCGAACCAGCGTTTGTCTTCTTCTTCCTCTTCCTCTTCTTCCCTCGGTTTAACGGCGGATCGCAAACAGCTTACCGGTGCATACCGCCACCTACCGTACAGGAGAGCGCAACATCACGTCACCCTATAGCCTATCCTTCTGTGGAGGACCACGGTAGTCACGTAAATACTAATAAAGAATTTAATTGATTAATAACTAATTGTACAATAAAAATAGCCATTAATAAACTTGTTGTACTAATTGATTCATTAATCTATGAATAAATGGACTAAATTTATTAAAGTAATTCACTATTTGACATTTTAATGGGCAATAAAAATTATTATAAAAAAGATTTGACAAATGAAATATTGATACATCAATAAATAGTTCAAATTAAAAAAGGATTTACAAAAAACACCATAAAACAGTCAATAAGTTCATCATTTAAAAATACATTAAAGTGGCAGTAGGCAACAATTTTTTGGCATAATTTGGCAAAAATTCCATAATAACCTTTCAGCATATTGTAATTCAAGTGGTCTGAGAGAAAACTAGACTTCTGCTCCTCATCATGGCCCAATGGCATCACTTGACGGACACAGAAGTTGACCACTACAAAAGTTGGCATCAACGACCGGCGCTCTTCCTGGAGGCTTGGGAATCCCGCACAGAGAGATAACAGGATGTTCTGGTGTTTCTGAAAACCCTCAATCACAGTATTAGCGTGGCAGTTAAGCACAACAACTGTGCATTTTGCGATAAAAGCAACACATTTGACACAAATGTAGGTTTATATGTTATGAAAAGATATAGATATCGGGGCACTACTAATTTGGGGCCTGAGGGCCGTGGCAGCCAATTTTCAAAATGGCCACCAATTATGCGCTTAAAATTCCAAAGTGTTGCAGAAAACAGATTTTATGAGTCTTGATGATTTAAGGTGTGTTCAAGCTGATCAGATCAGATGCCAGAAGATCACAAACATGTTCTTTTTCCCTCTTTATTTTTTAAGGGTGCATTTTAAAATCTTTTACCCTGAGAAATAAAACCTGACATAATAGAGCATGGGAATGGCCATCACAAACTCATTTCATCATGTTCTAAGCCCTGATACACTTTCACAATTTATTTGAATTAATAAATTAATATTTATGTCTTATTAATGACTAGAACAACTTGACCCACAGTGAGCTGCATCTCAAATTAATCTTCAGGTTCCCAGTTTTCAGATGATGTACACCACTTCTATGTGGCATCTACTGTTGACCTGCTATCTCCCCCTGAACATCCCGTCCCCCTAAAAAAAGAGTTCGGAATGGCAAGAGGTTAAGCTATGTGTTGTTATGTTTTGTTATGAAGCTATGTGTTGCTATGAAGCTATGTGTTTTTATTTAAGCTATGTGTTGTTATGAAGCTTTGTGTTGCTATGAAGCTATGTGTTGCTATGGAGCTATGTGTTTTTATTTAAGCCATGTGTTGTTATGTGTTTTAAGCTTTGTGTTGTTATGTGTTTTTATTTAAGCTATGTTGTTACGAAGCTATGTGTTGTTATGTGTTTTTATTACACGGCTGTGTCGAATACTCGATTCTGATTGGTCAATCACGGCGTTCTGCGGTCTGTAATTTCTGTATAACAGAGCGTTGCTATGTATAACAGACCGTTGCTATGAGCGCAGTTCAGATGTCGGACTCTGGAGGACCGTTTTTGTGTCAAAATATTGATTTCTTCAGTAAGTAGCCGTGTAATAAGCGGGATAATGTACAGCTAGCGGGTCATTGTTGTGAAATAGTCCCCTTCGGGGCGATGCGATCGGCTAGCTGTACATTATCCCTTTCTTATTTAAGCTATGTGTTATTATGTGTTTTTATTGAAGCTATGTGTTTCTATATGTCCTTCATGGGCACGCTGCTTCTGTCCTCAGCTCTCTGTGTTGGTGTTTCATCGAGAGCTGTTTCAGCTCCTCCTCCACACACACCGGTGGCTACTCAGCGCGACACCTACGAAAATATGAAGACTCTGAAATGTTCCTGTGGTACCGGTCCATCTATCCCCTCAGTCGCAAGTGGCTTACTGGGAGGACCTCACTAACATATTGTGCTGGTTAAATGTTCAGGGGGTGCACCCTATGTTTTCCCTGATAATGCCACATTATTTCTCATACTGTCTGTCTGAATATACCTGTATTCACCCTCTGTCTGAAACGCTCCATTTTAGAACCTGTCTCTTTAAGACCCCCTCCCTTGTAGATATATGCAAATAATATAAATGCATGCATTTATAAAAATGAAAGAATAGTGTAAAATCACAATATTAGTTTAAATGTTCTGTATAAATACATGCCGTGTTAATGCCAGTGTAAACGAGATTATGGCACTGTTAAGTCAGTATTGCACAGTTGAAGATATAATAAATTATGGGGCTATAGCTCCTGATAGGGGTAAAAAATTCTAAATATATGTTGTGTGTGTGTATATATATATATATATATATATATATATATATATATATAATCTAATGAACATGTCTACCATTTTCAACAAACAAGGGTATATTTGATCCTAATACAATCTACTTACTTTATGTTGTTGACGTCTGTATGACAATAAAGTAGAATAAATTAAATGTCTATCAGTTTGAGCAGTTTACAAGCAAATGTTTTTACCGGTAGTCGCACAGAACTGACATTGGAGCGCGTTCCATGACAAACACAAAACGGCGTTGCACGTCGTCAGTAAGGGCTGCTGGTTAAGTCGGCATCGGTGCAGGCTCGCTGTTGGAGGGTTTTATAACCCACTTTTACTCCCCGTGAATTGGTTTGGAATGGCACTTAATATGGCGGACCCTCCACGTGAACACGCAAATGGAGTGGAAGTAGGTAGGGAGAGGGTGTAGGGGGTGGTTTGGAATTGGGCCCAGGAATTGGGATGTCCTTCAAGATGGAGCGCTGAGATCGATTTCCGGGTCACAGCCGGAGGAGCGAGGAGCGAGGAGACGAGAAGGCAAAAAAATCGGGAAATGAGATGCACCTATTATTGTCGTGTGAACCTGAAGTGCCCAAACTAAACCGTTCTCATGCGACCTTTGACTAGAGGTTACTGGCAATCCTGAACTTTATCCAGCAATATCTCTTTCAATTTTACTGCTAATGAAAAGATACATGCACCGATGGAAAGCTGAAGATCTACAGGTGTATTGGTTGGTGAAGGCAAGGGGGTGAAGTTTGACCCTGAAGTGACCATGCTCTTTTTTTTTGGTTTTCACATTTTCCTCAGGTTAAAAGCTGTTAAAAAGCACCCTAAAAAAATAAAGAGGTAATAAAAACATATCTGTGATCTGATCAACTTGAACACACCTGATATCACCAAGACTCATTAAATCAGTTTTCTGAACATTTGGAATAGCCTTTGGTGCCTATTTAGCAGTCATTTTGAAAAATTGCTGCCACGGCAATCAGGCCCCAAATTAGTAGCGCCCCGATATCTATATCTTTTCATAACATATAAACCTACATCTGTGCCAAATGTGTTGCTTTTATCATAAAAAATGCACAGTTGTTATGAATATTCCATCTGCACCACCACATGTAGAGGTTTTTAATCTGCAGGACATTCATTATCACACAAACACCAAATTCATGAACAATGGAAAACTCAGTATCACCAACTGTGCACTGCTTTCAACAAGCCACCACCTTACAGGTAACAACATTTATTAGATCTGAAGTGGAACCACCAAAACTGCATTCAAAGTGACGAGTGAATTTCAAACATAATGCATTAAAAATATTAAAAACATTTTGCGCCAGGAGCTTAAAGAAATAAATAAGATAAAAGCATTTGTGCAAGTTCAAACATGGGAAGCAATTTACCGTCAAACAGGTCAAAGGCTGTTTGTGCTTCTAGAAACAGAAACAGGGGACTTCTAACTGATCACAGGAACATCATCGTCTCTGCTCTGAATCAGCAAGATTTATTTCATGACAAAAGAAATCATCTAAAACATGAACTCTGTGGAAGGATGTTAAAAGACGTGCAGCGACGTTGTGTCAGTAGAAAAAGGTGCCGAAGTCGCCCATGCCGTTGCGTCTGAACTGGTTTCCCTGAATGGAGACGAAGATCTGGTGGTCCATCAGATCCTGGACAGCTCGGCTGCAGGACGTCTCCTTGTTTCTGCTCAGCTGACGACTGAACTGCCACTTCCTGCCTGAGGCGGAGGCCACCTCACCGTCTGTGCTGTTGTTCTCTGCTGACTCGGGCTGAACGTCTGCTGAACTGCTGCTGCTCGGGTTTGTCGTTGATGTTGTGGAGACGAGGAGGGGATCGGTAACACCTCCCTGCTGCTTGTCTTCAGCCGTCGGTCCAGCAGGGCCCTCTGGGAACAAAAGCTCTGGTCAATATTGATTCTGTGCTGCAGAGAGCTTCTTACAGAACAAAGCAGCCTTCATATCCACATCTTCATTGATCTGATGTTCTATGTCGACCTACCTTCATGTTGTTCCCCTTTGTTGGGTTTCACTAGAATCACCCCGTAGCCTTCATTGTTGTGGATCACATTGTTCTCCATGGTGATTGAAGGCATCACATCCAGCTCATCGGCAAAGTCCTGCACACACACCAAACCAACATTTTCACATTTAATAACCTGATTTTAATTAAAAAAATCACAGCATTCCACTTAGAAACGGGACTAAGACACCAACCTTTTGTGTGGTGAAGCCACTTCCTAGATTTAATGCATGAATAAACACTTAGTCTGTTAAACATGTGGTTCATAAACATCAGACCACACATGTTCAGTGGACTCAGAACTGTCACTTTATGATCAGAGGTCATTTCAATCATCCTTCAGCTGGCAGGAACATTCCTGTTAAAGGGCAGAATCTCATGTAACACCACGACTTTATTTACTTCAATGTTCCTGTAATTCAGTTGATGTTGGTAAAAACTAAACACAATTTTAAAAGCTGAGTTTGTGAAAATAATTATTCCATTGTGATTCATGATGAGAAGACATTTCAGAGCTTATAATCATAATATTTTATGGACGGCGAGTTTGTTTAAGTTCAGTGCAGTTTAAGGCAATAATAAAACGTTAATCAGATTCACTATCAGGCCACTTTAATGTTGTCTGGCTTGAATGAAGATTCCTCGTTGTCCTGTTTTATGTGATATTAGTTGTGTTCAGTGGGAGTCCTCCTATTGGCTGCATTGTTGGGTTTCCTTATGTCATACAGTTCACCTGTGATTGGTTGTGGACTAGGGCTGTCTATCAATTAAAATATCTAATCGCAATTAATCACATTTTTTATCTGTTCTAAATGTACCTTAAAGGGAGATTTGTCAAGTATTTAATACTCTTATCAACATGGGAGTGGACAAATACGCTGCTTTATACAAATATATTTATATATTTATTATTGGAAATCAATTAACAACACAAAACAATGACAGATGTCCAGAAACCCTCACAGGTACTGCATTTAGCATAAAAAATATGCTCATGGCAAACTGCAGCCCAACAGGCAACAACAGCTGTCAGTGTGTCAGTGTGCTGACTTGACTATGACTTGCCCCGAACTGCATGTGATTATCATAAAGTGGGCATGTCTGTAAAGGGGAGACTCGTGGGTACCCATAGAACCAAGTTTGGAGCGTTATTTAACCTCCTTCACTACAAGCTAGTATAACGGTGATGATGATGGTTGGTACCGATGGATTCCTTATGTTTTCTAGTTTCATATGATACCGGTACCTTCTAGCTTTAAAACTGAGCCCGCTACAACCTTCGAGAGACAGAATAGCATCCGGGTCTACCGTCGGATTTTTAAGAGGTTAATACAAAATCGCAAGTTGTGTTAATGTCTTAAAGAAATTAGTGGCGTTAAAATTAATTTGCGTTAACAAGCTCTTATCGCGTTAACCTTGACAGCCCCCGTTGTTACGACACTGTTGTCAGTTTGCTAGCTAAGGAAACGTGAGCATTCAGCACCCGTCTGTACATACTGGGGTGGAGCATGCTAATTCACTATCTAAGGAATAGTGGTAGAACGTGAAGTCACATGACGAACACTGAAGACAGTATTTGTTTCCAACAGGTTGAATGTTTTCTCACCTTGATGAGGATCCCGTCCTTACAGTGATGGATACCGTTACCGACTAGACTGCAAACACTGCCGGGGTAAATCTCCACACCAGCCCCCTGCATACAACACACAGCAACACAATTGACCACATATAGTCACATTTACATTAAAGAGGACCTTTTATGCTCATTATCAGCTGCATACTGATATTTGGGGTTTCTACTAGAACATGTTTACACGCTTTAATGTTCAAAAAACACTTTCCTCTCCTCATACCGGCTGACCCATCTGGCTGGCCCACCGTTGAGATGGGTCAACCGAACCAAACTCTCCGCTCCGCTCCAGCTCTGCTCAAACTATGTCTGATGGCGTACCAAACTAGCCGCGAGGCAGGTATTATGCAAATGTGTTACTTGGTGACATCACCACATTACAGATGAAAAGGCGGGACTTCAAGCGAGGCGTTTCAGGCAGTTCAGGAGCAGTGTTTCTGTGGGGGGGGGGGGGGCTTTGGGCTTTGTAACTTTGAAGACCTTTTACATGCACAAAAAAACTATATACCACTCTAAAGGAAAGGGAAAGAGCACTAAGGCATGGCAGGCATAATAGGTCCCCTTTAAAGACTCTCTATAAACTGACCAGACAATATCACCTGAGCCAGATATTATCACTGCATATATTAGACAACAAATAAATAGAGGTAAAGAAATGCCAAAAATATGTTTAAATGTGTTTGAGGTTATTTAGAAACTGTGTATATATATATATACTGTTTATATATACAGTATATATACAGCTGGTACCTGTGTATTGATAGAGCCCTGGGATTGGCCCAGCTGGTACCTGTGTTTTTTTTTTATTTGAACCAAATGAGCAACAACAGGCCTGACAGCTGATTTTGATGCGAAACCTGTGATCAGCAGCATATAGCACTGACCTTGGAGCCGTACAGGTCACACATGTTCATGGTGAGATGGGCTGATGTTCGGACGATCACTCCCGTGGTCTCACACTGCAGCACACAGTTCTCCATGTTCAGAGTCCCCTGACGCACACCTGACAGAAACCAAACAGGAGACAGTCAGCATGTTAACAGATAGCTTCACTGTATCACACAGCAACATGTGTGCACATAACGGTTCATGGGAAGAATAATAATGCTTATGATGACTACAGGAATGACTGAGAAGCTGCAGTCACACCCTGAACATGGACACAACAGAGCTGAATGCTCTAGATGTTTTTTCTGTGTTGTCTCTCTGAAGCGTCGCCTCCATCCCTGCACTGTCAGAGCTGAAGACATTTACAGTGACAGTGAAGAACAGATGTTGGATCGCAGTGGACACATGAAGCTCGTATGTGTGAGTGTGGGAGTTATTCAGGCTCTAAACACTTGTCTGACAATAATGATGACGCAAACTTTGTGAAAAACTAAAGAACGCAACGTTCTGTCCAGTGTTGGGCTAGCTACTTGGACAGTGAAGTGAGCTAAGCCAGTGGTTCCCAACCTTTTTCCTTAAGGGACGCCTTTTCAAGGTTGTAGCGGGCTCAGTTTTAGAGCTAGAGTGAAAGAATTACATAAATTAGGTATGACTGTAAAGCTGAGACTCTTGTGGATCCAATGAGTCCAGTTGTATTCATGTGTGATGATGTTAGTTGCCATAGTAGCCATTTCACATAGTGACTTTTTTAAACTCAGATTTTATACATATGGCATGTCTATATTACCAGTTTTCCTAAAATTAGACTTGAAAAAAATCTAAATATATCGCCTTTCTTACAGTATCACAATATATTGAAATGTTACCCCTGTATCGTGATACATATTGTATCGCCAGATTCTTGCCAATACACAGCCCTAATATACACACACACACATACCAGTGGCGACTGGTGACTCAAAAAATTGGGGAGGACAGCAGGAAAACTGACCAATGGTGTCATGTCATCTTATTTAGTTATTTCTCTTATTTTGCACTCGCAAAAGCTGAATATATATATATATATATATATATATATATATATATATATATATATATATATATATATATATATATATATATATATATATATATATATATATATATTCAGCTTTTAGTACATTTTACAACTTTTAGGACCTAATGGTTTAAGTAAGGACTATTAGAGTGTTCATACTGGGGAGATGATTCACCTAAAAAAAGATTATCCTCTGAGTTACAGACGTCTCTTTCCCAATGTAAGTCTATGGGAAAAAGTATTTTTGGGCCCAATGGCATCACGTGACGGACACGGAAGTTGTAGTACCGCCGTTAAGCCACTAAGAAGATTTGCTTCAAAGCCCGGCACTCTTCCTGGGGGCTTGGTTTACAGTGAGAGGAGGCTTGTCTACTTCCACCTAAAACCTGGATTCATGTATACTCACACATAATGCCCTCGATAGCATCGTGTTGGATGAACTTGATGTTGGACAGTTTGACATCAGCTCCCGAGGACTCCACAAATGAGTCGCCCTTGTTTTTCTTCTCAATCACCACCTCATCAGGAAGCCCGAAGCCTGGCGCACAGACAACACGAGAACACAGTAAAGATGTGTGTGTTGTCAGGGTTAAACCCAGAGGGATGTCTGAATTTAGTTTAATTAACACATCTAGATACAGTAGAGCTCAATTCAATTCTAAATACTGAGGCAAGCCAGTTTACATACACAAATGCACATCAGAGCTATCTAAAAAAATACTAATTATGATAACACAGTATCTGCAGGTTTGAATGATTTCACAACAAGAATGACTGCTTGAAGACAATAATGACTATTTCTTTTGTTTTGGACAAATTTGAATCTAAAAACCATCTATGGCAGCAGTCCTCATGTTCCTGCATGACGGCTCCATGTGACTGAGAAGAGACAGTAACTCTGTCATCAGCTCAGTTTACAACATGGTACTACCACAGTAGTAAAAGGAGAAAGGACACAACCCTGCAGTGAGCCGGCTGACGTACTGATTTACAAAAAATCTGATCATCCATCTGATGATCTCAGTGGAAACAGCCATTTACCTTCTATAGTGACGGAGTCTGGTAGGAAGATGGAGCTGCTGACACTGTAGATCCCTGGGAGAACAATGACCACGTCACCCTGATGGCACGATTCCACCGCGGACACTGGGTCTCTATAGAACTACACACACACACACACACACACACACACATACGGTATTGGTATAAACTACTGGTATGGTGACATCACTAGTGTAGGCCTATGGGAACTGACAAAACGCTTAAAATGTATCATTGCGAAAGGCGCGGTGAAACATTTTGGGTGCACCTAAATGGAACCAGTGTAAAAGGTTAGTGTGGAGCCTGATAATTTACTAAATGAACGTCATGCTGTATTGAAGAAGACTTGAAACTAGCGATTGGGACCATAAACTCATGTTTACAATGTTTACTGAGGTAATAAATCAAGTGAGAAGTAGGCTCATTTTCTCATAGGCTTCTATACAACCAGATGAGTCGCCCCCTGCTGGCTGGTAGACAGGATGCAGGTTTGGGGCTCTGCAGCATCGGCTCCACTTCTCAGACCCGGCGGTTGCCTTTTGGTCCGGTCCAGTTTAGAGGGGAGCCGCCTGAGAGCTCCACACTAACTTTTCCACTCAGTTGGCTGCACCAGTTCTCAAACCTTTTGTAACTTAAGGCCCACATCTGTTTGTTACTACATTTCCTAAATAAATGAGAAAAAAAAAAAAAAACATCATGATCAAAAAAAAGGAGATAAAATAAACTGGGCTGTAAATATGTGTTATGCCACGGTCAGCTGTAATAACCCAAATGAACTATGAATCCACACTGAATATATTCGGGGTCATATTTCCTTACTATACGTTTTAACTGTTACTGGAGCAGGGTTGTCTCCCACATCACTTTTTCCTATCAAAAAGCAATCCATGTTGTGTCACTGCATCCGAGGGAACGTTAGCTAGCTAACCCTGGTGAAACCCGTTGGTCTCTACCTGATGATGGGTCCTGATTGGTGTGCTGGTATTCAGACATAACTGGTCATTGAAATTATGCATTCTAATTTGATATTTTTTTTATTTGTGTGTATTCTTGAGCGCATTTAAATAGAAAAATAAGTAACTTTGCATTTTTAAATTTCATCTGGCCTGACCCTGAGGCCCACCAGTGGATAGCTGAGGTAAGACATTCTATTGTGAGTGTGCGTGGTACGGACCTGAATCTCCGTGTCCTCGGAGGAACACGGAGGTAGCAGCCTGTCACTGAGGAGGGACTGGAGCTGGATGGGGCTGCAGGAGGCCGTGACCACATGGACCACCTTCAGACCCGATTCTCTGAGCCCGCGGCTCTGCACGCACTGCTGCCTGGCATTACCTCTGTAACCCAGCACATACCTGCAGAGGAGGTCATGGAGGTCAGGACGATGAAGATATCCAGAGAGGGATGGACAAGAGAGACAAAGGGTGCTTTTCAAGATGCTAACGTGTCTCCTCGTTTCCTTTCCTCGCCTCTTAGTCCCTCCCACCAGAGATGCGGAGGAGGAGGCGAGGAAGAGATGCGAGGAGGAGAGAAAACAAGGAAATATGGTTTTAGAGACATGAGACGTCTTTTCCTCTGAAACATCATGTGAAGCGATGACGGCGTTAAACAGCTCTTTCAGTAACAGGCTGCTCAGCCGCGGTGTGTGAAGCAGAGATACAGCAGGTCCTTCTGCTGCTGGAGCACTTCACCATCAACATGGTCCGTCTGTTGTTCACACCTACAGTTAACACAGATTTTAACTAGACGGTGAATCAGAAGACAACTAAAATATAAAACGTTTAATCTGTGATCTGTCTTCACTCCGGTATGAAACTCAGTGATGTTGAGAGGTAACGTTATCAGATCAGTCCGATCAGCTGCAGCGTCCAATCAGTAACTGATATCCAATAAGGGGGCGTGTCGGTTGGTAAAAGGCGTCCGTGAAGGATACACCGGTGTTTCCCTGCTCTCAGCTCCTCTAGAAGCCTCCTCTCTCCTCGTCTCCTTGAGGTGCATTTAAGGGATTGGAAGATTCTCCACGATGGCGGAGGGGGAACGATTTCCGGGTCAAGCGAGGAGATAGGACGCGAGGAAGCATAAGTTAGGACAATGAAAAAAGGACCCATAGAGGAAGCAGTTGCGATGCTGTAGAGCACTGGGCATTTGAATACGTCGTACCTCAAAAGGGGGTTCTCAATGATGTGCAGCTTGCGTTTGAACGTCTCCAGCTGGTCGTAGAGCTTCAGGCCCTCCACCATGGACACGTTGTCCAGCTCGGAGTCTGAGTCGGTGCTGAGGCCGCTGCGCAGCAGAGAGAACTGCTGGAAGCACTGGGAGCAGCTTTCCAGTAAGGACTGGTACTCTGCCACCAGACCCGCGGGAACTCGGTCTTCTAAGATGTCGTAGTAGCTGAGAGAAGACACATTTTCAAATAGGATTCATCGGAATGAAACTGGGTGATGATGTGCCCAGACACAAAGTGTACTCACAGCCTGAGACGAGGCTCCACATAACGAACAAAGTAGTCAAAGTCATCATCTTCATCTTCCTCATCCCACTGCCTCCAGATGTGTGTGTAGAAAAACCTGCAGATAGAAGAGGAGAGAGAGAGGAAGAGGACAGGATGGTAAAACGTGGACACACTAACAAGTGACGTCCAGGCACAGGGTCGGCTCAGGAGACCCACCTGAGGTGCTCGAGAGCGAGAGCGGTCTGATCAAAGTCCCCAGACTGCTCGTAGACCACGTGGAGCTCCTGCAGCGGGACTCTGTGCTGAGTGGCCTCCAGCAGAGACTTCATGGCCTCCTCGGTGAGTTCACAGCCTCTGGTGTCACACTGCAGCGGCAGCACCAGCTTCACACACGCCTTCAGATCCTTCAAGTCCACATCACACACCTGAAATCACGAGCAGCTCTTCAGCACTAACACTGGGAGTCACGAACAGCTGTTCGCTGTGAACACGTTCAACCCAACGTTCTCTGCGGTTACACATTTATTTTGGCAGCTGCTCAACTGGAACTGTTTGCGTGCATCAGATCAATGAGCTGTTATAAACGATTTAGAAGCAGGTACATTTCAATCCAAATATTGAGCAAATTTCTAAAATGCTGGAAAAGGCAAATCAGTGCATGCTTCCATCAATTATTATTTTGTGGATGAACACAAAGAAGTTCACTCTTTTCTTACCTCCGTCCTGGAAAACCCAAATTATGCTACTGTGATACTACTGACAACGTCTGGTGGAGCACATAAAACTCCATCACTACGGCCAGTGAACATCAACAGGTGACATCAGGCCTATTGCGCCCTCTTGCGTTAAATGACATCTACATCATCTGGGTGTCATAATTTAATTGACTTGATATTGTGACTCATTTTCAGCTTCACAATTCGTACCGTTACATTTTGGAATCAGGAAATATGGTGCTACGGTGCAACGTTAACAGACCCAGAACCAGTTACTACAAGTTCCTCCAAATCAGATCGACATCAGGGTCAAGTGGGGTGAAAATAAAAAGGTACATTTACAACATTAACAGGAATATGTCTGAAAGCTGATCTCACCTCCACCAGGACATCAAACACATGAGTAGTCCACAGGGCCAACCAATCACACGGCTCCACCACCTTCTCCAGGTAGTCTGCCGTGAAGGCCTTTACCTCGGATGGCTTACAGTCTCCTACACACAAATACACATACAAGGACTCCCAGTGATTATTATTGTTAGACTGTATTTGAGTGGGAATATGTAAGAGTGTCTGTAGTTACCGAGCATGTAGTCCTGGTAGGCCTTGAACCTCTCGTAGAACAGCAGGTGACCGGTCTGGAAGGTGTCAGGAAGACTGGAATTCTCTCGTCCATGGCGTTCACATCTCTGCAGCTGAGTCCCGGACTTTTCAGAGTTAAAATAGTCTGTGCCACTGTCGTCATCATCCATATCATCACTCTCATCTTCAGCCTCATCCTCCTCTTCATTCTGAAACAGAGCTGTTGGGGAAAACGTATGTATTAGGTATTCTTTTCTCTAGCTCTGGGGGTCGAGGCAGCAGCTGTTCATACACATCACTAAATTTAAACTGGTTGCACCTCACAACACACAAAGATAAGCTAAGAAATATTTACACCCACTAACTGCCGGTGAAACTGGTTTTACACATTTTCAACCAGCTTTGTATCATTGCAACGTGGGTAGTATCTGCAAATGAACAATGTTAAACTACCCTCCATTTTTCCAGCAACCAAAGGCCCCACTCATTAAAGCTGCAGTATGCGATATTGGCGCAAATATGATTTAAAAAAGTTATTTTTAGAAAACGGCCGCTATATCGTGACAGTAGTACATGAAACAGGTAACCTGAAAAAAATCATGTTCCTCTGTGTCCTACTGTGTCCTCCGGTGCTCCTAACGGCATCTGAAGGATTTCACTTACCGGAGGAAAACAAGGTCCGCTGTCCATCTGCAGTCTATGAAAGCCGGCTGTCAATCACTCGCGAACTCCGACCAAACGGTCAAACTAGGCAGCGCTGATCAAATATGAATCAATAATCTGTTCACCTCAAATGTTCTCAGAATCATCTTGTAGTGTACTGTTTAGCTGTAAAATGAGAAAGTTTGTGATGCAGCCGCCATTGTAAAATCTGTTGAAGGAAGCCGAGTTCTGGTCACATGAGCGGAGCACAGCCAATAGGAATGCTCTCTCTCTCTGAAATGACCTGTGATTGGTCAAAATCTGCTGTCACGGACTAGATTTTTCTAAAGCCTGAAAACAGAGCAATGAGGAGGAGCAGAAGTCTAGTTTTCTCTCAGAACACTTGAATAACAATATGCTGAAAGGTTATAATGGATTTTTTGCCAAATTATGCCAAAAAATTGTTGCATACTGCCACTTTAATCCGCCAGATGAGCCGGCGGATCTTTATGCTCTGTGCCGTTTCTTCAGACTACAGGTTGTACTTCCACCTTGTTTGTATGTCTGCCCCATGGCTCAAAATAAACCTCTGGAAGACCATGACAAAAGGCAATGTTCCTGTAGGAGAGCCACATATTCGATAATAATATAGCGTTTGGTTCCACTGGTTTGAGGCGAAGTAGACACGAAAATACACAAACTGCGACTGCTAGTTAAAGTTACATCAGGAAACACACTAAACTACCCAACAACTGACATCAAGAAAACATCACGCCACGGACCTTCACTGATTCCGGACCCGTTCTGTCCCACTTCAGAAAGCCCGCTGTTCTTCTCCATGTCGAGTTCAACGTTAACGTAAGACTCCAGATCAACCACGACGTCCGTCATCTCGATCCCAGCTCTCCTCGCTTCTGGCTCCATGGAGGGTTCCTTCACTTTTAATGGACTAACAGTAGTGCTACAACGTTTAGTCAGTTTGACAAACACATACAAAGGCACACACCCAGTTACTTTCAAAATGTTCCCGGTCTGAGGAGCCGCAGCCAATCGAGAACAGTACAGCTGCAGGAAGTCCCGCCCCCTAACCGAACGCCTGCAGCCAATAGGCTCGTTGGAGATGAACTGCGCCTGGGAAGTATCCGACTGCTCTTTCGCTATAGGCTCCGTAATGATGACGCTAGTGACGTAAGTCTGCCGTGGTGAAACTACAATGTTCTGAAGATGGACTACAAAAGGCGCTGCTTCCCCCCGTGCGTTCTTAAATAGGTCTTCCGTGTCAGGCTGCTTCACCCGTCGTGTGTGAAAGAGAGATACCGCAGGTCCTTCTGCTGCTGGAACACTTTATCAACATATAATAAAGGATCATCTCACCTAACGTGGACAACCGATGGAAAATATCACTTCATTACCAAGATTAGAATTGAAATAAACAAAGGAATATATGATAAATATTGAGTTAATTGTTCAGTGAGGCTTTTACTGCTAAATTACCGCAACTTCATCATCATCATCATCATCATCGCAGCACACAGGTTTTGGTTGCTTAGTAACGGCAGGCGCGAAAGGAGCGCAACCTTCCAAGCACATCGGAAAGAAAACAAGCGTTACACCTGGCGTTTTCCACGTGTCTTTAGACGCGGCATGTGTACGGCTCCTTACATTGATGCTGTGATGCATTTCTATTACTCTGTTCTTGACTCTGATGCATTTCTATTACACTGTTCTTGACTCTGATGCATTTCTATTACACTGTTCTTGACTCTGATGCATTTCTATTACACTGTTCTTGACTGTGATGCATTTCTATTACACTGCAAAAATGTATTGAATGTGTATTCTCATGTTTTCTACTTTTTTTTTTCTAATTTGTGGGGAATTAAATGCAAAAGTAGCCGATTTTATTACCTTTTGTAAATAAACAGTAACATGCTGGCACATACTGTAAAATGACGGTAAAGCACAGTTATCCAACTGCTGTGTACTGTAATCCAATATACAGTAATATACTGTTAAAATAAATTACAGTAGCTGCAGGGACGCCAGCATTTTACTGTTATTTTACGGTGAAATTTGTTACAGTGTAGTACAATGTCTGTACAATGTCCCAGTGAGTCCATGTAGGTATAGAGCGGCTCATTGTGGAGTGGGAGCCTGTTGATGGTGTTCCAATGCGACTGGCATGGAAGAATACAAACATCCGAGGGTGAAGAAGAGGGGTCATTTACACAAAGACACCAACGAAAAGCTCTGCTTTTGGTCTCTACCAACTTCTGAGGGAAATATCTGCTTCTTTGGCTGCTACATGCTGTTCTATGTTCACCAGTTAGTCTCTGGTTGCTGTTGAGCAGATAAAGGACAGTGCTGCCTCTGGAAAAGATGCTAGCGGTGAGAGTGAACCAGAACAGTAAAGTTGGTGGGACAGCTAAACAGTGAGATGAGAGAAGCTACAACGCTCTGTAGAGCTGAACTGCAGAGTCAGGTGATAATTCTGTCATTATGAGCGACCTCTTTCACATTACATGTTGTCATTTCATCCATTGATATTGACTGAGCAGCTTTACAGAACTTTAAATACACAAAATGACAAATGGGTGGAGGGCCGAGGTGATACGGTAGACTTGGTCGCAGCACATTCTGCTACTCCTCCTTGGTCGTGGTTGCACATGACATTAGCAGATTTCAACATTCATCTCCTGGAAAGGGACTAAAAAATGAAGAGACGTTTCACAGTGTAGAGAATGTGTACATTATCTCTTATAAAAAGGCACAGCACATCATTTTCATTTATTCTTCAACAAGTGAAGCAGAGCAAGAAAAGTGATCAATTATACAGTAGCTACAGGAGCATTTGGAGATGCACTGAACCCCAGGGCTGCAGAGCGACATGTTAGTAATTTATATCTGTAGAAACGATCTCGACACTACAAAACATCCAGTGACACTCGGATCTACGCTTGATTTTCCGGCTTGCAAAATCAGAACGTGAGTTTTAGTGGCTGAAGCATCGTCAGTTCAACAGACAGACTGATTCATGGACTGGTCACTGCTCACAGTCACAACATGTAAACGTAGTGCAGAGCCACAGTTCTAACAGCTCAACACTGTGACACGAGTGGAAACAACAACTGCACATGTGAAATACTAAATAATTTACGGAATTCCAAAACAAATGAAAAAAAAATGCAATTTCATCTCATTGAATTACACAAAGACTATCATATATACGTCTCTCCAATGACCAGTGTGTTCATCTTTCTGTTAACAGGAAACCAGTTCACTGCTGGCTGTGTTAACCACAATATATACTGTAGTACACATAGAAATGAACACTTGAGGCAAACAGTTCAGGCAGTTTATGAGTGCAACAATTATCATATTCATTCCACATAAGGCAAGGTGTCGTATGTTTTTAAAGCAAAGCGGCCGGGAACCATCTATGTACAGGTCATTATCAAAATATTGCTTCATCTGTCAAATAAAAATATTCTCAGGTGACTTGCTGATTGACTGTTGAGCTCCATAGAAAATCTGGAGAAGGTCCTGTGAAATGATGAAGAGCGAGAGAAACTGTTGGAAATGTTGAGAGGAAACCGCCTGGAGGTAAAAGTGGTCTCATTGGTCCTCGTCGGAGTCCTGGTTACTGCTCAGGTGACTCTCCTGCACCTCCAGCTCCTCAGCGCTCACCATGTCAGGACTGATGGCGGCATATCTCGTCCCGTGGAACTGACGCAAGTGAATCTGTGCAGAGAAATAACAAGCAGCATCATAAATAAACGGAAAGACAAATCAAATAAAACCACACGTCACATCACCCCACAATGCATTTCGTCTAGCTGCCTCGAGAACGGCTGTCAGTCTTGTGAGATTTTGAGCCAGGATTCAAGCTGTTAATATGTGTGACTTTATTAGGTAAGGGATAATGTACAGCGAGCCGGTCATTGTTGTGAAATGAACCCCAACAAGGCGATGCGGCACCCTGGCGCAAAGCGGCTATTACACGCCTACTTACTTAAGATATCAATAATTTGACACAAAAATGGTCCTCCAGAGTCTGACTTCAGAACAGCGTCCATAGCAACGGTCTGTTATACGTAGCAACGGTCTGCTGTACGTAGCAATGGTCTGCTATATATAGCAACGGTCTGCTATACACATAGCAACGGTCTGCTATACGTAGCAACGGTCTGCTATATGTAGCAACGGTCTGCTATATATAGCAACGGTCTGCTATACACATAGCAACAGTCTGCTATACGTAGCAATGGTCTGCTATACGTAGCAACGGTCTGCTATACGTAGCAACGGTCTGCTATAAAGAAATAACAGACCGTAGTAGAAGTTTTCTAATGTTTTCATGCGAGAAAATAACCATTTAGATTCCCACCATGTGGTCAGTTTATCCAAACAACGCTTTTGGCGGGGTCAGATATGGGCGGGACTGGACATCCAATGTGTCCAATGTGTGTGTGGATATCCTAATGACACAAACAGCACCATTTGCTGGACGACTGCAATAAGTACAAATACAAATATGTACTCAACTAAATAAATGGAAACGTATATTTAAAACAACTTTCCACTTATTAAATGCATAAATATATTTTAAATATACCTTTTTATGATAGAAAAGATATCCGCACACTACATCAGAGAATACATGTATCACCTGTCTCTGTCTCCCTGATGGGGAGACAGAGACAGGTGGTCAGAGAGAGGAGAGGATGGGAGATGGGGTGATTAGAGAGGGGAGAGGACGGGAGATGGGGAGACGTATATATATCACACAACATAGCATGTTTTCTGGCCATTCAATAAATAAATACTCTATATGAAATAACTACATGGTAAAGCCTATGTTTGTATACTCCAGTGTGAATTGAATACTTCACAAAGGAAAAGTACTAAGTATTTTCTCATGTAATTGAGAATGTAAGTGCACAATGAACATAACAGTTTCAAGTGAAATTATGAAGGAAAAAAAATCTCCATATTTACACATAATCGCATTGAACTGAGTGGTAATGTAAAGTGTGATGTAAAAACAAAACCACCTTCTTCAAATTATATTCCCTAAAAATATTACACATCAGATTTTCTGAGAAATTTAAATTAGTATGTGATTATGTCAGGATTCGGCCGATAAATTATCATATTGATAGCTACTACAGACTGAGACCAAATATATCATCAATCATTGTTCACCTGGAGGATCAACAGGTGTCCCTCTGCAGACTGCAGGTGATAAAGCAGTTCCATCATCATTTCCTAGTAAAAGATAAAGCAGAGCGTACCTGTATGTAGAGGTTGACTTCAGCGCTCCTGCACAGGTACGGGAAGTTTCCTCCTGTTTTCAGATGAGCTCGTCTCGCGTTCGGATACAGTTTATACATCTCCTCCTTTGCCTCCAGCGATAGAGCGCTCTGATCAAACACCTCAACACCATTCACAGAGAAAACATGTCTTTCAGATTATTGTAGTACAAATATACAGTACATGAATGGACGTATACCTGATGGAGAGAGATGTTTTCACACTTACATCTATAATGGTCACAGCAACATCTTTTATTTTGTGTGGCTCCACGTAAGAGTTTTGACAGTTGAGTGTTAGCCGCGATGCTAACTCACTTTGGTTCAGACTCTCCAACTACAGCACACACAACACATGGAGGGCAGAGTTTAACATTCAAACACAAAGACATAAAGACATCACATATCTATACTTAAAGGTAGGGTTGATAATGTTGGGAAACTAGCAAGAGTAGTAATTAGAAAAAGGTAGGTAGACAGGTAGGTAGGTAGGTAGGTAGTTAGACAGGTGTGTAGGTAGACAGGTAGGTAGGTAGACAGGTACGTAGGTAGACAGGTAGGTAGGTAGACAGGTAGACAGGTAGGTAGATAGATTGTATTTTTGGGCAGTCTCAAAATATATGAGTATGGTCACCAGCCATACCACAGATTCTCGGCAAGATTGTCTTTAAAGACGCAGGCTGTCAGCGGGTCCTAAAGAACCTCATTTTAACCTTCCAGTCAAATTCTTTCCATAGCTGGATCCCGACCCCCCTGTGACATCTAGAACGTGTTTTTCCAGGCGTCATCGTCCACTATAAATTTCAGCTCAAGTTCAACTTTATTGTTTTTCGAGACTGTCGACTGATATAAGATTTATGTTGGGTACATCCAGACCTCCATTCTCTTTTGTTGACATCAATAATTTCAACCGGACTCTTGGTCTCCTGTTTTGCCAAATACATTTTGACATTAGTATTTCCAACAATTTAAATGTGGATTGTGGTACGAGGACCCAGAGGGATTGAAATAAGAAAACAAGTCTTGGTAGAATATTCATTCTCACTGACTCTATCCTCACTCACATCCCATCTGTTCAGATCCTTTTTAATTTCATTAATCAATTAAAATGTTGTAATTTGAGGAGAATAATTGTGTAGTTGGTTAAAGTTCCGAGACAAAAACACGGACAACTCCCAGACCGGACAACGCCGTGGTAGCAACCTGTCAATCACAAGGTAGCCCCGCCCTAAAGCATATATTATAGAGAATGGTCTCGACCTGCTCTATTTGAAAAGCGTCTTGGATAACTTCTGTTGTGATTTGACGCTATATAAAAATACACTGAACTGAACTTAATTGAATCCCCTGCTTTATGGTCTATTTGACTCTAAATGGGACCATAATTTACTAAATGAACATCATGCTGTATTGAAGAAGACTTGAAACTACTGATTGAGACCATAAACTCATGTTTACCATGTTTACTGAGGTAATAAATCAAGTGAGAAGTTGGCTCATTCTCTCATAGACTTCAATAGAGTGATGCAGGAATGAGTCCTAAAACACAGACATGAGTTAGCATTTTAGCACTTCATGTTCCCTCGTCTTGGAGTGGAAGGGGTTTTTGAATGTGTTTTTAGTTAGATGGCCGAAATGAGGTCTGTGGTTAACACAAGCTGAAGAGATTTTAACGTTTTGTTCTACGATATAAAATACGTCAGCAAATATCCCACTGGTGAAATTCGAAGCTTTTACATGTCTTAAAAAAAGCGGTTGCTAACAAGTGTCAACAAGGGGATGGTTGTCAATGGCTCTAGTGGAGAGTGGAAAGGCAACCTTAATGACTGCTGTCATTTTGCCACTGTAGATAGAGTATCTGTCGAGTCACATGAGCTGCTGTTGGAGAAGCAGTACGAACACGATTTCAATGAAAGAGCTGCTGAGGACAAAGAAGAAATGTCAAGAGAGGAATCAAGATTCACTGAAATGAGTCACAGATTGCTCCATAATCTGTGAAGTTGCAACTTGGACATTACAGTGCAACACTGACATTCAAGAACAAAGTGGTGACAATGCCAAAAACCGATGTGTTGCTCAACTGCGCCTCATGGGAATTCAGAAAGCAAATGGAAAGGAATGAAACATGGATGCACTGCAAGGTAGAGTCCACTATGGATGGAAGTGATCCAGGGGGGAAAAACAAGATCTCTGCAAATGCAATAAGTGTACAGAACAGCAGTGCAACTACTCAGCTCAACATGTATTGGATGATTGGAAGAGGCTGAAAACTGCAGTTTCGTGGACATATAAAGTAAAGAAGAGTCTATTGGAATGGAGTCAAAAAAGGTAGCAACCTCTGTTGAATCTCAACCACATTGACCAGGAGATGTTGAAAGCCGGAGGCTCAGTCGGACAAGGTTTGTCAATCGACAACCTGTCAATGGCAGAAAATGCTCTTATTCAGTTCTGCCAAAAGTAAAGATTTAACAGTGAGATTTGTGCACTGTTGTCTGGGAAACTTGTGAAAAGGAGTAGGCCCATTTACAAGCTGAACCCTACTCTAGAGGATGGACCGCTGTGAGTGGGTGAAAGGCTGTCCAGGACACCCAATCATTCTGTCCAAAGATCAGCACATCTCCATGTTCATTCTCAAACACATTCATGAACAGACGAGGCACGGAGGGAAGAACTACATCCTCTCCAGGTTGAGAGAAAGGTATTGGATCATTCATGCCAATGTAACTGCAAGTGCTTTTGTGCTTTTTGCAAATGTTGTAAAGGAATAATGTGTTATCAAAAGATGGCTGACCTCCCCAAAGAGACAACAACTCCAGACTTGCCTCCATTCACCAACGTGGGGGTGGATTACTTTGGGTCCACTGAGGTAAAGCAAGAACGTTCCTATGTGAAACGCTATGGAGTCATCTTTACGTGTATGGCACACAGAGCAGTTCATTTAGAAGTGGCACATTCACTGGACACAAACTCTTGCATCAGTGCTAAAAAGGCCAAAAACGGGCCAAAAACGTGTTTGTGACCTTTGACCACCAGAATCTAATCAGGGTATCCTTGAGTCCAAGTGGACTTACCCTTCTTACCCTGTCAAAACACATGTCCACTTCCCCTGTCAACACACACGTCCACTTCCCCTGTCAATACACACGTCCACTTCCCCTGTAACACACACGTCCACTTCCCCTGTCAATACACACGTCCACTTACCCTGTAACACACACGTCCACTTACCCTGTAAACACACACGTCCACTTACCCTGTCAACACACACACGTCCACTTACCCTGTCAACACACACACGTCCACTTACCCTGTCAATACACACATGTCCTCTTACCCTGTCAATACACACGTCCTCTTACCCTGTCAATACACACATGTCCTCTTACCCTGTCAATACGCACGTCCTCTTACCCTGTCAATACACACGTCCTCTTACCCTGTCAATACACACGTCCTCTTACCCTGTCAATACGCACGTCCTCTTACCCTGTCAATACACACGTCCTCTTACCCTGTCAATACACACGTCCACTTACCCTGTCAATACACACACGTCCACTTACCCTGTCAATACACACGTCCACTTACCCTGTCAACACACACACGTCCTCTTACCCTGTCAATACACACGTCCTCTTACCCTGTCAATACACACGTCCTCCTTACCCTGTCAATACACACGTCCTACTGTCAACACGTCCTCTTACCCTGTCAATACACACGTCCACTTACCCTGTCAATACACACGTCCACTTCCCATGTCAATACACACGTCCTCTTACCCTGTCAATACACACGTCCACTTCCCCTGTCAATACACACGTCCACTTACCCTGTCAATACACACGTCCACTTACCCTGTCAATACACACGTCCACTTACCCTGTCAATACACACGTCCTCTTACCATGTCAATACACACGTCCACTTCCTGTCAATACACACGTCCTCTTACCCTGTCAATACACACGTCCACTTACCCTGTCAAACCCACACATATCCTCTTACCCTGTCAACACACACATATCCTCTTACCCTGTCAACAGAAACACGTCCACTTCCCCTGTCAACACACACGTCTTCTTACCCTGTCAACACACACGTCCACTTCCCCTGTCAACACACACACGTCCACTTACCCTGTCAACACACACATGTCCACTTACCCTGTCAACCATGAAGTCGATCGCATCTGCCATTTTAGGGTCCACAGGTCCTTTAGCAAAGTTCCCCAGAACAATCTTCTTCAACATGAAAGCTGGCATCAACCAGAAACTGAGGAGGAAGATGGAAACGAGACATTAATAATGAAGGTGAACATTGACGGGAAAGTCAGTGAAGGAATCATTAAAACACACCTGTTTGATGCCCATGTCTGATTGAAGATGGAGGTGTCACTGAATGAGTTACACAGTATCAGTGAGTGCACTCTGGGAGACTTGTGTGTGCACTCTGCAAACTTCTGAGCCAAGAATCCACCCAGGGACGCACCGAACAGATGGACCTGGAGGTTCATCATTAGACAGAGAGAGATAGAGTCAGAAGGGTGATCAGGTAACATGTCCAAACTAATAACAGGACTATTCCTTGACTCTCCATGGGTAGATTGTTGGCATAGTCAGCATCGTTGGCAAAGGAGTGTCAATTAGTCTTCAAATTGTTTGCTGAAACGATGTTTCACCTCTCGTTCGGCTGCACAGATTTATTTTAAATAGCTTGTTCTAAAACTGAACCAACATAACATAAAAGTGGTTCAAGGCAGTTAAATCAGTGAGCTTTCTTGGGTCTGGAGGAGCTGCAGTGTTGAAACCTAAACGGTACATTTACTACTACTAGAAAAGTTTAATGACGCTCTGAGCTTTCTCTCACTCAACCACAGTTTCCACACACTGAAAGGACCCACGCTGCTCTGACCGTATAACACCACGTTTCATCCTAACATTTTCGTGTGAATTATCTAATTAGAACAGCTGGATGGAAGCAACAAGTCCAGCCTAACTTTCCCCAGAGTTGTCAGTCACACTGCAGCACCGGAGGAAGACTCTTGGCTATAAATCAAGAGACTCGTTATCGGCAACTCTCTGCAACCATCTTGCTTCGGAAGCAACAAAGACGGCAAACAAAAGAAGCTGTCCAACAGCTCTTTGCTCCCATGCTTTCTTCCTGACACTGGAACCCTGTGCTTAGATTGACACTTTATTTACCCAGCTGATGGAAACACACACTAACCCTGGCTTTCAACTCACTTGATTGTAGAATCTTCCAAGTACGCAAAATGATCGCAGTCAGATGATTATGTAAGAATAGCAACAAACCTACACATGGGTACAGAAAATGCTGCATGCTCAGCTCTGAAGCAAAAGGAAAACACAGACTTACTTTATCCAACTGCAGGTGATCGAGAAGTTTCCTGAAGCCGTCACAGAACTCCATGAGATCCCAGTACACCGGATACTGCAGCTGGAAACCACACAGACTAGACATTTACATATTCACAGATCCCTCCTCTGATCAGGGTTAGGCCAATATGGTTATCAATTAGTCAATTAATCAATTAATCTACTGACAGAAAATGTAATGTGCGACTATTTTGATTATGGTTTGATTATGGTTAAACATCCTCTGGTGTCACTTCCTCCAGTGTGCCAGAGTTTTCTATCACAGTAAACACAACAATACATTTAGGAGCTCTGAAAAACTCAACAATTTTCACTGTTTTCAAACATTTTATTGACAAATCTAATAAAAATAAGATGAATGGAGATACGAATCAGCAGATTAATCAAAATGAAAATAACCGTTAGCTGCAGCCCTAGTAAATATGAAGCTATAAAAAAAGAAGCAGTGACATGCTGACACATGCTGAAGCTGCAGTGTGTTTCTAGTGAAGAGCTCACCGAGATGACTCTGTAGCCCCATCCTGTCAGAGCCAGCACCTGCTGGAAGAACACCTCAGCTGTCCCACTAACTGGAGGGAGCAAGATGATGGGACACCTGATGGTCTTTGGGCCGGCATCATACAGCGACCACACCTTACTGTCATCATCATCAACAATAATCTGGTGGAGACAAAAACACAAGGTGAGAAAAATACATCCTGCAAACTAATCACTTAAGTTTCTTTCACACAGGATTTCAAACAGGCCACGGGAGACAAATATGGAAATATGTGAATTGAAGACTAAAAGATGGAATACAAGGAGTTCTTTATTCTATGATGGAGAACAAACATGCAAACATTCCTGCAAAGGATAGAGGACAGAAGATGGGGAGACAGGTGATCAGAGAGGAGAGAGGACAGAAGATGGGGAGACAGAGACAGGTGATCAGAGAGGGGGGAGGACGGGAGATGGGGAGACAGGGACAGGTGATCAGAGAGGGGGGAGGACGGGAGATGGGGAGACAGGGAGAGGTGATCAGAGAGGGGAGAGGACGGGAGATGGGGAGACCGTCAGCTGCAGCTGGACTCAGTGCCTGTCAGAGGACTCTTTCAGTGCCACTAGCCAGCGCTGCAGTAACGTTACTGATCTCTGTTTCAGCGTCAGTTTATGAAATGGACTGTTTTGTTCTTGATTTTAACATTGTTAAACTCATCTTTACATCCAGGAACAAAACAATAATGAACAACAAACTTTTAAAAAATCAAGTATCACAGTACCGCAGTATATATTAATGCCAGACAAAAACACCTTTCCTAAATGGAAATGAAAAAAATTGACTACTTTTAAGGCAATTGGGTTGGCATGTTTGAAGCTCCGACTGGACAATCTCGGAGCCCATCGGCTATCGGGCCGACGACAGATAAGCCTCTGGGGGCAAGGGGCTATATTTCTGTGGTTCTGGTGTAGCCATCAGATATTCAGGCCAGGACTTCCTTTTCCGTGCGCTGCTCATTGTTTACAGTCCAATTAGAAACTTGAGATGTGAGACTGGAGTTGAGAGACGACGTGTACGACCAGATTGTTTCACCAGAAGCCAGTTTACCTGGTTTTAAACCAATAAAAAGCTAAATCATCGTCAGACGACAGTCGGTGGGTTCCCAGGTTACATTTCAGTTAATGTGTTCTGCCTCTTTACTCTCCACACGGACTATTCACATGCATTCAACTAAAGCCTACTCGAATGTGATTGGTCAATGTTACTCCGACTACAAACAGAGACCAGAACACTTCCGGTACCAAAATCCTGTCCCGTTGCCTACAAAGTCTACATGTGAATGCAGAGTCTGTGTATAGAGATTACTGATTGGACTACTTCTCCTGGGAAAGATGCTCAATGTTATCAGGCGGATATGCAAATGTAATCATGCTGGATGACAATGATCAACAGTTATATGTTCAACGCCAAACATGTGTTTGATTCGTCATTACAGAGAGAACACTGAAATAAATACATCAGGCCAAGTAATAAACACTGATCTGGTCTGATCTGATCTGTCTATTTACTTAGGAATATTGTTTTTTTGTGAACTCTCTTTCTTTCCATATTTCTACACTTTTGTGAAATGATCATTTACACATGTGATGTGTTCATGTGTAGGCCTACTGGTCCTGCATCAAGCAGTGGGCCCAGTGGTGATGGACCACCATCACAGATTAGAAATCATGAGGTACTTACTCTCTTCAGGGGCACTGTGCTTCTGAACCAGTTATAGTCAGGAGACACTTTGATCTCCTCCATCTGAGGACACATTCACACACAAAACACTTAGGAAACACAACTCAGTGACTCAAACAGCGAACGTTAAATCACTACACGTAGAGAAAGACAAACACCTGCCTCTGTTATATTAGCTTAACAGCTAGCTAGCTGACTATTACTAAAGATAAAATCAACATGAGTGTGTGACCGTCAACACTCGTCACGGTGAGAACTCGGTTAACGTTATTTACTGTGTCTAAACGTGGTGTATTATGGGAACTGTTACCGTGTTAGTTGTGGATGTTAGTCACCGTGTCCGAGGGATTTTATCCATGTAGGTAGCATTTTCTCCGGCTGCCTGCCTGGTCATATGACTCCGCTTTCACACACTTCCGCAAAGCGTCCAAGGCCTGTGGAAAGGAGGCTGGGTCACGGGGTGTTACTGCACATGCGCAGTGTAACTGGAGCTGCAGTCCTGCGTTTTGATTGGCTCGATTTCGGCGAGTGCAGAGCAGATTTTTACTGCGCATGCGTTGTACCCCCGAAGATATGACGCGTTGATGAAGCATGACTCATGAGCGTGACCCAGCCTCCTTCAATAGGCCTTGGAAGCGTCTGTCTGCCTGCCTGTCTGTCCGCCTGTCTGTCTCTCACACAGACTAACGTGAAGCCAATAGACTTTCTCCCATAGACTTAACGGACATTCATTGAGAAAGAGACGTCTGTAAATCAGATGATCATTTATGTGTAGGTAGATCAACTCCCCGGTACTTGAATAGCCCTTACGTTGTAAAACGCACTAATAGCTGAATGCAGAGTTATTTTTTTTTTCATTATTTTTTTTCTGAACTTTATTTTCAACAAAAGACAGGTACAAAAGTATAGGGAATACAATAAACAGTACAAAACAAACAAGACAAAAAAAAACAAAAAAACCTTAATGCCAGAGGAGTTCAATGTCCATTAATTTCAAGTCTGAATGCAGAGTTATTTCCCTTCCTCCGTTCATGTGAATGAGACCCAGACCGAGGCTGGACCATGGAGCTGGACCATGGGGCTGGACCATGGAGCTGGACCATGGAGCTGGACCATGGAGCTGGACCATGGTGCTGGACCGTGGAGCTGGACCATGGTGCTGGACCATGGGGCTGGGCCGAGGCTGGACCATGGAGCTGGACCATGGAGCTGGACCATGGTGCTGGACCATGGAGCTGGACCATGGTGCTGGACCATGGGGCTGGACCGAGGGGCTGGACCATGGAGCTGGACCATGGAGCTGGACCATGGGGCTGGACCATGGTGCTGGACCGAGGGGCTGGACCATGGGGCTGGACCATGGAGCTGGACCATGGAACTGGACCATGGAGCTGGACCATGGGGCTGCGAGGTGGAGCTAAAGGAGAAGCAGTACGCAGCTTTTTCCTGTTGAGTTATGGGCTGTAGTACCAACCTGAGCCACACTGCTGATGTTGGCGATGTAACGACGTAACGTTCTAAAAGTTGCCGAAAACAGGAGGAAGAAGAAGAAGAAGAAACGACAACGTCACTAAACATGGCTCCTGTGAAGCGTTGAGAGAAACAATGTATTGTAGCGACTTAACGTCTACCATAGATTCGGTGTGAGTTACTATAGCAACACGATATGGACAACGTCTATCACCAGGCTTCGTCAGAAACGTCGCAGCCTCTTGTCTATAATGGCGGTTATCTGGAGGCACCACCGTACACCGCGAACAGACCACCGTACACCGCAAACAGACCGCCGCCGAGCAGCACGGCTCGGGAACAGACGCAGGCGGACCACAGCGCTTCCCGGTGGCCGCCTTCAGGGGGATACGACGGTCACCAGTACGGGTTTAGAAGCGACTTCCCCGCACCTCCTCTGTCGGCCCTCCCGTACGGATTCGACCCCTCCGTGCCCCCGCCTCCTTTCGGCTGCTCACCGCCGGGACACTTCCCTAACGTGGTGACCGCCGCTCCGGTAAACGCATACGGTAGCAGGGGAGTCTCGACCTTTCAACCCTTTCCCCCGCAGTTCAGAGCCGGTCCTCAGACCACTCAGTACGACCTGGACCCGGGTCAGAAACAACGGCGCGAATGTGAGGATTTCTCAGAGAGCGGAGCTCCGCTCGGCTGCTCGCTGTTTCCTCCGCAGGGTGACGGTAAGGACCGGGACTGGAGTCCGGGAACGACAACACGACCTGAGGATGAAGCAGCCCTTCAAAGGAGGCAGGACCAGCAGTGGCTCGGACGTTTCGTCCAAGGCAGAGACAACACGTCCAAGAGCCGACAGACCCAGCAGCAGCAGCCGCCGCCACACCGCAGCTCTGACCCGGACCTGAGAGCGGCTCTGAACACGGCAGCTCAGCTCGTCTCACAGCTGGCAGAGTCCTGTGAAACTCTGAGGAACGACGTGGACGATGGGTGTGTTTGGGAGGACTCTTATCTAATGGCTTTAAATGTGAAGAGAGAGCTGCAAGAGAAACTCCAAGTGCTCAGTGACAGCGAGTGTTTAACCAGCTGGAGAGCCAAGTGGTGCCGTGTTGCTAAGAGGAGAGCTCGGCGACTGAGAGCCAGGCAACTGCACCAGATGGAGGAAACACACAGAGAGGACCGCATCGCTGAGAAAGAGGCTGCCATAAATACATGGAGGATGCAGCAGATACACGAAGTGGAGGAGAGGAAGAAGGTAAGTGGTCCACATTTGTCGGAGGATTCAAACGTGTTTTCGTTTTTGTCCACTTGGGGGCAGAAGTATAAAGGCAACTCATGCATGTTATCACTTTAGCAATCTCGGAGCCCACCGGCTCTCGGTCTGACGGACACGAAGGAAGAGCGCCAGGCATTTTGATGCACATTTTCGTAGTGGCCAAACGGCAGTACTACAACTTCCGTGTGCGTCATGTGATGCCATTGGGCCCAAAAAGACTTTTCCCCATGGACTTACATTGGGAAAGAGACGTCTGTAACTCAGAGGATTTTTTTGAAGTTAATCAGCTTCCCAGTATGAACACTTGAATAGTCCTTATTTAAATCATTAGGTCCTAAAAGTTGTAAAATGCACTAGTAGCTGAATCCAGAGTTATTTTCCTTCCTCCGTTCATGTGAATGAGACCCAGACCGAGGCTGGAGCGAGGGCTGGGAGGCGGAGTTAAAGGAAACGCTACTGCGCCTGCTCTATGGGCCCAATGGATGAGGAAGATCGCCAGATGAACGGGAGCTCGACTCCAGCACTGTATCCAATTCTCCTTATACATCCATGTACCCGATCCGTCCTGGCCGCTCAATCCGTTCTGCATATGTGCGGGCGCGCCTACCCAGCATGCCTTGTGGGAAGACCCGCCCCTACTCTGCCTCTGATTGGCTACTGGCTTCTAAACATAAACGCTAAGGGTGGGTAGGCGCGCCCGCACATGCGCAGAACGAATCGGGCAGCTGAGACGGATTGGGCACTGACAGATCTGTAGAGCATGACAGGAACGCCCACTTTTATATCGTTTCGCTATCAGCATCATTACATTATTATCATCAATCAATGTTGAATAGCGTGCTTGAAGCTAGCTTTAAGCTAACCAGCTAGCTAGCTTTGTTAAGATTGAATTGCTACAAATTACCTATATTAATGTAACACTAAGCAATTAGATAGCTATAGTTGCCCCACTGGTTTCATCAAAGTCACATATAGTGGTAAAATGTCTTAGGAATTTGTCGGAAAGTGAGTGTCATGTGAATGTCTGTTTATAGAGATTATTATCCCCTTATAAATGTGTGGCTAATGTGTTAGCAAACAAATGTTTATACACCCAGGAAACACAGAGCAACATCAGTACTCAGATCTCTGTTAGCTCAATGTGGAACTTTCTCATCCACTACAAACAATGGAGAGGGTAGAAAAGGCAGTCCCACAATGTCCTGATAGCTGTTGAGAAAGAGGTTTCCTTCCTCGCATATTGAACATTTTCCATTCATTACTTTTGTGATTCAGCGTAACAATATCCCGGAGAAAACCCAGCTAATGGCATCTAGATAGTTTTAATTTTATTTGCCCTGGTTTTAAAAAAGGTGTCTCTGAGTTTTGTGCTTCCATTCCGGATCAATGGAGGGGAATGGAAGTTAGTTTGTTGTGCAAAGCATAAATTGCCAGTTATAATAGATAACTGTGTTGACAGGTGATATCTGGGGATTTTATTCACATATTATGGTAAAAGCATTAAACTTAGACCAATTTTCCCAAATGTATTTCTTTTGCTTTACTTGAGACCTATAATTTAACAACTACTGGCTATACACAGATCCTCTCATGCTGTGACATATTATTGTTCATTTAGACATGATAACCTGTGAACCACAGTAGCGTTATTTCGTCACAAAGCGATGATAAGGGGAGAGTAGCTTTAGATAATAATGAATGGTTTTTATCTGTTTCTGTACCAGGAGCGGGAGCTGAAGCTGGCTGCGGACTCGGTTCTCTGTGAGGTGAGGAAGAAACAGGCAGATGTGAAGAGGATGCATGACATCTTTAGATCTCTGGAGAAACTGCGCCGACTGAGGAAAGAGGCAGCATCAAGGAAAGGTAAGTTATTCTGCCATGCACCTTATTCCCAGACCAGTGGACAACTCCGGGGTCTGACAAGTGAAGCCAATGCGGAAGTGCCTTAAACTTGCATTCAGGGTCTAAATTAATTTTGTTTTTAAAATTTAAATTCAATTTTTTTTTGTCTGCCACTGAGAAACTTTATCTGCCACTTTTGAAATCTCTGCACTAAATGAAGGAATAACATTCTAGATCTGATGTCATTCAATGTTCTATATATTTTACACTAAAAACATTATATGCATGGTAAATTACAGTGTTCACCCTATTTTTTGGAGGTGGGAGGGTACTGTACACAGTACTGTATCTATCATCTATAGTGGGTATTTGCATAAAAACACACAATTCAAATGATAGGAAATAAATGTATTTTTATTTAGATATTTTCTTTGATTAAAATAATTGAAACTACTAATGCCAAGATTTGTATGTATTATAAGCTGCTTAGAGCTAGTGTTAGGAAGTTAAACAGGTCACAACTTGCTAAGCTCCGCCCCCCGCTGCTACTCCGTCAAGCTGTCAGAGCTACCATAGAGACACACTGTCACTAACTGCACTCCCTGCATGAATATCTAGCTAATGTTTGGAAAAACTAAAACGTGATTTCAGAGAGAAGCAGACAGAAGGATCTACACTGTGTTTGAAGGAGATATCAGGATGACAGCAGCGATAACAGGTTAAAATGATAAAGAAAGAAGCTAAAGCCAACAGATCACAGTGTTAAAGTGAACCAGCATCACCTGGTGATCCAGACAGAAGACACTGAAATTAAGGAGCAACACTGTTCCTGTAAAGCCGTGTAGGTCTTCATTCACTGTTACAATCATTAAAAAGCAAAAGCAACATGTGTATACATTCAGTATACTGTACCTTCAGTAGCTAACGTAGCATAGTGCTAAGTCAATGATGTGCTAACACACTCTGCTAGCTCCACAGGTTTTTACGTATAGACTACAGTCTGTAACAGGACAGTGTAGCCTGTAGACTACAGTCTGTAACAGGACAGTGTAGCATGTAGTATACAGTCTATAACAGGACAGTGTAGCCTGTAGACTACAGTCTGTAACAGGACAGTGTAGCCTGTAGCTTACAGTCTGTAACAGGACAGTGTGTAGCCTGTAGCTTACAGTCTGTAACAGGACAGTGTGTAGCCTGTAGCTTACAGTCTGTAACAGGACAGTGCAGCCTGTAGACTACAGTCTGTAACAGGAGAGTGTAGCCTGTAGCTTACAGTCTGTAACAGGACAGTGTGTAGCCTGTAGACTACAGTCTGTAACAGGACAGTGCAGCCTGTAGACTACAGTCTGTAACAGGACAGTGCAGCCTGTAGACTACAGTCTGTAACAGGACAGTGCAGCCTGTAGACTACAGTCTGTAACAGGAGAGTGTAGCCTGTAGCTTACAGTCTGTAACAGGACAGTGCAGCCTGTAGACTACAGTCTGTAACAGGAGAGTGTAGCCTGTAGCTTACAGTCTGTAACAGGACAGTGTGTAGCCTGTAGCTTACAGTCTGTAACAGGACAGTGTAGCATGTAGACTACAGTCTGTCAAAGGACAGTGTAGCATGTAGACTACAGTCTGTAACAGGACCGTGTAGCCTGTAGACTACAGTCTGTAACAGGACCGTGTAGCCTGTAGCTTACAGTCTGTAACAGGACAGTGTGTAGCCTGTAGCTTACAGTCTGTAACAGGACAGTGTAGCATGTAGACTACAGTCTGTCAAAGGACAGTGTAGCATGTAGACTACAGTCTGTAACAGGACCGTGTAGCCTGTAGACTACAGTCTGTAACAGGACAGTGCAGCCTGTAGACTACAGTCTGTAACAGGATAGTGCAGCCTGTAGACTACAGTCTGTAACAGGACAGTGCAGCTTGTAGACTACAGTCTGTAACAGGACCGTGTAGCCTGTAGACTACAGTCTGTAACAGGACCGTGTAGCCTGTAGACTACAGTCTGTAACAGGACCGTGTAGCCTGTAGACTACAGTCTGTAACAGGACCGTGTAGCCTGTAGACTACAGTCGATAACAGGACAGTGCAGCCTATAGACTACAGTCTGTAACAGGACCGTGTAGCCTGTAGACTACAGTCTGTAACAGGACCGTGTAGCCTGTAGACTACAGTCTATAACAGGACAGTGCAGCCTGTAGACTACAGTCTGTAACAGGACCGTGTAGCCTGTAGACTACAGTCTGTAACAGGACCGTGTAGCCTGTAGACTACAGTCTGTAACAGGACAGTGTGTAGCATGTAGACTACAGTTTGTAACAGGACAGTGTGTAGCATGTAGACTACAGTTTGTAACAGGACAGTGTGTAGCATGTAGACTACAGTCTGTAACAGGACAGTGTAGCCTGTAGACTACAGTCTGTAACAGGACAGTGTTTAGCCTGTAGACTACAGTCTGTAACAGGACCGTGTAGCCTGTAGACTACAGTCTGTAACAGGACCGTGTAGCCTGTAGACTACAGTCTGTAACAGGACAGTGTGTAGCCTGTAGACTACAGTCTGTAACAGGACCGTGTAGCCTGTAGACTACAGTCTGTAACAGGACAGTGTGTAGCCTGTAGACTACAGTCTGTAACAGGACAGTGTGTAGCATGTAGACTACAGTCTGTAACAGGACAGTGTGTAGCCTGTAGACTACAGTCTGTAACAGGACCATGTAGCCTGTAGACTACAGTCTGTAACTGTGTGTGTGGCAGGTATCGTCACTGAGCGAGAATGTGACGAGGACTTCGGCGGCAGACTGGAGCAGCTGAGGTATGTGATGAAGAAGAGGACAACGATTTACTCAGCAGAGGAGAAAGCTTTGATGGTGATGCTGGAAGGAGAGCAGGAGGAGGAGAGGAGGAGAGAGCAGGAGAAACGAGTGAAGAAGGAGAGGGAGAGACACCTGCAGAGGAAACACAGAGTGAACGCCATGTTGTTTGGAGGTAACAACCCACACCCTGTTGACACCAAAGGGAGAACATCATTCACAGTTTAACAGTATGACTGAATCACATACATGTGTTTGTTAGTAATCTTGTAATATGTAATTAGTTTCCTCTGTTTCATTCTCAGATGAGCTTCCTGCTGATTCTGTCCTGCAGCCCTTCGGAGAATATTACACCCAGGCTGAGCGCTCACTGCATGCTGTACTACAAATCAGGTTAGATGTTTGATGGAATACACCTACAGCTAAAACAAAGACAATAAACAGAAACATTTAGCTATTATAGGAAAGAAGATGAATATGTATAAAAAGTATATGTGTATGTATGTATTTATTTATATATATACTGTATATATATAGGTTATGTCCTTACTGTACATTGTACAACTAAGTCTATATATTGTGCAGGTTGACCTGATGTAAGATGTGGGATGTGACCTGACTAGGGGTGTCACGATTCTCCAAATCCACGATTCGATTTGACTTCCGATTTCAACTTCTTTCTTTCAGGAGAGAGTGGGATGTGTTTGTGGTTCCAGTGGATCATCCTGATGGTTCTGCGGTTCCTCAGAGCTGGATCCTGCCAGAAGCCCCGTCAGACCAAGCCTGGGCTTCTGCTCTGCACAGTGCTGACACGGAGTGAGACGGCCTCTGACTCACTGTATGTGCTGTCAACTGGTGCCCGACATCCATCACTCCACTATAAATCCAAACCTCCGGTGCAGGTGACTGCAAGGACTGCTGATATAAACCTATCTGAGCAAGACGTGTAAATAAGACGTTAATGAGTAAAGAAGTTAATAAAGGATTTAGAAGTCATTAAAGGAGTCATTAACCTCTGTTAACTTGAATAAGAAAATGACATCACGATCTGTGATCTTCATGTGAACTGCAGCGTCCCACTGCAGAACTCTGTGTGTCAGATCTAATACAGGAGGAAGTGATGAGAAACACGGAGTGAATAACAAAATATGGTGCGTTTTTCGTCTCACTGCTGTTCCTCCGAAGCTCTAGCAGAGAACAAGCTTCTATCCACAACGTTCATGTCATGTGATGACATAAAAAGGCTTCATGATAAAATGCAGATCCAGATTTTTAGTTATAAATAAACTGGTATGTTCATTATCTGTCTGTTCTGCTTCATAGATTTTTATTTGAGTCTCAGATGAACAGCATAGCTTTGGTTCTGCTCTTGCTTTGTGGAACGTACTGTGTGCTCTGTGGTGTTTTTGAAGTGAAGCACTGGTAATGATGCCTTTAATAGCGACCAATGAATTATTTCTGGATGTTTTTTTATGTACCTTCCTCATTTTTATTCAGTGTAAGTTTAATAGAAAAGGCATCTGAGGAGCAAAAAGTGTTGGGTTAACCCTTTCAGTCCCAGGTAAAAAAACCTCATTGGCAGGGCATTAGGTGAAAGGTCAGGAAGCCCCCAGAATCACCACAAGTCACGAATATTCACAACAAATGGGAGCGAAATCTGTCCAGTCATGTTCTGGGTTAAAGTGCATCATATTTGATGTGTATACTGTGGCACAAAATGTACTTTCATTATACAACAGAAAGTCTGGCATCTGTCCTGCTTTCAAAAACTTAAAATTAATCAGAATCATCACATATACTGTATACAGGCACATACATAAAATGTGACCTCTGCATTTAACCCATCCTAGTATTGTGGGCTGCTGTGAAGCGCCCGGGGAGACACTTGGTGTTCAGTGTCTCACTCAACGACATGCAGACAGGAGGAACCGGGGATCGAACCTGATGGTTAAAGGACAACCCGCTCTACCCTCTGAGCCACAGCCAGCCCAATTTCATATAATAAAGGAACAATAAATAATCTAATAATGATGTGGATGTTTGACTCCAGCCAACCTGACGTCACCGTGTTTACACAGGGTCCTACTGTAATCGGCTGTAACAGCGTCTGACGTCAGGCTTTTACTCTGTTGACTCCCTGTGTGTGTGGACAGTAAATCAGGTTAGTGTGAGTCCCGAGATTACTGCTCCAGGTGGCTCTCCTCTAATTTAAGCTTCAGTGTCCGTCTGAGCTGAGAGGATCCTGACAGTGTGACAACAGCTCCAAGACAACACCGGTGAGATGACTTTTGTTTTATTAACATTCAAATATAGTTGAAACAGACAATTTACTGTAACCAAGCTTACTAAGATTAGGCTGTGCTATACATTTTGTTTTATTTCAAAGGGCACACGCTCATAAAATACAAATAAGATAAAAAAAAATATATATATATACTGTATATACAATGCCACCCATTACTCCAACCTTTTAAGAAATAGTACTAATAAAATACTATTCATTGATTAAAGCTGGGGACTCTTGGTAAACTGGTAGACAATTATTACACAATGTGGTAATAATAAGCACAATAATGTGTTTATATACTGTATAGATATATATATATATATATACATTACAGAACATTTTGAACTTTGAACTTTGTGTTGGAAGCAGAAAAAATGGGCAAGCGTAAGGATGTGAGCGACTTTGACAAGGGGCCAAATTGTAATGGCTAGACGACTGGGTCAGAGCATCTCCAAAACTGCAGCTCTTGTGGGATGTTCCCAGTCTGCAGTGGTCAGGACCTACCAAAAGTGGTCCAAGGAAGGAAAACCGGTGAACCGGCGACAGGGTCAGACCTGAGGCTCATTGATGCACGTGGGGAGCGAAGGCTGGCCCGTGTTGTCCGATCCAATAGAAGACTTACTGTAGCTCAAATTGCTGAAAAAGTTAATGCTGGTTCCGATAGAAAGGTGTCAGAACACACAGAGCATCACAGTTTGTTGCGTACGGGGCTGTGTAGCCGCAGACCGGTCAGGGTGCCCATGCTGTCCTAATGTTATGGCTGATCAGTGTACAGTATATATAGTGGTGTAATGTAGCAAAGTAATAATACTTCATTACAGTACTTAAGTATTTTTTGGGATTATCTGTACTTAACTTAAGTTTTTATATTTCTGTTAACTTTCTACATTTCCTAAATCAAATGTGTACTTTTACTGATAGATTTCCCTGAAGTATCTCCGTTACTGGTTACTATGGCAATCAAGCAGGTTTGGTGAATCAGTGGTCCAAGCTTGCAAGTTCCATCATTCACGTGATGGGCGAGTGCAAACAAAGTGCTCTCAAAGCCGTAGTGAAGTTTCAGTTTACGCTCATGTACAGATGGGCTGCATGTCAGAATCACATCAGGCTACATGCCACTACGTGGAAGGAAAAACTGGATTTTTTTCTGTAAATTCTTTAAGTTGTGAAGACCCTGTTTTTCTCCATTTATAGGGCTGTGTACATGTTAAGAGGAATTAATTTCATAAATCTCACAATTCCGACTGCTTGCTTTTTTATAAACAGCATTTACTTTTACTTTCACTACCGAAGTACATTTAATATCAGAAAATTACAACATGCTTTACAAAGGACAAAAGTCAGCTCCACAATTTGATCAAATCCAGTAAATAAAAGTACAGTGAGGAAAATAGAATCAATGTTATTTTTTGCCTTTCTGAAGTGAGGTCGTACCTGCCTTAAACTGGCCTACTTGGAAGTGGTCACATACTTTTGGTGTTGTTAGTCCAGTAGCATTAGAGACAACACGATGAGCTCACGGGGCATCTGTCCTCTCTGCTGTTAAGTCCTGGACCATCTGGCCTCTAGGTGTTACTGGAGCAAATATGTGATCAGCTTTCACAGGACAGCAGGGACAGAGGACACGGAGCACATTTACCTTTATACCTTATGGTTAACTCAGTCATACACCGACATGTTTTCTGTGTCTGATCCTCTCTTCATTGTGTTACACACTGGACCAATATAGAAAGGCAGAGGTGTGAGCTGGCAGGTTTTCTGGGAAAGGTAATCTGATTTAGTGTGTGAACCTGTCTGTGTGCAGAAAGTCAAATGTACCTGGTATACTGTCTGACCACTAGGGTATTATATTTCATACTGTCTTCAATGCTTACACCCAGTCCATCAAATGCACACCTCACTCTCTCACTCTCTACCAAGCCATATCCTCACCAAGGTCGCTGCTGGCCAGCCCCAGACCAGTGACTTAGTGTGCTCCTTTAATAACCTCCAGTTATAGATGTTGTCATGAATCCTTTCCTTCTGTTAAGTCATCGCCTTGGATGAACGATGACATACGCTGTCTTAAAAGAGAGAGCAGAGAGGTAGAGCATAGGTGGAAAGACGCTAAATTGCAGGTTCATTTTACTCACATGAAGGAACTACTTTCATCTTTTAATAAGAAAGTGGAACTTTAAGTGTAAGTCACACTGAATCTTATAAAATGTGTATCATGTCTGTCTGTTCAGTTTCGACTGAGTTTGACTCAGAGAAGGTTGTGTAAACATGATGAGAGATTATACAGATTGTCCAGTAACATGAGCCATTTCATATCAGGCTGCTCAGATACAGCAGCAGCTGGTGTGTATTTCAGTGTGTAACTACACTAGAGAGTTGGTGAATGGATCAAGCATCAAAAGTCAAACTCTGTCTGGGACACATTGTAGACTGAAGACCAGCTGACTGGGGACGGTTTGTCCAATTGGGGACAAAAGTCTGGCCGTCTCACAGCTGTTTTTTTTTGGTCAATAGCTAAGGTTAGGGTCAGGTTAAAGTTAGGGTAATGGGTTATAGGTTAGGGTTATAGGTTAGGTTTGGGTTAAAACAGTTAAGGTTAGGGTAATGGGGTTATAGGTTGGGTTTGGGTTAAAACAGTCAATGTTAGGGTCAGGTTATAGGTTAGGGTAATGGGGTGATGGTTAAGGTTAGGGTAATGGGGTTATAGGTTAGGGTCAGGTTAAGGTTAGGGTAATGGGGTTATAGGTTAAGGTCAGGTTAAGGTTAGGGTAATGGGGTTATAGGTTAGGTTTGGGTTAAAACAGCTAAGGTTAGGGTGATGGGGTTATAGGTTAGGGTAACAGGGTTATAGGTTAGGTTTGGGTTAAAACAGTTAAGGTTAGGGTAATGGGGTTATAGGTTGGGGTAATGGGGTTAAAGGTTAAGGTAATGGGGTTATAGGTTAGGGTAATGGGGTTAAAGATTAGGGTAATGGGGTTATAGGTTAGGGTAATGGGGTTATAGGTTAGGGTAAGGCTCCAGGAAATGAATGTAACTCTACATTATGTCCCCAAAGTTGAGATAAGTAAACCTGTGTGTGTGTGTGTGTGTGTGTGCGCGCGTGTGCGTGTGTTTGTGCGTCTATGTTTGTGTGTGTGTGTGTGTGTGTGTGTGCGTGCGTGTGCGTGTGTTTGTGCGTCTATGTTTGTGTGTGTGTGTGTGTGTGTGTGTGTGTGTGTGTGTGTGTGTGTGTGCGTGTGTTTGTGCGTGCGTGCATGCATGTGTGTGCGTGTGTCAGTGAAGTGAGCAGGATGGACAGTGTCCCTCTGAAGATGCCCCAGGCTGCCTCACAGGAAGTCAAAGAAGACATAGCAGTTGTTGTCCCTGATTATCTCAGCAGACTGCAGGAGACAGAGGTGAGTGTGTCTTTGAGTGGTCACAACACTAGACATACTACAGTACTACACATACTGGACACATACTGTACACATACTGTACACATACTGTACACATACTGTATACATACTGTACACGTACTGTACACATACTGTTCACATACTGTATACATACTAGACACATACTGGACACATACTGTACACCTATAAATCAAATTAGCTGTACTTCATCAGCCTCCGTCAACAATAGCATGCTAACATGCTATGTTAGCTCAAAGAACAGCTCCTTTCTTCTTAGCTGTGCTAGCAGCGTGGCTCTAGGCGTCGCCGTGTCTGTCCTCCACTTTGGTCCAGACTGAACAACTGCTGGATGAATTGTGATGAAATGTGGGTCATCATTCGTGTTCCCCTCAGGATGAACTGTTATAACTTTGGTGATCCTCTGACTTTTTATCTATACTAAGACTTTTTCATCATGAACAGGTGTTGATACATTTCACTTCAGACCAGTACTTGACCAACAGACTGACTACGATTCCTGGAGTGGAGCCACCATGTCAATGTTTAAATAAGGATATTTAAGCTCCAGAGTAGTAGGCTGAGTAGAATTCTTTCTGTCACTAACATGTTGTTTATCCATGTGACAGTATGAGTTCAGTCTGGAGAACTGGGTGCTAACTGGGCTGCAGAGTGGCTTCACCAGCCAGCATCGGCCTCAGCTCTCCTCCTCTTCATCGGGACTGCAGCCATCTTGTCCGCCATACTGGATGATGTTAAGCAGCCCGCAGCAGAGCCGCCTGGCCAGCCGCCACTGCTCTGACTTCTGGGAGCCCAATCCTCGACCGCGCTCCCACAGCCTCAACCCCGCCGTCCTGCGCGCTAAGTTGGCCATCTCAGACTCTGAGGATGATGGCGAGAGCGCCGCAGAGAAAGCCAACATACGTTTGTCGGTGAAAGCCTGCTCTGGTGGAGAGCGTCCTGCTGCTTCCTGTCAGCGTGGTCAGAGGAAAGCACAGAGAGCCTTCGTCCCGGACCTCCTGAACCCTCCGGCCTGCCTCAGCAGCCTGCCACACCAGTGCAGGAAGAACCTACGACAGTGCTCCCTGTCAGTGCTGGACACGTCCAAACAACATGGTGCCAACACAGACAACCCGTCCTCACGCTGGACCCCCAACACCAGAGCCAATACAGTCGACATGCTCCCCAGCATCAACAACCACGACACAACACACACGGTAAGAGCTCAACATTGTGACATAAGGGAACATGTTGTATTGTGTTGTGTATGTGTTGAGTTCCAGTTTTATTGACAGTATACTTTTTTATATCTGTTATTTATTCAGTGTCTCTTCAAACTCGGTGCCAACTATTTTGGAATGATTTTTTGAGCTCTGCTTGGATGGAGATTGACAGAATTTGTGGCAGAGATGAAAGAAGGTGCTGAAAAAGGGGTGGAAAGTAACATGTCCACAAGTGTCATGTTTTCATCAGTGCCGATCGGACCTGGAGCTGATAAATAATCGTGACTACTAGTCAGGGGGCCAAAACTGATATTGCAAATTAAGAGAATGCCTCTGGGTAAAAGCAGACAACCTGGACAGACAGACAGACAGACAGACAGACAGACAGACAGATCTCCCTACTCTATCACACAGACCTCACTGCCTCTGACTGGACTTCTATTCAAGTTGGCGATAAGTCAGTCTTTAGATGTCCTTTCATTCTGCTTGTGAATGAGGAAATTAATCCTAACCATTTTTTCAGTTCACATTTCCAAAATAGTTTCAGGGATCTACACTCTAGAAATAGACTGCGTAAAGTCTGCTGTCTGCTGCATTTGTAACACTGGGCTGTGTTGCTGCTAAACAGAAAATGGTAATGAACTGGAAGATAAGAAGTCCAACCTTGGGTTTAGAGATTTCATAAGAGCTCAAGTTCTCTCCTTCCTGGATTATGTGTAATGGTGAACTCTTGTTTCCTAGAAGTCTTCTGGTTGGGACTCGTCAGCTGAGCTCCTGTCAGCTCTGAGCCCAGAGGAGAGAGAGCTTCTGGGGGCCGTCACTGCCCGGGGCTACCCCCTCCGTACCGCCATCATCGCCCTGCAGAAGACAGGCCACCAGACCCCAGATCAGGTCAGTCAGTGTAACGTACAGTAAGACCTCTGACTTTCTATACTGTCTGTCCTTCATACTGACCCAGAAAAGTAGAAACAGAATGAACTTTTGGAGAACCCGACGTCACGCTGCGGTGGCCAATCACGTAATCGGCGATCCAGAGCTGTACAACCAGCCATGAGGGAACAAATGAGTGCAGACAATGGCCATTAAAGTGACTCTTCGCCGACCAGACCGCCGCACAACCCTGCGGCGAATTGCCGTAACGCCTACGCTGGTGTGAACGCAGCGTCAGCGGGTGGGTCTTGTACCCAGGGTCCTTTCCCTGACAAATCGTATCACCCAGATGTCACAAGCTGAATTAAATATCTGAATTAAACAAAGAGAGCCAGAAAGACTGTGTGTCTTTCAGCAACAGTAAAAGCCAGTCAGGGTTTAATGGCAAACATTTGTGACACAGGTGTAATAATCTCAGTGTACTCACCTTGGAGTAAGGATGAGTCTGAACTCCAGCCTGTGTGCCAGATCCAGCAAGTCCAACATGGTCTTGCTGGTGGAGAGATAACTGGTTTTGCAAACAACTAAGTTGCAGCTGAGAGTCTCTGTTAACATCAGGTAACACCTGTCCACATCTGGAAGCTGGCAGGCTTTCTGGTGGTCTCCGTACTAGCCTGTGAGCTGTTTCCCACACACAGGGCAGGACAGCCCGACCTTCCACAGATGGTATGGCATCCACTGGGTGTAAAAGCGGTCTGGAGTGGGGCCCAATGATAAATGAGCACTGGCTTCAGGTCAGTGTGCAGAGCTGCTGTGGTCTTCATCCTTTCTACCAGTAGCCAGCCAGCCTCTTAACCAGGAGCAGTCAGTTGATGGAGTATCCAGGCGGGCAGAGGGACCACCATGAGGGGTGGAAGTAACAAAAATGAACTGATAAAAATGGAGATGATGAAAATGGATGTGAAATGAAAAATGGAGTGATAAATTATCAAGTGATTTGATTCATTTAAAGCCAATTTTTACTAAAACAGTCGTGATATGATGTAAACAGAGCCATGTTTCATCATTTCCCCATCTTATATTCAGCATTCATCATTCACAACACAAACAAATCAAAATTACCATTTATCATTTAACGAAAGTGGCCTCAAGGGTGGGAGTAACGAAACATAGTTGAAGAAAAGAGTGATGAAAATGAATGTGAATTGAAAAATAGAGTGATAAATCGTCACTTAATATAATAATATAATAATTTGACATTTTATTTGAAAAAGTGTTGATCTGATAATCAACAGTCGACCGTTCATCCTTCACAACACCAAGCTGACATTTATCGTTTACAGCAATTTTGATTACTTCTGCCCCATCAAAAAAAAAAAAAAAAAAGAACACGTCCACTCAGCGAACCGCACTCTGGACTTTGAGCAAACATTGGCCTGCGCTCTAGTCAGTGGGCGTGGTTTTTGATTGACATTTTGGGTGGAACTGCAGGTGGGAATGAAACCAAAAGCCACTTTAAGCCAGTGTAAAAATAGACCCGAGAGTTTCCACAGTGAGAGTTCCCATAACCTCGCCTCACCTCCAATCCCAGGCCACAATACATGGTTGATGGGACAGAAGGAGAGAGGGGACGCATACCCTTGGACACACCGGCTGACTTATTAATATTTGCTTGTTATAATTCTGATATATTTTATCTCCTTGCTTAAGTTCCACTTAAATAGCTTTAAAGTTACATTGGCATGGGCACACACATGCAAATGACAATAAGTTTTCATTAGCTTGAAGTTCTATGACGAGAAATGTTCATTTTTGTTTTACACTGTTACATGAGAAGTGGCTTAAAGAATGGTGCAGCACTGATATGCAGATCAGTATGCAATGGTGTGTTTAATGGTTTTACTATGTTGATAGTGTGGTTTCAGATCAGCCTCTGCTCAGCTCAACTAAACTCATCAGTTGTCTGGCTGTGTGTTGTCCGTGGTGCCTTCGCTGCCATTCTTCCATGCAGCAGTATGTCTGAGGCCTCGTGGTTCTCACCACTATGCACTGGACACCTGATGTTCAACCCTCAGCTGTTTAACCACTTGGGAAAAAGTGCGAGACATGAAATTACTCCCCTGGTCAGTCTGCACCACTTTTGGGACACCAAAGGTAGTCATAAAGGAAGTCAAAGCTTTCAGTACTGGCTTGGTTTTAATGGAACCCAAAGGGAAAGCAGCCGGATATCGAGTACTTTTACACATCACTGTCAATAAATACTTACAACCGGCCTTACTCTTTGGAGGTGGACCCACACAATCAAGTAGCATATACTCAAACAGCTTCTCAACTACTGGGATCGGGTACAAGAGAGCTGGCTTAATCTGTGGGTTGGGCTTTCCAGTTAACTGACATGTGTTGTAGATTTTACAGTACCGTGCTACATCCCTCTTCAGACAAGGCCAGAAGAAATGGCGGAGCACTCTGTCATATGTTTACACCTAGATGACCTACCACTCCATCGTGTGATGTTCTCGATACAAGGTCTCCAAACGTTGAGGGCACCACCACCTGAACAACCTTCTCTACCTGCACACTGTTCACTACCCGGGCCCATTGCCTTAAAAGCAACCCATCCTCCGGTCAATAGCCACTAGGGACACTCTTGAGCTCACTTTCTGTACCAGCCAACTCCAACAAGGATTTCAGTGTGGGATCTGTAGCTTGTTCCTTTATACACTCCTCTCTTGACAGTGATGGCAACGGGATGGAAAACAGTTTTACCTGCTCCTTTCCTTCAGCCAAGTCTTCTGTCTGAGAAGGCTGACTCTGGTCAGACAACTCTGACTGCTCTGACTTAGATTTACTCATTGCTCTTGTCACCGTACAGGAAGAAAAAACTTTGGGATAGTGTTTAGGACACTCATCCAGTTCCTCAAACCCCTGTAAGGGTGAACTCACATGCGATGGTGGACTGTCTTTCCATACTGTCGCCCCAGCCAAGTCATTCTCCAGGATAATGTCTACCCCTTGAGGATGGATATCCATTGCAACCTCTCCACAGACCAGATCAGAGAAGAGATGAAAACTGTACACAGGCACCAACAGAGGAACCAATCCAACGCCTAGCACAGGAGATTTCACCGAATGAAGAAGGTTCCAGAGATTAACACCCACAGATTTAGAAGATGTGTCATGAAAGATTATTACAAACAGACAACATGAGCTTTAACCACATGCCAGTGGTGGAAAGTAACTAAGTACTTTTTCTTAAGTACTATACTTTTGAGGTGTTTATACTTTATTTGAGTATTTTTATTTCATATCAGGGAAACATTTTACTGCACTACATTTATCTGACAGCTGGAGTTACTGGGGACTTTACAAAATTAAGATTTTTGCCTTAAAACATATCAACAGCATATAAAATCTGATACTTTATTATAAATTAAACTACCTAACAGTATATATAAAATTAGAGCTGAAACTATTAGTCAATATATTGATCAGTCGATTGACAGGAAATGAATTGGCAACTATTTTCATAATAGATAAGTAATTTTTCATGTAAAAACATTTCATGGTTCCAGCTTCTCAAATGTGGGGATTTCCTTCTTTTGCTTGTAATTATTTCAATTGAATTTATTTCTAATAATTTGAAGGTTTGGACTAAAATCTGGAGGTGTCACTTTCGCCTCCGGGTAACTGTGACGGCATCTCTCACTCTTTTCTTTTACAAACCAATAATCAAAATAATCAGTTAATAGTTCAAAATGAGCTCCACCTGGAGCAGCTACAACAGTAAAATCCTGCTTTTACAGTAATGCCTGAGTTATAGTGATCTAATGATGGAATATATCATAGTAGCATGCTTACATGGACGTTTCCCTGATTACACGTACGTACTTTGACTTAGGTAACATACTAAAGTAAAGGATCTGAGTACTTCCTCCACCACTGCTAGATGGTTAGTGTTCCAGACAAGAGTTATTATTATTATTATTAGCCTTAATAAGCGGGGTTACCATCTTTTTTTCTCAGGCCGACTGATTGGTAACAGACAAGGATAACTGTCATTTCAACACTTTTTCCTTTTGTTTTTGACCCTATTTGTGCCACAAGATGTTGCTGTATCCCACATGAATGAAGAGCTGTGTGTGTTGCAGATCTTGAGTTACCTGGTGGCATGTGACCATCTGTGTCAGCTGGGTCATGATATGGCCCTGGTCGAAGAGGCTCTGGAGATGTTCCACAATTGTGAAACCAAGGTAAGACATGCACACAGCTCCAACATGGCTTAGTCTTTCATCTTCTCAGAGACAACAAGACTTCATACTTTTCCTTTGATAGAGTCTGTTTTAGTGCTGAAATTGTATAAAAAAGCATAATGATGTCTTCTCTGTCTACTCTTGAGGCAGAGGAGTTCCTTCATCTGCTGAGTCAGTTCAATGAGATGGGATTCCAGCAGAACGCCATCAAAGAAGTGCTGCTGGTCCATGAAAACCACCGAGAGAGAGCGCTGGAGGAGCTGATGATGCGTGTGGCCTGATATATATATATATATATATATATATCACTGTATCACTATATCATCATTATCATATATACTGTATATATATATATATATATATATATATATGATAATGATGACGACGACGACGACAACGACGACGATGATGATGTGCCCATATTGCACATTTTCATTCCTGTGTTTATTGATTGTATTCATGGCTTGTCTGAAAGTGACTGAACTTGTGTTCTGAGTGTAATAGGGCATTCACACCAAACACAAAATTAATTTTCCGCATGGTGCAATTACCCACAAAGTCATTACATACTAAGTCAATGCAAAGAGACAAATAGATGCAAATAGACGTGAATAGACGTGGATAGACGCGGATAGACGCAAGTTCGCGTCGGGCAGCGCGAATGGCGACAGGATGTGATTCAAAGGACGTGAATATGCAAAATTTGCGTGAGTTGAAATATTTCAGCTCGAGTGACAAATTTGCGTGACACCTCTTCCTAACATACAGCCAGTGAGTGAACTCTGGCAAAAAATTGTGCAGATACTACGAGCAATGTCACCCTCTATTACATAGAGAGCGTGATATTGATTAACTGTCAGTTACTGTCAGTGTTGATTTTGACCAGTGAAAACAGGTTGGAGGTGCGTGAAACTTTGCATAAACAGAGCTGTTTTTCAAATAAGCGACACGTCGCTCAGCCTGTTTGCTGACGCACGAAGCTGGTTAGGACGTCTTCATTGGGAAAAACTGAAACAATCGCTCGTTCACATCACAGCCAGTAAGGAAGAGGTGTGACGCTGTGACGCAAAATCCTTTCAGCGTTGAGATTCGTTGAGATTCTCCTCCTGTCCTACAGAGACCAGACCAAACTCTGTGTATAGATGTATGTGTATTAACCATTAGGGATGTGACGGTGAGGACATTTTCCCACCGGTTAATAAACTTGTGACAACACCGGTGTTACCGATTACAGCGGACATTTTACAAGAAAAGGTGACGGTCAATATGTGTAGCGCGCTTACTTTGATCTTTCAGATTTCACTTTCAGATTGTAGCGTCCGTCGTCCGACAATGTGTTGATAACACGGCACTGAAAGGTGAAAATACACTAAATGGGTTTCATTTCTATGGGGTTGGTGGGCTAGTAATGTAATTGGTGTATGCCCGAACACCATGTAACACCGGTAACACCGACACCCGTGGCAAGCCTATAAACCATACACTGTCTATGGTAGAAACAACAACGTTGTTGCCATATTTATGCCTAGATAACTTTATGTTGAGTGTTGATGGAGCAGCTGCATAGCATGGCACTGATCCATCCAAACTCCATTCAGAAAACAAGCATTTTAAAAGTTGTTTGATTGTCTTATTGCGGACAGACCTGACAAAGCATGAATTCAGACTTTTTACAAATCAACATCATTATGTAGTTATTTCAGCATCATTTTGATCGGTTTATTGCAATTAAATCACAGCACAATCTGTTTATTTAGGGTTCATACCGCAGTAGCGACGTGTGGCTTGCTAATGAAATTCACAGAGCGCCGCCAGGTGATGTTATGAACCCAGACACGACGGCGTTTGGTTTTCAGACATATCTGGGACTTCCACAACAGGTACAAAGCAGCAGTGGTTATTTTGACCGTGGTTGATGAAACATTGTTGGTATCTACATGGAGGTAAACCCCCCCCCTCCTCTCCGGTGCATCTAGCACGAGTGATGCGAATGAACACAACGGCATAAAGGGTGAAAATTCGCTTTGTGCTTGGTGTGAACGCAGCATAAGAGTCTCGACTGATGTGAGTAGTTGAAATTGTGACAGATTTATTAAAGTGTCATGAAAATCCACCAAGACAGTGTTTTTCTCTTTAATTGTCATTCATGTGATTTGCAGGTTTCTATTTTTATTCAACTCTTTTCTCTCCTCTATGTTCTGGCCTTATTTAACCTTGTTTCCTAGAATGAATCCGTCTGGGAAACAACCCTTATCCAAGACTTGTTTTCTATGAAAACAGGAGCAGTGTCCATCAGGGACTGGTTCCCACAAACAGCACAACATATTCTCATTTCTTCACATCACCAAAACGGACCTGCTGGTTATTAAAAGATAATTCCAGTTTATCACAACTTGGGTGTTATTTTGTAGTTTTGTCCATCATTTCTATCAGTTACCAAATCATTGCTGTGTGATCTGCAAACTTCGTTATTCCTACGACGAGTAACCCCTCATGATCATCATACAGTGAGTCTGTAAACTGTGATGGATGTTTACAACAAACAACAACAGAGGTTTGGGTCAGCATTTTATTCTTCAGCTTTTTTTCCCCTCTACCAAATACATTGGTCCGACCTGGGGGTTTGTTCCAAGCCTGTCTGGTGTGTCTTGGACTACATTTGAACCATGTCCAAAAAATGAAAATAGGATGCATGTAGTAATAAGCCAGAACGAGCTCTGTCAGCAGCTCTTACAGGTTATCAGAGCATTGTGGGGAGAATCTGGGACAGTCTCTGACGTTTTGGTCCCGAGTCAGATCCGAAGAGTTTCTCATGGGGGAGATTGTGGCTTTAGGCAGTCTCATCAGAAATGCATATATGGATCCAATCCTACCAAAACCTTTCATCTCACGCTTCACTGTCCATTTGTGATCCTCTACAGTGTACTCTGTGGTCACCTGCCGGCTGAGTGTGAACACAGAGTCTCCTCTGACCACAGCAGTGAGCAGAGAGCCTTTACTGTTCCCGTACTGGCCAGACATGGCCGTCCACTGGCCTGAGCTCAGGTTGTAGCAGTCCATCACACACAGTAAGAAGTCATCACAGGGTCCGTTGCGCATCACATACAGATTATCCTTATGGGCCACCATATGAAGACCATAACTGTGCTTACGGATGAGCGTGGTGACCAGAAGCCACTGGTCCCGTTCAGACACGTACTCGTGTATATCTGTGGCCCCCTTACCTTTCCAGAGACAGATAAAGATCCTGTTCATAGCTACAGCAGACACCACCAAGGCTGCAGGGCAGGGGAGGGGGGAGACAAAAGCCCAGCTTCCATTAGACACCCTGTATCTCTCCACAGACGACAGGGCCTTCATGTCGCACTCACCTCCTAGGGCGTAGAGGCAGCCCTCATGACCTATCAGAGGGAAGTTGTAGCGTAGCTGCTGGGAGCCACAGAGGGTGGACCATGTGTTGGCTGCAGGGTTGTAACAGAAACCAGTCTCTACTACCTTCTTGCTTACATCATGCACTCCTCCGATGATGTAAAGTTTGTTGTCCAGGACGGCCACGCCTGCCATCGTGGTGCTCGTGCTCACAGGTAGATGCGTCAGGACCTTCCACTCTCCGTTATCTTCGTCCAAGTAGCAGACGGTCCTCTGGTGGTCCTGCAGCAGCTCAGTGGACGGCGAGTGGCTGCACACTGCCATGTAGCTACTCGGGAGAAGAGACTCTATGTACTCTACCAGCTTGTTGGGTAAGGTGTGAACATGCTCCTTCAGGTCAGTGTACATATCTCTGATGAATAAGGCTGAAGTGTGGGAGAGCTCCCACACACCGTAGGTGGCAGCTGTGTGGTACATGAGCAGGCAGTTTTCAGAATTGACGATACTGGTCAAGTGCTCGGTGAGAGCGGGCACCTGCAGAAAAGCCGTACACTCGATGGCACCCACGATCTGGTCGCTGCTCAGCACGGGTCGCTCCCCGTCCAGGACCCGCAGCATGACCAGAAACCCCAGAACCCCCACTGACTGAAGGCGGACCTCTTCCTGTTGGCACTCTCTCATTCCTGACTGGAACAATGCTCTGAAGTACTCACAGTTCTCCGCCAGAATGGTTTTATCCACAATGAAAGAGCTGTCGTCAATGTTGACCCTCAGGCTGTCCGCTGGCTGCTGGCTGAAGTGTGGACAGCTGTTGGACTCCATCACTTCCCTGTCGTGGATCCTCATTCCATCCCAGCTGAACTGCACGCTCACAAGAAAGCCTTGATCCCGATCAAAATACTGCCAGTGAGACTGAGTAGCTCCTCTCCAGAGCAGATGCTAGCTGACAGAGATTATTCACAGCTCTGAGAACAGACTCTATACATAGCAGGCGGACGTGTGACACAGTTCAGTACATTATGATGACAAGCAGCCAGAGGAGAAATGGGAGCCGGATAACAGCAGGGTACTGTAGCTGTGAATGTGCTGACGATTCATATTGCTCTTTGTCTGTGGCTGACAGTTGTGGAACAGCTGAAGATTTGTCCTTGAGCAGCAGGAAGAGTCAGACTGTAACAATAGGTTGATCTTCTGGGTCACATAGTGTTCATGCCACTGTTTCAGCAGTCATTGAAAAGTTGAGTGCAGGACATGTAGGACTCTTACTGGTAACTAAGTACTTTTCCACTGTGGCACTGCTACTTTTACTGGAGTAGCAGAGACCTGAAATCATCACACAGAAGAAGAAATCAAAAGGAAAAAATAAAAGTGAAAACTATAATCCATGCATGTATCATTTTTCTTTAAAAATCATTAGTGAATTACAATTGTATTATTCTCTTGTGTTGCTGTTAATAATATAATATAATATAATATAATATAATATAATATAATATAATATAGTATAGTATAATATAATATAATATAATGTAATATAATATAATATAATATAATATAGTATAGTATAATATAATATAATATAATATAATATTGCTCTCTGGTGGACAAACTCTGTAATAGATTTCTCTTTCTGTTTCTAGATGAGTGCAAACATGTTTTTATACATATCTATTTACATTTTTTGAACTAACATATACAGCACACTGTTATGTCTGTGATAAGCTAATAACATAGCTCATGATATCTATCATATATTTATATATCCAGTATAGAGTATATAACATATACATTATGGTGACTGGGGAAGAAAGTCGAACATCAATAAAGCCCAGATATTTCCCTCAGGAGTTGGTGGAGACCAAAGTCAGAGCTAAAAGAGAGTGAATATTGGAAAAAATAATTACAAATTAAAATCGATGCTATGATTAGATTCTTCCATTTCTGTAGGCTCTTTTCACATTCTGTCACATTCTTAATACCAACCTTTCTCTTAATTCGGTATCAAATACATAGTCAACATGTTGTAATGTTGTATCATAGGAAATAAGAATTCCCTCAAGTTGTTTCATAGGAATTTCGACTGTTTGCCTGCCTTGTCTCTGAGGTCCATCATGAACAGATTATAGAAAAAAAGATGCTCCTTATAACTCCCCCCCCCCCCCCTTATACAGAGCTTATGGCATAGTATGTGAAAGATGGGTGGGGGCATTACATATATACTGTATACAAACAAAAGGAGCTCCTGAGGGGTTTCATGATGTAAGACTAACATCTAGCAGTCTGAATGCCTTAAATTCAGATTTGCAGCCACCCTAGTTACAGCTCAGTGAACTGGCTGGTGCTTCAGTAAAGTTAAAGTTCAGCTTTTACAAGCTCCGTTTGAAGTCTTTTTCCTAAAATGGAGAGGTCAGTTGCACCATTTGCACACGGGACTGTTTTTTCCTCTCACGGGAGCAGAAGACTCACACACTGCGTACAGCACAGTATATCAGTCCACTTGGATCTTGAGAGGACATAAAAGGAAAAAACAAGAACTTGTGTTTTTCAATCACAGCCTGCCTGTACGGAAATTTGTTTTTATCCTCTTCAGCATCATCAAATGAGACCAGAGATCGTGGGAAATAAGCATGTGAAGCAGTTGGAAGATAACCATGTCGATGTTTGGGAAAGTGAAGACGTGTAACTCTGCCGCAGCTGCTGACAGGAGTCCAGCCGAGTGTAACCTGGTGCTGCTCGGTGTGATGGGCTCCGGGAAATCAGGTCTCTCTTTTAACATTCTAACATTTCATGGCAAGAAAGGTGAAGGAACCTTAGCCTTACTTCCAACTGTAGGTTTACTGAAAGAGCTTGTTTGTTGTAACTTGACATTTCTTCACACAGTTAAAGTGGTAGTAGGCAATCATTTTTTGGCATAATTTGGCAAAAATTCCATAATAACCTTTCAGCATATTGTAATTCAAGTGGTCTGAGAGAAAACTAGACTTCTGCTCCTCATCATGGCTCTGTTTTCAGGCTTTAGAAAAATCTAGCCCGTGACGGCAGAGGTCACAGAGGTCAGAGGTCACAGGTCATTTCAGAGAGAGAGAGCGTTCCTATTGGCTGTGCTCCGGTCATGTGACCAGAACTTGGCTTCCTTCAACAGATTTTACAATGGCGGACGCGTCACAAACTTTCTCATTTTACAGCTAAACAGTAACTACAAGATGATTCTGAGAACATTTGAGGCGAGAATTAGGCATTACAGTAACAGAATATTGATTCATATTTGATCAGCGCTGCCTAGTTTGACCGTTTGGTCGGAGTTCGCGAGTGATTGACAGCCGGCTCTCATAGACGGCAGCTGGACAGCAGACCTTGTTTTCCTCCGGTAAGTGAAATCTTTCAGATGCCGTTAGGAGCACCGGAGGACACAGTAGGACACAGAGGAACATGATTTTTTTCAGGTTACCTGTTTCATGTACTACTGTCACGATATAGCGGTCGTTTTCTAAAAATAACTTTTTTAAATCATATTTGCGCCAATATCGCATACTGCAGCTTTAACAGCTCACATGTGTTTTCAGTGGAAGTTGTTGTGAAATGGTCAGTTACATAAAGCTCTGACCCTCTGTTTGCTTTTTATTTTGAAATGACGAGATCTCTTTGTGCTACATGAGTTTCATCTGGATGTTCCATGTGACTGTTTGTGTAGCAGTGGTTTTCTCAGGGCCCTCTCTGACCCCGGTACCCTCTCTGACCCCGGTCCCCTGAGGCTCCACACACTGTGTCATGTTGTCTCTCTTTGTTTTACAGCACTGACTGTCAAATTCCTCACAAAGCGCTTCATCAGTGAATATGACCCCCATCTAGGTGAGATCTCTGCTTTCATTTGAATAATACACAGAAAATAAGTGGTGGGAAGTAACTAAGCGTATTAATTCCTGTTAAAATATACTGTACTGAAGTACAATGTTGAGGTACTTGTACTTTACTTGAGTATTTCCATGTAATGCTAGGCTACTTTCTACTTCGTCACTACATCTCAGCTAAATATTCTACTTTTCAGTGCACTACATTTCTCTGATAAATTTAGTTACTGTGGACTTTACAGAATAAGATTTTATATAAAATGACAGATGATAAGCTTATGAAATCCAACACACTATTAACCATTAAACCAGAGTTTTTGGCTTGTGTCCCCTTACGAAAAAGCAGTTGGAGTCAGTTGTCACAGGTTTTTAGAGGTCTATGAGTTGTCAGCTGTTCCAACAAAGAGACATTTCCCATCTAAACCTCTCACATACTTTGATTTCAATAACCCGTCGAGATTCAAAGAGGTACAATTAAACAATATTTCACCAAAAAAAGCAAAGATTAAAGGAATATACAAATTCCTGTATAGCAGAACGTGTTTTATCTTCTTTGCAACTCCAATAATCATCTCATGGCCTTACTGTTGGTACTTTAAGATACTTTGCTGAGAATACTTCTGTACTTTTACTAGCATTTTTAATGCAGGACTTGTAATGGAGTAATTCTACATGGTGGTATCAGTACCTTTACTTAAAGATCTCCTCCAGACATATAAAATACTCTGCTTGGAATAAGAATATGTGTCTTGTATGTTTTTTCCCACAAAAGTTCAATAACCTCGTTAGAATCGTCTCTTCTCCTTTATGTCAAAATCACAATCTCTGAATCTGTAAATATTGTTCATACAAGATGCCTCCGACCTGGAGGCTTCAAGTTTTTACATCACACTGTGTAAGTTTTGTACTGGACCCTGATTGGCTGTGAACCCAGCTGTGATGTCATAAATCCTGCAGGTACGGCCAGGTGAGCTCAGGGAAACTTCCCTCCTTCAGCAGATGAATGTGAAAACAAACTCTGAGCTTACATTATTCTGCAGAGTCGAGCTCCAAAGCACCGGTTTGAGAGGAGGGGACTTTAAGTAAAGGATCTGAGTACTTCTTCCACCGCTGTACAACACATTGGGAAGTATCTGTGGAAATGTAATAGTCTCCTCTGTGTCATTGCTGCCGTGTAGAGGATATCTATTCATCAGAGGAGAGGGTGGACCAGCAGCCAGTCACAGTGAGAGTGATGGACACCTGTGACCAGGTATGGACACACTTTTACTCACATATACTCTCCTGCTACTTCCCAAGTCAACACTATCTGTGTGCCAATTATTGTTGTTCTTTATTGTTTACATGAAAAAAAGACAAAAAGGGCTCTAAACCCCGTCAAAAGAAAATCCCAGGGCCACATCTGCCTGAAGTCCAGAGTTGATCTGGTTCCTGTCCCTCCTTAAGGTTAACACGGGAAGGATTCCCAAATCATCCATCTTATCATTTATCGTGTGTATAAAACGCTCAGAAGAACCTGTTTCTGCTCAAGTATTAAACCACTTGGAGATTAATTTCTCGCTGCTATTGTGATGGACACTTTTAACCCCTTAAAACCCACCTGCTCGCCGTATACCCGCCGGCGGGTATTAGGGTTAGGGTTATTTTTAAACAAAGGTGGGTCTTAAGATGTTAATCCATGTATATGGCGGTTGCTCGTTGATATCCTGTCCTTATAAATGTGGCCTTTGGGGCCTTGTCCCAAGAAACCTTCAACTTTTGGGCAGCTGTAAAACTTCTGGACCATGTCACTACAAGCCAGAATGACACTGGAGGACTGCAGACCCAATCCAGATCCTTTTACTGGGGTCCAATACAGCCCATTGAAACCATGAAGCTGGATTCATTTCAATAGCCAGCATCTGTCACTGGGAGAATCACCTCCCACTCCCCATCACTATATGAGACCATCAGGTCCTTTCCTCTCCAGCCTATTATCAGTGCCTGCTGGGCTGACCCAGACCAAGAGTATGAGGGTTTGTCTTACAGTACATGAGGCAGAAAATAGTGAAAAATGTCTGTTACAATTTCCAAGAGTCCAATGTGACATCAGATTGTTTTTTCCAACCGTCTAAAGATATTCAGATTAATATCAAGACAAGGAGAAGTATCAGATTGTGCAGTGAGGAGACTTGTAACCCATCACAATAAACACACCTGCTCTCCTACTCAGGTCACAGTGATATTATCATTGTGTGCTAATGCAGTTGTAATATAAGTACACAGGAAATGTGTCCTTAAAGAAATTAATTGATGATCTTTGTTTGATCATAGTACATAGAAGTATAATAAAAACCTTCAGGAGAAACCAAAGTTCAGACCCAGTTCTGGGCGAGGCCTGACACCTGCTGGTGGAACACAGGAGCTGAAGCTTTACAGAAACCTCCACTACAGTCCAGTTCAACTGAGACAACGAGGCGTCAAGGCCAGAACAACACACACAAATAATCACATTCAGAAATGACTGAGTAGCTGTCATAATCCCTTCAAAGGGTGAACACAGCAAAAACAAAATAGAAGACTCGCAGCATGAAGTTATTTAACAAGGACTTCGTACACTGATGAAATCCAGAGGCATGCTTGGACTACGTGTATCACACTTATTTGGAAAATACGAGAAATTAAACATTTATTTAAGCCAGTTTCTATACAAGTTCATTTTCACACCAAAATATATTCAAATATATTCATGTTGAAATATCTGTAAAACTACAACCTTAGTGTAAAGTGATTGGTAGTATGAATAGAGGTATGGTCCTTTATGACCCATTTCAAATGTTATCAGCCAGTTGAATGGGCATTATCGCTGGTTGTCATTCTAATGCATCAGATGGGCCAGACTGCACCTCCCATGTTGTGAAAGTTAAAGTGAAACTTCATGTTGTGAATTGAAACAAAACAACTTTAGGTTTAGGCCAGTAGTTCACAAACCTTTTTCAATAACGAACCCCCTTTGAAATATTTGTTCAGCAAAGAACTGCCTGACCAGCGTAAAACTTCAGTGAACGTTATCGTGAACGTGACTGCGCTTGGTGCAGCAGCTGACAGTTTACGTCAGTTAATGATTGCATTGAAAATTAGAATATTGAATATAAAATGTGGTTTATCGAATTTACATTTTTTATTGAACTTATTATAGTATGATTATTTTAAGAATTTTGCATCTCTGATATTTTTTCAATTAACATTTAATAAAAAATTCATGCTCCCCCTGCAGTACTCCAAAGTAACCCTGGGGGTACTAGTACTCCCACTTGAGAAACACTGGTTTAGGCTACAATACTAGATGGTCAGGGTTAGAATAAGTAGCCTACGTTTGTTACATAAGTGACGTAGCTCACGTGGCGTTACTGAAGTATGTAAGTTATTAAACTAAATTATGGTAAAACAAGTCAACGTTGACTTTTGGTTTCACACAGGACATGACCAGCGGTCTCCTGGTGAAAGTCCTGTGTTTGTTTGACCCGTCCATCCACCCCGACCTCCTCGGTCTTTATACTACGCCTCCTGACTTTCTCCTTCACTCCTGTCATAATTTCAACGGCCACTAGAGGTCGGCGTCGTCTTCTTGTATTTGTATCAGTGTTCAAACATGTGAATAGATGATAACGGCCTTCTGAATCTACTATGAGGCTGATAACCGCTGATCACGTCAATTCAATCAGCTGATATCCGTCTAGGCGGAAGGGCTTGTTGATATGAACATGAGTATGCAGTCTGTTTTTTTGGTTTCTGTGTGTGTGAAGGAGGGTCCAGTGAATAGTGAGCGTTATCTGTCGTGGGCCAGCGCCTTCCTCGTCGTCTACAGCATCGACAACACGGAGAGCTTTAAAGGCTGCCAGCTGTACCTGCAGACACTGGCTCTACACAACAAAACCTTCAGGCCACAAACTCCCATCATCCTGCTGGGGAACAAGCTGGACATGGACAGATACAGGCTGGTATCTGTGTGTGTGTGTGTGTGTGTGTGTGTGTGTGTGTGTGTGTGTCCTGCCCTCAGAGTGTTCAGACCTCCTCCTACAAATATCATCCAAATGTGTCCATCAGTATAAGTAAGTTAGCAGGCTGAAGAAAGGCTCTGTGTATCTGAGTCGTAATGTGCAGACTGGTCAGTTCAGTCCTGAGAACAAAAGCTGAGCTTCTTTTCTTTTGTTGAGATAATAAATGTACTTGAGTATGCGTCCTTGTAGTAGGAGGTTTACTGAATGTGCTCTCTGGGTGCTTTCATATAAATGAAAGTCCATTAACCATGTGACTTGATCATACTGACCACTTTCATTAGTCCTTCCTAATTAACTGTGAATCATAATCATAATCAAAAAATCACAATAACGACTCATTAATTACTGATTACTTAAACATTAGTTACCCTTTTTTGTGTAAAGATGTGTTTTAAGCATCGATCAGTGATCAGATCTGAACATAGAGTTGCACCAAGCCCCCAGGAAGAGCGCCGGTTGTTGATCAAAATGGTTGTGATAGAAAGTAAGAAAGAAACCTGGAGTTTCACAGAATCAAAGTCTGATGCAGACTTCCTTGTCTGATGACAGAACCATGTTCGCCACTTTAGTGTAGCATGTTAGCTAATGTTAGCATGTTATGCTAACATTAGCTAATTAGCACTGAACCCAAAGAACAGCTGAGGCTGATGGGATGTCATTAGTTTTATTTGGTCATAAATGATTGGACACATTAAAATGTCGACCTGATGATGGCGCTAGATGAAAAGTCAGAGGATCACCAAAGTGATTACAGTTCATCCTGAGGGGAACATGAATGATGACCCACCTTTCACCACCATCCATCCAGTACCTGTTGAGGTTTTTCATTGTGAAACAACCTGCTGGTGGCAGATCAGGGGTCAGTAGGATTCATCGTCTGGGAGACATGAATGTCTGAACAAACTTTTGTGCCAATCCATAGAGAACGTGTGAAAGCTGAGCTAACAATTGTTTTGTGATGCGACACAATGTAAACTGAATGTAATTGTTTAACCACATCATAATATATCATTTCTACATACCGTATATGTATATACAGATAAGTCAAGTAATATCACATTATAATGGTCGTACATGGCAATGTAATTTAAAAAGTGATGCAGTGTCCTCGGTTGTGGCACAATAATGAGTACCATATGTTTTCTCTCTCAGGCAGGTGAGCCAGTGTGACGGAGAGCTGCTGGCGTCTCGTTTTGGCTGTTTGTTCTTCGAGGTGTCGGCCTGTTTGGACTTCCTGTCTGTGCAGCGCGTCTTCTACGAGGCGGTGAGGAGGGTGAAACGCGGGAGGGAGCGTGGCCGTCTGGTACCGGCCGTCTACATCAGCGAGGACAAAGCGCTGCTCGGTGTCCCCTCCTTCACCACCCCCTGCTACAAGGAGCTGCCGGCCCCCGCCACCGCCAAGCTGGTCACCGTGAAGACATCCAGAGCGCAGAGCAAACGGAGGGCCGCCACACTCACCCTGCTGAAAGGCTTCAAGATCTTCTGACTTTACATTGGAGTTAATGGAAAGCCCGGGCCGTGACAATGCGTTGGTGTTTGATGCCCTGGGAATGAGAACGGGCTGGAACTCACAACTCTCCTGGATGATGTAACAACCCAACATATTTATGTTCTGACCACCAGTTTGACTTATTTTAACTTTTTTGATCTGATTTTATCTGTCATTTTGACTGACAGCTATCAATACTACAATACCCATGAGCCTCGGCAGCTGTCGCCATGGAGAAGAAGCCAACCACAGGCACAAACCAGAGTTGTGGTAAATTCAAAATGCTTCATGGTTCATTTAAACTGCAGATTGTCAAATCTGTTTTCTCAGCGCCATAACCTTTAGCTCCCACCTACCCTTAGTAGCTGACATGACAGAATTTTAAGCTCTGTGATTGGATGGTTCTTGTTGAAATGCACCATGGGCTATTGTAGTTGACTTCTCTCCTTCCCTTTTTACAATATGTCCACAGGCTTCTTGTACCGTTGACTTTTTATCAAAGAATCAGATAAAAACAGTTGTTCATCTTTTGTACTGATGATTTAAATAGAGCGTTGACCCAACTGTCACCTGATATTGTCAATGGGAAAAATGAATGGGACTTTTACTCAAATAGAGAAGCCAAGTCCCGCCCATTCCGGTGGACCCTATGGGACCTTATTTTGGAAAAAATATGAATGGTAGTCAATGGAGAGAGACAAATATGTTTTAATCCCGTTTGAATTACACCATGAATCACACAGATGATGTTTGTACATTCAAAAGATCATTTTGCAAGTCAAGGAAGTCTCAGTTTGTCGTAGGTTTGTCGGTTTGCTCAGTGAACTACATCTCTCGTTTCGTACAATATACGTCACCAACACTAGCTAGCTTAGCTAACTTGCTGGTGTGAGTTCATCCCAGTAGGAAACACACAGATATCGTAGCTTCAGAGAGAGAGACGTCACTACCACACTTTAGGGTGTGTCGTCTTTCTAAATACGTATTTTCACAGTCTGATACTTCAACAGTTTTACTACAAACTGAGACTTTCTCGACTTGGACATTTTTTTTAAATGTACAAACATCATCTGTGTGATTCATGGAGCAAATCAAACAGGATCAAAAAATGTTTGTCTCTTGCCGTTGACAACCGTTCATATTTTTTCCGAAATAGCCGGAAGGGACGGGACTTCGCCTCTCTATACTGTAGCTTTTTCCACGTCACAACTCAATGACAATGATGACAATCATATGTTATGACCTTCACAGTACACCACATCTCAACACTACTGAACACCTGTGGGAGAGTTTGCAGCAACACGCTCTCTGCCTCCATCACCACATCAACAAATGAGAAAATATAGTTTTAGTTAAACACACCTCTAAGACACTTTGCTACTCTTTCCTTTCATTTGTCACCCATCTGTAATACAGTATAATGCTATTGTCGTCGTGGTTCTCTTCTTTAACGTCCGGGTAGAGTAAAATCGGAGATTTGTTTCTAAACACATTATACATAGAAGATACATAGTTAGAAAATAATTGTTGAAAACATGTAAAAAAGAATGTGAACCACAGTGCTGAACTGTGTAGTTCAACTGTGTTTCACCATTTTTGTGTTCTGAAATCATGACTCAATGACCCCACTGCCATCCTCAGCGTAACCCCTCCTCTGACTGAATGGAAATGACGATAAATGATGTAAAAGGTGTAAAAGACAGACCCTCCTTCTCTCTCTGACTATAATTATATCCTCAAAAAGTTAATGGGGGAAATAACAGATCATGAAAAGAAAAATCTTTCTAATAAATGAATAAAGTTGTTTGATGTGTGTTCGTTGTCAGGTCTTATAAAGCTCCTTCAGTAACATGCTGCTTCAGCCGTGGTGTGTGAAGCAGAGATACTGCAGGTCCTTCTGCTGCTGGAACACTTTACCATCAACACGATCCATCTGTTGTTCTCACCTACAATTAACGCAGATTATAACTAGATGGTGAATCAGAAGACAACTAAACTATAAAATTGTTAATCTGTAATATGTCTTCACTCCGGTATGAAAATCAGTGATGTTGGCGTGTTAGTCGGTAAAAGACTTCCGCAAAGGATACACTGGTGTTTCCTCGCTTATGGCTCCTCCGGCAAGCCTCCTCGCTCCTCGAGATGCATTTTAGAAATTGGGATGTACTCCAAGATGGAGCGCTGAGATCGATTTCCGGGTCACAGCCGGAGGATCGAGGAGCGAGGAGACGAGGAGGAGAAAAAATCGGGAAATGAGATGCACCTTAACTAGTGAACTGTTGGTGGCAGGACACCGCTGGGGAGCTGATGGAGACCCCCCCCCCCTACCCCGATCACTAGTGTGTGGATGTGGAGAGTGGGCGGGGCTGGGTAATGTCCTCTCACAGCAACAGTCCTAACAGCACTCACCAATAAGGTCAGTATAAAGTAAACAAAACCAATTTGTTGAGCGCTCTGCACGCACGCAGGCACGCAGGCACGCAGACACGCAGGCACGCAGGTACGCAGGCACGACATGACCTCAGCCCCCAAAAATGCAAATTAGTAATTTTTTAAAAACAAATATACAGTTTATCGTGTAGGAGTATTTTATTAGTGTTAGAATTATTTATTATTATTAGCCAAAGAAATAAGCTTCCTCATGTCACACATACGGTATACAGTATATCCCTTTAACATCCTGCCTACATTCTAACTAATGGATTGTTTTGGATCTATAGACCTTTTTAAAACATTTTCAGGGACTGATTTATCTGTTGGACTGTCAGTCTGCTGTGAATGTTGGGAGACACTTCATGGTATTAGCAGTGCATCAAAGTTGTTCATACTGTTAGCATCCTGCGGGTTAGAGCAGTGGGTGGTGATGGCTTTAACCATACTGTATGTGATGGAAGCTGCTAACAAGACGAGCATGGTAAAGTCAAACAGTGTGTTACAGGCTGGAATGTGAACTCTTCACTCCATCGTCTTCACTGCTTCATCAGCTGAGCCCTCCTCCTGTTTCTCCTCCTCTGCTGCAGGATCGGAGTACAGGCAGGAGGTGTTGCCGTCTTTCCACGTGACCACGATGTCTCCTGCTTTGAGCTCGCTCGCCTCCCCGTTGGGTGGGGAGGGTTTGTTTCCCTGCATCAGCCTGTCGAGTGATGGTGACGGTTTGCTGCTGCTCTCATCTCTGAGCAGTGAAACGCTCTGCAGCTCCTCACCTGTCTGAGCCACAGCAGCTGCTGCCTTGTACTGGGCAATCTTCTCTCTGTTTCTGAGGGTAAAAAGACGGGAAACTGTTAGACAACAGCCTGTCAAATATCAATATTATACAAGTGCTGCCATGAATATATCATTGTATAACTCATACTTGTTGGCCATGACTCCCATTCCCAGCAGCAGAAAACCAACAAGAAGGCAGATGAGGGCCAGTCCCAGCAGCACAAACCTCCATGTGGTTGCTGCAACAGGAAGAAGACTGCTCAACATGCAGCTCATATAATGATATTAATATAGTGCTTTGTAGAATTGTGAGAGATGTTAAGGATATAATATATATATATATCTGTAATATATATATCGAAACCATTTGTCGGGTACCCCAGGTCACTGATTGGTCACTAGTTAGATTTGTATTCACAGATCATGATCTTCCATCTTCCCGGAGCATATGTTGTTTTGTAGAGAATGACCGTATTTGGGTTATCCTGCCTGCATACATCCAACAGGTTAAAAATCTCCTCTGACCAGCTGTGTCCTCAGAATTGAGGTAGCGACACACTTGTGACTTGTTTTTCACTTGTACTGCTGTTACTCGATTCTCCTTCAATTCAAGACACAATAAACCTCCAGCGTCAGACATTCCTGGGTCTCCAGTCAATTCTTCAGTCTCCTATTGATCGCTCTCAAGATTTTCTCAACAAGAGAGAGTACACAATTCAAGAGTGCGCAAGCGCTCTGTCACACACAGCAACGCACGCTCACACAGCGAGAAGATGAACAACGGCTGTCAGGCAGTTACAATGGCGCCCTGAAGCCCTGCTGGGATTTGACATTTTCTGGTGTCACTGGCGGCCCAACCAGCGAAACGTACCCAAGGAAGGTGAAAAGAGGAGATGTCACGCGTCATCATCTTTTTCAACAATTTTACAAAAAGGACGTCAACATTGTACCGATAAATACAGCACCCTCGTTCTCTGTTGACCAACAAATAGAAATGCACTTCTGATGTGACCAGCCAGGCTTCAGCTCGCGTGACGCTCCCGTTTCCTACGTGAACCCACGCGGCGCAAATACGCTAGTGCTGCGCCGTTATGAATCTCCCAGAGAGCCTGGTATGGAGAGGGCAGAGGAGAGTACTGGCAGCTTGTGAGAAGCTCCGGTATGCATGAAAAAGTCACGGTACGCCAAGGAGTATAATGTAGAAGTGCCGGTACTGCTGCTTACCGCTGCGGTACCGCTGCATACCGCTCCGCTGCGTACCATACCGCTGCGTACCATACCGCTGCGTACCGCTGTGTACCGCTGCGTACCATACCGCTGTACCACTTCGAGCACTGGTCTGGACTGAAGAGAATGATTTCTGACATTACATTTTCATCTGGATGAAACATTTTAAGAGCAGCTTACGGTCCTCAGTGCGATAGAACCAGCGGAGGTATTCTCTCTCTTCCTCCGTCATGGCAGCCAGCTCGCCTGTCTGCTTCTCTGGAGCCTCAAACTCTTCTGGATCATTAGATGCCCTCCTGGATCCTGGAGGAACAAACACACACAGCAGCACCGTTTGTTGCAGACCATATGACACATAATGTGCAAACACTAAATTGACCTTTTATTATCATCAGTCTTGTGACAAATAATGTCTCCAAATCCTTTTGTTCAACTCTGTCAATTTCCTGATTATTTGTATACAGTATGTCATACACATGTAAATGCAGCAGTATCTGTCAAAACAGCTTCAGCTTAATATTTTGTAAACAATATTATTTCAATATTATACTAATGTTAGTAAATTACAAACTTTTACCAGTTGTCAAAGTCCAAGCTTAAGTCATTTTCATACAAATTTTTTAAATGTACACAATATTTTCAAATCAATACACGTCAGGCATATGAGCCAATTACAATTTTGCCACGTTTAGTGAGACTGTTAAAGCTGCATTAATTCAATTTTTGGCCACATGTGAGCAACAAAACATTCTGTAAACACATATTATCACCGTATATGGGGAACATGACAGCAGACATGGATGTGCACCTAACATATAAACAGCTCACAACAACAGTTACTGCAGGTTCAAGTATAAGGTATGAGTACTTCTCCCCCCACTGTCTGCCTGCATGTGAATGCACATATCTCTAACTCAGTTCAGTCTGGAAACCTTTATAGCCCCCCATATAGTCAGACGTCATATTCCCATTTTATCAACAACCTTCTTTTTTTTTCTTCTTTTTTTTAACTATGAGCACAAAATGTAATTATTTGTCGAAAATCTTTTGGCAAACAGTGTGTCTAATCATCTTAGTCAGGAAATGACTCAAATAAATATGAAATATCATAGAAATGGTAAAATACACTGGAGGGGGCTTTGATACAAATATGGAATATAGAAATCAAATTTATATCCAATGCCTGCCAGCACAAACCTCCCAACCTTTCTGTTCCTTTACTCCTAACTGACTTACTGAGCTTTTCCTGGCAGACGTCCCCCTCATCCAGAGATCTCCACTTTGACTCTTTACTGTCATGTGTGAGAATAAGACGCGAGCCATCTATTGACAGCAGCATTGAGGTGTTCCTGCTGATCAGTCTGCCCCTGTCACAGTCCCACATCAACCCTGTTGCATCCACCTCTGACCCCCAGCAGGACCGAGTCCGGACAGGCTCTCTCTGCAGGGCTGACAAACATCTGGACGATACAACACACATCAGCATGCCCCGATTAGTCCAGATCCACTGCTGAGACTGTGAGTCCAGGTTGCAGTTCTTCAGCAGGACTTCACCTGTAGCTGCTGATTCCTCCAGACACAAGCTGTACTGGGTGTTGTGGATCATGAACGCCCTCGCCCCTGCAGGTGTTGAGACAGGTTTAGATTCAATGTTGTTAATATATAAACCTGTTCTAAATGTGTCTGAATGATGCTTGAACTTACCTAACAGGGGAAGGAACAACAAGACCCAGGCATCAAACATATCTAAAGAGGATGGAGCAATGTTATTAGAAATCACCACAATTTCATGCTTTTCATTAAAAAGCAGTGACTTGAGGAAAGTGGGGTCATTTCTACTAGGTGACATGATAGGAGTATAATACCAGGTGCTCAGAACACATTTTTGCCTTTTGTCCAGTTTCTTGTAACAAATCTGCAGTGGACAGTTGTGTTCAGTCCTGGGTCTGATTCTTTTCTGTCTGTACATGCTGCCATCAGGTTCTATCAGCTGCTACGCAGATGACACACTACTGTATATCTCTGTTTCACCTGAAGATCTGAGCCCTGTCTACAATCTGGTAAACTGTATTTCACGAATCAATGATTGAATAGCTCAATGACTTCAGTTAAATGAAGCGATTTTGGTAATCAGGGAAAAGGAAAAAAGCGAGAACGAAAGTTACGATAATGTAACCCTAGTTCTATAAGCAGAGGTGGAGCCCTCTACTGGACTCTATGGGTACTACTCTCCTCCAATCACATGCACGCGTTTCGTGCGAATACGGCCACATCCTGATTGGCCTAGCCGGCCAATCAGGATGTGGCCGTATTCGGTAGCCAGCACCAGGGTCACAACTCGTAACCACTAAACTAAGCCACTACCAGCTGTGGCGCAGCAGCTAGAAAGCTGTGATATCCTGGCTCAGCCCTCACAGCCGCCAGGCCCTCCATAAATGGGAGGCTGGCCTGACTGGGGCCGACATGGAAAAGGGCTGAGCCGGCAATGAGGTCTTTGAATGCACCACAGCAGCAGCAGACCTCGTGTCATTGTGTTTCCTATCTCTTTTCTCCCGTTGGGGGTAGATGAAAGAAGAAACAGACACTGTACTATACTGTGGGTTGCACATATTCGGTAGGCATGTCCTGATTGGCCGGCTACATGTTCTGCAAGTCTCAGAACATGTGCGTATGATTGGAGGAGAGTAGTACCCATAGAGTCCAGTAGAGGGCGGAGCCCGTTTATTCAACCTTCATTTAAATCTAGAGGAATCATTGAGGGCATGCCCTCATTTACAATGATGTCGAGAGTACAATAGCCTGTGGGTAGAACCTCATTTCACATGTTCAGTGCACGTTTTTTCAAACCACAGATGAAGCTTTAATTATCTGCTGCGACCCGTCTGCAAATCACATGACCCCACACAGGTTGTGAGCACCAGGTTAACAAGCTCTGAATGAAACCACTTTACCCTCCACAAAAATCTCCTGTAACAGTGCAGCTTTACAAAAAGTACAGAAAAACATACATTACGTATCCAAAGTAAATATTTAACAACCACATACTAATTAAAACTCATCATTTTAATTCCTTTTGTTCTACACATGTTAATAGAGTTCGAGTACTCACTTCTATGATGGTCTGTCTGCGGCTGAGATGAGAAGGAGGGAAATCTGACTGTTCAGCCAACAGAAAGATGGAAAAGCAGAAGCTTTCCAAAGGTCACAGGGAGGAGCTTGCAGCGCTGACTGTCAGCACACAGATTCTACTGGACATGACATTATGTGCTTATTTACAGTATTGACTGGAAGAAAAGCTGTGAAGTGGTTTCAGGTACAACTTAGTCTTTTCTGTCCTCTGAATGTTTTCATGTATTTGTACCATGTACAGTACATGTGATATTCAAGAGAGACGCGCTTCCACAAAGGAACTGTGGAGCCTTCAATACAACGTTGAGACTGTTGAATCTCAGGTCTTTGACCCTGTTGCTTGGTTACTGTTTAGACAGCCTGGCAGTAACCTTGTCTTTTCTGTTAGTGAGGGTACGTGACTCATCGGTCACACACACCCAGAACGCTGTTAACGTTTGGTTGGTAAAGGGTTTTACTTTTATAGCAGAGGTGTGGAGAGGTAAATGACCTCTGTGTCACTGAAGGAATGAGGAGGATGTATTTGTATCTGATGTTGGAGCTGGTGTACATTTACTCAAGTACTGTACTTTAGTACACATTTGAAGTACTTGTACTTTACACACAAAATAATACAAAGAGCTTATGAAATAGGTTTTGTTATAAATTAAACCCAACAGTCTAAGTACAGCTGGAAAGATTAGTCCATTAATCAATTAGTTGATTGACAGAAAATTAATTGGTAATTATTTTGATAATCATTTAAGTCAATTCTCATGTAAAAAACGTTTCATGGTTCCAGCTCCACAAATGTGCTGCTATTCCTTTTAATTATCTGAAAGCACTTTAATAATGTTGAGGTTTGGACTAAACAATAAAAAAAATCGAATCATTAGTTAATAGTTCAAAATGAGCTTCAGCTCAACCAATTACAACAGTAAAATCCTGCTTTAACAATAATGAATGAGTAATACTAATCTATGTAATAGATGTATAATATATGGTTGGACCGGTACCGGTACCCAATGGTACCCAACGGTACCCAACGGTACCCCTTTTTCAGTACTTTACTCTCTGTAATAACAAAAAGGTCAGTTGTAAAAATAAAGTCCAAACTACTCCATTTCAACATTGCTAGAACATTTTATTTATTTAGAAGGTTTTACACACCAGACAAGATAAAACCTTCCCTACGTCCCTCTCCCCTCCCAAACCTGTTGGTCTGTCACAAGCAGTCACGTGTGTGTTGGAGGAAGCACATGTGAGACGTGTTGTCCTTATAAAACACGGGAAGACACGCACATCCAGTGTCCATCTGTGTGCTGGATCAAAGAAACATAGCAGAATGAAGCAGATATCTCTTGTTAGTTTATTAATTTGTAACGTTTCCAGCTCCAGACGTGTGGCCCTGGCCTCCATTTCCTATTACAAACACTGCAGCGAGCGTTCTCTGTGTTGACTTTTGAAAAGTGTAATAACACTTGCGACCGCTTTCGGCTCACCATTGCCATGACTAACTGTGAAGCGTCTTGAGGTAGTACTACAGAGTACCGCTGCACTCTCTCACACAGATGCACTCTCAAGTATCAACATCTGGCACAGATTTAACGTGAAGCAGTACTCTGTAGTACTATCTCAAGACGCCTCTCATAGACCTGGTCTAGACCGTACAATTTAGAGAGAGAGAGAGAGGGGGAGAGAGAGAGGGAGAGAGAGAGAGAGAAAGGCAGAGAGAGAGAGAGAGAGAGAGAGAGACAGAGAGAGAGAGAGAGAGAGAGAGAGAGAGGGGAAGACTGACTTTTAACTTCCTTTGTTAAAATATGTCTACCAAGTACTTATCACAGCTTCTGTTTGCCAATGTGAATGTTCCTGTTAAATTCTACGGGCAAAGTCTACTGCTTCAGTATGAACTATATGCTGTTATGCTTTTGTGTTAAATATTGGGAAGTTTGTTATTAATTACTGTTTTGACGAGGTCAAATAAAGCCCGCAAGTTTCAGCTTTGGTAAATTTAATTGTACTGAATTTTCTTAAAGGTTACTAAACATGAAAAAACGGTTTGTCTTGATCAGGTTTCAGTCTGTTACAGATATGACCATTACGTTATTAATCTGTATCTCATCACTCTGAAAAACACCAGACATAGTTGTCAACATTCATTGTTTACTGACATTAAATGTAATCTGTCAACATTACAGACACCTATGCATGGAGGGAGAGTCACTTGGATCCCGTCACTGTCTCTGTATTTGTGTGGAGTCAGCAGATCTTCCTCTGCACACAGCTCTGCATCCCTGTAATGAGTAGCTGACCCTGAACCTGCCAGCAGTATATACTGTATGCTGTTGCTTTAATTCCAGTCTGCCATTTTGCATTTCAGGGTGTGGATATGGATAGTCAACATAGCTCTTCATGTTCGGACTTTTAATTTCAACAAGGTCAAATTGGAGATCCTTCTGTTGGGTCAAACTGGAAGACAACCCCATCTGGAGATGAGCCGAGCCGTGGAGCGTCAGGGTGGAGAGTAGTTGACCCTCTTGATTCTGTAGTACTCCTGAATGGAATCTGCTTCCATTTCCATCTGCAGAAGAACTTTGCTCCCTAGTTGCACCCTCTGTTTTATGAGCCATGTCCCAGGTGATCTCAAGAGACTTTAAGTTGCTGCTGCTGTTCACTAAAAAACCTTTCATTGTAAGGAAACTTGTTTTAAACTGTACATATAGACCTGAATCTAGATTGATGTAGGGAGTGAGTACAGAAAACAAAGAGAGAAAGGACCTGAGCTGATTATTTACAGACGATTCCAAGATTTTAGCCAGGCAACACAATTTGGAGATAGGGTGATTATTATCAGTTTTGTCACCACCTTTATGTAAAGGAAGGACATCAACTGTTTTCCCAGCTGTGGAGATTATCCCAGTGGAGATGGCCAAGATGAAGATATGAGTTATGCATTCTGCAATCAGTGGCACTGAGAGGTTTAGGAAAAACAGCATCCACTTGATCAGATTTCTTAGTATCAGTAGTAAGAAGAGCATGGGTAACCTCCTTCTCCTAATACATCCATGGTAACCTCCCTCAGACTAAGAGAGGACATACTGGAGCTCTGTGGACAAGTTTTACCCTGTAGGTCAGTCTGTGGTTGGTGGTTATGATTCAACTCACTGGTCTCAAAAAGACGCTCAATGCAAATGTCTTTAGGGTCTCTCAATAGATTGTGTCCTTTGTCAATATGAGTTGGAAGCTATTATTATTCTATTATTGCTATTATTTATCAATATTGATTTAATAACCTTCTAAATTTCACTCTGATCGTGAGAGAAGCTGTTGACAGGGTGTAGGTATAGTCAGACTTGGCCTTTCTCAGCGCAGCAGTACAAGTTGGAGGGTTTTGGCCCGTCTAGCTTGAGCCCAAGTTCTGTTTCTAGAATTAAAAAGATCAGCTAAGTCAGGGGTAAACCATGGACTGGACCTAGCTTTGACCCTATGTTTCTTAAAAGGAGCATGTTCATCAACACTTACATTAGGAAAATACAACTTGATCTGAAGCAAGTTGTACATCAGGGTCAGCTATGATTCTGTGATACAGGTCATATAAATAAGCTTGATCATTGAGTTTGTAGATTCCTTCTAGTTTTCACATGATGCTACTTTATTAATGCTCACATATCTGATGCAGGCTAGAAGACAGTGATCACTTATCCCTGGGTCAAATACTCAACTGAAGATGTATTCATCAGGTTTATTAAAGAGAATAACATCAGTTAAGATGGATTTAGAGATATCATGCAGGTTTGGTTGTGTGGGTTCAGAAATGACCTGTGTCAAATTCATACCATTACAAATATCTTTGAACTTCCTTGATATACAGTAGATGACAACCCACCCGATTTGACTGTTATCAGGCTATTGAATAGGCGTTATCAGCACACATCTGTCCCAAATGAATAGGCTAGTAGTTTGAACTTAAAGGACTCATGTCTCAACAAGACTTAGAGAAACGTGTACATGCCTTTGTCTTTAGTAGACTGGAATTTCGTAACGGTGGGTGTTTTTCATTGTGCTAACGTGTCTCCTCATTTCCTTTCCTTGCCTCCTCTCCTCACATCTTAGTCCCTCCCACCTGAGATTCGAGTGGAGGAGGCCAGGAAGAGAGGAGAGAGGAGAGGAAACGAGGAAATATGTTTTTAGAGAAATGAGACGCTGTTGATCAGCTGTCAGCTGTCATTCATCTGGGACGGGCCTGCTCACGGTGCTCCGGGTCAGAACCAAACATGCAGAAGCAGCTTTCAGTTTCGATGCACCTCAGATCAGGAATAAACTTCCAAAACAGCCCGGAGATCTTTTAAATGGAGGCTTGACACTTTTCTGTTTGCCACTGCTTGTAGCAAAGTTGTTTTGGATTTGGTAGGCAGCTGGCTTAGGAAACACTCTGTGACTGTGTGTCGGAACACGGGACGCAGGTTTCTCTTTCTCAGATTTACTGCAGGAACACTAAGGTAAAGGGTACAGGAAGATGCATCATCGGTAGGTGTGGTCTACAGAAAGCAGAATAAAATAAGACTTTAAACTGTGAATCTTCACAATAACAAGGCCACTAACAAACACTGGTAATAATTATAAAACAATAATCATGATAATAATAATAATATCACTACTGAAAATAGCAACGAGGTGGAAAGGATATAAATTCTGTACAGCAAAGGTAACAATAATAGCCTCACTGGTAAAAGTGAAGGAATGATAGCTGACTGTCTTAAGGAGGAATAATTACTAAGGTCATAGTGCCCTCTTGTGGCAGCGCACGTCATAAAAAATGCACTCCAACCTACATCAATTAGGGATACATCTGAACCGCCAGACAATATTCTAACCTATCTCAATACAATGATCAACACATACACTGACCAGCATAGAAAACGGGAGATTATTTACTGAGAGATGACCCAAATATGGAGGCTTATACTTCACCACCGAAGGCACACATACCACCACCATGCACCTTTGAGCAATTAAACTCGTGCATCACAGCAGCACCCAGCGGAAAGGTAAAAGCCATCCAGCCAAATCCCAGCAAATAGCATTAAATTTTCAAACTACACCAGTAACGAACAACAGAGCAACCGTAGTAAGGATAAACAATGCCTATTGCTCAATTGTGTCAGGCCTAAGATTAATATAGATGCATCAAAATCTATGACAGGATTGGACAATATGAACGGGAGGTTTCTCACTTTATCTTCAACGTCTCACAACAAAGGAAATAATGTGTCTGAATTGACTCTAACAACTTTTTAGGCTGCTCGGTTCAGGAGAAAGTCCACACAAGTGTCCGTCTGAGGAAATGACAGACTGTACCAGTAACTACGAGGGCGGGTTCTTGTGCTCTACTTAATGCTATTGGTCCATGCTAATGATGGAGTGCTCCTCAGCCAATAAGGCGCAAGATGTAAACTGAGGACATTATCTTCTGGAATCTGCACCCCGAGCACTCTTTTGTACAAAAGTCATTTAAAGATGTTGCATTCTCATAATTCCTCTTCAATCCATTACATCTCTTGTATTTCTGATTATTTTTATGTATATATACAGTCGTTACTCGTTTACTTCCTCTTAAATCCATTACATTACACACACAGATCCTGGTCCATACAGGACCATTCACTGGACCTGGAGATCCTGGTCCATACAGGAATGCATCTGCATTTGTAAACAAGTGAACATCCAGATTGCACACTTCATAAGGAACTTGTATCATTGAAGAGTCATATATCTACATACTGGCTTTTAAGAGGATTTCAAGTATCAACTTATGTCATAGAAGAACCGATATTTAAGCACAATCGGAGATAATCCATCTCAGTAAATAAATGTCTGAAAGCTTTCAGTGAGTGTACCCTTTATTTTTACCCGGGTTTCAATGCAATGCAGGCTTGTCTTCATTCTCACTCTTTGCAGCCAAAGCCAAACCTGCGTGTATTACTTATTAACAAATAGGTTATGTTATGTTATATTATTATCAAGACATCCTGCAGAATAAAGCTCAACTTCCAGTTCTCACCTCGGTACTTTTTACATCTCAGCTTGACCTCAGCATGGCGAAAGGACTTCAAATTAAACGGTTCATGTGCTCAACAATTAAATCATCATCAAATGGCATTATTTTAATCAAAGAAAGGCTGAACACTGAATCCAGGTTGTCAAATAAAATAGAATACTTTATTAACCAGACTGCAACACATTTGTTCCATTTAGACGGACTGAAACGTCATACGATAAGCAGGTGTTTCTATTTCATGTTAAAATGTCATTCAGGGCCGAGAACAGAAGGGAGGATGCTATCTTCCAAGTGTTCACCCATTCAGCTCTGACACCATATTCTAAATGATCTGCATTTAAAAACCGCTCGCTGTCATTGTGTAAAGTGACTACATTACCAACATCTGTCAAGTTTGGGAAAACTGTGACACTGATCGAAAGACTGCAGAGAACAAAACATTTCCAGGTCCTTGTATCAGCTGTTACTGATGTGAACAGCATTATTCCACCTTTAAAAGCATGGCTATACTGAGCAGAGGTTTATTATGTTGTACAATGAGAGCTCAGTCTGAGGAGTGTTATCTATCCGACAATCACAGTGTCGTCGTCTGCAAACTCGTAGTAGGGAACCTCCAGGTTCAGGGGGGCGGGGCCTTTCCTGATACGGCCCGAGGCGTCGTAGTGCGAGCCGTGGCAGGGGCAGTAGTAACCTCCGAACTCGCCAGCGTTGGCGATGGGCACGCAGCCCAGATGTGTGCACACCCCGAGGACGATGACCCAGCTGGGGTTGAGGACCCTGTCCTTGTCGTGCTGAGGGTCGCGCAGCTCTGCTATGTTCACGCCAGCTTCCGTGGCGATCTCCTTCTCTGTGCGGTGACGGACGAACAGCGGTTTGCCTCTCCACTTGAAGGTCATGTTCTTGCCTTCGGGGATGTCGCTCAGCTTGACTTCGATCTTCGAAAGGGCCAGGACGTCAGCTGAGGCGCTCATGGAGGAAACAAACTGAGTGACCACCGTCTTGGCGGCATAGACGCCCACCACGGTTGAGGCCCCGGTGACCAGGTACGAGAAGGTTCTTCTGGATTCACTGCTCTCCTGGGAGGACTTGCTGGGGTCAAGCACCTCTGGGCGCCTGTAGTCGGAGAAGTCCGGTACCCTGACGTCCGTGTGGGCATATCGGACTCCTGCACAGCCTGCAGACAGAAACCAACAGGCCATCAGTTAGAGTGCAGAGACCAATCAGTGTGAACCCTAACGGCCGGCGTACACAGGATCCGGCTGCTGCCAGTCCAGTCGCTCAGTGTGCAGGCCTCTTTGTCTCGGAGCAGCTCACATTTCTGAAGCCCTCATTTGTCAATGTATAGAAATGTATGTATTTATTGGCAATTGACTTCGTATTAATTTCTATGATGCATTTAATTTGTTTCTGACTGTCTTCATTCATTTTATGATCACCACATCGTCAGACCAAATCAATGAAAATCCTGGTTAACGACATTTAAAATGAGTGATGACAGCCACAAAGCATCTGTTAGCATCTAAATGAACGTCAAACATGAAAACTATCTCTAAGAATCTAAACTCGCTGTGTACACTTGTAACTCGATTATGGCAAAAATCATAATCCCAATTATTTTGGTCAATATTAAGAGGATCATTATTTAACACGATTACTCGTCGACTTTTTAAACACAGTATTTAGAAAGAAAATTGTATTGCCTAAATTCTAAAGTTAAATGCATCAATCTGGTGCACTTTGAGAGCAGAATGAAGAGACTAGATCTGTGAAGAACTTTTTAAACAAAATAATCATAAGCACATTGGTTGTATAGATATGAATGGTGTTAGGAAGTTAAACAGGTCATCATGATAACGTTTTAATTTACCTTCGCCAATAGTCATTTTACTGAGCAGCGCTTGAACGCCTCATAATAACTCAATGGCACCTCAGTTAACGTTAGTAGCTCCGTTATTTAGCCAAGCAGGACTGTGCTGCCCACCGTCTGCTAACAGGAAACGTTATTCACTCTCCTCCTGTTGATTTCAATACAGGTTTGTTGTTCACAGTGTAGCTTTATCAGGGAAAAAATAGGGTGCGTCCCCTCAGGTTTATTAGCGTCACGCTTTTGAGCGTTTTTCTTCTCTCCGCCGTGGCTCCGGTCCCAAACCAACTGAAACATGATACAGCGTGCGTATACCGTGGCGTCACTGTGCATGTGCAATGGTCGGAAAGTATCAATACAGAGGAAGGAGTCACCGGGGCATCAGATGCCAAGGAATCCAACAACTAGGAACAGGTTCTCTATTCCCATCACTAGCGTTTTCCCTGCCTGCCAAAGTGGCGGGTAGCCTGACGATTTTATCCGCCACTGTCAACAATTTACCCGCATTTGGCAGGTGCTAATTTCAGACCCTTGACCTAGGGCATTCAGAGGATGGATGGCTTTCCTAGCTACATTGACAATAAGGGGGTTTCTGAGGAGTTTACACAACAGAAGTGCTCATGTTTATTTCTGATTTATGACCAGAACAACTTGACACACAGTGCTGAGCTGCATCTCAAATTAATCTTCATGTTCCCAGCTTTCAGATGATGAACATCACTTCTATGTGACATCTACTATTAACCTGCTTTCTCCCCTAAAGACCCCCTGTACCCCCCTAAAAAAGACTAAAACAAGTTATTTCTTGCAGTGTTCTCTCATGGGGGATCTCTTGTTGGGTCTCTGTAAATTATAGAGTACGGTCTCTGTATGAAAAATGTCTTGAGATAACTTCTGTTATGATTTGACGCTACATACAAATAAAGTGAACTGAAATTAAAGGGTTAACCTGCTGCTGACTCACTCGGCTTAGCGACCCAGGTCGAGAGCTGGGTCAGACCAGGGTTGATTTCGGTGTGAACGGCACGCATCCGGGTCGCTAACAACCGGGGTCGGGACAAATCTATTTGGTTGTAAATGAGGGCGCACAGTCGTGACGCAACTGTCGCAGGTCGCTGTAGCTCGTAAACAAACGGACGGGAACAACATGGATGTGTTGCTAGACTTTGAGGTGCGGGAGCTGCTGGCCGTCCACGGTGAGGAAGATGACGGGACGGTGAGGGACAACGTAGTGTAACGTTAAACGAACATAACAAGGCTGCTGAATGAGAGAGGCATCCGCTGTAACTTTACACAGAAACACACCGAGCCGACCACCTCACGGTACCGCCAGCTGTGAGCACATCTGTTTTTAAAGCGTGTTTGCACATGTTCTATTTGTAACGTTACCTTTTTTTTTTTTTTTTTTTTTAACTTTCCAAATAAACCTGTTAAAAGACATCATAAAGCAATTAGCGAACTAAATGAAATATGACGCCAGGGCGTTGGTCGTGCCACTTTGGAGGGACCATGTCTCATGGGGACTTTTTTTAAAAGGTCCATGTCCCTAGTGTTGGAAAATGCATGATAGCATTGCAGCAATGGTAGCTTTCTATGTGCTATCACGCCTTTTTTCATCCCTCCATCATTAAAGTTTTTCCATCTTTTTTCGCCATTTTACACATAGATCCAGTATAAAAGAGGGTAACCAACACACAATATCATTAAGTCATACATCATTGTAAAGCTTAGACTATAAGCTATCCATCAGTCACATTGTCATGACACTGAGAAGAGAATTTGACCTCTAATGCTGCAATGGGGCAAATTCTGAATACCACTGCAGATGCCCTTATAACTAACTTCATATAGATCTGATGTGCCCAAGGATAGTCCCAGCATAAAGAGCACAAAAATTGCGAAAAAAGATGGAAACATTTTAATGATGGAGGGATGAAAAAGGAGTAATAGCACATAGAAAGCTGCCACTACTGCAATGCAACCATGCATTTTCCAACACTAGGGACATAGACCTTTAAAAAAAAATCACCATGAGACATGGTCAGTGATGTGCTGTTATTGACAAGGGTGCAGAGCCTCCATGATATTAATCTATTATCCTCATAAAGTATGGGAGCAGCGTAACCCTCGGCTACACAAGACTGAAACTAAAGCTGGCAGTAGGCTGTGTAGTCTAACTGTTTAGGGTTAGTTTGCCACGTAGCTTACCTGTAAACTCGTCAGCTGACTGAGACAAAGTTGTGTAACCCAGTTGACCTCGAGTCTAGGCTGCTCTTTAGCCACCGAGGCTAACAGGATGCTAACTTAGTTAACGACCTGGAAGAACCGGCTGCTAACGTTAGCTAAGCTAACTAACGTTACGGCCAACTCACTATCGGGGATTTAACAGTGATACTTTGCAACACACACACATAGCGCATGGTATTCAACATTAACTTTCAGTGCACATGTTAATCAACAGAAAGTTGCCTTAGCCAGCTAACGCTAGTAACCCTGGTAACGCTAGTTACATACTCACCGTTGATGCTAACTGTAACAGCAGGCCCCGTCTTCGGGCTCTGACCGCTGAGCGATTCGCGGCACAGGAACTGTTTCTTCGGGTTCAACAAAATCTTGTCTGTCTTCACAACAGCACCGGGTACCAGAGCTTTCAGGGGACCCGCCACAGCAACAGCTGTAACCTGCATGTACGGGGAAAAAGCCCCAGACCGGGCAGCGAGGGACATCATGTTTGCGGCGAGCTGCTGTTACGACTACGACCTTGTGCTGTCTGGACTACGAGGCCTGTTGAAGGAGGATGGGACACGGGAGGCGGGGTTCCGCACATGCGCAGTGTAACTGAAGCTGCGGTCGTGCGTTGCGATTGGTTCAATTTCGGCGGTTTGTTGTACCCCAAGGATATGACGCGTTGGTGAACCCAGCCTCCTCCAATAGGCCTTGCTTGACTGGGGAGGCAACGGCTTGACGTAACCAACAGCGTAATTACGTCGTACGTCATGTCACGTAGTAGTTATCAAACAGGTTATGTATGGCCAGCCGTTTTAACATCTATTAGCTAAGCTTGACTATCTGGAATTAACATTAGAGATATCAATAACGGCACTTTGACTGGTCATAATTACACTGTGACTAGTCAGACTTTTTATTCAAGATATCTATAACGTCATTCTGACCAGTCAAAATCGAATTACAGATATTAGTTAAAGTGGCAGTAGGCAACAATTTTTTGGCATAATTTGGCAAAAATTCCATAATAACCTTTCAGCATATTGTAATTCAAGTGTTCTGAGAGAAAACTAGACTTCTGCTCCTCATCATGGCTCTGTTTTCAGGCTTTAGAAAAATCTAGCCCGTGACGGCAGATTTTGACTAATCACAGGTCATTTCAGAGAGAGAGAGCGTTCCTATTGGCTGTGCTCCGGTCATGTGACCAGAACTTGGCTTCCTTCTACAGATTTGACAATGGCGGCTGCCTCACAAACTTTCTCATTTCACAGCTAAACAGATTCTGAAAACATTTAAGGCGAGAAATATGCATTACAGTAACAGAATATTGATTCATATTTGATCAGCGCTGCTTAGTTTGACCGTTTGGTTGGAGATCGATAGTAATTGACAGCCTGCTCTCATAGACTGCAGCTGGACAGCGGACCTTGTTTTCCTCTGATAAGTGAAATCCTTCAGATGCCGTTAGGAGCACCGGAGGACACAGTAGGACACAGAGGAACAAGATTTTTTTCAGGTTACCTGTTTCATGTACTACTGTCACGATATAGCGGCCGTTTTCTAAAAATAACTTTTTCTAAATCATATTTGCGCCAATATCGCATACTGCAGCTTTAAGTAGCCGTGTAATAAGCGGGTTAATGTCAAGGCGATGCTCCGCATCGGGGTGCTGCATCACCCTGTCAGGGTTTATTCCACAACAATGACCGGCTCGCTGTACATTATCCCTTAGTTAAAGGTTTAAATGAAAATGATTACTTGCAGTTACATCAAGAACATTTATTTACTCCTTAAATTAAAGTTGATACAAAACTTTGCAATAACTGGTGTCACAATTTCTCCCAGATTGAAGTGTATTATTAAGTATCTATTGACTGCAGACATGCCATTTACCCCCATTTCATGCTTGGAACACGTGATACATTTCTTAATGTAGACCATTGAGCATACCTGCTACAGTTACATATCATATATTGCTGGATTCAACACAGTCATACCATTCCAGCAATTGAATGGATTGGTGTTTCTGGGACAATCCCAGCCAAAGTTTCCTAAAAGTAAATGAATACATTCATCATAGACCTTCATATTTTATATTTCTGCTTATTGTACTTGTGTGTTTGTAGTACTGTATTTCCTCAATGCATCAATATATAGTATTCACATTCTGTTTCTTCACACATGTAGAGGAACCCCTGCCCTTTATTTTGCATTTCTTTTATTTATGGGGTAGTGTGTCACAATATCTGTCAATTTTTCATTTCATTTCATAGTTTATTTGATAGGGACCAATACAATATACATAGACAACTTAGAAACGGCTATCTGATGCAAGTATCATAGTGCTTATAGCGGATGCTAATTTGCAACACCTGTCCCTAGGAGGGCTTTTTATGAAAAAGAGATTAAAGATTAAAAAGAGAGAAAAAGAGATTAAAGATTAAATTTAACCACTTTTGAAGTAAAATATGTCTATACAAGAATCCATTCCATCTGTAGGAGACCTAAGAGAATATGAAAAACATTGTTGTGCTTTGTTCTACCTCCGGTAGGGGTATCTCAAAAACTAAAGCTCTTTTGGGGATCTTCCCTCTAGCCTATAAGATTGTTTGATAAACTGGGTTGGAACGTGTGAGCGACTGGACCGTGTGCCAGGGAAGCCGAGCAGGCAGAGCCACTCGGAGTAATAGTTGTATATTTGTGTTTAATGTGTGGGATCAGTCGTGTAATAAAGACTGTTCATCGTAACTGCAAGTTGTCCTGTTGTGTCTGTGTGTGCTGGGAGAACTCACGGTGTAGCACTTCTGCTACAATCACATAAATAATGCTTGACATACATCAATACCCACTCCCCTTCCCTTGAGTTCAGTCCCATCTAAGGATATATCCCAGTATAGTAAAAACCCTTGTTGGGGTTAATGATCTAATCCATGTTTCAAAGAGACATAAGAACTGAAGGTTGGAGTCAGTCAGAAGCTTCTCCAGTTGTTCAGTCTTTGAGATGACACTTCTTATGTTGAAATGTCTGCCAAAAATCCCTTTTGGTTTAACTTTAGGATCCCAGAGTACTTTGGCATGATAAAACGTTGGATTGTTTAATCGGGAGACATCAGCTTTAACAGGACTAGGTGTTGCTTATTTTAATGAAATGTTAGAGTGTCTCTCTAATGCCGATTTATCCACATGAGCAAAAACTCAGAGGTACTCACCGGAGGAATGAAGTTTACCTCCGGTAGCAGGTGTTGGTGTTGGCTTACACTGTTGATAGTCTGTGTATCAACAGACCTATCAATCATTGTGTGAGTGATTCCAGTCCTATGATTAAATGTTGGTAATATGGAGGTCCCTTTGTTTACATCTGGTTTGTGAGTTATGTCTTTTAAGGCCTGTAATAACAATCTTCACCAAATTATGTAGAGCAATTTATACCACTAGATGGTAGCACAGACCTGCACACCAAGATACCCTCACTATAGATGAATAAACTAGAAGCTAATAGGCTCACAACAGCTGGCCACGCTTTGCTTTTCTGCTACCAGCTGGCCATTGCTCACATAAGCTCCCAGCAAACGGGAACCAACACACACAAACTAATTAAGTTGATATCTGAGAACAACATGATGGTAACATCTGACATGTCATCTCATTACACTATGAATAAATCCTCCTAAACCTAGTTTATCCACCGTCGTACAGCAGACAGAATGTGTTATAGCTGATACAGATTAAGCACAGGACTTTTGAGAAGTTTAAAGGTCCACTTATACCCCTACAGCCTGCAGTGTTCATTGTACCCTACAAACATGTTGTCTTTTCTGATGAATTTGCTGTTCTTAGAGTCTTAGTTGAGGGACTACACAGTTTGTCCTAAGGGTGGCACTAGAGGAAAGCTCATGGAGTGTCCACAACAGAAAGGGTTCATCCTCTGGCAGGCACAATGTGCTCAGTTAAACTCAACACAACCTGGACATTAGGCTTCTTTTGTACAAGTGCAAATGCCATTTGTGCTTTTGGAACAAGAGAAGAGATCAGGGGATTACCAAAAATAATCATGAGTCTTCCTCTGAAGAGATATACTGTATGTCCAAAGGAAATTTCATGAAAATACCACAATAAACCAGAATGTTCAAGTCCCCCTCCAGTCAAAAACCTATTTCTCTTACTGTTAATTCACTGTGATGTTTGAACTTCATTGTGTAGAGTTTGTTTTCACATTCATCTGCTGGAGGGGGAAGTTTCTCTGAGTTCATCTTAAATCGTGTAAGTACAAGCAGGGCTTTGACATTACAACTAGTTTGTAGCCAGTCAGGGTCCAGTTTGAAACTTACACCAGTGTGATGTAGAAACTTGAAACATACCCAGAGAATGGATTTTTCAGTGAAGTAGGAGACATCTCGTTTCCAGCAGTTAAACCTGTGAAACTAAATATATTTGCATATCCATAGAAAAACAATATATCACACACAAATTATTATTCAAAGCAGAGAATATCATAAAACATGTCTGGGGGGGGGGGGGGGTCTTTAAGTATACATTTTTATGTGATGGTTGAGTTTTTTGAGGGTTACAAAAATCTTTATGAATCATGGGCTAAGAACTATGCATATCCATACCAGACTTACTGGCAGTGTTGCAAATTGCTGCTGAAACATGTTGATTTGGATCAGTGTTGTATGGCAACGCTGGATGACAGATGGACAGGCCTACCAACCATTTCCATCCCTGCAGTGATGTATGAAAAGCATACTGCAACGGATTAGTTTTATGAAAATATTGTTAGTTTTGATGCATCCTTATGATCACTGAGTGGTCATTGGCTTATACTGCTTATGTTTGTGTTTCCTGTGCATGACAAGTTAATAGTCTACACTTTTACTCTGTGTGTGTGTGTGTGTGTGTGTGTGTGTGTGTGTGAGAGAGAGAGAGAGAAAGAGAGAGAGAGAGAGAGAGAGAGAGAGAGAGAGAGAGAGAGAGAGAGAGAGAGAGAGAGAGAGAGAGAGGATGAGTAAGGGGGTTGAATGACTTGATCTACAGCAGGTTGAGGTGAACATGAGAAGGGTCAGTAATCCAGCGTCTTAGGTTTCCTGTTAATCGCTCTTAAAGGAAGTGTTCAGAGTTTCCCACACACACAGGACAATGAGGCCAGTCTTGGCTGCTGGAATGCTGCTAAAGCTACCTGCCACCATCCATGCAGCCATGCATCCCTCTTCCACTATTCTCAAAATTCAAAAATTCAAATAGCTTTATTGGCATGACCATAATAAAATACTGTATTGCTAAAGCATCGTATGAATATTAACTACAATATACAGACATCTATATATATTTATGTATGTATACGCATTGAACAACAGTGTACGAAACTCTAACAGCAGAATTAATGTTTTTTTTTCCTTGAAAGGACACAAAGGTTGTTGTTTTTTTTAACACAAACAATCAAATGACGCAACCCCCCCTTCCCCATCCCTTAACCCCGTAAAGGACCAGTGTGTAGCATTTAGGGGGACCTATTGGCAGAAATGGAATATAATATTGATAAGTATGTTTTCTTTAGTGTTTAATCACCTGATAATAACAATCATTGTGTTTTCGTTAGCTTAGAATGAGCCGTTTATATCTACATAGAGAGCGGGTCCTCTTCACGGAGTCCACCATGTTGCACCGCCATGTTTCCACAGTAGCCCAGAATGGACAAACCAAACTCTGCTCACTTTTCCTGCTTGGGTCGGAGTTGATAACGTTACTCGCTCCCGTCGCCGCCGCTCTCTCTCTCTTGCTTCACCACTCACTTCCCACGTACACACACACTCTACACACTGGCTCTTCTCCAAATGAACTAACAGCTGGCTCTTCACGTCGGCCACCGTGGCTCTCCAACACGCTTGGCACACGAGAGAGGCTTCAGTTGGTTGTAATCTCCTCACCTCACCGCTAGATACCACCAGATCCTACACACTGGACCTTTAATGTGAGAAAAGAGAAGAGAAAAAACACATATGCAGATTATTGATTATTGTGCATGTGCATGCATGCTGAATTATTGCTTATTATTATTGTGTATATGTATTGATGTGTGTCTCTCTATCTCTCTCTCTCTCTCTCTCTCTGTGCACTGCCCACTGATGATTGCAATGTTCTTAATAAATATATAATAAAGAAATATATATTTAAAAGTGAGTAAACCTTAATCCATATTTTCATCCCCTTGGAGACAGTTTCATATAAATAAATATGGGTAAAGCTATCCTCAGTCACCAATGTAAGACACAGGGATTTATCCACTCTGTACTTCATCAGACCTTTATCAGGAAAAATCAAACAGGAAGTGATGCGTTAAGTAGCATACTTAATGGAAGTCTGTCTTTCTTTGAGAGACTGAGAATAGGTTTGTATTATTTCCCTTAATTTTAGTTCACATATGTCACATTTTATAGCCAGTCAATCAATGTTGTTTGTAATGTTAGTTTGAAAATACCTTCTTCATACCAAAAATCCATGGTTCACAAAAGAGGTGATGGAAGTCGTCTTTTGAAGAATGAAAACCAGTTTTAGAGTGAAGTACACATTATAAATACTTTCTCACCTCCACTTCTGGCCAATCACTGTGTGAAGTGGGCGTACTGTAAGTGTTGCATTGGGCTGGGGTTTAAGAGGCTGGACAACAATCCGACAACTACTTAGCGTAGCGACAATACATAATGGGCCTCATGCAGCAACATTCTCTTAAAATTCTCATATATTCTCTTAATTTTTTTAAATAAGAGAAGCCAACTCAAGATGCACCAAATGTTTTTAACCATCCAAATCTGCTCTTACCCAGGTGTGTTCAATGATGAATCCTACTTGTTCAGAAATTGGAGGCGTGTGGCCGATTGTTTATTATTTGCATAGGCACCGCCCCCTAAACATTATATAATGGCAGGTGTTAGCATAGGCAACGCCCCTAAACACTATATAAGGGCAGGTGTTAGCATAGGCACAGCCCCCTAAACACTAAGGGCAGCTGTTAGCATAGGCTCCGCCCCTAAACACTATATAAGGGCAGGTGTTAGCATAGGCACCGCTCCCTAAACCCTAAGGGCAGCTGTTAGCATAGGCACCGCTCCCTAAACGCTAAGGGCAGCTGTTAGAATAGGCACCGCTCCCTAAACACTATATAAGGGCAGCTGTTAGCATAGGCACCGCCCCCTAAACACTATATAAGGGCAGGTGTTAGCATAGGTAACGCCACCTAGCATTACATAAGGGCAGGTGTTAGCATAGGTAACGCCCCCTAAACACTATGTAAGGGCAGGTGTTTACATAGGTAACGCCCCCTAAACACTATATAAGGGAAGGTGTTAGCATAGGTAACGCCCCCTAAACACTAAGGGCACCTCTTAGCATAGATAATGCTCCCTAAATATTATATAAGGGCAGCTGTTAGCATAGGTAATGCCCCCTAAACACTATAAGGGCAGGTGTTAGCATAGGTAATGCTCCCTAAACACTATATAAGGGCAGGTGTTAGCATAGGTAATGCCCCCTAAACACTATATAAGGGCAGCTGTTAGCGTAGGTAACGCCCCCTAAACACTTTATAAGGGCAGGTATTAGCATAGGTAACACCCTCTAAACACTATAAGGGCAGGTGTTAGCATAGGTAACGCCCCCTAAACACTATATAAGGGCAGGTGTGTCATATGCAAATACTTTGGCACATGCCCAATAATTGGAGAAAAAATGCTGCCAGAAGAAGAACTTAGATAAGATAAGAATATCTCTCGCCAATCAAGGTACTCTTGTAGGTCAGCATGATCAAGTTCTTTGTGAAGTCGTTGAAACTTTAAGGAGTCTAACAGCCAGTGTTTCACGGATTGAGACCTGCCCACAGAGCTTCATGGCCCTGCACCAGAGCGCTACGATGGAGATCTGGGGTCGTGCAAGTCCATTCTGCTCCAGTGATCCCTGATGTTCGAGCAACAGCCTTAGAAATATTCCTCAGATAAGTCCAAGATAGCTTATATTGTGGGTTTGCTTACGGAGAGGGCTAAAGCTGGGGGAGCAGCAGTTTGGGATCATCTCTCATTAGTTCATCTTATGCTAACTTTGAAGCTGAAATGAAATAAAGTCCTTGATCATTCTACCAGGGGTAGAGACGCTAGTAAATGTCTTTTGCTACTTCGTCAGGGAACAGATAGATAGATAGATAGATAGATAGATAGATAGACAGATAGATAGATAGATAGATAGATAGACAGATAGATAGATAGATAGATAGATAGATATATAGATAGATAGCATCTAAGAGCAGTATGTAAGCCACGCAATACCATCCAAGGGTTTTTTATAGTCTTAACTGAGATCAGTGGACCAATCGTTTTTCTTTAATAATCAATCATTATAAATACTTATAATTAAATAAATACATAAATACATATAATAATCTAAATTTGATTATATGATAGTTGTGCGTTTTTAATGTTCCTCCAATTTAAAACTTGGTTCTCAGTGTAGCAGAATATTCAGTGGAGTTCAGGAGTCTCATTTATAACCGTTGCATACGCACAAAACGGGGCCTGAAATGTGCGTACGTCAATTCCCACGCAAAAGTTATGATCTTTAAAAACAAACTTCATGGGAGAATGTGCGGACCTGTACAGAATCTTTGACCCATGCGTACGTACATTATGAAGGCGGGAAACTGGCGACGCAGATGGTGAGGAGGTCATTTGAAGCCAGATTGTAGAAATTAAATGTGAGAGAAATCCAAGGTTACATCAAATTAAAAGATTGGTTAAAGAGTGGTAGAACAGAGCATCAATCGTTTTAATAATATCTTCTAATACTGTGCATATATCACCAAGTACGATATTAGTTTGTTTGTAGTAAGTTGTTGTGTAAAATTGCTACATTGAAAACGACTTTATTAATTTATGTATGGTTTATTATATAGGGACAGATACAGTATACATAGACAAACTGAAAACAGCTACCAGACTGTCTCCAGTGCGCTACAGAGTGAACTGAAAACAACTGCGGTGGCTGTCACATCTTCACCACCTGCACGTACAGTATGGATTGTGTAAATTAGCAAAGTGTGAAAATAAAGTCAGTGACAGCTCTCGCACGGCCGTTACTCTCCATATCCTCATTATCATTATCAGTGCTAATCATAATGCAGGACAAGTTCGCCATAAAAACAACTTAGATAAATAAATAAATAGCGTTCATCCATCAAACTCCCCTTTCCAAATGATATCCAGGTGGGAGATATTACTGATTGTCTCGATCATTTTGGAAAGTTGTGAATCGATCAGTCTGATTGCTGTAAACATATAAACACAGCGGTGACACACACGTGAATGAAAGAATGAGGAGGGAACGAGTGTTCAGGGACCACCTCAGCCACAGGAACTTCGATCTCTGTGTCAGAAATAATCATTTTCTTGGTCTTCCTCTCGGTAGTCGCCGTGATTCACCGTAAAGATCCACTGATAAGCAGGATCATTTCTAGGCAGAAACATTCATGAGGTGCTTTGCATCGACCATTTATGGTTGAAGGTGGGCGTGTAGAGGGCGGGATATGAGGTTGATCTACGTGCGAACATTTCAAAGTTTATTTGTGATTTATAAAAGGAAATTGCGCACTCACAGGCGTACGCACGGTTTTATAAATCAGAATATCTTTTGGCGTACGTATGTTTCCTCATTTCAACGTACGCCAACATTTAGTGTGGATCCTGTGCACTGTTTTATACATGAGGCCCCAGGTCTTTATAGCAGCTGAGTAAGGGTGGAATGATAAGTTGCTCCAAGGTGTTTTACTTAATGGGCTTAGCGTTAGAGTGAAAGATGAATTAATTTCTTTGTCCATGAAGTTAGATTATCAGCTGCGTGACGTTACAACTTGCTCATAAAAAACACTTGCACACAGACAACCTGGACTGCAGCGATTTCACCAGAGCTTTAAACTGATTCAAGGTAACTACATTTTGAAGTTTAAGATCAGATTGTAAATTATTCCAAGCATTAGGTGCTGAAAACCTAAAAGCTTTCTTTCCCAATTCAGTTTGTACTTTGGGAACAACAAATTGCAAAATGTCCATAGAACGAAGATTATGCCTTCCATGTTTCGATTTTAAAAGAGAAGACAAGTAAGAAGGAATTATACCCAGAATGCTTTTGTAGATAAACACATACCAATGACTGAGGCGTTGAGCACATAAGGATGACCAATTCACTTCAGAGTAGAGTGCACAATGATGAGTAAAAGAATGATAGTTTGTAATGAATCTCAGTGATCCGTGATACATGCTATCCAGCATGCGAAGACAATGAGCAGAAGCATTCATATACAACACATCTCCATAGTCAATAACAGGTAAAAAGGTAGATTCCACCGGTTTCTGTTTCACACAAAAAGAGAAGCAAGACTTGTTTCTGTAGTAAAATCCTAGAGCTTCAGCTTTTTTACAACATACTGAATGTGCTCCTATTAAGAATCCTAGATATTTAAAAGATACCAACTCAATTTGTTGACCATTTCTCGTTACAATGTTCTCAGATAGTGCTGATCTTGCTGTTTTTGAAGTGGTAAAGAACAGACATTTTGTTTTGTCTGCATTAAGAACAAGTTGCAGATGACAAAGCTGTTCTTGTACCCCATCAAAAGCATGTTGTAGATACTCAAAGGTCTTAGCAGGAGTGGGTGCAGAGCAGTAGATGACAGTGTCATCAGCGTAGAAATGAAAGGCTTAGTTTGGAATATTCTGTCCAAGGTTATTTATGTATATAGTAAATAATAACGGGCCCAGAAATGAAAATTTGAGGGACCCCCTTTTTTACTCGCAATACCTCCGAGGCAGAACCGTCAATCTGAACAGCCTGGGTTCTGCCCGTTAGATCATTTGCAAACCACCCAACTGCTTGTGTAGGAAAACCGATAGCTGAAAGACGTCCAATTAATTAGTGTGATCAACGGTATCACAGGCCTTAGAAAAGTCAATAAACAAAGACAGACAGCACTGCTTGTTATCAAGTGCTTCAGTTATATCATTTAGGATCTTCATGGCAGCAGTGACAGTACTGTGGTTTTTGCCGAAACCTGACTGAAATGGTGACAGAATAGAGTTGGTAGCCATATACTCTTTTACCTGTTCACTGACCAGAGATTCAAGCACCTTTGCAAGAACAGAGAGTTTAGAGATAGGTCTGTAGTTATTTAAAATACTTTCAGGAGGGGAATAACAAAGGCTGATTTCCAATCCATAGGGATTTCATTTGATGACAAGGTAAGATTAAAAATGTGACACGGTGGTCCAGCTATAATTTCAGATGCTAATTTTAAAAAGAGAGGCTCTAAGTTGTCTGGGCCAGCTGGTTTTCTAGGATTGAGTTCTTTTAGAGCCCTCATGGCCTCTGTTGTGGTAAAGGGGGGGAAGTTAAAGACATGAGTATTGCCAATGGTTCTTTCAGTAATCGGCTATACTCCAGTAGAATTTTCGGAGTTATAATAAGAAACCAGAGGAAATAAAATGATTATTAAAATAATTTAACATTTCTGTCCTGTCATTTACCCTGAGACCATTAACAACTATACTGGGTGGGAGATTGATTGAGTTACAGCTAGCAGACAATGATTTGATGGTCTTCCAGAACTTCTTTGGGTTTTTGAGGCTTTCCGTAGTTGTGGACAAGAAAAATTCTGCTTTTGGTTTTGAAGGAGAAAGGTAAATTTATTTCTCAGCTGTCTAAAATGAAGTCAGTCAGCTTCTAGTCCTGACTTATGTGCCCTGGCCCAAACAGCATTACGCTCATGCAGTACATCTGCCGGGTCAGTTGTAAACCAAGGATTATAACGCCCTTTTATTCTAAATTTGCGGACAGGGGCGTGTTTATTTACGATACTAATGAAGCTTTTATGAAAATAATTCCAGGCCAGTTCAACGTCATCAAAAATGGCAATTCTATCCTAGTTAAAATGATATAAGTCATGCAAAAAGGCTTGCACCTCAAACAACTTCATATCACGTTTTTCAACAAAACGAGGCTTACTTTTAGGAATTCTCGTATCTCGCACTACCGCTATCACACAATGATCACTCACATCATTAGGGAAAACACCTGATGCAACAAATATAAAAGGCATATTTGTTAAAATTACGTCAATGAGTGTAGATTTTTGTAAGCATTTGGGATTGGGTCTTGTAGGTGAGTTAATAATTGTGTAAAATTTAGAGAATCAAACTTTGCTTTTAATGGGTCGGACACAGGTGTAAGCCAGTCTCGGTTCAAGTCACCAACCAACACTATTTCATTGTATTTCAGTCGTGATAGAAGCTTCACAAGTGTGGAGAGTGAGTTACTAGGGGCAAATGGGGGCCTATAACATCCCACTAGCATAATATGGAGATTTCTGAATAATTCAATTTCAACAGTTGAAGTTCTTTTCTTACTGACTCAGTGAGCATTAATTTAACGTCAAAGTTCTGCTTAATATACAATATATGGCCTGTCACGATTCAGGGATAACAGGTTGGGAGCCAAATGCCGGTAAGGAGGAGGAGATGGCAGCAGGCAGAGGTCAATTATTTTAATCATAAAATAAAACTTACAACGAGGCAGAAATGCAGCTGATCCAGGCAGGTAGGAACCAAAAACAATCCACTTCGGTGGATCGCAACCAGAGCTTCGCTGACAGTCACTGGATCATTGCATCCCACTAACAATCAGGTCAAAAAGTTTGGCTTTGTTCTAAAGACATCCTTTTGAAAACTGTATCTAGAAAACTCTCTCCCTGCTACATTGGCCCCTACAAATTCGACAGCATTATTAATCCCTCTGTAGTCAGAATCAAGTTGCCCAGGTCTATGAGAATCCATCCCACCTTTCAGGTGTCCTAGTTGAAACCGTTCTCTGTCAGTCCATCTTGCCCTCCAGCCAATCCCCCTCCTCCCACCCGGATCATCAACAACCATCCTGCTTGTATACAGTGGTATACGCTTCAGGCTTCTCTTGTGAATCTAGTCTTCCTTGTGTTTTGCTTCCTCATGTATATTCCTGTCTAACTGTGCTCTCTTGTGCTCCAGGACCATCTTCATCAGCCTGCCTGCCTGCTTTCAACCAGCAATCCACCAGCCACATCCAGCAAGGCACTCAATTCCTTCTCACTCATCCGCCTCGCTCCAGTCTCTCCAGCCATTGCTCCCCACTCTCAGCCCTCTATCTTTGCTACAGTAAATCTTTTTTATAATCTTCTACTCTAGAGTCTGTGTCCAATGGCGCCTTAATGCACAGGCTGGAGGTCTGGAGCTGGGAACCCAGGGTCTAGGCTATAGGCTTGAATAAATGTAATTAATGAAACAGTATTTAAAAGTTTTCTGAATCTGCTCTAGTTATTTACAGAATATGATTTTACAGAAATAAATGTTCAGAAGAAGGCAGTGATATATGTACTGTAAATAATAAAATAATTATTTAACTATTAATAGCAAGTTTTGTTTTTAAGCTTTTTGGGTGTTATCTATAGTAATAATAATGGTCAAAATTATGTAAAATTGTATAGTTTTAGGTAAAAAAAAGTTCCCGAACCATCCCAAATTTATACCAGTTTTTTGCCTGTGATGTTTCTGGGTCTTAATTGAAAAGACTGATCTCCTTGTGTTCCCATTGTGCAAACAAATTTAGCTTAGTCTTGATTCATTGTTAACGTATTGTCTGATAATGAGTTTCATGTCCATTGACGGGGCGTTCCGAATTAAAGTTGCCGTGGCATATTGATAAGGGAGGGGAGGGCCTCCAAAACGTCTGTAGCCCCAGGGCCTCAAGTAATATGTGTCTGTGTTTGGGTCTTTCTGCCAAAATCTTAACATATACTAGATATTAAAGTACTATCACAATATATTGTAGTAGTTATGGTTGCAACAATGATTTCTTTGTGTTGTTGTGGTAGTTTATATAGTAGTAATGTTGGTTTTATTACAATATTTATGGCATGGCTGAGGAGTCAAGTAGTACAAGGACACCAGATTAGGGGGTCCAGAGCATTGCAGCAGATTTAACTGGGATGATGTGTCGTAACCACATTAGTCTTCATCCTGCTAGAACATGGGATTACTGTAGCACCCTAAGGCAAAGACAGCACCTTAAGACCGTTGTCCGGTGCAAATATGCTCTAATCATGCTTTTCACAAGTCCAGCGCAGCTAAACTAAGCTATGGCAAGCTCATTATCTCAGAACTAGCCTGGCAGTAGGCAGACTGTGCGGATGCTCAGGCCCCGGATGACCCTTGGAGGTCAAGGGTCAGCGTCCTCGAGTTACAAGTGGGGGCTGTTGGGTATGAGGGCTGAGGAGGGGAGTCTATACAAGGTGTCTGACATGATAAACGTGGACTAACAGGAATAATCGATTGCAAAGCTAACGACCCTTCTGTGATCTTGATCTATAGTTTAGCGTGAGGTATAAATGGAGAGCAGCCAGCCAGACTCTTTAACTTTAATGATGAGGATGAATAGCAGCGCAGAGGCTCGGGAATGAGCAGTGCTGGACCAAACTAAACTTAAAAGTCCCATATTGTAAAAAGTGACATTTTTATGGCTTTTCTATTATAAAGCAAGTTTAAGTTGTATATAAATACTGTGAAAGTATCGAAACGCTTAATCCACAGAGAAATACACACAGCCCGTATTCAGAAACTGAGGTTTTGAAACAAGCTGTCAGGATTTCTGTCCATTGTGATGTCACAAATCTACAATATTTAGACCATTTCAAAGTTTTAAACGTAAACATTCTAAATGGGTCTCAGTTTATTTCCTGTTGCAGTGTACGTGAATAACATCAGCTGACAGGAAGTAAACATGGACCCAAGCTGTTGCCTAGCAATGCAATTCTGTTGCATTCTGATGCAATTCCATTGAAATGTACTAAAACGGAGCGTTTCAGACAGAGAGTAAATGCAGGTATATTCAAGCAGACAGTATGAGGAAAGTTTTTTTTAAACATTAAAGTATGTAAACATCTTCTAGTAGATACCCAAAATACAAGTATGAACCTTAAAATGAGCACGATATGTCCCCTTTAAAAACAAAAATGGACTATCTTTGTTGGCTGGGATGTACAGAGGAGGGCCAGGAAGCCATGACACTCAATAACCTGTACTCTCCCTCTCTAGACAAAGTAGCTAAATAGTTGACTTCAGAATATTTAAAAGTTATAATCTTCAAGATTTCAGTTCTGGATGATTTGGTGACACCCGTGGTTACCATGGTAACAGCAGGTGTTGTTCAACACAGGGGTTGAACACCTACTTTGTCAGAGAGCCAACATTAGAGCAGTTGGTGTACAACAACCTCCATCTGATTTCATGCTGTAACCAGTAGTTTTCCACACAACAGAGGATTCAGTAAAGGAGTTGGTTACAGCTCACTTGATGGTCTTCCAGAACTTCTTTGGGTTTTTGAGGCTTTCCGTAGTTGTGGACAAGAAAAATTCTGCTTTTGGTTTTGAAGGAGAAAGGTAAATTTATTTCTCAGCTGTCTAAAATGAAGTCAGTCAGCTTCTAGTCCTGACTTATGTGCCCTGGCCCAAACAGCATTACGCTCATGCAGTACATCTGCCGGGTCAGTTGTAAACCAAGGATTATAACGCCCTTTTATTCTAAATTTGCGGACAGGGGCGTGTTTATTTACGATACTAATGAAGCTTTTATGAAAATAATTCCAGGCCAGTTCAACGTCATCAAAAATGGCAATTCTATCCTAGTTAAAATGATATAAGTCATGCAAAAAGGCTTGCACCTCAAACAACTTCATATCACGTTTTTCAACAAAACGAGGCTTACTTTTAGGAATTCTCGTATCTCGCACTACCGCTATCACACAATGATCACTCACATCATTAGGGAAAACACCTGATGCAACAAATATAAAAGGCATATTTGTTAAAATTACGTCAATGAGTGTAGATTTTTGTAAGCATTTGGGATTGGGTCTTGTAGGTGAGTTAATAATTGTGTAAAATTTAGAGAATCAAACTTTGCTTTTAATGGGTCGGACACAGGTGTAAGCCAGTCTCGGTTCAAGTCACCAACCAACACTATTTCATTGTATTTCAGTCGTGATAGAAGCTTCACAAGTGTGGAGAGTGAGTTACTAGGGGCAAATGGGGGCCTATAACATCCCACTAGCATAATATGGAGATTTCTGAATAATTCAATTTCAACAGTTGAAATTCTTTTCTTACTGACTCAGTGAGCACTAATTTAACGTCAAAGTTCTGCTTAATATACAATATATGGCCTGTCACAATTCAGGGATAACAGGTTGGGACCCAAATGCCGGTAAGGAGGAGGAGATGGCAGCAGGCAGAGTTCAATTATTTTAATCATAAAATAAAACTTACAACGAGGCAGAAATGCAGCTGATCCAGGCAGGTAGGAACCAAATCAATCCACAAAGTAAAGTGACCAGGAGTAAACTAGGAATACAAAATAATGGTAAAAACTCACAAGATGGAAACAACAGGAGAAATGTTCAAGATGTTGAAAGATGCTCCGTTCGGTGGATCGCAACCAGAGCTTCGCTGACAGTCACTGTATCATTGCATCCCACTAACAATCAGGTCAAAAAGTTTGGCTTTGTTCTAAAGACATCCTTTTGAAAACTGTATCTAGAAAACTCTCTCCCTGCTACATTGGCCCCTACAAATTCGACAGCATTATTAATCCCTCTGTAGTCAGAATCAAGTTGCCTAGGTCTATGAGAATCCATCCCACCTTTCAGGTGTCCTAGTTGAAACCGGTCTCTGTCAGTTCATCTTGCCCTCCAGCCAATCCCCCTCCTCCCACCCGGATCATCAACAACCATCCTGCTTGTATACAGTGGTATACGCTTCAGGCTTCTCTTGTGAATCTAGTCTTCCTTGTGTTTTGCTTCCTCATGTATATTCCTGTCTAACTGTGCTCTCTTGTGCTCCAGGACCATCTTCATCAGCCTGCCTGCCTGCTTTCAACCAGCAATCCACCAGCCACGTCCAGCAAGGCACTCAATTCCTTCTCACTCATCCGCCTCGCTCCAGTCTCTCCAGCCATTGCTCCCCACTCTCAGCCCTCTATCTTTGCTACAGTAAATCTTTTTTATAATCTTCTACTCTAGAGTCTGTGTCCAATGGCGCCTTAATGCACAGGCTGGAGGTCTGGAGCTGGGAACCCAGGGTCTAGGCTATAGGCTTGAATAAATGTAATTAATGAAACAGTATTTAAAAGTTTTCTGAATCTGCTCTAGTTATTTACAGAATATGATTTTACAGAAATAAATGTTCAGAAGAAGGCAGTGATATATGTACTGTAAATAATAAAATAATTATTTAACTATTAATAGCAAGTTTTGTTTTTAAGCTTTTTGGGTGTTATCTATAGTAATAATAATGGTCAAAATTATGTAAAATTGTATAGTTTTAGGTAAAAAAACTTCCTGAACCATCCCAAATTTATACCAGTTTTTTGCCTGTGATGTTTCTGGGTCTTAATTGAAAAGACTGATCTCCTTGTGTTCCCATTGTGCAAACAAATTTAGCTTAGTCTTGATTCATTGTTAACGTATTGTCTGATAATGAGTTTCATGTCCATTGACGGGGCGTTCCGAATTAAAGTTGCCGTGGCATATTGATAAGGGAGGGGAGGGCCTCCAAAACGTCTGTAGCCCCAGGGCCTCAAGTAATATGTGTCTGTGTTTGGGTCTTTCTGCCAAAATCTTAACATATACTAGATATTAAAGTACTATCACAATATATTGTAGTAGTTATGGTTGCAACAATGATTTTTTTGTGTTGTTGTGGTAGTTTATATAGTAGTAATGTTGGTTTTATTACAATATTTATGGCATGGCTGAGGAGTCAAGTAGTACAAGGACACCAGATTAGGGGGTCCAGAGCATTGCAGCAGATTTAACTGGGATGATGTGTCGTAACCACATTAGTCTTCATCCTGCTAGAACATGGGATTACTGTAGCACCCTAAGGCAAAGACAGCACCTTAAGACCGTTGTCCGGTGCAAATATGCTCTAATCATGCTTTTCACAAGTCCAGCGCAGCTAAACTAAGCTATGGCAAGCTCATTATCTCAGAACTAGCCTGGCAGTAGGCAGACTGTGCGGATGCTCAGGCCCCGGGTGACCCTTGGAGGTCAAGGGTCAGCGTCCTCGAGTTACAAGTGGGGGCTGTTGGGTATGAGGGCTGAGGAGGGGAGTCTATACAAGGTGTCTGACATGATAAACGTGGACTAACAGGAATAATCGATTGCAAAGCTAACGACCCTTCTGTGATCTTGATCTATAGTTTAGCGTGAGGTATAAATGGAGAGCAGCCAGCCAGACTCTTTAACTTTTAATGATGAGGATGAATAGCAGCGCAGAGGCTCGGGAATGAGCAGTGCTGGACCAAACTAAACTTAAAAGTCCCATATTGTAAAAAGTGACATTTTTATGGCTTTTCTATTATAAAGCAAGTTTAAGTTGTATATAAATACTGTGAAAGTATCGAAACGCTTAATCCACAGAGAAATACACACAGCCCGTATTCAGAAACTGAGGTTTTGAAACAAGCTGTCAGGATTTCTGTCCATTGTGATGTCACAAATCTACAATATTTAGACCATTTCAAAGTTTTAAACGTAAACATTCTAAATGGGTCTCAGTTTATTTCCTGTTGCAGTGTACGTGAATAACATCAGCTGACAGGAAGTAAACATGGACCCAAGCTGTTGCCTAGCAATGCAATTCTGTTGCCATTCTGATGCAATTCCATTGAAATGTACTAAAACGGAGCGTTTCAGACAGAGAGTAAATGCAGGTATATTCAAGCAGACAGTATGAGGAAAGTTTTTTTTAAACATTAAAGTATGTAAACATCTTCTAGTAGATACCCAAAATACAAGTATGAACCTTAAAATGAGCACGATATGTCCCCTTTAAAAACAAAAATGGACTATCTTTGTTGGCTGGGATGTACAGAGGAGGGCCAGGAAGCCATGACACTCAATAACCTGTACTCTCCCTCTCTAGACAAAGTAGCTAAATAGTTGACTTCAGAATATTTAAAAGTTATAATCTTCAAGATTTCAGTTCTGGATGATTTGGTGACACCCGTGGTTACCATGGTAACAGCAGGTGTTGTTCAACACAGGGGTTGAACACCTACTTTGTCAGAGAGCCAACATTAGAGCAGTTGGTGTACAACAACCTCCATCTGATTTCATGCTGTAACCAGTAGTTTTCCACACAACAGAGGATTCAGTAAAAGGAGTTGGTTACAGCTCACGGTACTAACGGATCACGTGACTCATGGGACTACGTGACAAAATAAGTCAACGTTACTTTAAGTTTGACATGGGCCACGAACAGCGGTCTCCTGGGTGTAAGTCCTGTGTTTGTTTGACCCATCCACCTCCCCTCCCAACCGCCCTTAGTGGACTCTCACGCTCTAAATACTACGTCACATGCTCCAACTGTTGAGTAACGTCGCAGGTAGGTTGGCATTTACCAAACGGTGGTATTTGACGAGTTGGGAGTGAGAACGGGTTGGCTGAGGAGTTAGAGGTGGTCAGCCTGTCGCCTGCAGCTTTTCATATAATAGCTTATAAAAGAAGGAAGATAGACTGGAGCAAGATGTGTGTGTGTGCGTGTGTGTGCGTGTGTGTGCGCGCGTGTGTGTATTAGGGGGGTAGTGGCTCTTGCAGCTGTCATGAGGGTCGTTTCTGGGATGCCTGTGATCAACTAACCATGAAATCTGCCCTGCACAACCCTGCATTCACACACAAACGCACGCACGCACGCACGCACACACACACGCACGCACGCACACATACACACACACACACACACACACACACACACACACACACACACACACACACACACACACACACACGCCTGTCTGCTTTTCTGCAGTGACCTGACAGCTTACTGTTGAGGACTTGTGTCTACAGCTGATTGGCTAATGTTGACACGACCCTGTCTCCCTTCTATGGGGGTCTGAGAGGAAGAGGGTATATCCGACTTCATAAACTTTCTCCAGCTCAGCACTGACAGTTGAAGTAAAAATGGTATTCCTATTCTGAAAGCAAATAAATGATGCATCGTGAGTGTGTGTGTGTGTGTGTGTGTGTGTGTGTGTGTGTGTTTTCAGGGATTTTAGAAAAGGATTCATGGGACAATTCCTAGAGCAAAGAAATGAGCAGGAAACACTGACTTGGAGGATGAAAAAATATATGCAGTATATTACAATTTTATTTCAAATAGTTTATCTTACTATTGACTGTGTTTTTCATGTTATTATTATTATCATAAACATTTGAAAAGTCGTTACGGATTCTGCTGACAGGCAATCAGCCCCACATGGCATCACATTTCTGCCGTCTGCTTTCATTGCTAAAGGCTTTCAGCGTGCGTATATTGTTGTTTTCCCACACTCAGGGCACTTGACATTGCGATTGTGGAGCTATCCTGTCTTTGTGTGACAATGTGGTCAATAATTTTAACTTTTCAATAACACAAATTATGGATGACATTTCATCTATAAAAAATTAAGTAATCTCTGGTAAAACAGAAGCACCTCGGTGAAGGCACTAAAGATAACCTGCTGGAAATCTGAGCGCAGATGGCGTAAGACAAAATTGCAGGTTGATTATAATATCAGTAAGGATCTGCTCAGTACATGTAACAAAGAAATGAAAAAAACATCAGACAGACAGCATTACTACAGTCAAGTTATTACTGAAAATTTGAGTAACTCTAAGTTTCTGATCAGTACAATTGATAAACTGGTTAATCCTCGTAGACCAATACCTGCTGAGCTCCACTCTTCAGAAAAATGTAATGAATTAGCCTCATACTTTAAATATAAAATGTCCAATATTAGGAACAATATTGAGGCTTGCTCTGCTGGTGGGTGTGACTGCTCGTCTTCCACTCAGTGCCATGTTGCCAACACTTTGTCCAACTTCCAACTTGTCCTCCTCCTTCAACATAGTGAACTACAAGAAGTGCTGCAGCAGTTGTTCAAAAATGTTTTCAGTTGTTTGGTAGATGATGTCCTTGAAATTGTTAATGCCTCCTACTCTCCAGAATTTTCCTCACATGTCTCAAACATGCTATTATAACACCATTGTTGAAAAAGAGTAATCTTGATCCATTTGTTTTTGAGAAATACAGACCAATTTCAAACCTTCCATTCCTGGGAAAAATTCAGGAAAAGATTGTATACCAACAGTTACCTATGTAACTGTATCTGTCATATAACAATTTGTTTTTCCAATCTGGTTTTAGAGTCAACCACAGTACTGAAACTGCCCTGTTCAGAGTTGTTAATGATTTTAAAATTATATCCGACAACCATAAAGTTTCTATTCTGGTTCTTCTCGACCTCGGTGCAGCCTTCGATACTGTTCACCATGTCATTCTTCTTCAGCGCCTTGAACACTGTTTAGGCCTGAGACGCACTGTTCTCAACTGGCTTTCTTCCCTTCTTACTGGAAGATCTTTCTAAATTTGGTTTGGTAACTTTGAATCAGATGTAGTGAGCATCCTATATGGAGTCCCTCAAGGGTCAATTCTTGGTCCACTGCTGTTTAATTTGTACATGCTTCCATTTGGGTCCATCAAGGTTTCATGCCACTCCTATGCTGATGACACACAGTTATACATATCTGTGTCTGCCAACAGTCTTAGCCAGGTGAATAACCTGATCCAATGCATTGCTGACATCAAATATTGGATGGCCAAAAATGTTTACAGCCAAACGAGGACAAAACAGAGATTGTTGTAGTAGGTCCTAAGGCTTTAAGGCACCAGATTCACTCTTTGTTATCTCCCCTGTCGGTAAAATCTTGTGAGCATGCCAAAAATGTTGGGTGCGATTTTAGATGTTGATTTTAACTTCGAGAAGCACATCTCTAATATTTCCAAGTCTGCCTTTTATCATCTTAGAAATATATCTAAAGTTAGATGCATCCTGTCACAATCGGATTCTGAAAAGCTGCTTCATGTCTTTAGTTCCAGTAGACTAGATTACTGTAATGCGCTTTTTGCTGGACTGATGTTGTGAATTATTATTAATTGTTTTATTTTTAAGCCAAGTTAAAGTAATTAAATTACATGATTTATGTTGTTTGGTTTAAAAACAGTTAAAGAGAAGGTTAAAACATGCTATTTACATTATTTACAGAAAATACGGAAGAATCTGTTACCTACTGATGGTAATTTGATAGTAATTTGAACTGTGTTAATAGGAGATGCTTTTATTTTGAAGAACAGGAAGTAATCTGCTGAGTGTTGTCGCTAGTTTAATGATGCTATTGATCACGAGTCGTCAGTCGGCAGAGCCTGCCTTGTTTACTTTTCTACATTTTTCTTCTTTGTAACTGCAGCATAATTGGAGAGTAAAATGTTGCGTTTTGAAAGGGACACGTTTTGTCATCATTATGAAGCTTCCACTACACAACAACTGACAAAGCAGGCATTAAATAAACTCCAGCTTACTCAGAATGCTGCAGCCAGAGTATTAACAAAAACCAAAAGGTTTGAACACATCACTTCTATTTGTACTTCTCTTCACTGGCTCCCAGTAAAATAAAGAAGTGATTTTGAAATACTTCTTATTGTTTTTAAATCTCTGAATGGCTTAGCTCCTTCGTACGTTGTTGACATGCTCACTGAATACACAATGGACAAATCACTTGGATCATCAAGTAAAGGTCTCCTCACTATACCACAAATACATTCAAAATCAACTCATGGTGCCTTCAGTCATTATGGTCCTACTGTCTGGAATTCTCTGACACTTGAACTACGGTCTGCTACATCAGTGTCTTCTTTAAAAGCAGTCTCAAAACAAGCTTTTACTGTGTGGTTAGAATCAGTATCATTATTATTGTTGTTGTTATTATTCAATTTTTAATAATAATAATACATTCTTATCTTATCCCTTTTACTGCACTACCTTCTTATCTTATATGTGTTATATATGTAATACCCTCTTATCTTATATGTTTTATATATGTAATAACTTCTTATCTTATATGTTTTATATATGTAATACCCTCTTATCTTATATGTTTTATATAAGTAATAACTTCTTATCTTATATGTTTTATCTTATATGTTTTGTATATGTAATACCTTCTTATTTTATATGTTTTATATATGTAATACCTTCTTGTCTTATATATTTTATATATGTAATACCTTCTTGTCTTATATGTTTTATCTTATGTTTTATATATGTAATACCTTCTTGTCTTATATGTTTTATCTTATGTTTTATATATGTAATACCTTCTTATCTTATGTGTTTTATATATGTAATACCTTCTTGTCTTATATGTTTTATCTTATGTTTTATATATGTAATACCTTCTTATCTTATGTGTTTTATCTTATGTTTTATATATGCAATACTTTCTTATCTTATATGTATTATAAATGTAAAAACTTCTTATTTATTATATGTTTTCGTCATATATGATCTTTGCCTGTCTTCAAGGTTTTAGTGATACAAATCAAAAGCTTCTTGGTATCGAGTTGGTCTGTTTGAAATGCTGCCGCCCAGACACCCATGGTTCCAAACAGACAGCTGAACAGGCCAGGCCACCCAGGGTGCTGCACCCTGCTGGTCGCACACACACGCACATGCACATGCACGCACAAACAAGCACACACCCACCCACACACACACACACACACATTCCCAGGCTACAGTGCCATGTTGTCTGTGGAGTGTGCCACCCTGCACTGATCCTGGCTTTGGAGGTCGGTAGCTTGGCTGTAAGCTTTGGGTTTTGGATGATAACCCAGACACACACACACACACACACACACACACACACACACACATACATTCGGGTTTATATGTATTAGCCGAACATTTTCTCCAAACCAGCCCGGTGGTGGTTTAAGTGAACTAGCCTTTCCTGAGGTCCTACAGCTATGGGAGTTAGGTTAATGTACTACAAAAAAATCAGCTAACTTTAGATTTCAGATACAACCTACAGAACCTCATACTTACCACCCTAATTCTATTGAGGTTTATGTAGACAGTTCACTTTTGACAAAAATGTGACTTATAAGGACCAAACAAACCCTGTGGGGTCTTTAAAGGAACAATGATGTCACTATTTAAATCCCTCCTCATTAACATACATTCACATTAACCTGACAGCACACAGCATCAATAGAACAGTCATTTTAATATCAAAATAACTGTTCTTGCATTTGTACATGGCTTTGCAAAAATGATCACACATCTTAAAAAGTATGAACACATTAAAGGCATAGGCCTACTATGCTGCAATGTAAACACATACTTCAAAGGTGGCCCCTTCAGAGAGAGAGAGAGAGAGAGAGATAGAGAGAGAGACACAGAGAGAGACAGTGACAGAGAGAGACAACGACAGAGAGAGACAGAGAGAGAGACAGACAGACAGACAGAGAGAGAGAAAGAGACAGCGACAGAGATAGATAGAGAGAGATAGAGAGACAGCGAGAGATAGAGAGAGAGAGAGAGATAGACACAGAGAGAGATAGAAGGAGATAGAGAGATAGAGAGAGAGATAGTGAGACAGAGAGAGAGAGACAGAGACAGAGAGAGATAGAGAGAAAGACAGAGGAGCAAGCTATAGAGTGAATGAAGAGAGGAAGCGGCAGCTTCATGTCCGCTGTGGCCTCTCTGCTTTGCGTGTGTTTTGCCTACCCCCACCTTCGGTCAAACAGACCTGCAGCTCTTCATATATCCATGACACAGACAGAGACTGATCAAGTTCGTTGTTTTTTAAATTAAGGACCTGTGAGAGTGTGGCGACATGTTTCCTGAGTTGTGTCGACCAGGGTGATCAGGGTGCTTTGCGCCACATTCGCTTGCATGAACACACAAACAGTCTTGTCCTCTGTAGTGGCTCATCGATTTGGGTCTTGCAAACAGGAATACATTTGTGGTAAAAACACCACATTCAGTTCTTTTACTGGCAAGGAGTGACAGAGTGACAGCGGGAGATGGGGAGACAGAGACAGGTGATCAGAGAGGGGAGAGGATGGGAGAGGATGGGAGATGGGGAGACAGAGACAGGTGATCAGAGAGGGGAGAGGACAGGAGATGGGGAGACAGAGACAGGTGATCAGAGAGCGGAGAGGATGGGAGATGGGGAGACAGAGACAGGTGATCAGAGAGGGGAGAGGACGGGAGATTGGGAGACAGCCAGCTGCAGCTGGACTCAGTGCCTGTCAGAGTGCTCTTTCAGTGTCATCTGTAACGGACCAGCTTCTGTGACGCACTTCCTAAAATTTCCGTGAGATCGTATACTGCAATGCTGCTCACTTTATATCCTTGTTGATTCTCTGTGCTAACTTTAATCCACCAATCCCTTATCTCTACTGATCATCTCCTCTACCCAGCCCCAGTGTAGACGTACCTCACTCACGTTTGCAGGCCCTCTCCCCATAAACAGCTGCGTTTTGAGGCCTGTCTCTATGCATTACGCGTCGCCTCTCCGGCAGTGCCGGGCTGAACGCAGCCTCTGAAGCAGCCCTTTCGGCCTGAGCCATCGGAGGACGCTCCGACACAAGCAATGGTAGCGAGGACTCTGGCTTGGCTAATCTCCTTCACATGGCTCGGGAAGCAGCCAGACATTTCTCTGTTCTCGGCTGAGATGGACGGCATAGCGCTGTAACACGACTTTTCAAAAGCATTCATTTTAAGGATTTCAAATATTATATTTATTTGATTATATACAGTATATGGCCTACGATATTAGTGTAAGCCCCATAGCTAGTGGGCGTTTGTGCTGTGCGGTGAAATGAGTGTGGTAAATTATAATTCCCATCGTTGTGTGCATAGTGTACTCGGCTCAATTGTGATGTCAGAAGATGCAACAATATTCTCTATCGTTGCGCTGAACAAAGCGTTGTTCATGATGTCATTCTGGTTTAGTTTCAGCACAGCAGCACCCTACAGTAGTAGTTGTCTGTGCACCAGGCACTGTGGTTTGGATGCGTTCCGTGCATACGTGTGTTCCGGCAGCTCCTGATTTAAAAATGGTCAAAAGAGCTCAGCCAGATACAGACTTAATAAAAAATTATGACAACAGGAGTAAAGACAGTGAGATCCACTTCAACTTGTTCAGTCTCAAAGAAATCAACCAGCCAATCAATCATCTGATCTTTAGAAAGCTAGTGTAAACTGTGACATGTGACGGGAGGTTCCGTTAGCGGACTTTAGCGTGCTGGTTGCTATAGAAACCACACTCACAGATCAAACGGCCCCTGTCCTGAGCTCATACTTGCCTTGTTTTGACATGACCATGTCTTAGGCCATTCAGCCTCGCTTGCAATGGAGTACAGTCTTTGATTTTTTTGAAACACCTTGAAACACAAAACTATGTTGAGTCTGTGCACGCCACTGCCCTCTGTGGCCATCTACAAATGCTTGTTGTAGTTAAAAGTGCAATGCTTTGCAGCCTGTAGCACCATCCTTGAGGGAGCACAGGTGTGGGCCGGACCTGTGAAATTCAATTTGTTTTGTCCATCCTCATTCTATTCTCTGTCACTATCTTTCTGACCATTCTGAACACCCTCTCTGATGATGCATTGCTGTGTGGTATGAACCTTCCATCTCTTCCAATAAAAGCCCAAAACCTGTCAATTCTTGCTTCCTCAAGAAGTTCTGCCCTGCCAACCACCTGGTACTCCACCACTTCTTCCCTAAGGCCATCCAGGTCCCACCTGAGCTGTGGCAGTCTTTTCCCTCGCTCGATCACTGGAATAATAAATAAAAATGAACAAATTCAGCACAACTGAGCTGGATATTATGTTTTCTCTGTAACCACTCTCTAACTTCTGTCACCAATTATAAGAAAAAACAACTAATGACATGAATAAAAAAAAGTTTCATTACTGCACCAGAATTTGAGGAGAACTGATGGCGTGACTCTGGGTCAAACACGGTCAGATTTTGGAGGATTTTGTTGTCATGGGGAAATGCTGTCATCATCTGAGTGGTCACAGCTACAAAGAAGCCTCTCACTGCTCTATGACACATGAACAGATGCACAATTACAGCCATTGTATGATGGGATTTCAGTTATTTCTTTATGAGGTAAACTGATTTGATTTACACAATAAAGCTTGCTTAAACATCCTTGGGACTGAAGAGGAATGGTCATCCATGTTGTCCTCCAAGAATCTTTGGGCATCCTCTCCAAATAAGATGTCTTCATCTGGCAACTGGAGGCTGTTGTCCTTGAATTTGATGTTCTTCAGTGGGACATCAGCTATAAGGCGGGCAGGGAGAAATCGTCTAAGCCATCTTCTTACCAGGCTGGTCATCTTCTTGTGCAGCCTATGTACCATCACCCCTTCAGCCTTGAAACATATGATGGATTTATCAGTTATGAAACATGATTCTGAGTATCACACATGAATTATCCTGTAAGGAACAACGACCCTCAACGGAGATGTGTAGATAGCTAAGTGTTCACTAGTGATGTGATGCAATAAGTTTATCTTATGATAGGCTCACCTGAAATGCAACATTGAAATCTGCCAGCGGTTTCAGAGCCTGGCAGAGGAAGAGGAAGAAGAACTTTGTCTCCTTGCTGGCTAGATGGTCTGCTAGCATCTTCACCTTGCCAGGTTTCTCCACATCCTCGTGACTGTGAAAATATGCCTGCAGCGCATTCCACTGGTTGAGCACACTGTTTATGCAGGTAAGCAGCCTGAGCCACCTTGTCGCACAGTACCTGAGAAGCTTCAGAGCCTCTGAATCTGTGAACTCAACAAACTCCTTGTAGAGCTCACATCGCTTGGCACTAAAGTTGAGGTAAGGTAAAGAAAAAAGGAAGAAAGAAATGGTTAAAAAGTGAAATGTAAAGGGACCTAAATGACATCCAATATCTGTCAAAATGTGCCAGAGACTATAATGCAGTCTTATGTCTAAGTGTAATGTGCAAAATATCAATATGCTTACCTAGATAGATAGATAGATAGATAGATAGATAGATAGTAACTTTATTGATCCCGAGGGAAATTCAAGTGACCTGATGTCAAAGTGAGCATATATGCGGCTTAACACCTCTTCAATTGGCTGGTGGAGAGCTTTGATGCCACATCCTGTTACAATACTACTACGGTTTGTCTATTAGTCATGGCTGAATGTCTCTGATCCGACTGGCCACAGAGTTATGCCTCCCTTTCATTACACTGGCGTTATCACTGTTGAAGGCCACCACGTTGTTCCAGTCAATGTTTCTCTCACTAGAAATCAAAGTATAACATTACATGTCAGATGTCAGCCTCCTAGAGGAGTGTAATTTATATGGACAGTAGTGATTTTGCATTTACCTGAGCGCTGTGCTCAGGGACCTAAAGAGGTGCCCTGCTGTTCCAGTGTTGCACACTGGCATATGCAGGAAGCTGCAGCAACTCCTGAGTTTCCTCATCAAAAACTCTTGCCAGTACCACAAACTCTTTCTCTTTGCTTCTGGTGGTACTCTCGTCACACATGAGACCAAAGGCTTGAGTTTGGCAAAGGTTTGTCACCTCCTTGTCTAATGCTGGGGCAACAGCACCTGTCAAAATATACAATGAAAATACAGTTTTTTAAGTCATACTATTACCAATCCTGTGAATTCCTGTAAAATTAGCCTGAAACGCCGATCCTTGGCCAAAGTAAACTGAAAGCTATTCTTGAAGCAGTTTTAACTACATGCATGGTTTTTTGGTCTCTTTTGAAAGGGAACAGTGATTATTTTCCCTAACAGCCAGAATCACTGTAAGCGTTACTGTCTGGCATTAATAGAAGTTTGAACACACTGAAGTAGAAGGTTTTTATTTCTGCCTGAATATGCATGCAGATGACACACAATGGGACCTCTGCATTTAGCCTTACCTAGTTACCTAATCCTAGTACACTAACACAGAAAATTAAAATTTCACAAAAGTTTTTTCTAGTTAGGCTGCTCTTAGAAAAAATGTGGGTAAGTAATAATGTTAGGCTTACTTTTCACGATTTGAGTTGCCTTTGTTCTCCCACATGAATACTGCTTGGCAATTTCTGAGTCCGGAAACATGTCTTTCACCGACTTATTTATGTCATCGGTGAAGTTGAAAGGGATGTTCTGCTTTGCCACCAACATAGCCGTCTTTGTCTCTGCATATACTGCTCTATCAGGTCTTCCTTTACCAAGCAGGCCTACAATGCTTGGCTGGCCCTGGTGCACTGTCGTCGCCTTTTTGTGTTTGTCAGCTTCTCGATGTTGACTCGGTGCGACCTCCGTGCACGGCAAACTTTACAGAATGCGTGGCCCTTTCCTTTTAAACTTTCCGTTAGAAACGGGAATTCTTCTTTCCAGGATGTCTGGAATTTGCTGGAGTATTTCTTTCGCTTCTTTGTACTCTCCATTTCTCTCTCTGCCTCGGAGGACGACTCGTGAGTAGCTCCTCTTTTTTCCGCGTATTACCCTTACGTCCGAGTAATGTCGGTGCGTAGTCAGGTGAAATGTCCGTCTATACCACATGCACCAACACGCACGCACGCACGCACGCACACACACACACACACACACACACACACAGTCCTTGTTTTCAGGTCATGCCAAAACAGCTGTCTGCTAGCTCCATGTGGCTGATTGTCAGGCTACTTCCTCTTCCCTTTTCTCATCCTTTCTGTCCTCCCATCTCGCTGTTTTTCCAGCTCTGTCTGGACAGTGAAAAGACAAAACTCTATTAAGTCATCCTCTCTGATAGAGTTAATTAACTGGTAAAAGCTGGGAAATAAATGAACTAAAACACAGCATGTCTACACAGTATAAAAACTACTGACCACTGGAGCATAGCCTATACCTCTGGCAGCACTATTGTAATCCACTTTTTATCCTTGTCCCATGATAGCTTGCATGATTTATGGGGGCCACTTTCCATTATTCCTTTTACTGAACCAGTGTCTACGAGAGTTAGCGATATGCTATAGGTGTGGTTCACTTTTCTTAGAGATTTGGGGGACATACATAATGTGGGAACACAGCTTGTCACTCCTTAAAGGAAAAGATAAACATGTTGGGAAATACACAAATTCACTGTCTTGCAGAGAGTTAGATGAGAAGATTGCTACTGAATATGAAGCTACATCCAGCAGCCTGCTTAGCTTAGCTTAGCATAAAGATTGGAAAGAGGCGGGCAGAGCCAGGCTAGCTGTTTTTCCAGTGGGAAACCTGAAGAAGTGACCTCGGATAACAGTAACAAACTAAGTTAGCTTAGCATTAGCTAAGTGGTGTGGTGATGTGGGACTTTGAGGCTCTGACTTGGCTCTATGGCTGCTTTGAGATAAAACAAAATTCTATTCCAACTCCAGATTAGCCTCAGTGCTTTTCAGACTGTTCGTCACTTCACTGTAAATAGCAACAATCAATAAAATAGCTAAATATGCTACTGAAAGAGAGTACATTATCCGAGGCCACTTGTTAAGTCCAACACTGTGGTTAAGCACGTAAAATGGAGAAAGTATAAAAGTGCGCTTCGCATTTTATGTATGTAGCCATTACGTGTTATGTGTGGACAGCTGTATTGATTAAAGTAGAAGCAAATGTGTTCCGTCAGACACACGTGAGATGGACAACTGAAAAACATCGCTGAAACGCCTCCTGCCTAAAGTAGGCAGGGTTTAAACTTCTCTCTCAATCTCTCTTTTTTCTTCAGTCAGTTACTTCCATAATTTTTCATATTTGAAGCCACACTAAAAGATCAAAATGTTGCCAGATTAAAACCTTTTATTTTAGTTGCTGCACAGCTACTTGTTTTTTTACATTTAATATTTTTACCAAACATTGCCACACCTAGACCTATTTGTGAATACTTCGTTAGCCGATATCTTTCAATCAAGTCAGGCCTGCAGTGTGATTGATATGAGCCCAGGTCTATAATCACCTATAGGTTAGGATTTTAAGGGTCATGTGTCATGCTGCTTCAAAGGAGACCTTGATGATAGGAAATGAATAAATAGTTGACATGGGTAACTGCAGTCAAACCACAAAGGACAGACACTAAACAGTCCAGCAAACATGGTCAGCACTATGGATAATTCCCAGAAGCAGTAGCTGGTTCACCTTTCTCTGAAAGTATCAACAAACACTAGGCTGATTGACCCTAACCTGCATTTACACACACACACACACACACACACACACACACACACACACACACTGCATTCGTGCCTTTAGGACACACCATATGTGACCTCAGTGGTCCCTCCCTGGTGACTGGGAAGTACAACGTTCAGTTGGAGGCATGACACCTAGACAGGCATAAATAAACACCAGTGACCCCTTTAACGGAAACACACACACACACACACACACAAACACACAGACACAGACACACACACACACACACACACACACACACACACATACAGGTAAGTGGTTTCTGCTGCTGGTAGGGGGGCCTTACGTGAGGGCCCCGGGGCTACAGACGTTTTGGAGGCCCTGCCCTCCCATCACAATATGCCACGACAACTTTAATTCAGAACCCCCGTCAATGGACAGCGACAAATAATAAATGGAGTGCCCTCCTCATCAGTAAACAAAATATGAAACTCATCCTTATAAGACAATATGTCAACAATTCCCGGAAACAGTTGGCCAAACTCCAGCTCCAACTCCCTTCTGGCCAACCGAAGGGAGCAACCGGTGGTCGCAGAAGCAAAAACTCGGGTGTGGGAGGAGTTCGGGGAGAGCATGGAGAAGGACTTTCGGTTGGCCTCAAGGAAGTTCTGGCAAACCGTTAGACTCAGGCTGTGTTCAGCAGGGGAGTAAAACTGCAGACCCAGACTTGGGATATCGTCGAGCGGTGGAAAGAACACTTTGAGGAACTCCTGAACCCGACCAACACGTCCTCCGTAGAGGAGGCAGAGTTTGAAGACTCGGGGGAAGGCTTGTCCATATCCTTGGCAGAGGTCGCTGAGGTAGTTAAAAAGCCTCTTTGGAAAGGAGACTCCGAGTGATTATCGAACCTCGGATTCAGGAGGAGCAATGCGGATTCCGTCCTGGCCGTGGAACAGTGGACCAGCTCTTTACCCTTGCGGGGCTGTTGGAGGGATCATGGGAGTTTGCCCATCCAGTCTACATGTGTTTTCTGGACTTGGAGAAGGCTTACGACCGTGTCCAGTAGTAAAACAGTCCAGTAGTGAGAGGAAGTCAGAGGCAAACGTGCAGTTGGGGGAGTCCACATGAATGTTGAAGTCACCGATGAGGAGGGTAGATGGAGACCTGGAGCAGACAGAGGTGAGTAGCTCAGATAGCTCGGACATGAATGTAGTGGAGGCTTTGGGGGGGCGGTAAATGAGGACAACCTGGAGGTGTGGGGATCCAGCCAAATGAAGGAATTCTGTTCACAGAAAAAAACGCTTGATTACTTATATTTTGAAACAGAAGCAGGAAGTGTTGATTTAAAAGTAAATCTTTACTTTTTTCCATGTCTGTGACATATTCTACAGATATAGACATTGAAAGTGTAGTAATGTTGCTGATATGATGTCAATATACAGTCTGACACGCAGCCGAGCTGTGTGGCTGCTCTAACCTGTTAACATGCACGATGAAATACAACAGGTGTCCGCAGCCGCCACGCGCTGCTGATGTTCCCTGTGTGGCCCAGCTGTTACAGATTGTTGCTTCATTATCTGTACTGCAGTTATTTTTTTTTCTGTGGTGTTCTGAAATGTCTGACCTTCTACTGAAGCAAGTCAGGTACTTTGAAAGTCTGTCGGTCTGGTATCTGTATCAGCAGACTGTTGACTTATACAGTATCAGAGAAGTCAAACCAAGGACATCATTTCCCACCCACAGAGTGCAAAACAGCAACTTGATGTTAGACGACTTTGATTCTCAGCTACGCTTGTGCTAGAAAGTTAGCGCTTCATCATACATATAACACACAACCCACTGCTGGGATTTCATGGGCATTTATTCAACTTGCTTTTAGAAGGTGAGGTACGTGTTCCATTTACTTTTTCTTCTTACAATCTATAGACTTGACTTTTGAATAATAATTATGATCATAATAATGACAGTTCTAACCTTTCATGTTGACATAAAGAAATACTTCATCTGAAGAGGTATTTCAGATACATCCTTCGAATGATCTTCCGTATAGGGAATCTTTAAAGATCCTACTGGCTCCTTTGAAAGATTTTCACCAGAGTAGTATTAGATATACGGTAGATAAAATCTGTTGTGTCCACATGGAACACAATGCTAAAGAGAGGGAGAGACATAGCAGGAGGAGTGAGGGGAATAAGTAGTCCACTTACAGTGTTCATATTTGGGTCTTTCCATACATGACAACAAATATCTGCTTTCTGGCTGGCTACCTGAGGCTGGCGCCGCCTGCACATTGATATCATGACAGGAAAAGGAAACTCATTCTCTCTGAAGGAAAAACGAATGAACACGGGGAAAGCACCCGTGGTTAAAGCCGCCCTCGTCAAATGGATTGACAATGTCTGGTCATGTGATGCCCCAAAGTGAAACTTTATCGACAGGCTCCTCGGCAACCTAGCGCCGGCAGCTCATGCAGACCGGCGCCCGTATCCCTCCACGCCACTACCGGGTGAGCTAGCGAGGATCCCCGGCTGTCTCCACTGTAGTTCTCTCTAACAATGTATAACAAAGATGTGTATCAGAGGGGATTTAGAAGTGGGTGTCCGACTAATCCAGAGTTGGTGAATGTTGGAAAGACTAACCAAGATGGTTTTGGTCAGTTTTATTTTGTTTCTGTCCAGTTTGAATCAAACGTTTTTTTATGATGTTTCGCGCTAGAACAGCTGATCTCCAGCTGAAATGACGGCAGTGGGGGAGGGGGGAGTGCGCGCCATTCACACACACACCTAATGTAGACCTATAGCTACATGTTGCAAAATGACTTTTACTTTACCATGAAAGATTCATAACTTGTCACTGTCTGGGTCACTCCACTCAACCATAAAATATGCAGGTTGTACAACGAACTGGCAACCTGTTGTGAAGTGGATGCAATGGAACGGGGGAGGGAGAATGTGACATCTAGTGGCTGAATGTTATCAGTGTTATCAATTGTACCTTTAACTGTGAGCATGTTTATTTCACCCAACACTGTTGTGATGTGAGGAGTAATGGACATTGCAGCCTGTAGGGGCTGCTAGCAGAGCTTTAGACTGGTTTCAACATAAAGAGCAGGGATAAACCCCAACACCAGATTGTTCTGAAAGACATGTCATGGAAATATTCTACTCGTGTAAGGATTCTATTAACTTGGTAAATAGCATCACTGTATAGTACATAGTTTGTATAGACATTTTGATGAACTGGCTGTAGCTTGGGGTTTTGACTGATGCCCCTGATGTCAAAGTTCAGGATGTTTGTAGGAAAACTCCACGAATGAAAATGTGAATAAACTCAGTTTTAGTGCATCCCTGCTAACACTGTTGTTTAAAGCCACCACTGTTTGTCTGCAGCTAAATTTGCTGTCTGGCTCTGGTATTTATGTGCAGTTGTCTCTTTATGCTGCCCTTTCAGCACACCAAGACACTGTGCCACTGCACCCACCCACCCGCCTGCAGTATAGTACAGTAGAGGGGCGACAGAAGGAGATGTGAGGCGATAGCCCCCTTTTTTTCAAGGCAGAAAAAGACCCCAATTGTGTCTGAGCGCCCTCCTCTCCCTCGCCTCGCCTCGCCTCGCATGCCTCTGGAAGTGCAAAGAAAAGAGAGAAAGAGATTTAGAGAAAGGGAGAGGGAAGGAGGGAAGGCTGGTTCGCTGTGCAGCTGCTCCTGCAGAGGCCTTTGGATTACATCAGAGTGGCTGAGAAGAAAAGAATGAGAGGAGAGAGAGAGAGAGAGGAGAGGGGGGTACCCACAGGAGGGTGTGAGGCACACTCCACAAATCAGACCTCTTTTTTCCATGCTCTCTCTATCCTGGTCCCTCTCTCTCTGTATCTCTCTATCAATGGTTGTAGTGGAGCGGCCCTCCACAGAGCTATCATTGTTATCAAGACTGAAGGGGACACACACACACACACACACACACACTCACACACACACACACACACACACACACACACACACACACACACACACACACACACACACACACACACACACACACACACACACACACACACAGGGGAGGAGGTAATGACTTACTTTTTCTCCTGTTACTGTAACTAATTAGCTTTTGGTCTACTTTCCTTTTCCAACTCAATCTTTTATTTCCATTTTTGTAATTAGAAGCGCACACTCAAATGTTCAAATTCTACATCCTCTATACCCTTGAAATGTATGTGAACAACCAAATATTTTACCCATAGCTGAAAGTTGAATATCTCATGCTGCTATGACAGCCTCCACTCATCTGGGACGGCATTCTACTATAGATGTTGGAACCTGGCTGTAGGAATTTGCTTCCATTCAACCACAAGAGCATTGATATCCTGTATAATATCATACTAAGTATCACAGACATGTCTGAAGGCAAAAATGTTCATACTTGTTCTAAATGGCCCCACTTATAGGAGCTTGAGAGACCAGTTCAAATCCTGTATACTCTGTCACATGTGGAAACCTGGTCAATCACTGCATATAGTCGGCATGCTTGTCTGACTAATGTTTAAGAAAGATTGTCAGGCGCAGCCTCCCAAAATACAACTTCATAAAAGTGTGGGGGAAATGGGTCTCAGACACTGTTTGAGAATTTGGCAAGAACTTTGTTCTGAGCACATTGAAGCCTTTCGTGATGTTGGGCACAATGACATGTCATTGTTCCAGTTCATCCCAAAGGTGTTAGAGGGGGTTCAGGTCAGGGCTCTGTGCAGGTCAGTCAAGTTCTTCCACACTAAACTGGAAAACACATTTCTTTGTTAACTTGCCTTTGGGCACGAGGGCATTGTCATGTTTCCACAAAGTTGGCAACACTCTGTTGTCTTAAATATCACTGTATGCTGTTTGGGCCCAAACCATGAAAAACCCAGTCCACATACTTTTTTATAAACTAGTGTTTACTTTTCTAACTAAACAAAAACTAGTGTCATGGTATATTTTCTCTTAAGTAATGTCTTCCGCTTAGAATTTTAGATAGATAACAGTACATGTAGTTGAAGAACTAGTGTTTTTCAGCCAGTCAGTTGTCATTTTAGTCTTCTTCACTTTGGGTCATATTTGAAAGCAGTGTAGTGTCTCTAGTCTAGATAAATATGGAAGTCCTACAGCCAGGGCTGTAGTCAAGTCCAACTTAATCAAGTCCAAGTCAAGTCCAAGACCAGGTCCGGTCGAGTCCAAATCAGTCCTAAGGCAGTCAAGACTAAGTCAAGACCTAGTCCAGAGCAGATCAAGTCCTGTTCAAGACTATAATAGGCAATAGTGTCTTTCTAATGTTAATATAGTGATCTATCTTCCAACATCAAAATAAATGAATGGATGGAGGAGCTGGGGATCAAACAGCCGACCTTTTGATTGGTGGGCGGTTTGCTTTACCTTTGAGCCACAGCCACCTCTCATCTGTGGCTGCAGGCGAGGCCCGTCGTGGAGACCTGGATGCCACTGTGTCATGGACCAAGACGGCTAAATCCCTGACTGAAGACCAGTGGACTGGCTCCATACCGGTTGTTCGACCCTCTGGCCTCCGTAAGGCAGCGGCCCTCTCGTTCGTTCCATGACCAAATCCTCAAACAGCTGGAACATCGACTCACCCTGTTTCCGTCCCCCTGGATGTCTCCTCCATCCAGCAGGACTTTTGCTACGGCATTTTCCTTTAAGGATTTTTCACATCATCGACATTACAGTTTAAGTTACATCTTTACAAAACATTTGCTTCCATAGGTCATCAGACAGGAGCTAGCTAGTGTTTGTTATTGTTAGCTAATCCTCAACCAAAGCCAATGCTAGCTTATAGATCTTCATGTCTAACATAATATTGCGTTTAAAACTTGAAATTTACGATGTGTGTCTAATATCGCAAACAATAGAGCTGATGTCATGTCTTTGGTTTTGGAACAGTAGCGTTAACTCTCTCGGAACCAGCATTACAGTAGCTCTTCTATTGGATCGGACAACACGGGCCAGCCTTCGCTCCCCACGTGCATCAATGAGCCTTGGGTCTGACCCTGTCGCCGGTTCACCGGTTTTCCTTCCTTGGACCACTTTTGGTAGGTCCTGACCACTGCAGACCGGGAACATCCCACAAGAGCTGCAGTTCTGGAGATGCTCTGACCCAGTCGTCTAGCCATCACAATTTGGCCCTCGTCAATGTCGCTCACATCCTTACGCTTGCCCATTTTTTCTGCTTCCAACACAAAGTTCAAAGTTCAAAATGTTCCCTTGCTGTCTAATATATCCCACCCACTGCCAGGTGCCATTGTAACGAGATAATCAATGTTATTCACTTCACCTGTCAGTGGTCTTAATGTTATGGCTGATCAGTGTATATATCTTTGCATGCGCCACTGAGCGACTTTCATAGGAATGAATGAAGCCCCGCCTCCAGCGCTGTAGCCAGTTCTCTTAATACATCAATGGTTTTTACTCCACCTGATCAGATGACACATCATACAATCTAGATTTTTTGAAGCACACTGAGACTAAATGAATATTAGGATTTCTTTTTGTACTGATAAAGTGTTGTTTATGTTGTAGGTTGGACCATGTTCTCTGGGACTCTTGTGGTGGTGCTGCTGGTCCTCCTCATGTGTAGGCGGGTCCTGTGGCATGAAGTATGCGTCTATATTGGTCAGAAATGGTTCAAGAGGCCTTCGAGGACCAGAGGAGTCGCCAATAGGAGACAGCCTGGAGAAGTGACCAATGAATAACTAATGCGAGCTTGGATCTTCCACATTTCATCCGTTGTTGATTTCTTCTTTACATTTCTGCCTTTGCATGCTCCTCCACCATCACATAAGGGAAAACATTTGGTTTGGTAGAGGATTTCTTGGCAAGCCATCCATCCATTCTCTACCTACATACACCCATGTGTCTCTATGAGGGTGTCTTGTTCACCAACATTAATGTCAGTTATTAGAGCCAGAAAATCCTAACTTTGGGCACCCTAGAGGAGCTGAGGTGGGCTGAGTATATGGCAACCACCAGCAGCTGTGTGTGATAGGCTGAGTTACATGTCAATCAAGCAAAACACGCCTCAAAACATGTTTCTGTTAATATCTTCTTCATGTAACAAAATTCCCTAACATGATGTATAAATAAATCTTTATTTCGAGTGCCAAGTTGAGACTTTTTTAGTTGACTGCACAAAGTCAGGAGATTTTTGGACATCTAGTGGTCATTTGTGGCATTGCATCTTCCTTTACTTTGGTCTTTTTCTCGCTGTATTGCAAACAATACAAACAGGTCATAAATTATACAAAAATTACCTTTGGACACATTCACATTTATGGGCAATTTTCAGTCCACTTGAAATGAAATGAAGAAACCCACCCATAGCGAGGAGCAAGCAGAGCCAGTGATCCTCCATGCTGCTCACATGCTGAGTGATCACATCCTCAATATTTGTGTCATTTGGTCATCTGCCGAGAACAGCTTTAAACGACAAAAGTCTACAGCTACTGTGTGTTTTATTGTACTGTAGTCTGTAGAGCAAACGGCAAACTTCAAGTTGTGCTGATATTGATTCATTTTTTAAATCTCCATTAGGGAGCAACTTCTGTATGAAAAATAAAAAAAATAGATATCTGTATACACTGCAAAATGGTACCAAACTGGAACAATATATGTCACCAAATATTTAGTCTAATTCAGTGTTTCTGAATTGAGAGCAGATACAATACGTACACTTTAAGCACATGACTTGTAATTTTTGATGACGACCTTTCAGGCATAGTAGAATTATATCTTTACCCATTTAGAACATTTTAAAAAGTAACTTACAATACATTTTTGTCTCTATTGGTTCTTGCCTTGGCTCATTATGATAACGTCATATTTAACTCTCTACTACTGAAATATATCCCTCTGTTCTATTGTTTCTGTAACATACAATAATACCTGGCAGATGATTTTATTTTCGGAAGTTATAAAATGAGTTTCTATAGCTTAAATTATAAACAAATCAATACAGAGCGCGCAAATGTTCATTCTTGATCTTGCAAAAAAAACAACACGGCATCTTCATGACATGTCAAACGTTCACTGAGGAAGATTGTGAGATGTGGCTGAAAGCCTGGAAACAGCTAGTAAGTGGACCCTGAGTTAAGACTTTTTTTCTCAAAGGAGTAGTTCAATATTTTGGGAAGTATGCTTATGAGGAGATTGATACCCCACTCTCATGGCTGTATGTTGACTACAGAGCTGCAGCCAGAAGTTAGTCAGTTAGGCTAGCTTAGCATAAGGACTAAATATTTGCTATGGTAGCCAAGGCATCTGCAAGCAAAGAGAATCATACATTTATTCAATAGTTCATCTTTAAAGATGTATTTTATTGCAAGAAAAGTTGATCAGGTTTTATCACATTTTCCATGTGTTTACATGGACATGTTATTTTACAGTATTACAATATATGGCAGTTAATGCATTACAGATTACAACAGTGCAGTATAGTATAATGTTTCCACCACCATCAATGTCAAGCAGGAGACTTCTATTTCCAACGGGGAAGGACGCTGTGTGAAGAAGTTACTCTCTAATTTAACAAAATTCCTCTCAGGGATCAACAAAGTACAAACACACACACACACACACACACACACATACACACACACACACACACACACACACACAAACACACACAACACAAGGGCAAGGAAAGCAATAGACATATGACATTTACAACTGCAGCATGTAAGAATGTGTTGTCATGCAGGATAGAATGATGTTTTTGTGTTGGATCAACAGGTATGGATGAGGAGATGTGTTTGGAATGTGGTGGACAGATGTCAACATAAAGGCTCTGAGCCCAGGAGAAGAGGAGGAGGAGGAGGAGGAGGCGACAGAGGGGGAGGTGGTGCGAGAGGGAACAGAGAATGGCCTCGGCTCTTTGAAAGTGAATTTCCTCCCCTGCAGCTAGAGATTACCAGACCCTTCAATGCTAATGGCTGCTACAAATGGCCATAGATAAGACCTGAAGGACAGAGAGGGAGGGAAAGAGGAGCTAAGCTTAAAACAGTACTGACGCTGCTATCATTTTCATCTGCACTCCTCTTTCACTTTTCACATCACTGTTTTCTACTTGGTTTATCGGGTCTTTAGTTGTTTTCCTCAATCACTCTCTTATGAGTTTGTCGTTTCAAGGAGGTGGGGCATAATATCAGATAATGTCAAACAAAGTAAATGGACTTGCATTCATATAGCTCTTTGCTAGTCTTCCAACCATTCAAACCACTTTACACTACATGTCAACATTCACCCATTCACACACAAATTCACACACTGATGGCTCACCCTTCAGGAGCAGTTTGGGGCTCAAGGACACATCGACATGCAGACTGGACGAGCTGGGGATCGAACCGCCGACCTTTTGATTGGTGACCTGCTCTACCTCTGAGTCAAAGCTGGGGAACAATTGTCTGTAAAAGAAGGGGAAGAGGGGAGGAGAGAGAAGAAGGAAAAAAGAGAGTTTGAATCCCGTCCAAATCCATCAAAAGTTGAAGGCTTTCTTTGTGGTATGTTTATAATCTGTATTTAGGGTTTAAAATCCAAGTTCAATTCAATAATTTATGACTATAAATACTTACTTACTTATGTTTTATGTTCCATGATTTGTATGCTGAATATGCTTGTACATTCAGCTGTAACACTTTTGTATGAGGTTATTGCTAAAAATACCATGTTGTATATACTGTACATACTTCCTTCAATTAGTCTATTGCTATTATTCCTACTTTTTTTCTATTACTTTCTTGTGATATACTGTATGTAAGCAGAGACTGCTGTAAACCTACAGTTAAAGTCCTTGAATGCAGAAGCACACTTGGGCATTAAGTTGATTCTGAACAAGACATAACATCCTTCCACCAAACGACTTTTCCCTCAGAGATATGGCCCTCCACCACAGAAGAGACCTGGCACTCCAGTATAATCTCAGTATGCTGCTTTATTTTAGTGAAGTTAGAGATCACATGTTACTAGACTTTAAATATTTTACACATCTCCATAACTGATACAATAACACATGAAATAATTCCATCCAGTACACACTCCTTAATTTCCATACGGTTCAGTTTCTAAATTGAAAAACTGAACATAAATTGTGTTTCAAGTATTTTAACATATTAGAATATGAACACTGAGTTCTAAGTGTCACATTGGCTGTCAAACGTGACACAAAGCTACCCAATAAAAAAATATTTCAAATTCAAATTCATTTCCAGTATTTAAACATACAGGCTAAAGAATAGAATAGAAGAATAAGAACAGAGAGTTACAGAAGGACATGTCAAGTTGTGTCAATACTCCTGATACTGAAAACACGACTACTGGCATCATCTACAAAATGTTTGTATTAACTTGGTACCAAAGTATTGATGCTTGTGACGTCCTTAAATTTAGTACTGTACAGTTTTAGTATTTACTTTCCAATGTTTTTTTTTTACTTTTAAAAAGAAGTCCAAGTCTACAGTTTAAATTCACAGAAAAACACATTAATTTGCACCTCTCCCTGTCACTTAGTAGCAAATATTAAGGCACATCAAAAGAGACAATTAAAAGTGCCTCCTTTTTCCGACCACCACTCCAAGAAACCGCCAACCATGAATTTTTTTACAATATGAAACAAATGCCTATTAAAATATTAGACATAACAATCCTCATATAGACAAACATAACCGTTTGCAATTCCTCCAAGTATTAGATGTGAACGTCCGATTGTACTTAACGCTTAACTTGTGCAGCTGTGTCACTGGCAGGACCAGAGGTCAGAGGTCGTGCTGGTGGCACTTGGTCCAAGGAAAGGACTGTGCGGCGTCTGGAGTGGAGGGACTGCAGGTGGAGACTGGAGTAGATGCCCTGTAGGTGGAGGCTGGAAGAGGCCCTGCAGGTGGAGGCTGGAGTAGATGCAGTATAGGTGGAGGCTGGAGTGGAGGGACTGTAGGTGGAGACTTGCAGAGAGGCCCTGCAGGTGGAGACTGGTGGAGAGGGACTGCAGGTGGAGACTTGAGGAGAGGCACTGCAGGTGGAGACCTGAAGAGAAGCCCTGCAGGTGGAGGCTGGAGTAGAGGCACTGCAGGTGGAGACCTGAAGAGAAGTCCTGCAGGTGGAGGCTGGAGTAGAGGCCCTGTAGGTGGAGGCTGGTGTAGAGGCCCTGCAGGTGGAGGCTGGAGGAGAGGCACTGCAGGTGGAGGCTGGAGGAGAGGCACTGCAGGTGGAGACCTGAAGAGAAGCCCTGCAGGTGGAGGCTGGAGTAGAGGCCCTGCAGGTGGAGGCTGGAGTAGAGGCCCTGCAGGTGGAGGCTGGAGTAGAGGCCCTGTAGGTGGAGGCTGGAGTAGAGGCCCTGTAGGTGGAGGCTGGAGTAGAGGCCCTGTAGGTGGAGGCTGGAGGAGAGGCACTGCAGGTGAAGATTGTAAGAGAGGGACTGGAGGTGGAGACTGGAAGAGAAGCCCTGCAGGTGGAGGCTGGAGTAGAGGCCCTGCAGGTGAAGAAAATATATATATATATATATATTTTTTACGCTTACACCAGTGGGGTCTGTGGGACCCCAAACAATCAGAGATTTATAATAACCAGGGGATTAACAGAGTTTGTTCGGATTGAAAACTGGCCGATTAAGGCTGTAATGTAAATGATTTATCATACAGTACAGTATGTTATATCTGTGTCTGACCAAATAAACCAAAGAAATTCTTTACCATCTGAATCTACCACTTGATGATCAATAGGCTTGACCATGAGTAATGTGAGACAGTTTACGACTTCACTAACAGCCTGCAACTTCATCACACACGCACACGCACGCACGCACGCACACACACACACACACACACACACACACACACACACACACACACACACACACACAAACACACACACACACACACACACAGACACACACACACACCTCTTTCGGTGCCTTCTTGATGTCTTTGTTGCCTCCCAGGCCATTAAAACCCTGTTAAGATTCCTCAGATGCCACTGGCTGGATTGTGTCAGTGGACGCTTTATCTGACCTCTGTGTGTCTATGACTGTGTGTGCATTGGGTGCAATGTGTGTGTGTGTGTGTGTGTGTGTGTGTGTGTATACATGTCAGCTTCCAGCAATACCATAACTTTGGTCTTGTACAATAGTCCCATTCTGCTTCGGTGAAGAGCCATTTTGACATGTTTTTGAACTGCTGAGAAAGGGGAAAACTGTCTCTCAAATGTATGAATAGTTGTCACCAGTTGAATAAAAGGGATCTCCTGAGAACCATCTTTGAACATGTTTTGCCTGTGTTTTGTTAGTCTTGAATCTAAGTAACAGTTTAGGTCATCCAGGAAGTGAGGACTGTTAAGGAGCACTATAAAACGAATGATCCTTAATGGGACCACCTTGAAAGTCAGGACCCCTGTAGGCCTTCTTTTGACCTGCAATGACCACTTTCCTCACTTCCCCTGGCCAACTGACACAGAGAGGTTGGGGGATGGCTTAAAATGCTAAAGGTTTTCCCAGTGAGAGGGCCTGCATGGTTTATAGAGCAGCGTCTGCTCGCCTTTTATATGAGAACAGGCAGTGGAAACCCTCTTGTCTGAGGAATGTATTCTTTGTTGGTCCTATTGCCCTCATTTACAGCTTATGGAGTGGCACAGTTCATTCACTGTGTTAGTTGTTAAACACTTCTGAAGTGTCAGAGCAAGCCTTATGTTGCATCAATTGTCATGCTAAACAGAGATTCATCCAAAATGCATAAACAATATGAACTTAGTACATTAGCAATCTAAATATTTTCTGTATTGAATGCCTTTGATCAAGCATTTATAATTTCACCTCACTTCCTGTTCGGGGCCGTAGGCAGGGTTTAGTAACAAGTGAGGTCCAGAATCTTTTCTTTTAATGGATAATGTTAAGTGGGGGTCCTTGGGGTTCTCCCCCAGGACATTTTGAGCATCAAACCCTTAATTTCCTGCATTCTGGTGAATTTTAATGCATCAATTTATGGTGTAAATGTCTTTATTTATGTAAAGGAAAACACAGCATTCGGGTATCATAAACTTGTGTTTGCCACAGAGCGTATTTTCTGCAATAATCCAAACTCTAATGGAAAAATCCCATTGTCTTTTTGTCGAGGTTTTAAAATGTATTGTGTGTATTAAAATAAAGATCTTTATTGAGTTTTAACAAATTTAAATGTATAACCCCGTCATTGGCCAACCTGGCCCTCACAGTCACAGACCAACACATTCCAGCAGGTTCTCATTCCCAGGGCGTCCAATCCCGACGCTTAAGGCACCCTTTAGCATCGGTACGAGACGCCCCAGGCGTTCCATTAACTACAATATAAACCCATCCGTGTCAATATTAAACGCTCAGGGAAAGTGCGCCGGGAGTGTGGTGACGTAACTTTAAGAGTAGAAAGACACAAAGTGGGCAGGCGGGAGGGGGGGTGTATGGGTCCAACAAACACGAGGAGACCGCTGTTAGTGTCCCGTGCATCACGTTACAATCAGCTGTTTGTTCGTGTCCCCTGTTCACAATGTTCAGCGTCATTTTCACTCAAAGTAGTACTTTTAAGCCCAACCATGTTGTTTTTTCCTAAACCTAACTATAGTGGTTTTATTACCTGAACCTAAGCAAGTGTTTCTGTTTACTTCACAAAATTAAGCAAGAGAAGAGAATGGGTTGCACATTCTCACTCCCAAGTCATCAAATACCGTCACTTGGTCAGTGTTTTTGTTTACTTCACAACATTAAGCAGGCGTTTTCTGTGACCAAAAGGTGACGCCGACGGCTCGTTAAGCACGTGTTTACGACCAAAAAGAATGACGCCGATGGGTCTGACAGAGTGTCAGTATATGAAGAGTTCGGAAGAGAATACGTTGCACATTCTCAGTCCCAACTGATCAAATACCGCCGCTTGGTCAGTGTCTCTCGGCATCGGAGACCGATGCACAGGGTAGACCTCTTGTGAATCATATATACGTAGTTGTAGATATATTTCAGTCTGGACCAAAGTGGAGGACCGACCGACCCACAGACAGCCCAACACACCAACATTTATAAAACCCCACATGGGCACATAGACACAGACAGTGTCTCACTTACACTAAGGCAGTGGTTCCCAAACTGGGGGGCGGGACCCCTAAGGGGGGCCCAGAGTTATAAAAGGGGGGAAGGCTAGAGAGAGAGAGAGAGAGCGGCGGTGACGGGAGCGAGTAACGTATAGACTCCGGCCCAAGCAGGAAAAGTTAACAGAGTTTAGTTTGTCTGTTCTGGGCTACTGTAGAAACATGGCGGTGCAACATTGCGGACTCCGTGGAGAGGACCTGCTCCCTATGTAGATAACAACAGCTCAGTCTAAGACAACAAAAACACAATGATTCAAGTCCAGTATGGAATTAATTTTGAGATAATTGCAGCTAACAGTCCAGTTTGTGTTGAGCTTTGCCTGTGTGGGGCGAGTACAGGTTTACAAAGTGGACCCGTGGAGGACACTGCTCCAGAGATTTCTTTGCTTATGATAAAAATGTCCCAACAGATTTGATGGAGCTCCGGACTCATCCTGAGGACAGCTGCCTTTACGCGAGGTGATTTTACTGTTAAACATGGAATCCAGTTTGATGGATAGAACATTATTTAGCATTAGATCCTGACCTACCTGACCCTTTATCTGTGTGATTTAATTAACTGCTGCTGTGCCATAGCTCCTCTCTCAAATCAGACTGTAGATGAGACACACTACAGGTGTTCTGAGTTGTTGTGAGAAACGCATTCGTCGGACAGAACATCACTTAAATACTCTTCAACAAAAGACAGCATTCAGGGTGTTTTGTGCATTATCCTAACTTTTAAATGTTAGCCAAAGTACAACATCAAGAACAAGAACAACAAAAATATATGAAAATCATATTTGATAGGACTCAAATCCCATTCCTCATAGGTGCATGCTTAAGGTAGATACCCATGGCTGCTTCCATTTCACTTTCTGTTGCCTTTGACTCCCGTCTGTTCACAGTAGCTGGAAAGAAGGAACAACAAAAAAAGAATATGCATCTTTAGAGTGCCTCTTCTGATGTTGTAGCACTTTTAATCTGTCAACCCTCAAAACAAAGACTTCCTGTCATCTATAATCTTGTGCATGAAACCACCATTTAAAATCACTAATACAAACAATATAACAGCTGTCAACGTGTTGTTTAAATGCTACAACGTAAACACACCAAACCAACTAAGGAAGTCGGACCATCCGAGGAGCACGTGAAGGCAGCATAACTGGCTAAGATACATCAAGTCCAAGCTAGCAACATCAGAAGCTACCGCCGCTCTCACTATGAATAAGTCTTGAAAAATAGAGAAGAATGAGCCCTAAAATTAACCAAAAGTTCACAGGACTAATGCACGGGAAAACTGCTTTACCACCCCACTAAGCACGTGCTTCATTTTCAAAAACACACAGCTAGTGTGCTAGCTTCCCCGGCCCCAGTTCGTATGTAAACACACTATGGTCAGTATCTATGAGAACATGCCATGTTGCCTCAGACTCAACAGTTTAGTATGATGCATGATGTCTTTACAAATTCAATTGCATTTTAAATTTGAGTGGCTTTTCGAAGCTCATCTGCAACTCGCATCCACTCGCACCCACTCCCTGCCGAACCAAAGACGGTGTCGAACTCAACGTGCATCACTTGTTGCTCATGCGTTGGAGGCCAAAGGGATTAGTGTTGGTGCGCAAGGAATAATAGTCCTAAATGGAACTCGAGGAAATGCTGGAATTAAGTGTTTAGCCCCTATATTGGCCATATACATGTATATGTATTGAATGAATGAATATTAACACATTTTAACGACATAATTCATGTGTAAACACTACCGTTCACAGAGTGACAACGTAAGGTTACAATGTTATGTCATTGTTATTGTAAACAGTGTTTATTCAGTTATTCATTGTCAAACAAGTTTCTGTTGAAATCACCATTCCCCTAAGATTATGTTTTCATATCGACAAAGAGTTGAAATAAAGTCACGTTGTGACTCGACGTCTATGGGCCTTGCTGTCTGCGACACAGGTCGAGGAAATGTTTGCTGGGAAGATGAGGGAAGAGTAAATCATGCCAATGTGTGTGCTGACTCAGGACAGTTTATCTACAGGAGAATGAATATTTGAAAGCAATACAGAATGCCTGAGAGCCTTACTGCATTATATTATATTATATTTTCAATTGTCACCTGGCGCCTGAATATTGTGTTTTCCTTTACATAAATAAAGATATTTACACCATAAACTGGTGCATAAAAATTCACCAGAATGCAGCAAATGAAGTTATTGGCACTCAAAATTTCCTGCTCCCGCTTAATATGCGTGCTCCCCCCCTCCCAATGGTGAAACGAAACCTGTGTCCTTGGCTGCATCGACTGGAGGCTGAGGATCAGGTGTGGCTCTGTCGCACACAAAGCTGCAGTAAACTAGTGATTAGAAGCTGTGACAGTGACGCTAGTATTGTCTTCACCTTGTGAGTCTGTGTGCAAGTCATCATGGCAACATGTGGTCCTGGAGACGCCTACTGAAGCAGGAACTACCACAGAGGAGGGTTGACAACTTTGCCAGGTGTTTATATTTCTGCCTGTTTGTCTGTGGACAGATTTTGTCACCGCGTTAGCATCATAACCGCGTAACATGCAGTCACGAAACTCAACACGTGGGTTGTTGAGATCAAAATGAAGGCAGAGTTGGAAGATGTGTGTGGTCTGAGCAAGGGGGCTGGAAGTAGGGGGGTAGGAATTGGGGAAGTAGGCCACTTTATTTTCAAATCAACAATTTTCAAGTTTTCTTTTTTTTTTTTTTTAATTTTGTTTTTATTGATTTTTTGGCAGGATTTTACAATAAACAGGCACAAACGCAGAAAAAGAACAGAGCCTGCAACAAAACAGCCCACTCCCCACCCCAGCCTAGGTCACCTGAAGAAAAGACCAAAAAAAAAAATCAAATAGTAACAAACAAAGTAATGATAACAAAAAATAAACAATCAGCAGATAAGTCAATTATTAAATGGATAAATATATAAATAAATGGGTTACTCACATTCTCTCTCTAACAAAGAAGGAAAAGAGAAAAGTAAAAGTGTCTTTTCAGCCAGTACCGTCAGCTTCGGGGGTGATAGTAAGGCTATCAATAACGTCTAGTTTTAAGTTTAAGTTTTAAGGGATCCTCTAAAGGTCCTGACACACCAAGCCGACCTCGGCCGTCGGACAGTTTGGGGTCGTCGGTAGGCGTCCGTCGGTCTACTTTTTGCGGTGTGTCCCGCATCGTCGGCTCTAGTCTGCCAGTGTCTGAGTGTTTTCGTCCGATTCTGCGTGTTGAATCGGCAGCAGAGCTCGTCGGTGAGAGAAATCACTCTGATTGGCTATTCAGCTTAAACGAATCAGTGCACGAGAAGAGAAACGGAAGTAAGGTAAGCAAGTCAACGAGTAAAGTCAAGAGGAAACACACAGAAGGCTCTTCTCATGTTTCATATTCGTCTCATCTGATCATTCCAACACACGGATATTTTCACAGCGACATGAACATCTGGAATGAAGCTAAGTGGTGAGTGAGAGTGTTGTGAAAATGGTTGGCAAACGGTACTTTGTTTCTTTAACAACGGCTTGTATATCCGCCGTCCTCGGTCTTCCTGTTTCCCTTTCTGAATGATGAATACAGTCTTCCGCCGCCTGCTGGTGTGGAGAGTTATTTTCTCTCACACAGGTGCAGAACCTACGTCCTAACTGGCCGTCGGCTGTAGTCTTTGCGGTGTGTTCGAGTGCAACTTTTTGGCCAAGACAAAGGTGACGGAAGGCGACTCAAAGGTCGGCCTTCGTCGCCGCTAGTTCTTTGATGTCGGGTTGGTGTGTCTGGGCCTTAATTAAGAATCTTATTTTTTCAAGCTTTATGCAGTTTTTTAAAGAGTTCCTGTATCCATCTGTCATGTGTCAGAGGAGAGGTATGTTTCCATTTGAAAAGTATAGCACATCTGGCCAGCAGGGTAGTAAAAGCAATGACACACTGTGATACGGTGGCCACATTTAGAAAAGCAGAACCCATAACATAATCCCAGTGGTGACCATACCTCGAGTGATGTCCTAATTACAAACCCTGAACGTCAAAGCTCTAAACTTTTCAGCTTTTCTACCATCATCCAGTGTCTCAACTAACTTACTAACTGTAAGGAGGCCCCTTACGTAAAAAAGATGAACAGAGAAATAATTAACAAACAAAACTAAATCAAACATTATCAAGATGAAGTTTAACACAGGGGTCTATTAGAAAACATAATAAAGAACATGCACCTGAGATCGTCTCCATGGTTAAAGTGCTTTTCAAATTTAAAATTATAGTAAACACAACGGAAAACACCTGTAGATATTAACTGGAGCACAGTAGTCTATAAAGTAGCAGTCAGGTAAACAAGCCAGTGAGTAACAGTGCAGCCAGATCTTAAATGGGCAGACATGAGCATATACCAACAGCAGCATAGATGTAAATATTAACTAGCTAATATGTTTGGACCTTTAAAGCAAGCAAGCAAGCAAACGTTTGCGGTCATAAAACAAAGGATGAGGAGGTTTCAAATTGTATAGCAACAAACAGTGCAGAACTGGCTTGATATTGAAAAGGGGCTGTATGACAACCAGAACGTGAGGCCTGGGTTGTGTACTGTGCCAGTCTTAAGGCTCTGGCAAATAGCCAAACATGCAAAATATTGACGTGGAACATGGTGAAAAGTCCAAAATCCAAGGAAACCGTCCATTGTGGTTGAACAGAACAGAAGCACCGCATTGTCCTCAGGCTAACAGTATTTCTATAATTCTACAATATCATTTAGCAGATGCTTTTGTCCAAAGCGACGTACATCTGAGAGTTTGTACAACACAAGCAAGAATCCAGATAGGGGGGAACAACGTGAGGAAGTGCCAACAACAGCTTCAAGTCCGATCGGACACAGGTGCCGACAGGCAGTGCACAGAGGTAACGCACAGGGTGGATAGAAGCAGATTTTTTTTTTTTTTTGTCGTCATCATCATTAACTATATCAACAACGTCATCAATGTCATCATCATCATGAATATCCTAATCAACATCATCAACATCCTCAATATCATCATCATCAAGATCATCATTTACATCAACATCATCAATAGCATCAATGTCATCAGGTGTGGAGGTGTTCATGAAAGAGCTGGGTCTTTAGCTTTTTCTTAAAGGTGGAAAGGAACTCTGAGGATGGAATGGCGTTCGGTAACTCATTCCACCACTGGGGGACTACAGAGGAGAAGAGTCTAGCTAGTGACTTAGGACCCTGTTGTGATGGGAGTACCAGGCGCCTTTCATTGACAGAGCGTAGTGGGCAGGAGGGAGTATAGACCTGGATGAGGGAGTTCAGGTAGGCGGGAGGGAGTGTAGACATGGATGTGTGAGCGGCAACTGGAAGACAGTAGAGGGATATGAACAGCGGAGTGACGTGTGCTGTTTTGGGTTGGTTGAAGACCAGTTGCGCTGCTGCGTTCTGGATCATCTGCAGAGGTTTGAATGTGCATGCAGGGAGGCCTGCCAGTGGGGAGTTGCAGTAGTCAATGCGTGATATTACAGAGCCTGTACCAGGAGTTGTGTAGTATGCTCTAACAGGGGGGGTCTGATCTTCCTGATGTTGTACAGGGCAAATCGACACGACCAACCAATTGAGGCCACGTGAACCTGAAATGTTAGCTGTTCGTCAATCATGACACCCAGATTCCGGGCAGACTTTGTGGGTATGAGTTTGGTTGGTCCAAGCTGGATATTGATCTGTGGTTGTATAGAGGGGCTGGCTTGGATGACAAGGAACTCAGTCTTAGAAAGGTTGAGCTGAAGGTGGCGTTCTTTCATACGTTTAGAGTTATCGGTAAGGCACGAAGAGGTGTCATCTGGCGGGAATGATAGGAAGAGTTGGGTATCGTCCGCATAGCAGTGGTATGAGAAACCATGGGAGTGGATGATTACACCAAGTGAGGTGATGTATATTGAGAAGAGAAGGGGACCGAGCACTGACCCTTGAAGCACCCCTGTGGATAAGCAGTGCGGTTTGGACACTTCTCTCTTCCAGGATACTCTAAAAGATCTCCCTGAGAGGTAGGACATAAACCAGTGGAGGGCAGATCCTGAGATACTAAGCTTAGAGAGTGTGGAGAAGAGGATTTGGTGGTTCACTGTGTCAAAGGCAGCTGACAGATCTAGCAGCAATAAGGCTGAGGACCAACCAGCAGCAATTCAAGGTGCCAACCAACTCATCAGGATCTGATCTAAATACTCATTCACACACCGATGGCTCAGCCTTCAGAAGTCAAGTCAAGTCAATTTTATTTGTATAGCCCAAAATCACAAATTGATTTACGCCATTTGCATTCCGATCTCCTGCAGGCCTGTTTAAGAGCACGTGTTTCATCATTAAACCACAGTGTAGACCTCTGTGACCGTCTGGTTTTAGAAAGGGCTGTGTTCAAATTTAATAAGAAAGTGATCTGACATCACTGATGTGACGGGAGAGACAGTCACGGCAGTAACATCTAATCCGTGTGACAGTATCAGATCAAGGGCATTACCACTGGAATGAGTGGGTTCATGTACAGACTGAGTGAAACCAAAAGTATCGAGGAGGGCCAAAAAGGCTTTACAAAGAGGATCATCAGCCTTGTTCAGGTGAATATTGAAATCACCAATAATTACAATCTCATCAGAATGAGTAATAATGTCTGAGATAAATTCTCAGAATTCTTCTAAAAATTGTGAATAAGGGCCAGGCGGTCTGTATAGTACCACAAGATGGAGCCTGCGGCCCTGGACAAGGCAATTCATGATTAAGGGAGATGATTTTAATACAAGAGTCTCAAATGAGTTAAATTTAATATTGTGTTTGGAGGTTAAATTAAAAAGAGATTTGTAGATTAAAGCAACACCTCCACCTTGTTTAGTAGCCCTAGCAACATGGGCATAAGTGAAGGTGGGGAAGCTTCATTTAATGGTAAGAAAACATTTGGTTTCAGCCACGATTCACATAAACCAATCATATCCAGGCCATGTTGAGGAATTAAATCATTTATCAATAGAGCTTTGGTAGACAGCGATATGATATTTAGAAAACAAAATTTGAGTTTTTTTTAGGACTGCAGCTTTCAGTAATAGAGCTGAAAGAAGATGAGGTAGTGATTTTAACAAGATGCCTTGTGTCATTAGTTTTGGGGAATAGTGGGCTGCACACGTGACGGCGCGGTGATACAACAAAGATTTCCTTAGGTCTTGTGTTTTGTAAAACTTTATCAAGTGCTTCATGGGAAAGTTCTCCACCACCAGTGGTAGGGATGATTATCAGATTTTTGTGGTTCACATATTTTTTGGGGAAAGGGAAAATGTGAGTAAAAGGCCCGGGGAGGGAGACAGTCTCAATGTTGCAAACTATGCTATCAGTCTGTACTATGGAGGTTTCCCTTACTGGACAAATTAACTAAGTTAGTGGACTCCAAAACCGCACTAGCTATAGACCTAGCAGGTTCTCTAATCACCTGCAACCTGCCGAGCGCTGAGTCACAAGTGTTAAACTCGCTGTAAGCACCTGTCTATATTCCTAGACAGAATAGCGGCGGCTGCTCCAGTAGGATGCAGGCTGTCCGCTCTCAGCAGCTCGGGGCGGCCCCAGAAGGAAGGCCAGTTATCAACAAAACCTAATCCCTGCTCCCTAAAGGAGCACGCAAGCCAGCGGTTCATTACAGTAAGCCTACTGTACAACTCATCATTCCCCCGCACAGGCAAGGGACCAGAGACAATTACTCGATGCCGACCCATCTTTCTGAGTCCCTGAGTTGCCTGAGTCCCCTGCTTCTCCCTATGTGATGCCAGCACCCTCAGATTAGCTTCAACATCGGAAACTCTGGCGCCGGGTAAACAGTACGCATCGGCTGGCGATGCTAATCTAACATAAAAACTAAGGACACATGTGACTGGAGGAGCCGGGAATTGAACCGCCGACCTTCCGATTGGTGGGCGACCCCCTCTACCTCTGAGCCACAGCCGCCAAAGGTTGGGCCTTAGCCTCTGCAACCGAGCAGAATCTTTTCTTACCGCCTTCTTTGGTCATGATGGTTAGCCTAGCGGGACATAGAAGGGCTGGCTTGAGGTCTAGCTTGTAGAGCTCAGAAAGTACCTCTCTGTATTTTGCTGTGTTGATCCACTACCTTTAGAGCATAGTCTTCATTGATGCCGATGGGAGAGCGTCGGTACTGTCGCTTGCCTCTCTTGACTCTGGCCTCGCGTATGATCTTTTCTTTCTGTTGGCAACGGTGTAATTTGATGATGACGACCCACGCTGCCTCCAGAGCGAGTATGCGTTCATCCTGTAGGATGGCGTTAGACTCAAGCAAGGTAATTTTCTGGACATGCTCCAGTGTCGCGACCGTAGCCCTGAGTTCAGCTTTGAATTCTGCTTTGAATTCAGATAGACTGGTTTTACGGTGCTCTTCCAGAAGACTAGCTATAGACGTCATGTTGACTTTGTTGCTAACAGTGTTTGCCTTGGTGGGGTCGACTTTAGCATTCGGATCATTCATTCCCTGCCTGATTGATTTGGATGCCATATTACTGTAATATGTAGTTTGCAGTAATGTCGTTGTCCACGCACTAGGAAAACAAAGCGGAATTAGGTGGCTTGAAAAGGTTGAATGAGTAAAATTAGGGGAGTGAGACTCAGACTACGTCTACTCCATCCGCCCTCAAACCGGCAGTCCTTCTAGTGTTTCTATTTAGCGCTGGGGGTCATGGTGTGACTCACATTGTGGTGCTATTTAGAATCACATCTGTCCACAGCCTGCATTAACATCCCTGAATGCATGCAAGGCTTAGAGCTACACCCACACTAATGAAATAGGCAAGACTGCTTTCATCTCAAAACATTGTTCCGCAGAAAACTTTGAAAACACTTGCTTTGGTTTTGTTGTTTTCACACTGATGAAACAAAAAAGTTGGTATTCAATTAAATGCTTGTGGATGTGTTGTGTACTACAGCATCATGCTTTTGGTGAAGGTGGAAAATATTCAAAATTAATTTAGTTTTAAATATCACAAAACCTGAAATGTTAAAAATAAAAAGTCTCCTGGAGAAAATTCCTGTCTCATCCATTGAATCTTAAAAAGGATGTCTGTTAGCTGTAGTTTCTAGAGTTAGCAATGAAGTTGGGCACCACAAGGTCTGCTTTAGATTCTGGCATGTAACCCTGGACCCCTTTATTCTTTCAGGCTCCAGATTCTAACAGAAGACAACATTTTCAGATGTTTGCATTTAGTGAATGTGTAATTATAGCATATTGTGTCTGGCAGCCATGGCAGTGGGCGCCTGTCCACTCGCATTAGGTTGACTTAATTGTGTGAACATCTCAGGACAGAAATGGCCTGATTTTGGCCTCAGTGTGTGAGTGTGTGAGTGTGTGTGTGTGTGTGTGTGTGTGCATTTGCGTGTGTGTGTTAGAGAGAGCTACTATATGGTTAGATTTAGACATAGTCTCCCTATATATATTTGTTGTAGTATTCTTATGCATAAATGTGTGTTGTTATTTTTCTACGTGGTTCCTGGTGTGTCCAGAGCTGCAGAGATGACTGTATGTATAAATATGTTTTTATCAACAGCTATTCTGTTTCTGTTTGTCAGCAGACGTGTTTTGGGGTAATTTTATATGAATATGTGTTACATAGAGACAGTGATAGTTTCATAAGTTACACATATTTATATCTGCTTCTATGTGTTTGTTTGGTGTGTGAGTGTGTGTGTGTTATGTGAGCTGGCTGGGAGGTTGAAGCAGGCAGCTATTAGCATGGTACATGATCCTTGGTGAATTGAAGCCTTATCAAAGAGAAGCTGGAGGATTTATGTGTTGAGTTCCTCCCTCCTCTGAAAGCGACCTTGTCCCTCCCTGTTCCTCTACACTCCTCCATTCAGCCTTTAAAATGCCTCAGTGTAGTGCAACACTTGTAGGAAGACAGCTAATATATGCATGCACACACACAAATACAGATCCACCTACCACCAGGCACACATGTTCCCGCAAGTATATGTACATGCTTGCAAGTCCTGATGCAATGAGAAACATGCACGTATATGTCACATAACAGTGTGAAGGGTTTCAATCTTTTTACTTAAATAACAGTTGTAAAATGTTCATTTTCAAGTGACATTGGTTACGTGAAGATAAATACGTGCTAACATTAAAACTATTACATACTCAAGTGCTGTACTTATTATTTATCACAGCCTTCGTCTGAGCATTCAATTCTTCTGGAAATGTTTGTCCTGTAAAATCATATTATCATATATATCAATCAGAAGAGCAGATTCAGAAAACTTTTAAATAATGTTTCATTAATTCTATTTGTTCACAAAGAAAAGTTATGATGAAAGGTTCCCTAATAATTTTACAAAAAGGACGTGAACATTGTATTGATAAATTACAGCACCCTCGTTCTCTCAAGAACATAATTTAGGTCTGTAGGTGTATTCCGCTATCTAGGGCATAAAAGAAAATCCTCTCTCAGATTCTAGCTATCTACAGGGTTTACAGTGTTTTAAAGCATATCAAAAGTCGATATTAAGATTCTTGTAGTTGTGAATCTTGTCAGCGTGACATGACTGTTGATTGCAGGAGGAGTTGGGTGGTTTCTTTTGTCAGGAGTCAGAGATTTCTTTGAAAAAGACATAAAACCAGATTTCCCTCATGAACCAAACAGATTGACTGTGACACTGTGTAATGCATACAAAAATAATATAGATAGAGTGGTATCAGTTCTGTATCAAGGGCTAGTGATGAGCAGAGCAATGTCTACACTCCATATTAGAGGTGAATGGGAAAAAGAAAGTAAAATACAAATATGCAAAGGAGACATGTACGTATAATATATGTAAAATACAGCAATCAACCACCAGCTCCAGGATGTCAAAAAAATTTAGCTTGAAAACATAGTCAGATTCTTCATTACTCCCAAGACTAAAAGTACATTTTCATCTAGACAACAGACATGCTGGAGACTGTGTGGAGAGAATAATGCAGATCACCCTCGTGTTTTCTGGGAATGTATGAAAATGAGAAAATACTGGGATGATGTATGGGGAGAGCGATATTGGGTTATGAAGTACCAAAGACATTTGTGGTGTTATCTAAGCAATCTGACAAGGGAAAATGTTCAATCACCAAAATGGAGCAAAGAGGACCCTTCTGCTTTGAGACAGTGGCTGGACACTGTTGAGGAGATATTTGATATGGAAAGACTCACACATGTACTGAGAATTTAACAATCGGAATTTACGGATCGGATGGATTGCTTATAAGAACCTACACAGCGACACCACTATAGCCATTGAATAAGGACAGGGACATCTTGAGTTGTTTCAATATGTTGTGTATGCCACTGGCACCACTTGCTGTATGTTTTCTTCTGTGTTTACTAAATGAAAACCAATAAAACTTAAGTTGAAAAAAACAACAAGTTGAGCTTCAGAGTTCATTCATGACCTTGGAAACAGCCGTTGACAAAATAATCTCACCACAAAGTCTATTTAGGAGCTGTCTAGTTTGGGAACTTTGATGCTGAACTTTAAAAACAATGTGATGTCCCTAAAGTGCACAAAAATGAACATTTTAACATCCGTTACAACAGGAATCTGATGAAGATCACGCGTATGATGGAGAGCTCCAGAACACACGTACTCATCGACTCGTGACATCACTTTTTCAATCACTGTTTCCAAGAATGAACTTTAAAGCTTGACATTTTGTGGATTTATGGAGGACAGTCACCACTATGGGGTCACTATGACGACCCCACTGAGGATCGATCACACAGTTGAACCATTAAGACCAGTTTCAAATGGATTGGACTGTTCTTCACTTTTTCACAACTGACTGCTGTATGTCATTGTGTCAAAGTAAAACGGTCGAACATTGCATGATTATTTTGAAGATCAATCAAGATACAATGAAAGGGGGTTCCTCCCCATGGATTTTCTGAAGTCACATTCGTCACATTACAACACTGCATCTTTGTCACACTGGTGTGTAAGTTTGCAAGTTATTTTCCTGAGCAAACATAGTTCCATAAAGGCCAGATGATTTATTTTACCGTTGTAACCAATCAAACTTGTGTCCTGACATTTAAGTGAATCTCCCTGTTGAAGAGCAGTGTAAGCAATTATCCTGACAGCACATGAATGCACAATTCTTCACTAAGCCTCACAGCTATGACTGAGTCTGCCTATGTGTCTCTGGATGACTGTCAATAGAAGGCTGCTTGGATCAACAGAGCCTCTCTTTGACTATAGGAGCTGCTCGGTGGACATGTCTCGGAGGACAGATGCGCAACAAGTGTTTTAGTGTCGCTTCCGCTGCTCATGTGCACACATACACACACACGTACGCTGAGGAACAGATTGACCTGTTGTTAATCAGGCACATGCCAACATGATGCCTTTCTGTTACTCACAAATGGCTGGATGAGCTTGTGCTTGTGTGTGTGTGTGTGTGTGTGTGTGTGTGAGAGTGTCTTCTGTAGTGTTGCGCACAGCCTGGCACACTGCTGAACAGATGTAAATCCAACAAGCCTGACATTCCCGCCAAACTGACCCCTAGAGTGAGCCTTCCCACTCCCAACACACACACGCACACACACACACACACACACACACACACACAATCCCTGAGCGTGTGTTACATGTCCAGCCCCACATCACACGCCCCTCCTTTGTGTAATGGGAGGTTATGGACACACAGCGGCCTTGTGTCCGGCACATGGCAGACCATCATGTGTGTGTGTTTGAATCATCAGGCAGGTGCTTCTTTTGTCTCAGAGACAGTAGCGCTCATCCAGACAATAGTCCCGAATGGACAGTTGCCCCCTACACAATATCGTGGCCCGCGGCTTGCTGCCTTGTCACGTTGTCAAAGCCTCAGCTAGAGGGGGTCAAACCCCTCAGCAGACAGACACACAGACAGACAGCATGGCTGGCAACAGGCTTTTGAGAGGTGGACTAGTCCATGCGTTGTAATTGAATAGGACATGATCTGATACACTAGCTGATGGATGTGTTTCCTGGAGGAGCACCTGTTCCATATGTGGAACAGAAGTAATCCAAAAGAAGAAACAAAGAAGCATTATGGGTTTCCTGTGGAGGAAAAGGACCTTTTTTTCAACAAATTCGTTTATTGGAAAAGATGTTGACAGAATGCAGAATAAATGGTGTTTGATGCTGAGTTCTATTACTACTTAACTAATCGAATACTGTACTCCAATGATCTGAATTTGCTTTAATAACAGGATGATTTGAATGCAGGCTGGCTGCACTCCTCAGATACACCTGGATGTCTGAGATCAGAGAGCATTATGGGAATGGGCTATGTTCTGTTGGAGATGCTTGGCTGACTTCTCACCCCATAACACCAATCCCTTTCTCATATCAACTACATTTTCATTTCATTTCATCATCAGATGTATAAGACTTTGGATTTTGATTTGCTCCCAATGTCTTTATCACATCCCAGAGCCGTGACAAGTAAAATAACGATTTCAGCTACTGGATCATACATGTACAGCAGTCCGTTGCCCACACCGAGATCCAGAGCAGCACGCCGGGCCGCCGCACGTCTCCGTAGCTCCGCTGTGGGTATATATATATATATATATATATATATTTATATACAGTATATTCTATATATATTGCTATAACTTTGAATGACCTCCATGAAGCTCTTGTAGCTATAAATAAGGGGAAGTCACTGGGTTTGTGGTTTAACTCCAGAATATTATTTGGCATTTTGACCGTCATTAAAAACCGTCTTGCCTCAGACAGTGTCCGCCGGCTTCTCAAATAATGCGGACTCCTCAAAAGCCATTATTTCTCTCAATGCAGAGAAAACTTTGATTGCCTTGAATGGCATTTTCTTCAGGCAGTATTACGACACATGTCATTTCATTGCCATGATTCAAGTTCTATGGGCACCTTGTTCATGTGGTCTGGGTGTTGTCCAGGGGTTTCAGAGGTGTTGTCAAGCATATCGTCCAAATCAATTTCTTACTAACCTGAAATCCTTTAACTTAAAGGTGCCCTGTAGTTTTCTTGTAAACAAACCAAAGTAATGTTAACAATCAGTGTTTCTCACCAAAACACAGTGTGTATCCTTGAGGTCTAACTAATGTGTTGAACACATTTCCTTCCTCATAAAACATTTGCAAAGCCCTTTTTTTATTTTAAATCCGGCATTGTTTACATCAATGTTTACCAGCTATCACTCTTCTTCTTTATTGTTGGTGCATTGCTGCATTTCTTGGCATACTACCACCACCTGTTGATCAGTGGAATGGTGTGAAACCATTGACAGGAATGTATATTGCGTCATCCATGTGCACACGTCCTCATTGACGTATACTTTCAGGGGCGTAGAGTAAAATTGGGGACCCCGTAAATAGGCACTCTCTGTGGGCCCCTCCCCACATCCACAGCCGTTCACTCTAGTGTGCTAAATAGATGCTCCTATTTCTTCTTTTCTGTCTGCTTGTGAATTTTATTTTGGTTACTGTACGGGCATTTAGTTTTCACTCTGTGATTTTAGTAACTTGTAACCCCATCCACATAAAACTATTTAAATCTCAATAAAATGATTACAAAGAAAGTAATTCATAAGTGATTTTCCATTATGATTGATATTATATACTGAGGGTTAGACCATTTGAAAGCAACACTGCTTTTTTTTAAGTTAAAATGTTATCTGTCTTTTTATCAGACTGAGAAGTTTTGCTACAAATGTTAATAGATCATTTTTGTTATTGGTAGTTTTGGCCATCATTATCACTTAGTCATCAGTAATAGGAACATTGTATTCACCAAGTTCATAGCTGTGATTTGAGAGGGGTCGTGGAACATGCAGTCAGACAGTCAGGTTGGTAAGAAACCTGGAATAACACTACCTGGCCCCATGTTTTCTGTCTATACATTAAGATGATTAAGGAGGTGCAGAAATCTAGTTTTCTCCCAGAACACTTGAATTACAATATGCTGAAAGGTTATTATGGGTTTTTAGCCCAATGATGCCAAAAACTTTCTTTAAGTGAGGAAAATAAAAATAATCTGGGGCAGTCAATGGGTCTTTGTGCACTAAACATACAAATCTTAATAAATCATGAACTTCTGCACAGCTTGTTCAAAAATCAAACCCAATTATTCATCCTTTGTTCATCACAGTGGTAATTCACTTTATTCACCACTGTCTGTTGACCTTGTCTGACCACCTGTTGCCCAAATGGCAGGCATGTGTCCAGCCTGTGGTCACCACTGCAGAACAATATGGATCCACGGAAAAAAAGTAAGAGGGATTTTTCCCCCCCTCGTCGCCTTGTGTTCTCACGCCATCCTCCTCTTCGCACACACCTCCCTGACCTCATTGCATACACTTGATCAGCTTCCTTGTGTGTGTGTGTGTATGTGTGTGTGTGTGTGTGTGTGTCCTGAAGCGTGGCCATCACTGAGTGGTGACCACTCCTCACCAGGAGGCCTCCATCTTCTTGCTGAGCTGACCTGCTTCTCAACTCATTAGTAACATCCACACACACACACACACACACACACACACACACACTCAAACTCACACTAATGCTTTCATTTACACATTTCACAGCTGTACCAACACTACCGGTCATTCAAAATGAAGCTGCGTGTGTTTAGCAGTGGCTACCTGAGTGAGGAGGGATCTTATTGTTGAAAGTCGACATCATGAAATCCATCAGTTGTTTATGGCCAGAATTCATTCTGGTCCGTGCAGGTTAAGCACTTCAGTATTATATGCTGAGGTCACATCATCTGACAGCATCTGATGACAGATTTTCATCACCTCGTCCACTTTGGCCTTTGGGAGCATCTATTAACACTTTGACTATTAACTAGGGATGCACCGATACCACTTTTTTTTCAGACCGAGTACAAGTACTTACATTTGGTTACTCGCCGATACCGAGTACCGATACGAGTACTTCTCTGTGCCAAAAGACCCTCGTTAACAGACAGCTGGAGGGTGTGAGCGACACACGGCAGGCTGGGGAGTCCCGTATATGAGGCGATGCGCCGCGACCGGCTCTAGATTCGGCTTGGAAAGGCTCGGGGCGAAGGTGCTTCCTGGGGCCGTGGACAAAGTGCTCGCTGCAGCCTCTCTCCCTGCCGGGGAGGGACGGGGCCCCCTGCTCCCAGTGTGACTGTCGACCGGGGCGGACTGTCCTCAGTGCGCCCCAACCGCGTTGTGCCCCCAGGGCGGGGCTCAGCCCATGTAAAAGGCGCCAGGGGTCTGCGGCAATGTCGGCAACCAACCCGACCCGTCTTGAAACACGGACCAAGGAGTCTAACGCACGCGCGAGTCAGAGGGTGAAAGCAATACCCTGTGGCACAATGAAAGTGAGGGAAGGCGTGCGCAGGGTGAGGTGGGATCCCGGCCCCGCGGGGTCGGGCGCACCACCGGCCCGTCTCATCCGCACCGTCGGGGAGGTGGAGCTTGAGTGCGTGCGATAGGACCTGAAAGATGGTGACGAGAGGTTAACGTCACGCTGCCGTAAAGTGGTATCAGTGCCGTTGTATCGGAGCCGTTTTGTGAGTACGAGTACGAGTACATGAGCACAGTATCGGACCCGATACCCGATACTGGTATCGGTATCGGTGCATCCCTACTATTAATTCTTCCTGATTTATGACCAGAACAACTTGACACACAGTGCTGCGCTGCATCTCAAATTAATCTTCATGTTTCCAGCTTTCAGATGATGTACACCACTTCTATGTGACATCTACTGCTGACCTGCTATCTCCCCCTGATCATACCCTGTCCCCCACCCGTACCGCTCTAAAAAAGAATTGGGAATGGGAAGGGGATACGTGTTTCGTGGAAGGCTGGTGAATACACTCCCTTAGAGTTAGTTAGAAACACCTCTCAATATAAGGTAGTCCAGTGCAGCACCACCTTAAGACCTTGTTAATAAACATAGTTTAATTTACACATTTCTGACCATGGCACCAGAAACTGAACATAACACACTTTGTAAAGGTAGAATTTATGGCAGAGCTGTTGTATTAGATTGTACAGATGTACCTAATAAAGTGACCAGTGAGTGGAGAGTGTCTTTTTTAGTATTACGTCCACTATGTTCATTGTAGTAGGCCATGGGGGGGGGGGGGGAGGATGTTGGTTCCTTGTTTGAACAGTGAGCATCAGAATATTGGTCCCCCTGTCTTTATGGTCAGGTGTTGTGTAACTCAGTGACTCAGTTCTTATTAACCCTGAGATGAGGATGCAGCCATCTCCCTGAGCAAACTTCCTCTGTCAGTGGCTGGCGATAGGTGATGAATGGGCTGCTGCCGTTGTATTAAGGTGGTCAACTTCCCCTATAAGCAGTCAACATCTGCGCTGTGTTTTGGGAAAAACCAACAGGTGACTGGAGGCAGCAGAGCAAACACATACAAACAATGGAAGCAAACATATCACACATGCCTCAACTGAAACTGATGTTACATGATATGTAGAACAGACCAAAAATAGTGACCAATGTTTGCTTAAACCAAATACTTATTAAAACACATTTAAACAACAATAGTACTGCCCGATTTACTCTGTGAGAAAGTCTATTATAGCTTACATTTAAACATTAAGCTTGAAAGTGCAGCGTGCACACTGTCCTGTTGAAGAGGGAACTGAGCCTGAAGGCCAAGCTTTCCATTTACTAGTTGATCTGTGTTCCAATCCCCATCAGTGGTGCCTGGATTTAAGTGAGGAAATGAGTTCCTGCACACAGTGACTAGACACGAAAAATGCGAAATACTCGCCTGCGAATATTATATGTCGAGGGCTTTTACTCTGAAAGGTAAGATCAGAAGGAATGGATCTGGTCAAGGTTAAAAGGAATCATACATGTTGCCGTCTTGGTTCGGACTATGGAGCCTCTGTCTTGTTGTTTCAAAAATATAGGAACATTCCACACAGCGTGGTTGGTTGATGCCTTTATTCGCGGTGCGAAAGATCAGAAAATCAACCTTGTTTCAAACAAAAATTACTTTATCGCCACTTAATATTCACAATCTGTGTGACTATTCAAAAACATACAGTATATTGACGTGCAAAACAATCGCACAAAAAAACACTGCCGGCGTGTAAAGGCCTTAAAAGATGGTGTAGGTGTTGGACATGTGGACGGAGCTTACAGTAGAACTGCTACACTTTTGTGTTGAAAGGAGCAGGGCTGGACTGGGACAAAAAAAATTGGCCCTGGCATTTTGGCCCAGACCGGCCCACACACACCATCCACCGTCACGCTCCGCTATGAAGGCTATAGCAACGTGATAATCCCTAAAACACTAAAGCTGTGTAATGAGTGAGAGGAAATAAAGGAAGATTAGGAGACAAGGAAACATGATAAACACTTTCAAAAAGCAACGTTGCAAAAATTGTAAACTCCACTGTGAACAGGGCTTTCAACAAGGATCTGATATAGAGTAGCCAGCCAGGGGGGTCCGTAAAAAGTAAAAAGTCTGTAAAAGCCCAAATTTGATTCCTCTGGCACCTTCTAATGTCAATATTCATCATATACACTGAACTTAATTATTGCATATTTTAACTAGTTAGCCTGCCTGATTGTAAACATGTAGTGAATTATTGTAAAGGAGAATCAGGGTTCTAGTGCGTTTTAACCCACATAGTAAATAGCTATTAATATTTAAAATCACACCTATTCCTGCCCCCCCCCATCTTTAGACTAGTATTACCTGGAAACATCTAGTATTGCAAATTTGCCAAGACTGTAATTTGTCAAGAAAAAATTCCACTGCAAATTACCTACAATATTTCGCCAAACACAGAATGAGATGTGATAAGTTCCGTGCGAATCCGCATCTCGAGATCTGGGTAATTTTTTGGCAAGGTTTTTTGTTTTCTGCGTGCCTTTTTCTGCCTCTTTCCTGGTCGAGAAATGTGGAGGCTGCGTTGGTAATTAGAAGTGAAAGTTTCTACAGCATTTTGGGCGCAAATTCAGGAGGCTTATCTCGCTACACAGCATGGAGACCAGGGCTGTACCGAATTACATTTTTTTCACATTCTAAACTTCTATTGAGGTTCTCGAATGAAGCTTCAAATGTCTGTCATATCCTATGGCATAATCATCCCAAAAATATGTGAATATTGTTTTGTGATTGTGATTTGTGGTGCTGTTAGATTGCTGCTAGACCTCCCTTTGCTAGACCTCCTTTCTGTTATTAATGATAAGAATTTGAATTTCAGGGATATTTGATAATTGTGAATGAAGAATCCACAACTTCCTATAATATTGTTTTAAATCTTAAATCCAGGACACACACATTTTGTGGTTAAACTTGGGTTTGTTATGATCAAAAGAGGCACAACATAATTTTGTAACACAGCTACAAAACTTGTTTTCAAGTAGAATACCTAAGGGATAATGTACAGCTAGCAGGTCATTGTTGTGAGAGAATCACCGACAGGGCGATGTCGGCGGACCACAACAATGACCGGCTCGCTGTACATTATCCCGCTTATTACATGGCTACTTACTGAAGAAATCAATATTTTGACACAAAAACGGTCCTTCAGAGTCCGACATCAGAACTGCGCCCATAGCAACGGTCTGCTATACATAGCAAAGGTCTGTTATACATAACAACGGTGTGTTATAAAGAAATTACAGACCGCAGAACGCCGTGATTGACCAATCAGAATCGAGACAGAAGGTGAGTCATGCAGTCTGTGTAGTAAAGTGACTCTGAAGTTCTCATTTCACTTTCAAACTGAAATTTCTGCAGAAATCATGAGCCTTTGTCCTCTATTGTCCCTCGTGGTGACTGATCACACTTCACATATCATTAATATCTACTACATCCACAGTCTGACACCCAATTTGACTAATGACCAATGAGAGCCTCGTCAGTTAGCGTGCTATTGTTGTCTATGACAAAGAGGCAACAGTAATATTTCTGAATGCCTCCAGTGAAAACATTGTTACAATCTTGTTTTTCATATCTTCACATCAAGATTGATCTTTGATTTAACAACCAGAGGAAAATAATACTGAGACCGCGCGCACACACACACACACGTGTGCGATTAAAGGCAACTAAACATCAAGGAGTGCAAGAGGAGCTATAAGGTAAGTCACAGAAAACAATGGAATCATGTGTGGAGCATAAAGGGCCTGGGCTTGAGGAGAGGTTTCATTTAATCAATAATTTCATTAAGTGCAGCAACTCAAGGAATAATTAACATAAATAAATACAAGCATTTGTTAAATTAGCTTACCGGCACAATGAGGGATGTTGTACATGCTGATCAGCAACATTTACATTTGAATACATTAGTCTCCATAGAAAAGCATTACCGTTAGCTACAGTTTGCACCAGTTTCCCACATTAATAAGCTGAGGCTTGTCCTTAGAAGAGATACCATCCAAACAAAATGTGCGTTTTCTGGTCCTTACTATGCGATGGCAATGTTCACATAAATCAATAATTAGGTATGTTTAATTCCCCCATGACTTTAGAAATAGCACAAAGTTGATTACTGTTTTTAAGTGTTGACTAATTGATCACAAGTGTCAAGGGAGGCCTATGTCTATCCTATTTTATTATTTTATACCTTTATCTTATCCAACTTGTACCGTAAAAAGATTATATGACAGTAACCACATCACAGCTGATGCTTTGCATGCTGTACTGCACAGTCAGAAGATATCTTCTGAAATTGTCCTCTAAAACATTCCCACATTAATGTTTGACACCCTCAAACAAACTAAATTCTTAAAAGCAAAACAACATTAGTGTGTCTTGAATAAAATCATGCAAGAGGCTTATTTATCTTGAGATGCCTGTTTGTTCTCAGAGCTTTTTTCCTCACAGTCATTTTGCATGTTGTTTCAGGTGCTGCACAGCCAAAGACCTTCCAGCACACTGTCACAGTATTAAAAGCCCCTTAAGCTATTAGAATGTATTCATTTATCCATTAATTGACTCCAAATTTGGAGGGAACCCTTCAATTTGCCTCCTCATTGAAAAATGATGGTTAATTTGTATTGACCCAAATTCTGAAGTAAACCTGTTAAATACTTGAATGCTGAATAAGAACCCCGAAAAAACTATAAGCACCTGAAAATATTTCAGAATCCTCATGTAGGCTAAACCAAAATCTTTTAACATTAAGATATTTTAAGGTGTTTAGTTTCCACCTATTTAAATGAAGGGGATTCTGGCTACCATGGTGTGTTGCTGTTTGCTTCAGCAACATGACTATTCATGTTCCCTTCATGGTAACTTTGTGTTTACATGTACACAAGTATTCTGGTTCTGATCAGGTTTAGGTTTTTTATCTGTTGTGCATGTAAACAGATGCAACCCGGAGGACTCTGAACATTCTCTGCTTTCAAAGAAATAAGAGATTTTGAGATTTCAAGGAATTCAGACTCACCTGTATGCTCATGATCAGAAACCTGAATACTGTTGTGAACATGTAAACACGGAGATAAATAACACGGTTTGTCATGTCCCATGAAAATGTCATATCCCAAATAAGATCAAAACCAGGAGAAGACTCCAAACTGGGACACTAATGTGCATGTAAACACGCTCAGTGGTGGTGAGCATTTCAAGCCTCCATGCTGCCACCGGTACCAGCAGCTATTGATGAATGCAGGTGTGTTAGCACACAGTGGCAGCTAGTAGGCGGACTGGGTGGCCTTAGCTCCGAGACAGAACAGCAGCCCCCAGGAGGACCCCTGGCTGGGGCGGTTTGGGGTGGAGGGGCTGCTGAGTGTACGTGTGTGTGTGCGTGTATGTGCGCACAGAAGATCAAGGGTAACCCTGGCCATAGAGGAGGTCAGCAGTTTGACAGCGAGGCTCTCCTAGCGACGGAGCCCAGGAATGTTCTCAGGGCCTGGGCCAGGGGAAGTCGGCTGCCCTGGAACAATCACACAAGAGTTAATATTGGCCCTGCAGGTCAGAGGTTAAATGCCTGTAGGTCACAGGACGGAGGAGGGCTGCATCCAGACACAGGGGAGGGGAGCCAGAGACTTGGGCTGCTCTGCTCTGTGTGTGTGTGTGTGAGAGCATTATGTTCTGTGTTGTCTTGTCACCCCGGCAGTCTCTATAGTACCACACAAGAGAAGGAGCAGTGATAGAAAGAACAAAAAGATCCATGCCTTCCCTTTCTGCCTGGACTTTCTCTTTTTCTCAGGAGCCCAGTCAGGATTCTTCTGGACATGAAAGAGTGGAGAGGACTTTTAGCCTGATTATTATTAGGATTATAATGTCAGTCAACCTCAGTCACTTCCTCTTCTCAAACTGTTTGATTTGAATCAGCTATTTCACAAGACAAAAGAAAATGTTAGATAAGTCAGAAAAATGAATGAGTATTATCACAGGAGGAGTCAAGTAGACTCCACCCTCTCTTTCTGTGCTCACCCCCCCCAGGCTCAGGTTACTGTGGGGGGAAGGAATGTATGAATGGACGGCCCTCCATGCACGTGTCTGCACGCACAGCCACACAGCCACACACACACACACACACACACACACACACACACACACAGTTCATTCAGAAATATCTCGCAGAGCCTGTCACCTGACCTTGTCCAAACAGAGGAAACCCAGAAAGATAAAGCTGTTGACTCGCTACGGAAATGCTTTGAAAAGCTGCTGCACTTATCAATACAACACAGTCCAGATATGAAGCCTCTGCACCAGCACCCTTTGCAGGATAAAGCCAAGAGAGGGACCGCATTCTTTAAAAAGTAATACAGACCGATTCAAATGGTTCAGCAATTCCATTTTATGACTCCAGAGCCCGCTGCTCCAGATGCAGCGCTGCAATACAGGTAGAAATAGTCCCACTGGCTGATTGAATCATCAGCACATCCTACATATTCTCATATGAAGGCAGGACTCTCCTCGGTGAACAATGGTGGATCTCTTCAGGGCTGGATGTTTGGTTAAGGGGAGTGTGGGTTGTTCACCATTATCTCTTTAACTGGAGTAGAAACAACATTAGCCCAATATGGGTGTAACAATACGTGTAATTGTAATTAACTGTTCGGTACAGGACGTTGGGTTCGGTCCGCGACATCCTTTCGGTACGCCCTGTGACCCAAACAGCTGTTTACTGCTGGTAACATGAATTCTGGAGCGTGAATTTTACCCAGAAAGTTTTGGCAGCGCACCAGTTCTCCATCAGTCGTAGCAGCGCTGTAGCATGCTAGGTGGTTTAACCCGGTTCGCCCGGTTAAAACCCACTGAGGTCTAAGTCATTTTTTGCTATTTTTGGTCCTGTCTCCTTTTGCTTGTGACAAATGTGCAATAATCAAGTCCGTCCATGCAAGCATGATTTTTGTGGGCATTTTCTTCACACTGACATATTATTTCTGATGAATATTGTCTACAGCTTTGACCGGTGCAGCCTCATGGACAATAACCTCTTTGTGATCAATATGTGGCTATATTTTAAGCAAGGTAATGGCAGCTATATGTAGCATGATGTCATGTGCTGGCAGGATAAAAGGTAAGGGGAATGGAGAATTGCATTTGCTCATTTGCTTTAGAAGTGTTCTATGAACTACTAGTAGGGTAACAATACCACACTATACTATCAACAGAAATCTGCCTTAAAGCATCTCAATACTAGCTTTTGAAGGAAGAATAACATTCTTTTTTTTTTTACAAATAAAATGTGGAGTCTATAAGCAATGAAGTCATGTCACTATGAGTGCTCCATAGTCAAAATAAGAAGAAGGGATGGAGGTGTATCCCTATTAAGTTTGTACTATCAAGGTTTCTACAGTCTAGCCATTAAATGTTTGAGAAGCGGGAAGGAAGGATTTGATGGTGACGAAACCTCTTGTCTGTAATTTCTGAACACAGTAAACCTGTATTAAAGGCATTCCTCCGCTGACAGTGAGCTATGCTGTCTGAGCTTTAAAGGCCTTTAGGAGTGACTTATGAAAGGGTTAAAAGTGTCTTTGTTTAGAGGAACCGTCTTGTAAATCCTGCCTGCGTTTGTCATCCAAAATAGTCCTGAACCTGTTTTGACTGACACCTTGTTTGCCCCAGCAGCTTTTAAAAGTAACCTTTCCCACATGTCAGAGTTAAAGTTTAGTAGGCCGAGCCCTCTAATGGGCCTGTGTGGGCAGGAATGAACGAGCTAACAAGCTGCCTGTCTGTGGCAGTGAGAGAATGCTCGATGGGAAGTGATAGCACATTCCTCGTAGTTTTCCCACACAGAAGGAACAAGCATAGCACAAGAGAAATGAATGCTATCTTATCAGAGTGTGCACATGAGGTGATGCATATGTTACACCACGAGTGTCTTCATTGTCTCCTTTGTTTTTATCTGCTTGCAGTTTGCGTCAGCAGGTTAATGCTGCTGTTGCTTCAAACATTTGATTCCATTAGGTCATATCCTGGAAGCTGTTACAGAAGGGAACCACATTCTTCTTCACATGACATGCTTAGCATGCTATGTCAGTGTCTTTGACATACACAGCAAGGGTAGCAGTCACTGATCTGGTTAATGCAGCTTTGCACTGAAGGACACATTAAGTTTGTTAATGATTAGAAATACATGTGAGTGTATTATGTGGTTAACAAACTACCAGTATTAGTTCAGTTAAACTATGTTTAGTTTGCATGAATTTCATGAAATCCAATCAGTTTAATGTATTTAAGTTTAGTGAAGAAAAGGAAACTTCACACATTTTTAATAAATTATAAAAGTTCACAGATAAATCCATTGCTGTTTGGTCATTTCTAAGGCTACAAAGAACAGACATAAATGCAGTCCTGCTGCACTTTTCAATGGCACTGTGAGTTTTAGAGAGTTCTTACACTTCAAATGAGGTTTAAATTTACATCTCTGATGAACCGATTCATACATTCAAACATCAAATTGCAAAATGCTCTATGGCAATCTACTGCTTATTTATTGTCAAACATCACTTCCTGGAAACATCACAAACTCACGTTGTTTTCTACCTTTAGATTGGATGAAAACATTGACTGAACTGTAGTTCGGCACAGAAAGGAGGAGTAGGTTTTTGCATAAATCAGTAATTCAGCTGTTCATTTCATTTCAGCTGCGTGGTGGAAAAGCTCCCTATTGTGGTTACCACCCCTGTAGCTGGAGGCTCCTGGCCAGCTGCTGCTGTTGCTTCCTGGTTGTGTAATGAGTAACAGCCACTGGGCTTTCCCCTGTACAACTGTACCATGCAACCGAGGCCTGCTAAGGGTCAGGATGCAAATATTAAGCAAATCATGCAAAAATTATGGAAATATGATCAACAAAGCAGGGGTGTGGGCCCCAGGACACGCAACCTATTTCATTTATCTCTTCTGGTTAACCACAAACACAATAAACTTCATGGTGCTGCACTTAAAACAGACTTCACAGCGACATTAACTCTGTCTCACAGATGTATCTGCTTCCTGATCTGGATCATAACACAATTAGATCACACTGTTTGCTAGGTCCGAACGTCATGCATCCTAAATTTTAAGAAAGCACCATGATGAAAAAATATATGTTTGATGAACATAGGATAATGGCTAACTGCAGTCTCAATAGTTCTTTGTGACATATAGGGTGCAGTAAATACCTAGACAGGACAGATATATAATGCATGCATCCTGCACCCATGAAACCAGAAATGATAATGAAGCCCTTAAACCTGCAGTAGGCAGAATGTTTTTGGCATCATTGGTCAAAAATCCCATAATAACCTTTCAGCATATTGTAATTCAAGTGTTCTGAGAGGAAACTACACTTCTGCACCTCCTCATGGCTCTGTTTTAAGGCTTTGAAAAATCTAGCACGTGACGGGAGACTTTGACCAATCACAGGTCATTTCAGAGAGAGAGAGAGCGTTCCTATTGGCTGTTAATTCAACACAGGCAGCTGTCAATCACTCGCAAACTCCGATCAAACGGTCAAAATAGGCTCAAATATCAAATATGAATCAATATTGTGTTACTGTAATGCCTATTTCTCTCCGCAAATGTTTTCAGAAACATCTTGTAGTGTACTGGTTAGCTGTAAAATGAGAAAGTTTGTGACACGGCTGCGGGGCGGTGCTTGGTATTTCCTCAACTGATCTCAACATGACTGCCGGGTCACAAACTTTCTCATCTTACAGCTGAACACTACACTAAGTCGAATAGCCGTGGATTTATGAATCCTGTATGAAATATTTTTTTAGGTATTGAGGGACAGCAATCCTGAGTACCATGCACAGCTGGATCTGAGAGACAGAGTTCTCATGGGGAGATTAAGAATAACCCTGACTACCTTATTTTGAGAAGTCTGAAGTCTGTTTTTAAGGAATAAAGTTAGCCCATGGTCCCATGAACAGCAGTCAAAATAATGCTGGACAAGAGCTCTTGCCAGGGTCATCATCGCTTTCTTGGTCAGAAATTAAAAAATTCTTTGATTGACCTTGGTGAGCACCTTTTCAGCCTGACCTAGTCCTGACATATATCCAGCACACAGCCGAAGTAACTGACTGACTCCTTAGCTGCAAGCACACTGTCGCCACCAACAACATTAAAACCAGGGGACCTTTTCAATTTTATTTGTGACCCAAACAGTATTGATTCCATTTTTCCTAAATGGAGTGACAGCTTGTAATCTGTCATCCACCTGCTGACATTAAGAAGTTCTGCACTCAGTGTACTTCTAACTATGCTTTTGTCATTATGGGAGACCAATAGTGTGGAGTCATCTGCATATTAAAGAGTTCACATGAAGTGACAGACTTGCCCTTTTGGAAGTAATGGAATTAATGGGCATTAACTAATTAACTAATTGGCACCCTGGACTTCTAACCCCCAAAAGGAACAACTAGACCAAACTGTCAACCATCATACCAAATTTGAAGTTCCTAAGTTAAATAGTTTCCGAGTTGTATTCCGGAAACGAAAGTGTAACGGACGGACGGACGGACACACGGAGCGCTATGTACCCCCGACTGCGTTGTCGCGGGGGTATAATTATGTATGGAACAATTATTTCACATGCTGAGAATCACCAGTATATTAAATTCAGCATCATCTCTGTAAAGGTTCTCATTGGTCCAGGTCACTGGATATCTTGTAGTCTCACATCCAAGAGGCTTCATCAATATGGAACTGATTGATGAAAATGTCCTTTTGACCAAACAGACAAAGTCCAGTTGCTTTAAATTAACTCCTCCACTTGTGTCATGTAAAACTAGAAGGGTTCCTGTGCTTTAAGAAGACAAGGAGAGTACCCTTTTTTAAAATGATTACATTATGCGCTGTATTTATTACATTATTCAACTTTGTTTTTTGCTAAGTTTATAATGTAATAGTTTTCTCATAATGTAATAACTTATTATATTATGACAAAAACTGTTTTCACATTATGCACTCAAAGTCTTGTTACATTATGAGCAGTTATTACGTTATGAGTTGCTACACAAGCTTCTCCTTTAATTCTGTGATCTTGCCACTGCATCAGTATAAACGGCAACCACTGTCTCACGTCTGTCTCCTTCACTTTCCTCCCTTTCTTTAATCACTCCAAATCAAATCATGTTAAGAGGTACGTCCTAGTGAGGAAGGATAGGAGAGACAAACATGATTGCATACTTAGTATCTGACTAGATGATCACAATGCTCAGGCTCTTTGGTGTTACAGGAAAACCATTGTTTCTGACTGCCCTCCCTACTGTTTTCTCCCTCTGAAGAAGAATAGCAGGGGATGTTGAGGAATACAGGCCTCCCTGTATTTATTGTTATTATAACAGACGACAAACTGATTTTACTTCCTATGTCTAGTCGCCACTCTTACTGTATGTGTCCCAAATATCCCTTTGCTACAGGAACCTGCAGGAAATCTCAGGAACACAACTAGGAAATGGGTGGTTCCAGGGACGGCGTTTCTGTTTCTGTCTCCACTGGGGCCGTCATCAGCAAAGCACTGCTGAAAACGACAGACCACCAACACCAAACTTTCTTTAACAAACGGAACTAAACATACTTAAACTACTCACAAAAATCACAAACCCCTCGAACTGAACTGATATACTGTGTGTATATGTTAGGCGTATTAGCATTAACACAACAGACCCACTTACTGCTCTTGTCAGCTCAGTGTCGGCATGGTTCTCTGATGTGCTGACTTCAGACCAGTGTTAACAACCGGAGCCCGCTGCAGAGTGACGCTGAGATCGAAAAGTGGCTGATGGTGTGCCACTATGGTTCAGCAGCATAAGCCGGTCCCTGGATAAGCAATACACATACTCCACATACCGTTTCCTAACGGCAGGTGCCGCTTGAAAGTGGTAGGTTACTATCAGACTGTCATACCAGCACCGGCTTCTGATATTTTTGGCTGGACTGCAGAGGACCAGCCCTACAAACGCAAAAGTCTGTCACTTAATGAGTGAGTGAGTGAGTGAGTGAGTGACGAAGTTACACGATTGGTCGGCCGAGTGTTGGAGTTTCCTCATTGGCCGTTGCTCTTTCAAAATGAAAAGGCGGAAACAGTCCTTTATTTACGTTTCAGGGGGGCGTGTCAGCGGTTCCACTCACCAGATGTGGTGACGGAGGGCGTCTCAATGCTTTCAATTCATTTCCTATGGAAAGCAGGTCCAGCATGACGCGTAAGGCTCACAAAACTTGGACCAAGCAGGGCTCAACAGCACCATTTAGCAAGTCTGTCTCTGTGTCTATGTGTGAAACTGCGCCCTGTACTCTTCCTTGAGAAACATCACATCATGTGAAGATGACGTGAAAAGTCATATTAATTATTTTCACGTCAAGAAAAATGTTGCGGTGCCTGTTACCGCTGTCCCCGGCTCTGAACAACTTTACTGCTAGGTTCTTCTCTGCTCTGATGATCGCGAAACATCAGATCTACTCTGAGCGCATCTCTCTCTCTGTCATTCAACCACTCACTCTTTCACTCACTACACACACATTACATTACGCTGCTCTTATACCAACGTAATATGTAAACATTATACAGTAAACTCACTATTGATATTACTACATTGTGAACAACAAATCCTTGTTGAAATCGGCAGGACGAGAGCTTATCGGGAGGTGCCATTCATTTACATTATGATGCGTTCAGGCTCTATTCAGTAAAGATGAGGTGATTGTATATTAGACGATATTGGGCAAAGGTAAATTATAACGTTATGATGTGTTCAAATGTAATCTTGTAAAATGTATTTTTGTTTTTGGTTAGAAACTTGAATAAATCCAGTTGTTTGAAGGAGATGTTTTCACAGAAACAGATAATAGATAATAGAGAGGGAATTATGACCTGTTTAACTTCCCAACAAAAACCAGGATGCAAAAGGTAATAAAGGAGTGGATGTTAAGAAGTGAAGGGGATTTGTTGTTTTAGTTTTGTTTTTTACCGTGGAATTGAATTGGTTGAGAATCATGGAATTTCACTGGTATTGGTATCGACTACTACATTTCTGGTATCGTGACATCGCCAGTGTAGGCCTATGGGAACAGACAAAATGCTTAAGATGTATTATTGCGGCACCAAAAGGCAATTTTGGGTGCACCTAAATTACAACAATGTTAAAGTTAGTCTGGAGCCCTGCAAGCTGTCAAACTAGACGAACTAGTTCTAAAATGAAACCAGATTCAGCATTGGTATAGCCTGTTTCTGCTTAAAATGTTTTCAGAGGTAGATTTTGGTGGATTGTTTAGACGGAATAACAGAAAGTTTACGAGCAGGCCGCCATGTTGTTTCCTGTCTGAAACAGCGAGCAGAAAACTAGGAACCAATCAGGTGCATTCAATGATCGGGAACATCACCGCTTGAACGGCAGTTGAGCGGAGCAACGCGTCCCTTAGTGTCCTCGCCGGACCTGGTGGACATGTACCGCTGAATTTAACATTATAGACATGACTACTGACTATTTGTGTGACAATTCAGCCACAAATTCACCGACTGACCGTACACGGTCCAGCTGTAGACTCGGTTTGGACCGAATCTTGTTTACATTATCTCTGCTTCGTGCCGCCACAAAGTATGTTCAAGTATGTTTCTTCTTGTCAAGTTTGTCCAACCTAGCAACAGTAACTAAGGGGGCAGGACTTAGGATCGGTCAGTTGCACTTGATCATTTTGTCTTCAAGTGTGAGCAACCAAATGAGCCGAATGGTTAATCTAGCAAACCTCAAGACGTAACACATGGTGATGACTTCATATAGGCTTGAGAGTACTGCAGGCCAACTCTCACACTATTGGCTTCTCACATCCCCCAAACAAAACTCACAACAAATAAGAGGAAGCCATAAAGCCACTCCTTCATGAAAAATATAGTTGTATAGATTTCGCAGAATGTCAATACATGTTTATAGAGTGAAATGATTTGAGTAAAGCAGCTGTCCTCTGGATGACTCCTGAGCTCCATCACACCTGTGGACACATTTTTCTTGTAAGCTAAATTCCAAAACTCTGTTTCCTCTGGAGAATCAAAGTACTTTTTTTCTATCCTGTCAACGTTATTATTAGAGGGAGTTTCAGTTTTGCTTAAATTCAATAATATTTGCTGTAGTTACATACTGCATGGAAGCATGTTCATGTGCTGAACGCACCTATAATCATTAAAGTAAATAACTACAAATATGGCAACAGTTAGTAATAATTCAGTAATTGTTGTCTTATTGCAAAGATATGATCATTATGCTTGGTAGGAATTTCTGTGTTTTTCAATTCAATTCAATTTATTTTTATATAGCATCAAATCATAACAGAAGTTATCTCGAGCAGGTCTAGACCGCACTCTATAGTCTAGAGACCCAACAACAGATCCCCCGTGTTCTGTTGGCTAAATCAGAAATCCAATTTATAAACAACATTGTCAGCATATTTGAGGTTGTGTTATTGTGTTTTTGGACTTCATTGTGCTTTGCACACAGAGGTGAACTTTACTTTTACTCCTCCTGGTCTATTTAAAGGGTCAGTTCACCCAGATTCTCTCTCTCTCTTTCTCTCTCGATTTGGTTTTATATGTCCAGGTTTTGGGATATCTCTCTCTGAGATTTCCCTCCCCACCCCCCCAAAAAAGAATATGAATCTCACTCCAGATGGTTAATGAATGTTGGCACCTGGTCTAATGTTCTCTCTCTGCGGTTGGATCTGATTAAAACGCGGTGGCTCACATCCTCAGATGCATGCCTCAAACTGTAGCTAAGCGACTTTAACTACTTGTAACTTCACTGGAAAAGGTGCCAGTGCGGTTTGAACGTTTAGAGTGTGTAAGGAGTGACCAGGCTCAAGCCAGCCTCCTCACCTCCCCCTCCTCTGCTCTCCCAGCATCCTCTGGAGCCACAGCATTGTGAATGAAACAAGTTTATTCAGCTAGGGAGCCTATTACCCCATGCACGCTCAAAGGTCTCTGAAAGACCGCCCAACAACCCATGTCAGCACATGAAAGTGATGACTGGACACTGGGGGCAAAATGTGTATGTGTGTGTGTGTGTGTGTGTGTGTGTGTGTGGGTGGGTGCACTATTGGGAAAGGGTGTCTGCACTTGAACTGGGTCCATTCACACGGGTTAGGGGGTCTTGTGGTCTTTAATGTGACCATAGCAGGGCAGAATGACCTCTGCGGGCCTGGCCAGCACCGGAGCCTTAATCCTCCTCCTCCTTGTCTTTTTCAATCCTCTCCCTCCTTCATTGTCAAAAGAGGGCTCTGACTTCCCTTTTTTCTCTCCTCTCTGCCCCCCATATCGTTAAACAGGCTTCTCACTGGTCAAGGAATGTCTTGGAGGTCTTTGAATTTTGCGAGGTTGCGTTCAACACAGAGGAAAGTTAGGGAATGTAAACAGTTCTTTGGTTAAGTTCAGGAGATATGAGGGAATTTTTCTTGTTTTTCATTTCATATGAATATAGCAGAGCGTATATTAAAACATGTTTTTCATTCATTGCAGTTGATGGTTTTCAGTCTAACTAGAGGGGAAATCAGACCGACACAAGTTATTTCTAATGTGGAAGAAAGAACTATTTCAGCTGTGACCTGTGTCCTCCAAGCTCCTCGATCCTTAGCGTGCAGAGTCTGGGGAGACGCTTAGCCTCTCGTTCCACACGTGCCACCATCTTGTTTGATTGTAGAAGGTCTACAGTATAATAATATAGTATATTGTCTAGACTACAGTACAAAACCAAATATGAATGATACAAGCTTGTTGTATACATCATTAGTTTGGATTGATGACACACAACAGCAGTCAGCAGTAGACAGGTTTCCATCCAAATGTTGAGCAAATCTGAAACTACTCTCAAGACAATCTGCAAAAGACTGACTGGGTGTTGACAGGTGCTCCCTAAAGGCCGCATATAGTCCAGACGGACGCGGACATGGACAGCGGATGGACACACCATTTTGGTCTGCAAACACAGATGTGTTCTCATGAATGTATCCTTCATGGACATGGGCAGATGACAACATTCAGGCGTACATCACACAGATCAAAGTATCATTCAGGCTTGCCTTCCTTGAAAGTGCAGACGACTATGGGTGTGCAACCATCCAAAACAACAGCTAAAAGAAGAACAGTAACAGTGTTTTTCACTAAACTCAACATCCCTCTGCAGTAATGAAACAAACACAAAATAATAATAAGTATGTGGGGAGCAGTTTGTTGCCCAGCTTTGACTCTGGACAACATCAGGGCGGATATGATTCAACCCATTTATGATTTATTCATTTATTTTGCCTCTTATTAAAAAATTTGATCAAATCCAAACTGTGTCATCTTCCTCTGATATTATTGTGTATATTTGTCTTCATATGTATTGTACACCTGTTGTTTAAAAAATAAATCCTTATTCTGTGATTAACAAGTGGCCATTAACTGGAGGTCAATATCAGTAACTTTGAACATCACCACCGAATATCAGCAGGTCAAACTCAGTACTGGACCCTAGAACTCCCTCAGTCCCTCAGTCACATGTAGCGACTGAAACCTTGAAGCTGACACTTCGGCCTTTTTAAGAAATGCAATGAAGTTACTGACTTAGAGCAGCAGAGCAGCTAACAGTCCTGATCGGACTGGACGCTGCTCTGCCTGATAAAGTGAAGTCCTATTGTGATCATGAAAAAGCTGTGCCTGGCGTCATTCAGTGTAAAACAGGTTACTGTGGCATGGGAAACACAAAACAACTAGTCTTTACATTGCAAGGTTACACTGGTTCAGAAACATGGTTCAGGACACTCTACTTGTTCCCAGTGATCTGCTACTAATGTACACAGGTTGTCATGGTGGGGTTTCTCACTGGCCAGTCTTACAAGAGAGATCCTGTTGCTCAAAACAGCAGATTATGATATTTTCATTTTAAGAAGCTAAAAATTTTGACCTATCAAAAAAAACAATACGGAAATAAAACCTGTTTTTCTACAGTCCAATGTCACATTCAGGCCCCCAACAACAATTGTTGATATATAAATTGTTTTTGTTCTGATACCTCACCTCTGTTAGCCTCTAATGCTAATCAGCTAACAAGATGGTGGGAACATTTCCCTGTTGTCTGATTGGACAGTGACTGTGACAGGATTCCAGCTAGCCTCGCTCTGTTCCTACCAGCACCTCTAAAGCTCATTAAATAACATGTCATATCTTGCTTATTTAATCTGTACAAAAAATAATTGTAAAATTTAGGGGTTGCATTGTTGTGAGACGGGTCCAACTGTGAGCTCACGTCACCTCCAGGGCCAACGAGAAGAGAGTAGAGGCCCCCGCCATGAGATGAATCACTTCCTTTAGCAGCCTTTAAAAAGAAGTTTTACTTAATCAGATATGAAAATGCTCACATTTTTCTGCTCAAGACTTTAAGTAGTGTTAACACAAAGTTGTTTGACGGCTAAAATAGCTGTAGAACTAGCGAAGTATTCTCTGGATCAAACTGAAAACCAGAACCTCTCCTGTGCTGTTAGTGTCAGTGTTTGATTGAATTATGTGGGCCTCAATTCATACTGCCTTGTATGTAAGGTGAATATCATTGTAGTGAAACTGAGAACATTTAGTAAATATTGTAACTGTAGACTTGAACAGTCTAAGGTGATACATTACAGGTAATTAGATTAATTATAATAAAGCATTGAAATGACTTTTTTGGTAGACGAATTAGAGCAGTATACTGCTAGTCGAGGAATTTGTAAAAAAAAAAAAAAATTTTGTTTTGTGTCATTACATTTTTAAATTCAGTACTATTTACCACCACTTTATTGTGAAAGCATGAATCATGAGAATGTGAATCAGAAAATATTTTGTTAAAAAGAAGGTGGAATATCAACAAGTAATGTTGAAATGAATGAGGAAGTTTGGGATAGCTGCTATGAAACTGAATAAATTCTTTTTGTCAAAAAAACTTTACTCAAAGCTGCGACGGCCCCTCTGTGATTGGATCCTCTGCTGTGTTTGCTTTCTCTCTCAAGGGCTGCAGACCTGATGAAGCTAATCAGCAGCATGGGACACACCTGGGCCCGGTGTGCTCCCTGCTTAAATGACAGAGCAGTCTGTGGCTGGCAGACCTCTTCACTCACCATACCTCTGTTCCTTGTTTTTTTGCTTCTTTGTCTTTGTTTTTACAGCACAACATCCATGCAGCACATTTTCACATATCCATTCCCTACACTACTGACTCTACAGATTCCTCCCATACATTTTTTTGACTTACTTCTTACATACTTCTTGGTTAATAAAACACTTTATTTGTTCAGTATACCCATGTGTCTCCTGTTTTTGACACAGTTCTAGAGCCGGGCTGTGACAAAGCCCTCTTACTATCATTTTATGGCGCTTCCAACCACATCTCATGGTCTTCTTCAGCAGATGAAGAAGCCAACTTTTTTATGGAGTTGAACGTTTCCAAGGTTAAGAATGAATATTCACTCTCAATATAAACTTGTTTTTTCATTTACAAAGCAAAATAATGTCCCAAAACTGATCAAAAAATGCTGCCAAAATATCAAGTGGTCCCTCACCTTTAGTTTGCATTTTGAAATCAACCATTCATCTTGGATTTTTAAGTTGTAAATCTTGCTTGTGAGCACCTCTGAAAGGTCAGCTGCATTGTCTCAGTTCAGAGTCCCTATAAAGTATTTGGCAGGGAGCTCAGGCCTTACTGGAAATGACTGCAGCCGGGGACAAAGCAAAAGCTTTTTATACCACTCACAACCCAGACCCACCTGGCATAAGGTCTGTGGTTTTGGAGAACCACTTTCAACAAGAAAACCTCGACACAGAACATCCAGGAATGTGGCTTTATGTGCTGTTACAGCATGGTGGGATTTCTGGAGCTTGTATTCATGGTGGAGTAAGTTGCTGTTATCCTGTCACTACAGCAATACCCTGAAAAGCTTACCTTATGAAATCCTTTCTCTCAGAATGTCCCCAATTATTCTTTTTGAAGGCTGATTGTTATGGTCTTTCTAGTTGTTGCCAAAATTCACCCGAACGAAAGAGAAGTACCTGAGTCACACCATAGTGGCCACCAGGACGCCCCATGGCTTTATTGACTAAAGAACACCACTGATGCAGTCGTAAACCTTGATTAGGTAGAAATACTAGTTCCTCTTGATCTCTGATTCATATTGTGATTCCTGCCAGCTTAACATTCACAGTGCTGCTGCACATTGAGAGCAGCTGTCTGCTGGGTGTGGATGTGGATTGTTTACTTTAGCCTACATGTCAGTTAGAGCTGGAGAGCGTTAAACCTTCCAGCTAAAAACCCTACTTCCCTAAATGCAAATCAACCAGACTGTGTGCGTGAGTGTGCCACCGTTTGCATAGTGTGTGTGTGTACAGTGATAATAGTCCCCTCACAACTTCCATTGCTTGCTAAGATTGAACCAAGAAGATAAATGAAGAAAAAGGTAAAAAAAAAAAAAAGGAGCATATTTTCATGTAGTGGCAGTCCTGAACTGTCAGTGGTTCCTGCGATTCTTTGGCTGCTAACTAATGAAACAGGCTGATGCTCCTCTTACAACTCCTCACATCTAGCCTAACAGCATGCACTCATTTCATTCTAATAATTTGTAAAATATGAACTTATGCCATGTACTGCAGTAGGATACAGTAAATAGTTAGATTTGAAAGCATCCTGTGGGTTTGAACTGGTCAGTCTCCTACTGAACTCTGGTTATGGGACATTTGTAGAAGTTCAAATTGTCTTACTGTCTTTTTGAGGACATTTTGGCTGATCTTCACGACAGTATAAAATGTTACGACTGGGTTTTAAGGTTAAGGCTAGAACTGGGTTTATACTAGGGTCATGTTAGGGTTAGGGTAAAGGTGTATTCACATTATGGAAACAACTTTTGTGTGCGCCTCCTCCATTATTATGTGTGTGGTGTGTGCAGATGTCCATGGTGTTCCGAGCAGAGCGGGGGCAAATTCGTTGAACTTTGAATTGAGCTGCGCTGACCTTTGAAAAACTAATGACTTGTGTTTCTGAATTTGAATTTACAGAATTGAAAAATTAAACTTTGGAACTGTTTTAGGGTCTCGAAAACGCCGGAGTAGTGTGGACTTTAGATGTAAACGTAGCAAAAGTTACGTGTTTTAAAACGAAAACGTATTGGTGTGGATGTAGCCTCAGACCCTTGTTTTTCCACAGTGGTGCCATAAGGGTTGGGGTTAGGCATTTAGTTGTGATGGTTAGGATTAGGGAATGCACAGTGTCAATCATGGTCCTCACAAGTAGAGAAAGACACAAGTGTGTGTGTGTGTGTGTGTGTGTGTGTGTGTGTGTGTGTGTGTGTGCAGTTCATATGGTCTTCAATCAATCAATCAAACTTTATTTATATAGCACCTTTTAAACAAGACAAATGTAATTCAAAGTGCTGTACACACCATTGACAAAATGTAGAATGTTAAAAATGGATTTAGACACTAATGACTAACGTCACTGGGGTTCTGTGGCAATTACACACGCGTCAAATTGTCAATTGCTATTTGCGGTAACACACACTACTGGAACCCCATATAATAGCCCTATAGCATTTATTACAAAAAAGACCTATGATAAGAAACGTGTCATTCTACAATAGTCACTTTTGAAATGAAATTGTTTCTTGATTTCAAAATGCATTGGAGGACAACGCAGTCAAACTTTAAATGCTTTCCTTTCAAGAAAAAAACAATTTTCCTTCATCTCTTTGCGCTTCCTCTTTCAAGGAAACCGCTATCTGTGTTTTATTCACGTGGCTGTGATTTGGTTCTACAGACAGGGTTGAGGTTGAACATGAAGGCAGCAATAACCTCAGGGCTAAAAGCAGAGCATACTAGGGACACATTCACAACTGGACGTGTTCAACGAGCCTACTTTGTCATCGTACAGCATTTCAGCATCTGGAATCCACTCTGAATACTTTCTGGTGGTCAATGTAATGTTGATACATGAAGACAGCATATCATTTCAAATCATCCATTTCTTCCCCATGTACTGCTGGCTCTGGTGCAACATGCTAACACATTAGCATACACCATTATGTGTTTACATGCACACCAGAAACCAGATTACTGAAAATTCAGTTAAGAGATCAGACAGCAAGTTCATACTATCTGCAGTAGTGTGATCAGTTGGAACCCAGGCCTGTCCACACTGCTGCCACAGCACCATCATTTCAACTTCACATCACAAGCTACAGTATATAGTAGCTCTGCAGAGATGTCCTGCTGCCTTATTTGTTTAGTTACTTTGGATGATTTCAGGAACGACTTGCTGTTACAAGTGAACAACCAACAACAGCTCAGGTCCCCTAAATTGCAAATTATTAATTCAATCCCATTATTACAAAACCACTTTGTAATCACTGAGTTTGATGAGTGCTACATGAATAAACTTTGTCTCTTTCCCACGTCCCGCTGGGTATTGTGTGCCATCTTGCAACACATGACACACTTGGATACAGATGGAGGTCAGGTCCTGTTCAGACCTGGCATTAACATGCGTCCTTTGTGATGGGATCACAAGTGGACAACTCCAAGTACGTCTGTTCACACATGACGTATTAGAATACGTCTCCACGTGATCACTTGTGATCGGAGCTCACTTCCCCGCTCTATATGCAAATAAACACGTACTGAACACACGGCTAATACAGCAGACGTTGTGACCTAATATTACATGAATGTCAGTACTAATATCCTAAATATATGCTTGTATTTGTGAATTCTAGTACATATTATGAACATCAAAATAAAAGGTTATTGTACCGGCGGTCCCCGGGGACCTCCGAGCCGCCAGCACTGCTTTCTTTGCCAGGAAACAGCGCCGTACAGAGCTTCAGAGAGCCGGGGATGAGAACGAGCAGGCCGGCGGGTGTCAGCTCCGTGCAGAGCACCGGAATAAAAACACCGACACATCTCCGACAGTTTGATAATAATGCACTTCCCACGGTGAGTCTGATAGTCTTTAGATATGTAGCCTATAGATATATTTTAATAAAATACAGTTGTATCGACAGAATACAGTAGAGCACAGAAGCTGTTTCCATGCCGCGAGTCTATTCATATGAGGAGCGCAGAGACTTCGCTGATCCCAGCGGGACGTCAGTAGAGTAGGCGGTCCTTAATGTGGCCCAGGACACAGTCCTGGTAAAAGAATGTGGTAATATGAGGCCCAGACCACCTCCGAATGTGGTCTGACAGATTGGATGTCAATGCGTCCTCTATGTGTCTTGAGTGTGTTCACACCTGTAGTACTTGTGATGTTAATACCAGGTCTGAACAGGGCCAGAGTCAGAGTGTAGCTAATGCTTAGCATTAGCTTGGCAAGCTAGTGTTCAGTCATGGTGGATTGTTCAAAGTTCTAGTCTGGACATGCAGTTCTATTGACCTTCATGTGTTGCAGTTACAGTGTCTACTTCTTCATGAAAATTTGTAACGTAAATGTTGACTGATGTGCACTGACCCTGGAGAAATAACTAGAGATGAGAACACAGTAGTTATAAACTGTAACAAGTCTGTCAGTGCATGGAGCGGAGCTCCCAGATAACAGTTCAGCTGTTCACATAACCCAGGCATGTCTGTTACACACACACACACACACACACACACACACACACACACACACACACACAGTCACCCTGCAGATAACCTCTGACACATCCGTCTTGTGGTGACAGTTTTCTCTGGTCTGTTCTGGTTCCACTGGGCCAACAGCTGAGCCCAACTCAACTCAGATGATGCAGTTAGAAGCAGGTCAAACGAGACAATCACATCATCATTTTGCTCTTCACAGTTTGATAGTATAACGGCCTATTCTCTTCTGTCCAGACCGCCCGCGTCAGCAGCGCGTGGTGGCTGCGGAACCTGTTGTTTTTTATTTCAGCGTCCATGTTAACAGGTTGGAGCAGCCACACAGCGGTGGCGGTTCGGCTGCATGTCAGCTGCATCTCTTCTAGAGATCTGAGGTCTCGCCTATTTTTACCGCGAGCCGCACGGTTCACAGCAAGAACAGACAGTGAAAATTGTCTTTTGACATTATATTGACATCATGTCAGCAACATTACTACAGTTTCAATGTCTGTATCTGTAGAATATGTCACAGACATGAAAAGTAAAGTAAAGATTTATTTTTTAAATCAATACTTCCTGCTTTCATTTCAAAATAAAAGCCCTCAAGCGTCTTTTTTCTGGACAGAATTCCTTTCCTTTTATTCTGAAATATTTACAGGACAGTGTTGTAGGAAATGCAGCGACTTGCAGGGCTCCCTGAATGAATATAGTACAGGGTTTTAATTGTGGATTATTACTATTATTTACAAATTACCACATTACTTCTTAACATTTCTAAAATAAATATAAATGACATTTATAATGAAGTGAAATGGCCATTTTGAGAGGCAAACTCTATGTAGAAATCTATCTATCTATTTATCTATCTATCTATCTATCTATCTATCTCTGTATATCATGTCTCCCTCTATGACGGCCGTTCGGAACAACTATAAACATTACATTATAATACATTATATGAAGTCATTCTGTTCAAACATAAGCCAACCCTAACCATGTGTGTTGAGTATTAAGGACCCCTGCCGGGTGGTCCTTGTCTCTCTGCATTCACGGTATAGGGGTCTACGTAGGCTGGGGGTTGGGAAGTGGGTTTGGGGGTTTTGTCACACATGATTTAAATCAGTTAGTGTGGCCACCATCACTGTCTCAAAACTGAGATCAATGTTAGCTGGTCCTTTGTTTTGTTGGAATCACAATACTCCCTGTTTTATTGCTCCAAAGTAGTTTGTGAAACTGAAATAACTGATCGGTCCAGGAACAATCATAGATTTAACTATGTAGCTGAAATTAAGACGAGCAAATCTGTGTTGTGTTACTACGTTGAAACTCAATTATGTGTCTTGGATAAAATACCAAAACTATTTTAACAGTAAGTGTGTAAGTATTTAGCAAAGTAAATTAATGATATACTTCTGTTTGAGGATAAAACAAACAGGAGAAACACAACACAACCAAAACTTTACTTCAAGCATATGGAATAGAAATGTGAAATTAAATGAAAAACGGTGTTAAACATTCAGCCTGGGTTTATAGTGCCTCCTCAAAAATGAAACTACATGTCAGGACTTAGTGTGAGGGGTCAGCTTGGGCTGCTTGTGTTTCTGATGCTGGTAGAGATCAGTTATCTTCCATTTTACAGTAACACACATCTAGCAACGCCATCTCCACTGTAAGCCTCTGCTCACCGCAATCATCATTCTCTCTCACGGCGAATGACAGAACTGGATCATGGTGACTGCAAGGAATAGTATCCTATTAAAGGGATAGTTTGGTGTTTTGAAGTGGGGATGAATGAGGTACTTATCCATTATCCGAGTACCTGCATGGAAGTTAATTCATGTACTGCTGTGGACTGGGGCAGCAGCAAAATCTATTTTAGACACTTAAAAAAAATCAATATCAGTTTAAGTGTACGCTATATTTATAATATTTTCCGACGGGGAACTGAACTGAATGACAAACTTATCTACACTCTCTTCAAACAGACAGACTCCATTAACAAATACAGTAGAAACAAGTTTCACTTTCAGTTCAGTTCCCCATCGGAAAATATTAGTAGTGTACACTTAAACTGATATTGATTTCTTTTTAGGTGTCTAAAATGCATTTTGCACAGCAGTACATTGCTTTGCTCCCGTGCTGGTACTCCTGTCTGTTTTTCCAAATTATATTTACCTTTATTTAACCAGATAAGTCAATTGAGAACCACTTCTCATTTACAATGACGACCTGGCCAAGAGGCAGAAGGCAAGGTGATACAAGATGTTAGAACATAAAACATAAATACGATTATTGCAATAAAACATTAGATAAAATTAAAACATCACAATATATACAGTATATACAACAATATCCAATCCAAACTCCATCTACTGTAAGTAACTCACTGACTAGGAACTAAAATATCTTGTAACAGCAGTTGTGTCTAGTCAGACTAAAAAACTGAAATATTAGGTAAAAACATCTCTTTTCTCTAATAATCTATGCTTGTAACCTTTTCCATTTATCAGTGCAGGAAGTGAAAAAAACCCGCATTGTGGTGACTAACAAAATGACCTCTGGATTAGACTGAACCAACATTCAAATTCACTGGAGATAAAACAGATGTTAACTACATCCTAGAGGGCAGCAAGTGTATTTTAATAACTGACACTAAATGCTTCATCACTGACTGTTGCTGTCACCTGCTTCAATAAGTAAATTCATTCTCTGACTACAGACTTAAAGCACTGGACAAAACCACTGCATTGTTTGAAATGAGCTAACAGTAACTCTCTGTCCAGTGAGATCTGTAATACTGGTACAAAATGACCACGCCTCTTGACCAACTGTAGAAGCTGTGTGTTATCTGTGGTGGCTCCCTCACATCGTCCCTGCCCAGCTGGATAAGCTCACTGTCGATAAAGAATTTCTTCTTAACTGAGGTGGGACAGCAACTAGAACGTGATAACACTGACACGCTGAGGGCAACTTAGAGGTCCTGACCTGTTACTAATGGGTTTGGCTTCTTTGCACTTTTTATCTCCCGGCAACCAAAGTCTGTCTTAAGTGCAGTATTAACACCACTACAACCTGCAAGGCCGGTGTCACGTGACTCCTGGCAGCATAGAGTGTGTGTGAATCCAACCTGGTCAGATGTAGGCTCTATAGGTAACACTAGGGATTCAACTGAACTTAATGGAAACTAGCTGTCAAATGATGATGTTGTTAAAATGTAGTAGAGCAGAATTGTACTGCTATAGGTGAGGTGGGCCGACCAGCCTTTGTATACCTACTACCATTAATGCAACACAAGTCTCTGGTTCGATAGAGAACTTCTTTTTGTATGGAAATTTAAATGCATGTGGATAAACCTGCGTACAGGAATGATGATTTCATACTGTCCCAGAGAGACACTGGTCAACTTTACACAAGAAGAAACAAACACGTTGTATCTGTATGACTGAGAGAGAGACAGAGAGACTGTATGTCATTCAGAGCTGTGATAAGTACGTGGTAGACATATTTTAATAAAAGAGGTTAAAGTCTCTCTCTCTCTCTGTCTGAGCTTATACAGCACCCTCCACCTAAACCCTGCCATTGTCTACCCCCCAAGGTGACCCTGCCACTGATGCTCCCTGACCTCCCTTAGTGCTGTAACGTACTTAGCCTTCACTAGTGCTGCATATAGGACCTTCCCCTTTACTCCCTCAAAAAAAAACAGCTTTCCTTCTTTGTCTTGCCAGCCCTCTGGACCCGCCTCCAGCCTCAGCACCGGAAACGTTGGTGCCTCTCCCGCCCTCGCCGAACCGAAGTATCCCAGTGCTGATGCAGACAAGGAGTCCACCACCCGCCCTCTCAGCCTCTCCAGAAGCCTCAGAGTCTTCACACCTGACTCCTCTGACAGCTGCTGTGGTGTCTTCCAGTCCAACCCGTCTGTCCGTCTCAGGTGGCCCAGTGTCACGATGCCAGCCGTCACAAAGCAGCTCTGCAGGGTCCCTGAGTAGATGCTATCAAGTTGGATCAGAAGGTTGTGGAAGATAGGCTCCTCCCACACCCACGGTCGTGGCCCCACACCCTTCTCTTGAGTGCGCTGCAGCATCCACCAGTTTTTAAGAACCAAACCAGCAAATATCTGCACGGTACGGAAGTCTCTGATCTACTTGGAGCCTGAAAGCTGCCATTCTGCTTTGCAAGTCCACCAGTCCTTGCCCCCCCCTTCTTGGATCGGTAGGTACAGCACTGCAGCTCTGAGTCAGTGATGACCTGACCAGAAAAAGTTCACCAGTGTTCTATGTAGCTTCTCCAACAGGCAAGCAGGTGGATTGAGGACCGCCAACTTGTGCCACAGTGAAGAAGCCACTAGATTGTTTATTACCAGTGTCCGACCTCTGTATGAAACTTGACAGAGATCCCACTTCTACTTTACCAACCTAGTGGTCATGGTCGATAGAACTCCCTCCCAGTTTTTGTTGACCCAGCCCTCCGAGCCCAGGTATACCCCTAGCACCTTCAGCCACTCCCTGCTCCACTCTAAGTCCCCAGCTGTGGGACCTCCAACGCTCTCCAAACCCCACCCAACAAAGCCCTTCCCCCAGTTCACTTTTGCTGGTTGACAGCAAGCAGCACGTCCTCCATCGAGGTATCGGCATCCGGCATCCGGCACACACCTTACGCCGCTTCGTAACGTTAACTCCTCGTCTCCACCTCTCCCCTTTACGGTCGGAGTGGCCATCGCCATCCCGCGCCGGAAACTACCAAACTCAACTAACTTACGCTAACAAAGAAACCACTTTAAAAACAATAACCTACAAGGAAACACTAACCACTCAAACCCCACCATCAATGAAAAATGACACTGAAAGAAAGGAGGATTAAGGAGGCAAGAAAGGTTAAGAAAAGAAAAGAAAGCAAGAGACAAAGAAAACACCCACATCCCCAACCCTCAAGGAGAGAGAGAGAAAGAGAGAGACAAAGAGATAGAGAGAGAGAGAGAATTTGAATTTTAACCAGACCTTTATTTCTTTTTAGTTCAGATTACACCAGTTTTGCTGTTATCCAAAATTACAACAAAACTACTTCATTCAAAACCCAAAACAGAAATAAGAAAATAAAATAATAAATAAGAATAAAAGTTTAAATATTCAGAACCAGTGAGTTCTCTCTGACTGAACACAGCACATCCTGCACACCCCAAATGTTCACAAACGCTTCAGTCTTTTTTGTCAGTCTGTAAAACTCAAACTCCACCCTGAGCCGAGCTGACAGCAGCCCAGTGAGCATCACAACCACATCCTCTGACCCCTCACACGTTTTTTCCACGTTTTTCAAATCGCTAATTTGTCCAGTCCTGAAATGAAATTCATTAGTGTGTGTACAGATTTTTTCCTTGCAGAGAAGTGTGGACCATAGATAAACAGAGAAGAAGAAAAGTGTTCTTCTAAGCCCTGAAACCACGACTGTAGGTGGCTAAAAAGTCTACCCAATCTGGAACACTGAATGAACAGATTGTGTATGGTTTCTGTTTGCGAGCAGAAAGGACAGCCGTCCCCTGTGCCAGGATTGAGGTGCACCAGATACCTGTTCGTAGCTATGGCCCCATGTACAATCCTCCACTGGAGGTCGCCTGTCCGTTTGTCAACAGGGGGTTTGTACAGGGACCGCAAACAGCCCCTCTGGGACGATCCCGCGCCAAAAAACTCTGTCCACCTGGACACCTGCACCCCCGACAGTGAGCGTAAGTTTGAAACCATCACACTGACCTGATAGGCTGCTTTTTTTCCCAGAGTTTCAAAGTCTCCCAAGTCTGGGGTTTTGAGAGACAACAGGATGTCCTCCTCATCCTGCCACTGTCCCACAGCAGGAGAGACAGCCAGGGAAGGAAAGACATACTCATATTCATCATCCCATTGGTCAGATAGAGTAAGGTCTTCAGCAAACGCTCTGAGGACTTCTGGCAGGGAAGCACAGACCTCCTCCACCAGCCTGATCAGTAGTCTGTTGGATATGACGTTGAACAGTTCAGCGAGATGGGTGATGGAGGACTTCATGAGATGCCCCAGCTTAACACAGCCAGCCTCTCTCAGTCTGGATCTCATGCTGACACAGGACAGGACCTGAGAGGTGACAAAACTGTTTCCAAACAGCGGCTCCTCAAAGAGCCACATCCCTGGTGTCATCACAGCTTTCCGATGGAACGTTAAAACCTGCCACGCCTGTAAAACAGACTGGTAAATAGGTGTCAGACCAGTCAAATCCATGGATTGGGGCTGAAGCAGGAACAAGTGTTTGTCATATCCAAGGCGTCCAGCCCTCCTCAGCAGCACACAGGCAGTGTCTATCCATGGCAGGCCAAAACTGTAAAGCAGTCTCTGAGCTGTCTGCAGTCTGAAAGCTGTGATGCGTGATGCGATGTTTACCAGGTCCTGTACCGGCAGATACAGTATCGCTGATCTCAGCCAGTGGTGACCTGACCAGAAGAAATCCACAACTGCTCTCTGAATTCCATCAATCAGGCCTCATGGTGGAGGTAAAACTGTCAGTCTGTGTCAAAGGGTCGAGGCAACCAAGTTATTGACGATCAGGACCCTCCCCCTATAGGAAAACTGAGGTAGCAGCCATTTCCATTTAGACAGTCTAGCACACACTCTCTCCATAGCACCCTCCCAGATCTTCTTCTGAAACTCCTCTGTTCCCAGAAAAACACCCAACATTTTCAAGCCCTGCCTTCTCCAGCTGAGGTTTCCTGGTAACTTTGGTGATTCCTTTTCTGCCCACTGCCCAACCTGCAACGCTTCACTTTTCTCCCAGTTCACCTTCGCTGAAGACGCCCTTTCATACAAGTCCAAACTACTACTCAGGAGCTCCACAATCCTCTGGTCTCTGACAAGCACATTAATGTCATCAGCATAAACACCAGCGGGGGCCGTTGAACAAACCTGGTAGCAGAAGTCCGGATAACCATGCTCTCAACCTGTTTAGGAGAAGAGCCTGGATCTTTCAGGTGGGGGGGTCAACACATGACAGGCGATGCCATAAAGTGGACGATACCAAATTGTTAGTGATGAGGACTCGACCTCTGTAGGACATTTTGGTTATAATCCACTTCCATCTTGCTAAACGACCTTTGACCTTTTCAAGAACATTCTCCCAGTTTTTAAGAACAAACGATTGATCACCAAAAAACACTCCTAAATATTTCACCCCCCCGTCTTCCAAATCAACCCCCCAGGCAAACTGAGCTTCTTCTCCAGTCCACCAACACTGAGAGCTTCACTTTTGTCCCAGTTAACTTTGGCTGAAGATATCGAGCCAAACTGGATGACATCTTTTACCAACATGTCAATATCCTGCTGGCTGTCCACCAGGAAGACCACATCATCTGCATAGGCTGACAATTTTAAAGGAGCATTACAACCTGGAATAGTCAGCCCGTTAAGGTCAGATCTAAGTTTGTGCAACAAAGGCTCGATTGATAAAGAATATAAGATGCCAGAGAAGGCGTAGCCTTGTCTAACTCCCCTTTGAACTTCAAAAGGAGCGCTCAAACCACCATTGATTTTATTAATAAAACCAGGACCAAAACCAAAGGCACTCAACGTGAGCCATAAATATTCATGCTCGACACAATCAAAAGCTTTTTCCTGATCAATTGATATGATACCGGCTTTGAGGCCAAACAGCTTACAGATCTCTAAAAGGTCTCGAATCAAAATAATATTATCAGAAACCAGCCTGCCCGGTACACAGTAGGTCTGATCAAACTGAATCACTTGTTCGGTCACTCTGCTCAGCCTGGCTGCCAACACCTTGAAGAGGAGCTTATAATCAGAGCAGAGCAGTGACACAGGCCTCGGGTCACCATTCTTAGACAGTGAGGTAAGGACCGTCCTCCTGCAGCTCAGCGGCAGACGCCCTCCGGCGAGACTGTCACTCAGTAGTGCCACCACCGACCACAAAGACTTATAAAGTCAACAGGTAGACCGTCTATTCCGGGAGCTTTCCCACTCTGCATGCTCTGCAGAGCAGCATAGAGTTCATCAGAGGAGAGAGCTGCTTCCAACTCTACATTACTCTGCTGCTCAACCTGAGGAAGACCAGCATAGAAGCTCTGAGACGCTTCCTGCTCCTCTCTGTGCTCACATTTAAACAGGTTACTGTAGAAGCTGACAGCATGTTTGCGTATTTCAGTGTGATCAGTCAGCACTTGCCCAGTGTCAGACCTTAAACTGTGAATGAACCTTTTCTGTCCATTCTTACGCTCCAGACCAAAGAAAAAGTGTGATGGGACATCCATTTGGGTTATATTCTGAAAGCGGGACCTAACCAGAGCCCCCTGAGCTGAGACACCCAGCAGGTTGGCTAAAACAGACGTCTGAGTATGGCGTTGGTCTCCTCTGGCCTCAGCTAAGTCTCGGAGTTCCTCCACTTCAGACTTCAGAGCTCTCACTGAACTCATTAAAGTTTTTGTGACGTTCCGAGTGTACTGTTGACAGAATTGTTTGATTTGGACCTTTCCAAAATCCCACCACTGTTGGAAAGACACAAAATCAGATTTCATACTTTGGTGGTTTTCCAAAATAAGACAAAAGTTTCTTTGAAGTTCTCATCCTCCAGTAAAGCCGTGTTGAAATGCCAATAGGCACTACTGGATTTTACACATTTGATAAAGACAGAAGCTGTTACAAGCGAGTGATTAGAAAAACAAACAGGGCTGATCAAACAACTTTTAAATACATTAAAATTATGTTTAAAACAATAAAAACGATCAAGCCTGGCCATAGACAGTAAGTTATCTTTAACATGTGTCCAAGTGTGTTGTCTCTGTTTATCATGAAAGCCTCTCCACACATCACACAACTCCTGAGCCTCCATGAGATGAATCAGGCAGCGTGAGGCTCTGCATGGTTCCTGTCTAACCTGCTGTCCTCAGTAAAGTCTCCACCAATGTAAACATATTCTTCACTGTTACATTTCTCAATCACTTCATTTAAAACATCTAGGAACATTACTCTCTCTCCGCTCCTACAACCGGAGCATACATATTAATAAACACCGTCTTTACATTTTCATACACTGCTCTTACTTTTAATAGATGACTTTTAATAACTTCTTCACATTCTACAGACTGAGTAATAAAGTTTCTGGAAAAAAGAATTCCAACCCCACAACTGCTACTGGTTTACTGGTGAGTTAAAAAGGTTTCATTCTTTCCTCCAGTCAGCCTCGTTATCAGCAGTACTGAGTGTCTCTTGTACCAAAAGAACATCTAACTCTTTGAGAGAACACAGCTTGAATAGAGAAGCCCTTTTCCCATCATCCCTTGCTCCATTAAAGTTCAGGCTTCCTATTCTTATGTACTCTATAGCATAGAAAAAAAGTTGTAAAACAAAAACAAGTGAACAAAACAAAAAAAAAAAGGAATATCTATTAGACTTATTCATCCTCATCTAACTGCATTTTGACTTTTTGAACTAGTTTCTTTAGACGGTAAGTCTCCTGGTCAGTGAAAGCTTTCTCCCCAAAAATCTCAAGGACTTCTCAGAAAAACCAGCAGCCTCTGAACTAGCAGAACCCAGATCAGCAGCACCTGGACCATCAGAACTTGAACTAGTAGCCCCTTGATGCTCAGCTTCAGTCTGCTATGTACCCTGTGTATTTTCCTGCTGTGTACTCTAAGTATTTTCCTGCTGTGTACTCTGTGTATTTTCCTGCTGTGTACTCTGTGTATTTTCCTGCTGTGTACTCTGAGTATTTTCTTGTTCTGGACTTGGTGCTGCAGGCTCACCATTATTTGCTCCAGCGTTTTGTTTCTGTGGACAGGTACGGATGAGGTGACATTTCATTGTCTCTGAAGACACACAAACAATGTAATCAAAATCGTCCACTTTGAACTTCAACATCAAGTTTAACTCCTCAGTGTTGTTCTTTAGAATCATAAAGACCTGCCTTCTGAAGGAAACAACGTGTTCCAGGTGCGGAGATTTACAGCCCAGAGGAATCAGTTTAATTGGAGACATTAAATGCCCGTGTCTCGCCAGTTCTCTCTGCAACATTTCATTACTAATGAACGGAGGGACTTTTGACAAAATGATCTTTTTGGCCGGTTTAACCAGCGGCACCACTTGAACAAAGGTGTCCTTAATCACCACACCTCGCTCAACAACCATGCTGACTTTATCAACACTGTCCAGAAAAATTACGAGAGAGACAGAGAGAGAGAGAGACTGAGAGAGAGAGAGAGAGACAGACAGAGAGACAGAGGGAGAGAGACAGAGGGAGAGACAGAGAGAGAGACAGACAGAGAGACAGAGAGAGAGACAGACAGAGAGACAGAGAGAGACAGACAGAGAGACAGAGAGGCAGAGGGAGAGAGAGAGAGAGAGAGGGAGAGACAGGAACTTCTATGAATGGCCTGAAGACCCATCCCATGTTCTGCTCTGATTGGTCCGCCACTCAGCCAATGAGAGGCTTCCACTCTGCAGCTCCATTCATGAAAAGGCAGCATGGACGGAGAGTGAAGTGGAGGAGGAGGCAAAGGAGCGTGTGTGCGTGTGTGTGTGTGTGTGTGTGTGTGTGTGTGTGTGTGTGTGTGTGTGTGTGTGTGTCTCACTCAGCAGACAGACTCGTCACTTCCTTATTGCATCACCATTGTGGAGTTAACAAAAGAGACAATTCATTGTAGTTGGTTGAAAGGTGCCCAGTTCTTCACATCTACTATCTAGTAAAGAGCCAAATACACATGGAGTATAGTGTAGATATAAAAACATAGTATAGATGTTTTAACTGTCTCAAGATAAATACCAGGTTTTGCTGTGAGTCTCCCCAATAAAACACCAAAGACACACATTGTCCGCTGAGCGTACAGCTTCAATAGACAATGCAATGCAGCCATTGCACATGTTGTATTTTGAGCTGACACAACCAAAGTCATAAGGAAGGACTTGGAAAGTGGAGGAGTAAGAGAAACCATGTATAGGGCACACACAAGGGTGTAGATCTGGATATGGACAGTAGGGACAAGTCCCTAACATTGTCAAAAGCTGCAGAATTGTCCCAACTAATATTTTTACCAGTTTGAAAAAGTCTTGTCATTTTAACTCCACGCAGCATTACATTGTGGACATTTATAGGACTCAAAGGAGAAGAAAGGGGAGCTGCTGAACGCAGCAAAGTGAGAAAATGTATTATGCTCAATATGCAGGTGCTGCAGAAGACAGAAAAGGATTGGATCAGCAGTTACTGTTGATTGCAACACGTTACAACCTTGACACACTTCTGCATTGGATGCTGCCTGAGGAAGATAAAAATCATGATAATGAAAAATCAATGGGCTTCATGCAAGAACATTTTCATATTCTTATTCTAGCTTCTTACTTTTTTCTGTGTTCATGATAATCAGCACGACCAACACCCCCAAAGCACTGCTACTTGTACATAGTACTCTAAAGAACGGATGTTTGTATGAGAGGTTGTCACAGTGGCCTAGTGTTTGCTATCTTCAGCTAAAACTTTTGATCAAATTGTTATTAGGTGGTGCCAATGTTTTTCTTGGAGAACTACTATCATCTACTATCTACTATCATCCCATGTTATCTTATCTTCTCATTTCCAGAACTGGTCAATCATGCTGAAACTTCTCGAGTTAGACACATTGAGGATGTCAGCAGAGCAGGACGATGTCCCCTCCTGGAGAAAATGAAACAGCTGTGATGTTACACAAAAGTCCAAGTGGAAATATAGTGAGGCTCAGCGGCAACTTATGTACTCCCAACTCTACACAGACAGATGGGAGACAGTGAATGGTTGGTCATGTGTTAGCTGAACTACAGCTTTATGGTTCATGTGTGCTCTGTTTGTGTGTATGGTGTGTTAGATAGCATTCCAATGGCTTCTCCAAAGCATGAAAGAATTCCTTTTGGAAATGTTTATCATATTATCTCAGTCAGTGTGGTGGAAGCCCAAAAATAAATAATGAGTAATAACCTTATCTCTGCAACACAATCCCTTTTCATTGATTGCATGTTTATTATTGCCTGTGGCTGTTTTGTCTGTTTATTCTCTTCTGCACTGGTCTAGCGTTGCCATGGTTGTTTTCCTTTTTTCTTCTCTCTATTTCCATTCTTATGCAGGGCGTCTCTTCTGACCATCCGGTCCAGAGTGTCCCCCCTAGGCATCTCGTGTCTGTGTGTGTGTGTGTCAGTTCCTGAGCTCCCAGTTTCATGCTTTGGTCTCAACAGTGTGTAGCTGGTCGAGTGCCAGAATGTGACTCATTGTCTCAGTCTCATAGAGGCAGAAAGCAGGGTCTGTTTGGAGGCAGTTTCCTGCTGATATACAGCTGAGGATGTGGGATCTGTAGGTTAACCAGATAATGGCACAGGGCAGCCTCTCTGTATCAGGAACTCTTCAATGTTTGTATGTCACATACCAACAAACAGACACACAGGGACCACCAGATGGTCACATTTAGTCCCAACAAACAATCTGTCAAATCAGTCCATTTTTTGGAAATGACTTTCAGAATTTGATCTATTAGGTCCCTGAATTTGAAAAGTCTTGAAGAGCCATATCACTAAATTATTTCAAGTAATTGTGTGTGTGTGGAGCCAACAGGCAGTCAGCCGGCTTGGCCAGACTAAGTCTAGAACATGCATGCTCTCAATCGGCTCAGCTGAAAAACATGGAAGCCTGAAAAACTTTGGAGCAACAAAAGGAGTGAAGGGGGCACCATCTCAAACGTGATCTTCACTTATCTTAACACGTCCATGGTCCTCTTTTTGTCACTCGAACTGGTAAAATAAGAAAGGTAGTTATTGAATAGTAATATGTGTCATTTTGAAAGGTACTGACCACCAACCTTTTTCATTTGGGTTGGAGGACATGTCAGGGGCACAGAGAAACACACCATACTGTATGGAGACCATACAGGACCATACAGATGAAGACATCCACAGCGGTGTGGCTGTTGTCACTGTACATGGGTAGAGGTGAGGAGGCAGCTGGTGTCTGGACACTCCTGGGACCTGCTTGTTTTGACCCTTTAGAGTCTTTGTCACTTGGGGTCAAAGAGGATGGTAGTGTGCTTCTGAAAGGATGAAGGGGTTAGGCTGCACCCCACCTTTTCCTTACAGCTCTGCGCTGTCCAAGCCTGGGTGACCTCCAAACCAAACCATCAGAATGTCTCAAGCAGCCATGGGGAGCTATTGTTCTTCAAAGTAGGTCAAAGCCTGCAGCTATCACAATCAATTTGGACTGATTGGAGAACAGTGGGGATGGAGACGAGGAGACACAGGCTGCAAGGCTGATCACACTTGTTGATATAAACTGAAGGAACAGGAACTAATGATAGCATTCTTTATATTTCATCACCCTCTTTCTCATCCTCAGCTCCCCAAACGTATCCAGCCTCCTCCTCCTCCCCTTTCTCCTTACCCTAACGCTCCCTCTACCCTCCTCCTTTTGTATAGTGTAATTAGTCATGTGGAACATATGGAGCATCATATTACATAACCCAGCAGCAGCTGCACTCAGGCTAGATCCAAGATAATGCAAATCAGGGGCCACATTACTTTGGCACAGCAGATCTGAAGCATATAGCTGCATCATAGCAAACGTTCTGTATTCGACGTCTCTTGTAGAACAATGACTTGCTGGTGCTGGCCTCTTCCTTTCATCAAACTAACAATGAAACAATCACTATATTCATAGACTACTGCTGCTCAGTCTGATATGCTGATGTCTTATTGTTTGATGAGGTGCAGAAGGAGGTGATGATTTTCAAAAACTACTTGCAAACACGGCCTAAAGGTTTCTTTGTTCATGTCATTGTAGTAGGGCTGTCAATCAATTAAAATATTTAATCACTATTAATCGCATGGTTGTCCATGATTAATCATGATTAATCGTGTGGTTGTCCATGATTAATCACGATTAATCGCATAGTTGTCCATGATTAATTGCGATTAATCGCTAATTAATCACACATTGTTTATCTGTTCAAAATGTACAGTAAAGGGAGATTTGTCAAGTATTTAATACTCTTATCAACATGGGAGTGGACAAATATGCTGCTTTATGCAAATGTATCTATATATTTATTATTGGAAATCAATTAACAACACAAAACAATGACAGATATTGTCCAGAAACCCTCACAGGTACTGCATTTAGCATAAAAAGTATGCTCAAATCATAACATGGCAAACTGCAGCCCAACAGGCAACAACAGCTGTCAGCGTGTCAGTGTGCTGACTTGACTATGACTTGCCCCAAACTGCATGTGATTATCATAAAGTGGGCATGTCTGTAAAGGGGAGACTTGTGGGTACCCATAGAACCTATTTTCATTCACACATCTGCAGGTCAGAGGTCAAGGGACCCCTTCTGAAAATGGCCATGACAGTTTTCCCTCGCCAACATTTAGCATAAGTTTGGAGCGTTATTTAACCTGCATGATATGGTTGGTATCAATGGATTTCTCGTTTCATATGATACCAGTTTCTTCACTGTAGCTTTAAGACTGAGCCCACTACAACCTCTGAAAGATCGTTTCTGTTAAAAAATGAGTGGCGTTAAAACAATTTTGTGGTAACGCGTAATTATCGTTAACTTTGACAGCCCTACACTGTAGTCTTATCTAATGTATTCTCATGACTAATGTCTCTAGATTGAATCATATGCTATGTAAAGTGATGGCAATATTTTTGTCACAATGGAAACAATGCCACGTCAGTTCCAGTTCAGTTGCTTTTTTCCAGTTTCCAAAAATTCCATTTTAAACGCAATCTTCAAAACATCAGCAGTCAGCTGGGAAGATATTTTGTGATTTGGGGTTCTGGGGTACTGTATCAAGCTTGTGGTGGAATGAGATCAAGTACATATCAACTGTGAAGAAGTAAAGGCTTTGACTTCAAAATCTGACTTAAAGGAAGTGTTCTACATTTTGGGACACACCCTTATTTACTTTCTTGTAGAAAGTAAGATGTTCAGATTGATACCACTCTCATGTCTGTACAGTAGATATAATAATAATAATAATAATAACAATAAATTACTATTATTAACGATATTATACATCAGACTTAGTTCTCAAAGACGCTTTGAATACTGTAGGGAAAAATGGGCAGTAAACTCTTCAGGTCATGGAGGACTGTTGTGATTCGAACACTAGAGCTGGTACTGGTCAGTAGGCGGGTAGCAGAGTTCTGTTCATACTGGAGTTCATTGAGGACTTTGTGGTACCATAGAGGATACTGTTGCAGTATTCAAGCCTGGATGTTACAAATGTGGGAATGAGTGTTTCGGCAGCAGTAAATGACAGTGAGGTCGGAGGTGGGCAATGTTACGGAGGTGGAATAAGGCTGCTTTGGTGATGCGGTTGACATGGATCAGGAACAAGAGGTTGGGGTCAAGGAAGACTCCAAGGTTGTTGATTTGGGTGAAGGGGGGACAATGGAGCCATTAATATTAAGTGTTAAATCCTGGGTGGGGCAGGTAAGGTAGTCTGGGCCACAGTGAATATGAAGAAAAAATATGAAGCTACAGCCAGCAGCCAGTTTGAGTAGCTTAGCATGAAGACTGGAAACAGATAGCATTAATTCCCAGTATTAAGTAATGATCTTTGGACCAAGCCAGGCTCGCTGATTCCCCGTTTCCAGTCTTAATGCTAAGCTAAGCTAACTGTAGCTTCATAGTTACGATATAGACATGTGTTATCGACCTTCTCATCTAACCCTCAGCATGGAAGAGAATGAGTTTATTTCCCAAAATGTGGACTATTCCGTTAAGTAAAAATATTGAAGTATTTCATCATACATTATTACATATTATATTAGTGGATTGTTACAGGCTACTGATGTAAGCAGCACTTTAATGTTGTTACTGGTAGATAGAGAGCTAATTCTAAGTACTTTATATACTTTGGGTAGATTATTCTGTAACAATGCATCATATTCAACTGATCATATGTTTTGTATGTAATATCTGAATCTGCACAGTAACAAACAATGTAGCTGTCCAATAAATATCTTAAAGAGCTCATAGTACCCTGTTACCCAACTAGAGCACTGCGCTCCCAGAATGCAGCAGGGTTACTTGAGGTTCCTAGAGTCTCCAACAGTAGAATGGGAGCCAGAGCCTTCAGCTATCAAGCTCCTCTTCTGTGGAACCAGCTCCCAGTTTCAGTCCGGGAGGCAGACACCCTCTCCACATTTAAGAGGAGGCTGAAGACTTTCCTCTTTGATAATGCTTATAGTTAGGGCTGGCCCAAGTCTGGCTCAGGCTGCCTTGGACCAGCCCCTAGTTCTGCTGCTATCGGCCTAGACTGCCGGGCTGCCCACTGAGCTGCTCTCTCCTTCTCCTTCTGTATATATTCATGTCCCATTCATGCATGTTACTAACTTGATGTCTTCTCCGGAGTCTTTGTGCTTTCTCGTCTTGCAGGTATCCATGGATCGGGGTTACACCTGGATCGGGGTTACACCTGAATCAGGGTTGCATCTGCTGCCTGCTTGACACCCACTGCTACCATCATTATTATCAGCCCTATTTATACTATTACTACTGCTACTATTACTGCTATTATTAGTAATAGTGGTCATATTTCTATTATTATTACTGATATTTCTATTACCACTCTATTATATCCACTGCTATTGATTATTGCTATTAGTCCCATTTGTATTACTACTGGTTCTGTCCAAGGTTTCTACCTGCTAAAGGGGAGTTTTTTCTTGCCTCTGTTGCTCATGGGGGATCTCTTGTTGGGTCTCTAAATTATAGAGTACGGTCTAGACCTGCTCTATTTGAAAAGCATCTTGAGATAACTTTTGTTTTGATTTGACGCTATATAAAAAGAAATTGCATTGAATTAAATTAAATGTAGTGGGATAAAAAATACATTTCTATATAAAGTATCAACATATTATAATGTAACATAAAATGGAAGAAGTACTGAAGTAAAATACCTCTAAATTGTACAGTATAAAGGACAGAACTTGTGTGCATATATACGTCACCACTGGTTTTGGTGATGCCTGATGTACAGTATACCTTTTCATTGTTTATTTCGTCACATTGATTTCATGTCCTATGAGAGCTGGCTCTTACATCTAACTGCTCAGATATCACTGACTTCTAAAACAGAGACCATGTGTGCAGATGTGTTTCCTGTTTTATTTTATAATATATATTATGTAGCATGTTGACTCCAAATAAGGGATGCAAATTTTAAGCACTTTCCTTCACCGATCATCGGTAGCACTAACGATCAATTAATGGACTAATCGTAATTAAAAAAACATACAAATTTTGCGTTTACCATACAATTCCAAATGTGTTTTTGTCCTCAATCAAAGCCTTATTTCCACAGCAAGATATTGCATATTCTCTGACAGTATAGCATAGCTTATGAAACATATAAAGGTAGAGGCCTAGACGTACTGGCGTGCCAGCTCTCATGGGAATCTCCCTGCGTTGACTTTCCACCAGTCTGTCGGCTTAGTATACCGTAAAATGCTCTCCAACTCCGTGTCCACGCTGCCAGCGAGAGCCATGGCGGAGGCCTGATGCACAGATGCAGCTCCCGACGCTGCTGACTGAGCATCTCTGTCGGTTGCATCACCTTCATCCTGTCGGTTCGGCGTGGTCACCTCCACCGCCTCTCTGGTTGCGAATGCGGGTCATTGAAACATGCTTTGAAAATACTCCATGCTACTGATATCTAGAATGTAACCACATAGATCTTTATTTGATAGTAGATTGATTCAATTTCACATGCTCGATCAAATTCTTGACGACCGATTAATCGATCATCGATTAATCGTTAACATCCCGACTCCAAACCACACAGTTATTGGCCTATACTATATGTTCTATTTGCAAAGGGCCTGACTGTGTTTGTAATGTCTGCAGCTGAACAGCTGAACTCAGACCATCTGTGCATGTTGGAGATACAATACTGGGGCTTAACACTCCCTTGCCTGGTATTTACTGCAGGGCCCTTAAATAGACAAGGCGAGTGCCAAACATTTGGTTATGAAGAGCGGTAAGGCCGGCCCGACTTGAATTAGCTCTCTCACCTCTTTGTCTCTCACTATAGCTAAAACCATAATCATAGACTATTGGGTTGATTAGCCGTGTGTTATTCTAAGGGCTGGGTTAATCCTGTGAGCCTGTTTCCTGGCTTCTGCCACCATATGGGCCAGAATATACCAGCACAATGGTACATCCGATGATCAAACTGAACATACAAGATACAATTGGCTCAGGTGTTAAGTAATGTTCTTATGTCTGCTGATTAAATTGTAATCTGAGTATGTTTTTTTTATTTGCTTCAAACTTTGATGGTGAGTACAGAAGATCACAAATGAATTGTCTTGTTATCTTGCGATAGCAGGATTTCTTTTCTCCTGATTACAAATTATCTTATTTTCTTTGGATAACGAAAGGTTATCTTAATATTCATACAGTGTGGACCTGCTTTCTTTATTGCCTTTTAACAAACACAATGTGACTTTATCAGGTGAAACAGCATAAACAGCATGTGATGAATTTGCAAATATGCACATGGTTTTTGGACAATTTAGAAAAATAATTTCTGTAGTCCCAAACAGCAATAAGCTTCCTCTGAGGAAAACTCTCTACAGGACTCCCAAACTGTCAGAGCATCATGAGGGGGACAGTCTGTGATTAAAGGGGTTGAAAGTAGTGAATGTGATAAGTCCTGAATGCCTTCTCTCTGATCCCACCCCGTACCCAAGTACGCCACAGGTGCGCCAAGTTAGCCATGCTGATGAAAATGCCTATGGTGCGTGCATATTAGTGCATACATGTGTGCGTGCATGAAAGTGCGGTACATTCGGGTCCCGGTTTGGGGGATTGAAAATATCGTCACCCTATGATTGAGAATGAATGGGCTATATACACAAAAATACTGATTATAAAAAGAGTTACTGCAATATAATACCCTTGTAATACATTGATAATTAATTGCATCATAATATTGATCATGTATTAAATGTTTTTCCCAATTGCTTTTATCTTGCCTAAAGATTGTTTGTGAGAATAAATCCTGAGGAAGGAATAAAATGCCCTGCTAAAACAGGAGAGAAGGTGAAGAGGAAGACAGCAGTTATCAACAACAGAGTCCTTCCTTCACCAGCTAACTGAGTTCCAATAGAAGAACTCAGATTAGGTGAGACACTTAGTACATACTGCATAGTAGTACATGTAGAGTATATGCTCAATTGTTTGTTCATGAGGTACATTTCCCGAAAATGAACGTAGTCTCTGAATGATATTGTGTTATACTGACAGGCGTTTGTAGTAGTTCTCGCCAATTCATATCAGTATACTATTTCAATAACTCCTCTTAAGGTGTAAACCAAAACTAAACATTGTAGTTTTCAGAAAGATTAGAATGATTTTTAGGATATTGTAGTGAATCAGTGTGAAACCTATATAGTCAAAGATGATCTTTTTTTTTTTTAAATGATCTCTTCTGTGCTGACAGGGGAGCATGCCACAACGGAGCGGGTTGCAGGTTGAGAAGTGGTTTGGATGTCCACAGATAAGTACAGGCCAAAGCTTGATGATATGTAGCTACGTTTGAACCTTGAGAACATTTCAAGTTGATTTAAGGTATGTGAGTCCGGACAGTGTTTAGTGGAGTGTTCTATACCAAAAATATCGTACTTTCTGAAGTTATTGTGTTGTTTCTGATGTAACTTGATCTTGATTAATTGTTAATGTACTATGCACTCAATACTGAATTCTTTACAGTGAAAAGACGTGTTTTTATCTAATGCAATGAATGTAAATGTTCTAAAATTAAACAAAGACTATGATGTTAAAGCATTGCTAAATGTATCTTCTTATGCTTTTTTTGTGCTCTCATCATTCAAAATCAAGATACGATTTTCTACAGCACTGTTTGAACACAACATACAAATATGTGTTCTGTGAATAACTCAAATGAATGCAGTACAAATAAGTTAATGCCCGTTGTGTTATTTTAAATGCAATTTTGAAAGTTACATGAATTAAAATGAGTGTTTAAAATTAATTTCTGTAACACATTTATGTTGAACTACTTTTAGCATTTGCAATGTTTTAAATAAACAATTTCATATTTTGCAATAATTGGTTCTGTATGGATTGAATAGCAGTACTTATGTAGAATATAAGTAAAATAAATACAATTAATACAGCTTATACAATCTGAAATGAAATAATAATAAAAATAATAAATCATGAATCAGATTACAGTGCTGTACAGTAAACCTTGGATTTTTACAGTGACGTTACTGTAATATTCAATTGGGGTCCCTAAACATGTGTGTATCTCTCTTCATCGACTCCCCGGCGGAGTCCAACTCCTGCCGTTGCCAGCCGGGCCAGGCAGCCCTGATCCCCGCTCAGCTGTCCGTACTGACCCACAGCGGGATACGGTGGCGTGCAGCAGTCAGACGCACTGCACTCCAGGACTGGATCCTGGGCGACGGACTGCTGTACGGGTCCGTCAGGGCTGCTACAACAAGCTAACTGTTGCGTTAGCTAACACTAGTAGGTAGCTACCAGCTCAATAAACAGGCCTAAATAAAAACGATTTGTTTTATAATGTGTTTAAAAGTAGTTCACAATTTGTACGTTATAATTAATTTCCTGATTAGCTGCTGTCTGATAGTTTACTGCTAGTTCATCACATATAATACAGCGGTAGAGACTGAAGATGACATTTGGACATCATCATTGGACTAACCCGCTGTCAATCATGTAGTCTGCGGGTTGTTTTGGCCAATCACAGATCAGCACGAAAAAAATGAAATGCATTGAGTTGATAGGAGATGTCCCGCCCTAAGGGAGGACAGAGGGTGCTTGTCCTCCTGTACCCCCCATGATGCCACAACCACTTCACACACACAGGCTGCCCTTTCCCCTCTGCCCTGCAGGTGTTGCTGTTGAAGCTGTTGAATTTTAATCAGGATTTGAATAATGGATTTTTTCCAAAGAAGGAAGAAAAAATATTTTATAAATGATAATGAGATTTGGTAATGGTTTATTTCAACCAATGACTATTTTTTCAGTTTTTTTATCTCCATCTTGCCTCTCAAAAATAGAGGAGCAACCTCCTCTGCCTTTATGGACTAGCCTCCACTGCTCCACATTGAGGCAAAATATACAGACAATTCCATTCAATACCATTTGGTTTAGACATTTTTACATGTGAACTTGAAGGTTTAACTCAGCCAGCTCATAAGATATCACTTCCTGTGTAGCGAGTTGACGAGGCTGCTGCGCAAAGGGTTTCACTTCTTTTTGACTTTTCACTTTCCTTCCTTTCCGTCTCAGCTGTGTCTCACGTAACTGCAACCTGAACTGAAGTATTTCTTAAAATTTGTGATTTGACTTGACTTGGCCGAGATCACTTATGTACTATATGAGGTGGCTAGGGCCCCGACATCTCTGCTGCAGTGGCCTAGGATATAAAGAAGTAGGTGGGCTGCGGTGTCTTATCCTTAGCCGGTCTGGATCAGTGTGGTTAGGTCGATGAGGTGGCGCAGCAGGGCGTACATCCATCGGGCTCCACCCACTGTACCCATAGAGTCCAGTAGAGGACGGAGCCTGTGTGTGTTAGAACGCAGGTTTCGATATTGTAACCCTAGTTCTATAAGCACAGGCGGAGCCCTCTACCACTCGCTGAAGAGGGCGTGGGATAAGAGGCAGCACTGAACGCCCTTATATACTGTGGTAACGCACGTATTCGGTAGGCACGTCCTGATTGGCCGGCTACGTTCATGCAAATCTCAGTGGGCGAACACGTGCGTGTGATTGAAGGCAAGTAGTTCACATTTAGTCTAGTAGAGGGCCTATGCTTATAGAACTAGGGTTACAATATCGTGACCTTCGTTTTATGTGATGTTGCTGTCTTGGCCAGGACACTCCTGTTAAAGAGATTTTTATCAGTGAAGCACTTTTCCTGGTTAAATAAAGCTAAACAAACAGTTGAATTGATAGATGTGTGATAATCAATACGTCCAGCATCTGTGGTCCCAGGCTTGACTGACCGTCGGGGGTTTACACTAGTAATTACATCACAGAGAGTCAGACCATCCAGCCTCACATATTTCATCCTCTGATACTACTAATTAAAATATCTGTGTCCTGTATGTCTTTTGATTTTGTTCTTTAATCTGGGTGAGGTATTACTATGATCTGATGGATTTCTGCTTGTGTTTGTGATGATTATGAGCATACTGTATCATCAAGCGTCTGCAGGGTGTGTATCACTAATTCTATAGGAGCCATTGTTTTATAGCTGACACTATAACAAGCTTGTATATATTCATTCTGTCAGACTTGCTGCTCTGCTTCCATATGGTGATACTTCTTGGGTTTATAGGCACTGTAGCAAGATACCTGCATGTGCAACCATTAGAAATCTAAATACTTATAAATAACACAATTAAATTATGAATTTTCTTTTTATTTAGACTGACACTTCCATAAATATAAATATAAAGCATAAAAACATTTGAAATATTAACAACATGTATCTATAATATCAAAAAACATTAATATTAAAAATAAATCATTCTAAATATATATATTGAAAATGTCATTTTAGACTTTTCCAAAATGACAAAGCCACACGGTACACCCACTAACTGTTTTAATAGTGAATGACACTGTTGGATTTTGCAGAAATAGCCTATTCTACTGTATATTGTTTCATTACAATATGTGGTCATTATTATAGGAGTTGCCTGTAAACAACACATACAGTGTTTCCTGTGGCCGTTGTCTGACTGATAGTGATTTGAGATTTGAAACATGTACACAGTGAACTGAGGCATCAATACAACGATAAAAATAACTGAACAATGACAATTAAATGACTCACAAACTCACGTTTCCCTTTTGCTGTGGTGAAAATAGATGATATGGGTGTTTTATGTTAAACTTCAAAGAAATGGAAAGTCAAGCTGATATCAACTTCATTCAGAGCTTCTAAGTTGCAGTACAGTGGAAATAATGCTTGTTCATGTTGTTCATCATGATGACGATTCACCTAACACCTCTGATGCTCTGTCCAAACATTTTCTCAACACTAACTGATAACTGGTATGACAGCATGAACACCATCGGTGTGGTCAGGTCAGTGTTATCTCTCATTTAGTAGACCACACCAACTGCAAACATTATTTGACCATTACCTAATGAAAGCAAACATTTGGCAGGTCAGAAAACATTTGACTCATGAGTGTTAATAATCACATTTGGAAACATCAGAAGACGCAACTGAGGAATGAAGTTCATTGGAGCAAAAAATAAAAGCCAGACAGGTTTAAATGCAAAAAGTTCACAGTGGAACAATATTATCTATATGACAGCAGTGCACCTGAAAAAATTGTACTTCAAAATCTGATGAAAGTTCACAATTATAGTTTGGGTAATAATTTTGATGTTCACCTTTGGTTTCACTTGGTCTTGTAGTCTCTACAATTAGCTTGGTGAGTAAAAGGTTATCATGACCTTTCATGATCTTCCTATGAAAAGAATTCAGGGCCAGACCTGTAAAAACCTTATTTTTGTTACCTAGTATCACTCCCTGCTATGTAGGGATAAACTGGATTTATACTTGTTGCAAGGTGTTAACGCTGTAGATACCTACCGTGGGAAGGGCCTTGTATCATTACTGAATATGGAACAGAGTTGGGGTCACGGTGAGCAGATGGTTTGCAGCGGAGATGGCGTTCAGAAGTGATAGGAACAATGCCAAAAACTATGAAAAAAAGTAGAGAAAATTGGAACTTTAAAGAAATAAATGTCATCATTAACTTGTGCAATTTAATATTACAGTGCAACGTCAGTTTTACTCAGAAAAAGGAGAGCCCTGACTCTATGGCTGACTAGTTCAGCAGCCATCTAGCCTCCCTGGCCACTAGATAATTGGGTGTGAGGGGGGATAATCCACGTAGATACGTGTTATCTTGAAAGTCAAGAGCGAACAATGGAAAACTTACTGGAGATGGTCCATCGGGTAATTACAGACAATCCATACCCACCACCCACACACACATAAAGTAGTGAGTCATATTCCTAATCCCTCAAGGACGGGTTCGACGGTCCATCTGGGGCAGATGGGCGAGGTTGGCGCGCGTTCTGCATTAGCCTACGCCCCGCTGGTTGCCCGGCCGTGATCCTCCTGCTTTTGATCCTATTAGCAGGTGAATGAGGAGATGGACATCAGACTGACAGTCCAGGACTGGCCTCCGTTTGGCCACCTGACCCGAATACTCATTAGTCCATACATATGCTGCTCCAGAAACTGGCATATTGCACAAGGCTTCAGCTAATTCCCCTCAATTGTTCATATCACAGTGCTTGTCATCAGTGGTGGGGAGAGACATGACGGAGTGAGATACAGACTCTGCAGGCTGAATCAATATTATGCTGGATGTGTCAGTGAGTATTAGCTCATCATCATCATAGCAATAGTTGTATTTACTCAGTAGATACGCCACAGTTGAGCTGTCTGAGTTGATACATTATGTAGACAAACAAGTTCACAAAGATTTTTTTCTCTTAACTTTTTATTTACTTACATATAAACAAACAGCAAAAATGCAATAATCATGAAACAAATGTCATGCAGCATCAACGCAATAAAATGCATTTATGTTCAATAGATGATGCCGCAGAGGTTGAAGTAACTAAGTATAATAACGTAAGACAGTTTTGAGGTACTGAGTACTTGAGAGATATTTCACAGTTAAACCCTGTATTTATCACTAACAGCTGGAATTACTGCTTACTTTTTTAGATGATCAAATAAATATTACTTCTTTGCTATTGTCCTTCCTTATTCATTTGTTCTTTCTGTCATTCCTTCCTGCTTCCACTAATCTGAACATAGTTGCTTCTTTTTTCGATTTTTTTTTTTTTTTACTGTTGGTGATAGTCATTATTTCAGTATCTCCAGTTTTGTTGAATTCAATCACTGATACATTACATGCTCCATATATATGTCAATCTGTCAATAATTATCTTCACAATACGTACTTTTATTTTAATTGTGATAATGGACACACTAGCTTCTATCACCACCAGCCTTGTGACTGGGTGAGTCCAGTCCTGTAGCTACAAGCTGGCAACACACAGGGTCAGACTGTCAGACTGTCACACCCCATTTATACCTGATATTACAGCTTTTGGCAATTTCTAAAACACAATATCTGAAACTAGGGCCCTCTTTGTTGAAAACCATTTTTGGTTTATATATACACAGAATACAAACTATCTTATACTTCTACTCTTCTAAAATGGTGTTTTTGCACTACAACTTTACACACAAACACCAAATAAATAGCTCTTTCCACATGCTACGCTATTGGTAGCATGCTGTAAATATAGACTATGAACACAAATGCAATGTGTTTATTCTCAATACTCATATACTCATAACAGTGTCAGAAACAATGACTCTAACTGAAGATGACGTGAACATAGTTACTGTATAGTGCTGTAAAGTAAATACAGTATGTCTTGTGCACACCAGAGAGCAAACCCAAATCCTATATTCATAGTGCTCAAGCTCTGATTTCTAAGTTGGTTGTGGTTAAGCTGGTTACACGTGTTTTCACAGGTGCATTCTGGGTGCAGATGATTGATAATTGAGTGTGGTATTTCAATGGTGTGTTTAGCAAACAACACACACAAACTTTTAGTTTTGAATGATGTGTCTGATGTAGATAACCGTGGGTATAGTTATTTGATTGTCAAACTTAGTGTAAAGCAGACGTACAGAATGTGCTTATGGATCAGCATACCTGGTCAATAGATAGATAGCTACATGAGTTAGTGCGTTCAACACTTGTGCCACAAGTACCACTTTGTGTGTCTGTAACATAGGGCTTTTTGTCAGCAGACATTTTAGACTTGTCATAGCAGGTTTTACTTCTAACAGAGACGATGGCTCTGTTCTATTCAAGTGTCCCTGTAAGTCAGGACAGTGTGGCAGCATGAACAATACTGAAGCAGCTAAATAGAATTCCGCCATCATTAAGTTTATTGTCTACATCTACTGGCCACCTGTCAACATGTCTTCTGTGAAATATCTGTGCAGCATCGCCCTGTCGGGGATTCTTTCACAACAATGACCAGCTCGCTGTACATTATCCCTTACCTATAGGCTATCTGTAGGCTGGAGTTACCAGTAGCCAGCCAGCCAGACAGGCAGGTATGTACAGTATGCAGAGCTGAGGTGTGTGAGCTCTTCATTCAGGTTTTAGGAGCAGAGTCCAGTCAGAATACTCTACATTCTGATATTCTACAGAGACACATTCTGAATTTATACACTGAATAAAGATACTAGGAGATATTGGGTTTGGGGCTCCTACCACTAGAAAATTTGAAGGTTTTTGACTTAAAACTACACATTTTACATAATTTTGGACCATTATTATTACTAGTTAAATTATTATTTTTATCATTTATCACATCCTTCGTCTGAACACTTAATTCTTCTGGAAATGTTTGTCCTGTAAAATCATATTCTATAAATCAGAAGAGCAGATTCAGAAAACTTTTAAATAATGTTTTATTAATTATATTTGTTCACAAAGAAAAGTTATGATGAAAAGATCACTAATAATTTTACAAAAAGGACGTGAACATTGTACCGATAAATTACAGCACCCTCGTTCTCCCCCCACCCCTCCATCGTGCCGTGCGTCGGCTCATCCAGGTGCTCCCCACATAGTTTTTATGTTCATACGGCTTAACGATTGTGGCAAAAGAACACACTGATAATCTACTATAAACGATATAAAATCATAAATGTGATATAAATGATCTGATTCTGATAAGATGATAAAATATGCATCCCACGAACGCCCTTTGACTTCCCTCCTCTCTCTCCCTGCCGTTCTCCTGGAGTTTTAATTCCTCAGATTCCCTCCCAGTCCCCCCCCCCCCATCACATTTCTAAATCCATCCACTATATTTATTAGAAACAGCCGAGTGTCACTGCTGTTTGTGATCCTGGGTTTTAAATTACGTACTTATTCCACATGTTTGTCAGTTGTGTCGAAACAGAGAGAGACGAGAAGACACACAGAGAGACAGACACAGAGAGAGAGACAGACAGTTCTATAGTGAACAGCAGAGGAGCAGGATGGCTTGTTGACCGGCGCAGAGAAATGCGCTTCTGATGTGAACAGCCAGGCTTCAGGTTCGCGCAGTGATTAACATAGCACGGCGCTTCTGCTTCCAATGTGAACCCAAACGCGCGAGTACGCTGACGCTGCTCCGATATGACTCTCCCAGAGACCCTGATATGGAGAGGACAGAGAAGAGTACTGGCAGCTTGTGAGAAACTCCGGTACGCAAGAAAAAGTCACGGTACACCATGGAGTAAAATGTAGAAGTGCCGGTACTGCGTACCGGTGAGTAGCGGCCCACTTCGACCACTGTCAGTTACTACTGTCTATGTAAAGATATAGAGGAGTAATGTCTACCTGAGTCTATGATATCACAGCATTAATATATCATCAACTACTATTTTTTTATAAGAGTGCAGTAGTTTCCTTCTTTCCTGGTGATGATTCTACAGGATATGCGCTAGAGTTTGACGCGCCCAAGAATCCAAAGTCACAACTTTTACTTCTTTCCATCTGTTTATTTTCCATGATTCTCCACACAAAAAACGAATCAGCCTTACCGGAACAGCAGAGCAAGAGGCTGGTGCGATCAGACACTTTTCACTTCATATTTGGCGCTTGGCAGCAGTCTAAATCTGTATAGCTGCATACCTGAGAACACCCTCGCTCCCATGTCCTGATGAACTAATATACAAAGGCACTGCAGTCACCTGCTTATCAAGGGGGTGGAGGTGTTAACACGCACTGTCTTCTCACTCCAACCAGCCAACATATAATAAGCTAATAATCACTCTATTAGTAACTGAAAAACACACTTTCCATAGCCACAAATTAATATATTAACGTTATCAAACAAAACCAAAATATTACTATTAGTAACAAATTAAAGCAATATTCCGGCCCCTAATTGTGATTGTAGGGAGGACAATTACTAATTCAAAACATAAACGAGCCAAACATTTTCCAAGTCTTTGCTTTTTTCAAAAAACAGTCCATCAAATGTAGAAATCCATAGATCGTTGGACGTGTGTTTATGCAGGTGTAAAAGTAAGGTGTGTAAAAGTTCAAAAAAGGTTGTAAAAACAGTCCGTGAAGAACTGTGTGTGTGTGTGTGTGTGCATGTGAGCGTGCGTGCGTGCGTGCGTGCGTGCGTGCGTGCGTGCGTGCGTGCGTGCATGCGGGTGTGCGTGTGCTCAAACTCCAATTGGAGCCTTCAGGAGTAGGGCTAGTTTGGTGACGGGCCTGCAGAGGGTGCTAGTTTCGGTCCGAACTTGCACTTGCCTTACAAGTCCTCTGGAATCTGGTAAGGTTTGCATGACTTGGCCCATAACCCACGAATTTCTTGGGGCTGCATCATCAATAATAAGAACAATGTCTCCTTTGACAAAGTTCCTTGTTTATCTTGTGACCTTTTGTCGTAGCTCTGGTAAGTATTCCTTAGTCCATCTTTTCCAGATTAAGTCTGCCATGTATTGAACTTGGCGCCATCTCCTTTTGCTGTAACAGTCATCTGGACTGAACGTTCCTGGTGGCACGAAGGGCTTTGTTTTAAGCAGTAGGAGATGATTCGGTGTTAGAGGTTCCAAGTCCAGAGGGTCATTGGAAGCTTTGGTGATGAGCCGGTCATTTATGATCGCTTCCACTTCACAGAGCAATGTGTTGAGACCTTCCTCATCCAGCGTTTGATGGTGCATGAGAGCACTGAGAATCCGTGTGATGGTTCTAATTTGTCTCTCCCAGATGCCTCCGTGATGTGAGCCTGAAGGCGGGTTAAACAGCCAACGGATTCCTTTTCTGAGTAAAGTGGATTGTATCTGGGTGTTGTTCAGACTTTGAACAGCTTCTCATAGTTCACGCTCTGCTCTGACAAAGTTGGCTCCATTGTCTGATCTCATGACTTTAATTGGGCGTCTTCTTGCGATGAACCTCCTGATTGCATTGATGCATGGATCAGTATTGGGAGTTTGTGCAACTTCTATGTGAACTGCTCTGATGTTCAGACACGTAAAGACCACTCCATACCTCTTAATAGTAGCCCTTCCACGTTTTATCTCAAATGGACCGAAGAAATCCAGAATTGTCAGTGCTAATAGGAGCAGACTATTACTGGCGGGTGGTGTCTGGCAAGGTCCAGAGGATAACAGAATCACTAGTTGCCATAGAGAGCAGCTTCGGATGGGCTTTGCAGGGGCCAGTTTCGACATCCAGTGTGACCAACGCCACTTGTATGCACATCAGTCCAGAAGAGGACACTCAGATCTCAAAACAGCTATATGCCTTTTGGGAGGTGGAGTCACTGGGCATTGTCAATGAGAAAACCCAGAGTCCAGCGGAAACTGAGGCTCTTCAGAGCTTTGAACAGACTGTGACACACAAAGACGGCCGCTACCAAGTTGAGTTACCGTGGCGACCAGGCAGACCAGCACTCCCAGAGAACTTCAGAGTCGCTAAGGGACGGTTTGAAGGCCTCATGAGGAGATTAAAAATGGATGCAACCCTATCCTGAAGGTACAATGATTGTCATACAGGATTACCTGCAGCAAGGCATCTGTGAGGACGTACCTGAGAACGCTTCAGCGGCAGAACAACCAGAGGCTGTGAAGTACTACATGCCACATCATGCTGTTCTTCGAGAAGATAAGGTAACAGCTAAACTGAGAATAGTATTCGATGCATCATCACATGAGGAAGGTTGCCCCTCCCTAAATGACTGTTTACTGACCGGGCAGAACCTTAACCCAAACCTGTTAGATGTGCTAATCAAATATCAGACTCCACCAGATCGCCTTTACTGCAGACATTACTAAGGCTTTCTTGCAGATAGCTCTAGCAGAGAAGGATAAGGATGCTGTTAGGTTCCTGTGGCTACACAGATCTCCAACCAAGGACGGTAAAGATGAGCTGCGCATTATGAGGAGGAGGCACTGAGAGAGTCTCTCTACGTGGATGATTTCATCTCCAGTTTAAGTGATGTGAACAAAGCTCTTTCAGTTACCACACAGCCAAAGAGTTCCTGTCCCACGCTGGCATGAACCTGTGAAAATGGGTGACAAATTCACCAGATCTGAGAGCCAAGTGGACAGAAAGTGGAGTGGAGCACACGACAGAAACAGACACTTGTGGAAATGTGCTGGAAGTGTTGGGGTTAGTCTGGAGATCAGAGAAGGATGAGTTTGTGTTTGATTTAAAGGGACTACTAGACATTTTAAAGGGCAAAGAAAACACAAAGAGAAATGTTCTACGGATATCATCTCGTATCTTTGATCCTATTGGTTTCCTCACACCATTTACCCTACGGGTAAAGTGCCTGTTTCAAGAACTGTGGGAGAGGGGAATCAGTTGGAATGAACAGTTACCTACAGATTTGGCTGCAAAATGGGATCAGTGGTGTGCAGAGCTGCCAAAGCTTCACCTTGTGGCCATTCCAAGATGGTACCACATTGACATCCAGTCAAACTCACAAACACTGAAACTGCACGTCTTCTGCAACGCCCATGAGAAGGCATACCGTGCTGTTGCCTATCTACAAGGACAGAACACAGAAGGAGAGACTGTGACAAGTTTTGTGGCATCCAAAGCAAATGTAGCCCATTAAAGAAAATGACTTTAACACGCTTGGAGCTTACGCTCTCACAAATCCAGAACGTCGATCTCATTGCAGTGGCAAAACCAATCCTGCTGATTTACCCACCAGAGGCCAGAGCGTCGAGAACCTCATCCATAGCCAGCTGTGGTGGAGCGGTCCTCCTTCACAGTCATCAACTGATGAAGCAGAGAGCATTGATGAGGACTGTGTTGCAGATGAGGTGAGCGCTGAGCTTAGGTCTAATCTCAGGCTGCAGTACAGCTCACCAGCACTGAACATACTGAACCACTGTTAGACCTGGAGAAGTACAACAGGTTAAAGACAGTGCTGAGAATAACTGCATGGGTGAAAAGGTTCATAGCTAATGCCTGCTCCAGCCAAAGGATTCATGGAGAGCTAACTTCTGAGGAGCTCAATGCAGCAGAAGTGTATTGGGTGAAGATGACACAAGAACAAGGTTTCAGCCACGAAATCTGTCAGCTGAAATCTGGTCAAAATATCAAGAGAGATTCCAAAATCACAGACTTGAAGCCATTCTTTGATGAAAATGACCTTGTCAGTGTATGAGGAAGGCTACAGCACTCTGATTTTAGTTTCAGGGAGCAACACCCATACGTGCTACCTACAAATCACAGATACTCTGAGCTACTAGTTAAGCACTGCCATGAGAAAGTGATGCATTCTGGGGTAAGAGATACTCTAGTTCAAATGAGGGAGAGATACTGGGTTTTAAAAGGGAGACAGCTAGTCAAGCGGGTGGTATCACATTGTTACATTTGTAGGAGGCTACAGGTGAAACCAGCTCAGCAAGTTACAGCTCCATTACCCAGTGACAGAGTCACATAGTCCCAACCCTTTGAAGTTACTGGGGCAGATTTTGCAGGTCCCCTGTATGTTAAGTATAATGGTCAGCCTAAGCAGGCCTATATTGTCCTTTTACTTGTGCTGTCACCAGAGCAGTGCATTTGGAGTTAGTCTCAGACCAGACAACTGAAAAATTTCTCTTAGCTTTAAGGAGATTATTGCTAGACGAGGGCTGTGTAAAGTTATTTACTCGGACAATGCCAAAACATTCAAAAGAGCAGACCAAGATCTAAAGGAACTGTGGAAGTCATTCAGAGGATCAGAGCTCACAGAGTTTTTCACTGACAAGGGGATCACCTGGAAGGTTATCGCCGAGAGAGCTGCTTGGTGGGGCGGTTTCTGGGAGAGACTTGTCAGATCTGTAAAAACATGCCTGAAGAGGATCCTGGGGAAAGCTTCACTAAGTTTTGAGGAACTGACAACCATGCTTTTTAGAGGTAGAGGCTGTGTTGAACTCCAGGCCTCTATCCTATGTACATGAAGATGCATCAGAGCCCCAGCCGCTCACACCCTCTCATTTCCTGGTTGCGAAAAGACTTACGTCTCTACCACCAAAGACTATGCTCCCACCATCTCAGGCAACAAATGTGAACAGAGATTTTGCAGCACATAAAGTGTTAAGGTCCTTAGCAAGTGTCAGGGCTTCATCTTCACACTCTACTGATTTAAGGCAATCATCCATGTAAAAGTTTCTCAGGACCGTTGTAATGGTTTCGGTGTTGAATTGGCCCACGTTGTTTCTTGCACACTGCTGAAGAGCAAAGTTAACACAACTTAGAGAGGATATAGCTCCAAATATGTGCACGACCATCTTATACTCCACCAGCTCCTTTTCAACATCTCCGTCAGGCCACCATAGAAGCAGCAAGAGGTCAGAATCTTCCTCTGGTACTCTGACCTGATGGAACATTGCTTCAATGTCTGCCATAAAGGAAACTGGTTCCTGGCGTAGCCTTGTGAGAACGCCAATGAGACTATTGGTAAAGTCTGGACCTTGGAGAAGTTGGGCATTGAGACTCGCACCTTGGTAGGTAGCAGCACAATCAAATACTAACCTCAACTTGTGCTTTTTAGGGTGGTACACACCATGGTGTGGTATATACCAAACTCTTTTACTCTGGCTTGCCTTTGCCTTTTCTGCAGATCACCCCCGGACAGCAAAGCCTTTGTCTAAAATGTTGGCCATGAACATCTTGTATTCCTCATGGAATTTGTCATTTTTTGAAAACTTTCTCTTCAAGTTTATGGCTCTTTGTTCCGCAAGCAAACGCTTGTTGGTAAATTCAATGTCTCCATTCCTCAACGGCAATCCAATACTATAATAGCCATTTACCAACTTGACAGACTCCGAGATACTTTCCATAAACATCTGAGCCTCCTGTGACATCTCCAGGCGCTCCTCATGCTGACGTTCTGGGAAGTCATATTTGATTTGCTGCTGCATCAACTCTTCCATTTTAACAACAGAAATCCTATAGGCCATAATAACGGGTTTTCCAACTTTTGAGACATTGGTTTTCCTGAAGGGGTCCAATTACAGTCCATCCCAAGGCAGTTGTAATAGCATAAGGTCCATTGCCCTGACTGTTTATGACCATACATGGTTCCAAAGTCTTTGGCACATTGCTGCCAATCAACAGTCCAATGTCGGCGTCAATCTGAGGGAGTTTAACTTCTCTTAAGTATGGCCATTTTTCCATTTCAGTGGGAATGCTTTCCCTTTTTACAGGGATTTCCTTCTGCGTGTAAGTATCTGGAAGTTCAATGTATTTTCCGCCGTCCAAGCCACTTATCTCCAGATCCGAGGCAACAGATTTCCTGACAACTTGTTGTTTGTTCATTGTACACAGAAGTATGTCAGTTGTCCTTCCAGTCTTTTGGAGCCGTTTAAGGAGTGACTCTGTAAAAAAAGAATCAGTACTGCCTGGATCTAGGAAGGCGTAAGTTTCAATTACTTTGTTACTTTTTTTGTTTTTTACGTTCACAGGTACAATAGTCATGATGGATTCAGATTCACCGGCCCCAGTATCATTCCATCCATTGTGTATTTCCACGAGAGTAGGTGCTTGCCTCTTTGTTGGTGATGTGCACAGTGGTGGGGTGCTTGAGTGAACAAACTTGAGAGGTAAGTCTTTTTTTACATCCCTTGCTCATGTGCCGTGCTTCTAGGCACCCAAAGCACACTCCTTTCTTTTCGAATATTTTGTTCATTTGGGAGCAGGAATCAAGGCTATGAGCCCCATTGCAAAATAAGCAATGCTTGAAAGGTGCTTTGGAGGATGGACTAAGGACAGGACTGCGTTTACACATTGCATTTGTTACTGGCGACACACTAGTGACAAAACCACTCTTGTTCCTCCTCTCTCTCTAGACTGGAGTGGGGCAGCTGCTGCATAGAGCTTCCTCTAGTAGCTGGAAAGGGGGTGTCCTTTAAATTTCCGAACACTAGATGTGACAAAATTCGGGACTGATTATCCACAAACTGTTTTTTCAACAGCTTTTTGGCCTCCGCATATCCTCTGTCAGATTGCTTGTACTGGCAAGTGCCCACCAGCTCCCTTGTTGTTCCAGAAAGTAAAGTCTGTCTTTACTATTCTCTGTTCTGTCCTCAATACCATGTTCAATGCTCTGATGAAGAACTGATAATCCAGGATCACCTTTAAAAACAGGTATACTGAGTGGCGGTAACAAAGACAGGCTCTGCTGTTTTACAAGAGCTTCTGTAATCATGTTATGTTTTTTGCATGTTTGCTAAATTATTTATGTCACCATTTCCTTGAGAAGAAGATGTTTGGTTATATTGAGGCCTCCTTGAATCATATGATCTAGGTTGGATGCTACTTTTAGCCTGGAGAAAAGTATCAGCTTGAATGTCATCACGCAGCAGTGGAACAGAAGGAGTGACGTGTGGCGTAATTTCTTTGTCAGCATCAATAGTAATCTCTGCTGTAGGATTGAACTTTGTTATCTTTTTACGCATTGTACTTGTTCTCTGATCAGCATGCTCATTCAACTTAGGACTTGAGCTTTGTTTTTGAATGTTCACATTAAGAGGGTGGGTTTCCATATCTGTGTTGTTGAGCAAGGCATGAGCTTGTGTGTATACATTTTTCACATCTTCATCAAAAGGGTTCTCAACCAATCCACTTTCCAAATATTCATTCATCATATTCATCGACTGAGGCACACCAACATGTGAGGCTTCAAATTCTCTGATAATGCTCAACTTAGCAGTGTTAGCTGCAGTTTTTATTTCGAAATCCAGTTGCTCTTTCCTGGCTTTGAGAAGAGCTTCCTCCTGTCCAAGTCTGGCAGATCGTTCCATCAATTCCACCCTTTGGCCTTCCAGTTTTAGTTTGGCTGAAACAATAGAAGATCTGGAGGACTGGGAGGATTTTGCTGACATTCTTGTTAGAACACTTGTAACGTTGGAGACACTGTCCTGAGGTCTAACATCGTCATTGCATTCATCAGCATCTGCATCAGTCCCATCCTCCTCTTCAATTTTGTAACCTCCTTTGCAAATCCATGAAGGGTGGCCATTTTGGAATTATAACATTCATTTTGCTCCTTTTCTGCATCTTTGGCAGACAATAAAGCTTTTACAGATTCATTTGATTCCTGAATTTCTGTACATAGCTTTAAAAACTCTGTTTCCATTTTGGATTTAACCAGTCCAACATTGCAAACATTTTCCATCAGTTTTATTATTTCATTTTTTCTTCTGGTTAACAAACCCAGTTTAGAGTTTTTCAGTCAGTGCAGTGTCAATGTCACTTTCCAAATTTTGCAAATCCTCCGTTTAGGAGGATAGCACCTTGGTAGGTAGCACCACAATCAAATACTACCCTCAACTATCACAGCCTTAATATATCATCATCAACTATTGTCTATGTAAAGATATAGCGGAGTAATGTCTACCTGAGCAGAGAATGAAGTCTCTCTCTTTCTCTGTGTGTTGTCATCAGAGCTTCTCTGTGCTTTTAGTGCATGTTAGTGCATGTGAGCGTGCCCCACTGGCTAGCTCATGGCCGCCGCTCTGCACTGCTCTCATATGGCGGTTACAGCTGATAACGCCGTCCCAACTGACGACGCCATCATGGAAGCGTAACACCCACCCTCCGGTTTCCCCCCAGTTTAACACTGTTAGCTCTGTCAGCACTCTGGCCGTTGTTTGCACTGTTAGCGCTGTTAGCTGTGAGCCACCGGCTCACCGTTGCCATGTTGAGAGCCGTTGAGAGGAAATAGAAACGCTTCCAGTCGTATATTAAGACGATGTGCTGGTGTTTGTTGACGTGCGGCCCTGCGACACATTCTTTCCAACTCGCTCCGTGCTTGTACATCCCGGCTCTCGTAGCAGCTCTTCTTCTCTGCTCCTGTGGCAGCTTGACTTCCGATCTCTTCACTCACCTCTTGCTGTCGCTGTCTCTCGTGTGTGTCAATGAATGGATGAGGAGACGCTAGTTGTTTAGGTCGAGAAATATCCCAACCCATACGACCTACAATGGCAAGATATTGCCTGGCGAGTCACATGACTGGAGACTGGCTCTTCAGGTGAGAAATCAGGTTTAAGTAGTTGGTGTCCACACATGATTAAAGTGGAAGAAGTAGCCTAACGTTATTTAGTAAAAGTAGTAATAACACAGTGAAAAAATACTCCAGACGTGCTGCAGTGCAACACTTCCTATTGGTGCTAGGGGTGGCACTCAACACGCGTCATATGGCACTGTGCTGCGGCGGCAGAGTGTTTTTGTCTAGTGTGTCATCCCTAGCTTGCCAATCATTCTCAGCCTGTCTGACTCTGCCTACCTGAGCCCTTGCCTGACTAGCAGTTTGAAGATCCTTTGCCTATATCCCTCTTTGCTTCAGTGTTTTTCCGGGCTGTTACACCACTAGCTATGGGTATTGTATGGCGACATGTTTTAATACAGGCAAATGTTTCTAGTAAGATTCAGTACGTTTCTCAGTTTCATCACATGTCTAAAGAGATGCTGTTTATTCAACACTACATTTCAACTTCTATTGCTCATGCTGGAGGTGCAAAGAGGTTGCCCCAATCTTTCCAAATCTTCCTCCCACCCTCCTCTCTCCATGCAAAGAAACATACAGCAACATCCAGAGATAATGCCACAAACACTCAGCAGAGCACATACAGTACATGCAGCATACACTCATGCATGCAGTAAGCATGAAGCAAACTCAACAAATATGCAAAAGAGTGTGTAGTGGGTAGGGTCTTTCTCAGCTTGCTCTCTGCATTTTCCCTGCTCTTGATGTGGTGACGGAGGAACCACAGTGTGGGTGGAGAAGATGGAGATACAGGGAGACAGACATAAAGACAAACGAGAAAATTACAAGCACGTGGAGCTACAGAACATATTTGTTGTCCTCTTCTTGGATGAACACACACTCACAGTTTGCCATAGCTACCTAAATAGTTAGGCTAACTAACACATTTTAATGGCAAGTGGAAATTCCTAATAGTTTATGCTTAAATTTTCACATATTCCTGTCACACTTGAAACATCTCTGAAAAGACATCATGACACACAACGTGGGATTACGTTACAGTACACAACATAAGGTTGGGAATACAGGGCAAATCAATTCACAATCCTTTGTTTTTCTGTCAGACGATGGATGTCCTTGTGTGGAGACTGATAATTCTGCTCCACAATCAATAGCCCATATTACCATGATCCTGGTGAGGAATTAAGCAGCAGAGCATGTTTAGTCGATGAGGGAGCAGCTGCTGGGATCAATAAGGAGGGTCGCTCTCAGAAGGTCGTTCTGGGAGAGACACACACACACACACACACACACACACAAACACACACACAGTTTTTGTCCATGGACTTTGTTGTCAGTGAGTTTTAGCCAAGATATGTGGTTGAGGTATGGTTAGGGTTAAGGAAACTAAAGCATCAAAACACTGTAAAGGCAAACAGTAACTGCAGGTCTGTGAGCGAACCTGAACTCTCCTGCATGAAAGTGAGACTTGTTACACACCCATCCACTACACTGACCTCCACACCTCGCTGCCTTGCTGCATAAAGGACATGCATTGGCACTGAACTTTGGTACTGCATGTAAATTGTGAGGTACGGATTCACATGAGATTCTGGATTTTAGAGAGGTCCGATTGTGTTTCTCTGCCATTCAGCAACTCAAATTGTGGGACACTCATTCATCACACAGAACAGTGGTGGATTCATGGGGGGGCAATATGGGGGCACCAAGGGCCCATGTTTTGAACAAATCACAGCAAAAGTGCACTCTTGGATGCCCCTATGGTAGATAAAACATGGCGAAGTCCCCTCTAGGGTGCCCTTCCAGAAAACGTGAAGAAGGGCGCTCTAGGGTGCCCTTTCAATGGAGAAAATGTGATAAAGTGCCCTCTAGGGTGACTTTCTAGTGGAGAAAATGTGATAAAGTCCGCTCTAGGGTGACCTCCTAGTGGAGAAAACATGATAAAGTGCCCTCTAGGGTGACCTTGTAGTGAAGAAAATGTGATGAAGTGCCCTCTAAGGTGCTTTTCCAGTAGAGAAAACATGACAAAGTCCCCTCTAGGGTGCCCTTCCAGTGGAGAAAATGTGAAGAAGTACCCTCTAGGGTGACCTTCCAGTGGAGAAAACGTGATGAAGTGCCCTCTAGGGTGGCCTTCCAGTGGAGAAAACATGATGAAGTGTTCTCTAGGGGGCCCTTCCAGTGGAGAAAATGTGATGCAGAACTCTGGCTCACCGGACTTTACTCATATGGATGAAATTATTGGCATGACTCTTCCTCAATCACATAAAAATATTTATTTTGATGCACAAATCAATCAAGACAACTTACTTGTACGTATTTTGTGATTTTGGTGAGGTTTGTGTGCATGCGCCTCATCCAACAAAATTGCCTTGGGTTTGCAATGAGAGGTAGTCTGAGCAGGTTTTAAGGCAAACGCAATTTGCTGCCAAAATGAACACCGAAATTGAACTGCACCGCCTAATCAGCATAAACAGCCTCAGCTGTGTCTTTCCTCCCACCTCGATGTAAGCATGTTCATTTGGAGTCAGTGAATTACTAGACAGGCGCAGATGCAAAAAATTAAGATGACTGCATAAACACTGCATTTGCGTTAGCCCAGGCGTTGCACTGGCACATATGAATGCTATCTGGGCTAGGAAAACCTCGGGACTACCCAGTAAGAACCACTGGATGTGACTGGGGACAAGGACGTCTGGACTGCTTTGCTTAGCCTGCTGGCACCAGAGGTGGCAAAAAATGGATGGATGGTCTTCAAGAAAGCAAATGCCACCCGCACTCTGGTAGGCATCAGGATTTCACCTCTCCACATATCCTGATTTCCTCTGAGGAAAGGAGTATATCAACCACACAAACTGTATGCCACACTTAACCCAAAAAAGCTTTTTATTGTATCTTAACATTCATAAACAAGCAGAAACACTGTGATATGGTGTACGAGGTAATAACGCTGTTTAAGGGCGTGTTGTCAAATTAGAAGCAAAATAAACTCTTTTTCTTCCACCTCCACTAAACCACAAGTATTCCCAGCCCACCGAACAATAAACACTCCTACAGTACCTCTACCCCTTCATGTGGTCAACACCGACCATTATGAGTACTAACAGTGTGTACTGTGTCTACCCGAGGATTATGAGTACTAAAAGTGTGTACTGTGTCTACCCGAGGATTATGAGTACTAACAGTGTGTACTGTGTCTACATGAGGATTATGAGTACTAACAGTGTGTACTGTGTCTACCCGAGGATTATGAGTACTAACAGTGTGTACTGTGTCTACCTGAGGATTATGAGTACTAACTGTGTGTACTATGTCTACTTGAGGATTATGAGTACTAACAGTGTGTACTGTCTACCTGAGGATTATGAGTACTAACAGTGTGTACTGTGTCTACATGAGGATTATGAGTACTAACGGTGTGTACTGTGTCTACATGAGGATTATGAGTACTAACGGTGTGTACTTTGTCTACCTGAGGATTGTGAGTACTAACTGTGTGTACTGTGTCTACCTGAGGATTATGAGTACTAACTGTGTGTACTGTGTCTACCTGAGGATATATGTAGCTATATAAAGTCATAATCTTTATTTCATCTATAAAACAAAACAACAAAAAATATAATATAGACATTAATAACATTTAAAATAGAGAAAAAAGAAAGGGGATGTCAGTAGCAAACAGTGCAAGCAAGATTGTAGAGTTACTCCAATCCCATGTGAGGGAGCAGAGAACGGTGAACCCTCCAGACACATTGGAAAAAGGAGCCACACCTTCCAAAGCTTATTAAAAGAGCCCTTAATGTGAGTTTAATTTGGTTCCAATTTGAACAAATTGTATGTAATGTGTCATTGTATCTATGACATTACTGTGACGATTACTCACCTACCATACATACCTGAAGTTTAATGGAATGTGACAGGCTGTGTGTACAGTAATATCTACAGTGCACACCTTCACCCCGGGGCTGTCGCTGCAGGGACTCATTATCAGCTCCAAATCTGCAGTTTGAGGAAAACGGAAGCGTTACTCAACAAACAAACTTAGTTAGGTTTTTTCTGGGCCAACTGCTTGATAAGGCAAACAGTCAGGCAGCGCCCTGCTGCTGAATGAGCAAAGTGATTGTTCAACAACTTACAGGTTAGCATGAGTCCCCTCAAAGGTGTTTTGTGTATGTTATTTAATAATATTTAATGTGTGGTCAAAAACCCAACAAGTCATCAATAAATCTACTGTGCTGACAAAAAAACGTCACTGACCATATTTTCCATAACACCAAGTTGCACTTAATAGTTAAATTTTCATGAATCGAGTTTGGGGTTTTTCCGTGTGGTTGTGAAGTGCTTCAGGTGATTCTATGACAATTCATCCAAATGGTTTCAGGAATACTTTACACACTTTTGAAGGCATAATGCAAACTATATGCAAACGTATGCAAATATAATGGACAGAGTCCAACACAAAGCAGTGATTTCCCAGGTGAAGGAACTCTGTAACTCAACAGTTAGGGCATGTTGGGAGCTGTTTCTGTCAGTAGAGGAGAAAGTTTCCTGCAATGTAGTGTCTCCCCTGCGCCTTGTCAGAAAAATCATGTAGGTGGTCAGAATGTTACTTTCTGGTCCTGTTTTCCCCTTTTAGCTCCTTTTCCACGGTTGGTGAATCCCTTTCATACAGGAGGCGTATGTATGACCTGTGTTTAACCCTAATTGGGCCTCTTCACATGAGACAGCAGAGTACGTAGTCTACACATAACTGCTAAACCTGGAGTTGCATGATTATTTAATAAAGCTAGGTTTCAGTTTCACTTCTCTTCATCTGTCCATATGTACAGCCCCTTCTCCTTCCCAGGGTGTAAATTACAGACACTTGTTACGTGTGATACCAACGCACAGGGAACCCTTCAGCGCCTGTAGGAGACGCAGCAGGCGTTCCATTAACTATAATGTGAACCCATCCGCAGCAACAGCAAACGCTCAGAGAAAGTTCTCTAGGAGTGCGGTGACGTAGTTTAAAGAGCAAAAAAGAGACACCAGGCGGGTGAGGGGGGGGGGGGGTGTCCAAACACATGGCTTTCATCCAGGAGACCGCTGTTCATGTCCCGAGCATTAAGTTTCACTTTACAATAGGCTGTTTGGTTATGTCCCGTGTTCACAATGTTAAGTCACATTTTCTCTGTACAAACTTTAAGCCCAACCATGTTGTTTTTTCCTAAACCTAACTATAGTGGCTTTATTGCCTTAACCTAAGCAAGTGTTTTTGTTTAATTCACTACATTGAGCACGTGTTTACTGCAACTGAAAAGGGACGCCGAGGGATCTGACAAAGCATCAGTTGTCTATATGTGACGAGTTTTCCAAAGGAAAAACCAAATCTCACAGTTGTCTTTCACACACACAAACACGCACGCATGCACACACACACAAGCCTCTGTTTTATCTTGTCTACACCTATCGTTGGGTAGTGATAGTGGGATAGTGGGAGCACTCGGTCCAGTTTACAGCACAACACACCAGGCTCATATCTGACCACAGACCTCAGCTGACCCAGCTGTACACTATAAATGATACTGGGCTTTCAGTCCAATGGCTCTTTACTACTGCTATGACTATAGAAAGAAAGACTATATCCTGACGTTTAAAAAAGGTGAAACCTGTTCTGGTGTATACTATCCATATTGAAAGATAAATGAGTAATGCTATGTATATATAGGATTCAAAGCCTTTGTGATTTTACCAAAGTTAAACAACATGATATCCACCCATGCCTTTTACTCTACAGTACAACCCCCCTTCACAGATCGACAACGTCAGGGTAGGTTTATTCAATACAATACAATACAATAAAATAAAACCTTATTGTCCACCAGGGTGGAAATTTGTCTTCGGCTCACCAAAAACACAGAACAATAACAGACATTAAAATCCATACAGCAGTTAGTAAAAAACAGATACATTGACAGGTTATGTTACACTACATTCTTGCTCGACAGTGTGAGTTTACATCTTTCATTTAACACAACAACCTTGCATTCATTTACATTTATGCAGTGCAGTGAGCACACCCACCAATTACCTTGTTCACATTCAAATGAGCTAAATGCTGTGACGGCGCCCTCACACATTGTTAACTTTAAGGGCTTGGGATGATAAGAAAGGAATGTACTTTCATATGCGCAATGAGGACTTGTATTTCCTGTGTCCTGTATCTATGACCGTTCATTGTTAACTATGCGTTTCTTTTAATCCACAGGAAACACAAAACATATCACCTCCACCTAAAGAGAAACGCCTACCTGAAGCTCAGTGTGAATGGCATAAAATGTGAATGCAACGTGGGAACTGGGAACAGCTTGGATCAACATTTTGTTAGCACAACATAATGTGTTATACTAATACGGAAGTAGATGACAGATGAAGATGACAATGTGTTTTGAAAGCCTTATTGAAGCATACATTGGAGCCATATCCAGCTAGTAAACTGTATGTCAAATATTTGCTGGTCAAAGCCTAGCTAGTAGTTAGCACAAGTCTCATTCACAGATACTTATCAAAGCAGCACCCTGTAGACTCAAGTTGTGTGTGATATGGGATGCATGCATTCCAACCCACCCTACCCCCTCCCAAACTCCCACTGACCCATTGTGCTGTTGTTTTTCTCTTATCCTTGCCCTTGGCCCTACAGCACCCCCCATCTAGCCAGACCAGAGGTGCTGTTAGGTTAGCTGCGGTGCAGGACACACACACACGGACACACACACACACACGCCCGGATTGACCCCCGCCTAGCCGTGTTCGCGGATCACTTCACAGGACAATCTCCCTATCCATCTTTACAGGGTCATTGTGGGCCTGCCCTCAGCAGAGAAAGGAGCTTCATTCACAGGGAAGAACCCTCTTTCTCTGCCTTCTCTCTTTCTCTCAGTCCTTCTGGCTGATGGCTGGAGGAAGGGAAGCCCTCACACACATACTCTGTGTGTGTGTGTGTTGTTGGAGGTCATATTTAGAATATGAAGAGGCATCAGGACTTCAAAGCTGGACAGAATGAGGGTGAAGACAAATGTCACCACTTCAACACTCCTGCAAACTCACACACACACACACACACACACACACACACACTGCTTTGCTTTTAAGCATGAAAGCTTAAAGCTCGGGGGTTAGTTGAAGGCAGGACAACAGATTAGCCCGGACTACTCTAAAATATTTCCTTGTGGTAGAAATTGAGGATAGCAAAGTCAGTTTTCTGTGCACCACACATACACTCATATAAAAAACTAAGCAGCAGAATTAGTATTAGGAAGATAATGTAGTTCACAAAAGTAACAAGTAATAACCATTTTGCGCCTTATTGGCACATGCAGGTATACGCCAGGCATGCTACAGTCTGATGGATTTGTTATCTATATAGATATAGATAACAAAGCCATCACATTGTACATATATATATATATATATATATATATACATACAAAGACATTCAGCAACCATGGTGTAGACAGTGCGCAGAATAAAGAGTAGAATTGTGGAGGAGCCCTAACCCTGAGGAGGGGAGATGAGTGAACACGTGAACACATGAACACACACACATGAACACACACACACACACACACACAAACACACACACACACACACACACACATACCAACTGCACCACTGAATGAATGAAAGGCAGTACTGGGAATGGAATGAATGAATCATTGATACTTGATGATGACAGCTGATGTTTCCTTTACATACACGGGACAATCTGACATCCTCATTCAAGTCAAAGAAAACAGACGAAGCATGCGCTAGAAGATGAATTCATGTTAAAAGTGTGACTCACTAGTCCACAGACCTGAGCTGGTGCACCGACTGAAAGCCTACAGTATATCTGTACAGTCAAAGTGAAACTTGTCACACCTGCAGTGACCAACCAGGAGCCTTCAATCCCTGCTGAGTAAGGTATTAACTCTCAAATCAACCATTAACATTAGCTGGTATACAATGTGGTCAAAGAGATATAAAACGTGTACATGTCGCAGCCCTTTCCTGAAACACAGCCTGATGGTCGAGAGCTGTTCAGTTCAGATGATTAAAGTTTATATGCAGAAGAAAATCCTTCTCTTGGTTTAAGATGAGACTGGAACTACTGAAACTGTCATGTCAACGCCTTAATCTGATATATCAGGCGATCTAACCGCAGTGGAGAAATACAGGCTTTAGCCACACTAGAGACAGGGTTCTCAGTAAGGCAGTGTTGGTCGGTCTATCACTTTGGTCCAGACTGAAATATGATACAAATATCGGATGGGTAATTTTGTACAGATATCCACGTTTAATAACTTTGATGATCCATTGACTCTTTTGTCTAATATTTTGGTTTATTACCAAATAGAATTTCCCTCGAAAATTCCCATCAGCCTTCGTCTTTAGCAAATGTTAGCATGTCCCCAATGCTAAACTAGGAGTGTGACCATGGTAAACATCACCTGCTAGATATCATTATCAGCATTTAGCTCAAAGCACCGCTGTGCATAAGTAGAGTGTCACACTGCTGCCAGCATGGCTGTAGAGTTTTAGACTTCTATCCTGTCTGTTCTTTTCGTGGGGAATGTGTACTTCCAACCACCCGCACTACAAGTACTGATATCTATCATTCTTATAAAGAGGCTTAATTAGGAAAAAAATAAATAAAATCAGCATTATATTCAAGTATCTGGCTTAACATGTGCAGTCAAGGAAATTCAACAAGTGGTTGAAATCGGTTTGAATATGTTGAAGAAATGATGAAGGAAAACGAGGGCACTGCAAGTGAATGAAAACCAGGACAAAAAGGGATGTCCTCGTTGTGGTGAATCACAGACTTGACATATCATTTATTTTCCAGCCGTGGGCTCCGTGGTAGTGGGATCAGTAGTCTGAACCAGTCTGTGCCCTGCTGGTTTCACTTCAGCTCTCCGCTGCCCCTTTAAACACTTCCTTCCCCTGTTACCATAAAGCTGCTAGAAGAGCCTCACTGCAAAAGTCACATGCTCCAGCTCCCTTTGTTTCCCATAGAGAGCCTCCAGCTATCTGTGCATGAGAGGGACTGGGAAGACAGAGCACACCATTGAGAAAAGTCATATATGAGGGGAAACAAAGTGGATCAGAATCACTGTTGGTTTCAGCTTTTCTAACTCTCCGGGTCTGCGGGATATAGCTTTTGTTTTCCAACATGTCCCATTTGCAAACATTTTAAAACAACTCAATAAAATAAGAAGTTAATAACAAAGTTTCCCTAGTGGCTTGTCATGACATGCATACGCTGTAAATAAAACACTTGTGTGATTAGGGGTAGACAATCAAAAGGGCTTATGATGGTGGAAAACAGCTGAATTATATTTGTATTCTTTTATCTAATTGTGTTATTTTAATCTTATTGATGGAGGTTCAGTTGTAAAGAGGAAATCACATAACAAAAATACATTGTAAAAAACGTATGAATGGGAAACATTTAAATTAACCATAACACAAATGTTAAGAGGTTTTCCAAACATAAAGTGACAGTGAACGTAAACAAAGAGGGAAATCAGCGTGTTTACGACTCAGTTACAGATGTAAATGCATGGTGAACACACGTTTTGCAAAACAGAATAATATTGTATTTTTGATCCAACAACAAAGTGGTGATATGTTGTGATGTGACTCCAGGCTCTGTCCACAGAGGTAACCCTCTTCAGGCATTACGGTAGTCCACCCAATAGCCCAGGGAGGAATTCCAGGAATGTGAAAAGCTCCAATTCATATTGAAACTAGATTCAAATGTGAGCAACTTAACTCTAAATGCTGGAATTAGCTTGAGCAGCTAAGTACATGGCTACAGGGCCTGATTGATATACTTTGTATCAAGTTGTACATGTCAGAATATACAGTATGGCTCCTGCTGCCTCTCTTCAGTCTGAATAAAGCAGCAGGGATGTACACATATAAAGCAGTGCTGTCAATAGATAAAGCCTGGAGTGATTATGTGACAGACTATACTTAGTCAAAGCACTTTGATAGGGTTAGCAATAACAATGTCAACTTTTCCAGTGCCCTGAACTTTTCCCCACATGAAAAGTTACGCCGACATCTGCCTAGTAACAGCAATTCCTCCCATTGGTGAAACTCCAGTCTCCTCCCGTCTGTGTGTGTGAGTGTGTGTTACAGAAAGTCTTTACTATTTGCACTCCAGTCTTACTTCATTCTAAACACATCAATTTTATATTTGTATATATAAAACTGAAAACTAAAACTATAAAACTGTAACTTACAGTGCTCTACAATTTACCACTTTTGTGTGTATGTATTACATATTATTTATACATATTATAGAGGTAGAAATGGGTTAGTAATCAGATGTGAAGCAAGCTCCCTGACAGAGCTTGGTTCATACCACAGCCTACTCTCCTGAGCTCTGTTCTTTAGGTAGTAGTAGGCATTAATGGAGGTGAATGGAGCAGCAGCCTACTGTGTGTTTCAGGCTGCTCTATTGTCCCATGTGCTCCCCTCATGTTCAGCTCAGCTCTCAGGCAGAGAGCTGCTGCGGGGCGGACCGCCCCCTACCGACGGTCAGCTCTTCACCACCACCGGGGACAGACGGCCCCCAGAGTCAGCCCCGGACCTCCCACCTCCTCCCAGAAGCCACCAGGCTATGGGGGGTGGGGGGGGGCTCCGTTTTCGTATATATATGTATATAATAGAATCCCTTCCTCGCGCGCTCCCTAGCAGACTGCTTGTCTCTTTGATCCCCCCCCCCCCCAACACCCCCTCCCTCCTAACAACAGCTGACGTCAGCTAACACCACCTCCTCCTCTTCAGCGCGCGGTCGTTGATAAACTTTGCGTGTGTGTGTGTGTGTGTGTGTGTGTGTGTCTGTGTGTGTTTTCGTGCGTGTGCGTGCGTGTTTGGTGAGCGCGAGCCAGGGGTTTTGTCTCGCAGGGGGAAGCAGTCTGTGCTTCAGAGGGCTCGCGCACACCGGAGGAGCAGCAACGCAGCCAGAAGACGTGATCCCAGATCAGCGGACCGTATAGGTCAGCCTCCTCCTGCCCGCTGCTCCACCGACACAGAGAGACGGCTCACAGGGACACCGGGACACCGGCAGAGCACAGTGTTACTGGCAGAGTCGCCACTATGGAGGACCAGCTGCTGTGCTGCGAGGTGGACTCCATCAGGAGAGCCTACCAGGACGTGAACCTGCTCACCGACCGGGTTCTCCACACCATGCTGAAGGCGGAGGAGAACTACCTGCCGTCGCCTAACTACTTCAAGTGCGTTCAGAAGGACATTGTACCCAAAATGAGGAAAATAGTCGCCACCTGGATGTTAGAGGTTGGTTTTTACTTCTCTTCAACTTTCAACTCCAGTGCCTGAGTTTGGCTGCTAACTTATAGCTGTGTCTGTGTGTAGGCTGTCTGTGTGAAGGCTATCTCTCTATGTGTAGGCTATCTATCTATGTGAAGGCTATCTATGTGTTCGAGGCTATCTCTGGCTCCAACATGATGAATAGTGTGAGAGGCTGGTGTCTGTTAATTCACTGTGTATGTTACATAAAGGCTGAGAGACTAGATGTCCTCAGGAGCGCTGGGTGGTCCCTCGGCTCGGAGAGGACACACCGCGCTCACTTTCCACCACGAACACCTTTTGTTATTGATTAAGTCTCAGCCTACATGTTCCACAAGGTTATGGGATGTAATGACATGGGGAAAATACTCCAAAATAAACAGCAATGTACACGTATGCAGTCTGGCCCGTGCCAGTATACGCGCCATCTTTGTTGTCGTATGAGAAAGGATTTTTTAATATCGTTAAAAATCTATAAGATCAGTAACAATGACAGTAGGTGGGTTTAGATGAGAACGGACCGCTGGTGGAGCTGCAGGCCGGTCCCCGGGTGTTCAGTCCCCCGGCGGCCGGTGGCCGGTCCCCGGCGTCAAGGCTCCGGATCCGTCCGCTGCTATCAGCCGGGAAAAGTTGCTTTTGCCTCTGCGAAGGGCGACGTGGAAATAGGGCATTTTTATAAAAGTGCGAAAGTGTTAAATCCATTTTAACAGTCGGGTTTGATAGATTAGATGTTTGTTAACATTAACATGAACTTTTGGATTGAAGTCTTTGCGGTTTTATATTTTTTATTCATTTTTGAAATAGTGCCTCGAGAGAGCCGAGGGGAAGTGTCGCATGCAGCACGTGAAGAAGACCCAGTCTGACAAATTAATTATTATTAAATTCATTTCGTGTCACAATTCGACACAACTTACTCTCATTCGATCAGGCGTTCGTTGAGGATCATTTACATGATAACTGTATACACCTTGATAATTTTTAAATATTTCTAAATATTTTATGAAAAGATGACGAAGTTGAAATTGCAGAGTGAAACTTGCATCGACGCCACCTTTGTGTCTCAGTCAGAACTGACTGCTCACTAATTCCCGACTCTTTTCATTACTGTAAAAGCATTACTTAATTAAATAAAAACCCTCTAATAAATCTATTATATTTTGACTTTGATGTTTTCGGTTCCCTGTGAATTGGGTTTGCATTAAAAGGCGCCTTACAGGATATTTAAACTCTAAACTCGAGTGAATTAGACGCACAAAATGTTTAATTCCTTTTTCATTTATTTTCGGATGATTGAATGCAAACAGCTGTCGGAATAAGACATGCAGAGCCAGTGGGGAGAGGGCTTAACAATGCATGTGAATAGGGGAATTTTCTTCCAGGAACCGACAGCAAACTCTAAGTGCTTTTCTCACCTCCCAGGTCTGCGAGGAACAGAAATGTGAGGAGGAGGTTTTTCCGCTGGCTATGAACTATTTGGACAGATTTTTATCAGTGGAGGCCACCAGGAAAACAAGACTACAGCTGCTGGGAGCTACATGCATGTTTCTAGCATCCAAGATGAAGGAAACTGTGCCCTTAACGGCGGAGAAACTCTGTATCTACACGGACAACTCGGTCCAGCCCGGAGAGCTGCTGGTAATTGACTTCTGCAGACATGGATGTTGCATAACACATACAGTAGCCTTACATGAGCAGCACAGGAGACCACATGAGCAGAATAGGCCCACAGAGTGTTTGCTGTTCATCTGGTTAGTCAGTGTCACCGTAGTCGGAAAATAGCAATATAATATTAAAATGTCATATATGAGTTGTTTGGTAGAAATGTAGCTGTGGTGCAGCAGAGTGAATGGCTGCCTGTGACTCTCCCATGGTGACTGAAGGCCTCTCTCATTTCATGAATGGTCTCAGTGACTGCCAAGAAAACACGACTTACAGCGACACCTAGTGGCCTTTAGACAGAGGTGCAGGCTATTGGCAATGAAAGGGAACATGAAGAACTACACACACACACACACTTTGCTTTTGTGTTTGCTGTGATATTTATTGTATGTGCAGCTGCTTCCATTGCAGTGCCTCCACCAGAATAATAGAGACAGCTGATGTTTGGGATACTTAATAACAATATCATCATATTCAGATTTACCACAACAGAGACATACATGTAGTATTGGGACTGTGTGTGTATATATCTATATAGATATATATAGATATATAGATACATATAGATATCTATCTATATATATCTATATCTATATAGATATAGATATAGATATAGATATATAGTATGTATTGGTAGTTAAGGAAGTAATAAATTAGAACAAAATGACTTTGGGAACTTTAGGAACTTAATAAAATACATTTTTGAGAAAGCTGAAGTCTTGAGCATTACATCCACTACAGGGATGAAGAAGGGAAGCTGGACACCTTCTATCTAGATATGGAGATTTAAGAACAGATTCAATGACAAACTGCAACAGTTGCAGGAACTAAGTGTCACCGCACATAAAAAGGGAAGAGTACATTTCTCTGGGTCAGTGTGAGTGAATGCCTCTGGTCTGGTCCATCCACAGCAAATGGAGCTGCTGGTTCTCAACAAGCTGAAATGGGACCTGGCTTCAGTCACACCTCACGACTTCATTGAGCACTTCCTGTCCAAGCTGGAGATCTACCCGTCCACCAAGCAGATCCTCAGGAAACACGCTCAGACCTTCGTGGCTCTCTGTGCTACAGGTAGGACACCAGCCTTATGTCTTGTGTCTTCATGTGTGCAGTTAATACACTCACTTAGGTGAATATTTATGTATCTGCTAAGAGAATTATGAAAACATGTATGTGTCATGTAAGCATACAGTATACATGATTTATACATTTTCTGTATTTCGGAATATCTCACATTTTCACTTATTGTTCTGTTTTAGTGTGTTCTGCTATGACCTTTAATTCTCACATATTGAATACTTCTTGTTTCTGTATTTAGTTATACTCTATATTTTCTTTTCTGTAGCCAATCACAACTTCTTAACACAGGTTTCCAGATAGGGTTGATTCAGGTTTCAGTCAAAATTAATGGTTTTAGAACTTTTCTGGAGATAAAAGCCCTAACCCCAGTTTAGGACTACTGGTTTTTGCTCTCTTCGACCTAGTTTGTGGTTTTGTTATTCTGATCATGGCAGCCATGTTGTCATTATTAGTTAATAAATGTTGAGGGTTCAGAGGGGCAGATGTGTAGCGTTGTTGTTTTTCTGTGAGAAGATGTAGGCAGGGATCTGTCTGCTCTGTAGTCTCTTTATATCTGTTAAATGTAACAACATTAAAATGGATTAGGAACACGTAGGGTTTAATAATGAAAAGTTCTGTTCATATATGTAAAGGAAAGTGAGATATGCAGTTTTCTAATCATTGATATTCCATGTTGTAACACAGATGTCAACTTCATCGCCAGTCCTCCGTCCATGGTGGCGGCGGGCAGTGTGGTGGCGGCTGTTCAAGGTCTCTACCTGAAGAGCCAAGACGCCTCCTTGTCCTCCCAGAACCTCACCAACTTCCTTTCGCAGGTCATTCGCAGTGACCCGGTATGCAAACACAAACCCATATTTGAATGTGCAAAAAGGCCATTGATTGCTCTCGATGTTAGCAGTGTGATGGTGTTTACTCAGTTTTGCTTCTGTGCTTGCAGGACTGCTTACGGTCATGTCAGGAGCAGATAGAGTCCCTGCTGGAGTCCAGCCTGCGGCAGGCTCAGCAGCACAACAACACAACAGAAACCAAACGCGTGGACGAGGACGTGGACCTGTCCTGCACCCCAACAGATGTCAGAGACATCAACATCTGAACTAACTGACGGCCGCGTCGCACGATGACCTGATGATCGAGGGAAAGTTGCCGACAGAGGTTGGTGATGGGCGGGCCGGGGAGGGGGTTCCTCATCTGAACTCAGCCTCCCCTCCTCCTCCTCCTCCTCCTCCTCCTCCTCCTCCTCCTCCTCCTCCTCCTCCTCCTCCTTCCTGGGCTGCTATCATGGCCGACATGTCACTCACATGCCCGCTGTCCACTACGACTGCCAAGACGGGACAGAGTGCCCCCCGCCCCGCAAACCCAAGTCACATTTCCTGCCAGTGTCCCCTCCCATCCTGGGAAAAGAAATTAACACTACAGAAATGTCTAAGAGAGAAAAGACACAGAATACTGATGACCTGTGTGGGCTGGAGTTGAAGCCACATTACAGACATTTTAGTAGATATTTTTCTCATTCCCTCAAATATTAAACTAGGAATCTTTAAATTACCACAGACTTAACTTGCCTACTAAAACATCCCAAAGTGTCATGTACAGTAGGTCCTTGTAGTCTGTCTTCAAGTCTTTATCTGAAATCTGACTTTCGTTTAAGAGAAGAGGCTTTTTTGTTTTCATTTCTCTGTTGTTATATCGTATGTTTTAGACTTCCTGTCCCATGTTTGTTTTGTTGCAGTGCAAACATTCATATATCCCTGCTTGCTTATGTTTAGTCACTTTATCATTTTAGGCCTCTTTTTAAACCAAGTGTAGTGTGAGACGCTCTGTTTTTAGGACCTTAGTGACTGTGGACTGCTGATGTTAAGGCTTGGACATATGTGATTCTTTGTTCATTCGTTGACAACAGTCGCTTTACCCATTTCAGCTTGCTGTAATTTGATAAGATCAAATCGATGCACAATCAAGCAAAGCAATCCACAGTCTGCTATGCATCCTTTCTGTATAGGTATAACTAAACCATTCCAACTTTGTTTTTTTAAAAAAAGCACTTTTGGTCAGCGCTGCTGGTCGCCTAAAAAAAATCACAGTGGTTAAGTTTGTAAAGCAACATGAAAATTGAATGGGGGGTTGAATGGGGGACGGAGAGTCAGAGTAGCACCTGCAGACAGTTGGATGTGGATCAGACCTGAATCTGATTCATCTAATGGGACATAAAAAATTATGACCATTATGGCAGACATACTTTTTTTAAAACAAGACTGAATGCTGCTTGACACTGTCATGAGTCTCATTGAGCCAGCGGCGCTCTGTAGCTGCCTTCGAAGTCTCAGATTGAGTTTTAGTTCAACAGATGTTTCATACAGGCAAAGCTGCTCTTCCATTATAAGAAATAACGTTGTTTCAATGTGCAGAGCCAAAAGCTGAAGGTCCAGTAAAAGTAAAATCAAGTATTATTTTTATAGTTAAAATGATACTTTCATATACAGCAAAACATATTATTTATTCTTTTTTAGCTTGCATTTTCTAGTTTGCAAACAAACCATGGCTCCACCTACCGCTGAACTATTTCTGCCTCCAGAGCAGCCCTGCCGTCCAGGAATATTTGTAAAACTAAAACTCCACTCTGCCTCTAAATCGCCAGGACAGCATCTCCTCCGTCACACCACTTCAGTTCAAATACTGCTCATGGATTCTGGGAAAGGGGATGAAGATAAAAAAAGAAGAGAAGTGTTGAGACTATGATTTTGCACAAACCTAAAAGACGTGGGCTGCGTTTCTTGGGGACTTTCCTAAAAAGATGTGGAGAGCAAAGCTGGCAAGCATACAGAGGGGTGAAAAGGTGGCAAAAGTGGCAAAAAGGGTGAAGGCTCAACAGGGAGGGGTGTCTTAATGCTGTAGAGTTCAAGTCAGGGTTCCTACACAGGACGGCAAAGTTGTCATGACATGGTTGATTGGTACGAGCAGGAGGGATCTGTTCAAATCCAACTCTGGAAAAAGTATTGAATTCTATAAGTATGTCAAACTGTGTGGGAACCCTGTAAATGAGGTTTCTGATTGTACATTAAGGATAGAGAGTAGGAGAGAAACACTCCTTGTATTCCGCTGCTATAGAAAATGAATCCCAGCTACGTGTTAAAAAAAGAAATGAAAAACAGATGACAAAAACGTAATGGATTAAAAACGATGCTTTTCTCCTGTTGTTTGCTGCTACATTTTTGGTGTTTTTTTTATACATATAAATGTCAATATACTGCCATTCTAGGTTTGAATTTTCTCATAGAAAATTGTTTTATTGACATCCTCATTTGTTGTTTTTATGTAGATTCTATGTGATCCCTTTTCTTTTTTGTTTATAATTACGTAATATGATTTTCTGAACTATTCCAAAAAAAAAAACAAGGAAAAATGAGACAATGTACAGAAATGCTTTGATCCACAATACCTCATGTGACAGTCAAGATCTATCTCTAATTTTAGTCTTTTTATTTGTTTAGTTCTTATTCTATTCTACTTGTTGGTTCAGTGCCTACTAGCTCTGTTCAACCTGCTTAAGATGAAGCATCCGCGATGGAAACTAGCAAGTCCAGGGCATGCTTTGATACTGGTGCCATAACAGAAAAATGGGATATGTATAACTCTGTTGAGTGTTAAGCTGTCTCTGTGAAAGAGACTTTATCCCCCCTTTAGGCCCATAGCGGCCTTTCCTTCCCCCTTTTGATATTTATAAAAGTAAAAAGCTTTTTGCTCCAATTTTCAAACTGTCAGTGAGTTGATTTGAGTTTGTAAATAGAGTCAGTGTTGTGCTCGGAAGCCATAGACTGTTTTTTGTTACAAATCATTCCACACAGTTGTGTCTACTTCATGCCAGTTGTCTGCAACTTGTGTCGACTACACAATAAAAACATGAATTAGATGGAGTCTGGAAAATTGGTCTGTTCTTGTCCACAGGAGAGGCTATTTGAATGAAATTAACTCACACTGTATGTTATTGATGTTGAAAATTAGCAAAATCCTGGACGCTGCCTTTTGGCAAACTTAATGTATAGTTATACTTAATTTATAGTTTAATTTTTGAAAAGTAAGTTCATAAAACAGCTGGGTACTGTAGTTTTAAGCAAACGTTACTCAAACGGAAGTATAAAGTGCATTTGTTGGGGACTATATTCAGCTGCCGATTAATACACATTTGGGACTCTAGTGAGGATTTTCACCAACAGGATGGAGTGCCAGGGCCTGACACAAAGTAAACCACAGCATGTAATGTCAGGAACAAGTTGCATCAAACTTTGGCTACAGCTTTTAGTGGGATTTGTTGACAATGAGTGAAATGTATATCAGTATACTTATTCTTTAGAAATTTTATAGAATAAATTATTGTTTGAATGATCGAAAAAATGACCAAGAGATTATGTGATTATGAAAATAATAGAAGAAACATTTAAACTCGTCTGATGTACAAGTTGTACAACCGCTGCAGTAAGAACAGAACGAATCCCACATATTCTGGCTGCTCATCCAACTGTGAAAAGCATCTGACTGCCTCTAGGTAGATAGAGACTGAAACCCTACCTCTACCCTACCTCTAGGTAGATAGAGACTGCAACCATACCTCTACCCTACCTCTAGCTAGATAGAGACTGAAACCATACCTCTACCCTACCTCTAGGTAGATAGGGACTGAAACCTTAACTCTACCCTACCTCTAGGTCGATAGAGACTGAAACCCCTACCTCTAGGTAGATAGAGACTGAAACCCTAACTCTACCCTACCTCTAGGTAGATATAGAGTGAAACCCTACCTCTACCCTACCTCTAGGTAGATAGAGAGTGAAACCCTACCTCTACCCTGCCTCTAGGTAGATAGAGACTGAAACCCTACCTCTACCCTGCCTCTAGGTAGATAGGGACCGAAACCCTACCTCTAACATACCTCTAGGTAGATATAGACTGAAACACTACCTCTACCCTACCTCTAGGTAGATAGGGAGTGAAACCCTACATCTACCCTACCTCTAGGTAGATAGAGACTGAAACCCTACCTCTAGGTAGATAGAGACTGAAACCCTACCTCTACCCTACCTCTAGGTAAATAGAGTCTGAAACCCTACCTCTACCATACCTCTAGATAGATATAGACTGAAACCCTGCCTCTACCCTACCTCTAGGTAGATAGGTAGTGAAACCCTACCTCTACCCTGCCTCTAGATAGTTAGAGACTGAAACCCTACCTCTACCCTGCCTCTAGGTAGATAGGGACTGAAACCCTACCTCTACCCTACCTATAGGTAGATAGGGACTGAAACCCTACCTCTACCCTACCACTAGATAGATAGGGTCTGAAACCCTACCTCTAAGTAGATATAGGGTCTGAAACCCTACCACTAGGTAGATAGAGACTGAAACCCTACCTCTAGGTAGATAGGGACTGAAACCCTACCTCTACCCTACCTATAGGTAGATAGAGACTGAAACCCTACCTCTACCCTACCACTAGGTAGATAGGGTCTGAAACCCTACCTCTACCCTACCTCTAGGTAGATAGAGACTGAAACCCTACCTCTAACCTACCTCTAGGTAGATAGGGAGGGAAACCCTACCTCTACCCTACCACTAGGTAGATAGAGACTGAAACCCTACCTCTAGGTAGAGAGGGACTGAAACCCGACCTCTAGGTAGATAGAGACTGAAACCCTACCTCTACCCTACCACTAAGTAGATAGGGACTGAAACCCTACCTCTACCCTACCTCTAGGTAGATAGGGACTGAAACCCTACCTCTACCCTACTAAACACCTCCACCAGCAGTCAGAGGAGGAGTTGAGAGATTCAGCAGGCACTGAACATGTGGCTTTCAACTGCTTGTACCATTCATTCAGTGCATGTTATAGACTTTATTTTTTTCTGGGACCGCTATCATAATTTTAAGGCAGATGGACTTCAAAGTGTCAGGTTTTTTGGTATAACTGGCTTGGACCCAATGGCAGACTTCAATGATTTAATAATGAAAAAATGTACTGGTGCTGTCCTCCCTTGAGGCAGGACCTCTTCTATCATTCATTCATTCATCCATTATCCGTAACCGCTTATCCTATTCAGGGTCGCGGGGTGGGCTGGAGCCAATTCCAGTACAGCCCCCTCTTCTATCAATTCAATGTATTTCATTTTTTTCATGCTTATCTGTGATTAGCCAAAACACTTAAAATGACGCTCCAAGGGAGGTCATCCTCCCTTGGCTTGTTACCAATCATCAACCAGAAGAATACAAGATTGACAGCGGGTTGTTCCAATGATGATTTCCAAATGTCATCTTCAGTCTCTACCACTGTATTGTATGTGATAAACTGGCAGTAAAGTCTCATACAGCAGCATATTAGGAAATTGATTATAACGTACAATTCCAGTGAATTCAAGTTTTTAGGAGTGGTTTTGGATCCGCTGCTCAGATTTGATAAAAAGTATTTCGAAAACGGTTAAGACCAACCTTAATTGTTTTAAATCAATCAGACATTAGATACCCACTCAGGCAGCCCAGTTATTTATGCACTCTATGATTTTCTCTAATTTTTCATATTGTATGACAGTATGGGCTCAAGCATCACCATCTACAAACAAACATCTCACATCCTGATACAATCAGGCACTGAAAATAATGGACAAAACGCCTGTCCGCTGGCATCATTGTCACATACTAAAACGACACAATCTACTTAGCTTTGAGAGCTTTACTCATTTTTGTTTTCTCAAATTAGTTTTAAATGTGTTAAATAGTCTAGCCCAATAGCCTCTGCCCAGATATATCCAAGGACAAGACAGTAATAGAGTAACTAGGAGTATGGTGAATGGCAGCTGTAAAATACCACATCGTAGAACTACATTTGGACAATCAGCTTTCTCCATAAAGGGCTGCCAACTCTGGACTCAGCAGTCCGACGCCATACCGGGATCCAGTCCGGGAGTGCAGCAGCACGTCGGACCGCTGCACGCCACCATACTACCACGGACTACGGTAGCGTGCAGCACTCCTGGACTGGATCCCGGCAGTGGATGGAGAGCGCTCCGCTCGGGACTCACTGCTCAGGCCTCGCAGTCAGCTATCCGGGCTGGAACCACAGCGGAGCTATGGTGACGTGCGGCGGCTCAGCGCCCGTACATTGTTTTACTGCTTAATTTTTCATTTTATATAAGAAAGTAGAGATAAGTAGTTAACTAGTGCAGTCCTAATAATAATAATAATAATAATAATAATAATTTATACAACACTTGTCAAACTTATGTCTCTAGTGATTGTTTTGGTGACATCAGTCAAAAGAAAAAAGTTTTAGTTTGTGACGGTGGTTTTGGTATTCTAATGTTGAGCCGGTAGCTAGCTAGTAGGGGTGTAAATCACCAGTTTCATCACAACACGATATGCCCATTTAACACAATCAGTTACATTTATAGCAACTCACAAAAAGCAACTAAAATATGCTTTGACAATTTTATTACTTGGCTCTTCCTGGCATTTAAATGAAAAACAATCTATTCTTTTTAATAAAAGGAATAAAAATTGACCTCCTGTTGTTGGAGGTCAGGTTGCTGCTCAATGCTGGTAAGCATTTTGTCAATAAAACGAGAATAGCTGGTCCACCTTAAACGTCAGCCGACCTTAAGTGACCCTGAGCAGAAGTTGTTGCTAACTTCGGGGCTAACCTCCATCACTTCAACCAGCAGGTAGCACACAGGAACTTGGCTTGGGTCTTGAGGAGCTGTAATATTTATTCACTGACAAATAAACTGATTAAATAAACTGATTTTGTGGAATATATGCAAATTACAGTGTATTACTTTTCACGGGTATAGCTCCGAACGGTGTATGAGAACAGCCTGTCTCATGTTACCTTCCACACAGAATGATCCCGATCAGTTGCACACAGAGAGCTTCACAGATTTAAGATTCCAGCACTCGATAGGCCGATCTAATCCTTCAGTTTGGGTATTAGAGTCAGTATTGGAAGAGAAGAAGTTGAATCGTTGCATTCTAGTTATATGACATAGTATCGTCAGTCCCGCTGTTTTTCTTTAATGGTTTACATCTAAATGTGCCAGTTTGTAAAATACAGTGGAAACATAATGAGGAACTTATAATAAGACTCACAAGGTGTTGGAGCCATGAGATACTGATGTTGAGGTTTACCATCTGTATTCTGTGAAAGAATGACCATAGTAGGAACACACAGTTACGAGAAATCAGAAAAAAGCGGGCCTTAGGAGGCGCTGGATACACAATATTATCATAAGTGTTAACATGATATCAATATTTCAGTTTTTAAATATCACAGTTATCGTCAGTAGCTGTATATCATGACACCCCAAACTGCTACAAATGCTAATGTTTCAACTTGTAAATTCTGCTAATTTCCTCCTTCCCACATTTAAGGAGAGAACAAGAAAGTTCTGTCTGAATCCTGAAAGTTATTGTTTGGCTAATGATTAACAGGAGTGTGTGTGTGTGTGTGTGTGTGTGTGTGTGTGTGTGTGTGTGTGTGTGTGTGTGTGTGACAGGACTCATTGATTTGTTATGCAAGGAATGTCTTTGATGGGGCTTCAGTGTGGAGGAAAAGGCGTGAAAGTCTAATCCTTTCCCACAGGCCTGCCAGCGCCAGCTCAACCAGCAGCAGACAAAGACCCTCAGCACACACACACACACACACACACACACACACACACACCAACGTACACTATGTAACAGCAGCCTGCTGTATGTGTTACACCAAGCTTTCATTTTTTTCTATCCATGTGTCTGTCTATTGATTTTCCCTTGATACCCTCAACCCCCTAACACACACACACACACACACACACTATGTAGTCAACTTCAACTAATTCAAGTAAAATACATTTTATACTAAATGTATAGAGCGCATACGTATAGTGGAAATATTAATGACAAACAATAAATAGTATGTTTAATTGGTAACACTTTACAATAAGGTAGCCTATACAAAACTGTGAGTAGTTACTGAGGAACGAATGAGGAACTAACTTCTAGTGAATCATTAGTTAATGAGTAACTACTGATTATAAAAGGAGCGAGTAACCAATCAGGGATGACTTGATAATTGATGAATTGTTAATGAGTACTTCTCTAATTAACTAAATAACTAGTAAAGACTCATTAATTACTGATTACTTGAACATTAGTTACTGTCTTATTGTCCCCCGAGTTAATGAGGAGTTCCTCATTACTTTATCATTATCTGATGATTACTTACCCTTTTTGTGCCCCCCCCCCAGTAAAGTAAGACATAATACTGAATAGTTACTGAGGAGTCCATCATGACTACATGACTACATCACGTTAGATTAGCCTTTAGCATGTTTGCAGTTAGCAGAAATGCTAACTCTAATTGTTGCCACATAGGCTACTGTATGTCCACTTCACTCAGCAGTTCTTGTTGAACACAAACAGTTACTGTTGAGGTCGAATAAGTGATCAAATCATTTCAGCTTGTCCATCTGATGGCCCCAAGCAACAATTAATATGTTAATGATGCATTTTAAGCATCGATCAGTGATCAGATCTGAGCATAGAGTTGCACATGCGCTCTGCTGCTGGGAGCGGGTGGGTCCTGTCAGTCAGTATAATGTCCTTCACTATTCAAGGTCAATGCCTAACCTTAACTATTCAAGGTCAATGCCTAACCTTCAGTATTCGAGGTCAGTGCCTAACCTTAACTATTCTAGGTCGATGCCTAACCTTCAGTATTCAAGGTCATTGCCTAACATTCAGTATTCAAAGTCAATGCCTAACCTTAACTATTCGAGGTCAGTGCCTAACCTCAAGGTCAATGCCTAACCTTAACTGTTCAAGGTCAGTGCCTAACCTTAACGATTCAGTGTCAGTGCCTAACCTTAAATATTAAAGGTCAATGCCTAATCTTAACTATTCGAGGTCAATGCCTAACCTTAACTATTCGAGGTCAATGCCTAACCTTAACTATTCGAGGTCAGTGCCTAACCTTAACTATTCGAGGTCAGTGCCTAACCTTAAATAACAACAAAAACAGTAACTAATATTTAAGTACTCAGAAATTTAATGAGTCGTTACTAGTTTTTTGCTGCTCAGCAACTGATTCACAGTTAATCAGGAACGACTAATGAAAGTGGTCAGTATGATCAAGTCACATATATTCATGAACTAATCATTACTTAATGATTCATTAATATAGGATCTCCCAGTCTGTTCTCTAGCAACTCATCATTCTGTCCTCCATTAGGAATTATTCAGTATTAATTATTCATTAATGATTCATCAATTATGAAGTTGTTCCTGATTGTTTCCTCACTCTTTTATAATCATTAGCTTCTCTAAAAGATTTGATTAGGAGTTACTCATTAACTAATGGTTCACTAGCAGTTAGTTCCTCATTCGTTCCTCATTCGTTCCCCAGTAACTACTCACATTTCTGGTTACCTTATTGTAAAGGGTATTTGTTCAGCCTAGGCATTTGGATATAGATTTAAGAAACGGCTAAAAAAATCGAAAATAAAGGATTCTGGCTTGTTCCAATATGTGTTTGTAGTTTTGGATATTGTTTTTATTGGTCAAAATAACATTGTATTCACCAAAGTAATCATTGAGATCTTGGAGCACCGCGACATAACTACAACAGTCCAATAGGGCAACAAACACAAGTGGTCAAACGATCAGAGAGGTTATGAGGCCGCTGCATGGTTCACATGCTGGTTTTGTCATTCTGACGAGCACACCGGCAACCAGAAAGCCACTGCGTTGTTAAAGGTGTGAAGGAGGAGGCAGTAAAGGCCCTGACAAACCAACCGACGGTCGGGCAGTTTTTGCTGTATGTGCCACACCGTTGGCTCTAGTCTGACCGTATTGAAGGTTTTTTGGCTGCTTAAGTCTGAAATCTTTGCGGTATATGCAAGGGCAACTTTTTGGTCAAGACGCAGGCGATGTAAGGCAACTCAACAGGCGGTCTTTATCGCTGCTAGAGGCCACAAAGACTTCAGCCAAAGGCCAACTAGCACCTACATTCTGCACCTGCATGAGAGGAAATAACTCTCCCTACCAGCAGGCGGCGGTAGTCTGTATTCATCATTCAGAAAGGGAAACAGGAAGACTGAGGACTGTGGATATACAAGCCGTTGTTATGATACGTACATGAAACAAAGTAACGTCTGCCGACCATTTTCACACCACTCTCACTCACCACTTAGGTTCATTCCAGATGTTCATGTCACTGTGAACATATCCGTGTCGATGGCCCCAAACTGTCCAACAGTTGGCTTGCTGTGTCAGGGCCTTTAAGGCTGTGCACTGGGGATATCTCTATTTGTGATAGTGATTGATAGTGTGCAGATTAGTGGAGATGCAACAGTTTATCCAGATGGCCTGAACCACTTTATTTGGAGATAATACTGAAAGTGTCATTGCACAGGAAAATTGTGCATGTACACAACTATGGTAAGTACCTTGGGTCAAAGTTGAACCAGAAAGTGGGCCTGTAACCTGTGAGTGGGGGGGGTGTAATTATTTTACTGTTCACCTTTATTCTCTCTTCCAGATGAGGCTGGCTGACCTGGGGGTTTGTCTCCAACTTGTCTGCTCGTGATTGCCGGACTTCTTTTTATGGATGTTACCGTGTTCACAGATCTCAGCAATTACTATGGTGAATAGTGTAGTCATAACCAATTGAAACAATGGCCAAAATGATGAAAATAAGATCCAAGTTGGAATGATTCTCTCCAGGAGAAAACAAATCTACATTGGTATGTGCAGTAATGGAGGAGTAGTCTCAAAGTGAAGTAAAATGAGTTCCAAGGCTAACACTGGGTGGTAGGTTTATGTGTTAACAGGCAGTTTGCTCATCACTGTCCCACACTGAACCAACTCACACTTATTTGACATGCGATAAACTATTCTGGTCCTCTCACAGGTAAGTGTTAGTGGCCCGAGAGCAGGGAAGAGACATTACTGAGCAGACCACATCAAACACAGAGGGAAGTATTTCCAGGAGGATCCATTCTGCAGGAGTGGGGGGGGGGGAGTCTGCTCCTACTACCTGCTGCACTTTGATCATTGCAGGTTTGTGGATGAAAACAGAACTCTGAGATTGAGGATGTTGATTGTGTGCTGCTCCTGTTTTGCTCACATATTCACTATCTTTGTATCTATCTAATGGCAGTACACATCTCCACTGAAACCAGGGCCTGCCAAAGCCATTTTGGATCCTTTAACACAATTTGAATCCCCAAACTAACACCACTACCAAACCATACAAAGAAATTAATAAATGACAAAAACATGAGGATATAAATCATTGAAAATAACTCATGGCATTACAAGTGGTGTACTGAAAACAACAAAAAAAGCTAAGGATACAAAGCTTTATAAGGACTTTATTACAGTATATAGCACTCTTCAGACAGTGTATAAAAGCAAGGCCACAAAGTGGACACAAGACAGAAGTGACCTATAAGTGGCCTGAGCAGCCACTTATAGGTCACTTCTGTCTTGTGTTGGCACTGAAACAAACAAACATTTGACAACCAGACTTGTAACTGAACATTAATTGAAGGCCTTTTGTTTTTGAGAATCATTTGTTGAAAATCAATGATCTGAAAGTTCTTACATTCTTAAGCAATAATTTTATCGTTTAAATTTGAGCAATGATTAATGCAATAGATCACCATCACAGTGATGAACACATCATGGTGCCTGAATTAGTCTTTTTCCATCTTCTGATTGAGGTCCTGAGTATTAACAACCATTATGTCCATCCAGCCCAGAGGGGTCCTCTGCATCTACAGCATGTGTATCTTAATGAATCCCTTGATATCGTCAAGTATACAGTAGGTCAATTTGTGCCCAATGTTCCCAAGAAGCATCTTTAGAAATTTCAAATTAAAAGTCTGGTGATTTTCTGTTTTTTTAAAACTGTCAACATGTTCAGAGCCAAACCAGCGATGAATGTATCTACTGTGTGGTATATGTTCTTCCTCATTATTGTCCAACAACCCGTCAATGAGCCTCACAGTTACACTGGGTGACATGTTCCTTCATCACCATGAACACACACACTGTGGTTTATTCTGATTCAATCCTACACACACCGTCCTGCTGCCACTAATACTCACTAGAGCACCACATGGGGATTAATCCACCGCTGAAAATAGTCCCTAACAAATGCCCTCCTGTTCCTCCTGTTTGAGTAATATTTGATAAAATCTGTGGTGGAAATTATGATCCTTTTTTTAAAAAAAAAAAAAAATGATAATATATATTTTGTGATGTTTTTACAGATTTATATCTTCAGTAGTATCCAGTGGGTTTGGAGCTGAGTACGACAGACAGAGTAGGTTAGTCAGAAAGTATTGAGAGACAGACTAACACATTGGTTTTGATCTTTTCATGTTTTTTTTTGAAAATAAGAAAAATATAGAATAACACAAGTGACCCAAGTATGAGACTTCAGTCAACTCCAAACATTGGCTGAATGAGATGCAGGAAAAAGGTCTGGAAAAAGCTAGTAAGTGGACCTAGAGTTTTTGGGGGTTTTTTTACCCATTTTTCACATCTTTTCAGTATTTCTGTATCCGTACTGTTCCTTAATAATTATCTTCCAAACAACATAAATATGATCTGAATGTGTGTAAATATATGATCCAGCTGGATGAAAGCTGCGCGTGCAGGTTCTGAACTGTGTGTGTTTGTCTCCCCCCCCTCCCCTCTCCCCCCCCCTCTTGTGGTGAAATCTGATGCCTCCATTTCATTCAGAGAGCTTTCCTGCTGCTGCCGGCCGGACGGACGGCAGCATTTGTCACCACTGCTTTTCATGTCACCACTCACCACCTGCTCCCCACATTCCTCTACATTCTCTCAAAGACCTCAGTCCCTCCTCCTCTCCCTCCTGCTCTTCCTCCTCATCTTTCTCCTCTTCTCCTCCACCTCCTTTTCTCTTCCTCTCCTTCTTCCTAAGATTATTAGGCTGTTCCTCTACCTCCTTACCCCCTTTTTCCTGCAACTACAATCAATTCATTCATTTTCTCTTTCTTCGGATTCTTCATTTGATAATTGCTCACTCTGCCTCTGCCTTTGATTTTGTTTTTGACTTTAAGAGGGTACAAGTCGAGCTGAAACACTCATTTGAATGCAGCCTCTCTCATTTGGCCCCTGTTACCCCCCCCCCTCACCCCCCTCCCTCGTTCTCTTTTCTCTGTTTGCCCTCAGAAGCTGCCGACTAGAAGACAGCGTTCACCTGCTGCCTGACACTGCATAAACCAGCTGCTACTGTACCCCTCCACACACACACAGTCCTGTTGGCTTATTGTCAGTGTGAGTTTGGACATGGAATAGAAAGCCGGCTGGCTGACAAAGGCTGAAAAAGTCCCTCTGGTCCTCTCTGGTGCCCCCTGATGCTATTGTTGTTGTTGTTGTTGGCGGTGAGTGTGTGTGTGGACCGAGCAGCACCGTATACACTCTGTACATACACTGCTCCCTGCAGAGGTTGGTGACCTGCTTATATTTAGAGAGAGGAACAGGCGTTTAACATTAACCAATGGCTCCCCATCAGTAGACAGACCCAATCTAAAAGCTGCTGGTCTGTGTGCAGTTCAGTCAAAGCAGGACATGGTCTGCTGTAGCACGTCATAGCTGTCATCATAGCAAACACAGCAGTGGCGGCTGGTGACTCCAAAAATTGGGGAGGACAGGAGGAAAACCAACCCACTGCGTCATGTTATTTTACAGTTGGCTACTTATCTCTACTTTCTTTGTTTATGAAACAAAAGAACATAATTCACATTCAGTATAACAATAACAAAAGAGTCAGAGGTATATCACACTAAACAAATATATAATATAAGGTATTTATTGTTGAATTTATATTTATGAATAAAAGATTAAAAGAAAACCTACAAATTTATTATAAGAAAATATTGTCTTGGTGTTTTTGAATAAACACCACATTTTCCCATAATAATGTCTTTAAAGATATGATCAATGACAAATCTGCAAAAGTCTTTATGTCTTTTTTAATTTCTGCAGTAACACAAAGACTTTCAAGATTTCTGATAAACAATCACTGCAGTCTCTGGATGGGGATGAACCTCGCGTGTACGTCTGTGTCACTAGAAGTCTGTAAGTCCAACGAGCGGTGACGCAGCGCCCAGTACGTTACAGTGGGAACACCCTCCATGCCGTGCAGCGCGTGCAGTGGTCCTTTCACCATACCAGGATCTAGTCCGGTGTACACGGAGTAAGTTACAGAAGCACACGTCAGACCGGGAAGCTGACAGTCCCGCCGTAATTCCGCTGTCAGTCCAGCCCGGACAGCTGAGGCAGTTGGGCCCGAGGTCCGCACCAGCAGAGCGGAGCTCTCCATTCTCTCCCCCGCGGCGTCCTGCTGCTGTCGCGCCCCCCAGTCCAAATCAATTCTCCGCTAGTTTACAGTCATTCAGGGCTGCTACAACAAGCTAACTGTTGTGATAGCTAACATGCTACTGTATTCATCTATCGCTTTACGGCTAGTTTGTCCCACTAACCTACAAACAGCGGTAGAGAATTGAAGATGACATTTGGACATCATCATTGGACCAACGCGATGTCAATGTTGTATTCTGCTGGTTGTTGATTGGTCAGAAGCTAAGGGAGGTTATCTTCCCTTGGAGCGTCATTTTATGTACTTTGGCCAAACATAGATAAGCATGAAAAAAAATGAAATGCATTGAGTTGATAGGAGAGGTCCCACCCTAAGGGAGGACGGAGGGTGCTCGTCCTCCCCTACCCCCTACGATGCCACAACCACTTCACACACACAGGCTGCCCTTTCCCCTCTGACCTGCAGGGTCGCTGTTGAGGCATTTCAATTAGAATGGATTAAATAATGGATTTTTTTCCAAAGAAGACAGAAAAATATTTTATAAATGAAACTGAGATTTGGTTATGGTTTATTTTCATTTTGATCTCCCTCTGCCTCTCAAAAAATAGAGGAGGAGCAACCTCCTCTGCCTCTATGGACCAGCCTCCTCTGCCTCTATGGACCAGCCTCCTCTGCCTCTATGGACCTATGGACCAGCCTCCTCTGCCTCTATGGACCAGCCTCCACTGAAACACATGTTGCTGTTCTCTTTGTTCCTCCCACTTAAGTTTGGACTCTTACAAGATAATTCTGATTTATCACAACTTGTATCTTGTTTTTGACCATCATTTCTTTATGACGGTCTAGGAGCCCCATGCTGTACTAAAACAGACTAGGCCTACATCACTGTGTGGTTTGGGTCGGCCACCAAACAGGACAGGAACAGACTACACCGTCAGTCAGGACTGCAGAGAAAATCACTGGTGCCGGCCTGCCCTCCATCCAGGACTTCTACACCTCCAGAGTCAGGAAACATCACTGCAGACCCTTCACACCCTGGACACAACCTGCTCCAGCGTCTCCCCTCTGGTAGACACTACCGAACACTGAACACCAACTCAACCACAACAACTTCTTCTTGCAGGCCGTCACGCTCACTCACATTAAATTACACTATATATCTGATATGATATTGTTTAAATACACACTGTTATTTGTAATGTGCACATATCACTGCCAAATATTTACTACTTATAGCTGTTGTGCTATTATTATGGTTGCCATGCCATTTTCTTCTTTGGGGGGGCATATACCTAATGTCACCACGGCATCACTACCCTTTTCAATATACTACGTCACGATGGAGTCTAATCGCCAAAGACTTTGCACTATTTTCATCTTATGCATCATGTAATAAATTATTGTTCATTCAAAATGGAGTAAAACTTTACAGTATAGATGGATAGAAATAGAAATGTAGAGGTTTTGAGACAACCAAAGGGTTTGATTTGGAGGTTTTTAGGGGGTCCTACATGTCAACTGAGGGGTCTGAGATGCTTTGTGAGCCCAATATTTCGTACAATGATTGTGCTACATTGTAGGTTCGCATCGTCTCAAGTCTGTCTTGGTACAATACTCATATATCCATGTGCAAGTTGAAATAGTTATAGGTCTCGGTAATCCTTCCTAGTGCCTGTGTGTCACTCCACTGTAAAGAAATGGGGGACAAAATCCGCAGTCCAGCTTCAAGATCAGCTGAAGCTAACGTGAGGCTTCAGCAGTGTGAGTCAAATCAGGAATCAAATCAGGACAAAATCTTTGTCCTGAAAATCTTTTGGAAACACAAAGACGGAACTTGGTACTGAAAGCACTCTAAAAGCAAATGATTTGTGTAACTCAGACGGCTGAAGTCTCATGTGAGCGTCAGTTGAAATTCTGATTGCATTTTTGTACAGAACAAAGACTGTGGATGTACTGTATCATTACCATTTCTTTAAGTGGAGTCACTTTAGGGAGGAATGATGTCAGGGGTAATATCTCTTTCAACATACAGTACGACATGTGTATGCTATCAAGATAGACTTGTAAAAGAGACGTGGATATGTAGCGACATTGCTGAAAGGAAATGCAACACACAGGATCAGACGGGTTTAAACCCCTCCCGGGTCAGGCAAGCCTATTTGGGAGAGAAAATGAAGGTGGATGATAAAATGATCAGCCAAACTGTCCTTTCACCTACTTGCCGTAACTGTGCGTGCACATGGCTTTTTCTGATTGTTACTTAGTTGCTGGGACAATGCAGGGGTACTCCACGTTTACACTTCACTTTCAGGGCCAGAGCTTGTGATTATGGTGTAATCACTGAACTACAGCACTGCCCTCTAGTGGCTAGCTGCTCGTATAGTTTGTGGAACCTCAGTGTACATTACAGCTATCTGGGAATTTCCATCAATCAGATGATATTTTCTCTAAATGTCCAAAGTTGTTCACCAACATCCTCCTGCCCTAAAGAACACGGTGTTTCATCACCGCTGACAGAGCTGTCCATGCCAGTGTTTTCACAGTGACACATTACATTGTATTGTAACGTCATACTACATTAAAGGATATGACAGCTGTTGATTCAGCTGTATGATTGTGATGCTGTTGACTTGTTCACAAACACAATGCAGTTCAACAGCATCCCAAACTGTAGCCTCTAAAATGAGCATGAATCAACACTGAACATGATGACCTTCATTTAGCGGGGCGGACCTACTAAACTGGACACCGAGTGACCCCGTTGAACGTTTATCTGTAACAATGTGTCATATCTATTGTTGAAGCTCTTCAAATATATATATACAGCTGTCTGATAAATGTAGTGTAGTTGTGTGAAAAACACAATATTTAACTCTGAAGTGCAGCGGAGGAAAGAGCAGCAGGAAGTGAAAAGGACTTGAGCAAATGTACTTAGTAACTTCCCACGACTGCTGAACAGTAGCATGAGTTGCTTCAGTTATGTAGTCATTGTAGTTTAGTAAAACCTCCCAAAGAATACCGACACTTCAGACACCAAAGAGCAAACTGTGTTCCATGATTTTGTTCTGTTCAGTTTATTACATTCTTGATTTTCAATTCAGTTGCTTAAACATCACTGCAATAAATCCACTAATTTTCCCACAGTCAGAGAAGAAACACACCAATCTCTTTCTTCTAGAGTCTTACTGGGACTCTGTTCCACACTCTGCAAGCTCAACAGTGACTGCAGTCATCTCCTCAGATTTCCCGGTTTAATGAGGACGTGGACTACATGTCAGCCCTTCCCACCAGAATGTGAAGGCAAAGACTTCTCTCAAAGATGAATGTCAAACTGACACAGTCACAGCTCCACACTCTGAACCCTGGAAGGAATCCAGTGCGGACCAATCACTACGGGACCGGGACGCGCCTCCTCATCATCAGACTCAGAAAGAATTCCCCTCAGGAGTTTTGATGTACGCATTGAAGTCAGTGGGAACACTCAGCATAGAGCAGACCTGGACAAGACCAGATAGAGAGGTTAGCTGGTGTGCAATAAGGATAGTTACATGTCAACTGCAGTAGGTCACGTTGGTTACAAGACATTCATACTGAGACTACACAGGCTGTGTAGTGGAAGCAGCACGTTTGTATAGTATAAGCGGTTACAGATTATGGATGGAATCATCATTTTATGCTGATTTTAAGACCATATAAATTCATATTAAATATGTGATTGACCTTTGAACTGCAGACACCCAGCTGAAATGTAGTATGCATTTAATAATTCAAAAGTAGCTGGTCTACTCTTGATTCAATGAACTACAGGAACTTGAATGGTATGGATATGATTATCAACGTGTTTGGTGCAATATTATTCTCTGACATAAGGAAACAAACACCTGTGTCCTTGTATTGGTTGCTTCCTCCTAAACCATCAGAATGACAGGCAGGAAATGATTTACGGTCCACTGATAAGTAAATAAAGACACAAACTTGTTACTCAATATATAGACAATACACAGCATATTATATGGAGGCTAATGTAAACTGCTAGCTGTTGTTTGTCTGTGCTGTGTCTTAGGTTACAGAGCCGGTGTTTTAATGGTCTGACAGCGGCTGATCCTGATCCTGAACATTGAATTGGGACATTCTTCACTACCTGTCTGAACTTGGCACGGAGTTTCTCCATGTGCTCCTTTAGCTTTGCAGACTGCGGATCATTGTGAGGGGAGCTTTGGATCAAACCCAGGAGAGCCTCCAGTACTTTCATCCGCTTTCTGTCGGCACAGACATACAGACACAAAACTATCAAACAGGACACTCACTGTGGCTTTCAAGTAAATCTCAGGACTTTCCATAAACATCTGATATTCCCGAAAGAATGAAGCAGATTCCCTGCATGGCCTTATCTGGACCGCAGCCTATTCTGATATATTATTGACACTGTCGCGTCCTGTTCTTCATACATGGAGCACTGAGTTAGCCTAATTTGATTGTTGATGATTTAACACAAACTGACTTTTCTGTAACAAGTCACCCAAACCTGCAAAAGCACCAACTTATTCATCATCTTTATCATTATGCATATACATTTACTTACTACATCCCTGATTTTCTTCTTATACATATTTAATGAACATTGTTGGAGGGAGCCTGAGATCTAAGCTTTTCATTGCCAACGACTGCTGCGATGCAATTGTTGCTCATATGACGACAGCCAACTTGAAACTTAGCTGAGCTGTCACCAAGATACAAACATACATACCCCTTTTCTTGGAGGGATTATTTAGTTCATTTTCACACTGAAGGGTTAAATACCTATTTATGATCAAATACACAACACAACTATAACCCTCTGAGACCCACAATAGACCCATTTTTAGTCTTTTTTAGGGGAGTACAGAGGGTCTTTAGGGGGAGATAGCAGGTCAACAGTAGATGTCACATAGAAGTGGTGTACATCATCTGAAAGCTGGGAACCAAAGAACCTGAAGATCCAGCTGTTATCAGCTGATCCAGCTGCGATCAGCTGCTGCTGTCATCAGCTTCAGAGGAAAGGACGTCTCATGTCTCTAAAAATATGTTTCCTCTCTCCTCTCATGGTTTCCTTGCGTCTCTCCATGCATCCCCGGTGGGAGGGACTAAGACGCAAGGAAGACGCAAGTGAGGGAAACGTGGATGCAATTAAGAGACTTTGGATGCACCCCATGGCTACAACTCATCCAAGCCAACTTCCTGTATTTTGCAACACCGGCTCAGACTCACTTAAGGTGGGCTGTTAAGGTGGACCAGCTATTCTCCTTTAAGTGACAAGCCGCTCCTCTGAGTTTTGCTCAGCTTTTTAGCTATTTTTAATAATTCTTTTAACCATTTAACTGATAGCACGAATCGGCTAAAATTCTTAATGTCGGTTAACGGTTAATTATTAACATCCCTACACATCAATCACTGTATATTTACATTCACTCATAATAATGAATTATGTCAAAAACTATAGAAGAAAGTAGGCACAAAGTCTACTGCTTTTGCTGATTTAAAGTGAAGCAAGAGAAGGTTAGATTTAAATCATTAGCACCCTGTGTGTAGGTTATAAAATCATTATTAACGTCCTCCAGCAGAGAGCTGAAGTAAAATATCGTGGAAGATAAAGTTAATGACCTTGTTTGAAGAGACCATACCTTGATTTGACATCTGTATTGTGTTGGAGGAGACATTTCCATGTGATGGCAAACCCATGATAGAAGGAAATCTGTGGGAGGATAGAGGGCAAGAGACTACATTGAAATCAGCTGCTGAGCCTGTCTCACTGACCACGTATTTAACTTAATGGTTACAGACATAGGACCAGTTCTTATTAAAGTTGAAACGTATTCATACATAGAGATGTCCCGTAAAACATGTGCAGTTTTGCCAAAGCAAAGTCAACAGTGTACTGGCCCATCTACAGTCTGGTGTGATGGGTAATGTTAAGGCACGAAGCTACGTAACAGCATGTGTGTGGAGATGAAAGCAGGACAGAAATCCACTGACAGTGCTCACTCACCTCGGTGGACAGCTTGGCCCCATGAGAGGCTCCATGTCGGCGGCCATCCAGCAGCCCTCGGCGGGTCCCTTTCTCATATCCCTCCCGGTAGCCCTCCCCTCGGAACCTGAAAAACAATGCCAGCCTCATTCAGTGGTTGTTGCTAGAGACTCATTTGGATTATTTTGGGATTATCTTGGATGCTGTTTGGCGAGGGGAACACTCATGGCGAATTCACCTGTCGTTAGCGTCAACAGCTCTCGCTGTTAGACCTCATCAGTGAATGTGGTCAGACAAGCAGTGATGTTGGTGCATCACCGGTCAGGCTCTCTCCACCGTGAACGTGCTTTTAAGTGATAACCACAAGTCTGCTATGAAAATGAAACCTCCTAAAAAGCCACTTTAATAGCTTGAACAGCTGTCATCAAAGTGAGTTCTGCAATTAATAATTTAGTTTGAGGTTTTAGTGTTGAAATGACAAATTCCCATTTGAATGCTAAATCCAGTGCCGTATCTGGCTCCACATTTAGTTGGGTTTAAGTCTTTTTGCTCACAGCACCTCAAACTACATTTGATTTTTTCTTTTTTGTTTACAAGCTATTATTTTGTTTCGTTGTATATTTCATCATGTAGAAGAATTAGTCACTCGTTCATTATGAAAATGCTGCTGTGATAATTACAACAACAGATCTTTTAGATGTTATAATAACATGCATGGGGTCATCTAAAACCAGAAATCTATCAGCAGTCTTTCATTATAGATGGAGGAGAGCGAGCCAGAACTGAGCTGACATGGTCGGTTCTGATCCAGAGAGCAGAACTGAGCTGACTCAGTCTGTTAAAGCTGCAGTATGCGATATTGGCGCAAATATGATTTAAAAAAGTTATTTTTAGAAAACAGCCGCTATATCGTGACAGTAGTACATGAAACAGGTAACCTGAACAAAATCATGTTCCTCTGCGTCCTACTGTGTCCTCCGGTGCTCCTAACGGCATCTGAAGGATTTCACTTACCGGAGGAAAGCAAGGTCCGCTGTCCAGCTGCCGTCTATAAGAGCCGGCTGTCAATCACTCGTGAACTACGACCAAACGGTCAAACTAGGCAGCGCTGATCAAATATGAATCAATATTCTGTTACTGTAATGACTATTTCTCACCTCAAATGTTTTCAGAATCATCTTGTAGTTACTGTTTAGCTGTAAAATGAGAAAGTTTGTGACGCCGCCGCCATTGTAAAATCTGTTGAAGGAAGCCAAGTTCTGGTCACATGACCGGAGCACAGCCAATAGGAACGCTCTCTCTCTCTGAAATGACCTGTGATTAGTCAAAATCAGCCGTCACGGGCTAGATTTTTCTAAAGCCTGAAAACAGAAACATGAGGAGGAGCAGAAGTCTAGTTATCTCTCAGACCACTTGAATTACAATATGCTGAAAGGTTATTATGGAATTTTTGCCCAATGATGCCAAAAAATTGTTGCATACTGCCACTTTAATATATTGTAATTTTAGTTGTATATTGTTTTTCTTGGTAATTTTATAATATGTCTGAGGAGAATGTTGATATTCCCAACAGCCTCATCTTTCTCCGCTGTCATTATGCCTTTACATTTACTACATTATGTTACCCACTTGGTAGCTTGTTAGCCTCTGTGGCTTCTAGACCATGGATGTACTAAGAGAACGTTCTAGACGCCGACAGTAACGTTAATATTGCCGTTGCTTAGCAGCGGTGTTCTCACGACCTAACCGCTTGAACTCCAAGTATACCGAGTACACGACTTCCCGTGTTGTAAACACGAGCTCACGAGTTTCACGTGAAGGCATCATTTAACCCAGACTGGTGTCGAATAATCAGCATTGTGGTGTGAATAACTGGGTCATCCCCGTATGAAGAACCGGGCCCCCGGTGAGACAACATTCAACAGGCAGAAAACTCACCTTTCATCCGCCAACAGAATGTTGTCGAACAGGTCTTCGTCTCCAGACTGGGCAGCCATCTCCACTGAACGTACAGGCTTATCGAGTAGAAACTCTCTTCTCGCTATCGATTGACAGCCCTGTGAGCCAGATGCTTTATCACTCACTGATGTTATGTGTCCCCCTGGGCTGCTAGACGCTGCTAGACGCTTCCTGTTAACACATCTATATGATCCAGGCTATGGATGTGGATCCATCCGGCTCTGCTTCCTCCAGCATCAGAGCAGTGCTGCCTGCTGCTGCCTGCTGCTGCTGCCCCCTAGCGGTCTGGAGGGGAACACACCACACACCCCATAGACATATGTACGCCTGTCCGGACCATTCTTGTGAATGTGATATCTCAGGAACACTTTGAGGACATTTCTTTAACTTTGGCTCAACCTTAAGGTCGGACTCGAGGATGAACTGATGAGATATTTGTGGTCGAAGGTCAAAGTCACTGTGATCTTACGTCCGTCTCATTCTTGTGAATGTGATATCTCAGGAACCCCTGGAGGGAATTGTATTACATCTGGCACAAACAGCCACTTGGACTCAAGGATGAAATGATTAGATTTTGGAGGTCAAAGGTCAAGGTCACTGTGACCTCACAAAACAGGTTTTGGGCCATAACTTAAGAATTCACATACTAATTATGGCAATTTTACACAAATGTCTAACAGGATAAAATGATGAAGTGATGACATTTTGGACAGACATGGATGTAAACTGCAACTTGACTTGTTTGCGGAGGCATACAACCGCGATGTGGACTATACTTTCTATTATTGCATTTCACAAAGCAGATTGTTTTATGTCTCTTCATCTGTGCATATGTTCTGCACTTTTACCATGGTCCTGTACAGTATATTACTTTGAATAGTGAATAAAGGATCTACGATACTTAAAGGTGCTGCTTTTGTATTGGTCAAATGTTATTCTGAAACGTATTACTCAACTCTTATTACTTATTACATTCTCATGCTTGAAAACTTTGCATATACATTGGTTTATGCCAAACTGTGCATGCTGGGATAGGAGGCCAATAGTCCTGATGAAGTTTATCAACTCCAAAGTTTTTATGTATATTATTTTTTAACCGGTGTAATTGTTTTTGATAAAAAATAAAAACCTTCCATACAAAACTCCTATAGGTCTTCAGACCTCAAAACTTTTATGAATACAAACAATGGTAAATTTGACATTGACAGCCTGTTATACATATACGGGTAGATTTTTTGTTTTAGAATGGAGAATACTACAAAATAATGTGGCAAACAGCACATATTGAGAGAGCAGGAAGCAGCTCTGCAAAGTCGACCCTTTAATGACATTATCACAGGGAACAAGAACTCACAAATGTAGTTGCCAAATACAGTGCAGCTGGGTTCAAGACATTTTCCATCCACCTCACTGATGGTTAAAGGAACAGTGTGTAGGATTTGGCGACATCTAGCGTTGAGGTGCAGATTACAGCCTCTCCCGTGTGCAAAGCGTGTAGGAGAGCTACGGTGGCTGACTTGAAAACGTGAATGTCCCTCTCTAGAGCTGTTGTCTGAGTAGCGGTGGTGATTTAGAGAATAGCAGCGCCAGTGTGTAGAGAGTGTGTGTGTACGCAGGAAGGGAGTGCTGCAGCAAGAGAGAGAGAGCGGTGGCAAATGTAAACTGTTTGTGAATTTTTGCCCACTGATGCCAACAATATACTGCCTACTGCCACTTTAATCAACTAATCATTTGGTCTACAAAATGTCTGGAAGTGGTGAAAAATGTCCATGTTTTGACCAACCAACAGTCCAAAACCCTAAAATATTCAGTTTACTATCACATAAGACAAAGAAGAGCAGCAAATCCTCACATTTCATCAGCTGGAACAAGGGAATCTTAGGGCGTTTTTTGCTTTAAAAATAAGTGAAACAATTAATCGATTATCAAAATAGTAATATTCATAAGTATTTTTCTGTTGATGGAGTAATCGATTAATTGGTTCAGCTCTACAAAGAAGTCACAGCAGCACAAGACTCAGGCATTTTTTGTAGGTCTGACAACAGTGGCTCTGTGAAAAGTTAAAACAAGCTCACTCTAAATCAGCTACTACTACTCTGACCTGACCTTGCATTGCAAAATACTGTAGGTACTATACTTGTAGTAGTTTGGATAATGATGAAAAACTTGAGCTTAAAGGTTTTCTTTTAGCTGAAATCTGTCCTGCTAACAGCAGAGGGCGCTGTAAGACATGTGGAGAGATGAGAGGAGGTTCCTCCTCCAGCGGAGTCAGAATCTGTCTGTAGACTTCTATCCACTCAGAGTCTTCTGAAAGGAGGCTAAAGGCAAACATGAGCCGCTTTGGATGTTTACTGCCAGTGTTCATAGGGCCCTCAACAGTTCTAAGTCCAGTGTTATATTGATGCTACCAGGAAAGAGGAGGTGTTATGTCACTGAGCCCCCATATTGTCCTGTTTTCTCTCTAACAGCTGTGAAAACACAGCTGGAGGTTTTGAATGTTCTTGGATTGGATCATCAGCAACATTAACACAGATTAATGATTTAGTTCTACAAACATTTCTCTGAGGCAAAGTCTCACTGGTCCTTCAGTGGGGAGGAGGGGGCACATACACCAGACTGAAGAGCAGTGAAAAAGAGAGGTCTGGAACATGGTAGTTAATTGCCTTCTACTAAACGTCTAAAGTCAGGAATGATTTTTAATAGCATTTTTCCATGGCTGGGTTAACCTAATAGGGGGCCGCCCTGTGGCCTGTTGGGCCCCTATTGATCCCATTAAATCTACCACCTTCTGTGCATTGTGTATGTATCCTGTTGTGTACTGTACATGGCAGCCAAGGCTGGATTACCAACTGGGAAAAGTCCTGAAGGGCCCCAAATGCCTCAGGTTCACTGTATTACAGTTAGTTTGTTGTAGTCTGAATCATTGTAAATTTGTCTGATAATGTGCATCACAAACACAGAATACAGGCAATTTTACCTGATACCTCTCTGTCTCTCTCTCTCTCTCTGTGTGTGTGTGTGTGTGTGTGTGTGTGTGTGAAGTGTTGTGTTCTGTTGTGTTCTGTTCTGTTTCTACTGTGCACGTGTGGACTGAAAAACACTGGCAGGACTCCAGAGCAACACAGCTGTGCAAATGACAGCTGCACTGCGCTGTTTGTATGCACTGTTTGGTGCATAGAAAGGGAAAGGCTTCACTAGAAGTCCGTGTGAGGGTTTAAGAAAGAGCAGGGATAACCTTATATGTCAACCAATGATGAAAAAGATTGATGTCATTCCAGTGAACACCCTCAGGTTCTCTCACAAGTGTCCACTATACATTAAATACACTAGATACAGAACCATACAGTGTTTACAAGGACCCAGTGACCTTAATGATTCCGTACCAGTTTCTGTGAATGTACAGTACATATCATTCAAAGGTCTTCCAATGTATGTTCTGTTTCAGCACTGATCTCCAAACCTCACAACATGTTGTTTTCAAAGAGCTTTCACTTTCAACAAAACAGATGTTCATGCTGACCAGAAAACTGATTACAACCTGATCCAGCTGCCCCATGTCAGACTCAGTACAGTACAGGACATGAGCAAAGACCATAACTATCATTTGATGGATGGCATAAAGGTGACGGGTCATTTGGGGCAAGTGGGGCAAGGCAGCAGCAGAAAGAAGTGTGGATTTAGTGGTACAGAGTAATTTAGAGATTAATATATTTCTGGATTAATGCGTGACATATAACATCCTTGGTTGCTGCTGTTTTTTTTATCATTATTATACAATTTGAGGTCAGTGGCTGATAGAATAGTTTTGAAATGGTGTTTTAATTGTGCTTGGCTCATGAGGGCGCAATTTGGGGTCGCTGTCAAGTGCCCCGGATGTGGGAAAACAACAATAAGCACGCCCAAAGCCTTTAGCAATGACAGCGGATGTGAGGGAGGAGGCAAAACAATGTGTTTAACCTCTCAGGATATCAAACCATGCATTCCTTCATGTCTAATACATTTCTACCACAGGATGTAACAAATTGGATGCCAAGTGGGGCTGATTGCCCGTTGCCCTGGTGGAATTTGATTGGTTATTTGCAAAGTACAGTTGTTGTCATGACTAGCAGACATTAGTATTTCTTTTAAAGAAGATAGTAACTGCACTCACCATGAAACATGTGGATTATCTTCTTAATGTCGAGTTGTTCTCCAGGAAAAAATGGCTAACTGCTAGCTTGTCAGAGAAGATTTTGTTTTGTCTCCTGTGTGTGTTATTGGGAGGGGATGGTACCTGGTCAAGAACAGGCTTCAGTTAAACTGTGTGTGGGCAATGTGAAAAAGCTCATTATCTTAAACTGTAAAATTGCATACTTTTCCGGTTTCACATCTGTTCAAAGAAATTTTTACCCCTCCATTTTTTTCCAACTAAAAATGCCACTGGTATGGCAAAATGTAGAACAACTTCAATGTAAAACCATGTAACATGTTTTATTTAACACATAGACTTGGTGCGTGAACTCTGTCTGTGAGAACAGGAATGAAAAGATTGGACCGCCTCTCTTTTAACCACACCATGAATGCCACTACATGTTTGAGATGGTCCAAGAGTATGCAGCAGTGGTCGACCATATAAAAAACAGCAGGTCCAATTAAATTAAAATTGCATGATTTCTAGAGACTGAGAAGCAGTAAGTCATTTGTTACCCTCAGCAGAGCTGACTCAGTACTGTGGTGCATCCTTAAACCTGACTAGAATTAATCCTGTATAAATAATACATAAGATAGTGATTCAAAGAAGGACCCTCGGATGCCCTGGGACACATCGTCAGTGATGTTACCTGAGGTCTTTCAACATCACACACCCTCGCTCAATTGACCCAGCAGCATTGGCCTATGGATCACCCCTTTTGTCAAAAATGTTGTGCTTCATGAATTCCATGCAGTCCCACTGTTTGCAATATAGGTCACACACTTAGCTCTCCCATATATCCTCCATGCCATGTAGAAACTGAACCTGAGTAACCTCTACCTATGTCACAGAGGTCAGAGGTTATCCGAGAGGTGATAGACAAAGCAAACAGACAACTTCAAAAGAATCAACTCTTCCTATGTCATCAGAAGTGCTTGTATGGGCTTCATTCTGTTATGCTCAAAATAAATAAGATGTTTCATGCCACATCATACCCTCCAGCCCCTGACCTGGTGAAGGGCATGGCTGCGATAGGCTCAGCAAACACAGACAGGATCATTCGATTTGCCTGGTTTGTTCAGATGAAAAGATGACATTAATGTCTCCAGAAGTTATGAAACTCTACTAATACAATACTTACTCACCCCAGTGACTTAAACATACAGAGACATAATAAACATAGACATACACGCTCTTTATCGGCCAGACGAGTCAGGAGGTGCACCAGAAAGCACACTTACCCAGTCCAGTCTGTGCCAGACAGCTGCAGGGACACATGTGCATATGTGGTCAGCTGTGTTTGTAAATCAGTAAGGTGATGCCAAATGCATCCAAACATCAAATGTGTTTGTTTGTTGAGGCAGTTCCACGTCTAAAGTCGAGTCACAACTCACAATCATATTGCAAGTAAAGCTGAAACCATTATGACATTCATGGCATTTGAACATTTTGATTTCAAAGTTGTGTTAGTTCAAATTATTCTTGTTTTTTTCAGAGCTGTCAGCCACATCTCATGGCCTTCATCTGTGGATGGAGCAGTCATTACATGTTGCAGATATGTAACAGCCACAGTGAGCCTCCATATGCAGGTCATGAGATGACGCTGACAACTCCACAAGTAAAAAGAAATCGCGGGCGATCCCAACCGATTTTTACTCTCTTTCAGAGGCCGTAGCAGGTTTAGATTTACAGATACAGATATCATATGAAACTAGAAAACCCAAGAAACCCATTGGTGTCAACCATGTCATACTAGCTTGTCATGAAGGAGGTTAAATAACGCTCCAAAGTTGGGCTAAATTTTGGCGAGGAAAAACTGGCATGGTCATTTTCAAAGGGGTCCCTTGACCTCTGACCGCAAGACATGTGAATGAAAATGGGTTCTATGGGTCTTGAATTCCATAAATCGGGTATCACTGTAAAGCTGAGACTCTTGTGGATCCAATGAGCCCAACTGTATTCATGTGTGATGATGTTAGTCCCAATAGTAACCATTTCATTGTAGTGAGACCATTTTTTTTTAAACTTGACCACACTGTATAAAATGACCTGTGGTGACATCTAGGATAATTACAGCCTCATGAAACTTTACACCACACTAACTAAAGACCTAGAGCATTCAGAGGATGGATGGCTTTCCTTGCTAGATTGACAATAAGGGGGTTTCTGAGCAGTTTACACAACAGAAGTGCTCGCCGTCCAATCGCCGAAAAATGCAATTCTCGCAGAAATCTCCAAATGTCAAAAGTTTTTGGTACCAAATCACAGCATGGCTTTTTGTATGGTGTTCCTCAAGGTCTTGTTGTCTTAATGTGATATTTTGGAGGGATTATTGATCATTTTTATCAATTCTCCAGCTGTAAAAAAATGGTTAAATTTAGCACCAAATCTGTGTAACAAATGGTATCAACCCAAAAATTGCTCCAACAACTTATGAGACATAATAGAGCATGGGGATGGAAATCATATACTTCTATCATAATGTTACAAGCCTTTATACACTAATTTATTTTAATTAATTAATCAATTAATTTTATATACTTTCACAATTTATTTTAAATAATTAATTCATTCATTCATGTTTATTACAGATTTATGACCAGAACAACTTGACACACAGTGCTGAGCAGCATCTCAAATCATCTGACATCTACTGTTGACCTGCTATCTCCCCCTAAAGACCCCCTGGACCCCCCTAAAAAAGACTAAAACAGGTCTATTGTGGGTCTCAGAGGTTTAATGTCATACAAACTACCTGTAACCGGAGCTACAGGTAGTTTTCATCATATTACCGGAGAGTGTCTTTGGATTGTCTTCTTCGTGTTGCACACCGAAAACTTTATGCATGAAAACCTGTCAATCCCTGGAGTTGCCATGGTTACAGACATGCAGTGATTCCTCCTGTGTTCAACATGGTTCAGTCTTGCCACTAGATGGCAGCACACCATTTAAATTGACACTCAGTGGGTGACCTCAAGGCAACATCAGTCACAAGCTTGATGTTATGAACATCCAGCCGTCTCAAAGACCATCCTTTTTTTCTGGGATGTCTAATTTTAGGATGATTTGTCAAGGTTGGGGTTACAGTTACTGCCACCTACAGCACACCAGCCTCCTCCTCCTCCTCCTCCATCATCACCTCTGAAACAACCTCCATCACCCACTTCCAACACCTCCACTGATACCCACTCCATCTCCTCCAGTAAGACCACATCCTCCTCTACTCCAACCATGTCCAACATTAATGAGATTGGTGTATTATTGGAATATGGATTTATGGACTTCTTGGACACAAAGTTGTAAAAGGTTAAAAATCTGTTATTTCACATCTATATATGTCTGTTTTAATAAAAAAATATTGCTTTGTCTTGAGTGTTGTACATCAGTACAAATTAATTATTACATTTCAAAACATTATTACAAATTTCTCTTTACCCCAATGTGAGCTGGGATCGGCTCCAGCCCCCCCGCGACCCTGAATAGGAAAAGCGGTTACAGATAATGGATGGATGGATGGATCTCTCTTTAAGTGCCCTGACCTGGGGAACTGAATTCATTTCAGGTCAGTTAGTACGGTTTAATTACATTACATTTCATCACATAGTCGGTGTTGTAGATTTAAGAGTTTCGTGGCTTGGTAGCCGTTTGTCCATGTGTGCCCCATCTCTCCAAAAGATGTCAGTATCCATTTGGAATCAAGTGACGTGAACATTTCCACTCTCAGTCTCCCTAAACTGCGAGGATTTTGAATAAATGGAGCTGCAGGGTCTCACCACTGAGGGCTACTGGGAGGTCTCTTCAGATTCCTGTCTGACAGCGAGGGTCCTCCACTCTATCTGGAGAGCCCCTTCACCTCCAACCAGCAGAGAGCAAGGCCTGAGCCCCGGCTACACACACACACACACACAGTCAATTATTCCAGACAAATTATGGACACTGGGGGGATGCTTCGGCCATACGTGGTCTGGCGGGGGAACATTTAACTCATTGTTTCCCCCTAATCTGCACCTCCACCCTTCCAGTGACCCCCGCTGCCAGCCCCCGCCCCCCCGCCCCAATTCACTACCACCCTACTATGAAATATGTCTTCTTTTTCTGAAATCTTGCTTTTTGTTCACAACTTCCTTGATTTCATTTAATGTATTTTATGTTGTAAAAAAAACCCTTTGTAAAGGAATCCATTTGAAGGAAAGTCGTATCCATCTCATCCCATCTGGATCTTTCCCTCTTTATTCTCACGTACTCTGTCACCATTTTCTTTTCTGACCATAAGGCTAAAAGAAGAGGAGGGAGGGGGGAAAAAAACTTGATTGGCCGTCGGGAGGTAGAGGTCAGAGGTCAGACTGGGGTGAGCTGACATGGGCAGTAATGAGAGACTGACCCTCATTAGATCTAACTCCTGATGAGATGACAATGAGAGCTGATGAGGCCAGTCAGGTGTAACGAGCAGCACAGCACCGGTCAACAGGCAGGAAGGACAGACAGACTTCAGGCAGCTGGCAGAGGGTTTATCAAAACTGGCTTTGGAATGGTTTAGATTTACTTTACAGTACCCGACTATATATAGGAGTGTGTATGCATCGGTATATATGACTGTATATTTTGATATATTTTGATTTTGGTGATACTATTTACAGGTTTACCTCACCGTCCACCTTGTCCAAACTTGACCCCCTGTATCACTCAGCCCTGAGGTCACTAATTGTGGCTTCAGGACCCATCATTGTACCTTATACAGCATGATAGGATGGTCATCCCTCACTCTGAAGAGGTTACAACACTGATACATTTTAGTCTATAAGATCATTTCTGGCAAATTTACTTAAGCCAGTTTAAAGTTCCTTCTATCAGTACAGAAGCTGGCAAAACAAGCCTGTTCCACTACGGATTTTAAACATAGAATAAAGGAAGTGGTCAACTAAAGTGGCTTACCTTATTTTAGAAAAGAACCAAAAGAACTTTCATTGTTATTGATTTAGGTCTTCTTAAAAGGATAGACACAAAGACATAATAAAAAAAGAAAGAAAAAACAAACAGAAGACAAGGAAAGGCATGGAGCAAGTACTGGAGAAACTCTATAAGTGTAGTGTGAGTAGACAGCATATAGAGGAGTGATGAAAGCACATCTTCAACAGATGATCTCGCAGCTTTCAGTGGAGGAGGAAAATGCATGCGTGCATGTGTGTGTTAGGCGTGCACAAACAGGACTAGATGAGGGGTGTGTTGGGTTATTGGACCATATTGCGGTAGAAGTGGTCTGGAGGTATTGCTGGTGTATCAGTGGACTGATGACTGGAAGCTGTGGGGTGTAATGCTGGTCTGGACTATATGGGTGTAGGTATGGACCATAGAAATGAGAACTGTTGCCCAGTTATCTGGATTGGAGATCCTACCAGCCCAGCATCCTGAGGCATTACGCAACAAGTTCTCCAAATTGAAGGTACAGTGTGTAGCAATTAGGGGGATCTATTGGCAGAAATCTAATATTCACACTGCATCTTTAAAGAACAAAATACATTGTTTGTCTTTACCCTTTAGAACAACACATAGAAGTGTTTTCTGATCTCACATCATTTGTCTGTGCCCTCTAAACCCACCTTCCTACATCACTGTAGGCAAATAAATCACTTTTATGATGTCACAACACTCTGGTTGAGGTTCGGTTATGTTTAAGGACAAACAATCTGATTAGGACGAGGGAAAGATAGTGGTGTGGGTTCAAATCAGAACTTAATTAAGGTTAAGGGAGCTTAGTTGCCATGGTCACAATAACAACCACGTGGTTAAGGTTAGTGAGCGACACAGGAGACAAACAGCGGCCTCTGGTGTCAGATTTTTTGTTGACCCCACCATCCACCCCTCTGTGTCTGTATAATAACGTCTCCTGACTTCCTTCTTTGCTCATAGTCATAGTTCCCACGACCACTAGAGGGTGCAGTCAGTTGAACATAAACTCATTTCGTTTAGGGGCACTTCCTGAAAAGACTGATTCGGTCATTTTTCGTGGGAGAACAGTCTCACATTACGTCCCCATCCTCCAGCGGTCCCAGCAATACGGCCTGGGTCTCCAGCAGCGTTGTGTCCTGTTGGCTACCAGCGGGGACCGGCGGAACCTCTGCTACTGCTCCGACTGCAGATCGTAGGCAACGGCGAAGCTGGATCTGGGTGTGTCTGCGGTGGGCTGGTCCCTGCTGGAGTCTTAGCTGGAGTCTTAGCTGAAGGAGTTTCTGATGAACCTGCATCTCGTCTGATTTCGCTGGAATCACACCCGGTGGCACCAATAACGAGCATTAAGAATAACTACCGTATATAGAAATAAGCGATCTTCTCATTGATGGTCTCCTTTGCTTATGTACTGTAGGTCATATAGAGGCATCAGTGTTAAAATGACTATTTCATAACCAGTTAAAAGTTGAATAAGAGTTGTCAACAAGATTGTCCCTGCCAATGAATATGTTATGACATACATGTATATTGAGTATGAAATGGGATGTGATGACAGAGGCAAGTGGTGTAGTGTGGAGAGGGAAGAGTAGTGGCTCCAGTTGTGAGCCACGGGGAACCCCAGCACTTTGTCACCAACCTTTACACCTTTACCATTTTTTCCCTGTTTTTCTATTTTTATGCTCTTTTCAAGCATCGTCCTAGATCACAAAGATGTTTTGCTATACAGCTATACAGCTGTAGTGAGCAGTCTCCATCAGAGCTGTACCAACATTACTTCATTAGTTTGTCCATTACACCAGAATATTCATACTTCCATTACTTTTTATCCTTCAGTTCGCTTTATTCTTTCTGGATGTATTTTATTTGATGATTCTCGTTAAAAGCTCATAGTACCCTGTTATCCCACTAGAGCACTGCACTCCCAGAATGCAGCAGGGTTACTTGAGGTTCCTAGAGTCTCTAACAGTAGAATACGAGCCAGAGCCTTTAGCTATCAAGCTCCTCTTCTGTGGAACCAGCTCCCAGTTTCAGTCCGGGAGGCAGACACCCTCTCCACATTTAAGAGTAGGCTGAAGACTTTCCTCTTTGATAACGCTTATAGTTATTAAAGAGGCCCGAGGCTATTATTATAACAGCTATTATTACTGATATATTATTATGACTCTGTTACATCCACTGCTATTGATTATTGATATTAGTCCTATTTGTATTACTACTTATAGCTGTTCTCTCTCTCTCTCCCCTCTCACCTTCTCTCTCTCTTCCTCTCTCTCTTTCCCTGTCGCTCTCTCGCTCTCTTCCTCTCTCCCTTTCTCCCTCCCTCTCTCTCTTCCTCTCTCTCTTTCCCTCTCGCTCTCTCGCTCTCTTCCTCTCTCCCTCCCTCTCTCTGTCTCTCTCTCTCTCTTCCTCTCTCTCTTTCCCTCTCTCTCTCCCTCCCTCTCTGTCTCTCTCTCTCCCTAACTCTGTCTCCCTCTCTCTCTTCCTCTCTCTGTCTGTCTGTCTCTCTTTCTTTTTCTTTATTTAAGGTAATGAATGATGAAACATCACAGCATTATCTCCTAATCAGCCTAAATGTGTCATCTGATAGAGACATTTTTAGATTTGCTGATTAATTTGCCAAATCATAAAATAATATTGGAGACAACAAGCAAATAATGTATTAATGTAAACACTTTACTTATTGATTTACTTAATAGAGTAGCCTATAATATTAATATAATATTTTGTGATCACACTTGAGAGATACAGACTGTGAATATGTGGAGATGATAACTTGTCATCTCATCACAAAGGAATGCAGGTGTATGTTCACATCTTTAAATTGAGTCACATCCACATCAAATAAAAGACTTAGTGGCATAAGACAGAGTGCCGTTTTTTTTTTTTTTTATTAATTTTATTTAAGTTACTGCTCAAGTACTTTTTTCAGTAAATACTTTTGTACTCTTACTCAACTAGTTTTTTTGATGACTACTTTTACTTCTACTTGAGTACTTTTTTTTTGGCAAAGTAACAGTACTTTTACTCGAGTAAAGTTTTTGGCTACTCTACCCACCACTGTCAGCTGGTCATGACTTCCTATAGCTCAGAGCAGTAGCTTACAGTTCTGGATCCAAGTCTGACTGTCCCAAGGCTGTGAGCAGATAAGCAGTCTGTCTACTCGTCTCTGTGCTCTCGAACTCACAACATTTGCAGGCTTGCAGGAGAAACAACACCACACACTTAGATAATGTGTAGCCCTTTGCTCCAGAAATCTCCAGATGCTACTGTCTTACTGACTGACTGTGACCTGGAGCATATACCACGTGACCTGTGAGTAGGTATGCACATTTACGTATATGCGATCCAATGACAACTGCGCACATAGTGTTGTTTAACAGAGAAGAGAACATACTTGGGATATCCAATTTTTGTATGCCAGCACAGGGTAAATACTCCTCAGAAAACCTGTAACCTTCAAGAGTGTGGCGATGCTCTGTGACTACATTCCTGTATAGCACGTGTATTGCTGTTCTCCTTGAATTCAAGCTACAATAAACCTCGAGAGTCTCCTGTTGCTTCTTCAGTCTCCAATTAATCTGCTCACAAGATTTCCATCAAAAACATCACAATGGGCCTCATGCAGGAAGCAATATCCAAACAAATTTCCTCTTATTTGTTTTGTATCCATGATTGTGGGAATGCTGAATCAGCAGTATTGTTCTTCTAAGGTTTCTTCTTCAACTTCAACTTCTATTTCTTCCGTACGTTTTTTGGACTTTAACTACTCCTGCATACTTTCAGCTACAGAAACCGTTCAACTATCAAAATATTCAGCTCTTTAAGGACATTAGTGCTATGACTTTTCTTGTTTCAACTATTTATACTTTTTAAAATATTTTCAGCAATGCTTTGCAATTAATTTCAGCATTTCACACATTTTCAGCAGGAAATGCATTTTCTAGTTTCTTCTAATTTTCTTAGTACCCATTGATTTCTTGGATTCACCAATGTTTTCTTATTTTTGCTCTTCTCCTAGGTAAGAGAAAAGTTTACAAGTGGTCTGGAGCACTTTTACCAAGATAAGAAAAAAACATCTTGTTTTCACAGTCCACAAACTGTTTGTTCAACGCAAGGACAAGTTTTAAATTTGAGGAACATAAAAAACGCCTGAATATCATATAATCAAATTTAGATTATTATATGTTTTAGATTAATTATAATGATTGGATTATTAAAGAAATACTATTGGTCCATTGAGCCCAGTTAAGACTATAAAAACCCTTGGATGGTAGTGCATGGCTTATATGGCACAATATCTGCCCCATAGCGTTTAGGGGACATTACCTATGCTAATACCTGCCCTTATATAGTGTTTAGGGGGCATTACCTATGCTAATACCTGCCCTTATATAGTGTTTAGTGGGCATTACCTATGCTAATACCTGCCCTTATATAGTGTTTAGGGGGCATTACCTATGTTAATACCTGCCCTTATATAGTGTTTAGTGGTTATTACCTATGCTAACACCTGCCCTTATATTGTGTTTAGAGGGCGTTAACTATGCTAATACCTGCCCTTATATAGTGTTTAGGGGGCGTTACCTATGCTAATATATGTCCTTATATAGTGTTTAGGGGGCGTTACCTATGCTAATATATGTCCTTATATAGTGGTAAGGGGCGTTACTTATGCTAATATATGTCCTTATATAGTGTTTAGGGGGCGTTACCTATGCTAACACCTGCCCATATATTGTGTTTAGGAGGCGTTACCTATGCTAACACCTGTCCTTAAGGGGCGTTACAATCAAGTGGGATTCATCATTGAGCACACCTGGGTAAGAGCAGATTTGGATGGTTAAAAACATTTGGTGCATCTGGAGTTGACTTCTCTTATTTCTTATTTATTAACAGAAAATATAAGAGAACTTTAAGAGAATGTTCCTGCATGAGGCCCAATGTGTCCTCCCAGATGTTGACAGTTGTAAAGGCCCAGATGCTTAACTCACTAACAGTTGATTGCTGCCCAGAGGCCTGAAGCTTACATGTTTTTTCATAATAAATGCAAAAATATAGGCTACACAGTAGCTCAGTGGTTCCCGACCTTTTTTGCTTTGTAATTCCTTCATATGTGACCCCTCATAGGTTGTCTATAAGTTGTGAGCTGTTGGATCAACTGTTTCACTTGAATCATTTTTAAAGGCCTGAAAGATTAAAACTACAGTATTTCACAAGAAAAGTCCCAAAAAATAAACACAATTTTGTTCAGAATTCTTTTAAATTTCCTACCTGTGTGATCATATTGCGATCCAAGGTTCATCTCGAGACCCCTTCGTAGGGGTCCCGGCCCCCAGGTTGGGAACCACTTCTCTAACCAACTGATTTACAGCAGGTCCTCTTGTGACCTCGCTTCCTGCCGCCAACAGCTTACTTATTCGTGAGTGACAGCGCTGCATGCTTGGCTGATACAGTCTTAAGGTGTGCTTGATGGATGAGCCGACGTCCAAAAGATCTGTTTGCCTTGTTGCTTTCAAAGGCCTAGCGTGACCTGCCGGCATGGATCAAGATGTGAGCCTTACTTCGACTACACCGGAACACCAACAGGTTTTGACCTCAGACAACAAGATCCAACATCATGTGGAGACTGCACATCAATAAACACTTTGAAACTGCACCGCTGGCCTCAATAGCCATCCATGGCCCCAACAAAGCCTCGCTGTGACACAAAGACAACACAATTGGAAAACAGGAATGCATGAGTTGAGAAAAGGAAGGGCTGGGTGGGAGAGAGGGTGATGTTGGGGTGGGAGGGGGGGGTTTAAGAAACCATTTCAAATCATTTGATGCAGAAGCTGAGCAGCAACCATTTGACTGCTCGGAGGACTATATGGACTGTGACTTTCAGGGCCTGTTTACTCTAAAGTGATGCAGGTTTTGAAAGGACCCTCTGAAGTGACAGCTTTTTCTCTCTTTCTGTCCCTGTGTGGTGCAGGGACCCGACCGGGGCCCAGAGACACTTACATCACTGGGCCGTGACAGCTACACACATACACGAACACACAAACACACACAGAGTGTTGGCTCCAGGCCTTTTGTTACTGGGTCCTGGTCCACTGATCTTCCTCGTTGCTGAAGGACAATAAAGGGGCAGCCAGTCAAACAGGCAGTCAGTCAGCTACTGTCTGCTTCCCAGTAACATAGCAGGCAGTCGCACGGGCAGAACTAATCTGGGAATGTCTCTCCAACTCTTTTCTAAAAAGCATAAAACAAAAGAAAAACATGGACCCACCACTAAAATCCTATTCACATAATGACGTTGTTATTATTATTGGGACTTCATTAAACCGTTAATCTACCACACAACCTCTGGATACAACTGGATAATTCAATCAACACTTTGATTCAGATCTGTCTGTGATAAAAAAAAAAAAAAAAAAAAATGGATTCAAAGCCTTCGCTTTTAGATATCACCACTGCTGCCATTTTTCATAATACAGTGAGAAGACAATGGCAGAAAACATCTTGAGATCCTTTACTTAAGTATAAGCAATGTAAGAATGGAAAGCGTTGCAATCAAAACTCCACTTAAGCAAAAGGAAACAAGTATTAGCAGTAAGATTTACAGTTTCCACAGTAAAAGTAGCCAGATTCCAAAATGAGGTGCTAATGTGTAAATAGTATTTTAAAGCTGCAGCTGGTCCCACTTATTTATCTAATTTCATTATACTGTCGGATAGGTTAAACTAAAGCAGCGCTTCTTATTTCAAAAACGCTTTGTTTGTTTATAAATTGTTAATATACAAAGAAACCAGTAGCTGTCACATCAAAGTAAACAGTAGAAATAAAAAGATCTGTATTTTTACAGAATGGATGCAAAACTCAGACACAACTTAAAGTGCCTTATCAAAATAACACAAAATAATAATAGAGAAAATGAAATAAAGCAGTACAGTTTAAATGCACTTACACTGCATTAATAAATAGCCCCGAAGCGAATACAAATGCACTAGAGAACATTTTTCAGTCAAAGGCAGGACTTTTGTATTTACATTTGAAAGTGGCGAAAGTGGGAACACATTTAGCAGCATTAGTATACTTTTTTTGGCCATTTGGGGGCACAACATTCATTACACAAGGACAACGTACATTAATCAACATTTCTGTAATTGTGCCGGTGTTAGCCAGCTGGCTAATTTTCAATTGCAGTGCTTTGGCGAGATGTTTTGAAACCAGTGAAGGGATGGTTAACATTTACAGACAGAGGACAACACGACACCATAAGGACAGCAACAAAATAAGCATTTTCAAGACAGTGCACAAGCCATGATGGGAAACAGGAAACAGTAAAGCATTAGTAAACTAAATATTGAGGGGGATGCAGGGGAAACGTCCCCCTCTGCATTTGCAACATGTGCATTTGGACCTCCCAATAAAAACATGAAAGTAACAGAGGACTTTTATTTTGAAGAACCGCTAGAGCGCAGACCCATAATAGGGGAGACCTCGAATCTCTAGAAGAGATGCAGCCGAGCCGCACCGCTCATGCGGGCAGTGTGTTCATGAAATACATAGAATAGACAGAAGAGGTCCCGCCTCAAGGAAGGACAGCACCAGCCCGTCCTCCCTTGCCCCCACCACCACTTTCTTGCTTGCCCTGCAGGTGTTGCTGTTGAAGCATTTTAATTAGAATTAAAATAATACATTTTTTCCAAAGAAGGGAGAAAAAATATTTTAAAAATGATACTGAGATTTGGTAATGATTCATTTCAACCAATTAGTATTTTTTGTATTTTGGTCTCCCTCTTGCCTCCCAAAAATAGAGGCGGAGCAACCTCCTCTGCCTCTATAGACAAGCCTCCACTGCTGGACAGACAGCGCAGCTCTTTCTCTAACAGACTGATTCAGATTTGCTGTCACAAGGACCGACACAGGGAATCTTTCCTGCACAAAGCAATAACCCTCTACAACACCTCACCTTTGTCTAACAGAGAACTCTCAGCTTTATAGTTTCTGTCTCGACCAGACTCCATTCTGTTTTAGTCCTGCAATAATCTTGCACATGTTGAATTTGCACAGGACATCACAGCTCTACTGCATGTCTGTAAATGGTAGTAACTGACCCAAAACACTTCATTCACGCTTCAAAACCAGTTATTGTGTCAGTAAACTGGCCAATGGCACCAAAATGAAAAGTTGTATTGTCATGGTGTGAGCTGTACTGGTCAAAATAGTTACTTTTTTCACCATGACAGTCAACCCTGGACCTGTTTCTTATATACTAATCTCGGTTTTGTTGACACTGACTAATTGCTCTACTATACAGTGTAGCTGAATGTTATTGTGTATCACACTGAGCTGTTTAGATTCCAATTTCAACAGTAGGTCGAAGTGTACTGGGAAAAGTCAATACTGTAAAACACTGTAGTACACAGAAACAGAATATGCACATTTGTGTTTACCGTAAATTTATTTGTGTAGCAATGTGTTACATGTACTGTAAAATTTACCTTTGATCTTTCATGTAAAGTCATATACAGTGAACAGAAAATTTGCCACAAAATGATATCTATGCCAAAAAAAAATCCTGTAACGATGAAAAAAGTTCAGTAAATAACAACAAATTGTACCTCCTCACAGTAGCCTACATAACGCGTACATACTGTACTGTAATCATAAGGTTGGCAGTTAAATTTCAGTTTAGCTGAGTGCTTCCTAACGAGGTCTACTGGGTTCATATTCTTTAAACATGTCAGAGATGGTAAACAGACAATCCCAATGAGCCACAACCTTAAAATGTAATCTATCTACAAAATCTCAGTGTACTTAATTGAGGATGTGCCAATATAGCTGCCATGAGTTATGGGGGACCTGTGTTGGATTAGAGCTATTAAAAGCCCAGTCTTGACAAAAATATTAATGGAATGGAAATGCATATGCAAGTTACAAATTAAATCCTTAATAATCACCACAACTTTAACAAATATCCAGACTTCATCAGCTGGTGTTCAACAAACACAGAGGAGTAAACTGAGTGACACCAGTCAGCTGATTTAAGATCAATCGCTGTCCTTTTTCGTCTCTCCATTTATCTGAGGGCTCCTATTTGGGATGTCCCTCTTCATTTGATGTGGCAGCAATTAGCACGGGGACTTTTGTCCCTTTGGGCAGACGGGCGGTCCACTCCACTGATCCCTGTCCATACAGGCTGAATGGAGAAAACTGAAGATAGCACAACATGGGGATCAAACAGACCTGCCTTGCCACCGTCCTGGCCCCTCAGCTCTCTCCTCTTTATGGGAGAAGAAGGGGAGGGGGGGGGGGGGGGGGGTAAGGTGTTAGTTTTCCCATGAGAATTAGGCTTAAAGGAGACTAGACTAGACTTAAAGGTGCTAAATTCAATATTCAGAGCATCATTAATATGTCATCAACAACTATTGTCTATGTAAAAATATAGAGGAGTAATGTCTACCTGAGCAGAGAATGAAGTCTCTCTCCATCTGTGTGTGTTGTAATCCGAGTTTCTCTTTGCTGTTGTGGTCAATCTTCACCTGGATGAATAAAAGAAGAACTTGTTGAGCCCCAGTTGTCGTTACTTGTATATATGTTTATTACAACACAGTTGCACAGCATGTGTGCATGGACAGAGATATACCAAAAACTTAAAGTATTATAAGATTCACCCAGCCTTATACAGAATGTCCTACGTCATACAGAATCATGTCATCAAAACAAAACAAAGAGAAAGCAAAACAAAGATGCGTCCAACCCTCGGCTCAGACTTGTTTAAGTAAGGATTATCTACAAGTTTATCTAAACCTCCAGACACCCGGAGCCTCCTCACATAAGGCACACCATGTGTGAGGGACTCTGACGCCTTTCAGTATACCAACAGATGACAATGAACAAATAATACATTCATGATTCAAATGTCTTCATGTCTTACAAATTTACGACATGTGCTGTGTTGACATATGCAGGTCGGCCGCGCGTGCCTTTTAGTGCAGCTTAAGATCACATCCCAGGTGCATTTATACCTGCATTAATGTCCAGGCAGTGTTTTGGCAAGAATCTGGTGATACGATACTTTTCATTATGCAGACGTTATGATTCATTATATTACTATACTGTAAACAAGACGATATTTTGCAATTTTTTATTTTTATTTTGCATTTTTCAGAGACAAGGACATGATCCCTCACAGGCTTCTCACTTGTGCCAGTTGTGTTTGATGGAGCAGCTGTCTGATGCAGAAGCACCACCAGCCAGGCACCAGAGCACCGTGGACGTAACTCTACTTGAAAGAAATGTGTAAATATGACAGCCGACAGACTTATGAATGCCAAGGTGATCTGGGTAAACAAGACCCTGGACCAGGGTCTGAAATTTACCCTTTTTCAATTCCTGCCACTGTGGCAGGCAAATATTTTGCCTGAATTTTCTGCCACTCAGAAATTTTATCTGCCACTTTTGAAATCTCTGCACAAAATGAAGGAATAACATTTTAGATCTGATGTCATTCAATGTTCAAGATATTTAACATTAAAAAAAACATATGCATGGTAAATTCCAGTGTTAGAATTACACTGTAGCTTCTCGGAGAGCTCCATTTTAGGAGGGTACTGTACACAGTACTGTGCTGCACTTTACTATTGTCATCTATAGTGGTTATTTGTATAAAAACACAATTCAAGTGATTATGATTTTTTTGAATATTTGCTTTGATTAAAAAAGATCTTGGCATCAGCAGTTTAATTATGTATTACAAGCTGCTTAGAGCTAGTGTTAGTGTTAGGAGGTTAAACAGGTTATATTTCTCTCTCTATTATCTATTTTTATATTGCTGTGAAAATGTCTCCTTCAAACAACTGGATTTATTCAAGTTTCTCACCAAATACTACATTTTACAAGGCTACATTTGAACACCTCATGATAATGTTGTAATTTACCTTCACCCAATAGTCATTTTTACTGATAATGTTAACGCTATTAGCTCCGTTATTTAGCCAAGCAGGACTGTGCTGCCCACCGGCTGCTAACAGGTAACGTTACTGAGTCTCCTGTTGATTTCAACTCAGATTTGGGCTGAAGCAGCAGAAACGCAGCAGAGACGCAGCTGGTGTGAACACCCGAAGCGTGAATCGCGCAGCCGCCACGCGCTTCTGACGTTCCCAGTGTGGCCACGGCGTTAGGATGGGTTGTATGCAGAAGCCAAATCTTACAATGTGTTGTTGGTTACGATTGTATGTGACAAAATAATAAAGTTTTTAAAAGTGTTTTTTTTCTCCTTTCCATATCATGCCATGTTAGTCAATACATCAACATTGTCTTTCAGTACAATGTAAATTGTAGAGCTAGGACCCAATATTATTAAGACCAACATTTTAGACTTTACATGTATTACTAATTATAGATTGCAGGGGAAAATAATTTATCGTCTGCTTATAGTCTGGTGGTCCAATGTAGCAGTAGAAGACTACAGAAAAATCTCATCCAGCTCCTGTTCAAACAAATATTTTCTAAACTGTCCAGTTGGATTCTCACTTGTTTTATTCCAAAAAAACTACATAAAATGTTTAAAGGTGACAAAGAAAATGTTAAAATGGATGTATTCTGATTCTTTCTTGATTTCCTTCTTTCTTGACAAGTGAAACTCATTGATTAATACCTTTAAAACCTGCTCCTGATGTCTGCCCTTCCTTCTTCTGTGGTTAAAATGTAGAGTTTCTGGTCCTGGAGAAATGTCAATCAGCCGTCCTGTGAAAACGGGAAAGAACAATTCTTCAAACGGCTGGAGGGAAATAGCAAGTCAGTGAAAGCCACTGCTGTCTCATCAATAAAGACTTTGGAGCATTGTTGTTTTACAGTTGGCAGGGGGTCGAGGACAACCCTGAGGGGGACGGTGTGTGTGTGTGGTGTCGGGATGTCAGCGGGAGACCTCTCCATCAAACTTTAAGACAGTAATTTGCCACCTCATTACTAACATTCAGCCCACAGGAACTGTGAGAGAGACCCTAGGTGGTCAGGAGAGAGAGCAGCATGAGGTTCAGATGTTAAATCCTTCACAAAGTCATGAAAACAGACCTGCTGATCGAAGGTTGGACAGATAAAAGGGGACATCACACTTCTGGCTGCTGTACTGGAAGTCCTCAGATCTTAAGGGTTCATTCTTGACTGAAGACTGATTAGGATAACTACTCTAAACTTTACATTGTAATGTTCATATTAGTTTCTCAAGTAAAATGTTCAACAAATCCTCATACCTGAGGATGAAGGATAAGATGGCGCCGCAGATGGCAGCCTTTGTGTAGGCTCTCTAGTACTTTTTCTGTTTTCTCACCAGGGAGGTACTTTTGAACATTCTACAATTCGCTTGTCAAAGTTTTTCACCACTTTTCACCAAACCAGGAGGTTCTGCGGAGCTTTTAGGAGGAGGAGCAGCTCTCTTTGGGATTAGCAGGAGACGCAGACGTGGGAATCAAGTCGGAGCACTGGTTAGACTGGGACAGCAGTGATTTCTAACTCCGCCCCCGTCAACAGGCTTTGGCCAACAAGACGGATGAGCTGCTGCTTCTCAATAGAGCAAACAGACTATTGTGGATCCGCCACCCTGTGCTTCAAGTATCAAGTCATATTTACACTGTATAAAGGTAATAAATTTAAGCCCAAGCATGTTTTTTTTTTTTCCTAAACCTAGCTAAATGATTTTGTTGCCTAAACCTAAGCACATGTTTTTGTTTAATTCACAACATTAATCACGTGTTTACTGCAACGTAAAAGTGACGCCTAGGGGTCTGACAAAGCGTCAGTATTTGACGAGCTTGGGTTGAGAACATGTTGGCTGACCAGATTACTAACGTGGAGAAGAATCATCCAGACTCTCTGCTCATCGTTCTTGGAGACTTTAACAGAGCAAACCTCAGCAAAGAGCTGCCTAAATACAGACAACATTTTAAGTGTCCCACCAGAGACGATAACATACTCGACCATTGTTATACTACATTAATGGACGCCTGTCACTCTCCCTCATGCAGCTTTGGGACTCTCTGATCAGTGTCTGGTTCATCTTCTCCCGACCTACAAGCAGACACTAAAATCTGCTCAGCCTGTGGTAAAGACTGTGCGGAGACGGACCAACAAGGCAAAGCTGGAGGTACAGGCCTGCTTTGACTTTGAAGGAAAGTTTTTCAGCCAACAACCCTGTATCAGTGTGGAAGGGCCTGCAGGACATCACCAGCTACAAGAGACCCCCCCACACACAAACACACACACACACACCGTGGAGACCCATCAACTGGCCAACAACCTGAATGTGTTTCACTGTGGGTTTGATAAGCCCACACACACACACACCCTTCACCCATCGGTGCAGGAAGTGGGGATACTGCGGGTGCTGTTTTTTTTCTGTAGGCCTATTGTTAAACTGCAATGGAAATTAAAAATATGTATTATTAAAAAATCTTTATACTGTGTCATATGAACCTCTGTGGGGTGAATGTGCATCGGTAGACCCTCACTTGTCTCCTGTATGAAATGGCTGTATCCTCACTGTCCTGCATTATCATTAACTAGAGTAATCTGGTTATGGGTCATCCATAGACTGCCTCTCTCCCTCTCCCTCTTCCTCCCCTCAGATCTCATGCATTAGCTCTGTCTGTGTCGTTGACTGTGTAGTAACTCACAAAATGTTTACATCCTGCAAAAGCGGTACATAATATCGCCAATGAGAGCGAATCATCTCGCATTCATTCTGCTAGAATGCCTGGGCGGAACTGGTGGTTTATTAATGTGCAATGTTACGCACTGATAAAACCATGTATTCTGAATCTGCTCTTTTGATTTACAGAATATGATTTTACAGGGTAAACATGGCTAGAAACATTAAACTTTCAGACGAAGGCTGTGATATGTGTAAATAATAAAATAATAATTCAAATATAGCAAGTTTGGGCTATTATCTATAGAAAAAATGATGGTTCAAAATGATGTGAAATTGCATAGTTTTATTTCAAATCTTCAAATTTTCTTTGGGGAGGACCCCGAAACCCCCCCACTCCCCATACTCTAATGGCTGCACAGCGCCTATAAGCCCTCTAAAAAACCAGGGGGAAATATATATAAAATATATAGACTGACTTTCTCTCAGCACCACCAACTCTGACTGACTTCCAGCATATCCCTGCCTTCACCTGACTCAGGCTACATCCACACTAAAACATTTTCATTTTAAAACGCATAAGAGTTGCTACCTTTATGTCTACCGTCCACACTACAACTCCAGTGTTTTTGAAGCCCTAAAATTGAGATGTTTGAAAACGCTGCTGAACAGAGACTCTGGAAAACAATGACGCAGACACCCACGTTCGCTTTTTGATTGGGTCTTATCAGTCACAACTTGTCCTTCCCTGATTCGTCACACCCCTGTAACATGACACTTTCTTGAATAAAACAAATTACATTAGACTCGGCTACCAGTGGAGCGCCGGTTTTGGGTGAAATAAGCATTGTTATCTATGCTTGTTTTTTTCTGCACATCTATTGTTCATAAAGAAACTGTAAACGAACAAAGCATAAATACTGCCTTCCAGTATGACAGGGACTTCCAGCCACCTGGCAGAGCTACGAGTGTTGAGGACCGAGGGGAAACAAGTGAGATCTGAATTTGAATTTTCTTCTTAAATTTCTCTAAACTTTGATTTGTGACTGTTAAAGTAAATTCGATGTGTGTAAGAGAGAGACAGAGTAAGACCTAGGCTATAATAACCTAGTAGTATTGGAGTATCTTGTTGGTGGCTACTGTCAATAATACCACTTTTCTTGTAACTGCTTTTGAAAGATAATATTTGTTGTTTTTTCTTTCTAAATTTGTCTGTTTGAGTGAGAGTGCATGTGTGGGAAAGATAGCTGCTGATGCCGTTCTTCCTCCGTAGTATTTTCTGCAACCAAGCAACCATCCAGAGTAGATAATCTGCTTCCTGTTTACACGAGCATGCTCAGTGTACGTGAACGGTCATGTGATGTGCATTTTCAGGCGTGTTAGAATGGACGGAGAATATTTCTGTAACTGTGCACAGAGCCTCAGACAGGAAGAGTAGCTACTGTTGGAATACAGTAGCTACTGGGGATCTACCCCCTCACCCCTCCCCACTGACCCTCCACCTGCACTCAGGATCTGTGAAAAGGATGAGAGTCAGCTCTTTTACAGACAGAAGATCAGGAAGGTACACGGCCCAGATGGCGTGTCTCCCTCCGGTCTGAAAGTCTGTGCTGATCAGCTGCCCCCCATCTTCACACAGATCTTCAGCAGATCACTGGAGCTGCGTGAAGTCCCCTCCTGCTTCAAATGCTACACAATCATCCCGGTCCCAAGAAAACCTACCGGGCAAACAGGTCAGTGGATGATGCAGTCAACATGGGACTGCACTACATCCTGCAACACCTCAACTCCGCAGGGACATATGCAAGGATCCTGTTTGTGGACTTTCGCCGTTCATAACCATCATCCTCTGCTCAAGACTCACCCAGCTCACCTGTCAGTGGATCACAAACTTCATGACAGACCAGAGGCAGCAGGTGAGGGAAATCAGCACTGGTGCCCCCCAAGGATGTGTGCTCTCCCCACTGCTCTTCTCCCTCTACACCAACGACTGCACCTCAGGAGACCCGTCTATTAAACTCCTGAAATTTGCAGACAACACAACGGTCATCGGCCTCATCCAGGACGGTGATGAGTCTGCATACAGACAGGAGGTTGACCAGCTGGCCCTCTGGTGAGGTCAGAACAACCTGGAGCTGAACGCTCTTAAAACTGTGGAGATGACCGTGGACTTCAGGAGGAGCCCCCCCCCCCGGGAATGATATCGGGCTGGAACAACACTGTGTCTGCTGTGGAATCCTTCAGGTTTCTGGGCTCCACCATCTTCCCGGCCCTCAAGTGGACTTCCAACATAGACACCATCAGGAAAAAAGGCCCAGCAGAGGATGTACTTCCTGCGCCAGCTCAGAAAGTTCAACCTGCCTCAGGAGCTGCTGATCCAGTTCTACACTGCAATAATCCAGTCTGTTCTCTGCACATCCATCACTGTGTGGTTTGGGTCGGGCACCAAACAGGACAGGAAAAGACTACAATGGACAGTCAGGACTGCAGAGAAAATCACTGGTGCCGGCCTGTCCTCGATCCAGGACGTCTACACCTCCAGATCCAGGAAACATCACTGCAGACCCTTCACACCCTGGACACAACCTGCTCCAGTTTCTCCCCTCTGGTAGGCGCTACAGAACACTGAACACCAAAACAACCAGACAAAAGAACAGTTTCGTCCCAAAGGCCATCGCTCTGATGAACACTTCAAATCAGTCACAATTATCCCCTTCACACCTTGCATTAAAATGCATTTTGGGTGATTGGATTGCAATCGGATAGTAATTGACCACATGAAAGTAAATTAACCCAAAACGCATTGAGGACGGATTATTATCTGATCGGCTAAACCACCTCCGGACCGAGTCAGGGACGCATTGTCATTGAACACAAGTGTAAATGCAATTGCGCTTTCAATCCACATACAAGAACTACGTGGGCGGAAATACGTTCTGAAAGAGCTGTACCGACTCCCAAGTACCATTTCTGGGCTCCGTAGTTTTGGTAATAATAAACAGCAATTATTCAAAGCTTTGGCCGTGTTTGTGTATGTTTGTGTGTTTGTGTGTGTGTGTGCACCGCCGTGACCAGAGAGATCACCGCCACCGCTCTGTCTGCGCTTCCCGTCTCTTCTCCTGTGTGTAGACATACCTCGGTCAGGTTTGCGGGTCCTCCCCCCCAAAGCCAGGGGTTCTCAACCGTTTGTAACTTGAGGCCCTCTTCTGATTGTTAAAAACATTCCGAGGACCACCTTCCCAATTAAATGTCAAACTGGGCTGTAAATATGTTTTATGCCACTGTCAGGTGTAATGACCCACAAAAATGTTCAGCTTACTCTCACCCATCACTGCCTGCCATCATGAATCCAAAGTATTTAACACTGCAAGCAGCACTTCTGGAGGCCAAGCAATAGGCCCGTTCCAGACGGACACGTGCTCTGAACGGGCACTGCCCTAGTATTATATTAAACTAAAGATATGTTGAATCAGAACTCACTATATAAACTGTATTGTTGTCTCATACTTCCATATATTACCTGTGTGGAGGTATGGGGAAACACATACAAAACCAACACTAAACACATTTTCATGCTACGGAAGAGAGCTAGAAGAATTATAAATAAATCAATCCGATTAATACAAACAAACCAATGCTATTTATTAACTTACATGCTTTAAAAGTTTGCTGACAAGAAGAGATCCCAAATAACAGTAACAACAGGAACAAATCCCAAATAAGAAAACATTGGTGAATGTCACAATCTTTGTACTGTAAGTATGTTTTAAGAGGAAATTTCCTCTCAAGAATGGTTGGTGAAGGAAGCCCATTGCTTCTATTTAGCAAAGCTTATTTGGAAGAAAAATCAAAGGCTAATGATAAAGTTATTATCCAATTTGTCAACTTTGCCCTACTGTATTTGCAGTAGTTGTGTGCACACAGTATTCCTGAGCAACGAGGAATTTTGGGAGATTTCAGGTGAGCTCACTTTTGGTTTTACCTTCGAATAAAGTGGTTTAGATAGTCTGACCAAACTGTTGGCTTGTTTCCATCTGATGGATGGTTTATCTGATCATCAGATCCTGTTTGTCTTGCCCTATCTGACTTCATGCTGATGTCACTGTGTCCCAGATAATTGCTTTTGTGAGTACACTGTTATCATAAGAGATAGAAAGGAAGATCAAAACTACAAATTAAGATCAAAGTTGCGATAAACTGTATTTTAAATATTTAATATGACTTTCTTTAATGCATAAATCCTATAATTGCATCATTATGATGTTATATTTATTAAAGCTATCCTATGATACCTGAATTCACATCTGTAGTGCTGCTGCAGAGAATCACTAGTTTGATTTGACCATAGAAATTAATTGATCTCTTCAGCTTTCTTGCGTAGTGTAGTGTGTCAGAGGCAGATGTGAACCTTTTCACTCATTGACTCCCTCTTTCATTTACTCACATTATCCCACAGTCTTAGTGTGTGTGTGTGTTTGTGTGTGTGTGTGTGTGAGAGAGAGAGAGAGAGAGAGAGAGAGAGAGAGAGAGAGGACAAAAGAGAGAAAACTTTGCATCCAGTTACAGGTGGTGGCATCTCAATAGGCCCAAAGAGGAAAGAGCAGCCTTTGAATGCCACATGAAAGGACAGGGAGGGATGGGATATCTGGGGATACCTTCATTTCTCTGACGGCAGCCGTGCATACAAATGGGAAGCTATGTAAGGAATCTCCTCTTCCTTGCTCTCTCTCTCTCTCGTGCCTTTGTGTCGTCTCTCTGTCTCAGTGGAGCGAGGAGGGCTGTTCTTCTGTGGTTTGATGCGCTCACTCTCCCATGCCACTGGGGTGTTAGGAGCCTTGTAGGACAAGAGTGATGACACCAAGAGGGGCGCTGCTGTGTGTGTGTGTGTGTGTGTTTAGAGTGAGAGGGGTGTACCATGTCCAACCTATTCATCATTTGTCAATGCCATCTGCTGATCAATTAGGGGAGAACAAGAGAACCACTGACTGAATGCTACAGGGCCACACACACACACACACACACACACACACAAACATGCATGTGGTAAACATGTGATCTCAGTGTTGGTACACTGATATTTCAACCCGTTCTCATTCCCAACTAAACAAATACGGACGCTTGCTCAGGACCCTTTGGTGTCCCTTTCTCAGACGCTGGGTAGCCCTACGCATCAAACTGTGACGCTCCACTACAGTCGTAGTTTTAAACACATGGTTAACATTTTGAATTCAAACAAAACTACTTGGTTATGTTTAGGAAAACATTGTGGTTTCCAGTCTACATGTGTTTTGTGGACTTGGAGAAGGCGTATGACCGGGTCCCCCGGGAGATGCTGTGGGGGGTGCTGCGGGAGTATGGGGTGAGGGAGTCACTTCTTAGGGCCATCCAATCTCTGTACGCCCAAAGCGAGAGCTGTGTCCGGGTTCTCGGCAGAAAGTCGGACTCGTTTCCGGTTGGGATTGGCCTCCGCCAGGGCTGCGCTTTGTCACCAATCCTGTCCGTGATCTTCACGGACAGGATATCAAGGCGTAGTCAGGGGGAGGAGGGTTTGCAGTTCGGTGTGCTGAGGATCTCATCGCTGCTTTTTGCAGATGATGTGGTCCCGTTGGCATCATCGGTCCGTGACCTCCAGCACTCACTGGATCGGTTCGCAGCCGAGTATGAAGCGGCTGGGATGAGGATCAGCACCTCTAAATCTGAGGCCACGGTTCTCAGCTGGAAACCAATGGATTGCCTACTCCGGGCAGGGAATGAGTCCCTACCCCAAGTGAAGGAGTTCAAGTACCTCGGGGTCTTGTTCGCGAGTGAGGGGACAATGGAACGTGAGATTGGCCGGAGGATCAGAGCAGCGGGGTCGGTATTGCATTCGCTTTACCGCACCGTTGTGCTGAAAAGAGAGCTGAGCCGGAAGGCAAAGCTCTTGATCTACCGGTCAATCTTTGTTCCTACCCTCACCTATGGTCATGAGGGCTGGGTTATGACTGAAAGAACTCGATCGCGGGTACAAGTGGCCGAAATGGGTTTTCTCAGGAGGGTGGCTGGCGTCTCCCTTAGAGATAGGGTGAGAAGCTCAGTCATCCGTGAGGGACTCGGAGTAGAGCCGCTACTCCTTTGCGTTGAAAGGAGCCAGTTGAGGTGGTTCGGGCATCTAGTAAGGATGCCCCCTGGGCGCCTCCCTAGGGAGGTGTTCCAGGTACGACCAGCTGGGAGGAGGCCACGGGGAAGACCCAGGACTGGTGGAGAGATTATATCTCCACACTGGCCTGGGAACGCCTCCGGATCCCCCAGTCAGAGCTGGTTAATGTGGCCCGTGAAAGGGAAGTTTGGGGTCCCCTGCTGGAGCTGTTGCCCCCGCAACCCGACCCCGGATAAGTGGTTGAAGGTGAGTGAGTGAGTGGGTGTGGTTTGGGTTGAAATAAGTATGTTTGTTACATAAGTTAAGTTATGTAGCCTACGTAAGTTAAGTAGTCTTTGTTGAATTTTAGTTTCACACAGGACATGACGAGCGGTCTCCTGGATGAAAGTTCTGTGTTAGTTTGACACATCCATCCACCCCATCCTCCTCAGACTTTGTCGCTCTTCATACTACTTCACCACACTCCCAGAGTACGTGCTCTGAGCGTCTAATACTGACGCGGATACATTGGGGTTAGTTGAAAGGCTGGTGCTTCTTTAATATATCTGCCTCTACTTAGACTTCTGCTCAGTTGAACAATTTTTACCATTTTACCAGGCTAACTAGTTGGTAAAGAAACCTTCATCAGAGAATTAACTTGGAACACAATACAATAGACAATGTTCATGGAAAGAATACAACAGCACATTCCATCATGAAAGCAAACACCACTATGAGCTAACAGCGGCTTCTATAACATTTTCTATGCACAAAAACACAATTGACAGAAGCACTTAGCTCTCACTCTCATGAATCTATACAGTTTTAGAGTACAACATCAGACTAAAAACACAAGAAAAGTCAACAACCACAGGATGAGAAACAGATGCAGATTATTTAAAATGAAAACTCATCATCCTCATCAATAGTTGCATCACATTCAGTTTCACAATTCAACACATTTCTTTCTGGGTGAAAAGTTTAGGTGATACTGGTTTCAGACCGTGTTTGGTTTCGGTGTAACGTTTGGCCATACCATACTTCATAATTACCTGTGAAATGTGTGAGAGGTTGATGTTCAGATATTTTTACTTTGAGATGTTTTTGGCTTGACTAAAAATATGATTTTTACAGTTTGAGTTTTGCATCCGTTTTAAATGTTCTTCAGAAGAGTACTGAACATGACTGATGAAACAGTGAAAGACATCCATTCTGTCATTGCCCACTGGGAAAATAAATGAATCTCAGTTACAACAACATCTATAACATAAATGGATATCATGTCACAGTTTGGTTCCATTTTGTATAACCAAACTCTACAACACAACATTATTGAGTTCTCCCTTTCCAAAACTATTTTACAGAGATGTGTAAACCCTGACGTTGCTACAAGCACTGAACGTGGGCTAGCTGGAGTAGTTTTCTATAGTAGCCTCAGGCTGGGAATCGTTGGGAATGTCACAATTCAACTAGATTTCAATTATTGGTGTCACAACTCTAGTGCACTGTGTGCCAAACCATTCAAATGCAATATTTATTTAATCCTTTATTAAAACAAGTATCTCATTGAGATCTTAGGCCCTGTTCAGACTAGGTATTAACATGCGTCCTCAGTGATCGGATCACAAGTGAACAGCTCTAAGTAAAGGTGTGAACGCACTCAAGACGCATTGAGATCGGATCTTTCAGAGCACATTCAGAGCACATTCAGAGGTGGTCTGGGCATCATATGACCACATTCTTTTAGCAGTGCGTACGCGACTGAGTCCTGGGCCACATTAAGGACCGCCTACTCTACTGACGTCCCGCTGGGATCCGCGGGTCTCTGGGCTCCTCATATGAATAGACAGGCGAGCGCTCGTCTGCCTCGCAGCATGGAAACGGCCTCTGTGCTCTACTGTATCCTGTCGGTACAACTGTATTTTATTAATTTATACCTTATCTATAGGCACACATCTATATCTATTATCTCACCCGCCCGCCTGCTCGCTCTCTTTCCTCCCCGGCTCTCTGAAGCTCTGTACTCGGCTGTTGTCTGGCAAAGGCAGCGGTGCCGGCGGCGCGGAGGTCCCCGGGGACCACCGGTCCAATAACCTTTTATTTTGATGTTATAAAAATGTTAATAAGATTTACCTAAATTCACGATATTACTACTGACATTCCTGTAGTATTACGTCACAACATTTGCTGTATTAGCCATGTGTTTACTACGTGTTTATTTGCATATAGAGCAGGGAAGTGAGATCGGAATACAAGTGGTCACTCAAGACCTATGTGGAGACATATTCTAATGCCAGGTGTGAACAAACGTACTTAAAGCTGTCCACTTGTGATCCAATCACTGAGGACGCATCTTAATACCAGGTCTGAACAGGGCCATAATCTCTCTTTCAAGGGAGACCTGTGTACAAGAATAAACATATATAGTTTCAGTATAGACAGACCCAGACATTCATTTCACATAAAGAGAAGCAGTTACAAGTAGAATAGCAAATACTTGAGTGTAGTCTCATAAAATCTGAAGTAGAAATCAAAATCAATGATCGATTGACTGTATATTGACATACCAGCTACATTACTACAGTTTCAATGTCTATATCTGTAGAATATGTCACAGACAAAAATATTTTACACTTCCTGTCTCTGCAGCCCTGTAGCGTGTTCCATCCATCCATTCATTCGTTAACACAATGCTTTTATTCTGAAATATTCGCACTGGAGGTCATCATGAAATAATAGAGTTAACACAGTAGGCGTAGCAGAATCCCCATGTATGCTATAAATATAATAGGCTATGTTAATAAGTTAAAAGCACATCAGGTGAATGGCAGTATTTGTCCAATGTGCTCTCCCTCTCTCTCTCTCTATGTCTCTCTCTCTATGTCTGTCTCTTTCTCAATTCTTTTCAATTTCAATTCAATATGCTTTATTAGCATGACTGTTAGGTGAACAATATGGTCAAAGCGTCAATTCAACAATAACAAAAAAGAAGAACAATATAAAAACAAAAGCATATATATACATTTATACAATTTATTAAGCAAAATACAATATATAGATATTTTAAAAGAACATGAAAATGGTAGAAAACAAGACAGAAATAATTAATGTTTGTTGTGTCATTAAAACAAACAAACAAAAAACAATTAACAACAATATATTGCAATATCAAATGCCAAATGTAAAAAAAATCTATGAAGTAGAGGAGTAAATAAAAGACAGAGTGTGAGTTACAGCTGTTATGTGTTGTACTGGTTGTCTCTTAGGCTGTGACATGCACTGACATGTCCTGCAGCTTCTATGGTGATGACACTATTTTATCCAAGTAGATGTTGCATTTTAGATTGGTCAGAGAGGGAATCAAAATCTTGGAGTTTACATTTAATTTTTGTAAAGAATTTTTTGTTAGAGGAGGTGAGCCTCAGAACCAGGTGGCTGAGGGGACTCCTCTCTATGTTCTCCTCTTGGTAATGGAGAGCTTTGTAATAGTAGGAGTTGGGCTCACTTGTTTTTAAGTGTTTGTAGAATTTGATGGCTCTTTTTTGTATCCTAATTAAAAGGGGGAATTGACCTAGTTCAACTCGGCATCCATTGTTGGGGGTGTTCCTGTGGACTCTGAGAATGCTCTTGCAGATCTCAGCGTGTAGGGTTTCGATTGGGTGTTCGTCCCATTTTTCAAAGTCTTTATTTGCAAGAGGACCCCACACTTCACTACCATACAGTAAAATTGGTTCAATTATAGATTTGAATATTTTGAGCCAGATTCTTACAGGTATATCTATGTTTGAAGACTTATTAATTGCATAGAAGGCCCTTCTTCCCTTGTCTCTGAGATCATCAATGGCCGTATTGAAATTCCCTGTCGACGTAATTTTTAGTCCCAAATATGTGAAGCTGTGTGTCTGTTCTATATCAGTGGAGCCCAGTAAGAACCTGTTTGGGTTTCCCTGACACCTGGGTCGTCTCTGGAAGACCATAACTCTAGTCTTTTCCAGAAGGGCCCAGGTCTGACAGAGGTTTTGCAGATGATCCAGTTGCTGTTTTAATGTCTCCCTAGATGGAGCTAGCAATATTAGGTCATCAGCAAAAAGTAGGCATTTAATTTCTGTGTCAGAGAGGGTGAGACCAGGGATATCGGGTTGTTCTAGTATAAATGTTGAACAGGGTGGGGCTGCTTCACCCCTCTACTTTGGGGGAAGAAATCTGTTTCCATATTGCCAATTTTCACAGCACATTTATTATTTGTATACATTGTTTTAATGATATCATAGGTTTTCCCCCCTACGCCTTTTTCAGTTCATTTCAGGAACAGACCATTATGCCAGATTGAATCAAATGCTTTTTTTAAATCTACAAAACAAGAGAAAATGTTGTTCTTGTTTATTAATGAGGGTGTGGAGGGTGTAGATATGGTCTGTAGTTCGGTGTTGTGGTGTAAATCCAGTCTGACTCTTGCTCAGGACATTATGTTCACTTAGGAAGTCTTGCAGTCGGCTGTTTAGGATGCTGCAGAATCATTTCCCAGGTTGCTGCTGACACATATGCCTCTGTAATTGTTTGGGTCAAATTTATTTCCATTTTTAAAGATTGGTGTGATGATTCCTTTGCTCCAGATGTCAGGGAAATGTCCAATGCTCAGAACGAGGTTGAATACTTTTAATATGGCTGTGTTGAACTTATGGTTGCTAAATTTCAGCATTTCATTTAAAATAACATCAGGACTACTGGCCTTCCTTGGTTGTAGGGCCTGGATTTTAGCCAGTAGCTCCTCTCCAGTAATGTAATAGTCTAAAGGGTTCTGATTGTCTTTAACCACTGATTCTAGGGTTTGGAGTTTGTTGAGGAGATCATTTTGGGCCGAATTCAGTGTAATTCAGTGAGCTCTCTCTCTAACTCTGTGAATTTCACCTTAATCTCAGTGATGGTGTGGTTCAGCTGGAGGTCCTGGGCCTGTTCTGCGCTGGCGGGCTCATTCTCTTCAGAGGGCTGGTCAGTAGTGGGGCAGCTGGGAGGTGGGGTGGTGTCTGGCAGGGTGTAATTGTTGTCAGTGGGGGCAGACTTCTCCTGTTGGGCCCTTTTCTTTATAAGGAGAAAGTCCAGCTCAAACTGTTTGAGGTTCCCCTGCACTAAGACAGTCCCGTTTCTTATATATGTTGACTGTTGTCATGACAGTGTCTGGGTCTTCTTCTTTGATTTTCAGTTTCCAGCCATTGCAGATCCCCTCTTTCTTCACAGAGATGTAGTGGGCACTTATGGCAGAGTGCCATGCTATTGGCTGATCTGTGAGGAAGATCAGATTGTTGACATCTCCACTCTTATATAGATCAGAGAAGAGTGTCTCTGGTCTTTCCTTCAACAGTTTCTGTTTGTATGCCTTCCTGGCACTGTCATTATTAACCTCTTGTGGGTAGACAAGAGGAATAACCTCTGTACAGGCTGTGGTTAAATCCATGGAACCCTGCTGCTGCTGCATTATTACCTCCGCCAAGGCCGAAGGCCTAGGAAGGAGGCTATGTTTTCACCGGCGTCGGTTTGTTGGTTTGTTTGTTGGTTTTTCCGTGATGGATTCGAATGAAATATTTTGGAGGGGTGGGGTGTGGCACAATGAACAATCCATTAGATTTTGATGGCGATCCGGATCATGATCTGGATCCAGGAATATTTTTAAGAATTCCGATCTGCCTGTGCATTAAGACCACAGGGTATAACACATGCGCAGTGTAGCTGATGACGCGTTGATGACACACGGCCCCGCCTTCTTCCTCCTTCTTCGAGCAGAGAGATACGTGTGTGGATTTTAATACATCCATGGTGGGGATGTGTGCGCGGCAGCTGCTGTCTGTCCGCGGTGAGAAAGAACAAAGCTGTAGCTGACGGGATGACAGACAACGTAGTGTAACGTTATACAGACATAACAAGGCTGCTGAATGAGAGAGGCATCCGCCGATACGTTACACGGAAACACACCGTTTTAATAATAAGCCGACCACCTCACGTAACCGCCAGCTGTGAGCTGTGATCTGTTATAAAGTCAAGCACCTCGGCGGAGGTCTGCGCTCCCCGAGTGCAATTCTAGTTGCCGTTGCTACTCCTTGGCAACCGTTGTTATGGCTTAAGCTTGTTGTTAGCTTTTATTAGCTAACTGTTAGCTTTAACTTGCCAGTATTTAGCAGTTATTGTAGTTATTTCTTTTATAAGTCCTTAATTAGATTATATTGTCTCTCTAATGTTTTCACTCACTTGAGTCGTTGGCTGTATTCCTCTTCTTAGCTTAGCTATCAGTTAGCTAGCAGGACAGTTAAGATAACTGTCAGTTTGGCAGTTGGTTGGGTTTCCTGTCGGGCTTTTCAGCTGGGCAGTACTTCTCCGAGTTTCTCGCTTGCCGTTCCTTTTTTTTTTTTTTTTTGCTTCCAGGGAGGTAATTCCTCTAAACAATTGTTTCTTCTTCGGATTTTTCAGGATCAGGTGGGACTAATCAGGGCGGGGCAGGTAATCACAAATGCGGGAAACACACAGGGGCAGGAAGTGAAGGATCTGAAACGACAGACAAGGTGAGTTTATCAAAATAAAACAGGAAGTACTAACAAAACTGAAAACAAACGGAAAACATGACCCTAACTAGGAGACTGGGATGTAACAGAAACAAAAGTTGGTGAACATGTCTGAGTGCTCCGCTGTGCTATACTGTCTCCAGCTCCCTGTGAATTCATTCAGATTATAGGAGATAAGAAAGGCGGTTTTGATGTGGTCTGCCCAGTCTTTAGTCTGAGGTTGCTGAACAGGTGTATAGTGTGGAAGTGAATTTAGACCAGCTGCCTTTATCTCTTAATATTCATTGTTACAGCCATTCAGTCCCTCCTCTTGATCTCTTAACAAGTCATTCTTTTTATTGTTGGTTAACATTCACTGCTGAATAATGAAATAATCTAATGTCACAGTTTTCTGTTATACCTACTTTAGCAGTTTTAAACAATGATTACAATATAATTCGGTTTGCTTCCTACATCTTAGGAGTTTGTATGCTCACTTCAGATCACTACTGACTACAATCAAGGTTTTAAACCATGTAGCACTTTTTGCCAGAACTGACATTTTTCTTGTTATCCAGATGACTTCACCAAGAAAACAGCTAAGGACCGTGTCAAGTGTCTGTGTGTGCGTGTGTCCACAGTATAGAAGATTCATTATCAAAGCCCCTTCAGCTCCAAACACACACATCCATCTGCTGCAGCGCTCCACGCCCGCCTGTGGTTTGGCATCAGGCCCGGCCTTCCAACTTCCTTACAGTGGGATCAACGGCAGGTGGAAGCACTTTGAACTTTGCTGCAGGTGGAACATCTTTGAACCTTCACACAGTCTTGCCTACTGAAAGAGCTTGTACACGATATTTTCACAAACATGTCAGAAAATGACTTTTTAAAGGAACACTGAGTTCTTAGATAAATAATACAGGCCATTGAAAATAATATCATCCTGGCTTGGCACTAACTCTACACTCTCCACAACGTTCATTTGCAAAGTAACCCATTTGGACTGGATTGATGTCTCTAGTGGAGGTGGGGTGATTTTAACATCCCCTGTTTTGTTCAGTGATTTAATTGCGTAGCGAGTGCATATGTATGTGGGTCATTTTTAACCCCCAGCCCAGTAACAATTCTGTTTTTCTGTGAACTGGCTGCTCCTCCTGTCATTTACGTGTATTTTAAAGTGGATCTCTGAGTTCTGTCCTTCTACTTTTTCATCAGGTCAGTGTGAACTTTTACGTTGGGGAGGCTTTTGTCTTTATCTTTTGTCTTTGTCCTGCTGAATGTCCATGTCTGTTACAGACCATACTGTAATTTCACCATGGCTAAAATGCCATCTCTCCCTGTAATCTTAATCCCGTCCCAGTGGGGCTTAATCCTCTTGTTTTAGTCAATATTATTATTTTTAATATTATTATTATTCCTGGGAAATCTGCCTTCCCATGCTTGAAAATAATCCAAACTTTGCACATAGGTCCAGTGCTATCCTAAACGTCCTCAACTGGCTTTATGGGCCAATAGTCCTGATGGTGGCGCTGCAGCAAATGCCTAAAGTTTATAACTTTGAAAATTCATAACATTCAACCTGGCAGGAATTATGAAGTCCATCAATCTGTGTTTCTCAAAAACTGTAAAACCTATTAAAACTACCTCCTCCCAAATTTTTTTGCTCAGTTGACACCAAACTTGCTGCATCCTCAGATGAGAGCATGTTCACACTGAGCACATGTGACAGGCATGAAAGAGCCTGGGGTCGCCGTGGTGAACGTTATGCAGCCTATAACATTATCCAGTATGAGAACGGGGCGCCAATGGCGGACCTGCCAATTCTGGTGTTCTCTGGCGATTGCCGATCAAGCTGCACGGTGCTGGGCTGTGAGCACGGGTCCCACTAGAGGACGTCGGGCCCTCATGCCACCCTCATGGAGCCTGTTTCTGACATTTTGGTCAGAAACATGCACACCAGTAGCCTGCTTGAGGTCATTTTGTAGGGCTCTGGCAGTGCTCCTCCTGTTCCTCCTCGCACAAAGGAGCAGAGAACGGTCCTGCTGCTGGTTTGATGCCCTTCTACGGCCCCGTCCAGCCCTCCTCATTTACCGGCCGGTCTCCTGGTATCTCCTCCGTGCTCTTGAGACTGTGCTGGGAGACACAGCAAACCTTCCTGCGACCGCATGTATGGATGTGCCATCCTGGAGGAGCTGGACTACCTGTGCAACCTGATTGGGCTGATGGTACCGCCACAAGGACACTAGCAGAACAAAAAACTAGAGAAGAATCAGTCAGGAAGGATAAGGACAGAGCAATTGTCTGTGGCCGCCACATGCAAAACCATTCCCTTTTTGGGGGTTGTCTTGCTGTTGCCTCTCCATTGCACCTGTTGTCACTTTCATTTGTACCAAAGCAGGTGAAAGTGATTCACAGTCATTTGTGCTTCCTAAATGGACAGATTGATATCCCTGAAGTTTAACTGACTTGGTGTTATACTGTGATGATTAAGTGTTCCCCTTAATTTTTTTTGAGCAGTGTATTTTTCACTGCTTATATTTGTTTTTGCTATAATAACCCTGCTGCTGGCACTATGACAGGTAATGTGTAATATACTGTATGTAGTAATACATTAGACTCTCGTCTTTTTGCTTATTGAAAGCATGCTGTTGTAAAAAGAATCAAGGTAAAATGCATAGCAGAGTATAGCTACACCTGAAACCATGAACCTGGCTTAACTGATTTTTGGCCCTTTGGAGACTGTAAACACAACACAATATTATCACCTTTTAAGTTGATATGATGAACGTGTTAGCGAACAGTTGTGGATTTACACATCCAGTAGACACAGAGCAACATTATTATTTATTTGGAGTCATGTTTGTGTCCACCTGATGAATGTAAATGCAATATTCACTCACTCTTTAGTTCATGTATGAAACCCATTGCAGATGGTCCCAGAAGAACTGGCTGCCTGCACTCCGGCCAGCAGCAAGTTATTAAATACCAAGACATGACCTTTTAAAGAAATTTGGGTAAAACCCATTTCCATTTCTTTAAAGCTGAAGTAGGCAAGATTGGAGCAAATATGATTAAAAAAAGTTATCAGTAGCAGGTAATCTGAAAAAACAACAACATGTGCCTATGTGTCCTCCGGTGCTCCTAACGGCCTCTGCAAAATTTCACAGACCGGAGGAAAACAACCAATCAGAGCTGATCTTGAGTCTGCCGTCTCTGAGCAGCTGTCGATCACTCACAAACTCCGACCAAATGGTCAAACTAGGAAGTGCTGATCAAATATGAATTAATATTCTGTTACTGTAATGTCTGTTGCTCTCCTCAGATGTTTTCAGAAACATCTTGTAGTGTACTGTTTAGCTGTAAAATGAGAAAGTTTGTGATCCGGCAGCCATGTTGAGATCTCTTGAGGAAATACCAAGCACCGCCCACCAGCCAGAGCACAGCCAATAGGAACGCTCTCTCTCTCTCTGAAATGACCTGTGATTGGTCAAAGTCTCACATCATGGACTAGATTTTTTTAAAGCCTGAAAACAGAGCCGTGATGAGGAGCAGAAGTCTAGTTTTCTCTCAGAATACTTGAATTACAAAAAGCTGAAAGGTTATTATGGAATTTTTGCCCAATGATGCCAAAAAATTGTTGCCTACTTCAGCTTTAATCTACCCTCAACCTTTTCAATTACATTATCCCAGTTTTTACTGGTGAATGTTTCATCTCCAATATAAATTTCTAGATATTTTAACCCTCCGCTGTTCCAAAATAAACCTCCCCGTAATGGTAAAAAAATGGCTTTTTTTCCAGTTATTTTCCAAACCAGAAAGGCACATCCTTAGCTTATATAAAAGTGTCTGTATGGCAACCAGCAGTCCTGTCTGACTCCCGTCTGGACTTTAAAAGGAGCCCTTAAACCACTGTTAATCTTTAGCACACTCTCAATGTCACTGCACAAGACCTGGATCTCGGCTATATGACCAGATCTGAACCCAATAGCTTACAGCGTTTGCCACAAGTATCAGTGTTCAACCTGATCAAATCAGACCAATTTCACTTCCCAGTGAACTAGAGATGAAAGATATTGTCAGCTATCAGCCTGCTGGGTTTGTAATAGTTCTGGTCTACATGAATGACCTGCTCAATCACTTCCTTACGGCGTGTCCACACCACCCGCATGAGCAGTTGTGGCGACTGCGGAACCTGTTGCTTTTTATTTCGTCGTCCATTTTAACAGGTTAGAGCAGCCACACAGCCTGCATGAGCAGCAGTTCACAGCAACAACAGACAGTGAAAATGATCGTTCGACAGTATATTGACATCATACCAGCAACATTACTGCAGCTTCAATGTCTAGACATCTGTAGAATATGTCACAGATGGTGAACGTGATCTTGACATTATATTGACATCATACCAGCTACATTAGGCTACTACAGTTTCAATGTACCTTTAGAATATGTCACGGACATGAAAAAAAGTAAATATTTATTTTTAAATCAACACTTCCTGCTTTCATTTCAAAATGAAAACCCTCAAGCGTTTCTTTTCTGTGGACAGAATTCCTTTATTTGTTAATACAAGGCTTTTATTCTGAAATATTTACTGGACAGTTGTAGAACATGCACTGACTTGCAGGGCTCCATGAATGAATAAAGTACGGGGTTTTAATTGTGGATTATTACTATTATTTACAAATGAGCACACATTTCTTAACCTTTTTCTGTCTACAATGGCCATTATAAAAGGTAAACTATATGTAGACAGCCGCGAGGCAGCCGTTCTGCGAGGCAGCTGTTCCGCGACACGCACTGCTCATGCAGGCAGTCTGGACAGACCCTGATGGTACGTGTCCACAGGCTCCGTCGTTTCGACGCTTGCCATTCATTGTCTATGTGAACGGCCACGCAATGCATTCTGGTAGCGTCGCGTCGAGATTCGAGAGGCGGCGCGTCGCGTCGGACGCCTGCGATTTGCATGAAGTAGTTAGCTAACTACTTTATGCAAATCGCAGGCGTCCGACGCGACGCGCCGCCTCTCGAAACTCCCGAAAATCTTTTAAAATAAACGTTGTCGATCCAAAATAAAGACAGATTTAGCAACTGCGTGGCTTATTTCTCGCCTCAAATGTTTTCAGAAACACATTTCGGTGAACTACTTTCGTGAAATAAGAGAAGAAAGCTTCCAAACGAGCCTCCATACTGGTTCCGGTTTGAAAGCTGGGAGCAGCAGAGCAGCCTACGGAGGGAAAGCGTTCGTCCAATCAGGTGCCGCCGGAAGAATTAGAAAAAAAGCCGGGAAAACGTCACCGCCTGATTGGTCAATCATCTATCGTGTCACCGCCTAGTAGCACGCCCACCAAGCGTCCAATCTTGGGAAGCGTCGCGTCGCCTCGCGTTAAAAAACGCCCCTGTGGACACGTACCATTAGGGAGAAGGGTGAGGACTGCCTTCCTGCAGCTTCTTCTTCTCCTCCTGTTGCTGCTTTTGTGACTTAGAAAAGCCTCCAACCTCTTCCAGTCTACTTCTTTATTAAAGTTGCAATGTGTTTCTTGAAGAAAAATTACATTTAGCTTCTTAACTTCTTAACTAGACGAACGCATTAAGTGATGGACCAGCTTCATGTGACGCACTTCCCAAAATGTCCATGAGATTGTATACTGCTTTATCTTTGTTGATTTTCTGTGCTAACGTTACTCCATCAATCTCTATCTACTCTGTTATTCTCCCTGTATTTAGTCCACATCATTCTTGATTTGTTATTTATTCTGAAACGTCTAACATTAGCGGTAACGTTAGCTTCTGCTGTTTATATTAGCCCTGTTATCTGTCTAGCCTAGCGTACCTGCTTAGCCTTCTCTCACTTCACAGCTAACGATACTCTTCTAACTTGTTAATACTTTGCTATGAGCTGAGTGTTCCGCTGTTACAGACAGGGTGTCTGCTAGAGAGACGTGTCCGTGAATTAGAACAGCTTTTTTCCGGCTAGTGTTAGCTTAGATATCACGGGCACTCCAGACAGCATTCGTTTCAAGCCTGATAGCATGCCTGCTAGCGATAGCTTTAGATTAGCCTCGTCGGCAGGTGCTGTGCATCTGTGTGTGTCTGCAGTCACCTCCCCCGACTGCAAATCGTTTTTCCACCCTTGCTAGCCTCGATGATCCTTTGGGTCCGCGTGCCTCCTCCACTCCTGCTGACAGGGATGAGCAAAGCACGCTAGTTATAGGGGACTCCACTACCCGCAATGTTAGATTAGCATCGCCAGTCGATGTGCACTGTTTACCCAGGGCCAGAGTTTCCAACGTTGAAGCTAATCTGAGGGTGCTGGCATCACATAAGGAGAATCAGGGGACTCAGGCACACACCATCACTAGCTATAGGAGCGCTGGACTGCGCTAGAAACATGAGACCTAAGGAAATCTTAGTTGTATCACCACGCCGTTGCGTGTGCAGCCCACTATTCCCCAAAACTAATGACACAAGGCATCTTGTTAAAATCACTACCTCATCTTCTGTCAGCTCTACTTATGAAAGCTGCAGTCCTAAAACAACCCTCAAATTTTGTTTTTCTAAATATCAGATCGCTGTCTACCAAAGCTCTACTGATAAATTATTTGATTCTTCAACATGGCCTGGATATGATTGGTTTATGTGAAACATAGCTGAAACCAAATGTTTTCTTAACATTAAATGAAGCTTACCCACCTGATTTCACTTATGCCCATGTTGCTAGGGCTACTAAACAAGGTGGAGCTGTAGCTTTAATCTATAAATCTCTTTTTAATTTAACCTCCAAACACAATGTTAAATTCAACTAATTTGAGGCTTTTGTAATAAAATCATCTTATCATTATCCATCCATCTATCCATACATTTTCTTCCGCTTATCCGGGGCCGGGTCGCGGGGGCAGCAGGCTAAGCAGGGAATTCCAGACGTCCCTCTCCCCAGCAACGTTTTCCAGCTCTTCCTGGGGGACCCCGAGGCGTTTCCTGACCAGTCGAGTTATATAATCTCTCCACTGTGTTCTGGGTCTACCCCGGGGCCTCTTACCAGTTGGACGTGCCTTGAAAACCTCCAAATGGAGGCGTCCATTAGGCATCCTGATCAGATGCCCGAACCACCTCAGCTGGCCTCTTTCGACACGAAGGAGCAGCGGCTCTACTCCGAGCTCCCTCCGGATGTCTGAGCTCCTCACCCTATCTCTAAGGCTGAGCCCAGCTACCCTACGAAGGAAGATCATTTCGGCCGCTTGTATCTACGATTTCATTCTTTCGGTCACTACCCAAAGCTCATGACCATATGAGGGTTGGAACGTAGATGGACCGGTAAATTGAGAGCTTCGCCTTCCGGCTCAGCTCCCTCCTCACCTCAGTGGTCCGGTACAGCGCCTGCATAACTGCAGACGCCGCACCGAACTGCCTGTCCATCTCCCGTTCCATTTTACCCTCACTCGTTAACAAGACCCCGAGATACTTAAACTTCCTCGCTTGGGGCAAAGACTCACTCCTCACCCGGAGGGCGCAATCCACCGTTTTCCAGCAGAGAACAATGGCCTCAGACTTAGAGGTGCTGACTCTCTTCCCGACCGCTTCACACTCGGCTGCAAACCGCCCCAGTGCATGCTGAAGGTCACGGAATAGATGTTACTTATTAGATTTGAATCAACACTAGTTTGTCCTCATAATGTTTGTGCTGATGTATTTACCACTCGCCATATCAGTCCGTCGACTGTAACTGAAAGTTAAAACAGAAAGAGGAGATGATAGTGACATCATCAATGTGTGAAAAAATGTTAAATGTCACAGAATGATGCATATTTTTAGGATACAGTGTAAATATAGTACATACAGCATGTTTAGCTTTATAAAATGTTTAACTATGTTGTATATATGGAGCTGTAATGTATGCAAAAACATACAGACAACATACAGATTTACAGTATCTATTCATCGACATGAACCTTTTTTCCTCTGTCTATCTACAGAACCCATTTATCATATATTAGACTACATTGTCCTATCTAATATGATAATATAGGCTACATTTACAAAAGGGTTACAGAAACTTCTGAAGACTGAAATTTATATTTCACTCACTCCACCATCCCAGCAAAGATTTCCTACATATAGTAGGGCTATTAAAGTTGTTCAGCTGGGCATGTGGCAGCTGTTGGATAATGTAAGAGCTTGTCCAAATGTAATAAAATGAGTTTATATTTCATTTAGTTTGCTAATTGCTTGATAGTGTAATGAACTGGGACTGGGTTGTTACTTTATGACAGATGGAACAGGCGACAGATGTATCTTTTTGCAAGTTTATTTGGAAAAAACAGTTAAAAATGGTAACGTTACAAATAGAAGATGTGCAAACACGCTTTAAGAACAGATGAGGTGGTCGGCTCGGTGTGTTTCTGTGTAAGTTACGGCGGATGTCTGTCTCAGTCAGCAGCCTTGTTAAGTTCCTTCAACGTTACACTAAGTTGTCTCTCATCGTACCGTCATCTACTGTTGACCGTTTTCTCCCGCACCTCGAAGTCTGGCCACATATCCGTGTTGTTCTCGTCCGTCGTTCACCTCCGGTGTGTCTGAAAACATTCCTGCTGCCGTCACTCTGTTTGTTTATGAGCCCTGGTCCGACGAACCTCTCGACCTGGGTCGCGAAGCCGAGTCAGTCAACGTGGGTTAATATCCCTTTCAGACAAAAAATCAAGCCTGGATGAGTCCTCGGTGTGAAAGGGTTATAATACAGCCTGTCTGAACACTCCCAATGGCACAACGATGCTCATACCAAACTTCTTGAGACGCCTCGAAAAGTGCAGTCTCTGTTGTGCTTTCTTGAGGATGGAGTTGGTGGTAAGATACCACGTCAAGGTGTCTGAGATGTATATGCCAAGAAATTTAAAGCTGTCAACAATTTCAACAGATGACCCACTGATGGAAATTGGATTGTGATTATGTATGATCTTCCTGAAGTCAACAATGATTTATTTTGTCTTATTGACATTTACAGAGAGGTTGTTAATCATTGCACCATATGGTTAGATCTTGCACTTCCCTCCTATAGGCCCTCTCATCACTGTCACTTGTTAGATCAATCACTGTGGAGTCATCCGCAATTTTCACAACTGAAGTTGTACACAGAGGACAAGAGGAATAAGATCATCTTGGTTTAGTTAGCAGGATGTTTGAGTGATTAACTTTTCTTGCAGAAAAACAACCGGTGCTGTATTTCTGCTCTACCATCCAGTTTGAATTCTAATCTTGGACAAGACGAATACCTGCATGATGTAATTAATCCAAATGGAAGTGCATTAAACATTAGTTACCTTACTTATTAATGTTCCGTTTTTGTTAAAACCATTATGTTCATTTTACCTTGCACAGTAGCTGGATTCTCACAGTGTCACAGAATCACAGGATCAAATATCACACGACAATCCATCTTGACAGGCTTAAAGTAGCGCGTTTGTGTCCGGCAAGCCAGATCACAGACCAATCAGCATCCTGTCATGAGCTGCTGCAGCTAGGGGCGTGGCTTAGGTAGGTGTGTGACAACACGGAGAAGCGACTGTTTGTATTAAACAACAGTGGCTGAAGAGGTTTGTGTAGATGCTGCAACAGCATCATTTCTATCAGAACTGGAGTCTGTCTTTATTGAAAGAAGAGCACTGAAGGCTTTTCTTCATGGAAAAGATGTTTTTGCTCTTCTCCTGACTGGTTTGGCAAGAGTTTGATTGACAGATGGTTCATCCAATCACCTGCCAAGTATTTTTTGAAAGTGCCTGCCCTTTTCCAAACAGTTTCCAATGACGGCTTCTCAGATGGTTCTGTGGAACAAACCATCTGGCGGGTCATGTTAATGTTCACTCATTCTATATGGTCATTTCTAACAATGTGCTTTGCTGTAGTGGACTGTATTATATGACAAGGTCTTTCTGATATTCTGTCCACCTCACAACTTTACAAACTACAGCCATAAAAGTAACATAAGACTAATCTGAGGATAACATTATACATTTATATCATCATGATTATTAATTATATCATGATACAACAGCCTTTTCTATTTCATATATTGTTTGAAAAATCAAATCCTTTTTTACTGTAATACTTTATTTTGTACCTACTTTATTGTGTAGCCTGTACATGTATGCACCAATTATTATATTATATTATATTATATTATATTATATTATATTATATTATACAATAATATACATATAAAATGGGCAATTCTACATGAGTACATTTACTTTTGGTACGTTAAGTATATTTGATGCTAAATGGTAAATGGACTTGCAGTTATATAGCGCTTTTCTAGTCTTCCGACCACTCAAAGCTCTCGGTATAGTCTCTTAGTCTCAATATTCACCCATTCACACACACATTCATACACTTATGTCACAGGCTGCCATGCAACAGCCAACCTGCCCATCAGGATCTAATCTAAATACTCATTCACACACCGATGGCTCAGCCTTCGGCTGGGGCGACCTGCTCCACCTCTGAGCCACAGCCGCCCCATTAATTCTTTTGTACTTTTACATATTGTAAGTGACATTTTGAATCAAGGACTTTTACTTGTAATAGAGTATTTCTACACTGTGGTATCACTACTTTTACTGAAGTACTGTAAAAGATCTGAGTACTTCCTCCACCACTGTATACAAATATGATGACAAAAAATACTGATCCCTTGTGGGCAGGTTTGAACTCCATCATACAGTTTCATAGCAGAGATGGAAGGCTGTGATTGGCTGATACCTGATGTTTAGTAACAGGGCAGTCCAAGGCAAAGCGATGTGCAGTCCAGGCCTAGTCATAACTAAGTAAAGAAATGACAGCATCAATGAAGAGAGACAGTAGAGAGACATAAAGGCACAGAGAGAGGAGTTGTCTGTCTCTCCCGAAGATGAAAGACAGTCAGCGACAAGGAGGAGGAGAAGTCTTTTCTTTTGCTGATGAAAACAAGAATCAGCAGGGCTAAAGGTAAAGAGGGCTTTCGTATGGCGGCGGGCTATGTTCAAAAGACACACCTGTTGTTTGGCCTGTCGCAGTCTATCCATCCTTCCCTGTCTGTCTGACTTGTCAGTCTGTCTCACCACACACAGACGCAACAAGCAAAAACTTCAAACAAACCACCACACCCACTAAAACACACACACACACACACACACACACAGAGAGAGTATCTAAGCACAGAAATCAACTGGTGTAGCATGTTGAAGTGAAGTGAGGCTCCAGTTGAGGTATTCTGGAAAAACAAACACTAAAACTAAAAGAATATTCCGTGTAATATTACAAAATAATACTCATCACCTGTAAACTTAAAAGGTGGCCTTGTTTTAACTTTTCCCTTTGCTAATGAGTATTAGGGCCACAGTTTTGGACAAGAATAAAATTGAAATATTTCTTGAATGAAGTTTTAATATTTCAAAATGAAAGTGGGATATTTTAGAGAAAAAAAGTTCTACAATTACAATTTTAATACCGTCATAATAACCAGGTGAGAGCAGTCAGCTTTTACTTGTCATGACCTGAAGTTGGAGGTTTTACCAAAGTGCACTCTATTATTAGAGATTTTAGGATACTGAAATGAAGTATAACCGATTACATGTTACAGTCACATAACCGGACGTGTTTTGAAACAACAGCTGGAGCACAGAAGTGACTTTGTTAACCAGATGGACCAGATGGACCAGACTGCTGAGGAAAAATGTGCAGAGAACAAAACATAACATCTGACAATGCTAATATCAATCTTTTATGACTGTTTTGGGAGGCACCGACAATGTTGTCCTGCTGACGTTTTTGCAAGACGACTCAGAATTATCATGTGCATGCGACCTTTGTATTTGGTTGCCATTGCCCAACGTGTTCAAGAATTCTGGCAATTTTTCAAATGGATAATCCCTGTAAGACTGTGGCAACCAATTACAGGGAACAGAAGGCTCATTCTCATACAGTATGTGCTACATCTGATTTAAAAAATTGCCCCATATTTGTAGTGATAGTGAAACAAGACCTAAAGTCTGCCTCCATAGCAACTCTAGAGGCTCAGCAGGGCTTTGAGCCAAATGCTAACATCGGCATGCTAACAGGCTCACAATGACAATGCTAACATGCTGATGTTTAGCAGATAATATTGACCATGATTTAGCATATCAGCATGCTAACATTTGTTATTTATAACTAAATACAAAGTACAGCTGTCATTAGTGTCTTTAGTTTTGTATTGAACAAATTGAAATTTTGACCTGATGATGGTGCTAGAAGAAATGCCAAGTTATCACAGTGATCCTGTGGGGAACGTGAATATCTGTACCAAATTGAAAGTAAATAAAGTACAGCTGGGTAGTAAATTAAAATGTCGACCTGATGATGGCGCTAGATGAAAAGTCAAGAGGATCACCAAAGTTATTCTGTCATCCTGAGGCTAAAATGAACGTGAGAACCAACTTTTATCCAAAAGTTGGTGAGACATTTCATTCAAAGCTGCAACTGTCCTGCTGGTGGCGCTTGGGGAAAAGTCAGGGGATCACCAAAGTCAGTAGGCTTCATCAAAATGAACCTTTGTGAAAAAAATCATCAATCCATTCAACAGTTTTCAATATATTTTAGTATATATATATATATATATATATATATTTAGCGTCTCAAAGTTGTCGAGGTAAGCTTTGCTGTTATCCAAGACGTATACCATCATCAAGATACATCAAGGTACAGACACTGCTCTTGCCTTTTTCCACATTTTTGAAGCTGTTACAACCATCAAAATAAAGAACCATGTGACGTGTGAATGTCTGTCTTGTCGCTACAGGAAAACAAGAAAATAGAAAAGGAAGGAAGCGAGGTTTGATGTGCGTGAAACAGGATCAGAAGTGTTTGATGGTCATACAGTCATGTAAGTTACAGGCCCTCCCTGCTGCTTCACTAATTGAAACCCTGCAAACCACCCTGACTACAGTCTGAACTGTTCCACTGTGCACTTGGTGGCGAGAGCAGACCTCCGTGATAATACCTCAGCCAAGCCCATCACTACACACAGCCTCTCATTTTCCATTAATCAATGCTTTTTCACGCAGAACCTTCTGTTATTTACCAGTATCTTTGTCCATCACTAGGTTTGGATACAATAAGATTTCACTCACCAGTTGCTAAGTGGTGGGATGCTGAAGCACTGGAGGAAAGAGCAGCAGCTCAAGCAGTCACATGATCAGACAGATTTTAGACATTCCCCAATTTAGCCCATTAATCCACAAGCCACTTCTTTGAAAGTAAAACCAAAAGTGACCAAAAACTACCAAGATGTTCTTCTTCAAATCAAATCAATTTTATTTGTATAGCCCAAAATCACAAATCACAAATTTGCCTTCTTCAATGGCCCATGGCCTAACTTTGCACACAACTTTATGAGTCTTTGACACAAAGTGGGTGTGATTGTTGGATTGATGGAGGAGGTTTGAGACTCATCCTTGCCAGATGTTGAAAAGGTTTAAATGCATCCGTCTCTCCAATTGTATAATTACAGGAGCGTCAATCTATGTCTACCAAAGTCCGGTGACTTATTTTAAGTTACGTAACGTTACTAGGTTGCTTATATAACTACTACTATTTTAACCCAAACCACGATCTTTTCCTAAAATTAACCAAGGTTTTTCCTGTGAAAATGGAAGTTTATTTTGAAAAGACAGTGTTTGCAGGTGAGGGGTAGGCCTACTCTACCTAGAGTGTCATGGTTTGAAGTGTAGGGCCAGTAAGCAGTGTGTGGAAATATCCACTCACTGTCTGATGTTCGTCTGAAAAAAACGCTCCAGTATTTCTACACATCACATCCCTGATCAGTTCAACCACTGACTGATCTGTGTGGGTGAGGGAGCAAGTTCGGGTGGTATTTCATACAAACTACTTTGTTTCAATCCTGCCTGTATTGTCATATTGATCGAATAACATTTAGAAAACCAAATAGATGGGTTTAGGTGTTTTTTTTCATGACAAAAGCCCCCTATAGTCGCCAGGAGTAGTGTCGATTAACGTTGGTCCTCTCCTCCGACTTTCCTCCGGGTGATTGATGCATTAACATAATGGCTGTACAGCACATTGAGACAATGAATGGGACATAGAAACCAATTTGCATGACATGAATTATTATTATTAATAACTTACAGACACATTGTGTACCGTCCACCTTCTCCCTCTCTGTCTGTTTCTCTCTCACATCGAGCAACACAACGCAACGCTCCATCCTCTCTCTGTAATTGTCTCAGTCTTCAGTCCAAAAGTCAAAATGTATTGAAAAAAGATAGATGTAGCCATTTCATAGCTTCATGTTTTTTTTTATCTAAGGGAATATTCTGCTTCAGTCCATGATTGTTGGTATTTAGCCTTTCAAAAACAACATTTTTATCCATATGCTACGGTACTTTTGCTTTGCCATGAACTATTACTGCATCGGGCAGCAGTGTGAAAATAGTTTTTCTAAAAATAGATAAATGAAAACAGCACATTTTACACTGCTAAGAGTATACCAGTTTTATGTTTATGGTGTGTGGGGGCTGTGAGTCATCACAGTGTGTTAAAGAGATGGAGACTGATGAGGTTTTAATGGCTCATCAGCACGAACAAAAGGATACAGACGGTCTTTGGGGTGGAATTTGGTGAAAATAGAACCCTTAAAGAGCCTGGCGGTTCTAGTGTTAAGGTACATTAATAACAATTTAAAAAAAAAAATGTTCCCATCACCACCTTATCAGCCACTTATATTTAAAGTGGGGGAGGCTACATGTAAGGGGTTGTTTTATCTGTCAATAGTTAGTTGCTCATGAAAGGTATTTTGTAAAATTGAAGCTGATTAAAACTGTTTTTATACAATATATATATAAATGTTTAAGTTTGTGTTTCTGGCATTGTTAGGCCATCCTGTTCCCTTGATATCAAGAATAAAAATTGTATTCTCAACAACATTAAATGTGAAATTCATGTGACATGTGTGGCTTGCTGACATATCAAACCAACACTTAAAAAATCACACATACAGTACTGTAGGTGGTGCAATTTCATTGATTAAGTAATCAATTAGTCAATCAACACCAATTTGGTTGTTTATGGAAAAACTCTGATTTCAAACAAGGATGCATACATGCAGAATGATTTGTTGTGATAGTTATTTTATTAGATATTCTATGGGCGGCACGGTGTTGCAGTGGTTAGCACTGCTGCTCACAGCCAAAAGGTCGCAGGTTCAAACCTGGAGCCCTTCTGTGTCGAGTTTTGCATGCAGGTTAGGTTCATTGTTGACTCTAAACTGCCCGTAGGTATCAATTTGTTGTAGTCAAAGTGATGTTGAAGAAGTACAAGTAAGAAGTAATTAAGTAAGAAAGAACTGACAAGGTGCAACTTTAAATATATAATATATCTAGAGATCCTTATATCAACACAAATGATAAGATATTGGCAGCTATCATTATTGTATCAGACAGTATATTGGTGGCACCCAAAAACACAAACAAAAAAATCCTTTCAAATGAGTTTCAAAGAGGCAGCACATTCTCAAAAGGAAAAAGGACTGAGATGTCTCAAATCAAGATGTCTAAAATGGAACAAGAAGTTGTCAAGAAGGACATGCACGTCCACACAAACCAGTGTCATGTGCACACACACAAACACACTAATATACACGTAAGCATGAAAGACACACAAACACACTCTCCTGCACAAACAGCATAACCTGTATGGAAGTATATTGACTACAAAAGATTTGAGAGAGCACAAAACAAATTTGAGCACTACACAGTCTGCAAGTCAACCTTTGAGAGCACAGGGACTGAACTAAAGTCCCAATCAGGCAAATTTGTAAGAGCAGAAATAGATTTATGCACGAAGGAGGACAGAATCGGGAGCGTAACAGATGATTTGTGCACTAGGAGGAATTGTGTAACTACAGCCAGTAACAGGGATTCTCACTCTCGTTATGATCAAAGCTGCTCACACTCACTTTTGGCAGTCTGAATCCCCCGAGCACAAAGTCAAACTGAGAGCAGACCTTCAGCTGTTCAATTTGACTTGGAAGTGCAGGTTCATCCTTATAGACCCTTCCTTCTACTGTCAAAATAAAAGCTGGGACATTGGGATTTTTCTTTACCCACCAGATGGAGACAAGGATCAGTATTTGGTGTCTATATTATGTTAAAAATCAAAATGTATCGACACTAAATGTCTAAAATCACAATCAATTTGATGGCAAATGATCTAGTTTTTAAACAGGAAATGAAACGAGCATGTTTTTGGCACTTGTAGTACCCAAATATATTAGAAAAACCACCTTGCGTAAAATCTGATGACAAATTTATTTTCATCATTTCTACCAAGCTATTTAGCAAGCGAGCCACCATGTTGGAGACAATAATGTCTAGTGTTTGTTTTGGTGATATAAGAAAAACAAGTTTTATTTTGGGACGGTAGTTTTGGTATGCTAATGTTGAGCTGCTGGCTAGAAGAAGTTACCGGCAAATTACATGTCAACAAACGCTATAATGTGAGCTTCACAATAAGGTAGTGCTTTGGCCGTTTATTATATAATTGTTGTTTAGGATGCAAATCCATTCAGTAAATCAGTTTAAATTGTAATTTAAAAAAAGTAGTTGCTCGCTATAAATCATAGGGGCAGTGTTAGCTTCCTGTTACCTTCTATTTCTCTAGTGTGATTTTCTGAACCAGATGTAGGGTTTTGTTATTTCTTCTTTGTTTACTAGACTGTGACTAAAAGTCGACAGACAGACGTGAATAAACTAGATGACGGTAATGGGTTTGGTTGGACTTCAATCTACAGTGTAGATCCACACGCCCAGAATAATTGAAGTTGTAGAATAAACGATAAGGCATATAGGTATAAATTATGTTGTAAATCACATGGCCTGTAGTCATATGTTCGGCAATCGCTCTTACAGAGGAGCAACATCCTCAAAAGCTGACTTTATTACCTCCACCAAGGCTGAAGGCTTAGGAAGGAGGTTATGTTTTCACTGGCGTTGGTTTGTTGGTTTGTCCGTTTGCAGGATTACTCCAAATGTCCTCAATGGATTTGAATGAATTTTTTTGGAGGGGTGGGGTGTGGCACAAGGAGTATTTTTAAGAATTCCAATCAGCCTGAGCATTAAAACCACAGGGTATAACACATGCGCAGTGTAGCTGATGACGCATGACCTCGCCTCTTTCCTTCAGAGAGAGAGCGGGCAGAGGGGGGGGACTGTAGATTCGGTGTTTTTCCACATTACACTCTGTGGAATTACAGTTGAGTTCGACCAAAGCACACTTGGTGATTGTTGGAAAGAGTGACGATGACGGTTTAGGTGAGTTTTATTTTGTTTCTGTCCAGTTTGATTGAAGTGTTTTACGATGCTCCGCTACATTCAGCTGATCTCAACATGAACAAGAATACACGTGGATGATGGCGCAAGCTGAACGGAGAGGGGGGCGGAGGTCTGCGCTCTCTCCGAGTGCCATTCTAGTTCCTTGTGTGGACTTTAACTTTGACATGAGCCTGATGTCCAGAAGTGGCTGCAGTGACCTGTTGCAACCGCTTTGCGAACTCAAGCGCTCAGAAGCCAAAACTGAGAGAGCAGCCTCATGATCGGGCGTTGTACACTTAAATCTAATTCTGCTCTGATGAATTTGTGCCTGTGATTCAAATGTTGACTTGCAGATCGAGTAGCGCCCAGAAATTGTTTTGTGCTCTCTCAAATTTTTCCAGCGTCAATATACTTCCATACACTTGTGCAGAGATGAGGCAGAAGGTCATGTTGCCTTAACCACATCACAGACACACACACACAGACACACAAAGCCAGGATAACACAGAGGGATTAGCAGTGTACAAGCTGAGTGAATACCTTGATGCTGGTTCCTCTTCAATTTAGATCCACTGGCGATCAAATGGAGATCCACTGATTCATGTTAACTCCCAGAGTTGTAATTAAGGCTTTATTCTCACACTTTGTTAAACACTGAATGAAAGGCCGGGTACACAAGGGAAGACTGGATTTACAGTCCAATCAACATTTCTTGGAAGCGAAAATCATCTGGTTGGTTAAAGTGGCAATATACAAGTTTTCAACTAAATATACAGTATATATTCTTATTCAATTGGAAAGGCAAAACATGTGTATATTCCATTTAGTAAATAGCTTTATTAAGTAGCACCATACAATTCACTGATAAACCAGAGAATAACACTGACTTAGATCAAATAATTACCTGAGATGGGAAAAGCAAGCAACAACCACCTAGTCACCCAGTTTTGTTTAGAGTTGGAGGGTGTGTAAACTCTCAGCTGAGGTTGGGACTTCTGGAGAGCTGTGTGCAGTCACTGAGGCTAAGCTAATGTTAGCTGCTGGATGGTCAGTAAAACTGACTACTTGTTAAACCACAATGTCTCATCTTCTATTTCTACACGTGTTGAATATAAAAGACGAGACGTGTGCGTGTGGAGGATTTGAAGTTGTTTGCTGGCACCTTTGATGGCCGAAACTTTACAGGTGTGTAGTTGAGATCAAAATGAAGTCAGAGTTTGAAGGTGGTTGTGGTCCGAGCAGGAGCCATTAGTTTGTTGGTGATATCTCGGCGGGACTCGACGATCACGACACTCCTCAGTTTGGCGTTGTTAAAATCCCCAGCCACACTAAAAGCAGCCTCCGGTCGTGAGGTCTCGGTCCTGTTGATAACTCCATACAGCTCGTCCAGTGCTTCGGTGGTGTCAGCGTGTGGTGAAATGTACACCGCTGTGAGAACGACTGATGTGAACTCCCTCGGGAGACAATAAGGACGGCATCCGATCATAAGGTGCTCTAGATTAGAAGAACAGCCAATAGAAATGACCTCCACATCATGATCAACTTCTTGTTGATCATGATGTGGAGGCCTCCCCCCCCTGCTCTTTCCCAAAGTTATTGTCCGATCCTGGCGGTGAATGGAGAGCCCCTCTGGAACAATGGCCGAGTCCAGGATCAAGGGGTCGAGCCATCTCTCCGTGACAACCATAATGTTACGGTTCTTAATGTCCCGTTGAAAAGCCATCCTGCTCCTGAGTTAATCCAGCTCATTATCCAGTGACTGGACATGTGCTAGAAGGATACTCGGCAGAGGAGGTCAGTTTCACGTTGATGCGGTCAACATGGGACTGCACTACATCCTGCAACACCTCGACTCTGCAGGGACATATGCAAGGATCCTGTTTGTGGACTCGGCATTCAACACCATCATCCCAGACAACCTCCGCTCCAAACTCACCCAGCTCACCTGTCAGTGGATCACAAACTTCCTGACAGACCGGAGGCAGCAGGTGAGCCTGGGGACAATCACATCCAGCACCCGGACCATCAGCACTGGCGCCCCCCAGGGATGTGTGCTCTCCCCACCGCTCTTCTCCCTCTACACCAACAACTGCACCTCAGGAGACCCGTCTGATAACAGCTGGCCTTCTGGTGTGGTCAGAACAACCTGGAGCTGAACGCTCTTAAAACTGTGGAGATGACCGTGGACTTCAGGAAGAGCCCCACTACACTGCCCCCCATCACCATACTGAATAAGACTGTGTCTGCTGTGGAAGCCTTTAAGTTTCTGGAATCCACCATCTCCCAGGACCTCAGGTGGACTGCCAACATAGACACTGTCAGGATAAAAGCCCAGCAGAGGATGTACTTTCTGCACCAGCACAGTCACTCTGATGAACACTTAAATCAGTCACACACTGTCAATAACCCCCTAACACCAAAATATCCACTGCTGCTGCTATAGATTATGGTTTACAGTCTTTAATGCACTATTTTTTTTCTTTTTAATATGTACATATCATCTGTCACTGTCAATATGCATACAACTCACTGTACATATAGATATCTTAACATGTACATACTGTACAAATTCATCCAGACCAGGTACTGTATTTCAATTCAGTATTTATTTCTTTGCATAATTTGTATTGTCTACAACTTACGGAACACTTGACTTGTATATAGATATATATTTTATGTCTCATTTTATGTTGGCCATTGGTGCTCTTTATATATATTTATATAATATTTATATATTCGCCTACTTTTTCACTGCTTATGTACATAGGAGTCCTGTCTATTCCTTGCTTTTATTTGTCCAGCTTTGTTGTCCTTCTCCCTAGCTGTAATTGTTTTCTATTTCTGTGCAAGTACATTTAGAGAGATGCATTAAACCGGAGTCAAATTATGTTTGTACTTGGCAAATAAAGCTGATTCTGATTCTGAGTTATAGAGATATTATGGTTAGTTGTTGTACCTTTATGGCCAAACAGCTACCGTGGTGCTAAGGTAGCAGCTAGGTGGCTCACGCTAACAAGCTGCAGCCATGCTCGACTCGTGATTGGCCCGGGCGGGTTTGTGGGCGGGACCTCGATACCCCGATCACTACTGTGCAGACTCTGGCTCCAAATGACGTCAAAATCTCAAGATGGCAGCTCCTGTATCCAGAGTATTTTGGCTTCACTTTTGCACAGTGGGAGGAAGTGGAGACGCGTCATCCATCTCTATATAGAGTCTATGGTTGTATATTGGGGACATGCAGCCATTGTGAAAGTTTTAACAAAGAGACACCATGTGCGAATTTTGTTGCTTTCGTCGACTTTAAGATTGACCTTTGATGTAGACTTGTTCACTGTGGCAACTCCCACAAGTGTGACATGCCACGTATTTACACAATAATTGTTGTGCACGGTTTAGTGCCGAGACCATGCTTAGACCTGTAAGTAAGACAGTATACTGTAAGATAACATCAGATAAAGCTTGGGACAAAGCTGAAGACTGGCTGAAACACAGACTGGACAAACCATGCATTAAGATAGTTTCCACCAACTTGCACAGATTTTTGAGTCTCTGGCAGTCAGGAAAGAGCCTTAAGACTGAATAAATACTTAGACAAACCACTGGTCAGTAAACACTGGAGCCAGTGGTGTAGTGGCTATGAGAAAATGAGCCTACTTCTCATTTGATTTATTACCTCACTAAACATTGTAATCATCAGTTTATGGTCTCAATCTCTAGTTTCAAGTCTTCTTCAATACATTATGATGTTCATTTAGTAAATTATGGTCCCATTTAGAGTCAAACAGACCATAAGGCAGGGGATGCTTTAGGGCGGGGCTACCTTGTGATTGACAGGCTGCTACCACGGCGTTGTCCACTCTGGGAGTTGTCTGTGGTTTCATCTTAGAACTTTAACCCTTTCACAGTGTGTTTTCAATCCATTGAAGTTAATTACAACATTTTGGTCTAAAAATGTTTTATTCAGCGGTCGGTAGTTCTTAGCTCCACCCTCTCTTGTCACTTCTGGTTGCAAAAAACCAAGATGGCGACGGCCAAAATGCTGAACTCGAGGCTTCACAATGGCAGTCCACAAACCCATGGGTGATGCTAGGGACTACGTCCACTTCTTATATACAGTCTATGGATTAGACTCTTTACATTTACACACACACTATATGAAAAAGAAAATAATGGGGTTGAATTCTAATGATGGTGCAACACACTAACAAAAGCGCAGGGTACCAGTGAAGTCTTAGATGTGAGTGTGAGTGTTTCTGTATGTCCACGGTTGTGTGTGACGGTGTTGATTATTCGCCGTGTGGCCAAGTGGAAGAGTAGAGCAAGAGTTTCACAGAGGGCAAAGGAAGAAATGCACTGGAGGGAACCCACACACAAATGCACACGTTGCACTTTGAAACCGATGTCAGCCGGGCTTGGCACTGTGAATAGCCTCAGGCCTTAAGTAGTCTCCCCCCCCCTAATCACATACACACAGGGCAGTTTAGGCTGTGTCTGGTCAGTCTAATCACCCAGAGGAAGTAGTCAAGAAGATCTGGTGCACATAGCTTCTCTGTGAAAGCAATGATTGGCCTGGACACACACACACACACACACACACAGTAGCATGGCAATGCCTTTGACCTGGTTCGCTCTATTTAGACCCTTTGATTTCCTGACTCCACTTATTGTTCTGGTCCCAACCATGTCATCCATTCATGTCCCACCCTACGCCTGCTTTACTCCTTTACTCTCTCCTTTTTTCAGATACCTGTACAGAGCGAGCGAGCGAGCTGGGGCCAAAGAGAAAGGGAAAGAGAGATGGATGAATGACATACCGAACTGGGGGGTGGTGTGCTGCATTGACACATAAAACCAGTGTTTCTCACTGCAGGAGCGGTGCTGGAGGACTATTGCTGCAGCTAATGGAGAAGCTAGTGTGCGGTGCAAGGGACAAGGAGAGCTCCCTCCTCAGGGACAGGTAAGGTTACCTGTGGGGGGGTGGTGAATTCATGTACTTCCCTTCCTCCTGTTCCTGCCAGTAAACAGGAGAAATCACTGGACAGTTTTAGCTTCACTATTTAGCATCTTCTTACCGGGCTTACACCTTTTAGTTTGTCCTCCCTGAACATAGAGCTGCAAAAAAATGGAAGTACTGTTTTGTATATTTTTATGAAGCTACAATTGTTGGTTGATAAACCAGCTATAGTATGTCATACAGCTCACCACAGTGCTTTATTATACTGTAATATTATGAATTATGAACTTTGACATGATGTGATTGTTAGCAGACATTCTGGGTAAAATGTTAAATTACCCACGATATCCAACTGAGATCCTTTTAAAATACATGTATTGCAGAGAATTACATCAAACATCAAAATGGCACAATTTAAAAGCTACAACATCCACAACAACAAGACAAGATGCCAGAGTCATGCTAGCGGCTCTGTGAGGCACAACGCTGCTTTGAGCTAAACGCTAATGCTAGCAGAGCAAAATGCACAAATGAAAGATGAAAAGTCAGTGGATCAGCAAAATTAGTAGGGTTCATCTCTGGTCACCATGAATGTCTGCACTAAATTTCATGGCAATCCATCCAATAGTTGTTGATTTAATTTCCCATAATTCCCTGGAGACAGTTGCTTTAAGACAAGATAAGATAGAACTTCATTTATCCTGAGGGAAATCGTTGTGCAGCATTTGAGGTACAACGTAGAAAAGAAGGAAATACAACAAAATATAAACAATAAACATTATCAGTAAGGTGCAAATCCAATGTACACAGGGCCAGAAATGTAAACAGTGTGATATATACAAACTGGTAAATGGTAAGGAGCAAATCCAAAATCTCCACATGCCAAAAGTAAACAGTTAATTATGAGGAAAGTAAAATAATAAACAGGTCGATGGCAAGTTGCAAATCCAAACAGAGCTGAAAAGGGCTGAAGGGAGGCTGGAGCAACCTCAGCACTCCATGTCGCCGCTGTCTGTCTCTCTGTGTGAGGTAGGTACTCCATGTAAGAATCAGAAATTGCTTGTTAACAGCGACACCTGTGGCCGTTAAGTCAATGAAAGTCAGCGTCCTGGTGCTCGCGCTCGCTCTACGTAGACATGAACGAGCATTGATCAAAACAGTGAGGCGACACACGTCAGCTAAAACCACAATATCACTCTATATTTCACCTGCTTGGCAGTAATGTTAACTGACCAGACGAAGGTCTCTCCATGAATCGATGCTGATACTGTGTTTTCCTGCTTTAGCCTCCCGACCGTGGTCAGAAGGAACAGGGGAGACACCGAAGTTTTGGTCGGAGACGATAACGTTACTCGCTCCGGAGCCCCGTCTATTCACTCAGCAGCAGGAAACGACACGGGAAACCTTGGTTGGTCTGGAGGAGCTGCAGCATTATTTCTGCACAAATGTCCACTGTACATTCACTAGATATTCTCAGAGCTAAACTAACTCTTCTGCAGTGTGTAGTTGTGCATGCATGCACGTGAGAGGTGGAGCGAGATAGCGAGTGAGAACGAGCGCGGTGTGTGAGTGAAGGCAAGCAGGCATGCAGCGGAGCAGACAGCATCGACTCCGGCCCTGGAGACCAGGACTACGGTCTCCCCTGTGTCTTCTGGCAGCGGTCGGGGGGCTGGAGCAGGATTAGTTGACACTTCTTTGCAGGACGGGCTTCACTAGATATAACTTTGCAGTTTTGTTGCTTCCATGTAGTTTCTGTTGGAACAGCGTAGCCACACGCGAGCGCGAATGGGACACCGACCCGCAATGATTTATAAGAGTGTAAGTGTAAGAAGTTACAAACAGTACCTTTAACTTTTGTGATAAAACCATTGAACTTTTAATCAGTGACTAGAGAAAATGTAATGCAACAGTAGTACATGCAGAAAAGACTCTTAAAGTCAGCAATATCTAAAGCTTGCTAACATCTGGTAACAGCTATGTGTCAGTAGCCACAATAAGCTACTGGACATACCAAGTACAGCTGTAGCAGCAAAATCCCAGAGTGTATGGAATTGAGAAAGTGCGTTTTGTAGCTTCCAAATTAAACTTTTCATTTGTAAGACAAAGACTGTGTTATTTCTTCCTAGAAACGTAACAAAATGTTTCCAAAAGATGTGTGGAGTGTCACTAAGTACATTTTAAAATCATGCTCTAGACACTTAGACAGCTGTAAGCTTAATAGCTTTGGGTGTCTTATCCAACAGGTCAAAGCGACTGTCATCCAAATGTGTCAAATGCAGATCAGGTAAGGGGTGTTGGACTGTAATATTAGTGCTAGTGCTTATCATGCATTTATATTATATCAAACACTGGAAGTGTTGGAAATTTGTTCACACTAATAACAAAAAAAGGTTCAAATAATCAGTGTGACCTCCTCAAAGTTTCCTGTCGGTATAAAGTCTGTAAACAGGAAGTACCTTGTGTTTATTGGGGAATAATAAGCATTACAGTGTCACACCTTCTCACTGAGGTATGCAGCTCACTGAGCACACACACACACACACACACACACAGACACACACACACACACACTGGTCTGCTTTTCATTAGAGAGCCCACCATGCTGCACGGTACATGTAGACCTTGTTAACATGACTGTGGCTTCTGTCTACTAACAAATCTCTGTGATCATGATTCATCTTGAACCATATTCACCCAAAACACACACACATTGTCAAGTCCTTCACCTCAGTGTGTATGGAGGAAAAGCACTCACACACTCAGTCAGAACAAAAGCAGTGGTTTTAGACCATCTGCCTTTCCAACAGTGATCACACCTGCAACCTCTCTCTTGGCCTGAACCAAAGGTGAAATGTTTTTTTTTTGTTCCCTCTGTTTGGTCCTATGGCCTCAACTGGAATTTGGTTTAAGCAAACTTCATCTCACCAGACTGGAGATTTTGAGATGCTTCTCTCATTCAGAACGACTGAACGCCATTCAGTCGGCATCGGCCGATTATGTTCAGTAGCAGTCAGGGTGTGTGCCTGGGTTAGCCTGCCTTAGTCTGCCAAGACTACAGTTTTTGTCCTGTCTTCTACCTACAGCTTACAGTATATGTACAGTCAAAGTTAGCCTCTTGTAACCATGACGATGATCTTAACCAAGTACTTTCAGTTGCCTAAACGTTCAAAAAAAGTTTTTGTTTGGGGGTTTTTGTTGTAGTGTAATTAGTTGAATGAAATTGAAGTTGGTACAGTTGAAAACTTTGAAAAAGCTTTTAAATGAACTTTGTGTCGAGATTATTTTGTCAAAATACTATTCCCAACTTTGTAGCTCTTGCTCAACCTATGTTGTCATCGAGGTACGAGGACTTTTGGTGGTATTCATGCAGCCCGGTATCCCTAAGAATTATGCCCGAGCCAGACTGGTCACGTCAGCAGTGTGTAGCGTCCACACCGGCAGTGTTTGTGCTGCTGTCGGTCCTTTCTTTCTACATATAGTTTGCCTTTCAGAATGGCAATTTAATTTCATTATAAATGTCATTTATATTTATTTTAGACAGCTAAAGGTTAAGAAGCGTGTGCTCATTTGTAAAAAAAAATGATAATAATCCACAATTACTAGTACTTTCTTCATTCATGGAACCCTGCAAGTCACTGCATGTTCCACAACACTACTTCAAATATTTCAGAATAAAAGCTTTGTGTTAACAAGTGAAGGAATTCTGTCAACAGAAAAAAAGCTAGAGGGATTTTATTTTGAAATGGAAGCAGTAAGTGTAGAGTTTATAATGTCTTTATTTTTTAGAGTCTGTGACTCTACAGATACAGACATTGAAACTGTAGTAAAGTTGCTGGTATACAATATACAGTCAAAAGTTAATTTTCACTGTCTATCTTTGCTGTGAACTGTGCGTAGCATGCAGATAAAATAGGCGAGACCTCGAATCTCTAGAAGATACGCAGCTGACAGGCAGCCGAGCCGCACCTGAGCTCACGCGAGCAATATGGCTGCTCTTACCTGTTAAAGCTTCAGTAGGCAACAAGTTTTTGGCATCATTGGGCAAACATTCCATAATATCCTTTCAGCATATTGTAATTCAAGTGTTCTGAGAGAAAACTAGACTTCCGCTCCTCCTCATGGCTCTGTTTTCAGGCTTTAAAAAATCTAGCCCGTGACGAGAGACTTTGACCAATCACAGGTCATTTCAGAGACAGAGCGTTCCTATTGGCTGTGCTCCGGCTGGTGGGCGGTGCTTGGTATTCCCTCAACTGATCTCAACATGGCTGCCAGGTCACAAACTTTCTCATGTTACAGCTAAACAGTACACTACAAGATGATTCTGAAAACATTTGAGGTGAGAAATAGACATTACAGTAACAGAATATTGATTCATATTTGATCAGCGTTGCCTAGTTTGACCGTTTGATCGGAGTTCACAAGTTTCTGATTGGTTGTTTTTAAAATGAGGCAGAGGAACCTGATTTTTCAAAGATTATCTGTCTCGTACTACTCTCAGTGACAGTTAGAGCAAATATGAAAAACGTTATTTGTATAAAAGTTACTAACTGCAGCTTTAACTATGAATCTTTATCTGTATATTTCCAGCCATCTGTGGCTTCTTTTGTCCTTCTTTCAAGTTTTTGAAGATGCTTAAGACTTAAAGACTTAAGCTTTATTATATTTGTCATACATGAAATTTGACTACTACATTTAACCATCCTAAGCATTTAGGATGCTGTGGGTTGCTGTGAAACACCCAGGGAGCAACTTGGGGTTCAGTGTCTCACTCAAGGACACTTCGACATGCAGACTGTAGGAGCCGGGGATCGAACCGCCAACCTTGTGGTTAAAGGGCGACCCTCTCTACCCACTGACTGATATGAATGATACATTATTGAAACTGCCAATGGACAAAAACAATTTGATGTGTTCATGTTTAGTGTGACTGGTTTAGCGAACCGTACAGTGTGAGCATAGAAGCTGTACATATGGGCTGTGTGGAAATAACAATTCAGAAGTGTAGTATATAATGTCTGAAGTTATTACTTTACTTTACTTTGGATTATGTCTACATTCCAATGGGCCCGTCTGTTGGAACAGGACAGAGACCTGCATTTTCAGCTGTATTCATTGGTGCTACACTATTTTGGATTACAACGCTTGCTGTTAACACATCTCACAAAATGAGACATTTGCAGAGGGATCCACGTCGCTTCACCACTCTTCTCATGTTTTGCTTTCTGGCTCCTAATTTGACATCCTGCTATCTAACCTGACTGCTTCGCTTTGTCACCTAATGTCAAGTGTCATTATACACAACAATGGTCCCCTAGCTTAGAAAGCACAACTTCAATGAATGACAAACAACTCCCCAACCACTGGCTTAGTTGTGAGGAACATGTGAGCTCCAGAGTTAAAAGTGAAGGAAGCACAAGTGACCTTTTCTTAACATTATAGCAAAGCCAATGCAACACTTGAAATGAAAATGATTCCATTTCTATGTTTCATAGGTAACATTCATATTTCTACTATCAACATGCAGATAAATCATGTGATCTTGTGAGTGCCTGCCCACTGAATCACAGACCTGTAGGAAGCCTTTAACCTCAGCTGATTTTATGAAGGAAACAGTGAGTACATGAAAATGGTCCAATTCAAAAAGCACCAAAACCCCATACTGCTCCAACCCTCCATGCGATTAGCTCTTGCTGAATTCAGATCACTAGTTTTCTCCCACGCTGCCTCCTTCCTCTCTGCACAGTCATTGTTCCTCCCTCTCCGCCCAGCTCCTTTGAATCCCCCTCAACCTCACCATCGCTGGCCTCAAACTCACTTACGTACCGCCTCCCTAACCTGTTTTCCCATACCCTTACCCACCACCCCCATCAACCGCCCCTCCATCCCAGCAATCACAAAGTTAGGCTAGTAGTCTTTCAGTGTCGCAAGCTGTAGCATCAAGCTGGATATGGTGTCGGATTATCGTCAGTCAGCCATCACAGCTACAGAAAAAACAGCTAGTTAAATCTGCAATGACACCTGACACCCTTCTCATATCTCGTTTAATTTCATCTTGAACTGAAATTAGAATTTATAATTTTTCAAAAGAGAATAATACAATTTTTGGAGTTATTTGTGGCCGTTTCCCATGGCATCAGTTGAGTGACAGCATGCTAGAGGATGTGCTGTCATCTTCAGTGATGCACCACTGACCACAGAACTTCATACTGTCTAGCCAACAAACGTTGGCTCATATAGCATTCGCTATTATGCTCTTTGGCTATTAAGTTTGTATTCCACTCAGAAAGTGGAAGCAAGTTAGGCTAGCAAGTCAATTCATGTTATTTCAATACCTGCTGAGTCATCGGCAGGTCCTGCACAGAAAGCTTACTGCAGACGGTAGTCCTGTAAGCTGAGCACTCCAGATGTTATGAATTGAATTAAATAAACCATTTTAGTGCCCACCCACATAGATATTACACCAATCAAATTAGCGTACCAACATAATCACTGGAGAACACCACTGTATGGGGTGCTATCACCAAGAGACTTTTTTGTAGAGCACATGGAGCTGGACATGTGTGTCAAATTTCAAGTCAATTGGACTCTCCATGTGAGGGGCGTGGCCTTTCCAAATTCATGTTTTTGGGCGTTAATTACAGCGCCGCCATTTGGCCGATTGGAGTCATATTTCTTGGGAAGCACTTGCACATCATTTCCAGTTATTGTGCCAAGTTTCATCTTTCTAGCTCATTCCAATTTTAGCCGTGGCAAAAGAAAACAAATAATAATAACAGTAATAATAATAATAATAATAATAATAATGAACTGGCACAAACTCAATAGGGTTCTGCCCCTTTAGGGCTTGAACCGTAAAAATGCTGATTAATATATTAAAGTTGTAATCCTTCAGATTTCAGCCCTGGTTCATTTGGTGACACCTGTGGTTACTGGTGGTAACAGGAATTGCGTTTTAATAATGTACAGATGACACATGTATGGACCAGTGGGAGCCACAAACACGCCATGAGCAGCTCTATGTCAGAGTAGAAGAATATTGACCTTTTGATATCTTTTCGGTTCAACCCACTTTGAATAAAAAGTAAAAAAGAACTGAAGAAGAACAACTGGTGTAGTTTACAGCGCAGCCATACAACCTGCGGGCTGAGGGAACTCATCAGCAGCAGCAACATGGCGATACTGAACTGCGTAATGCGTGCCTGTATGCGCCTGCTTTTGTCTTCAACATCACGTTGAGTACATACATGCATGCTGTGCAGGGGTATGCTATATGAGTCCTGCACGGCAAAGGTGGACAGACAGTGTCTGGGTGTGTCATCATGAAAATCTTAAGGATTTTAACCTTAATGTAAGTAATGTGTTGAAAATGAATTCTGTATTTCAAGCAATTAGATTTTTTGTGAGGTGATTCCTTTGACATATCATCACCTTTTAGGTTGTTGTGGTGAACGTGATTCAGCTCATTGAGAGCATTGAGCCATTCACATTGTCATTTCATCAGACCTGCAAACTCTATAGATAGAGTAGTGAAAAAGGTGACAAGTTACAAAACTGAAATCAGGTACAATATGTGGTCTGGGGGCGTTGTCCCATGGAAGAAAACTTTAGTGATTTTAATACACAAATGAAGCCTGTACAGCGTTTTGAGATTAGAATACAATGAGAAAACAGCATATTATTTTGTCTGATTTTTATTATCCTGTGGCACTAAAAGTACAAAAGAATCAGCATCAAAATGTACTTTAAGTAGGCCTACCAAAAGTAAAAGTACTTCATATGCAGAATGGCCCATTTCAGAATAATACATATTATATTATTGGATTATAATTATTAATGTTGCAGCTGGTAAATGTGGAGCTCATTTTAATTAATGTATTTATATATATTACTTTGCATAATACAATAAAGCCTTATTGATATAATAATTTATTCATTGTTTATATTTTAATTATGTTAATCTGAAAAGTAACGAGTAACTAAAGCTGTCAGATAAATGAAGTGGAGTAAAAAGTAGCTACAACATTTGTCTGTGAGATTTAGTGGAGTAGAAGTAGTACTTAGTTACTTTTAGCTAATGCTAGCTAGATTAGCCAACATTACATATCAGGAAGGTGGCTTTAAATGGTTGTGTTGCCGTTACCAGCACGTTATCTACACAGTCTGCAGATAATCAAACTTGACTCACGGCAAACTCTTGCATGCCACGGACAATCATTCTCACAAATTCACTTTAGCCTGAGCAAATCAAGTGCGACACTGTAGCCTCCAAACTTGACAAGAGTAGCAATGCATTCTCGCTGCGAAAATAAAAGCTCACACATCCGGAGAAAAAGAAGCTGGCAAACTGCTCGGGGAGAGACAGCACAGAGGCCTTAGAGAGGCATTAACATAGCTGCAGCATGTCAGCTGAAAGACAACAGCAAACATGTCGCTCCCTCGAGGGCCTTCAAGACAGGCATCTGTCATCTGGAGAACTAGCTTACTGAGTGATAGCAGCCTCACTCCGACAGGCAGAGAGTCTGCGAGACCTCTCAAGTGAACCTGGTGGGAAACACTCACTGACTATATTCCTCAGGTGATCCAGTGCGGCTGCTGTCCAATGTGCGGCGCAATCTATGCTGCATCTAATTCATTCACACTCACCTCGCATGTTAGCATGAATCTCTCTCATGTGAAGAATTTGGGTAAAACCACCTAATCCGTCTTCCACTCACTTGCTCAGCCAGAAGCTTTTTCATGCAGCGCCCCCTGTGGAGCAGCCAGGGTTTGTCCTCAACAGTCAAAGGAAAATAAGACAACATTCAGTTTAAAATGAGCTCCTTATAGCAGCTGCTCCATCACCGTCAGCTGGAGGGAGCATCCACCCATTCATCACACGCTCCTACTGTTTGGTACATACTGAGGAAAAGAGAGACGCAGGTTGTATGTGAGCATTTCTATGTGTTAGCATCAACTGTGAGTGCACTGGTCTGAAGAGGAATGTAAGAAAATAATGAAACTAATATACTGCGGCTAACATGATTAAAGTAATCATTATTTCCATTATTGATTAATCTCTCAACTATTCTTCAATTAATCGTTTAGTCTATAATATTAGAAAATAGTAAAACTCTTCAAATTGTGTGTTTTGTCAGACAAACAGGCTGGAAGCAGCAAATGTTTGCCATATAAATAACTTTTGTCAGTGAATGAACAAAAGATACAAGGAAGAAGAAATGTCTGCTCTTACTTGAGAGTTTTCCATCTTCAGGACTCCAAAAACTATTAATCTCTAAAACTAACAATCTGAGAAGGGAGCATCAAACATACATAAAAACTCATTATACTACTTTAAAATGCTCTGAGAAAGTGCGACGGGAATGTGGTGACGTAGTTTAAAGAGCAGAGCGGAGAGGTGGATGGGTCCAACAGACACAGGGCTTTCCAGGAGACCACTGTTCGTGTCCCGTGCGTTAAGTTTCACTTTCACTTTACAATCAGCTGTTAGTCAGTGTCCCGTGTTTGTACGTACGTACGGTCGAACGTTAAGTTTCATTTTCACTGTACAAACATAGAAATTTTAAGCCCAACCATGATGTTTTTTTGCCTTTTTGTTGCTTTTTGCTTTTTGTTGACTTCACAACATTAATCACATGTTTTGGGCGGCATGGTGGTGCAGTGGTTAGCACTGTCGCCTCACTGCAAGAGGGTTCTGGGTTCTCCCCGTGTTAGCGTGGGTTTTCTCCGTGTTCTCCGGTTTCCTCCCACAGTCCAAAGACATGCAGGTTAGGTTAATTGTTGACTCTAAATGTCCCGTAGGTGTGAATGTGAGTGTGAATGGTTGTCTGCCTCTATGTGTCAGCCCTGTGATAGACTGGAGACCTGCCCAGGGTGTACCCCGCCTTCACCCAATGTCAGCTGGGATCGGCTCCAGCCCCCCCGCCACCCTGAATAGGATAAGTGGTTACAGATAATGGATGGAAGCACATGTTTACTGCAACCGTAAGGTGACGCCAAGGGGTTTGACAAAGGTGCCATGCAATTATTCCGAAACCCCAATAGTTCGAAAAATGTCCCGACAGCCCATTATCACGAACAGAAGCACATGGCTTATTATAATGCAAAATGTCATCTATCCTTCCCAGTCATGATATTTTTTTTCCTACCACTGCAAAGGCATGACCCGCCCTACTCTGCCTCTGGTTGGCTTACCCTGATATTCTGACCCTAAACCTAACTAATCTCACTCCTCGTGTCTAAACCTAACCAATGAAGGCATTCAAGGCAATGAGACGGGAAGGGATGATTCCATTCTGCATAATAATTAGCCATGTGCTTCTGTTTGTTGCATGGAGGATGTGTATTTTCAGAGCAATGGGCTGTCGGAACAATGGGCAGTCCCCCAAATGGTGAGTATGTCACAAGTTGACATACTGGGATGAGAATGTGTTGGAATATCATTTTTGTATTGTGGAACACGCAAATACACACACAATGATGCCAACTTGGAGACTTTTTCACTGGACTTAGCAACTTTTCAGTTCCATTTAGCGACTTGCTGTTCAGAGTAAACTGAGCAGCTCCTCCGGCGTCTCTCCCTGTGTGCGCATACACATGCAGGAGCGGGTTACTATGGTTACGGGCATCGGTCTTGCAAGGTCATTTTGTCGAGGCTTAATCCTTAATGTTTTGAGTAGTCCTGAATATCATTTTTAATGTAAGCCGATGTAAAGCTTGACAAAAAACGTAATGTGTTTGAGTGGAAGATATTCCTCGTAACACAACAGCCTGTCAAAATGAATGCAGGTCTCTAAACTAACTCAGTTAGTCAGTACCCAATGTCTTTTTTTTATTTACATTCAAAGCTTCAATTGAGGTTTTCAAATGAAGCTTCAAATGTCTGTTGTCATATCACAACATCCCATCAACACATCATCCCAACTCATCACATACCTACCGCCCCTTGGCGTCACTTTATTTGCGACATCCAAACCACTATAGTTACTCTTGGCGTCACTTTAGGATCAGGCAACAAAACCCCTATAGTTAGGTTTAGGAAAGAAACACATGGTTGGGCTTAAACCTAATACCTTTGTACAGTGAAATTGACACTGAACGTTGTGAACAGGGGACACGAATGAACAGCTGATTGTAACGTGACGCACGGGACACTAACAGCGGTCTCCTTGTCTTTGTTGGACCCATCCACCCCCCCCCCCCTGCTCTTCAGGTGTGTCTCTTTCGCTCTTTAAACTACATCACCACACTCCCGGCCGTGGCCGTGACAAAGCTTTGGTATTTGACGCCCTGGGAACGAGAACGGGCTGGATTTCATCACCCTAAAAAAATATGTGTTGTTATTGTGGTTATATAAATATTTAATAATTTGTGGTGCTGTTAGATTGCTGCGAGCTAGTTCAGGCAGTCAACTCGAGCTGCACTGCTACATTGTTGTCTGACTGAACGGTTTTTGAACGCAGTGAAAATGTTGTTTTTGAAAGGCTACACGCCAATAAATATGGCTTGAAGCAGAACATTCCCTTAGATAAAAATGTGAATTTTCCTCTTTTCTTCTTTTGTTTATCTTTATTGCATACATTTTGACTTTTGGACATAGGACTGAGACAATTAAAGATAACTGAGTGCCGCATTGCTTGCTGTGTGTGTGTGAGAGAGAAGGTGGACTATTGCACGTAATGTCTCTGTAAGTTATTAATATTAATAATTTGAACGTCAGCGTTATGAATAAAGCTTTGAAGCTGCAAACTATTTGGTACAGCCCTACAAGTTACAGTAGAGGAAAATGGCAGAGCCTTCATATTTTAGCCTTCACAATTCATAATTAATCTAGAAAGTAAACAATTATTTTTGAGGTTCACATTTCAGTTTTTCAATGATAAAGACATGTACGTACTTTGCATGTAAATAAGGAGCCAGAGTGCATAAAATGGCATCAAAATAGAGCTTCTTTATCAAAAGAATTCCCAGTGGCGGATCCCCCCGGAACCCCTTACAGAGGTCCAGGTGAGCCCCAATGTTAATGTCATGTTTACTTGTTTCACTCTGCTGGTCTGAAACCACATCAACATCTTGGCAGTGCCCCAGAAAATAGCTGTGTTTCCACCGATCTGCTAAATAGCCTATATGAACTGTCAATGACTTCATTTATGTTAATCAGATCAGTGAATGTTATGTATGCACAAATCCGGGGAAGTAAAGGAGGTTAACAAGTCGCCATGACTTGTTTACTTCCGGAAGTAAACTAACTGTGGCATCATTGTGAAATATAAGGTTAATTGCTCTAGCCAGGGCAACCTAATGACCACAAAGTAAACATCATTAATCGGTCAGCATCACAAACAGAACACGTACAAAGTGTCTGCTAACCGCGTTAACTGGTGGCTCTCAGCCTAATGTGTCGTGGTTGCTACTAGTGACGGTAGCTGTGTCCTCATAAAAGCCTTCAATTTTACTTTAATCAATATTAAATACATATTCTTCTGTGTCTATTATCTACACCAACCATTTACTTATGTTATACAAGCAAACACAGACGCTTTTGGCTGAAAGTCCCTAGGTAGTACCGTTAGCAAACAGAGTCACCGCAACTTTGTTCGGCTCACTTTCTGTAACCAGTGTAGCATTAAAGCATCGTGGCATTAGCGAGCTAGCTTGCTTGGTTACAGAAAATGAGCTGAGCCGCTGGGTCCCGCCGCCTCACTCCCTGCCCCGAAGGACAAGCTACCTTGCTAACTAGCCAGCCATCCTTCTTCAGAGCTGCGTCCGCTCTATTCACAGCGATCTGCGACCATGTTTTACAGTCCCACTGACGTGTGTTGTCAACATAACAACTAACAACAATCGCTATTTTCTTCTGAAAAATTACCACGGAAAACAGTTCAATGTCCGTTCTACTCCTATTCTATTTCTATGGTACTGATTTTGTGTGTGTGTGTGTGTGTGTGGGTGTGTGTGTGTGTGTGTGTGTGTGTGTGTGTGATCACAGCCATTGATGGCCTCTAGAGTTTCATCCTTCCACAATCATTTGCCTGTTGGAAGGTGCAGCCACTCTGCAGGCATCTGAAACCTGCAGCTAACAATCAAAGAGCTGTAGGAGTATAAGACAGACCTATCTGGTTACAGAGAGGGAGCGAGTGAAAGAGAGACAAAGAGTGACAGTGCGAGAATGAGAGAGAGAGAGTAGCGAGAAAGAGAAAGCGTGTAAAAAAGAGAAAGGGAGAAAAACATTACAGATTGTTATTTTCCTCCATCTTCTCCAACTCTTTCAGCATTTGTCTGGTCACTCTCATTTCCTCTTTTCTACGTGACAATCAATTTATACCACAATGAATACACAGGAGACAAAGACAAGCCCTGCGGTTTGTCTTTCTCCCTTATATCCTCATAAAGGGAATCCTTTGACTTAATGTGCCAAGTGCATGTGACAGAAAAATCCATGTCTGCTGCTTGTTGCTTCAGTTCAAATATGTTACAGTGTTACCACCAATATCAGAGCCATGTTTGGGATTTGATGAAAGCAATCATTGCCAGTTCACTTCAGTTAAACTGCACCAGTGTGAAAGCTGTATGTATTTGGCTCTGCGAGGTGACTTGAGAGGCAAGCTCCAAAAATGGTGGTAAAGATCCCATTTAAACCTGGAATTAGTTTTTTACAATGCTAACTCACATTTCTCTTATTCAAAACTCAGTCACAGTCAGCACAGCAGAAGTCAGTGTGGTCTAAACTGTGGATCACGTTTCACTGCTTTTACAAAAAATGCATTCAGTGACCACGTCTTTCAAATTTTAGGAATTGTTTTCCCACCACCAAAACTATGTGTATTTACACTCCATTTTGCATGTTTACATTCTATTGTGAAACATAACTAAAAAGAAATATATACATAAAGAATTGGCATTAGCCTACTCCCAATTGGGACACTGAGCGCCAGTGATGCACGGATCAGAGTTTTTTATTACCTGCACCCTCCCGGCCCGTTATGAGAGTCAATCTGCACCGTCCGACCCGCAAACGGCCAACTTATGCTAGCACAATCGTCTGGGGACTGAGGTCTGAGATGACAAGGACCAAGACAAGCGGACTCAAGTGCTGCGCCTCGCAGTGTGTGTGTTAGACAGAGAGAGAGAGAGAGAGACAGAGAGAGAGAGGGGAACAGAAGGTGGACTATTGCACAAAATGTTTCTGTAAGTTATTAATAACTTACTCAGAACGTTGTTTGTCACTTTTTGACCCGCTTGCCCAAACCCATGATATTTTCTAATAAGTTCACCCGAACCTACCTGACCCCCGGGGTTAACCTGTGGAACATTACTGAGCACCCATTTTCATTCCTTGATGACCTCTGAGGCAGGGGGTGGACTGGGACTGAAATTCAGCCTGGGACTTTGAGATGGAGAGGTCTTATATATGTGAGCGCTCAGAGGGCATGAGGAGAATCTTTTTGGCAGTTTTAACACTAATACAGCCACCCCAGCTGCCACCCAAGTTTTGGATAATTATAAGGAAAGTTGTGGCTGGTCGGAAATTCACAAGAGCGAAACTCCGATGCCCGAGTGCAAATGAATGCAACAAGAGATGACGCTCCCAGCTGGCGCTCCGTTTTCTTCCAGCCCCGGGCAGCTTTCTTTGCAGCTTCTCCCGGTCCCGGCCACACACAACGACTGTGATGACTTTTTCCCTGCTAATAGGCATGACAGTAGCCAGCTATGAGGTCACCAAAGTCCAGACCTCGGTAAATATTTCCTAAAAAGCCCACTGTCTCTTTGCATCCGAATGACATGAAACCGCTTGAAACTGACAGCTATCAATCAGACAGATATAAATCAGACAGCTATCTGTGGAAATGAAGATGTGCTAGGCAAGGTGACTGGAGAAGGCAGAGTGTGTGGCGGTCACCGGGGTCGGTGTCTCCAGTTCGCTCTGCGCGCCTGACAGCACAGTTGTATTCACTGCAGCGATTTTACACACAAAAACTATTTGAAAACCAAAATCATACTTGGTGATACAGTATACTGTATGCACAGTATTAGAATATATTATTGAAAAATACTGACGCTCTGTTCTCTGCAATCCTTTCATACTATTGATGTTATCTTTGATTTCTACAAACGATGATGATAATTTCATCAGCTGCGGAGCGCTCCGAGCAGCGTACAGCCGCTTCCCTATACTTTGTCTCATCCAGAGACCAGAGTCCCAAATGGGGTTTCATGTCTGTCAGGTGGTCTGAGGGGGATACTATCAGCAGAGCAATAACATACAGAGTAATAACATCAGCAGTATAGGCTCACTAGGGCAGGTTGATTTGTTTCTGTAAATATTATGACTTTATTCTCATTAAGCTGCAATGTTAAACTCGTAATATATTTCAACTTTTTCCTCACAATTTAAAGTCTGATCTGACATGGATAGGTAGCCAATGAAGGGAAGCTAAAACTGGTGTAATATGCCCTTTTCACTGACAGGGTAATCACAGGTGTAATTAATAACATTAATTATGGTCCTGATCCATTGAGGTGACAGAATGAGACTGATGTGAAAAAGGCCATTTGCCTGAAAATCTCCAAGTCCTGAGTGTGTCTGTGTGTCTCTGGCTGTATTCGAAACCGCCTACTACATACTACTGACGAACGCAGTATACTATATACAGTACATACTGCATACTGCGTTCTTCAGTATTATGCAGTATGAAACAGTTAAAGGAATTTATTTTGCAGTATGCTAGGCCAGGCTTTAGCCTTTAAACCAGCTCTTAAAGCACTGGACAAAAAAAACAAACTTATACCGCTATTGCAATATTATTGTATATATAATATTATTGTGACCAATGTTTACGTGATAAGATACTGCAGGTTTAGCTCCACCAGCCCTTAAACAATATATTGTAACAGCTCATGGTGAAGTAAGTAAATATAAAACATTGACCGACATCCGTGTTGTGATATTTAAACAAGCCATCTGTCAATGGGGAAATAAATGCCTCTTGTCTACGGGACCAGTCTCTTGAGAGGAGGAGAGAGCTCCAGCCAGCTCATAGCTGGCTCTACAACATAGATATCTATAGACTCTACAACACTGGGTTATCTGTGCATGCTGTAGGTTGGTTTTCAAATTACTTGTCAGCCAGAACACAGTTTGTCCAGTTTGCTGGGTCTTCTTCTTCCTTTCTCACTGTATCTAAAGGCGTCCCCCAGGGATCCATACTAGGACCACTGTTGTTCTCCATATATGTAAATAATCTTTGTGATAATTTATCAAATGCTGCTTTCCATTTTTATGCAGACGATACAGTTATCTATTTCTCATCCCCTTCAGTAGCACAGACCCTTGAATTCCTGCAATCTGCCTTTGATGTGGTTCAGTAACATTTAACTCAACTTAAGTTGGTGTTAAATGCAGACAAATCCCAAATCATGCTATTTTCTAATGGCAAAAAGTTACCATCTAATCTTCCTAAGGTCTCAACTGCTCAAGGAGTTGATATTGAAATGGTCATAACATATAAGTATTTAGGTAACATTATTGATCAGAAATTGTCTTTCAAATCACACATTGAAAACCTGGTTTCCAAGCTGAATCTTAAATTGGGGTTCTTTTTCAGAAACAAATCCTGTTGCTCCCTCCAGGCAAGGAAACATTTGATTTCAGCAATTTTTTTACCCATATTAGATTACGGTGATCTGCTCTATATGAATGCACCTGACCAGTGCCTAAAGAAGCTGGATACTGTATACCATTGTGCTTTATGTTTTATTACTGGCTTTGGAAGTCTGGCACACCACTGTACCCTGCTAAATGGCCATCCCTGTATGTCCACAGACTTTCACATTGGTTGGCTCTTATATATAAATGGCTCCTTGGACTGGTTCCTTCGTATCTGTGTACATACATGTGTACAAACCAAAATCAATATGGCCTGCGCGCTCACAATGTTCTTTCACAAAAAAAAACATTTTGAACATTATGATTTATTTTTGTTCGCATACTGCATACTACATGCTACATTTTGGCCAAATCAGTACGTACTACTAGTATAGTATGGGGTTTCGGATACAGCCCATGTTTGTCAAATTAGCTAATCTCAATCACCTGTGTAGGAGAAATCAAAGGTTTCCAGGGCAACGTTTGATGTTAACCTTTGATGTTAACTGCTGAGTGAATCTCCAGTAAATCAGGGAATATCATAAAAATTAACTTGAGGTGAACTAGTCTTACAACTGCTTCTCCTACCAAAACCGTAATGGCTATAGCTTAGATTTTTCACGTGATGAGTTAGGACCCTCTGATGAAAACATAGTGTGAGATTTGTGTGTGTAGTGTCAAAAATGTAAGTATGGGAGCAGGTCAGAAAAGTGGTACTTTTTGCTGTCATCCAGAATTATTAGTCAAAGTTAACATAGGTTCCTTATGGGGCAGTTACTTGCAGTTCCTGTCGCTTTCAGGCACTCATAGCCAACCTTGTAAGTCTGACTGATTAGTAATATGTCTGCAACCAGCACAAGATTTCCAACATTTAGACCAGAAACTATGAATGAAGAGTGAAGATTTTAAAAAGGTTCCACCTGGAATCCTTTCAGAGGGTTCTACCAAGAGCCCAACATAAAGGGTTATGCCTAGAACCATCTATGAAAGGTTCTACCCAGAACCCCTATGAGAGGTTCTACGGAGAACCCTTCTATGGTGTAATGGTTCCACCCAGAACCCTCTCTGGGGGTTATATCCAGGACCCTTCCACCTTCTGAGGGTGCTAAGAACCCACCCAGGGGGTTCTACCAAGAACCCTTTTATATATTTTTTATATATTATATATATATTTATAAAGATTGTGGTTCTATCTTGTTGCGGGGCAGAGGTAGAGCAGGTCGTCCACCAATCAAAAGGTCTGTGGTTCGATCCCCAGTTCCTCCGGTCACATGTCGAAGTGTCCTTGAGCAAGATACTTAACTCCAAATTGCTCCCTGCTGAGCCATCGGTGTGTGAATGAGTATTTAGATCAGATCTTGACCTTGCATGGCAGCCTCTGCCATCAGTGTGTGAATGTGTGTGTGAATCGGTGAATGCTGACATGAAGTGTAAAGTGCTTTGAGTGATCAGAAGACTAGAAAGGCGTTATATAAAGTCCATTTACCATTTACCTTCTGTCTTCTGCTTCAAGTCAGCGTTAACATTTTCAGTGTTTAACCAAGACCACATTCTTTCCCGAACCTAAACCAAGTGCTTGTAGTTGCCTTACTGTAAAAACATTCATAAAATTTTTTGTAGAAGATTTATTTAAAAAAAATAAAACATATAAAAAGTTTTTAGAAATGTGTGAAATTGGGAATTAATCATTTTTTAAAACTTTGACGGGTCAAAAAAGAATGTTTGGGGGTCTTTCCCCAGAAAAAAAAACAATCTTCTGCAATCTGACATATATTCAAAGACTTTGGGGGGATTATTTTAATACTTATTTGTCAATTATTTGTGCTGTTATGATTATTGAAAATCACTCTCACTTATTCACTCACTTCTACTCTAGCTTCTATACTGCTACCACTTTTTTGAAAAAGCTAAATCTCGTCTGCTTCACACAAAAATTTGAAGGGGCATAAATTCACATGAAAAGTGTATATCCACAATGATAATTAATTTAGAGAACATAGATAATAAAGCCAGACCACACAAACACACAGAGAGAGAGAGAAAGATCAGCAACGATTGCTGCCTGATCATCATCATCATCATCATCGTAAACGTGAGCACATCTCCCTGATTCTGGCTTCTCTTCACTGGCTCCATGTGCGTTTTAGGATTGATTTTAAGATATTATTATTAACATATAAATCATTAAATGGGCAAGCTCCAACTTATCTCTCAGACCTTTTAAAACCACATCTTTTATCAAGGACACTCAGATCCACTGACCAGTTGCTTCTGACTGTCCCGAGGTCTAGGTTGAAGTTCAGGGGTGACCGAGCCTTTTCGGTTGCAGCTCCAAAGCTCTGGAACGCTCTGCCTCCACATTTTCGGCTGTCCCCCACACTGCCTGTTTTTAAATCAAACCTCAAAACGCACTTTTATTCCTTGGCTTTTGGCTCGGCATGAGAGTTGACTATTTTAGTCCTTTTTCCTTTCCTATTGGTCTTAACGCTTTTTTTTTTTTTTAATGTGCTGTTGGTTTTAAGTTGGTCTTAGTTGTTTTATTGAGTTTTTTTATGTTTTTATGTATAATTGTACAGCACTTTGGTCAAGTTTTGTTGTTTTTAAATGTGCTTTATAAATAAATTTGGAATGGATTGGATCCCTTGATTGTTTTGAAATGGTCATATGAAAGATTAAGTCTACCTACATTTTTTCCATGGAAGGAAAATTAGCCTATAAATCTCAGCTAAGATAACCAGCCTCTATTAACCTCCTGACTGAGGACAGGGCTGGGCTTTCTGACATTTGTTTTTAAAGAATTATGAGATTTTCCTCTGTATCTTGACCTGGAAATATCAAATGGATTTCAGTGTTTTGTTAGGTATAACCTGTGATAGTGGTGACTCACAGCAAGAAGATTCACACAGCGCTCCTTTACCAATATTAAATAGGATGCTATGCTATCACAAGTCACAACTAGCTAGCGAGCCAGAAGGCTAAACAACTGGATTGATGGATGGCTACTAACTTTAGCTGGTACTAGCCAACTACCTTGCAAAGCAAACTATGCCCAAGTTTCTCTATAATTGCATTTAACTTTCACACGATTGAAAAAGGGATTCATGCTGATTAATGGTTTTTACGAGTTGGGAGTGAGAATGTGTTGCAAATACCGTCGCTTGGTCAGTGCCCCTCGGCATCGGAGACCGATTCACGGTGTACACCTCTTGCGTTACTTTTGGACGTGTCAGGGACGGCGTGTCAAAATGCGCTTGTTACATGCATAGCGTCTTTTCAAAATAAACTTTCACAGGAAGTTAGGTTTAGACAACACAGCCACTAAGGTAGGGTTAGGAAACGGTCGTGGTTGACGTTGACTTCACTGACTAGCTACTCACAGGACTCACAAGGCTGACAATACCGATGAGTCACATGACTGACGACTGATGTGACACAAATAAGTCAACGTTACTTTTGTTTCAAACGAGACCCGAACAGCGGTCTCCTGGTTGAAAGTGTTTGTTGTCTTGTCGTGCAAAGTGTTGTGTCTTCCTCCCCTGGACTTAAAAAGAGAGTTTCTACTTGACTTTCTGTTCTTTTTACCTGTACTTAAGAAACTGTCAGTATGATACTCAGATCCTTCATTAGCAAAGTAAGACTAGGGCAAGCCACATAGTCAAGCCCATTTTGTTCATCCAAAAAAAGCTGAAATCTAAACTTGAAGTCAAATGAATTTCTACATTTCCTTTTTACACCGGTGTGATTTATTTTATTTTTTTTTTGCTGTGTCCTATTGTTATATGGTGCTGAGGCTGATCTTTTTTAATGATATTGTCCAACTGAATTATTCTAAACTACTTCTAATCTTTGGAAACACCATTAACCTAACCAACATGCCAATATTGAAGAGTGAACTGTGTTGCGCAGAAATAAAAGAGAGGGAGAAAGAGGGAGGCAGAATAAAATAGTTGCCAATTTGTTTGCTGTGTGCTGGAACTGTACTAGACTTCTTTCTGAAGCGCCTGACAAGCAGGTGAGATCAAAGTCATGGGGACAAAAGAGGCTCAGCAGCGATTTGTCAGGAGACGAGAGGCAGCGGCTGGGTTCAGCCCTCTGATCACCGCCTCACCAAAGAAATCTGTCCATGAGAAAAAGTACAGCAGAAAGGGTTCAAAGGTCATTTTGATTTGCTCTGGATTACTGGTACCTCCTTTTTCCTCAGCTAAAGGGGGGCAAGAAAAGAACCTGGCTAATAACCTTTGTATTATTGCAGAAAAGAAACCCTTTTGTGCCAAGAGGGTTTTTTGGGGTGGTGGTGGGGAGGGGGGGAATTTTGGGGAGGTCAATTAAAAAAGGAGCCCTGCAATTCTTTCTTTCATTCATGCCTGAAGGAGAGAAAAAGGGAAAGTTAAAATGTATGCTTTGGGGTTTTGTCTCAGAGCACTTCATGTGGCTGAGTTTGGATTCATTTGTCAAGTGGATGATGGCAAAAGGAAAATGGTTGGAAATATTTCAGTTGGGTAAATAATCAAGAATTGGCCGAGCAAAAGCATTTCTTCTAAACACAGGTGTGAATACATCCTAAATGCATGGAGGACGCACTAGGATCCGATCACTCCAGCCACGTCGGGAGGCGGTCAGGAATGCAAGTGTGCAGTGTAATGTGAACTCGAATGGCTCCCTGGCCACATTGAAGGACCAATTAGTCAACTCTGTATTGTGTAGATAGCAGAACAAAGCTCGGAAACACAGTTGATTTGCCTCTGCCAAATAAGTCGGACAAGGTTCTGAAGTCTGTACCCGAGCCGAGGCATCAAACAGCTGCTACAAGCCACTTCTCTCGCTCAATGGCTGAGCACAAATGTGTATTTTTCTTTTTTGGTTTAGCTGTGGTTGAAGTTTCCCCACATTCTAAAGCGAGCAGGGAATCTAATACAAGTGATCTCTCAAGATGCGTTTGATGATCATGTCTAGCAATAAGTAGACATCTGTGAGAGCATGGAAAGAAGATGCAACCCACTGCTGAACATATAAGGATTGGAGTTTTCCACTAAGGGTTGCGTAGAGAGAGACTCCTGAGCTACGTAGTGCTGAGGTCACAGATGGGGCTAACCCTAACCCTTCAGAAGAGGGACCAAGCAATCCTGCTCAAATGCATCTCCATGTAAGATCTAAATGAAACCTAAAGTTTGGATTTAGCTCTGTTTCACTGGCATCTTCAAAATTACAAACAACAAACGTATCCTAATGTGAAGAGGAAGATGTGTGTGGGTATGTGTGTGTGTGTGTGTGTGTGTGTGTGTGTGTGTGTGTGTGTGTGTGTGTGTGTGTGTGTGTGTGTGTGTGTGTGTGTGCGTGCGTGCGTTTGTGCGTGTGTGTGTGTGTGTGTGTGTGTGCGTTTGTGTGTGCGTGCGCGCGCCTCACAAATTGAGAGCGTTTGCCCTGCTTATTGCTGGGACGCTTTGTGGGCGGCGTGGAGGGGAGCGTAATTAAAATAGTTTCTGAGAGAAACAGCAAGCCACATCTGAGGTTCCACCCTCTTCCAGCATTTAACCACATCAAGAGCGTCTCACTTAGAAATGGCCACCAGTACAACCGCCGATACACACGGCCCGGCTGATGTTTTGGTGTGTTGTCTGACTTGCGAGGGGTCTCTGAGGCATAATGCGCACACATTTGTAATTAAAAGAGAGCTGCCTTTTTCTGATCATTGGGGGTAAATAAAGTGACAGAGGCAGCTAGCCGGTGATGTATGGGAGGGGAAGACAAATTAACCGTCGACTCTCTGGGGGATACTCAGCAGAGGCCCTCGTAGCAGCAGTGGAGCAGCGCCAAAGGGCAGAGAGATTTGTAGATGATGGTGCTAATTACCAGAATGCAAACCATAATGCGACCAAGATGGAAGCAATTTAGGCAGTAGTCATTTAGCCTGCTGCTCTTCCGCCCACCGGCTGCTGCCTAGCCAGAGCCGGGGCATTAGGATGGGAAAAAGTCTGGGACAGATCCATTGCTCGGGTGGAGGATGAAGAATTAAGACACGGCAGAGAGGTTCTGTGGCGTGAGGAGCACATGGAGAGAGGCCTGTGACAGACCATTCATTTGTCTTTCTTTCTGAACTTGAACAGAAACGACCCTCAAACGCTTACAGGTCAGGAGGAGGAAGGAGCATCTAAATACTTGAGGAGAGACTTTAAACTGCTGAGCGAAGAGGTCGGGTTTGATTCCAAAGTTAACCAGCGGTGGAGGCCGGTCACCAACTCCGGAAGAACTCTGGATCTCTTCATCACGTGCAGGACTGTGCTGCCGGCAAGGAGCTCCGAATCAAGGCAAATTACAAATTACAGAAGTATTGACATCAGCCTCTCCTGATGGGTTCGCTGTTTAATTCGGATGAATGTATCTATACTTCAGGTAGATGTGGACCAACTTAAAGTCAAAGCTTAGGCAATGCTTCTTAAGATTTAGAAGATAAAGTTGTGTGCCAGTGGCCAAATGAAATCCTCCAGTGTGAGAGAGAAGAGGGGAAAGGCCTAAAAGTCTGAATTCAGTTGACAAAGTTATAATATGTTAAGTGTTTTTTTAAGGACATCCAGCAACAGTCTTGTTCCTCACCTGTTGCAGAGCCTGCCGCAGGCTCAGTCAGCCTGTATAATTTGGGATGTCTAATTGCTCTTTCAGGATATTTCAGAAGAGGAGTTCAGAGGAGAGAGCTGTTCCGCACTCAGCCACTGTGTAATTTTATCCACGCCGCAGTCTCTCACTTCACACAGGGCCGATACCTTTTGCCTCCCCCTTTCCTTTGTATCAATTGGTCGGAGTTCAGCCTATTGTCGCCACAAGCTTCTTTTATATCTGCGCTCAGCCGGAGCAGAGGCTCTCAGTCAGATCCGCAGGAGGGATTTCCAGCAGCAGCAGAGGAGGCGAGGAGCGGATCCCACCTCTCGGGGGCGGCTGTGCTGTCAGCGGTGACTCTCACGGGCTCGGATGTGCGCCAGGCTGGAGCTCTCTAACGCCGGGGCCCCGACACTTTAATGGGACCCCGAGAGCCGGGCAGGAGTTCTCCGTTTTTTTAGCCACAATCGTCGCTCCACGGCCATGCCACAATGCTGATGATACATCTGCTGGTGTTGCTGAGCCTGTTGGATCCCGTTAGTCCCCGCGCCCGCTGCGCCCAGGGCCAGGCTTGCGACCCCCGGCAGCGGAGGGACGCCGGGGGCCGCGGAGGAGTGTATGAGCACCTCGGAGGAGCGCCGAGACGCAGGAAACTCTACTGCGCTACTAAATATCATCTACAGATCCATACTAGTGGGAAAATAGAGGGATCACTGGAGGAGAACAACCCGTTCAGTGAGTATTTCACTCGCTTTTTACGCACAGAGAAGTTCACCAACACAGACAGATGTGATATATAGAGGCCACGTTCATGTCACATGTGATCCATTTTATTACAGATGTTGTTTAAAGAAAGCGCTTTTTTAATTGCAGATTTGTGGAATGAAATGAAACACTTAGTTTCACTTATTAATATATTTTATGCTTTAAATGTATTTAAATGTGTAGTATTCAATATATTTGGATGCAGTTTTATTTATTTGTTTGTGTCATTAGTAAACTCTGATACATTAATCTATCAGGATCCATCAGAGTTTCACTGTCAGTTACTCAGTGAAGCGCGTCCGTGCGCATGTGTGTGTGCGTGTGAAATCATGTCATCGCAGAGCTGCCGGCATGCAGGTTTAATCTCTATTAGAAGTAGCCTATCAGCCACAGTATTAAGATCCGGGCGGGACAAAGGCGCTGTCCATTAGAGCCGTGTGCAGCATGCAGTGGCTCACTGACTAATCAAGCACTGATTAAAAAAGCCAATAATAATAGTAGGAGGAGGAGGCAGAAAACACAACCGGAAATTAATTCCTTCATTTTGTTTGTTTTATCATAAATTAGCTTGTCATGTTTTATAATTGATTTCCACCTTCCAAGTGTTGTTGGTGGAGCGATCAATAAAACTACAGAGCAGAACACATGATCTCTGAAAGACTTAAGAATCCTAATGAATCTTCTTAAACATCCCTGGAGCCACAGAACAGAGGCTACAGCTGGTATGTCATCTCACTGTTGTATGTTTCTCTGTATTGCAGGCATCATGGAGATCACAGCAGTGGATGTGGGTGTCGTGGCCATAAAAGGGCTTTTCTCCAGCAGATACCTGGCCATGAATGATAAAGGGCGGCTGTATGCCTCGGTGGGTACAGATGTCATGTCATCATCTAACCTTCTCTTCAACACATACAGCTCCTGCTGACACTGGACCAGAGGCCAGAAGCAGCTTGAAGGCCTCAAATTATGACAAAGGTTTCATGCTGTAACATCACATGTTGCTCTGGCCTAAATTAGGCTGTATTGTCTTATGGCTGACAGCAGTGGCAGAGGGTGGGAGCTGAGAGCAAACACTCTGCACACAGTGTGTTTGAGAGGCTGTCCCGGGAATTAAAAACATACGGCAAGCTGCATGACAAATGTGGCTCACTGGTTCTTTCTCTCTCATCTCCCCAGGAAGTGTTCAACAAAGAGTGTGAATTTGTGGAGCGGATCCACGAGCTGGGGTACAACACCTACGCGTCCCGCCACCATTCCACCGAGCAGGCGCTGCCAGGGGGGGCTAGCAGCAGCAAGCGGCGGGCCAGCGCTAAGCGCCAGTGGTACGTTTCCATTAACGGCAAAGGCCGGCCACGGCGAGGCTTCAAGACTCGAAGCACGGACAAAGCCTCGCTCTTCCTGCCCCGGGTGCTGGGAAACAAGGACCATGAGATGGTGAGGCGGCTGAGAGACAGTCAGAGCGCACACCACCACACGCATCACCACAGCGGCCGAGGTGACCGCCGCAGACGCCGACACCGCGCCAGGAAAGGCCGGGGCCGACGCTCAGATGACTGAGCAGACTTTTAGATGGGAGCTGACCACATGGCCCTCTGACTCATCCAAACATGCACCCCTGATCTCGGCACATACTGCAGCCTGATTGCAGTGGGAGATGTGGGAGAACGGCTTGGATCCTGCCCTCTGGATTAGCACGAGTTTTTGTTGTTGATGCACAGAGAAAAAAAACCTATAGAAGAAGGAAAGACAGAGCGTTGGGGCACATATATCAAATCTTCCACTTTCAAGAGACTTTGACACACAAACACACACACACACAAACACACACACACACACACACAGCTGTGTAATTTTCTATTTACTGACGTCTGACTTTTTTAAAATGCTACTGTTGTGTAAACAAATGTATTAATATAGTTGAAAACTTCCGTCGTACTTTGTAAAAAGTTCTACTTTTGTACAAGAAATTATTTCACCATCGATTTCACACTGAGAAAAAAAAGCCTTTTAAAAGTGCTTCTATTATTGTAAATACAGTCTGCTCTATGCATGTACAGTGACTTTATAGCTTTTCATTTCACAAACAGTATATTATACAATATTTTGCTAATTTGAAGTGCTAACAAATATGATGAATATTGAAGAGAGGACTTTATTCAGCAAAGCACTTTTTGTCAGATTCACATTAAGAGGCAAAGGGAACTCAGTGTGAGACAGACGGGGTCAGCTGTATTTTATGTTACAATGTGATAGTCTACTGTCTGTAAACTGAAAGATGTACTTTGTATATTTTTACTAATGACATGAATATTTATTTGGTGCCTGTGTTGTAAGTTATTGATAATACTATCTCTGCATTTTACCAGTGTTGCTCTTTGTTTCATAGTTTTCTCTCACCACCTGGTTCCAATATAAAACACAATGGTACTGACCCAAAGAAAACAACTGACTGATTTGTTCCAACTTTTCTTTGATTTGTTCAAACAAGTTTTCGCAGCCAAAGTTTGTCTTCACAGACGTGGAGTAGTATTATGTCCTCTGTGTTCTTGTGGTGTAGTGGAGATCAGCTGTGGACACGATGCAGCTGAACCTGAGTGTGTTTTCCTTCACAATGATTGATCTCATTATGAGCTTCCGTGTTGAAATACTGACAATGAGGTTTTGATATTACATACACTAGCCTAAGTAACCAATGTTTTTAACAGCAGGATTTGAACAAAGACCCAATGGGCTTCTCCACCATTTAATTTAACTGTAAAATAAAAGCTATCATACTGTCAATACATTGGAATGGTCAAACCTAAGGATTATTTCATAGTTTCTTAGTATCTTTTAGTATTAAAATACAAATCTAGTGGAATAATGACTTGTGGGACCAGTGTAGATATTCCTGTTGAATAGAGAACAGCCTGCTGTGCCATATTTCTCCCGTGTAGAGCTGTTGTAAACAGGTGTGGCTGTTAGTTACACTAGGTTAGCTAGGTTTATTACAACTTAGGGGGGTGCGCATTTAGAGCTGTAACCCCCCCACCACCACCACCACCTTTCTGCCTCTCTCTCTACATTTGACATTATCCCTCTCCCCCTGCTGCAGCTCGTTTTTGTTAAAGTGTTGCACCTGTTGCTGCAAAACGGCCGAGCAGAAACTACAAAGACGGCCACCAAAGCAAAATTCGTCACAAGCAGCATTGGGACTATTTTGGATGTTCAGGTTTTTGCCTTGCCTCGCTCCCATCTATAGGTAGCGGCATATAAAGCCTTGTCATTCTATACCTGCGGGCTGGGGAGGCTTCCTGGCCCGGACAATAGCTCCTCCCAAGGGGGGCCTGGGAAGCGATGTCGCCTGAGACTTTTGGGCTTTTTTTTTGAAGCGCCGACCAAAAGCCGCAGAGTTGATAAACAAGGCAGGCCCTCCTGAAAGCAGAAACTGTGTCATACAAAGTAAAACACCTTGCTATGGCTTGTTATGAATGCCCAAAATCTAATATTACTCAACAGGAATGCGGGACTTCAGAGAGGTTAGGGCCTTTTGTGTCTGTTTCACTTAACAACATTGATCTTCTGATTCTCTCTCTACGTGCCCTTTCTGTCCATGACATCCTACTAAGAGTTACCAGCCGGGCAATAAAAACGACATTCATCTGTAATATTCGCTGGGCTGACGGTGTGCAGGGGATAAGGATTCCTTAGAGAGCATTTTGATGTGAATCACATATTACCTAAATCATTGTGAGCCCATCGTTCAGAGGGTGAACCACAGAGGATCCCTTTCCCCCCAGCTTCAGTAAGCTGGGAATTAATGGGACACATTTTTGTCCTTCTAGGTGTTTCCCTGGAAAATCTGTGTGTTCATGTAAAAAGCCTCTCTAATAAAGCACCCTTTATAAAGGTTTACAAGTTGTAACTAATGACCTGCTTTATAAGAAATATATACACTTATAAATAGATCAGTTATAAACCATTAATAAGAACACACTGGGGTTGTGAAAAATCATTTTGACTGACTGGACTGTGTGAACACTGGACCAAAATCTATTTAATCTATACATTAACAACTGATTAACCATCTATTAATAGATTATATATATATATAATTAGGTTATAAATGCATATTTACCAAAAATCCAAAGGATTCACAATCCTTTTATCCTTATTAAAGACTTATAACCGATCTAAAAATGACTATTATAAACCATTAATGAAGTTGTTATTTACATCTTATAACCCCTTTAAAAGGAGAGCCTTAATGGAAAGTGGCACTTTTTTCTTAATCTGACTTTTCTTTAAGTGCACACACCTTTCACACAAATGACTACAGGGTGTTTGTTGTGCTCTCATCATCATGTTACACGTGTATACACATAGACTTGCTCTCTGCTGGTACTGAATGTTGCAAATGTGACAGAATGAGACTTTTTAAGCAGTCTTCTTACAAAGATGTGACACAGAACTGAGGACAGTTCGTTCATTTATTTAGTTATTATTAGGTTCTTTACTCATAAACATGGTCCCTGACTGCAGTCCAGAAGTGTTCACTTGTAAATAGTGACCCCTAGAGGCAGATAGCTGTCTCTTTTCTAGACACCGGTGGCCCGTTGCCTCGTGTAAATGTGCATGTGATTTGACCAGCGTCAGTTTGACAGAGCTGCTCAGTGCCTTCTGCAGGCAGCCCACAGCCAGTAAACACAGGAAATATCCAACCGTTTCAGACTTTTTAGTAGTATTAAAAAAGTAAAGGACATAAAATGTTATTCTTCATGACCAAAGTGATGTTTCAACACACATCAGAATGAAAAGTTTTCAAAAGCTCAGCTGAAGGACATCACTTTAAACCATAGTTGAACACAGTTACAAACACTATTGCAATATTTACCCCAATCATCTGAATATTTAGAGGGAAAAAAAGCTACTTTATTGTTTTGCTTTTAAAAACTACACATAAGCCTGGATGACAAATTATTCTACAGAAGTCCTTCGAGAGACCGTATGTGGCAATAAAAGCTAAGCAGAAGCAACTTTAGCCATTCTTTTCAGGGGATTACGTAATGTAGACAAATTCATCGGTACAAGTCACTTCGTGAATCCAGTCTGGCAGCGGTTCAGTGACAGCTGTCTAGCTGGCCAGCATCCAACTGTACTGTGCCAACAATATCAGAGGAAATATCGCTCCTCCTCTGTTTGGATACACAGAACATGACACTGGATATACACATTCACAGGTAGCACACCTTTTCACACCTTTTCACACCTTTCACACCTTTTCACACCTTACAGACATGTGTGACGTGAATTCCAGCTGATATCTGAACAGATTAATGTTTAGTGTCTCATACATTAGGTGGTTAGACTATAGTAGCTGATTATTACTGCAGCATAATTTATCATCACTATTTACTCTGTTTCTCTTTATTTTTATTTTATTTATTTATTATTATTATTATTATTATTATTTTATTTTATTTTTTCCTTATTTTTATTTAATTTTTATTTATTTATTTATTTATTCTTTTTCAATTCCTATTCTATTTTCTTTATTCTTTTTTTCTATTTTCTAACTTTATCTCTCATTTTTATTTAATTTTTATTTATTTATTTATTTATTCTTTTTCAATTCCTTTTCTATACTTATCTTCTCTTCTCTTCTAATATAAGTATAAATAAACATGTTATTTTTCCTCCCTGTACATTTATGTATTCTCTGGGCCTATGGATGAAAAATATTACTCATTCCTACTTAATGGAACAATGTATGGACATTGTGGGGATGCCGAAGCTCACGGACTGCTTCCAAAGGACACTTATGACCCTGTTGTGTCATGTCAAAACATGTGATTGTGCTGTACGACTGTACCTGTTGAAAGGAAATAAAAAGAAGTTAAAAAAAAAAGATTACTCCAGCATATATGCAAGGAATAAAAAGGGAATAAGGGAAAGAATTATGATTTGAATTTTTCCCGAATAATGACTAAATTAAGTTTCCATGAACACAGCATTCAGAAGATAAACTCTCTTTATGTACACTTTATGGACACCATATTTTCATTTTTGGAAAATTACTTTTTTTTCTGAGGGTCTTCCAGCTTTTAAGGTGGATTTTTGGTTGAAAAAAATGCTTGGGCCCAGCAAAAAGACAAAGGGAGACTGTGCTGTTTCTAGGTCAATACAAGCATGGTTTCCATAGTTATAATCAGTGATAATGCTGCTTTCATTGAAAGTATAAATAAAAAAGCATTGTCGTCGTCCTGTGTTCATGAATTATAAGACGATGCAGTGCATAGCTTTGGAAGTGGTGAATAAACAAGTCAGTGAACGAATGCTTGTGTTGAATGTTGAGACATTTTAAGATCTGAATTGCAGCTGTCACCCAGTGAAATCTAAAACCTCTTTCCCTCAGCATAATTCATTGCGTACATGCAACCTAAAACCACAATGGCTTCAGTACAACATAAACAAAATATAAAGCTGTACATACTGTAACTTACAAAACCCAGCGTGACTGGAGAGAAACACCTCGACCGAATGTTATTATTTTAAAGTGTTAATAGGAGATTACAGAACCATGGACAGCTACAGCACAGGACTCGCTGGTCTACTCGGCACACAAACGTCTTCAGGTCCTCACTTACAGGAACACTCTGAACCGCCCAGCTGAGGTTCTAGAGGTCCAGTGATCCACCGCTCATTCTGGAGATCCTGTGGTCAACCAGTGGTTGAGTCTAGAAGGTAACCCTCTAAAACTCTAACGAGCCTATTCAAGGTTATTGCCTAACCTTAACTATTCAAGGTCAATACCTAACCTTCACTATTGAAGGGCAATGCCTAACCTTCACTATTGAAGGGCAATGCCTAACCTTAACTATTCAAGGTCAATGCCTTACCTTAACCATTCAAGATCAGTGCCTAACCTAAACTATTCAAGGTGAGTGCCTAACCTTAACTATTCAAGATCAATGCCTAACCTTAACTATTCAAGGTCAATGCCTAACCTTAAGCATCTTGCACGGGTTTTACAATCAGTTGTCTTGAAGGTCTAGCAATCCATCAGCCCATAAGGTCCTGGGGGTCTAGCGGCCCATAAGTTATCTTTCCAGTGGTCCAGTGGTCACTAAGTAGTTCTGGAGGTCCATTGGTCAATAAGTTGTTCTGGAGGTCAAGTGGTCAATAAGTTGTTCTGGAGGTCCAGTGGTCAATAAGTTGTTCTGGAGGTCCAGTGGTCAATAAGTTGTTCTAGAGGTACAGTGGTCAATAAGTTGTTCTGGAGGTCAATTGGTCAATAAGTTGTTCTGGAGGTCCAGTGGTCAATAAGTTGTTCTGGAGGTCCAGTGGTCAATAAGTTGTTCTAGAGGTACAGTGGTCAATAAGTTGTTCTGGAGTTCCAGCGGTCAATAAGTTGTTCTGGAGCTTCAGAGGTCAATACTTTGTTTTGGAGGTCCAGTGGTCAATAAGTTGTTCTGGAGGTCCAGTGGTCAATTAGTTGTTCTGGAGGTCCAGTGGTTAATAAGTTGTTCTGGAGGTACAGTGGTCAATAAGTTGTTCTGGAGGTCCAGTGGTCAATAAGTTGTTCAGGAGCTTCAGAGGTCAATACTTTGTTTTGGAGGTCCAGTGGTCAATAAGTTGTTCTGGAGGTCCAGTGGTCAATAAGTTGATCAATACGTTGTTCTGGAGGTCCAGTGGTCAATCAGTTGTCGTGGAGGTCCAGTGGTGAATAAATTGTTCTGGAGGTCAATAAGTTGCTCAATAAGTTGTTCTGGAGGTCCAGTGGTCAATAAGTTGTTCTGGAGGTCCAGTGGTCAATAAATTGTTCTGGAGCTTCAGAGGTCATTAAGTTGTTCTGGAGTTTCAGAGGTCAATAAGTTGTTCTGGAGGTCCAGCGGTCCATAAGTTGTTCTGGAGCTTCAGAGGTCAATAAGTTGTTCTGGAGCTTCAGAGGTCAATACTTTCTTCTGGAGGTCCAGTGGTCAATAAGTTGTTCTGGAAGTCCAGCGGTCAATAGGTTGTTCTGGAGGTACAGTGGTCAATAAGTTGTTCTGGAGGTCCAGTGGTCAATAAGTTGTTCTGGAGGTCCAGTGGACAATAAATTGTTCTGGAGGTCCAGTGGTCAATAAGTTGTTCTGGAGGTCCAGTGGTCAATAAATTGTTCTGGAGGTCCAGTGGTCAATGAATTGTTCTGGAGGTCCAGTGGTCAATAAGTTGTTCTGGAGGTCCAGTTGTCAATAAATTGATCTGGAGGTCCAGTGGTCAATAAGTTGTTCTGGAGGTCGAGTTGTCAATAAATTGTTCTGCAGGTCCAGTGGTCAATACATTGTTCTGGAGTTTCAGAGGTCAATACTTTTTCTGGAGGTACAGTGGTAGATAAGTTGTTCTGGAGATCCAGGAGTCCACAAGTTGGCCTGGAGGTCGATTGGTTTTATATGATGGCCCTTTTCTGGTGCTTGACAGCCACCCTGGAGGTTTGATGGACTACCGGCGTTGTTTTGGTCCAGGCAACCTGGGGGTGCTTTGGTACACCAGACTGCCAGACTGGGTCCTGTTGGACCTGACTGGTATGTCAGCTATTTTTGGGGGCATGGTAGTCATCAACCAGGCGCCTCAACACCACAGGATTGTCTCTAAGATCTGACTGCATTCATGGAGCCATTTTCTAGCACACAAAGAAACAACGTTGTTTTACATTGAGGATCAGCCGAATGTGAACGTGAGAAAACGTTTCATGCGTGGTCAACGAGGAGCAGGACCGAGCCACCCCAGAGATCAAAGGACTCTGTCTCTGGGGTGACAGACAGCGAAGACCTTCAGTGCTCCAACATAGAGATAAATAATAGGACACTCGACAGGGAGGGTAAATGGTAGCGCTTAACATATATTGCAGGGATAATAGCAGTGATGAAATGGTGAGATAAAGGGAGGGTACGCCATTTAGTTTGCTTTATTTCAATTGACATCAAAAGCGATGCACCGGTGCATCAGAATGACTGTCAATGGTGACACATCAAAGACATGCTGCCATGACACCAGTTAGTTATTGTAATCTAACAACAAATCATTTAAAAAAAACATAGTATTTCAGAGAAGCATTTGAGTTTTGCTGTCTTTAAAACAATTATAATGCACTAAATTGAAAGTCCAAAGGTGGTATCTGAAAATAACATGGTGAGCACACTGGGTTTCCCTGTGTGTGCCATCAACAACATCCCTGAATATAAAACAGAAAGGGCATACAGTCAAATAGTAAGAATACACAAACAAAACTAACTTTAGGGTGTTGTAATGAAATAAAATTTACAGGCTAAAATCATTTGTGAGGACTAACATTTCAAGGCTTTCAAGTCTCTAATGGGCTCTTTTTCAGCAGGAGGATGTACTGTATATACAATGTTTATTTATTTTATTACAGAAACACATATTACAGTTCACAAACTGGACAAGTGATTCAGCTGTAACGTCAGAACTGTTTGGCCAACAATGACAACCACACTTATGCTACAAACTCTCTATTTAGTCTTACCATTGTTTTCTCTGAGGGCCGGAACGTGATTTCCCTTCTACCAGTCTTAAGTTAGCGCTTTTTTCATTCGGTTGAATTGGACCTGTGTTTTTTCCTGTTATTGTTCATTTATAGAACTGTCTCCTGTCTCGACACCACCGCCTGTTAACTTGGCCGTTTCCTATTTTACATCCTCCCATACATAAATTATGATATTCTGCTGCTGATAATGAAAGCCTCACACAAAGAAGTTTTTTTTTTTATCATAATAACGCCTTTATTCGTGTATTTTCTAACAAAACTTGTGACTTTTCTCTCAGATAACACAGCTATTATTTGACTCTGTTTGGTGCGCCCCGATTGTGAAAACGTAGTTTGTAGATTTCTTCTAAGTGTGGAGCAGTGATGTAATGTGTCTGCAGGTATAAATATAGAGGCATGGCTGCACGGCGTCCATGCAGATCAATGTCGCTCCGGAGCTGAAGCCAGTGCGCCTGTCGGTCTGGGAATGAGCGCAACTTCCACACGCTCCGCTCCGCCGCGCCGCCGCTGCTGCTGCTGCTGCTGCTTCGTCTTACTCTCGCTTCATTGGAAAGGCAAACGCCGGGAGGCTGCTTTCAGAGCCCGACCCGGGATGGGCATACTGGCGGCCCTGCGGACTGTCCTGGTCCTGGGCCTGGTGACCGGACTGGCGGGATGCGCCCCCATGTTGAACAGCACGGGGGACCGCTGGGAGGCCCTCTACTCCCGGTCCCTGGCGCGGATCCCGGGGGAGAAGCGGGTGGAGATCAACCGGGACGGCGACTATCTCCTGGGCATTAAAAGGTTGCGGCGCCTCTATTGCAACGTGGGAATCGGCTTTCACATTCAGGTGTTACCGGACGGTAGAATAACGGGAGTACACAACGAAAATCGCAACAGTAAGTTATTGAATTATTTATTAATTTGATATAAGCAGCTGATTATTTATTTCCTCACTTTTGACACGTTTATTGTAACTCACACTTTCTTACAGGATGGTTGGGTTTAAACAACAAAAGAAAAGTTACCGTTAAAGCTGATTTTTGTATACGCTTTGAATATATAAAGTAATAACTAAAACAATAGCCTATTATTTACATATTTTCAGTCAATGACTAAACAGGATGTTTCACCACCTGCTGATCCAAACCTTCACTTTTCACTCCAGTCAATACTAGACCTATATGAGCTTCTGTTCCTCCTGGTTACAGATGAGGCTATTGATCCAACATCTGGAGGCCTTCCGTAGTGCCTCTGAGCATATGTGCCGGTGCTTTTCTGCCTTGACTTGTGTGTAACCAGAGCTCGCTGTGATCCAGGCAGCGGCCAGTCAGCACCTAAAGTTAGGACACAGCGCATAGACCCATCTGTTAAGACAGATTAACCCCAGCAGTCTGGCCAAGACATAGTCGTACACTGCCTCGCATTTGCAGACACGAAGAATAACAAATATCTATTTACCTTTCATGTCAAATCTAATCCCTGTCATCCCGGCTTTGTGAAGCGTGCTCCTATTGGAGTGACATAAAGGCGAGCTGTGGAATTGACAGGCTGCCTCGGAGAACTTAAAACATGTTGGGTTTTTTGCGCTGCCTCTGAACTATTTTGAGACAAGGCATAAAGATTCAAGGAGATACATTACAGAAAATCTCTGTGAGGAATTCAAGCCACTGTAAAACATTTTAAAATGATAGCAGGAACAAAGGACACACACAGGGTGCTGTAACCCACCAGCTTGTCAAGGACAAGTGAGAAACTGCATCAGTAAACCTTCAAATGGTTCTGCATTTAATGTCATTTACCTCCACATATTTACAAAAGAATACAATAATGACTGATGACTGACCAGGTGTTGTTATGTGTTAGCAACCAAACCTCAGAGGAAATATTGGTCTTTTTGTGACTTCTGAGACCCACAAATTGTCATCAAGCTAAATGTGACAGCTCTATTTTTCATCAAATATTCTGAGATATTTTAGTCATGTTTATCCCAGTTTGGGGATTAGGTTAGATCACTTTGGTTAAGCTACACCTTTGATCAGGATTTCATTACTGTACTTGTAAAATTCAGTTTGAATTGACAGTTTGAGTTCACACAGTCCACAATTTTTCACCCCTTTATTGACAAAAATCTACAATGAGATCAGGCTGCCACACCTTGCCAAACCCAATAAGAGCATCACATAGTTGACACACTGTATGACCTGTAAAATGTTTAAATATGTAAGTGCTCATCAGCATTTACAGCTTGAATCTCAGATAAACACTGAATACTTTCTGACTAAAAAGCTCATCTTCAGGGACACGTCCAGTGATGTCAGTGTCTGTGTGGAGCAGCAGGTTTGGGTCCCTCCAGCAGACCAGTGTGTTTGAGTGTGTGTGTGCTTTGTTTTCCATGCAGGTCTTTTGCAAATCTCTCCGGTGGAGAGAGGAGTGGTGACTCTGCTGGGCGTTCGCAGCAGACTCTTTCTGGCCATGAACCGACGAGGAAAGCTCTACGGATCTGTGAGTGTACCAACACTGTGACTGACTTACACACTATTCGTTTGTTAGCTGTCATTAAAGCTGGGGTTGGAAATGCTGAGAAACTAGCAAGAGTACACTCGATTTTAAAGATCGTCCAACTGAAAACTTAGCCCAGTGTTGCCAACTCTTTTCCAGTGACAGTAGCAGCACTAGCTCTAAAAGTCCTTGAATCTAGAGAGAAAGTCACCAAGTCATCAACACTGACAGTCCGTCCCTTCAGGCCTCCCTCCAGAGACACTCCCCCACAATTATCATAATGAACCGTAAACAGGGTCCAAAATTAAGCACCAAATTTGGGTCGATTTTCCGTTTGCCGAGTAAATCTCAGAAGGTTCTCTGCCACACTGGCGGGTAAACATTTGTACCAAAATAGTCATGTAATAAAAAACTATGCTCTGTGACACTGAGAGTCTACCACGTTTTGGTGTCATTTACAGGCGCACTCCTCTGCTCTCTGTGTGTCGGAGTTTGACACACGCACTATAGGGGAGTTACGAGAACCGATACTTCAGTACCAAGTCGATGCCAAAGTTCTGAAAACGTGACAGTACTCGTTTTTCTACTCAGGGCTCGAGACTAACGGCGTCCCAGGGACGATAGAAAATGTGTTTGGGACGCAGTAAACTCACTACGACAAGATTTCTTAAAAACAATCACTGCAGTCTGGCTGGGAATGAGCGTAATGTGTCACTAGGATCCTCCCTGCCGTGCCACACCAGGATCCAATCCCGGGTGAGCGGGGTACAGCAGCACGTTGGGCCGCTGCACCGTAGTCCCGCTGTGGGTCCAGCCTGAACAGCTGAGGCGGCGAGGCCCGAGACCTTCCCTGATAATGCTATATTGTGAATATTGTGCCGATTTCAACACGGAAGGTGTCATTGATTTACACTTTGATGTGTTCAGGCTCTATTCAGTAATAATGAGTATTGAGCGAAGGTAAATTCTAACTATGGATGTAACGTTATCATGATGTGCTCAAATGTAATCTTGTAAAATGTAGTTTTTTGGTGAGAAAACTTGAATAAATCCAGTTGTTTGAAGGAGATGTTTTCACAGAAACAGATAATAGATAATAGATAATAGCCACAGATACCAGATTTTTCTCTTTATTTTGTCAGAGCATTCGATTTATTGATTGCTGTAGGAATGTGAGGAGAATTTAAACTAATATAACAAAAAAGTATATTTGAACAGTACTACCAACCCTACCTTTAAGTCTAAAAGTACTGGAACTGCCATATACAATAATAACCATAGTCCCTCCAGATTTTTTCCCAGAAAAAATACAGATGGCGTGACCTCGGTGTCGTCGATGTTAGCATTCAATCGCTGAAACTAAAATGTCTTACAGGAAAATTCCTAAAATCCAGGTGGAGTTCAGGAGCAGGTTGTATAAGTGTTAACTAGATGGAGATTTGCACATCACCAACTTAATAATTAAATTAGAATTAAACAAGTTGCACCACTAGAGACTAGTTCTACGTAGAGAGAAGTTATTACTGAATATTTATTCCAGGGGCAACTGTTACTTAGCTATCAATGGACAGAGTTGCGTCAGCTTGCTAAGAGATGGCCTGTTTAGAGTGAAGAGTAAAAAAAGTCATATGGTACACGGTTGACATATTTGACCTGGCAGTTGATCAAAATGCTGTTTAATAATGATGTAAACTGGGAAGATTTTTAATTACAATTGACAAAAACAACACAATATATCTCAAATTACAAAAAATATGGTAAATGGACCTGCATTCATACATCTCCTTTCTAGTCTTCTGACCACTCAAAGCTCTTTACAATACATGTCAACATTCACTCATTCACACACTCATTCACACACCGATGGCTCAGCCTTCAGGAGCAGTTTGGGGTTCAGTATCTTGCTCAAGGACACTTCGACATGTGACCGGAGGAGCCGGGGATCAAACAGCCGACCTTCCGATTGGTGGGCGACCAATCCAATATATGCTAATAACTTCAGACTAAATGACTAAATATATAAGATAGATATTTCCCACTAACATTAACTCTAAACTGCATAAGTTCTACTAACTCTGAAACACACACATTTCTTCATGTATGCAGACGTATGAAAAAATCAACCCCACATTTACAAAGGACCAGCATTTAAGTGTATTGTATGGTTCGTCCCCTGCAACTGTTATTTTTGGATGTAACGTAACGGCTCGTGATGCTGCTGTGGAACCAGCTAGTTACAGGATTAGGAAGGACCAGTGTGAGGACAAATAGAACTTCCTGGTTCTTTAAAGAACTCGACTCCATATACAAATAAAGCAACAGTCGACAACGAGAGAATGAATTACTAAATTCAATTGTAAAGAGCTTAATGATTCCCAGCTCACCAGCTATTCTTCCACTCAGTGATCCTGAGTCCTGCCTCACTCACATCATTCATCATTTGATTATCTCACTTTTTATATACAGCTACTGTACAATAGTCTCGTGGTCTGAAATAAAGCAATTGTTTGATAGTAATCACAACGAACAATACAGACTTACAGACCCCCCCCCCCCCCACACACACACACACAAATGTCCCGGCATCTTTGTTTTGTCTCTGCCTTCAAACAATCAGCATTTTCAAATAATCCTGACTGTGTACATCTCCGTCTTTTCTCTTCCAGTTACACTACAACAACGAGTGTAAGTTCAGAGAGAAGCTCCTCGCCAACAACTACAACGCCTACGAGTCGGCGGTCTACCCGAGGATGTTCATCGGCCTGAGTAAGAACGGCAAAACAAAAAGAGGAAACCGAGTGTCACCCGCCATGACGGTGACACATTTCTTGCCAAGAATCTAGTGGCCTCATAAATAGACTTCACCTCAATATGGAGACAGAGGAGGGGGGGGAAGGGGGGGGGGGGGGGGGGACTCCAAACCATGATGCACTTTCACTTATGCAAGTGTACCATATTGCTTTAGCTTTGTATATATTCATTTTTTTTTATTTATGTTTAACATTTCTGTTTTTTAGGAGGGGATGTCTTTTCACTGAGTAAGAGGGGATCAAAGATGCTAAACACATAATTTATGTTTTCATTTTCTAATTTATCAGATATTTGCTGCTACTGAATGATGTTGTTTTTATTTGCAATGATGGGAAAATATGCAACAGTGCACAGGAGACATTTGTGGCTGTACTATGTTTTTTTTTGTGTGGGGGGGTTTTCAACCAAACAGGACCTTCTTGAGTCTTAGACTACAAAATAAATGAGGCGTGAGTGTCTTTGGTGTCAGAAGTGGCACTGATTGCCAAAAGCTCCTTTGTGTGGCACTGGAGCCTAATTGAAACAGTATCATCTTACTGCCGGGGAGAGGGTGGGGGGGCGTTGGGGGGTGGGGGGGGGGGGGACCGGGACCTCCACTGGTCTGTTTATAGACCTGCCAAAGGGGGTGAACTCTGAACTTTTCTGCTGTCAATCTCAGGTCAGACCTATCAGACTGCAGATAGAGAGCGGCATCCTCTTTGATATTATTACTGGACTGGAAGGACTCGGTCTGCCTGCTGGGTATGAAGCAGGACAGCTTTCTGCCAGTTGAACAGATATTTACCTTTAAACTAACACGTTACATCTCATCTGTTTAATCCGCAACAAAAATCAAAGTGTAAAAGCACGTCTTGTCACCGTGACGTTGGCAGGAAAAAAGAAGCAAGAAAGCAACTATTCCTTTAATGATCTCAGTATCCTGAAGTTTCTCAGCCGATACATCAGTGTCATTTACTGAGTGCATTTCCCCTCCAGTTATTTCCCTGTGCAGTGATGAACAACAACACACTCAGGATAAAATAAGCTCATTTTGTTGAGCACTAGCCGCCCAATGCACTAGCTCAGTTTAGTGTACGTGTCTTCCAACACTCCTTCTTCCTTGCGTCGGTGTCCTCTCTGTGTCTCTGTGAGTCTCTGCAGTTGACCACAGCTCAGCTCTGGTGGCCATGTTGTCCTAGTTGCGCCTTGTCACGTTCCAGCTATCTTTACCCTGTGATTTACTTTTAGAAAGGATAATCATGGGAGAAGTATTTACAGACAGCTGTTGGACGGTACTATATGCTAGGGCCAGTAACCCTATATTTTTCTTTATATATTTTGTAAATATAACCTCTAAGTAACTGAAGGTGCTGGTATTCCTTTCGGGGGGGAGGACGCTGGGTGGAAGTTGCTGTCTGAAGGTGTGAGGTGCGTTTGATTGGCTCGCTTTGGTGCAACTGATGAATAAATCCACCACCAATCGTCTACATCCCAGGTCAAAGAAAGGACTGGTGACATTTTACCTGTTTACTTTTTTTTTCCCTTTGCTCTGCTCTCTTGTTTTCTTATTCAGTCTTTTATCTTGAAAACTCACTTTCAACATTCCACAAACGATATATAGCACATATTGTAACCAGCCCAAGTCCTGTTTGGGATTGTACTGTTTTCTCTGTTGAGTGAGAGTGAGAGTGCCTTCAGTAGAAATGATGATGCATTAGCCCAGAGGCCGGCCACACTGACTGAACGCACAGGCTAGGTATTAAGTTGCAAATAGCTCAAGCAAATATCATGCAAACTGTCGCTGAAGTGGCTTTAGGCCGTGATTCCTGCAAACCAGCTTGGATGTGGAGACTGATCCGAGCCAAGCGGGATCACTACTGTGAGATATATGTCAAGTTGTCAGAATAAGTGCAAAAGTCGCTGTCTGCTGGTCCAGTAGCATCTCTTGTTAATGTGGGGTTTGTTTATATCTCCTCTGCAACATCTCAGCTGGTCAGCAGTGATGGCTGCAGGTATACTGGTGTGTCTGGTGCTCACATTTGTGCTCAGTGTTCTCCGGTATCACTGCTTTGCATGGCGGGCATCGTGTTTACAATAGCTTTCTGCCCTCTGTCACTGACCCAGGGCCGGTCCTCTACTCCGGCTGCTCATTTGGTTATTCAGCTTTAGTCCAAGCGAGACCAATGTAGTTCTTAAAGTTCTTCTTATACTGCACAGCAGCAAGAGCTGTTAAAGGGTCAATTCACCCAATTTACAAAAAAAAAACATATTTTCTCACCTACCGAGTGGGATCTGGTCCTGCAGATAGTTTTGTTTTTATATGTCCAGGTTTTGAGATATCCTTCTCTGAGACCACCTTCTTGAAACACTAAAAACAGAGTCCCTGTTACGCAGGATAACAATCCGTTGTGACTGGAACTACTTTCTTCTGGATATTGCTGTGAAGTTATTTAAATGTCATTTTTTTTATTCTGTTAGCACAACAAGAGATGGATGAAAAAAACAAACCGGACAAAAAACATACACTAGATGTAAGTGGCTAGATGTAAGGGAAAAAATGTTTTTGTTTTTTTTGTAATGTGAGTGAACTGACCATTCAAAGTTAAAACAGTGAGTTGAGTGGAAATTTGCAGTGGAATTGGGTGTGTATCTGTATCTGTAAACACGGTCCATTCGGGACAAAATAAAGTTAGTATATAGTTACAAAACTGAGCGGATTTCACCGCTCAAACTGGTTGTGACACATCTCCATATGAACTGTAAACTGTAGGTAGAAGTCTCGCTCACTCTGCTGCCTGGACATCTGCGTTCAGGGAAAGGGTTTTCTTTTGTGAAGTGATGATATGATACTGTCCTATCTATAATTCTGAGTCCTGTGGTCTTATGACAATTTTGTATCAGCTACTCTTATCAGTTGTCCTGTAGTTTTATACGGGGCCTGATAAAACGTCACACTGTATGTGCTGTGCACATGGCTAAAGTCTAACTTAAGGCGAGTTGACAATAAAATCATGATCCCCTAAATGTACGGTGTGTTGTTATCTGTATTTTTGTAATGAGATTGTCCTTTATCATACAGTACTTTTTCAGTTAAAAAGATATGTGTGGCACTGATTATTCATGGGTTTTGGGGGAATTATAAATAGCAGAAAGCAACATAATCTGTAAGTAATCAAGAGAGTGTTACTAGCTAAATTGCTATGTCCCACTGAGCAACAGGATTATAAATGTGCTTGATGGGATCGGGGTTACACATATACACCTACAATCGTAACATCCCAGAGCATGTGACTGGTGCTAATCCAGAAATGTACGTACATCCACACAGGACAGAGACACTCCATCCTCACCTTTAATCTGTATACATCTCTCTTCAAGGACAAGACAAGCTCAAATTTCAGTTATATTATGAACTCATGGTCCACACCTTTTCTTTTTTCTTTCTTTTTTGTTCTTATATATTGTCATAAGTTTGTCTCTGAGGGATTCACAACCTTTACAACAACTGGCATCCTTGGAATGTAGTAACCTATGTTTTCTGGTGAACATTAGATAGAATCATTCGAATTGAAGATGTGGTAATAGTCTCTGACAGAGATTGCTTTAAGTACATTTAACACCAGCAGACAGCAGTTATCACCTGCTGCAGCTGTAACCAAATGAAAGTGGCCTTCAACAGTCAGCTTAAAGTGTCTGTCAGTGACCAAATTAGACGCAGTAATTTACTGTTGCACTTACATAAAGTTGAAACTGCTTTTAAAAAGAATGGTCAGTTGATTGAATTAAAGTACCAATATTCCCATTCTCACAATAGGGACTAATAGTGACTCCGTGGTACGCAACAGTTATGCCTTGTTCACACTAAGCAACTTAACCCTGATTTTCCACTCGCTGAAAGTTTATGGAGCTCCCTGACAAAAGTCCCAGATCAGATCAGATCATCGGTGTACTCGAGGGCTATGTGTGAACTGTTCAAAGACACGAGCCGAGAGGCTCGCCAATGCATCGCAGACACATCTCAGATGGGCAGACGGCCCGTGTGTGTGTGTGTGTGTGTGTGTGTGTGTGTGTGTGTGTGTGTGTGTGTGTGTGTGTGTGTGTGTGTGTGTGTGTGTGTGTAATGGTCAGACAGGGGAGGAGAGAGGAGACAGGCCCATTTGAATTCATTTTAAATCTTTCAAATTGGACCTTTGTTTATTTGAATTCTCCTCTCAGGCAGCCAATATCTGGATCTGGACTGAAAGATAAACCATAACAAGTCTGCCTTTTTTTTTTTCAACAAGTGCCCTCCAGTCTTGTATGCTGGCTGACAGCATTATTAATCCATCGATTAGTAGAGCAAACACCATCAACTGGTGTTGAAATAGCTGGCTGGTTTCTGGATAGTCCAGAGGCAAATTAGGTCCTGACTGGGAGCATTCAAATGTCCTCCCCATCTGTCTGACAGGACACCTGCACACACGCACGCACGCACGCACGCACGCACGCACACACACACACACACCACACACTTAATGCTCACAACTGTCCAAAACTACTATTTAATATAAAGAAATAGGCATTTTCAAACTCCGTCAAATAGTGACGTCATTCACTCAGCTCAGGAGAGTCCCATAATTGTGCATTTATATTTCAGACTATGATTTTATTTTTTCAATTTTGGCTGAACTAAATAAGGACTGTCTTTGGTACTCTGAATGGCTAATATACTACATTAAGCAATATCCTTTATCCTAAATAGATTCAGTATTATGGTCTGTAGGCAGGCAGTTATATCAGTCACTTCCTGTTTTGCAGTTTTTTCCAGTGAGCCGGCGTGGGGTTTGTTTAGACGATGAGAGGAGAGGAGATGATGAAGAGTTTTGCTAACTGTAAATGAGGAGTTGTTTTAGTTGATAAAGTCAATTTTGCAAAATTGCAAGCTTAACCTGAACTGCTGAAGTGCAAATCTCCTTCCTTACAGGCATGAGGTAAGCTGACAACAAGTGATGTTAATAAACACCGATCAGCCATAACATTAGGACAGCATGGGCACCCTGACCGGTCTGCGGCTACGCGGCCCCGTACGCAACAAACTGAGATGCACTGTGTGTTCCGACACCTTTCTATCGGAACCAGCATTAACTTTTTCAGCAATTTGAGCTACAGTAGCTCTTCTATTGGATCGGACAGCACGGGCCAGCCATCGCTCCACACGTGCATCAATGAGCCTTGTCGCCGGTTCACCGGTTGTCCTTCCTTGGACCACTTTTGGTAGGTTCTGACCACTGCAGACCGGGAACATCCCACAAGAGCTGCAGTTTTGGAGATGCTCTGACCCAGTCGTCTAGCCATCACAATTTGGCCCTCGTCAAAGTCGCTCACATCCTTACGCTTGCCCATTTTTTCTGCTTCCAACACAAAGGTCAAAGTTCAAAACGTTCACTTGCTGTCTAATATATCCCCCCCACTGCAAGGTGCCTTTGCAACCAGATAATCAATGTTATTCACTTCACCTGTCAGTGGTCATAATGTTATGGCTGATCGGTGTATGATGACTAATTGCAGTATTCAAGATGGCTAATTTTGGGTTAGTTGTGGTGAGACATCGTTAAGTGCGACCCCTCAGCCTCGGTCCCCTCTTTCTGCTATCCAGGTGCCTGCGTGAAAGACCTTACACCCACCGTTCTGCAACAGGTTGCAAAGCACAACTATTTATGTCTATGTTATTCACGCAGGAGTTAACGACATAAAACACGAACAGTCAGAGCTTCATAAACGGGAGTTCATGCTCCTCGTGGATAACCTGCTGAACACCGGGAAGCAAATAATTGTTTCCGGCCCGCTCCCCTCCCCTTGTTTTGGTGACGTATAATTCAGTCGCCTACGCCATCTCCACATCTGGCTACAGTAAAGGGTTACTGTATGAACAGAGACATCCCATTTGTTGATCATTTTGCTGTCTTTTTAAATAGGCCTTAGCTCTTCAAACATGACGGCCTCCATCCTTCACAGGAAGGCTCACATCTTTTATCAACTAACATTGAACGCTGCACTCCTGTAAGGCGTATACCTCTACATTATGACCTGCAGCGAGTCCATCTGACTATACTTCCCCCTCCCCTCCCTCTAGCTCTATTGCAGATGTTTTTAGGAAAAATCGCACCTTTATTCCAGTCAGCTTTGGTACTTTTAACAGTTTCAAAATTTTAACTTTTAAAATTGTGTGTGACAATCCGATTTGCTGTGTAATCATTTATCGACCCCCAAATTCAAATTCAGTTACGTGATTTCTCAATGAATTCTCTGAGTTACTGTCCTCCCTTGTTCTCACATTTGATAGAGCCATCATAGCTGGTGACTTTAACATTCATATTGACAATCACTCCAACTCATTTGCCACTGACTTCTTAAACATTACAGCAGCATTTAACCTTGTGCAGCATGTCTCTGGCCCCACACATAGCCGCGGGCATACCCTCGATTTAGTGTTTTCTCTGGGCATGTCTCTTAACTTCATGAATAAGTTTGACTTTGTCTCTGATCACAAATGTATTATCTTTGATGCACCCTTGATACCTACCTACAATAACCCAGAAATGTATAATCCACTCTCGCATCTTTAATGATCAGTCTGCAGCCATGTTTTCTAGTCTGGCCAATGACCATTCGTACTTCAATGATATTAATAATCAGGTTAGTTGGTTTAATGAATTGTATACGTAAGCCCTTGATTTTTAGGGCCCTTTCACCTCCAGTTCGGTCCCAGTTATTAATACAATACCTTTGATCAATGATAACATCAGACAACACAGAAGAGAATACAGAAAGGCTGAACATAGATGGAAAAAAATTAAAAGCTGGAAGTTCACCACCTCCGTGTGAAGGAGCTATTGGTCAATCTGAACCAGATCATTAAAGATGCACGCGCTGCCTACTTTTCTGGTTTGATTAACAGCAATAAACATAACCCAAGATTTCTGTTTAGCACTATTAACCAGCTTGTAAACCACGCTCTACCTGCCTTTCCCGTCTCATCTCCTAACGACCGTGAAAACTTTGTAACCTTTTTTATCAGCAAGATCGATGGTCTGAGGTCCAAATTTGTTTTACCCTCCGCCCCTTTCAGTCATCCTACTTTACTGTCTGAATTCACTCCCGTTTCCCTGTGTCCAACCACTTCTTAAAAAACCCTCTCTCCACCCAGCTCAATTAGAAAATTACAGACCAATCTCCAAACTACCATTCATATAAAAAATTCTAGAGAAAATAGTTAGGGTGGGGCACAAAATATTCAACAAATTCCAATCAGGCTTTAACATAAACATAGTACTGAGACAGCATTACTCAGAGTAACCAATGACATCCTTATGCATGCAGACAAAGGTGAACACTCCATACTCATTTTACTGGATTTAACTGCTGCCTTTGACACCATCGATCATGCTATATTACTTGATAGGTTGCAAAATTGGGTTGGCATATCTGGTACAGTTTTAAACTGGTTTCATTCATACTTGACTAACAGATATTTCCATGTTTGCATCAATAATCATGTCTCCTCATCAGCCCCTTTGCGGTGTGGAGTCCCTCAGGGGTCGGTTCTTGGACACATCCTCTTCTCGTTGTATATGCTTCCTCTGGGTCATCTGTTCAGCCGCTTTCATGACGTGTCGTATCATTGTTACGCCGATGACACACAGATCTATTTTTCAGCCAAAACCGATAACCTGAATCAACCGTCCTCCCTCCATGACTGCTTAGCTGTGACCACAGACTTGATGTCTCTCAACTTTTTCCGCTTAAACCCTGATAAAACAGACATTCTTTTAATAGGACCAGACAATTTTACCACAGCAGTTCATCAGTTTATTGGTCCATTTCAATCCAATATCAGTTCTACTGCTAAGAATCTTGGTATCATCTTTGACCGGTATATGACTTCTGACCATCATGTCACTAAACTTGTCCAGTCCTGTTTTCTCCAGCTAAGAAACATCGCAAAAATCAGATGCATCTTGTCTTCCACGGATCTTGAACTATGAATTCACACTTTCATATTCTCCCGTCTAGACTTTTGTAATTCCCTCTACACCTGCCTGTAAACTCCACACAGAAGGGCCCCAAGCCGGGGTTGAACCTAGACCTCTTGCTGTGAGGCAGCTGACAACCAGTTGCTGCTCATGGGTGGCTATGGTAAACAATACCCAGGTAAGATAGCGGACGCTTGTCCCATTAGTTATGACATAATATTGCATCTACTGTTTTATATCTATGGTCTGGATGTCCAGGTTAAGCTGCTATGGAAACAACCCTTGACACCAAGCCTGGTCCTGTCAACAGACAAATTAGCTGACATCTTTCTGTTTGGTTTCAAATGAAAAACATCTTGTCACAATATCATCCTAGTGACAGTTTCTGTCTGTTTTAGTCTGTTGTCCTGCCCGTCTGTGTCTGCTTGCCTGCTATTTGCTCTGCACCGATCTTCAGTCCCGGTTGGATCGTCTCTCTGTACAACACGTTTGTTGTGTCAGTGAAATCTAGCCTTTGATTTAATCATGCAGCCTGTCAGTTTGCTAGTTACCTGTTTGCCTGCATCTAGTCTAAACGTCTGTCTCTGTCTGCACAGTTCGACCAGCCAGCCAGCCACACCAAACCTCGGGCCCGCCAGCAGCTCACAAACCCGGACATTCTCTCCTTCTGTCAGCCTCTCCCTGGATCATCTCCCACCCTCACCCTAACCACTCCTGTTCACTAATAAATATTGTTCATCTTCTGTCAAGTCTGAGTCTGCTTTCTGGGTTCCCCTGCAGAAGCATGACACCTATACATACACATTTATTCTGTCTCTTTTTCTGTTTCATACATAACATTAAAATACATTAGTTTCTTATACTATGTTAGGACGGCCATGTAGCAGCTGGACTTTAAAGGCAGAAGGCTTGAGACAGAAGTTAGGTGCAAACCAACCAGGTGTTTATTTCACCCAAAATGAACAATACAATATGACAGTCATCTTCTCCACATAACATGCGGTGGACCACGGGCAGTGTGGACCACGGGCAGTGTGGACCACGGGCAGTGTGGTTCGGGCCCGGCCGCTATTCGAACTTTCAGAGGTTGTAGCGGGCTCAGTTTTAAAAGTAGAGTGAAGATACTGGCATCATGCAACTACAGTAAAAAACCTAATGAATCAATTGGAACCAACCAACCAAACTTATAGTAAATTTTGGTGAGTAAAAACTGGCATGGCCATTTTCAAAGTGGTCCCTTGACCTCTGACCTCAAGATATGTGAATGAAAATGGGTTCTATGGGTACCCACGAGTCTCCCCTTCACAGACATGCCCACTTTATGATAATCACATGCAGTTTGGGGCAAGTCATAGTCAATTCAGCACACTGACAGCTGTCATGTTATGATTTGAGCATATTTTTTATGCTAAATGCAGTACCTATGAGGGTTTCTGGACGATATTTGTCATTGTTTTGCGTTGTTAATTGATTTCCAATAACAAATAAATAAATAAATAAATATATAAATAAATAAATATATAAATATATATATATATATATATATATATATATACACACACATTTGCATAAATCAGCATTATTTGTCCACTCCCATGTTGATAAGAGTATTAAATGCTTTAAAAAAATCTCCCTGTATGTTACATTTTCAACAGATTAAAAATGTGCAATTAATTTGTGATTAATCGCGATTAAATATTTTTATCGATTGACAGCCCTAATTAAAATACATTTTCACTTCCCTAATGTCAATCATCTGCATGACCTTAATTTATGTTACACATCACAATAGAGTCATAGAAAACCTGAACAGGAGATTAAAGAACACTAACACCCCTCCACTAATTACCACATGGTGTCTCCTGGAACCTTTAAATTGGTGCTCAGGTACCCTGGGGACTCCTTTAGCCCGAACACCCTGGAGAGGAGACGCAACAAAGATGAGTGGCCTGAACACAAACATACACATTATATTACTGCTCAATCAAGCAACAGTTAACACTACATTCAGTCATCATCATTTTGGGAAAGGTTATACCACTATGAGCACATATATTGAGGTAACCAAACTAAGTGTATATGTTTATGGTCTCCAATCAACCCCAGCTGAAAGGCAGCTCCAATTTCTGTCAGACACACATCATCAATACATCTCAATAAAACATTCAACCCTCAGAGTGTGCCTTGTTTCTGTTACCACTACTGTATACACATTGTGCTACAAAATCCTATATGAAGAGGACCTTCATTACACGCTAACTTCCAAAAAAGTGCACAATCAACATAAAGTTAGTAGTATTAATATGAAAGTCAGACACAGTGGCACACAGACTTCATTGGTTTATAATTAAACAGCTGACCGATTCAAAAATATTTCTCCATTAACGATCAATGTTTCTTTCCTCCCAGTGAGAAAACACTCTTGTCTGTGTGGGAGAAGGGTGGTTATCATCTGTCTGAGATGCTCCAGATGTTGAGCTGTATACTTATTAAGCACCACCCATTTCTCCCTGTTATTTCCTGTGTACTTGCTGAGTGACATCCCACTGACCCTCTGCATTGGGTCTCTTTATAGCTCTTTATATTTTGGAATGATAGTAATTTATGGTTGCAGTTTTGTTGGATGGCTTGAAATCCCACATGTATTTGTGTTTTTATTCACAAACAAAACTAACACCATAAAGGGTGGCTTTAAAGAGACTTTAAATGGCAGTTTTCCGTCTCCCTGGTGTCTCAGAAAGTGATCATGAATTAACCAGCTCAACTCCAACATCTTAATCAGCTGTTGAATAGTCACAGAAGTCTCCAGGATAATATTTGATTGCAAACATCCTTCTTCGGCATGCAAACTGTCATCAGTGTTGCAGTCAAGCACAGGTTTGTTTTAGAACATTAATCAACCACATTATAGTCTGAAAAATAATACAATAAAATCCTGACTAGACACATTGCTGGTGTATATTCTGCTCAGTACTTTCTGTCACCCCTAAACACCAACAGATCTGGAACTAAGATTGTTTTGTCTAAAAATGTCAAATTTTACTTCAAAACTTTGTAGGCTTATGTTAATACGTAATGTTTTTTAGTGTGAATTAGTCCATTCGGATTTTTAGACAAAACAAATCTGGTCATAGAAGGAAAATTGCATCTATAAATAATATTAATTATGATGTCTCTGTTCCAATTCCAAGTGTCAGAAAGTGTGTTTCCATCCACCTGTTTCAATGCACATTTTCATTCTGATAAAAAAAAGAGTGGAAACGCCATCATTTTGAAAAAGAAAAAAAAAAAGTTTTTACACTTATTGTATCAATCCAACTCACTCCTGCAGTAAAAGCCACTAATACTCTGTCCATGTATATGCCTGTTATCCTCATTGTTTCACCAAGGAATACAAAAAACAAAACAGTGCTCTCTGTTGCTGGGACCCCTGCAGTGCATCATCACTGCCCTCTGTTGGACAGATGTAGTTACTACCAAACTGGAAATTTACCCATTCTAGTCAAGGATTGTTTGAGGGGATTTCACTGACCATACTAATGGATCACAAAATATCAGCCTATATTTATGGTACATCATGAAATAAAAGTCAGTGTAGTCCATTTAGTTATCGATGGTGGTTTTGTTGCATTACAATTTCCTTCAATGCTTGATACAATTAATGTTTTGATTTATATAGTTTCACATTTTTATTCACATTTAGTATACTGTAAAAGTCAAAAAATGAATGATAATAAATCTGCCCATTTGGAAGTCCAAGGTAAGACAGCACACAAATCACCTTCCAGTAATTTGATGGAAATCAGCGTAGGTGTGCATGACCTCATAGGTCGGTTGCTTACACAGCTGCAACATCCCCTACGCACAGAAGTTTTGTGGCCTGACCTTATCTTGCTAAGTACTGCAGTTTCTTTCAGCCAACAAACATCTCAGGCCAGCTCTGACTGAAACAGCATCATCAACATTACAAGGCAGCCATGCTTCTCAAATGTCTGCAGGTCAATGCTCTTTGTAGCAGTCTGCTCTGTGAGGCTCATTTCATCAACTGGACTGCAGAGCCTGTAACCAAGTAAACAAATGTTCACAAATAGCTCTGTAATGTTTCAGAGTGTTTCATGCCTCCAGTGTATTGTAATTACATTCTTAAGAAGATATCGCTGTACAGTGAAAGGCCTGTCTGCAAGTAGGGTGATAAGTTGTTCCTTTAATGGCTGAGAAAATTCGTACCTTTTATACTCCCGATACTCTTTGGATTATTGAAAAATGCATTGTTACCAAGCTTAATACAAGAAAGTTTTTCTTAGTTCCTGGAAAGTTGACATTTTGCAGACACACTGCACTTTCACAGGACAGCAATTTGATATTGAAAGATTATCTCACTAACCATATGCTGTAGTGTGTTTTACTTTTGGCATGTTTGTACTATAGATATATTTCTACATTTTTGCCCAAGGATGGCAAATGTCACTTGGTCCAGACTGTTCTCATTCACTGTTCATTGTTATACCCAAAAATTAATTCACTGTAATTTGTATACAATTGGCTATACAAACAATTGGCTATACAAACGTCCTGGCTCACGTAATCGTGAGCCAGGACGTGCAGGACTGCCTCTAAAGACATGTTGGTGACGTATTAAAGAGAGACTGTGGTGGGTGGACGGGTCAAACAAACACAGGACGTTCATCCAGGAGGCCACTGTTCATGTCCTGTGTGAAACCAAAAGTTAACGTTGACTTATTTTACCTCACTTTTGTTACGTAACTTACATACTTAACTAACGCCACATACGCAAGTTATGTAACAAACATAGCCTACTTATTTTATGTATAAAACATACTTATTTTAATCCAAACTACGATCTTTTCTTAAACCTAACCAAATATCTTTGATGCATTAGACACACTGATTGCTCGTGTTGACTTTAATTTTTCATAAGATATCATACAAACCGATGAAGGTAACTTGCTCGGTCAGTTGATCTGTCAGTGTTGTTCATTACTTGGTGTTATGCACTGGTTCACAAACACTATCAACCAGGGGACCAAAGTGCTGTTGAGTTATTTTTGAAGTTACCGTAGTGACATTTGTGACGTGTTTTCCGTACTTATGTTACGTTGTTTACGTACATATTTTACTTAGTTTACGTAGCTTAATTATTATAAGCCCAATCATGATGTTTTCCTAAACCTAACCAAGTGGATTTGTTGCAGCTAAACACAACCGCGACCATTTCACGGTAACAACGTGGCATTAAATGACACACGAAAAGCAGTATCTCAACGTTAAGCCTGTGGTGTATAAATGATATGCGAAAAGCCTGAAATGTGTTATCATGACATGCGGAATGTCCTTAAATTGTGTTGCTACTTATGCGCCTTCCATGAGATCGGGTTGCTATGCTAGTATGAGCATTGGGCTGCGGTCCGCTTCTCAGATTGTTTCATTATCTCCGCCAGGCGTAAGCCCGAGGAGATGTGTACCAGTGGAGGCTGGTCCATAGAGGCAGAGGAGGTTGCTCCTCCTCTATTTTTTGAGAGATCAAAATAGTAGTAAAAAGGAGTAATTGATTGAAATAAACCATTACCAAATCTCAGTATCATTTATAAAATATTTTTCTCTCTTCTTTGGAAAAAATCCATTATTTAATAGTCTAATTAAAATGCTTCAACAGCTACACCTGCAGGTCAGAGGGGAAAGGGCAGCCTGTGTGTGTGAAGTGGTTGTGGCATCGTGGGGAGTAGAGGAAAACAAGCACCCTCTGTCCTCCCTTAGGGCGGGACCTCATCTATCAATTCAATTCATTTAATTTTTTTTCATGCTTGTCTGTGATGCCAAAACACGTCAAATGACGCTCCAAGGGAGGATAACCTCCCTTAGCTTGTTACCGATCAGCAACCAGCAGAATGCAAGATTGACATCACGTTGGTCCAATGATGATGTCCAAATGTCATCTTCAGTCTCTACCACTGTATTGTATGTGATGAACTGGCAGTAAACATATAAGGAAATTAATTATAACGTGTAAATTGTGAACTACTTTTAAACACATAACAAAACAAATCCTTTTTATTTAGGCCTGTTTATTGAGCTGTAGCTAGCTACTAGTGTTAGCTAATGCAACAGTTAGCTTGTCGTAGCAGCCCTGACGGACCGTACAGCAGCCCGTCGCCCATACCGAGATCCAGTCCGGGAGTGCAGCTATCCTTCAGTAAAGTCGGTCAAAAAGAGAGTCGTACAATATCAGAGATGGAGATAAAGGGTTGCTAACAGTTTAGCCTTCTGCTAACCACGCCTGCCTTAGCAGAAGGCTAAATATTAGCAACATTTACTCTGCATCTCTGAAACGTTTCTCCGATATTGTAGCTCGCTGGAGCCTCGAATCACAACTTGTCATCTCAAATGTATGTGATATCTGGATTCTGGCACCCAACAACACAGCAAGATGACATTTTAGATGTGTAACTTCCAGTCTTTCCTTTGTTTAGCCTCCAGCTAACACCGTGACGTCATCATGACATCTACACAAAAAGATCAATTTTGTGTAATTATAACAACCAGAGAACAATAGATAGGTACATATCTACATATGACCCTGTTACATACGCATATAGATAAACAGTATATAGATGCATAGAGAGAGAGAGAGAGAGAGAGAGAGAGAGAGATTGTAAATAGATTGTAAAACAGTAAGTAATGAGGTAAAGTTATGACCTAAAGGGTCTCAAAAGTCTTATGGCCTGTTGTATGAAGCTGTCCCTGAGTCTGTGGCAGGACCAGATGCTGAAAATAAGTCTGAAAGACTAATTAAGCATTATAGCATCCAACAGTTTAAAGGGACTCTATGTAAGAATCAGAGCGCGCATGGGACACCGACCCGCAATGATTTATACGTGTAAGAAGTTACAAACAGTACCTTTAAAAGAAAAGAAAAAAACGGAAGAAATGAATGTTAACTAATTACATTTTTGGGACTGTGAACTATGAACGTGAACTAGTTCATTTTAATCTGTGTGAACTGAACTTTGAACTAGTTCTTGTGAAGTGTGAACTTGCACAACATGTATAACTATCACTAAACTGAACTGAGCACTGACTACAAGAGCGCGTCTTCTTGTGTTGTTAGGAGGAGAGCTAGTTAGCTGTTAGCAGCCGGTGAGCAGCAGAGTCCTGAAGTGTGTTTAGCTAACAGAGCTAACTAACAGGGCTGATAAGCTACAGCTAACAGTGCTAACAGCTAATGAAACTAAACACACAGCAGGACTGTCAGTGTCTGTTCAGAGGAAGCATTAAAGCTATAATAGGCAGGAATTTACTAAAAAGAAAAAAAGTATAGATTGATTCAAAAATACTACCTCTCAATCATCACTTTGACCCACTAGCAGTGTGTGGTGGTGTCTGTGTCTACAGAGACCCTGCAGCCCTCTGCTTGGATTTCCTCTTTTCTTTTTATTTTGCTGTGTTCAGGACGTTTCTGGACTTCAGCAATAACGATTTATTTCTCTTATTCACTGCTTTGTTCTCACTAGCACCGCTCCCTCTCTTCATTCAATCTATAGCTGGCTCCACCATCATGTAGTGCAGACAGCAGCATAGATTAAAATGAGAGTGCATCTGCTGCGTGATATGTGCGAGTGAAAAATGTGTCTGATAAGCTTGCAGTCTAGATGGGATGGGGGGGGGGGGGGGAATATTTGCTTTTCTTGTGACACACTGAACTAGAAAAGTGCAGTCAGCAGAGTGCAAATGTCTGCCAGGTGTGTCTACAATGACCACTGCTGTAATGTTTGATTGAATGCCTCTGTCAGGGCCCTGGTATTGTGCATGCAGGTTCACTGTCACACACTGACTATGTTTACATGCACAAAATATTCCGGTTTAAGCTGTTTAAACTAAGCTGTTTACATGGCTAATGAAAACGCAAATTCCACTAATGTTCCCATTTACATGCAGCCGTGTATACTCCGATTAACACATAATGCCCCCGTGACGTACGTCCTATGGCCACGCTCTTTAAATAACTTAAAATACCCTCCTTTTCCAACTGCAACTTGTCATATACATATATATATACTGTATATATATATATATATATATTTATATGTATATATATATATATATATATATATATATATATATGACAACGAGAGTACACCATGGGAGCAACATGACTGCCAAATGACAAATATATATATACATATATATATATATATATATATATTTGTTTATTCCACAGAACCCTACACCTGATGAAGCACAAGTCGTAATTCTTCTTCTTCACTTCCTTTTCTTCCTACAATTTCCTCTTCCCCTCCTTGATTTGCATCATCACTGACGGTCTCCTCCTTCTCTTCTTCTCCCCTTTTTTCTTTTGCCCTTGTATTCCCCTCTACCTCTCTCCCGTCTTCCTCTTCTGTCTTCTGCACTAATCGCCGTTCAACTGTCCATGCTGTGGGAGTGTGACTGTACGTGTGTATTGGGTATCTTTTGTCTTTTCAGCTTCTTGTATTATGTTTCTGATAATTTCTTTTCTTTAAAACCTTTTGGTTGTGTTCAACAACATTTATATCTTACAGATCATTCATATTCTAAGCTGCCATCTAGTGACAGAAGAAGGGAAATATATCCTCTCTGTGCCATAACACAGAGAGGATCAATTTACAACTTTAAAAACTCAAAGATAAGCTTGTGAAATGTGAGCCTTGAGTTGCGTTTTGGTGAGTGGTGATGTTTGATCTCCATTACTGTTTAACTTGTAACTAAACGGTGACGGTGGCAGAGGAAAGAACACTCAACAGACTGCTGGCCATTATGGACAACGCCAGCCATCCTCTGCACGCCGTCATCACCAAACAGAGGAGCTTGTTCAGCGGCATGCTGCTGCTCCCAAAGTGCTCCACAGACAGACTCAGGAAATCCTTTGTCCCTGATCCATCAAACTGTACAACACTTCTCTGGGGAGGAGGGGGACAAAGGAGGACGGTCTGCAGGACAGTTAATGCACACAGTGCACTTTAATAGACTGAGCTACTTTTAATTCTGCACACTACAAAAAAACTTTTCTACCTCAGTTCTTATCCTGCATTATATTCCATATCTGACATTTCTTAATATCTATATCTCCTATAATTAATCACCCAGCACTATATCACTTTCTGCACTACATTCACTTTTTTAAATAGTCCTGTATCTCAGTTGTTTACCCTGCACTATATTCATTTTTAACAGTTCTTCTGCACATTGCATATTTTGTTTTATACTCTGTATTACTTACATGTGTCTTGTTACTACTTGTGTCGTTTTACTAATATGTGTACTACTCACCTGTGACGTTTTTACTAACATGTGTACTACTTACCTGTGACGTTTTTATTAATATGTTTGCACTATGGAACTGTAATGCTGGAAACTTGAATTTCCCTCGGGATCAATAAAGTTACTATCTATCTATCTATCTATCTATCTATCTATCTATCTATCTATCTAAATGCAAGCAGAGGAGCGGAAGCACAGGCCACAATGTGATAAGAGCGGAAAGAAGTGTGTTATTTTAGTGTGCAGTGACCCAGTCTCAAGGCTCCGCTTGGATTCAGACCAACCTGTAGACTTTACCCTATCCACAAATAAAAAACGTGCAATTTGACAGAGTACATTTGGTAGCACTTTATGTAACATAATTATGCAACATGGCCATCAATATAAGACACATGCAGTCTATAGGAAAGAGCCAAGGTTCACTTAGGCTTTCACTTAGGCTTAACTCTTCCTTCTGTCAGACAACTCAGACTACTACTATTATTACTACTACTACTTCTAGGCTACTACTGTTACTACTACTACTACAACTAGGCTACTACTGTTACTACTGTTACTACTACTACTATTACTACTACTACTACTACTACTGCTATTATTACTACTACTACTTCTAGGCTACTACTGTTACTACTACTTCTACTACTACTACTATTAATACTACTGTTATTATTACTACTACTACTTCTAGGCTACTACTGTTACTACTACTACTACGACTAGGCTACTACTGTTACTACTGTTACTACTACTATTACTACTACTACTACTGTTACTACTACTACTACTTCTACTATTACTACTACTGCTATTATTACTACTACTACTTCTAGGCTACTACTGTTACTACTACTACTACAACTAGGCTACTACTGTTACTACTATTACTATTACTACTACTGCTATTACTACTACTACTACTACTACTACTGCTATTATTATTACTACCTCTAGGCTGCTGCTGTTACTACTACTACTACTACAACTAGGCTACTACTGTTACTACTGCTAGTACTAGGCTACTACTACTACCATGCTACTAATACTAATACTACTAGGCTACTACTACAATGGTGGAGGAAGTATTCAGATCCTTTACTTAAATAAAAGTTGCAAAACCACAATGTAAAAGTACATTGGATGTACATCCATTACAAGTAGAAGTACTTGAAAATGTTACTGAAGTAAAAGAGTGTAAATATCATTAGCAAAATGTGCTTAGGGCGGCACGGTGGTGCAGTGGTTGGCACTGTCGCCTCACATCAGGTTCAAACCCGGCTTGGGGCCCTTCTGTGTGGAGTTAGCATGTTCTCCCCGTGTCAGCGTGGGTTTTCTCCGGGTTTTCTGGTTTCCTCCCACAGTCCAAAGACATGCAGGTTAGGTTCATTGTTGACTCTAAATGTCCCGTAGGTGTGAATGTGAGTGTGAATGGTTGTCTGTCTCTATGTGTGTCAGCCCTGTGATCGTCTGGAGACCTGTCCAGGGTGTACCCCGCCTTCACCCAATGTCAGCTGGGATCGGCTCCACCCCCCCACCCCCACCACCCTGAATAGGAGAAGTTGTTACAGATAATGGATGGATGGATGGTTATCAGCTGTTCGGGAACCTAATTGCTTCCCCAAAAGGGAGGCTGGCATCACTTTTCACACGTCAGTATAGAGTAGATAAGAGATTTATTTTTTACTTATGGGTCAACTTAAGCTACAAAAAGTTAGTGAACTAGGTAACTTTACCGTTAGCTACCAACCAACGGACCAGCTGAACGGTTACAGATAATGGATGGATGGATGATAAATGAGCTTAGAATATTCAAAGTAAAAGTACTCAGTGTGAGTGTTAGACTATAATTAATATTGGATTGTTAATACTGATGCATTCATGTGTGAGTAGCTGCTTTATTACTGTCGTAGCTGGTTGAGGTGGAGCTGATGTACAACAGATTTTATAATGGAATATATATATATATATGGAATCAAAGGAAAGTACTCAAGTACAAATAGGCTTACCTCAGATTAGTAGGGCCACAGAAATACAGTCTTGAGTACATTGGATGTACATCCATTCTGAAAGCGTAGAAGGGTGTTTCCTCATTAGTGTCTTCTGGTACATTCGGCACGGGAATGATTTACCAAGCAGCAATTCTAACGAATGAACTCTGAATATGATCATATGATTCATTCACCCACCATGCCTCCTCACGCCGGATGAAGTTATTAAGAGTGATTATGTAATTCTTTGGTTATATACAGTATGTGTGCCCAATTGACAAAGGTTTCCTGCCGCTTTAGAACATGTTGTGAGTCGTGTTTTATAAAGAGCATGTTAGCCCATATTTAACACCAGACGAACTGCCAGAGTTTTGGATGAAGTTCGCGTAGACATGACAGGGGCTCGTCTAGGGCCAATGGAGAGCTCTGATTCAGTTGGATGTGGTGCAGGGGTGTGTTGTGGTCTGCTTCTGAGAACTGGATTATCTGCTGCTGATAAGGGCCACGTTTAAAAGGCTGCGTTAAGATGAGACCAGCTGACTTCACACTGCCAACTAGAGGGAGCAGCAACAGAGCGCTTACAGAGGATTTGAGGAATCATGCTACTGCTCCTGGTCACCGTATCCGTTGCCAATTTGTTTTTTGCTGTTGTTTGCGTGCCCCTATCGGACCAGGGAGCCCACATCGCCCACGGCTGGGGAGAGGTGGTCCGGCTCAGGCACCTGTATGCAGCCAGACCAGGACTGCACCTCCTGATCAGTGGGGATGGACAGATCCACGGCTCTGCGCACCAAACTCCATACAGTAAGTCAAGCATTTTTAAAACACAGACTTCACAAGCAGCAGACTGTGATGCTTGTTGGTGAATCACACTGATGACTGGAGGAGGCTCGGTGGGGTTTTTCACTCTGATGAACGTTTGAACCGCAGGCCTGCTGGAGATCCGTCCAGTGGATCCAGGCTGTGTTGTCATCAGAGGAGCAGCAACCGCACGGTTTCTCTGCATAGAAGGCGATGGAAGGCTGTACTCATCGGTAAGGATGTCATATGACAACCTACGTCCGTTTATTTCTCCATCTATTGTTTATTTATAATATGTGAAAATGAGTTCAAAGTTGCAAAAGGTGTCATTCAGCCAAATATAATTCATTAGCCTAATTTATTTATTTCAGGGAATTGCTTTCATGACAAGTGAGGTAAAAGATAATTGTGTCTAATTACCACTGCAGAGTGATAATAATTAGGCTAGATATTAATCAAATTGGTAAAAATGATCTCATAGTAAAATGTACAATCCTAATACAAACTTTAATTATATAGTCAAATTTGAATTTTAGTGTTAACATATTCAGCTCAAACTGAATGTTTTCAAATGAGATGAACATTTAACACGTTTATTCATTTCACTTCAGATAAAACCCAACAGATTAGAGTCAAATCAACATAGAAGGAATACATAGGACACCAGAATAGCCAAGATGAAACAAATTAAATGAAATAAATAATCAATAACTATGAAATGATTTAATAACTTCATATTTAATTACTGAATTAATAACATTATATTAATGTGACTTTGTCATTCCTACTGTTTCATTGTAATGTTATAATGCCTTTTGAAAAAGTTTTATTTCATAGTGACATTAGTCATTACTACATTTTTTATTTCAGTACGTCACTTTTCATGACTGAGTTGCCAGCAGTGGCCGCCTCCTCACCTTTCAGCCAGTCACATTCCCTCATCCTCTCAGTGCCCGCCTGGTGCTTCTGATAGCCACGGCAACCAATGAAAAACACTCTCTTTGTCTTTTGCCCAGGAAACATCTTTGAAATCACAACAGTGCAGAGTTTACTGTGACGTACCCAGCACCCTTGTTCAGCTAAATAAATGGGTTAGGTACTTCTAGTGTCTGCGCCTGTGAATGTATGTTCTGTGCACTGCATTTATTTACTGCAGCTGCTTATTGGCTGATTCATAATTACTTTGGCATTGTTGTTGCACTACAGGAGCTAACAGGTAACAGGAGCTAGGAGACTACAACTGGTATCGAAGACAAAGTGAAGCGAATTCAAAATCACATTGTAATGACTACAAATCCACTCTTGGAACATAACCTTGTTCGACAGTGTGTCATGTGGTTCCCTCCATATGAGTAGATACGGTTGTTAGATGTTTTAAAAGCAATCTATCTAATATTGTGGTTTATTTAGTATGTCAGTTTTTAGTGGCGGAACAAACAGCATTTCCTATTAGCCCTAGACCAGGGGTCAGCAACCTGCGGCTCCGGAGCCACATGCGGCTCTTTAGCCCCTCTCCAGTGGCTCCCTGTGGTTTTAAAAAAAAAAAAAAGAACAGTTTTTTTATTTACATTTTCATTTTTATTTATCATTTTTGTAGGTCTATGGTACGACGGTACGACGGAGTATTAGGTTGTTAGAGGAAAAAATTGAGGAAAAAAAATAAATCTGAGATTTTGAGAATAAAGTCATAATATTACGAGAATAAAGTCATAAGTTTACGAGAAAAAAAGTCGTAGTATTATGAGAATAAAGTCATAATATTAGTATATATATATAGTATAGTTATTTTCTTTTTTTCTCGTAAAGTTATGACTTTATTCTCGTAATATTACGACTTTTTTCCCTCGTAAAGTTATGACTTTATTCTCGTAACATTACAACTTGTTTCTCGTAATATTATGACTTTATTCTGGAAATCTCCGATTTTTTTCCCTCAATGTGGCCCTAATACTCCGTAGTACATTTGCACTTTGGCCCTCACTGCATTAGACTTATATACGATATACTTGGACTATAGGCTGTGTTACCTTCATCACAATGCTCAAATGTTTTTCGTCTCCAGACAGATTTTTCTTTTCTTTTTTTTTTTTTGCCTAAAATGGCTCTTTTGATAGTAAGGGTTGCTGACCCCTGCCCTAAACCCTCACAGGTTACATGTCACCAGCTCAACAGATGATGCAGCGGCTAGTTTAGACACGGCTCTAACAATAGCAGGACGGGGAGAGACAAACTGCCTGCTGTCCTTTACCTGACAGTTCAACACGTTTCATATCTCACTCCTCCACTGATACTCCAACTCCTCTCAGTGCTTCAACTTCAACTGAATCTTCAACTCTTTTCAGCACTTTTACAACTTCACTCAGGGCACTATTTTGAACTTCATTCTGTGCTTCGATTTCAAGTTAAAATTCAACTTTCAGAACTTCCACTTTAGCTGCCATTTCAACTTTTTCAGCATTTCAGCTATTGCAAATGTTGTAACTGAATTTTCAGCAGCAAGCCCATGTACATTTCTATCCTATTTTTAAAGGATTTTCTAGTTTATTCCATTGTTATTGTCTGTTTTGAGTTCTGTAAGATCATAAATAAGTAGATAGACCATTGAGCATGTTATACCTAGACTTCTGATACAATATGACTACTGAAATAACAATGAATCTCACAATTTTACGTATTATTGCTCACTATGAACTATTTCTACAAACAGTAACAGAGTAAAACAATAGTGATCTTTGGTAAATTGCACCTTTTCAAAACTTAGCAATGCATCTAAAAAAAAAACAATGCTTTGCCAAAACGGATATACAATAAATTTTCTGAGGATCTTCCACAAGTATTTCTGCAGGCACTGTTGTCCTGAGGTTTCCTGCTGCTTTTCATATGTTGCTAATCAGCTTCCATGTTCAAAAAACACTGCATGCCAGTCAGTCATTCATTTAAACAGACGACCGGTTCATCAACCTTTGTCCAGTGGTGCAGGGTAGGATGTGTTTGCAAAGTGAAAAACCTGAATGAAAAGCAGCAGCAACAACAACCTTGGCCTCTGACTGGCTCTCTTTGGCCAAAGTAAACAGCTGTCGAAGAACTTGCAGCACCATTTTTTTTTTTTTGATAAAAGGGCCCGCTATCTAAAAACACCATTCATGCAACCCTAATGGAAACTGCCATTCTAATTCAATCAGCTTATACTAGTTCCATATTAATAATATAATATAATATAATATAATATAATATAATATAATATAATATAATATAATATAACATAATATAATATAACATAATATAATAATACATAATATAATATAATATAATATAATATAATATAATATAATATAATATAACATAATATAATATAATATAATATAACATAATATAATGTATATTTCTTTAATGGAGTAAAGAAAGCTGAAAAATGGCAATTGTAAAAAGTTCATAGTTTTGCTGCTCTAAAGACTATGGCCTTACTGAGCTGCTTGGACCCTGTTGACCCTTCATTTTCTCCCCCTCACTGTGCAACATGTTCACATGATTCCTGTGTTGAAATATAACATGGTCAAAGGATTACTGTGTTTCAAGAGATTTTAGGTCTACAATTAATGATTGACTGGTGATTATTTTCTCGATTAATTGTTTAGTCTATAAAACGTCATACAATAATAATTAAAAAAAAGTCTAAAATGCTAAAACAATTAGCAGTAGCATAAGTAGAGAATAGTCATGAAGTCAGCAAACCAAGTGATGTCTGTCATAGAGCGGTATCCATCCAAAGCCAACTACATTATCCACAATAAGCTACTGGTCATGAGTCCCTGAGTCTGTTGACATGAGCAATGATATTTTTTTATTACTTGTGAACTGAACTTTTCATTTGTAAGAGGAAGAATTTGTGATTATTTTAGAGGTTACATAGTATTGCTTTAAATATTTTGAAAAAAAAACCCAGTGATATCCTATTCTGCAAAAGGTAATTTTATTTGTGTGAAGTATTTAATATCTCCAGTAGCATTTAAAGGAGCAGTGTGTAGGATTTAGTGATATCTAGCAGTGAGGTTGTAGATTGCGACCAATTTAAACCTCTCCCGTGTGCCAAGCGTGCAGCAGAACTACGGCGGCCGACATGAACACGTGAATGTCCCTCTCTAGAGCTGTTGTCAGAGTAGCGGTGGTCATTTGGAGAAAGGCAGAGCCAGTGTGTGTGTGGTACGCGGGAAGCTGAAGCAAGAGAGAGGCAGCGGAGCAGAAGAAGTTAGCTCAGCTTTGAGAATATCAGTGAATGTTCAGTGGAAGTTTCAGTTTGTGCAGAAATAGATGCTGCAGCTCCTCCAGACCAACAGAGGTTACTGTGTCTTGTGTCCTGGCGGCGTAGTGGAGTGACGGGGGTTAACTCCAGAGAGGGTAACGTTATGGACTCTGGTCTGAGCAGGAAAAGTTAACACAGTGGTTTGTCCATTCTGGGCTACTGTAGAAACATGGCGGCCGACTCCATAGACACTGGTGGTGGTGGTGAAGGGAGTAGCTGAAGATCCAATGAAGGGATGTAGAGCAGGACTGGGCACTGAATATGATGAAGACTGGAGGTGATGGGGGGAGGCGGGTTGCATCGGTTCCTACTGAAATGACAACTGACAGCAGCAGAGAGGAGAACAGTTTTAAAATGCAACGATATGATTGGCTCAGAGAGAGCGTGGTAGAATTTGGTTGGTTAACTAAGAGTGAAACACCCGTAGTCAGCTGATAGAGTAGGAGACGGTGAGAGAGAGGGATGAGAGTGTCTTCCTGACTGAACTTCCACTGAGCTTCATTAGATGAGTTCATCAAAGAAAACATGATACTGCACTTTGACAGGTTCAGATTATGAAGATACATGATAGAAAACGTCAAAGTCAATACATTCCCAAAGTTACAACTAATCAAGTAATTTGCCACTTGTGTCCCGGGGTCATTTCCTCACATGGAAGAGTCATTTCAAACGCATGAATATGTTTACATGTGAACGTGTCCCGTCATTTCCAGCTCACCTACAGCAGAGACGACTGCACCTTCAGAGAGCAGATCTTGCCGGACGGGTACAACATCTACGTCTCTGACAGACACGGAGCCCTGCTCAGTCTGGGAAACCACCGGCAGAGGCTGCAGGGTCGAGACCGAGGCGTACCGGCTCTGGCCCAGTTCCTCCCCAGGATCAGCACTCTGGATCAGGCCTCGTCCGTCCTTGGACTGGACGTCCCTGACCAGCCGGGACAGAGCGCAGGACAAACAGAACAACCCGTGGACGCGATGGACTCGTTTGGAAAGCTCTCTCAGATCATACACAGTCCCAGCTTCCACAAGAGATGAGACAGTAGCTGTGAGACACCAGTACATGGACATGTCCTGAGGTGTTCATGATGTAGAACCAGGAACTGACTGCATGTTCAGCCAGGCTGCACACGGAAAGCTGCGACATCCTGCCAGCACTGGACAGAATACAAGTGCAGTGTCCTACAGAGTGGAGAGTGACACCTGTACTGAGTATAATGTTCCAATCCGTCACTTTCAGTAAGAACCTTTACATTTACTGACCAAACACCCGGAGTGTGCTCCTTCTTCCTCCCCACAAAGAAGCCTGTGGCAAACAGGAAGGGATGTGTTTGACACTCTGGGTAGTTGGACGAGGTCAAAGGATCAGTGACCAGAGATGAACTACAGACACTTGAAAAAGGAAAAGAACGGGACACTATTAGTCACACTGTTTGATTCTAGCAAGTGTCGGGCCACATGAAGGAGCACCAACAATGTGATGAGACATTTTGCCAAAGTGTGTTTCTTTGAACACACCAGGAACCTCAGAGCATTCTGCATCAGTGAACTGACGAAGAGGGAAAAGACTGCAATGGGATAGTGAGTTAAAAAGATGACTACTTTCCCAAGTTCTCTTGCAGTAGTATAGTTGTATTTATTTGGTTATTTAAATGTCTAACAGTTTGACTGTAAATACCTTGTATGCTTTATTGAATGCATCATTGCATTTTCTGTATGTGTTGATGTTTCCTGTTAATGTAAAGCAGCGGTGTGATGTTTAATTTGATAGATTTGGAATAAAGTCTTCAAAGCATTAATGCTTGTCACATTAAGATGAAAATAGTTGTATAATTTATAAACATTTAAATTAATCATATGTATTTGTTTTATTTTTAATATTTGGGGCATTTTCAGCCTTTCACACAGACAATAGGGAGATGACAGGAAACAAGGGAGAGAGAGGTGCACACTGCAGTTCATGGTTAGCGTCTTAACCCCGAAGCTAGAATGACACCCCAACTCATATAAATGTCAGGCCTATACGAATCTCTATGCAGGAATACTTAACTGGTTTATTTGGTTAGCTACAATAATTACATTACATTTGAATGAAGGCCTTAATTATCTCCTTAAATGCTAAAAAATCCACTTTATCTAACTCCTTATTTTCCCCAAACATGCGGGTCAAAATATTGTGAAGCTGTTCTAAGAAGCTATCCCAAGAGACTAGATTTGGAGTTTATAGAAGAATTTTATATTTACTAAGATTAGGTCGACCGGATGGCGCCGCAATGAAGGTGATAAGGTTCTACTGCAGTCAGTCAATTGTCTTGTTTAGTTGGCAACTTCACAAAATGCCACCTTGTGTTAAAGATGAAAGTACCATGAGTTGAGTCGGGCCACTTTGCTATCAAATGCATAATCATCATATTATGACCTCCTGTGGCTTGGATGTTGATGGCATGGTATCTTTTTGTGGCACAGGTATGTTGCTTCATCCTCCCCACAGGGGGTTTTGATAAGAGGGGATAAAGTGCTAGTGCATGACCTGTTTAAAAGCTAATGCCTTGTGGGACAAATGAAAACTTGGATGTGTTTTAGTGACCGGGGGGAGGAGGGGGGGGGGCAATACCGTCACCCAGATGGCAACAATACTGAACTGAACAAATACTGAACATGAGGAGTTCAGTATTTCCACCTACAATGTCATTTTACTATGTCACAGTTGGCCTGTTGAAAGAAAATAATCCTAATAATATTTATTACATTGTATATAATATTCACAACTCAAGATATTGCAATATTAGACCAGTTAAAACTCATATGCATTATTTGTATAAAATTGTCTAGACGGTTTCATAGGTTAAAAACTCCCATCTGTCAAACATTCAGGTCTCAGCACTGGCTGCAAGTTAAGTCTTGTGTGTGTGTGTGTGTGTGTGTGTGGGGGGGGGGGGGGGGGGGGGGGGGGCTGTGGTTTGGTGTGTAGAGCGGGTCGTTCTTCATCCACAGGGTTGGCAGTTCGATCCCCGGCTCCTCTAGTCTGCCTGTCCTTGAGCGAGACACTGAACACTAAGTTGTATATGATGATTGTATTCAAATTCAAGTTTAAGGTAAGTTTAACTTTAAAATGAATATAAATGTTATTTCCCATCTATAAAGCCGTGCTCCTCAATACTTCTTTGCTTAACAAATATGACCTCAGAACTCTGGTGCAGGCCATCTGCTGGTTTCAAGGGTCATATCAAGCTGCCATTGGTTTTTATTGTCCCAACTTCAAGATTGCATTACATGTGCTCCATCCCTCTGCTTCCATATCAAAAAAAATCCATTAAATCATTTGCCTGTAATCACTGCACTCAGAAGAGAAATTAAAGAAAAGGCTCAGACTTTCTCCAAGACTGTATCGCTACAGCACTTGTATGCCATATACAGTATGTTGAAAGAGTTATTGGTCACTGTATTCACTCCTCCTCTCCACTCTAGTCAGCAAGCAATGTCCGATCTCTAAGAGACAGAGGACAAAATGTACTTATTCTTTATTCTGTGAAAAAATACATTCCAAAGTTCAGCTTAAACCATAAACTGTATAAAATATGAACATAGTCTCCGTGACGTCTCCCAGAGGTTTCGGAAGAGCCGTTGTGAAGCTCAAAGCGGGCGGCTCCGGCCGTCGCCGTCTTGGAAGTGACTCACAGTGGCCACACCCTCATTATGCCGAACTTTAAGCCTTAATATAAATTAAACGGGTGAGTTACATAAAAATTCAGCCCCCATACAGTTATCATGAGATATTAGCTATAGAGACCAGGCTGTTAACATGTTTATTTCTGCTGTAGAGTTGGGCATTTTAACATGGGGGGGGGGGGTCTATGGGCACTTCAGTGTTGGCTTCCTTTCTCAGCACCCCAGGGTGCCGCTTGGTTTAACCTCATATGAGGCTTCAGCAGGTTTAATATTCACCATGGTCACTGCCTTAGAAACTAAACAGTTCATGGTTGTTCCTGGTATCTGTCAGTCAACAGCACACGCAGATGTCTTAAAACAGACAAGAGTAATAAATTAATTGCAGTAAATTCCATTAGGTGATGTCATGTCTGCAGTGTTCACATCAGGGAAGAAAGTGATCGCTGTTGCATCACAACGTGGAGTTCTCGCTCATCTGATGTGCTTCACTTCCTTGTTTTCTGCTGACAAACAGTCCTCGGGCCGCCTCGCAGGCGCTCTTCTTCTGCACCGTCTGATGCAGGTAGCCATTATAGAAGTCGGCGGCTGTCAGCCTCTTCTTCAGGATCACTGCCTTGAATCCCACCCAGCCATCCTGGAACATGGAACACAGAGAAACACAAATGTTTGAGCCACACGAATGTCACAATGATACAAATCTAAAAGGAAAAGGAATGCAGTGCTATCGTCACTACATCCGAAACATTACAGGGTTAGAATCAGGACAAATAGGCCATTATTCTTCATTTTCCTTGTTTCTTTCATTATATTTTTTGTAAGAATCCACTTTTCTCATTTGCTGCTGTTTAAATTGGCTGTTCATACAAACTACACTTCCTCCATTTTTACCTGTTGTCTTGATAAATTCAGCACAATGTACATTTCCACAGCACTAATTCCATGGAACAGTTCACCCAACATAATATAATTAACCCTCTGAGACCCGCAATAGAGCTGTTTTAGTCTTTCTTAGGGGGGTACAGGGGGTCTTTAGGGGGAGATAGCAGGTCAACAGTAGATGTCACATAGAAGTGGTGTACATCATCTGAAAGCTGGGAACCTGAATATTAATTTGAGATGCTGCTCAGCACTGTGTGTCAAGTTCTTCTACTCATAAATCAGAAATAAATATGAATGAATTGTGAAAGTATATAAGGGCTTAGAACATGATGATAGAAGTATCTGATGGTCATCCCCATGCTCTATTATATCTCATAAGTTGTTGCAGCAATTTTTGGGTTGATACCGTTTGTGACACAGATTTGGTGCTAAATTTAACCATTTTTTTACCACTGGAGAATTAATAAAAATGATCAATAATCCCTCTAAAATACCACATTAAGACACCAAGACCTTGAGGAACACCATAGAAAAAGCCATGCTGTGATTTGGGATCAAAAACTTTTGACATTTGGAGATTTGGGTTCGCGGGTCTAAGGGGGTTAATGAGTATTAATTAATGTTTTTATTAAATAATGAGTAAACCAGAGAAAGCAGGCAGACAATGGAAAATATATTATGTGAAACTGGTCCAGTATAGAGGGAGAACGCTGCAGCCGCCAGCCGCTAAACAGGCTGCGAGGGCAGCGAGCAGCGTCAATGTAACGTTACGTCCACTAACAGTTCTTGTTGTTGCCACTGACAGGCTCAGATTGTTATTATCAGTGTCTGACAGCATTAAGAAAAGGACCCTACAGAGAAATAAAACGTTACTCTGACCTTTCTCTTCATCCGGTCTGTTCTCGCTCAAGGAGAAGTCTCGTTATGAAATCTGAACATCGGGCAGCAGCAGGTCCCACCCTTTACAGCATTCGTCCTCTGAGGTCATAAGGTCATAAGGTCACAGCACCCACAGGAACACCACCAGTCTCCTGAGCTTCACAGCCTCGCCGCAGCTGGTTGACCCTCTCTCTCTCTCCTCGTCTGCTCTTCAATTTACATGAGCTCTTCATCTGTATAATCTGGTTCAAATAAATACGGGCGGCCATCGAATTCAAAGAGCTCGTCCACATTGTGGAAATCATCTAAATATTCAGCCATGACATTGAAAATCTTTTAGATAACACTAAGCTACTCTTTCTGTCCTCCAACACAACAAACACTCACGTTTCCACCATGGATGTATTCCACTATTCCACCGCTGTCTTCCAGCAACACATCACCTCGCCAAATGTCACAACGAGACTTCTCCTTGAGCGAGACTCTTTCCATAATGTCAGACACTTCTAATAACAATCAGAGCCTGTCATGGCAGAAACCAGCACTTTTAGTGGATGTAAATCACAGGTGGACCCAATAGGATTACATTACAGCCTGTGAGCGGCTGCTGTCTGCAGTGTTCTCCCTCAATACTGGACCTTTTTCATAAATTGTTGTCTCCATTAGTCAGTTAGACACAGAAACATGGGACAATAGGGTCCAGGTGGAAAAATACCCTTTAATATTATACTTGGCCTGCAATTAAAATACAGTTCCTTTCGTGAACACTAGGTGTCACTATCACCATATACTGTAGGCACGTGGCCTGCACTCTTCTAGAGGAAGTGTCTGTTTAATTTGCCAAGAGTCAATCGCTGTGATGAAGGAGTGTAAAGAAAGAGGACATTTTGAAACAAAATATGAGTCCTGAAACTCCTAACTCCTCAACATGGTATGTTCACCTTGTTTGTCATATTATCTGAGAGATATGACGGACATTTGCACCGGTTATCTCATCAAAGTTATGCTGTTCAGGACATTTACACATCATGTAAAATCACAAATGAATGAATGAATATAATTTCATGCATCACGTGGTGTTGGGGGAGGAGTAAAGAGAGACAGGTGTGCAGGTTGAAGTCGTTTTCAGTACTAAACCAAATCAATGTAACAGAGTTGAACAGACCTTACAGCAGACAGCCAGAGTGTTGGACTCCTTCTGATAGCTCACTGAGCCGGGGACCGGCTTCCTCCTGTGATCTGTAAAAAAAAACATGTGTGATGCACATTACTGAAGTAGCACCGGGCAACAGCCAACACACACACACACATGTCACATCTCCATACCATCTGGCCTCTCACTCAGAGGGTGCAGCCAACACGGACACACAGCAGTCTCCTGAGGAGTGTACTACCAAGCAATGTTTGCAAAGTATGCTGAGCCACAGTTCTAAATGGCACAAAGGTAGCTCTCTATTAACCTGGCTAGATCGCCATGGTAACTTATGCTAAACGCCTAACCTGGTCCGGGGGAGGTTATGTTCACAGTTTCTGATTGAAATCGGCTATAAAAAGCACCTTTCACTCATCAACTCCTTTGGAACTAGCGACAGCATTATTGCTAAATCCCGTGGACCTCGGTGACTTAACTGGAAGAAGTTCTCTTCAGAGGGAGTGTTCACATCCACTGGCTCTATGAGCAGCGATACAGATGCTCAGTTGACTTGTTGAGCTGTATTAGTAATGTCAACGAACGAAGCCGTGCAATTACAGTAGCGCAGACTGTATGCATCGCCACGGGAACGTACACGCATTCAGCTGGTGATGCAGAAAATCTGAGCAAGAACACAGTTTTGTTTGATTTGCAAGGTCATTTTTGCTCTCACGGAATTACTGAATGTTTGTTGTGCTCTCAGGCCATCCGCCCACTCTGGCTCTAAAAGAAGCCTTCTATCAAATCACAGGTAGTATACATTAATAGTTCACTATATTATTAATCAGTAGGACGTTTACTTGCATATGAAATGCGGTATAATTCGGTCCATTTTGTGCAGAAGAAGAGTGAACTGATGCACCAAACTATGGAAACGCCCACAGAGCCTGAAGAACTAACCCTGGGTCAGACGCCTGGCTCTGTCCAACTTGCTTGTGTCAGGAATGTTTCAACTTCTTTTCTGAGAAATTCCCCCCCACTGCCAGGTGCCATTGTAACGAGATAATCAATGTTATTCACTTCACCTCTCAGTGGTCTTAATGTTATGGCTGATCGGTGTATATTCATGGTCCTATAAATCTGATTTTGACAAACTTACCTAAAAATGAAATGTGACATTTTCCTACAAAGTCCAGAAGTTTTATTGTCCTGCCCATCCACGTGGTCCTTAAAGGTATCTGATGGTAGAGAGAAGGATGATAACAGTGATGTTCAACAGTGTCTTCCATGGCTCTACCTGAACGGTCAAGATCGGTCCTCATTACCCACGATCCGATGGCACGATACAGACGATCAATTTGGTCACAAGTCTGTTCCTCCCACACCATCCAGCTCATGGATGTACTGATTTTCGGGGCTATTGGATGAAATGAATGTGTAAGTTGGAAGAAATTCCTCTTGTTTCATATTCAGCACGACTGTGTCTACAGTATGTAGATCAGACCTACGTACCAAATGTTGCACCTGTCTGGCTTTGCTCCCTTTTATGGGCCATCCTGTCAGACAGCGTCTCGAACGTATCAATAAGCTGCAAACAAGAATTACAAATACAGCAACTACGTTACCACCCAGTTAGTGCCACGATAAGGTGACCATCCTCTGCCAGGCGTGTCCCAACAACTCACCAGATGTGCTCCCTTAGTGGCTAGGGCAGCTCCGAGCTCGTCGGCAGTGCAGTTCTCAGGGACCTGATGAAGCTCCTGGTTGAGAATGGGGCCCACATCAAACCTGGGATGTGAAGACATTCTTAATCTGATTATGTTTGCGGTAAGGAAAAGAAGACGGGAAGAACGCAGAGGTTTTCCCTCCGTTTACCTGCGAGGGCGGATCTGGATGACGGTGACCCCCGTCACAGTGTCACCGTGCATGATGGTGTGGACGATGGGCGCTGGACCTCGCCACCTCGGCAGCAGGCTGGGGTGAACGTTCAAAATCCCACTGCAATGAAAGAGTGTGTGCACAGCTTATATACAGTTTATGATTTCATGCTTTCTGTGTAGATTAGAATTTTTGTCTAATAGTTAGAGGCAAGGCTAACACCACCCTGTTGTTAATGCATATATACTGTACATTGGATATTGTTTTGAGATGCCTTTATCCATATAATGTTGACTTCCTGCCTGTACGACGTAGCACAAAAAAGGGTTCGGCAGGAAAACATTATACACTCTATTTGTGGGTTCCCAGAGCGACCTGCACGGGCTGCTTGGTAAATTCAACGAGGGTACAAAGAAGCTCTCTGTGACACGGATCAGACGTAGTGATCAACAAACAGTCATCTAGGCTGTCCTCCTCCCCTCCCACCTTTTACCAGCCAATGTATGGCATCCAAGAAAACAAAGGGCATATTTATCCATCACTTTAAAAAGGTTGTGACTGTTAGCTACTGAGCTACCTTGTCAACTAGCCAGCCAAAAGTAGGCCTAGAGCGCCATCTAGCGGGCCGCCAAATGGTTAGATTACCTCAAGTACCTTGAGGTACTGCCAAATGGTTAGATTAACCTCTTTTAAAATCCAACAGCCGCTATTCTGTCTTTCTGAGGTTGTAGCGCGTTCAGTTTTAAAGCTAGAGTGAAAATACTGGTATCATATGAAAGTAAAAAAACCTATGGAATCCATTGGTTCCTGACCGTGCTAGCTTGTCGGGAAGAGCGCTAAATAAAGTTCAAAAGTTGCGCTAAATTTTGGTGAGGAAAAACTGGCATGGCCATTTTCAAAGGGGTCCCTTGAAAATGGGTTCTGTGGGTACACACGAGTCTCCCCTTTACAGGCATAGCTAACGTTCTCGGATGCAGTGGCACAAAATGGAGCAGTTTTTAAAACAAAAATGTCGTTGTGGAGAAAACCCTGCATCAGTAAAAGCTCAAATCGTGTGGTGAGGAAATATGACCCTGAATACTTTGGATTCATAATGACCGCCAGTGATGGGTGAGAGTAAGCTGAATATTTATCTGGATCAGCGGATAGTGGCATAACACATATTTATAGCCCAGTTTCTCATTTATTTTTGAAGGTGGTCCTCAGACATTATTTAACAATCAGAAGTGGGCCTCAAGTTACAAAAGGTTGAGAACCCTTGGCCTAAACTGATCACTGTAGGCACTGGTAAAACGGTGTCAATCTCACTGAATGGGAAATAAATGAGTTGACTAGAAAGTATACCAGCGTTAGCCCTGCAAGTAGAAAGCAGTAATGTTACATCATATCTATCGCCGATGAGAGCGAATCATCTACCAGTCATTTCGTTAACGCCGGGATGGAACAGGTTGTTTACTAATGTGCGATGACAGTGCATGTCACACTAATGCCTGCGTTATAAATGTTCATTTTCTATACACTGTGAATTCATAACATGTGAGCGTTTTGTGGCAGCCCATCTACTGAACGCATCGCTGCCGTCGTCATCAGATTCACCTAACCCCTACTGTCGGATCAGGGTCCAGGCTGTTATTATCATTATCAATCTCCTTTTTGTAAAATAATTAGTCAACTGTTCTCGTCATAACTTTTTAAATTGGTGAACAAATATAATTTATAGTTTTCTTTTTAGAAAAGAAAATGAATTTAATGTTCAGACGTAGGCTGTGATATATGTAAATAATAATTTACACCAATAATTATTTAACTATAACAAGTTTTGTCTTTAAGCTTTTTGTATATATATATATACACATATATTTTAAAATGATATGAACTTGCATAGTTTTTTGAAACCTTCATATTCTCTGCTCATGTTTACTGACCTGTCTGACCTGTTCTTAGAGATGTGGCCAAACTGAGATCTCTGCCATTACTTTGGTGAGTCCAGTGTTATCAGAACTGGTAGAATCAAAGGCCAGAGATACCTAAATTAAATTGGTTGAGTGGCAGGTATGAGATTTAGGTTCAGTGGGTACTGAGGACGGTGTCGTCACATTCAAGAGACAACATGACTCGCTGAGATAAAAAAAAATGCTCACTATGGAAACTTGTTGATCAGCCTCTCGTGGAGTAAACAGCCAAAAGACACCACCACCCCGACATCAAACCGTCCGTCCACATCGTCAGGAGGCCAGCTGTGGACTGGAAGGTGGTTCTGTTGAGCAAACCTCTTCACTGGGACATCACCAGACAAAGTAACGACTTCAAGGGACTCCACTATCCCGTCACTGGAGCTCCTACAAACAGAATATGGAGGTTAGTTCTCTCAAGATGATAAAGCCCATGTACAAGAGTCATTTCATGAGCTGCAGGGCGAAGATGCCCAACAAATTCCATTCATGTGTCTACGACCGCACTACGACCCAACTGAAATGAAGATTGGGACCTGGCAATCTAACCCCACCTTTATTCAAAACTCTAGGACAAAGATTAGGGTAATGACATTGTAACGTCACAATAACAAAAGAAACCAAACTTCTAAAGGTTCATGTTGTCAAAGTAAAAGTAGGCAAAATTAGGATTGAAAATTATCAAAGAATAAGCTATTATTATTATTATTATTATTATTATTATTATTAATAAGTCAACATGATCCCAGTATGGAGAAGAAATATTGGAGCCGACCCCAGCTGACATCAGGTGAAGGCGGGCTAAACCCTGGACAGGTCTCCAGACTATCACAGGGCTTACACATAGAGACAGACAACCATTCACACTCACATTCACACCTACGGGACATTTAGAGTCAACAATGAACCTAAACTGCATGTCTTTGGACTGTGGGAGGAAACCGGAGAAAACCCACGCTAACACGGGGAGAACATGTAAACTCCACACAGAAGGGCCACAAGCCGGGGTTTGAATCTGCGACCTGATCTGAATCTTGCTGTGAGGCAACAGTGCTAACCACTGCAACACCGTGCCGCGCTGACTGATAGCAGTTAATGCAAATTTTCCCAATATGAGGGTTACCTTCTAGACACGACCACGTTAGCCACTGGCCACCAGCAGTAGTTTGAATCACTTCAGCAGCTGTGTGTCTCAAATACTGGCTGCCTTGATAACCAGCTGCACACGGACCACAGAGAGATGAGCCGAGGCTTCTCAGGTCAGGTTAGAATCCAACGTTATGTTATCTCTTTTGATCCAGTTGGGTGGTTGCTTCCATGGCTGCAGAAGGATGTTTACGTGCCAGTTTGTTTCATATGTGTTAACGGGGTGTTGAAATGGTCAGTGGACGGATCACACCAGCCAAAACAAAAACAGATGTTACGGACCGGAATGGAAATGTCAAAGAGAACATACCGGCTGTAGCATTGTTGTCTGAGAAGACAGTATTTCAATTCAGCATGTTTCCTTAATCTCTGCTCTCAAAGCATGGTCATTTTATGATTTATTACAGTAAATACATTACATATTGGTCCTTTAACTTTCAAACAAATAACTAGTCTTCGCAGCTGATCTCACCACAGACGGTGTGTAGAAGGCTTCTTGAGGAGGACTCTCACCTGCTGGACGTGAGGAGCTTTAGAGACTCTACAGCGAAGTGATCAGAGCCAAAGAACAGGAGCCTCCAGGGAGGTCCTGATGATGAGAGGAGTCTGCAGGGCCGCTGCAGGTGCTGCAGAACCGTCAGAGCAGCTCTCGCTGTCTTCCCGTGAGTCCACATACTAACACAGCTGTGGCTTCAGCTCTAGATACCGGCTGTCCAAAGTGTCCGCTGTCTCTGCTGACATTGGGAAAGTTTCTGTGACTGTAGTCGACTCGCCCCTAAACATCTCGACAGGGCGCCGCCATGTTTTCCATTACACTTCCGGCCCCGGCTTCTTCTTCTTCTTCTTCTTTTGGAATTTGCGGCAGACTAGACGCAGCAGAGGCGCGTTGCTGCCCTCCACAGGTCACGTGTAGATCACCAGTGGCTGGATTAAACCCTCATGTAGAGTGATGTGAGAGGAAGATAGTTGATTACAGACAGATTTGAACTTCCTGGATCAATAACTCATGAACGAAACGTAGTAAAAACACAAACGACGGCTCTTTCTAACCGTAGTAAGGTAGACAACGAGCTACAAGCTCATTTTAATCACAACGAGCCGTCCTCCGAGCTGGACACATAAAATCGGTCTTTGTGCAGCCGGCTGTGAGACGAGTGGTCAGGGACCGTCTATGAAGTGCAACGCCGAAAAGAGAAAAATATTCAATAACTTCAGTATTATACAGTGTAGTGACATCAAAATTACTAAACACATCAATGGTCTCCTCATGGTTGCACTACAACACTTAGTTTGGAAAATTGTGATTTTTTTTTTTTATAGTTTTGGTGAATTTTTATTGGGAAAAAAATTCAATAACTTCAGTTAGTGCCATCAAATTCAGTTCAACCACTAGGGGTCTCCTGTTGGCTATAAATACTACAACATTTAGTTTGGAAAAATATGCTTTTGCATAATTTTGATGAATTTTTAATGGGAAAAATATTCAATAACTTCAGTATTTTGCAGTGTAGTACCATCAAAATTACTTCACACATCAATGGTCTCTTCCTGATTACACTACAACACTTAGTTTGGAAAAATATGCTTTTATGTAATTTGGGGGATTTGAATTCAGTTTATTTGTCAGATGTTACTAATAGATCAGCTCATGGCTGCCTCATGGCCACTGCCTTTAAACCAATCAAATGAAAGATGCAGAGGGTGACTAGGTCACTAGCCAATCAGGAGCAACTTTCAATTAAGCTGTACCTGCAGTGATCACACAGTTCTTCAGTCTTTACTGCAACACCACCATCATGGGGAAAGAGATCTTTCTTTCAGTATTTAGTGACCAAATCGTTTGGAATCCATTTGCCTACAGTCCCGTTCCATGCTTACATGTAAGTCATTTTTCTCTTTTATTGTCTTTTCATTATAGTTTGAGCTTTGCTTGTATACCTGTTTAGACTCTGAAATTTAAATTTGAGCTAGATATTGTGCACATTTGATTGACTGAAATGTTACTGAATTTAAGCTCCAAACAAATGTATTATTTTTTTCTACATGTATATCAGAAATAAATAGCATAAGGCACTATGTGGGTGGATGTGGGAGGGCAGGTATGTGTGTGTGGGGTGAGAGAGGGACTTTTCACACCATGAGAGTTACTCTGTATAAGCAACTATCATCACTGCTTGCAGCTTTAATTTTACTTGTTTTTTTAGTTCTTTGTTATGTATTGATATGTTTAAGAACTGTATGATTAAAGTTCCAACTGTAGCTTTACATATTGGGTCCCCTCTTTTTACTTATAAAAGAGTTTACCACACAAACTCACTTTATCTTGGCAAAAGGGTCTAGCTTTTCATGTCCCCGTTTCCCTAGGTTAGAGGAAAACTGAAGACAATGGGACGAGTGAAAAAAGGAAACCGAGTGCCGAGGAAAGACTTAAAGGCAGTGGCTGGTGGAATGGAAGCTCTGGTCCATACAATGAAGAGCGTAAACATCACAAACAGAGATACAAGTTATTCTTCAGATATCTGGTCTAAACTCTCTGTAACAATATTTGGTCAAGATCGAAAGAAAAAACGTCGTCGGCTGTGGGTCATACGGACCAGACATCGGAATGGAGCAAGGGATTTGATTTGTAAGCAACATAAAAAGTCATTAGAAATGAATGAAGCTCAAGAGAATGAGACAGAAGACAAACAGAAGATGTCACAGCAGAGCACAGTAGAGGAACATGTCTCTGATGAGGACAGTGAGGAGAATAAGATAGAAGACAAACAGAAGATGTCAGAGCAGAAAGGAACACAACATGGAAAGACATCGAACAAAAAATAATGGCGAAAGTTGCCAGCCATATCAAAAGATTTCACAATTACAGTGAACAGAAATAAATGGCAATCCATTGTTCCACTGCCCGGTTCAAAAAAACTGAGGCAACCATGAACCGAAAATCCTTGTTGTACTCTTGCCTTGAAGAGCCAGCATATAAAAACTACTCACAGCCGGAAAATGAATAGTCCATATTTAAACATCACTGCAGTTTGCACATTCCCTTCCTGCAATGCAAAGTACATCTTTAAAAGGAAAAGGGAGCCAGTGGGAGACAATGTGGTTAAGATATCTGTGCTACAAAGAGGAAAAATTACACACCAAACAAGTGAAAGAAAATTCAGACCAGCAGCAAAGACGAGAAGAGGGAGAATCGCAAGAGCTCTGCGTAAAGGAGTGAGCCAACTCTTTTATAGTAAACTAAAAAAAAACACCTGTTGCTGAAATAATTTCAGGAAACATAACCCGGAGTCTAAAGAAAAATTGTCCTTAAAGTGATAAGTTCAGAGGTCAGAAAAGGGAAAAGAATCTATGACGATGGTTTCATGGAGATGTACCTCACTCAAAATATCGTGAAGGAATGTGACGTTAAATTTCACAAGATGCCTGGGTACATACAGCACTTCCAAGTTGATCCCTTTGGTGTACATACTGAAACAGGAATAAGCATAGTTGTGCAACACCTGAGAAAGAAGACCCCACTGACCTTATACCTTGATGCTACAGGTAATGTTGCATCCAAAGTTCCCGGTCAGACCAAAAGAGTCCTTGACTACTCTCTCACTCTTCCTGGTAGTGGTCAGAATGCACCTCCCCTTCCAGTCTGTGAAGTGCTGACAAATGAAGACTCTGTTCCGCCAATCACATTTTGGCTAATGCAGTTCCTCCGAAAGCTGTCACAAAACTAAGAGTACATCAGGTTGAAACAGATTACAGCTGAGCACTACTCCAAAGTGTTCTTCTGTCATTCAACAAGGAGAGCATTGTCAGCTTCTTGGACAGGGCTTTTGCCATTTGTTCAAAACTGAAGACATGGAAAGAAATCAGGTCGTTTACAGTGCTACACATTATGCTCTGCACACGTGTTCAAAGCTGTCACTCAGTCGATTGGGAGAAAAACAACAGACAAAGGTTTGAAGGTTTTTGCAGCATTTGCATTTGCAAGGTTGCAAAACACTACCTCAGTGACCACAGCACTGACAATCTCCCGCTCACTGTGCACTGTAGTTAAAGTTATGCCTCCTGCTTTAAGTTACGCCTCCTGCTTTAAGTTACACCCCCTGCTTTAAGTTACACCCCCTACTTTAAGTTACGCCTCCTGCTTTAAGTTACACCCCCTGCTTTAAGTTACTCCCCCAGCTAAGAAACATCGCAAAAATCAGATGCATCCTGTCTTCCACGGATCTTGAGCGATTAATTCATACTTTCATATTCTCCCGTCTAGACTATTGGAATTCCCTATACACCTGCCTCAGTCAATCTGCTTTAAACCGCCTTCAGTTGGTTCAAAATGCAGCTGCCAGGTTATTAACCAGAACTAGCCGTCGGTCTCACATCACCCCTGTTCTGGCATCCCTCCATTGGCTTCCTGTAAAATTCAGAATCAACTTCAAGATCTTATTAATTACATATAAGGCGCTGCATGACCTCGCCCCCAGTTACATTTCAGATCTCCTTGTTCCTTATTCTACCTGTCGACCACTTCGATCCTCTAATCTTGGCCTTTTATCCATCCCCCGCTCAAACTACAAAACAAAAGGTGATCGGGCCTTTTCTGTCTTAGCCCCAAGCCTCTGGAATCACCTCCCCCAATCTATTAGAGCTGCCGAATCTCTGGACTGTTTTAAGCGGCTACTAAAAACTCATCTTTACAGGCAAGCCTTTTTATAGGCCTTATTCACATGTGTGTTTGCCTGTTTTGGTTTGATCTGTTTCTCATTGTTTCTATGTTTAATATTGTATTGGCTCTTTGTTTTTGTTTTTTGTTTTTGTTTTTATCATTGTTTGATGTTTTATTTGTGTGTGAAGCACTTTGTAACGGTGTGTTTTAAAAGGTGCTATATAAATAAAGCTTTACTTACTTACTTACTTTAAGTTACACCCCCTGCTTTAAGTTACGTCCTCTGCTTTAAGTTACACCCTCTGCTTTAAGTTACACCCCCTGCTTTAAGTTACTCCCCCTGCTTTAAGTTACTCCCCCTGCTTTAACTTACACCCCCTGCTTTCAGTTACGCCCCCTGCTTTAAGTTACGTCCTCTGCTTTAAGTAACACCCCCTGCTTTAAGTTACACCCCCTGCTTTACCCCCTGCTTTACACCCCTGCTTTACACCCCCTGCTTAAGTTACACCCCCTGCTTTAAGTTACACCCCGATTTAAGTTACGCCCTCTGCTTTAAGTTACGTGTCCTGCTTTAAGTAACACCCCCTGCTTTAAGTTACGTATCCTGCTTTAAGTAACACCCCCTGCTTTAAGATACACCCTCTGCTTTAAGTTACGTGTCCTGCTTTAAGTAACACCCCCTGCTTTAAGTTACACCCCCTGCTTTAAGTTACACCCCCTGCTTTAAGTTACACCCTCTGCTTTAAGTTTCACCCTCTGCTTTAAGTTACACCCCCTGCTTTAAGTTACTCCCCCTGCTTTAAGTTAATCCCCCTGCTTTAACTTACGCCCCCTGCCCCTGCTTTAACTTACGCCCCCTGCTTTAAGATACGCCCCCTGCGTTAACTCACGCCCCCTGCTTTGACTTACGTCCCCTGCTTTAATTTACATCCCCTGCTTTAAGTTACGTCCTCTGCTTTAAGTTACGCCCCCTGCTTTAAGTTACGTCCTCTGCTTTAAGTTACGCCCCCTGCTTTAAGTTACGTCCTCTGCTTTAAGTTAAGCCCCCTGCTTTAAGTTAAGCCCCCTGCTTTAAGTTACGCCCCCTGCTTTAAGTTACGTCCTCTGCTTTAAGTTACGCCCCCTGCTTTAAGTTACGTCCTCTGCTTTAAGTTAAGCCCCCTGCTTTAAGTTACGCCCCCTGCTTTAAGTTACGTCCTCTGCTTTAAGTTAAGCCCCCTGCTTTAAGTTAAGCCCCCTGCTTTAAGTTACGTCCTTCTGCTTTAAGTTACGTCCCCTGCTTTAATTTACGCCCCCTGCTTTAACTTACGCCCCCTGCTTTAATTTACATCCCCTGCTTTAAGTTACGTCCTCTGCTTTAAGTTACGTCCTCTGCTTTAAGTTACGCCCCCTGCTTTAAGTTACGCCCCCTGCTTTAACTTACGCCCCCTCCTTTAACTTACGCCCCCTCCTTTAACTTACGACCCCTGCTTTAAGTTACGCCCTCTGTTTTAAGTTACACCCCGCGTACACACTGCTAAAAGAATGTGGTCATATGAGGCCCAGACCACCTCCGAATGTGGTCTGAAAGATCCGATCTCAATGCGTCGAGTGCGTTCACACCTGTACCTAGAGCTGTCCACTTGTGATCCGATCACTGAGGACACACGTTAACACCAGGTCTGAACAGGGCCAGAGTTGCTGCTGCAGTGCCAAGCAGTCAGTGCACCACTGATGTTAAAAATGCCCATTTCAAAGCATTTATTCAATAAAGGCTGATACAGTATATTACAGAATATACAGTATACACAGAAACATCATTATTATATATACCTACGTACCTTCTCACCTATCAATAACTACTTACTGTGATTATTGTTACCCTCACTATCACTTAAATCATTGCTATTATTGATACTTTTTTTTTTTTTTTTTAGATCATCAGTTAAAACTCAGCCTGCTGACCTGTAACTGATGATGACTGGTCTTTATTTTCAGCTCTTGGAGCAAAAATACTTTGACTTTTCAGCCAATAATATTTATGTACACATTTACAGATTTGTCGAACGCATTTACAAATCTCAACACGCTTGCAAATCACAATACCATTTGGAGATTTTTTTCACACATTTACAAATCTGATTAACCATACACGGATTCTGAATGCACATTTGCAGATTCCTGTACCCATTCAGAGATTCTTTTACACATTTACTAATCTAATGATGCACACATGGATTGAGACAATTACTCATCTCTCTATGCTACAATGATGGCCCCATAGTCCTTCCTACCAGCTGCCATCTCCCCGTACAAGCAGTCTCCAGTGAGGTCGGGGGCTGAAGCCTCACGCTTCCTCCCTAACCGACTGAAGACTAAAACAAACATTCACACCCTGGACTCATACAGTACACCTTCCCCCCCACCACTTTAACACCTTTAACATTTATTTTTCCACTACTGTCACTATGCCCACCTCACAGCATTACACAAATATATGTACAGTAAAAAATCGTCTCTTTTTATATTGCTAAATTTGGTGATGTTTATTGCTAAGTTTTGTATTGATAAGTATTGTATAGTTCTTTGCACAACATTTGCCGCTGCCTTAACAGCGACAGAGAGTGGATGGATGGATGGATGGATGGATGGATGGATGGATAGATCCATCAAACAGAACAATTAACCAACAATGAAAATTAAGTTAAATTTCTTTTATTTTAAAAGTAAAAGGTATTGACTACATCAGCACTTCCTCGCAATTTGAGACATAATTATTTCTCTGACTTCCTGTCTCATTCTCGGAAAGCTGGACACCGTCTTGAGTTGTGAAATTAGTCTATACAAGTAACTACTAAATACCTGGTGTGTACTGTACGTAGCAGTAATTAATGACAATCTGTTTTTAATACTTGTAAGGTCTTTCCTAGTCTTGGAGCTCATCTTGTTCAGGGACACATAAGTGAAGTGAAAGCTTGAACTCTACAAGGATGCTCTACGTGCTCAACATTACTTATACATCATTTAAAAATGACAATGAAAAAACAATCTTTACTGCATCTTCATTGTATAAGAAAGCACACAGCTACCAAAATGTCTTGGTCCCTTCCATTAATGTAAAGCTACTGTCGATTGGGGATGTTCACTTGATGACATTTATTTCAGATGAATGTAGTATTTCTTTAGGTGTTTTTATCTACAGAACAGTTGGGAAATATCATCAATGCCTCTTTTCCTGGTTCTATCAACCACAACTTACAGTATGACATTACAACACACAAACCACACTATAGAAACATATGTCTGCGTGTCTGTGGTCGGTGTAGAATTCAAGGTGCTGGAGAGCTGTGATGTCTTCCAATGACAACACCCTCGACTTCAGTATGAAGCTTCAGCAGGTTTCTGAATCATCCAAGTGAAACACATCCAGGTCAAAAATTCAGCTCCAGCCACTTCTGCCCTCTTTGGTCATCCTCTTGCTGTTTGATAGTTTTACTCTGATAGGTTCTCAGTTATTCAGGCCTAAAGCTATAAGATGAGTCTTTGACCCATGATCTTGCGGTTGATCTCAGCCAAGGCCACAGAAAACACAAAGGCCTTCTCATCCGAAAGACTGGCGTAAATGTCCACTTCCTTCTCTTGTTTCTCTGTCAACACAATAAAACACAATCAATCACAGAAAACCTATTTTGGCAATACAGTATTTAAAGCCCCCTTCTAGTGTATTCTGACATTTCTATGATATTTCATATTTATTTGAGTCATTTCCTGACTAAGATGATTAGACACACTGTTTGCCAAATTTTTTTTTACAAATAACTTAATTTTGTGCTCAAAGTGAAAAAAAGAAGTTTGTTGGTAAAATGTGAATATGTCAACACAGTGAATTACACAAAATCCCACCGGCAGAGTTAACACAACACACGTAGTTCCAAACGGCTTCACTAAAGACGGAGGGAAAAGCCAGTGGGGGGGGGGTGGGGTGGTTGCAATGTTCTTTATATACTGTATAGGGATAACGGTGCACATATTCAGACAGTCTCTTCTGGAAAGCATTCATAGTGTAGCACTCAGCTGTTCACATGGAAAGTGACAGAAATAGCAGCGTCAACAATGAAAAAGAGAACTTGAGAGAGAAGTTCAGAGAGTTGCAGAAATGGTGGGAGCTTTTATTGTTAAGACACAGGAAGCCAGAATAAACAGCAGGGTTTTCCCTACCATTATTATAAGACTTGGGCGCAGCGCCTAAGCGTTGTCTCACAGCGCCTGGTTGACAGTACATTGCCCGTTAAGGAATTAATGACTCTCTATACCCTGTGCCAAATGTTTTTAAATGCAATCTTTGTTAACAGAGCCCGAGGCTCCATTTTATTTGTTTTGGCTGTGTAATTTTATTTTATTTATTTAGGACATATTAAAGATAGGGTCGACGATGTTGGAAAGCTAGCATCATTTGAAGGTAGCATCGCCTCAGGAGCTCCGTCTAAACCCAGCCCCTCCCCTCGGGGCTCCTTCCAAGGCAACGCCCCCCACACACATGCACGAGCACCGCCGCATCGTAACTCAACTCAACAATGCTTCCTCATGAGAAGTAACCGCAGCAGTGCTACTGCAGGGCTGAGTTTTCTCTTCCATTCTCCAGGAAACGTGCGGCGGCAACGCACTTTGAGTTGAGGCTGGTGCACCCCAAGGGTAGAGTACGAGCAGGGAGGCAGGGAGGCATCTGATTGGTTCTTTACAACTGGGCGCAGAGGCAGTGATTGGTAGACGTTTTTACAGGATTACAGCAGCTACAGATGGCGGCTCTTTTCCGGTCTTTTTTCAGAGCTCATAAGTAATGATTCGCTGTCGGGGTGTAAAGACCATTTCAACCAATATAACAAATAGTGTATACTGGATAAAATCGTCAACCCTGCCTTTAATAATTTTTCCAATGTCTGAATATTCTTAAGAATTAAAAAAATATTCTTAATTAAAAGTTCATTGCTCTTTAAAAAGAGTGTACTTGCACTATTATGCTATTATATTATCATTATATCAGTGGCATAAAATGGTCTTAAAATGACAATAATTTTTTTTAATCGCATTTATTTCTGTGACAATGTATCACCCAACAAAAGTAGTTATTGTAACAGGCCTAATCACAAGAGACCTGCACTAGGAAACTGAGAATAATCACAATCATAATCTTTTACCTTTCTCCTCTTCATGTTTCTTCAGCCCGACAGTTTTCGGTCTTCCCCGTCCCCTCCGAATGGGATCTGATTGGCTGTTGGTCCGGGATCTTCTCCTGTTCTCCATGTCACTAGTTAAAGAAGAGTCTATCCTCTCTCTGCGAATTCGCTCTGTCCTCCTCCGCTTAAAGTCCAGCTTGTCTGAAGCAGAACATGGATAGTAAAAAAACACATCACCATAATTTGTGGGTTAGACTGGTTCCAGGTTAACGTCTCATTTGTTCATTTCAAAAACGGTGATTACAGTGAGCATAAGACCAAATATGGCATTTGCAATACTTATGAAGAAGAGAAGACAATAAATTAAAAAAAGAGAGAAAAAGTAAATAATTAAAGCTGCAAGCAGCAATGAACGGGCCCTCGCCCCTTTTGCACGTTGGGGGTACATGTGAGGGTGCAGGTCGTATCCCCGAGACCCTCCAACGTTTTCTACTCTTTCATCTCGGCTCGCAGCGGCAAGCTGCTGTTTCTTTTGGTGACGGAACGGGATCGGATATGATGTCACGTTACTCAGACTACAACAATAAAAGCTGTAACTTCCTTCTACCTCCGCATAGACTAAAATGAAGCAAATAAATTGATTCTGGCATTAAAGAATCTATTTCAAAATCGTAAAAAAAAAAAAAAAAATCGCGATACATACAGTAGGTGAATCAATTTTTTTTCCACCCATAATAGATAGATAGATAGACACTGTAGATAGATAGATAGATAGATAGATAGATAGATAGATAGATAGATACTGTAGATAGATCTATCTAGCACTTCTCAAAACAGATGTTACAAAGTGCTTCAAAAGACAATAAAAGCTGATAAAGTGAAAAATATGGCAACTGCTAAAACAGAACATCACAGAACCTATCAATAATAATAAAAGTGGTAAAATGGTAGGACAAATTGATAAAAAATAAATATATAATGTTTAGATAGATAGATAGATAGATAGATAGATAGATAGATAGATAGAAAGATAGATAGATAGATAGATAGATAGAACACACATTTAGAAGAGTCAAGCAAACATTAGACACAGGTTAAGGTTGAGGAAGGTTGAACTACATTTTCAGACACAAGTCATTAGCTTTATACAAGCTGAACCTTACCTGCTATCGCTGGAGAGGATCGCTCATTTAATTTGGCATTTAGGAGTTTTCTGCTAATAAACACATAACCACACGGGCAGGACTTGCACGCTACTGGAATCTAGAGAGAATCAAACAGGAAACATACAGAAGATCTAATTACTGATAAGGCTTTGCCCCTTGGGGGGGGGGGGGTAGCTTTGACCAAAGGACAGCACAACAGAACAGCTGATAGAATCAGCTCATACAGCAGCATAAATGTGTTTAAAGGACCATCAGCCAATGAAATTATGCAATATCTTACATACATGTGGAACTGGTGTCATGTGATCTAAAAGAAAGGTATCAGGGGAACTCATTTTAAACTGGTTCCCCAGCTTACGTTTCTCTCCCGTGTTATACCATAGACCAGTGTCTGAAGTGGAAAAAAATAAGTGCCGGTACTCTCCTTATTCACATGTTGCCGTGTGTATCGGCCGGTATCAGCAATCTTTTGCAACTTATTCCTATTTATTCATTATTTCTTTAAGCATGTTATACTGTGCCTGTCATAATTAGTTGTGATTTTATTGCTATATTATTATACATGGGCTATGCATCTTCTACAGTAGACCTATAATACTCCAATAAAATTCCAACAGGAACATTATAGGGTTAAGGTGGTGTGTTTAATGTTAATAGTTAAAGTGCTTTCCTGTGTTATCTGTAGCCAATAGTAGGGGATCATTCAGGTTTTAGGAGTAGTGTCCCTGTCAGGATGCTCCTACTTATTATACAGCAGGATAAAGAGACACATTCTGAATCTCTACAGTGAATAAGATACTAGGAGATATTGGGTTTTGGGGTCCTTCCCAAAGAAAATTTGAAGGTTTTTGACTTAAATGATTATTTCATTATTTACACATATCACAACCTTCGTCTGAATATTTAATTCTTCTGGAAATGTTTGCCCTAAAAGAGCACATTCAGAAAACTTTTAAATAATGTTTCATTAATTATATTTGTCCACAAATAAAAAAAAAAAAATACGACGAACAGTTCACGACTTATTTTACAGAAAGGACGTGAACATTGTGTTGATAAATTACAGCACCTTCGTTCTGCGTAGTAGAACATGTGTCAATTTGATCATAAATGTCATTATAGAGATATTACGGTTAGTTGTTTGTGGCAGCTAGGTGGCTCATGCTACTGCTGCGGCCGTGCTCAGCTCATGATTGGCTCGGGCGGTTGTGGGGGCGGGACCTCGATGCTGCGGCTCCAACCGCCAAAAGATTAAAAAAATATTACTTATGTTAATATAGACCTATCCAGAATGAAGTAACCCATGCAGTATCACTGATATTTAACGGGACTGTTTGTAAGAATCAGAAATTGCTTGTTAACAGCGACACTTGTGGCCGCAATGTCAACGACAGTCAGCGTCCTGTTGCTCGCGCTCGACCGTGTGCACGCGCTACGTGAATGTGAGCGAGCATCCGTCAAAACAGCGAGGCGACACGCGTCAGCTAAAACCACAATATCACTCTATATTTCACCTGCTTGGCAGTAATGTTAGCTGACCAGACGAAGGTCTCTCCATGAATCAATGCTGATCCTAGTGTTGGCTTTTCCTGCTTCAGCCTCCCGACCGCGGTCAGAGGGAACAGGGGAGACACCGACACCCGGAGGGAGACGATAACGTAACTCGCTGCGGAGCCCCGTCACTTCACAAGACACGAGAAACCTCTGTTGGTCTGGAGGAGCTGCAGCATTTATTTCTGCACAAACGTCCACTCTACATTCACTAGATATTCTCAGAGGTAAACTAACTCTTCTGCAGTGTGTGCGCATGCACGTGTAGAGGTGGATCTGGTGAGAACGAGCGCGGTGTGTGAGTGAAGGCAAGCAGGCAGAGTACAGCAGAGACTCCGGCCCTGGAGACCAAGACTACGGTCTCCCCCGCGTCCTCCGACCGCGGCCAAAACTGTTTTGCAAGACGGGCTTCACTAGAACTTTGTGGTTTTGGTGCTTCCGCGTAGTTTGTGTTGGAGTCTTGTCTGAACAGCGTAGCCAGACGCGAGCGCGCATGGGACACCGTCGCGCAATGATTTATACGTGCAAGAAGTTACAAACAGTCCCTTTAAGTATGGTTAGTAATTATCTGAATTATGGAGCGAATTCATCAAGTGAGGTCCAAATTAGGGAGGAAAATGGTTCAAAGGTCAAAAGGGAGAAAATCCCCATTGAAACACAGTAAAGTGAGCTTAAAGGAAACATCTGTGAATTTATGGTTAACAGATTTAATATTTTATTCTACGCACATGACATAAAAAATACATATGATATAAATCTATATATAGTGCACTAACATAACATGAAAGCATAATTGATTATGCAGAGAAGTAATAGCTACTCATTTACATCCATCCCAGACAGTGTTGTCCCCTTTAAACCCACACAAGGTAAAAATACTATGCAGCTACTGTATTGATGCAGCATGTGGTCTTTTTGGCTAGCATGCTAACTCATATTTTGATTTCAAAAGGAACAATATTTCTAATTATGTTATATTCAAAACAGTACACGAATCACTTAAATGTAGATACAAAAATGAGTACTTTCCAAAAACAGGAGTCGAAATATGCCATGAATGTTATCTTCTGAGGGTAACCAAATTTACCAAAGTAAAGTTTTTGTAACTCAGGGATCAGCAGGCACATGTCACACATACTGTATGCTCCTATATCCACAAATCTGACTGATTTACAATAAAAAGGATCATTTATCTAACAGGCAGCTTGATGTTTTGATTTATTTAATTATACTCTTATTATTCTCGAGGAGACAACGAGTTACAATAACATGAGTCAAAAGGCTAAGGGCCAGAATAGGTGTAGAGATGTGTAACTAATCAGTTTGACATTTCAAACAACATAAAGGCTTTCTTTGCTAAACAGAAAACCAACACTTAACAGTCAACTTGGTCCACCTTTAACCCAGCCTGCCACTAACCCACCTCCTGTCTACAGAGCTCACAGCTGCACTAGTGTTATCGACCAGTCACCAACATTACATAAGGTACGCCATTAACAACGTTACACACTGACACATGGTATTTTCCTCACCTGTTGGTCGCATTCAGGACAAGATTTCGTAGCCATTTTGACTTTCTTTGTTTTATTTGCCGACATAGTCCGTCCCTCCAGCTGTCCGGTAGCTACTGCTGCTCTCTGCGACACATGGACGGAAACACTAACACACACAGACGAGCAACACACGGCGAGGCGGCTCGATGACAACAACACACCTTTTAACAGCAACACACAGACACATAGACATTACAGTTCACCACGTACCAATAATGCTAAAGCTGCGCGCATGCGCAGGGAGAGCCCTTCTGCTGCTGTGTTGCATTTAAGTTCCTTTGAGGAAAATGGTACATAGCAGGCTCTTCATGATCTGGTTCTTGTTTTATGGCGAGTGGTAACCAAACCAGCGTTGAGGCGTATTACCACCACATACTACAGTATGTTGTGAACCAGAGTAAACTATCCCCCTTAAAGTGGCAGTAGGCAGTATGTTTTTGGCATCATTAGGCAAAAGTTCCATAACAATCTTTCAGCATATTGTAATTCAAGTGTTCTGAGAGAAAACTAGACTTCTGCTCCTCCTCATGGCTTCTGTTTTCAGGCTTTAAAAAATCTAGCCCATGACGGGAGACTTTGACCAATCACAGGTAATTTCATTGAGAGGGCGTTCCTATTGGCTGTGCTCCGGTCATGTGACCGGAACTTGGCGTTCCTTTCACCAGATTTCACAATGCCGGCAGCGTCACAATCTTTCTCATTTTACAGCTAAACAGTACACTACAAGATGATTCTGAAAACATTTGAGGTGAGAAATAGGCATTACAGTAACAGAATTGATTCATATTTGATCAGCGCTGCCTAGTTTGACCGTTTGGTCGGAGTTCGCGAGTGATTGTCAGCCGGCTCTCATAGACGGCAGATGGACAGCAGACCTCAGATCAGCTCTGACTGGTTGTTTTTCCTCCGTTAAGTGAAATCTTTCAGATGCCGTTAGGAGCACCGGAGGACACAGTAGGACACAGAGGAACATCATTTTTTCAGGTTACCTGTTTCATGTACTACTGTCACGATATAGCGAACGTTTTATAAAAATAAGTGTTTTTAATCATATTTGCTCCAATCTCGACTATTTCAGCTTTAATGCTTCATCCACACACTCTTGTCACAGCGTAGGAAAGCACAGTACTATTGCCAGATGATTGACAACTTTGTTCACCTCATTTTCTGTGTTGCATGAAAATGTATGTGATATCTGGATTCTGGCACCCAACAACACAGCAAGATGACATTTTAGATGTATAAAAACGATGCGTACGCACAAAAATCATCTCTACTGTTTACGAGTTGAACAATATGTCTCCTCAGAACGGTGTGCGATGGTACAATGGGCTGTGAGGCCTACATTCTCTCATTTGGTGGGTTTGTCAGAGATGTTACCCAATCAGCAGCGGCATGTATAGAAACCCAGCCATATTAAAAAGGTAGTGCACACACGGCCCAGTCGCCGGGAAGAAATGTTGGCATTTTATGTTTTTGCAAACCACGGATACATCGAATGTCAACTTTTTGTTTTTTTGTTTGTTTGGTTTTTTTTGCATCGACCTGAGCAAGTGACGTAGTACAGCTAGCGACCCGCAGAGTAAGTGGTCATTACTGAAAGTTATGTGGTATAATAACGAGTATAACAAGCGAGAATGTCCACCAAGGGAGGATGGGAGGGGTGGTGAATGGGTCAAACGCAGGACTCTCACTTTGTTGTTCGCTGTTCGTGTCCCATGTGAAACCAAAACTAAACGGTGACTTTACACTTGTTACATAACGTTGTTACGCCTGTTATGTAACGTTACATAAGAAAGTCAGCTAATGGCAGTTGTTATTTATTTACGCTAGTTACGTTGTTAAAAGTGTTACGTTACGTTGTTACGTTACGTTGTTACGTTACGTTGTTACGTTACGTTGTTACATTACCTTGTTACGTTACCTTGTTACGTTACCTTGTTACGTTACCTTGTTACGTTACCTTGTTGTTACGCTACCTTGTTACGTTACGTTGTTACGTTACATTGTTACGTTACGTTGTTACGTTACGTTGTTACGTTACGTTGTTACGTTACGTTGTTACATTACCTTGTTACGTTACCTTGTTACGTTACCTTGTTACGTTACCTTGTTACGTTACCTTGTTGTTACGCTACCTTGTTACGTTACGTTGTTACGTTACGTTGTTACGTTACGTTGTTACGTTATTTCGTTATCATTTGAACACAAACCATGATGTTTTCTCTATCCTTAACCAAATAGTTTTGTTGCCTAAACCTAATCGTTTCACAACGTTAACAACATGCCATCGTATGTTCCAGCAAGCATGATACAAGGCTGATATGAAATGTATTTATGAAACATATTTTTTAATCAAAAACGCCAGCATTCAAATTATCCCTTGGTTTGCAGAAACGTGCAATGCCAACATTTTTTTCTGGCGACCGGGTTGTGGCACAATGGATCCAACTAAAGTCCTTTACAAATGCGTCCATTGCAGCTTGCTGATGAGATTATAAGACATGTTTCTCGTAAGTATTTTATAATAAGCAAGCATAGAACAGCTGCATTATCCAAATTGTTACATTTATGAAAGGTACCCTACCAATCCCCCTGAAATATGTGCTCCCCTCTCTATCCCAGCACTCCCTTTGGAACAAGCTACTGCATCGAATCCTCAAGCTCCACTAGGCCTACACATTCCCACTGCACCGCCACATTCAGGCGGTCTGAGCCGCATATGCGAATGTGTCCTGGGCCACATTGAAGGACCGCCTCAACTGACGTGTGTGTGTGTGTGTGTGTGTGTGTTACTCATCGAGAGAGACCACAAAAACTTGTGTAGCCAGGGGTTACATTGCGTTTGACAGGCTGCTTCACCCGCGGTGTTTGAAAGAGAGATACAGCAGGTCCTTCTGCTACTTGAACACTTTATCAACATATAATAAAGGATTATCTGACCTAACGTGGACAACCGGTGAAAAATATCACTTCATTACCAAGATTGGAACTGAAATAAAAAGGAATATATGATAAATATTGAGTTAATTGTTTGAGTTATAGAGAAGGGGTAGGCTATACTTCTTCAAACTCCTTTTCGGACATGTAATATTTATTTATGCTGATTATTTGTTTATTGACAGTTTGCTATATATTTCGATTCTATTATATGTTTAGGTTCTATTTAAACCATCCAGCAGTATGCATGTGCTAAATACAAAGAGCTATTTGGCTTCTTTGCTTGGCTGTAGTTGAGGCGGTGCAAAGTTTTTTTTCTGTGACCACTTCCTGTTTTAGGCATGTAAGTTCATATTTGTTCAAGTATCTTCGTTACATCATCTGTAGAGCGGTTGTTATTCTAGCTAGACGTAGCATGTAGTTCTTAACATTAACCACAAGGTGTCAGCAATTCACATCCATTTTACAAACGATGCTCGTGGTTTTCTCTTTCATCCAGCAATGTGCAGCGCAGACATACTGTAGACATGATAAACTAATACTGTGAGGTAAACATTCACATGTATAGTTTTCAGTGCATCCTGGCTAAAGAATCATTCAACAGTGTTTCTACACTGGAATAATTATAATACAATAATATAATAATTTTAATTAATCCCCTTCTTAAATACAGTCTATGAGATAAGCGGGTATAGCTGATGGATTTGGAAGACATGCCTCTGAAACTGGATGAAATGTTACACAAACATTTCTATGATAGATCACCTAGTTTCTAACTCACTGGCTCTTATTTCAAATCAAATCCAATCAATTTTATTTGTATAGCCCAAAATCACAAATCAAAAATTTGCCCCGGGGGGCTTTACAATCTGTACAGGATACTTTATTGACCGATTTATTGTTACATTGATGCCGAGTACCACGTTTTTTTGTTGCTGCGACCAGCAGCTCTACAGCTGACTCTGTCAGTTGGTCCAAAAAGATTTACAGTTTTTGCACTGGGAGGCTGAGATTTGGCATCAAGGTCAAGTGTGTGTTCATGCAATCATTTCAACGGATATAAAGGGGGTGTGTAGTGAGGGTGGCCTGTAACAAAAAGATGCATCACTTCTAAACAGATTCACGTCCCACGGCCAAACTCAGGACCTGTTTCTCATAGACTCCTAGAGTTCCTTTTTCATTTTGCCATAGAGGTCAAGTGTGTGTGAGGTTGTGTGTTATTGTGAATTTGTGCTTGTTTTTACAATATTCATAGTCTGGTCTGGGATTTTTGGAACCCTGAGTTTAGTGTTTCATGTCACTATAATTCAAGAAACACACGAGATAATAAAGACCGTTATATCTGACACTTATGGTCACTCACTATTGTAAGATTGTATTACATTCATATCCTGTGTGTAAAATTAACAAAATGCAAACATGTATTGTTAATTTCAACTTTATTTCAGCAAATGACAATGATAATTGCTATTGAATCGGCTTTTCTCTTTATCTGATTTACAAGTGGGTTTAGACACAGATTTAAAAAGGGGAGAGAAATTGGTCAACACCGCCTCCAACAAATCAACAATAGCTAAGAAAGAGAAAGAATCAGCTGACACTGTCAGATGCTGCAGCAAACATGTACATCATTAGGTACGCAAGTATGGCAACTTGTCAAGTAGCATACAATCCTGAGGAATCGCTGCACCCCCTACAACAGATGAGTCTGAAACCACGGTGTCATCAAGCAACGGGATTTCATTGATCAACAAAATGATGAAATTGTCAGACATTGTAGTTGGTGGGATCCATATAGAGTAAACTGAACCCAGACCTTAAGTACAAGCACACTGAGGCATGCAAACACATGCTGCAGGTCTGAACGTGTCAATCCACTGGTGAGAAGTCCAGAAATAAACAAATACATAAAATATGGAGTCCTTAGAGAGATGGAGGGACAAATCTGATAGAATTAAAAAGAAGCACAGCTTAAGTATGAGGATAGGATCTTTTTGAAAAATATGACAATTTTCCTACCGACAAACGACTAGATTTGTGAGGTTATTTGTAATTTCTCTGCAGCCCGGCTGGGATGGCAGAGGAATTGAGAATCATGCAAAATGCTACACAATTATTAACTGAACTGACTGACAAGATGAAAAGATGCTCTGTTCCAAAACAATCCATCCATTTTTTAATGGGAACGACATTGTTTTGCACCGTTCACGTGGGGCCAAAGTTTGCATATGCTTCCATTCGTCCGGTCATCGGTTCGGTTGGTCCCAACCTGTTTAAAAGTTGCCACAAAGCCATCCTAAAGAACAGCAGAGTTATTGATTATTCAGGGGCGGAAACTAGCTCATATGCAGTACAGATGTAACACCACTACTAGATAGCCGTTATACACTCACGCTAATACATTCACTTCTCGATATGGAAAGATGTGAACAAGTGAGGGCTTGATGACTCAGTGGATACACCTATAACAGCCAGCAGGTCTACTATTGACCATAAAATGATACAGGTTAAAGACAAATTAGTCAAGCAGGAATTCATAAAGGAATGGTGCCTACGACTTGTCACAAGCGCACATTGAAGCCGAGTGCTGTGTTGGTGGCACGCGCTTCTTAAAATGTAACATCTCCAACCTGTTGCAAAGAACAGTTCTGCTAGTGAGGGACAGTGGAGAAGAAGAGATGATGCAGAAACACTAATAATAATAATAATAATCAAATGAAAGAGTGAGTTCTTTTTAGCTCTTCTTGACATTTATTTTTATTCCCGGCCTACAGGAGGGATTTTTGTGTGTTCTCGTGAGTGTGTGCTGTTGTATATTCATAATATAGTGAAACATCTAAGGATGGACTTCGCATCCTTTCCAACCTGCGATAGTTTTAAAGGACCAGGCCCTCATAGGCGGGGCCCTCGGACTCGGGGGATTCTCTCTGCAGGCGAAGATGCTCCAGTGTGTTGTGGAAGTGTTTGTTGATCTGCTCCGTTTCTTCGCTCGCCTCCAGGCTGGGAAGATCTTCCCTGATCTTCTGGATAAGCTGGTTTAATACCTGGACAGTCACCTGGGTGGATGGAGGATGAGGGGACAGTGTAAGAGTTCCTGCTTGTAGTGGGATATTTTTTATATTTATACAGAATAAACTGTAAATCAAATGGGTTTTGAAGGTTAAAATCAATGACGTTGAAGTACTTATGTGCCCTTACTCATTTGAAGCCATCAAAGACAAAACTGAATGTGACAATTAGTCAACATATTTAGACTTATAGAGGATGTGTAAAGATACCCTGTGGAGTTTTTAGACACAAATCAATGTTTTTTTACATGGGTCCCTGCTTTGATTTTATCGTGCACAAAGACATACATGCCCGTGCATGAGCCCAGGTTTATGCACGGCACATTCCTGCTGCCAATGGCACACTATTCTGCTGATTGATAATTGTTGGCAGTAAAACACAAAGCAGAGTAGCAATGCGCCAACAAAGACAGTTAAGAAGAATGCAAGCTAGGTTCCTCGTTTACATGACATTTCAGAAACCCGGTTACTGCACAGTCACGACAGTAACCTGGTTACATAAGGGCATGCAAACAAACAGCCTGGAACGGGACATGTAGACATTTGTGGTTTCCTACCGCATTGTTTTCCCTCTCATAGAAGCAGACGTATCTGTTGAGGATTTCAATGAAAAGCTGGACTTGCAGCGATGGGTCCATACACTGGTTGGCAATCTTCAGGGCTTTCTTTAGACACTCCATCACCCGCTTACCATCGCGGATCTATAAAATGCAACATCAGTACTTAGCAATGACGATGGAAACAGATTTAAGTGCATCAAAATGTGCCAGAACAATGATCTAGCAAACTTAATATATATCAAATCTATTTATCAAATAACACATCCACACAGCTTTTAGAAACGTGCTGAATAAAGGTATGGCTTTTCCAAATATATATATAAATATAAAAAGGTTAGAACATTCACTCTCTCCACAAAGACGCCTGACCATTCAGTGTCGAGAGACTTCTTGAAGTTGTGTGTAGACCGAAACATAAGTCATATCTATTCCGGTATATAGATAGATCTATAGATATTCATATTATCCATAACACATGCATTTTCGCCAAAATCGTACTATTTAAAAAAAATCCCGCCACTACCATCTCATGCTTGTGCATTATAGATTTGCTGTTGTTAAACCTGGCCTCCATGTACTTCAATTTATCAAGGATTTACTCCGTTTTCGGCCGTTTTTTGATTCTCCGTTCACCGTGGAGGCATGCGAGAAAAACAAACTTTTCTTCGAGAATTTGAGGTAACACGGGGTGAGTAATTGATATACAAATGGACAACTTAACTGAAAATGTTTACAGTGTCGCCCACGTACATAATGTCCCCACGTATGTTCATTTTAGTGTAACGTGTTTTCACCTTGATAGTGGAAAATCACAGGTCCCGCCATGATTATACTGGTCGTATGTACTCACAGCACATTTAGTTCCCTTCTTGGATGCAACATTTTTTCCAGATATAAGTTTGTTTGAAATAGTTCCAAAAACAACAACAAAAAAACATTCACAAAACAAACACAAAAATTCCAACACACCTCTTCACCACTTTTGTCGGTGCTGCGACCGGACCAAAAGAGATGGGCGCAGATACTGACAGCTCGGCATTGGTCGGGCTTCTTCAGCAGCTTGGAGGCAGCCAGCGCACACTGAGTCCTCAGCGGCTCGTGATTTTCCTCGCTGAAACATCGCATTCGCTCGAAGGTACCAATGATCAGTGTGATGGCTGCCAGCTGGGCTTTAGAGTCACTGATCTCATCCTCGTACAGAGAGAAGGCCTGGTGAGGGGGATGCATTGAGAAGCAAGAGAAGAAATGCAAAAGGTGGTGAGAAGGATACAAATGAGAAAAAGGATGTGAAAAGGAGATAGGGGAACAAAATCATTTAAAGAAATCACCACGATTGCCTCTGGAATTTTTTCCATCACACATTCATTTTTGCTGTAAAAAAAGAAGCTCCCACAGAATCATTTTCTATTTTCTATTAATGTTTGACAGTTTTGGGCTCTTATTTTGAAGGAACATTTTGAACAGATTAAAAATGTGCGATTAAATATTTTAATCGATTGACAGCCCTAGTGAAATTGTCTTCCATCAAGTGAATTTGTCTATACCTGATGACGTGTTGTGATATTCAAACATAACGGTCATTGAAATTATGCATTTCAATTTGACGTGTTTTATCTATGTGAATTCTTGAGCACATTTAGATATAAAAATAACTGGCTTTGTATATTACCCAAAAAAAATATTTTTAATTTAACCAGCACTTAATGGTCCTATGAGGCTCACTGGTTGTGAATAGCTGTTCTAGAGCAACATCAGCTGTAGCTTCCCCCCCAATCCATAAACATTGAACTCTTGACCTGTACATTAATCTATGAGGCCAACAGGAACGAATTCAGAATTATGAACCCTTAAAATCACATTCTTTAGGCAGGTGTCGAGAGGTTTTAATATCGTAACTCGGGTCGCTTTCACACCTGTGCTTTAGTTTATTTGGTCTGGACCAAAGACGTGCTGCTTTCACTATGCAGCCGGTGTAGACACGGTGTAAGCCTGAATACTCAAGAACATTTTTTTTTTTTTAAAGATTAAAAGATTGAAAGGCCCAACAGTTTCATTAAACACTGTACCTGTGACATGAACTCATAGGCTACAGTCTCGTGGTTCTCAAAGCCAATCTCGCCTGCAGCCAGCGCCCCCTGCAGGAAGAGTCGGAGAGGCAGCTCAGCGAGCTCGGCCTTGATAAGTGCACTGATGGTCTGGTGGGCGAAGGAAAAGATCTTCTGACACTTCTTTTCCCACTTGTCATCCTGATGGGAGTCAAATTGGGGATAATTAAATAGGATAGACAAAAACTAGAAAAACAGCATGTGACATTTCGTGAAAAAGGTTTGTTTGCACACCAATGAGGAGTTTTCCTTGTATCTGAAGGCCAGCTGGTAGGCGGCGAACACCAGAGGAGGGAGTGTGTAGCGAATCCTTAGGTTTCCACCTGCACCAAAGTGTTTCCGGGCCGTGTTCAGAATCTGATCGCAAATCAAGAGAATTGACTTCGATTAACGACAGCAAAGGCACTCTGGTCCATCACTCAAAAAGGCACAGTTTGAGATGTGAAAGTTCTACAAACATGACATAGCAAGTATACATCTAGTTCATTCACTCGCATGCTCCTTTAAATGTTGAGGAAAGGACCCACGAGATACTGTTGATCAGGATCGTCAGAGTGGAGCAGGTGGATGAAACGACCCACGAGGCTCTGCTCCTCAGCAAAGTCCTCGGGGTCCGGATCGTCAGCCGGTTGGTCTGGCTGGTCCTGTATCAGTGTGGATACTAAGGTCAAGATGGCGTCCACCTAAAGAAACCAGGGAGGGAGAGAGAGGAGTTTTGATTTGGTGTACTTCTCTACAAACTTCCTTTCATGCTTTTGGCTGATGAACCACTCTGATGAGGTCACGGGTCAGAGGAGGGTCAAATAGATTGCTCGAGTAAATGACCGTAGTAAGAGAGGGTCACACGATGGCCTTAGTTTGTACATAGTTGTAACACCTAATAGCTGCCAGGTGTTGACTGAACCAGCTCACAAAACTAGCTTAGTAATATCTGACCCTGTGAAGAGTGAAGGGTATAAAATGTAATATGGTTGACATATCTTAAATGCTGTTTAATAATGATGTAAACTGCTAGAATTTGAGAGTGGAGCCTGTCCTGCAACTAGAAGTCAGAGGTTCAAGGGTCACACATATTTCTCAGTGTATGCATACAGTATATACCTATATTTGCAAAGGCTTGTAAGGGAAGTATAATGACGTTGCTGACGTGCGCACTCTTCAAAAATGCAACTACACATCAGGGATAAGGGAGCCAAGAACTGTGATTGGTCAGCTTGTATTTTCTGCTACAAATTTCTTACGGCAGTAGAGACTGTCGATAGTGAAGATAGCGTTAGGGAAGTTGAAGAAGTATTTTGTCTCCTTTTCAGCAACACACATCTAGCAAAACCATCTCCACTGCAAACCTTCTGCTCACTGCCATCGCTGCTCTCTCTCACAGTGACTGAGAGAACGTAAACATGGCATCATTACATGGCAGCAGTATCCAATTCAGTCGTGAGGCGAGGTGACATAGCAGTTGCCTGAATGTAACTCCATTCCATAATAGCATGCCTAGCCTACAGTCGCTCTACATCACAAAGTGAAGTGAAATAGTGACTGTCGGTGTACGATACTCCATCTAAGAGTTGCAGGGGCGCCGTCAAAGGGTTAAATGTGACACTACTTTAACGAGTCTAAACCTACGCCATAGTTATCTGAGCTGGGACTCCCATTAACTACTCGGAGGGTGTGGAGGTCAGGGTGGTGTACGGGTGTGTTGCATGTCTGACTGTCACGACTGCCCATCCCGTCACAAACCGACAACCCTCGTGCTTAAGTGGTAGTCAGGAACCCGACCTGTTCCTGCGCCAGAATGGTGGTGTTGTATTCCAGCGTGTTGGTCAGCACGTAGCAGCTCATGCTCTTGCGCGACTCGTAGTCGAAGTACTCGAAGAGCGGCGGGAAGTGCTTGAGCTGCAGCACGGTCAGGACGTTGTTGTAGGTATCCACCGGGATCTTCAACAGTCGGGTCAGCTCCTTTGACACGGCGCTGCTGGTCGCTATGCTGGGGGAGGGGGAAAAAGGAAAAAGGAAAGTGTGACAAATAAGTGTGAAAGCAAGCGAAGCAAAGAGTGTATTTAAGTGTAAATTATTATCCCCTTTTCTATACTGTCTGTGATCATGTTTGTGATCAAATGGTTTACATGGAGCGTGATGGTATCCAGGTTTCTGATAGCTCACTAACTCAAACCCTGCTCTTCCTCTCTTTAACTCTCCTCTCCAGTTCTGGTTTTAGATTCTCTCTACTGTTTTTTCTGGGTCTCACCCTCTTCTACTCACTGTTACCTCAGTGAGTCAGGACTTGGACACTTACTGTTCCAAGTTGAGCTTGTTGAATATATCCACGGTGCTCTCCAGGACTTTATCTACGTAGTCAACGCGGTCAGGGTAGCATTTCATGGCCAGGTTGATGAGAGAGACCTGAAGGGAGACCACGTCCTCTGACGGCATGTCCTGGCGAGACTGAAGGAGGAGGAATCATAGAATGAATGAACACATCAGCACGGTCAATCCAACGTCTGGTTCACCTTAAACGAAGTCACCATAGCGTGGGCGGGTTAGCATAGTAAGAATGTTTTGCTGGATTATCGTTCTGTAAGCAGTCGACATGAATGAAAGTTGAAAAGTGACTGGATGTTTCATCTAATTTTTCTCTTTTGACCTGAACCACGTGTATTTTTTTTAGGTTCATCTAACATGAATCTCATGAAATCTCCTCCACACCTTAAAATTGGCTCACTAACAATATTCAATCATTGATTTACATTTTTGTGCAGAAAATCCTAATTTAATGAGAAATAATTACAGTTATCCTAAAAAGACAGAGCAAGGTGTTCATTCATTATCTGGATTCATCAGCGTGTGCTGCTGCAGCTTTGCTTCTTGAGCAGAACCTCGCCGATGCAACACAACGGATGAAATTGCCGTTGTTCTCATCGACAGGTTAACGAGTGGCGGAGCACAAAACAACTATCGAAATGCAAACGGATGTTTGTGGATGTTTCTACATCCATTTCTAGCTACCTGTGGGAGTGGAGATGAGTCTTGTGCACATGAGTTCCCCAATGACTAAGAAATGTAAACCAGAACCAGGCGTACCTGTGGCTTTATACAGTAAATCTGACGAAAAGAATGCGTATGCATATTTCTGTCTTTGTGCGTAACCAAAGCTTTAGTTGTGAATCTACAGAATTTTATGCATCTGGCCCATGCTGTCCGCATCCCATAATGGCTTTGTGGCTAGCACTTAGCATGTGGGGCCGGACAGCGTTGATACCCATCGAGGGATTCAAGGCACTTATCGCCTTCCGACACCCAGAGTGGTAACGTTACGCCTCACGGTTGTTTCCAGAGACGGGCCTCAGCTATGGTTCAAATCTCCTCGTCCCCCGACCATTTGTCTGAGAACTTGCATTTCCCCATTAGCTAGGTAGTTTAAAGGTATAATATGCAAGAATTTCCTAAAAAAAAACAATGTATGGACTGATACAAAAATAATCCCTCTCAATCATCACTTCTGACCCACTAGCAGTGTGTGGTGGTGTCTGTATCTACAGAGACTTTTCTTCTTATTTTGTTGTGTTCGGGACGTTCCTGGGCGTCAGAAAAGAGCTTTTGAACCCCACCTGGGGGTGTAACCCCCCCAGCCAATATACAGGGTGTGCAGCCCGTTCAGGTCGCCAAATAGCGCCGCTTTGTCACGTCTCTCGGCGTCAGATACCGAGGCACAAGTCCCCCTTTAGCTCTGTCAGATTGCGGCCGTATTTGCTGAGTGTTTGAGTTTGACTCAAACTGATAGCAGCGCTGAGCCACAGCATACAGGATGAAGCCTGCCCTTCGGCTGCATGTGAGAAGTGTTGTGGTGGTATGATGCATGGTCCGATCTAGTCAGATTGCTTCTTTGACTTTTACAGAAAAGTGAGTAAAGGGATCCAAGTGGAGATAAGAACTCCTGATGGGATTAAAATGACTGATCAGCTCATGTCATATTAAAATCACTTGACCTCATCTTGAGAAATGAACCCTTCCTGAATGGGACAACATTTGTAGTGCGTACAGACTGATTCAATTATCTCACAGAGCAGGTAAACTTCATGTAACCTACCTGAATGACAGTGGCTACTTGCTGAGAGAAGATGTCAAACAGTTTGATCTCAGCTGGAATGCCAGGGCCATCTTCTCGATGAGCGAACAGAGCGAGTCTGATAAACACAACAGAGGAAATGTGAGTGCATCCTCACTATTGGTCACAAACAGGGATCACAGAGGTAGTCTTCCTCATCCTTCTTTACAGAGCAACTTCACATTAATTCCACCTTTTTATTTGAGTTTGTAAATTACATGTACAATCACTTTATTATACTATCTACTGATCTTGATCCTGGGACTGACTGAGAGTCTTTCTCCGGTAGCTTTGGTAATTTACAGTGAGTCAAACTACCTGTCAATGAGGGCAATGATGATGTTCTTAACGTTGACGTGTTGATGGAGCTCGGCACAGGAACGTAGGAAAGGGTTCAGGGTCTGAAGGTGGAACTCATCTGGAAAAACCTTACAAGAAGAGACTATTTTAGTTCAGGAGTGTAGGGCTTTACTTATTCTTTAGAAATGTGTGTGTGGTAGGGGGGGGGGTCCAATGGACGCAATCTAAAAATGGATTCAATGCAACAATGCAATCTAGTCTACTCTGCTGCTATAGCCTTCAGCCTATTCATAACGATTAACACCCATACCATTGAAGTGCAGTACCATACACTTCATCACTCCAGAGAATTGCACTGAATTACATCCAATAATTGTCAGATAAAAGTCCGTTTTTTGTCCCTGACCCACCGAGGTGCATCCTCCAGGCAGACTGCGCGGATCCCACCCTTTGACAAGTATACGAATATTTTCAGTTCATTATGAAACTGTGGCGGGCCTACACATGTCAGATCACTTCCATTTGAATGATACAATGGTTGATTAAGATTGGATAAAGGTCCAACATGTTATTACAGGGATGCACGATGTGGATGTTTTTTTTCAGCTGACACGATAACCGATAATTACCTGCTTCACATGGCCGATACCTATACGATAAATGATAATTTCCCATGTTTTGTATATTAAAAAGAAGTTCATAACCTTTAGTTTATTATGCACACCTGAGGTGGATGATTTAATATTCCACAGCTCTGACCTGACCAAATCTAACTGTCATCACTTTTGTTAAATAACAAAAACAAAGACCAGCTCTGACTCTTAAATTCATCAGTCATTTATTTTTTTCTAGAAAAGTAACTAAAAAAAAATAAAACTTCACAAATTTGGCTTTTATAAAAGGATTTTGCCAAAGAATTCGAATTAATTGCTTTGACATAATTTGTGAAATCAGACATGTCAATGTGTTAAATACTCGATACATAGATAAAGGCTTTTATAGAACCAAAAGCCTACGGCTGCTTAGTCCGCAGATAAAACACAATGACAAAAGGCACACAGTTACAGTTATGTTTAATAAAGTAATGGAAAAAGGTTTGGAGGACAGCTGTGCTACTTTTACTTACTTGACTTTTTACCTATATATACTGTATATATACATACATATACTGTATAGCTCTCTAGAAAATACGCTCTCTCTCTCATCCCTACCTGCCCCTGAAATAAGAGCATCATTGGTCGGACAAGAGCATATTAACCAACCGAACAGAAGGTGTCAGCCCTAACACATGCTGTACACACACAGTATATACACACTCACATTTTTATATAGTACTATAAACTATACTTTGATATACTTCATTCTATGTTATTGCCTATTTTATCATATTGTAATTTATTCTAATATTTTGAATATCAGTTTAGACGTGTGTGTGTGTGTGTGTGTGTGTGTGTGTATCATGGAGGTACAGTAGCTACAACTACATTTCATTGTGCACTCCTGTATTGTATGATGACAATAATAAAGCCTTGAATCTTAGAGGTCTACCTGAATGATGCACTCCATGAGATACTCCTGTGCCAACGGGTCTCTGCAGTTCACAACCTGCTCCAGCACTCCAGAAAGAACAATCTATGGAGACAGAGAGGAAAACAAAGAGGGAACCTGTTTTACCAGTAGACAGTATGAGTCAGGAGATATGTGACATGTTGCAAAGAAGACACGGTAGAGGAAAAAGCACAAAGAGCAGTTCCAAAGCACACTGGAGCACACGGATTTATGGCGGTAAACTTTATTAAAGACTAACGTTTCGACGCCAACTGCGTCCTCATCAGAGTCAAACAGATCTGAGACTCACATCCACTTAAATAGCCCCCCCCCCCTAGTTGGGAACTGATTCAGCACAGGCTGGAAACAATGGGGGAGGGAACAATAGGCTGCGTCTAGGCAGGTAAACAATCATGTCATATAATAATAAAAAGTAAGAGAAGTAAAAGTAAATATATAAATAGCAGTTTCAGTGACTACATACTGTACATGTGCATATATCAAAAATAATTAACTTAACCACATTGCTTGACACAGGCTATTTACTATTTTTTTTCAATAGGAGATGATATCATCATTTATGGTAGGGACATTCTTTATCCCCTCATGTATGTCTCTCTTATATATTAATAATCTGACTGTAGCTCACTGGCATTTAAGATATTTAAGACCTTTTTTGATACTTGGATAAGGGATGTAATTATCTTTGCCGTTATTTATCACTATTATTACAATTATTTTTGATATATGCACATACATGTGTGCGTACGCATGGGTCAGAGTTCCCGTACAGGTGCTCACATTCTCCCGTCAAGTTTTTATAGATCACAACTTTTGCGTGGGAAGTGGCGTACGCACATTTCAGGCCCCCGTTTTGTGTTTACGCAACGTTTGTAAATGAGATCTTGAAATGAATCTATCAGAAACAACAGACACACCTGTTTGTACTTGTCCACGTTGACACCCTCCAGCTGGCTGAGGCGAACCAGGTTGGTGCCCACCAGAATCCGGAGCTCTTGCCGTTCCTTTTCTCTCTTCTCTCGGTCTCGGCTGTGACCCTGATGCTGCATTCGAACCCACAGCTTGTTCATTTCCGCAAAGTTCAGAAGGACAAAGTCGATGGAGTCGTTGATATCACCGGTCATCTCCTCTGTTCCCCTGTGGAGGAAAAAAGGCTACAACTTTAGAACGGGGATGCATGTCAAAATACGGTATGTGTTAAAAACACACCGGTACATTGTGGCACGCATTCATTCACTTTCTTTTCAAAGGCGAAATGAGAAGCTCAATATCTAATATCTAAAGTCTTTGCATAGAGTACAGACCTGGGATCAGGACCTCATTCCATGATATAAATAAGGAGTCAGTGAGTTAACTTGAGTCATATTTTTTTATACTATATTCATTTACATTTTCATTAAAAGTATGCCGTAGCTATCAGCAGTTCAGTTTGCATCCATCACTGGATTACTTGGATACTGAAGAATACTTAAACATGTGATGATTTTCAGGCAGACCTCGGAGATAATGGGATCCTCAGAGAGTGAGAGTCACACTGAATCTAAAAATATGTGTATCCTGTCCTGATTATCTGAGTTAACAGTCCAAGAAGGAACACAAGATCTTTGTTTTAAAGCAGCTAATTGCCTCCATGAGGTGTGTGTGTCACAGTCAGCTCCAACTGCACTTTTCAGAACATCTGCATGCACCTCTGGGCCCCTCTCAGCTCAGAGTAGACTTCATGTGTCCCACACCTCACACTTTGGTTACAATAGCTTAAAGGGACAATTCACCCCAAAATCAAAACTACAGATTTCTCCTCTTACCCGTAGTGCTATTTAGCAATCTACATTGTTTTGGTGCGAGTTGCCAAGTGTTGGTGATATCGGCAGTAGAGATGTCTGCCTTCTCTCCTAGACGGCTCTGGGCTTGTGGTGCTCAAAGCGCCAAAAAACTACATTTGAAAAACTCAGCAATGTCTCTCTCCAGAGATCATGACCCAGTTGCTCCAGGTAATCCACAGACCCTGTTGTGAGCAGTTTCATGTAGGAAGGATTTTCTTTCTACCAAACTCCACCCGCCAACCGGATCACCGCGCAGAAGGAAAGTGCATCTACTCATCGCCAAGTAGTCCAACATGAACTTTTTGGCTTTCCGGCCATGGTGGCTCGTAGAAACAACTGTACCTTCCAGACAGGTTTTTTTTACCATCCAAAAATAATAACTTGCTTTTTTACTATCGCAATTTGCTATTATTATTTAGCATGTCATCTTGGTCTCCTATGCAATTCTAAATCAATATTATAGTAGTATGCAGTAATAATAATAGTAACACTAAGTGTATGCAGAAATATTAATTCAACCAAGCGGCAAACTCCAGCGCTGATAAATGAACCATGAATCAAATTCTCCATTTCGTGGAGGTTGTGACACTCAGAATGAGTTATCCACCGTTTTACAGCCGCCACAGAGTAGGCTACGGGGTATGCTACTGTATGACGTAAGGGTAAGTCACAATGACAGACACACAGAGAGGACGGCGGACGGACGGTAAAAACTTTATGGATTTTTTGACGGTCCGCTGACCAGGATCGTGCTGGTGGCGTCCTCCTCAGCTGAGCTGTAATGTTAGATAGCTCAGTGGTGCCAGGTGAGAGAAGGCAGACATCTCTACGGTCGACATCTCCAACACTTGGCAACTCACACCAAAACAATCTAAATTCATACATACAGTAGCACTACAGGTAAAAGTAAAAATATGTATTTTTGATTTTGGGATGAACTGTCCCTTTAAACCTATGACTTAAAGCTATGGTTTGAGCTATTTGCTCTGCCTCTAGGAGGCGTCAAAAGTTCAAAAAGTTTATATCTAATAATTGATGGCAAGTCTTGTTCTGAAATTAAGTTGACATGATCTTGGATCATATCCAACTCAACACCTGAAATTTGTATAATCTAATATATACATATATAATAATACTAATATCTAATATGTGTATAATCGAAAATCAAAGAATTTAGCAATATTGCACTCAGAATTTCAAATTCCAATCAATCATTCAATCTTTTTGCAACATGTGAAGAAACTTTGCCTCACCGTAACCTATAGTCAATTATGAATCTTTGAAAATGTGCAAAAAAGTTTGTTTAAATGCTACCAAAATTGAGGCTGCAGTGACAAATTCCTTAGTGTAATATAATTACTATATATATATATATATATATATATATATATAAAAGTTATGTATATGTATATATGTGTACAAGTTCAAAGTTTGGAATCGTAAGGCTATCAAAGATATAAGTGCTTTATACCTTGATGGACACTGTCATTTGAGCAGCTAAACAAACGAGTAGGAAAGGCCATTTCATTTGGTCTAGTGGAAAATGGTGGAAAATGTACTGAAGTGGAAGTCAGACTATGCACCAACATGATATGTGGACATGGTAGTATGTCAGAAATGCATGCTATGGGAAAGTGCAGTGGATGAGAGGCAGAAAGAGAAAAAGCTCGACTTGCTTACTCTGGCTGCTCTCCATCATCTGGCAGTATGTTGCGGGTGCACTGCAGCAGGTAGTTTCTGAGGAAGAGGCCCCTGAGTGGGTGCTGGACACCACGACACATCTCCACCAGGTCCTTCAGAATGTCCTTACGAGACTGGGGGAAGGAGCGAACGTACACTACGCCCACCGTGATGAGCAGATAGCTGGGGAGAGAGGGGCAAAGCAAAGAGGCTTGATCTGATAACAAGTTCATATCTGTTTAAGTATAAACCAACAAAACACAATATTTTTGTTATATTAAAAAGATAGATTCCAATCTTGTTTTGATTTTTCTCTAAATTCAAGAATAGTCAACTAAGGCTACTCTGTGGAACATCTCTTAATATTGTTTTTAATGAGTGTTGGAAAAAAAGACTCTAATTCAATTTGCAAAAGGAATGAATCTACATTCTGGTTCTGTCAGGGATCCTGTATATATTATACAATTTGTGGAAGCGCTGATGCACGAGGTCCAGGACATTCCAAAGGAAACACTTAATGTAACAGTGGACCACCGCTCTGCTGCTGCCAAAAGTCCAGAAATACAGAATAAACCCAACAGTATCATATTGCGTTTTTCCACTTGGGAGGTGAAGCAGCAAGTTCTGAAAACTGCGTTGGGGAAGAGGGAACTTACATATCGTGGAGAGCGAATTTAATTCGACCAAGACTTAACAACTACGTTGCAAATCCAGCGAAAAGATTACAAGACTATCCGGAATCATCTAAAGGTGAAGGGGATCAGATGGCACATTAAATGTCCAGCTAAACTTAGTGTGATGGAGCACAAAGGATCTCTGACACCCCACACAGGCAGCTGAACAGGTATCTGGAATCACCTCAACAGACCCCAGAGCAAAGGACCCAGGGGAGTGGGAGGTATAAGGTGAAGCCCAGTGCTTCCCCTGGGGGGGGGGGGGGGAGAATTTTTGATTTGAAAAATCAAAAATTGCATAATGTTTTTGTTTTTTTTTAGATATTATCAAAATCTTTATAAGGAAACAAAAAGTAGTAACAATAGAAGTAAACAATACTTGACTTCACTAAATCTACCCCACGTAATGGATGATCAGAACTCACAATTAATACAACTAATAACAGTTAAAGACATTTTATTAGCTACACAAAACAGTAAAAGGGATAAGAGCCCAGGGAGCAACGGATATACAAATGAGTTTCACAAAGCCTTTAAGGAAATATTAAGTCCAGTTCTGTGCAAATTATTTAATTGGATTTTGGAAAAAAGAAGTGTGGCCTCCCACATGGAACTCCTCTATTATAACTGTCATTCCAAAGGAAGGTAAGGACCACGCCGAACATGGCTCATTCAGACCCATCTCACTATTAAATGGGGATAATAAAACTTTTTACAGCAGTCACAGCCGACAAACTATCAAATTTAAGTCAGACTGGTTTAGTACAATGCAGTTTATATTGTCAGATAATGTTCGACACACTCTGAATGTTACGTTATTCAGCAAAGTCCATTTACCATCAACCATTACTGGACATCCACATAAAAAGTGGCAAATTTCTCTTTTGAGGTGATACTCACAGTCTGGGGATTATGTTGCCTGCATACTGGACGAGCTCATAGAGATCTGCCACCTTGCGTCCTTTGGCGAACTCATCAGTCAGATATACTTCTAGGTAGTGGAGCTCGTCAGAGATAGCCATATCTGAAAAGACTGTTAGGGACCAGTGCAAACCTGCCATGATTCATCCACATGCACAAATAATTGCTTGCAGCATCAATAGTGCAGTAGCTTCAGCTTCAGTCCTCTATCAAGTGTCTACACAGGATGTGTTCAGGCAAAGTACTGCATAGGTCACCTATGTTTTGGCAGCACTCAGTACCCAAAATACAACCACTTGTAAACTGGCAATTTTACATATTGGATTCATGTCTTTCTATCTGAATTCTCAAGAGTTTTTATCAAGTTTAGTCCTGAAAACAGATAAAGTCATTATTGTAGGTGATTTTAATATTCATGTGGACGTTGATAATGATAGCCTTAGTGCTGCGTTTATCTCTTTATTAGATTCAATTAGAACTTCTCTCAGAACGTACATAAACCCACTCACTGTTTTAACCACACCCTCGACCTTGTGCTGGCATATGCCGTTGAAATCGAACATTTAATTTTCTTTCCACAGAACTCTCTTTTATCAGACCATTATTAAATTACTTTTGAATTCTTATTACTAGACTACTAAATTATAGTATCAGAAAAATGTTTGTACACTAGATGTCTATCTGATAGTGCTGTAGCTAAATTTAAGGAAGTGATTCGATCAGCATTTAATTTAATGCCATGTCTCAATATAACAGAGGGCTCCTATGCTAACTTTAGTCCCACCCATTGATCATCTTGTCGATAGTGCTACAGGCTCACTGCGAGTCACACTTGATTCTGTTGCCCCTCTAAAAAAGAAGTTAATAAAACAAAAGAAGTCAGCTCCATGGTATAACCCTCAAACCCACAAAATAAAGCATTGGGAAAACTGGAAAGGATATGGCGTTCCACCAAACAGGAAGAATCTCATTTAGTCTGGCAAGATAGTCTTAAAACATATAGGAAGGCTCTCCGTGATGCCAGAGCAGCCTGTTACTCATCATTAATAGAGAAAAATAAGAACAATCCCAGGTTTCTTTTCAGCACTGTAGCCAGGCTGATAGAGAGCCACCGCTCTATTGAGCCATGTATTCCTACAACCCTCAGTAGTAGTGACTTCATGAGATTCTTTAATGATAATAACCTAACTATTAGAGACTAAATTAATCACCTCCTACCCTGGAACCGATTTATCCTCAAACTTAGGAACCTTATAAACAGTGGTAAAACCTGATATATGGTCAGACTGCTTTTCTCCCATCGACCTCCACAAATTAACGTCAGTGATCTCTTCATCTAAACCATCTACCTGTCTCTTAGACCCCATCCCGACTAGGCTGCTTAAAGAAATGTTACCATTGGTTAGCACCTCTTTACTGGATAGGATCAATCTATCTTTACTAACAGGCTATGTACCACAGTCCTTTAAAGTAGCTGTAATTAAACCTCTTCTTAAAAAGCCCACTCTTGATCCAGAGGTCTTAGCCAACTATAGACCCATATCTACCTTCCCTTTCTCTGTAAGATCCTTCAGAAAGCAGTCGCCAGTCAGCTGTGTGACTTTCTACATAACAATAATTTATTTGAGGATTATCAGTCAGGATTTAGAGCACCGTAGCACAGAGACAGCACTAGTGAAAATTACAAATGACCTTCTAATTGCATCAGACCAAGGACGACGAGTCCTCTATGCACGCTAAAGTTAGTCACGGAGTTCCACAGGGTTCTGTGCTTGGACCAATTCTATTCACCTTATATATGCTTCCTTTAGGCAATGTTATTAGAAAACACTCCATAAACTTTTATTGTTATGCAGACGATACCAAATTATATCTATCGATCAAGCCAGACGAAACCAACCAGTTAACTAAACTTCAAGCATGCCTTAAGGACATAAAAACCTGGATGACCTGCAATTTCCTGTTGTTAAACTCAGACAAAACTGAAGTTATTGTACTTGGCCCCGAACGCCTCTGAAGCAAATTATCTAATGATATAGTTACTCTATATGGCATTGGTGACACATTCAGTTATCTAAAGTTACTATGTGACAAATCTGATCATTCTAACTCTGAGATTAGCAAGCACATAAATCCCACAGTTGACAAATACATGTAACGTACATGTTTTTGTCAACAGATGCTTTTCTAAGAGACAGACCAGCACTAGCTATTAGACAGCCAAATATGTTGAGATACGATTTAACACTAAATTTAGTAGTCGAACGTTACAAAAATGTCAATACAGCAAAGCTATGTGATTTCAGCACACATGTATGATTACATAGCCTTGTATCTGTCTTAGTACAATTTCCGACATGTATAACTTGCAACTGTAAAGGATACAGAGCTCATAGTAGCTCTTTGGCGAAAGCATGGAGGTCCTCAGCTCACCCAGCATGTTAGAGGCGTGCTTCAGAGCATCCATCAGCTTGTTCTTGTCCTGTACACCGCACAACACAATCAAGCTATGAACATACAGAATAATCACAACCAGGGCTAATAACATGAGCATGCTTAGTGTAAGGCATACCCAAAGTACTCTGAAATTTGTTTCCGTAAGACATACATACAGTATATATACCAGAGGATGCTGGTCAATAGAGGCAGAGGAGGTTGCTCCTTCTCTTTTTTTGAAAGGCAAAAGGGAGATCAATATTTTTAAAAAGAGTATTTGGTTGAAATAAACCATTACCAAATCTCAGTATCATTTATAAAATATTTTTTCTCTCTTCTTTGAAAAAAAAAAAAAAGGACAGGTCCTGCTGTCCTCCCTTGGGGCGGGACCTCCTCCATCAATTCAATGTATTTAGTAAAATGAAACCCCAGACTAGATCCTGGTATGGGCAACGGACCACTGCACGGCATGGAGGATGTTCCCACTGTAACGTACTGGGTGCTCTGCAACCCCCCGTTGGACTGACAGGCTTCTAGTGACACAGACGCACGATGGGTTCATCCCCATCCAGATCCCTGCAGTGACTGTTTATTAGAAATCTTGTAAGCCGTTGTTTTAATGCATAAGAAAGTAGCGATAACCCCAACCCAGCTGACCCCAGTAAGTGTGTGTGCCCTCTTGACTTCCGTTGGCTTGCTTTCCTCACTTCCGTTTCTCTTCTCGTGCACTGATTCGCTTAAGCTGATCAGCCAATCAGAGCGATTTCTCTCACCGACGAGCTCCGCCGCCGATTCAACATCCTCAATTGGCCAAAAAGCCTTTGGCACGGGCAGACAAGAGCCAACAGTGGTATACCAGAAGTGATACTGGAGTTTTGACCTCTTCAGTACAACAATGGACGCCTGATTATACAAGACTGATGGGCATCGCAGCCCTGTATCTGTGCTGGAGGCGTTCTCCACTCCTCTTGTGGAGCGGAGTCGTAAAGCAATCTCTGTAGCTCCACGAGTGGTGCCGGGCCGCAACGCCATTCACAGTAATAATATCACCATAAATAGCAGCTCATCGCTCTCCCATGGTTTGTGTCTGTATGTGTGAATGGCCTGTAAGGCAGGCTTTGTCTACCAAGAGTCTGAGCCCAGTATTACACAATGTTTTGAGGGAGATTTAGAGTGGTAAACTTAGCAAATCCAGACCCCTGAAATTTTTGGTCGTTTGAAAAAAAAAAAAAAGGGGGTCAAGGTGGTGAGCACCAACAGTTAATACTACACCAACAGTATGAACAAATGCTGCCTTTTAAAAAGGTATCCAGGTAGTCAGATTGAATTGCCATTTTGTTTTACTTCAGTAAGGAATTGTATCTCTATTTGATCACTGAAGATGAGACGTTGGTGATGCAGTGGTCTGGAACCAGACTATCTGAAAGGGAAAAAAATATGAACTAACAGAAGACCTGTTCTATCAGAGCCCTTCCATCCTTCAGCAAGACAGACTGGCTGGCCGGCTTATAGCTTAATTTGCATTTTTATCGAGCTGAATGAATTGAATATATATTTGCAAAGTAAAGACACTAATATGAGGGGTGGAAGTAAAGAAATAATTGATACAAAAATGGAGGTGATGTGAATTGAATAATGGAGCCATAAAAATGGATGGGAAATGAAAAATGGAGTGATTTGATTAATTTATAGCTGATTTGACTAAAACAGTCGTGATATGATGAAAACATGTTTCATTATTTTCCCTATCTTACATCCATCTTTCACAACACAAATTTGCCATTTATCATTTAAGGAAAGTGGCCTCAGGGATGGAAGTAGCAAACATTATTTATTGTTTTTTTAATCGCATTTTTGATACTTCCACCCTATCAAAAAAAAAAAAAAAGAACATGTCCACTCAGCGAACTGCACTCTCGACATTGTGCAGACATTCGCCTGCACTGTAGTTAGTAGGCGTGGTTTTTGATTGACATTTTGGGCGGAAGTAATAAAAATTGTGTGCTGTAAACAATAAATGTCAGCTGGGTGTTGTGAATGATGAACGGTCGACTGTTGATTATCAGATCAAAACTGTTTCAAATAAAATGTCAATCAAGTTTATCAAATCAGTTGACAATTGATCACTCTATTTTTCAATTCACACACATTTTCATCACTTCCATTATTAATTCATAAGTATTTTCATCACTTCCCTTTTCTTCAACTATGTTTTGTTACTCCCACCCTTGAGGCAACTTTCCTTAAATGTTAAATGACAATTTTGTGTTGTGAATGATGAATGATGAATGTAAGACTGGGGAGAATGATGAAACATGGCTCTGTTTTCATCATATCATCGACTCTTTTAGTCAAATCAGCTTTAAATTAATCAAATCACTTGGTAATTTATCACATCCATTTTTTAATTTACATGCATTTTCATCGCCTCCATTTTTATCAGTTAATTTTTGTTACTTCCACCCCTCATACACTAATGCCCCTCAGATGAGGAATCCTTTCCTTGAGAAAACTGATGAAAACTGTGCACGAGAGATGCCAGTATTATCCCTCATCAAAGGGGTCCTTAAGGCTGGTCAGCTCATCACATGGGTTGCAATACACAAAACAGGGCTGAGAAGCAATGGTTTAAACAATTATCACAACTATAATGATATCTATAACACAGCACACTGAACCCCCCCTACCAGGCATCGCTTCATCTGGAACGACTGGACCTTGACGGCCTGCACGGCTTCATCCAGAAGCTTCTCCTGTTCATCCTGGGGAGACTGCTGTGTGGTCGGCTGCAACACCAGAAGAATGGAAACACAACTTATTAGAATCTTAGGTAGTCATCAAACAGTCATGCAATGCTATGTCACCTTTGAGTTGGAAATTGCTGCATTTTGGCAGTTGACTTTGCTCCAATGGACTGGACTGAATCACAACAAATTGAACCGTGGGAGGACCTCAACAACAACATCACATTACCGTGTTGTTTTCATGGGGAAATAAAATGAGCTTCCCATTATGCTTGATACAAACTTACTGAGTTCAATAGGCTACAATTTAGACCTTTGATTTAAAGCTGAAGTATGCGAGATTGGCACAAATACGATTTAAAGAAGTTATTTTTAGAAAACGGCCGCTATATCGTGACAGTAGTACATGAAACAGGTAACCTGAAAAAAATCATGTTCCTCTGTCTCCTACTGTGTCCTCCGGTGCTCTTAACGGCATCTGAAGGATTTCACGTTCCGGAGGAAAACAAGGTCCGCTGTCCAGCTGCAGTGTATGAGAGCCGGCTGTCAATCACTCGTGAACTCCGACCAAACGGTCAAACTAGGCAGCGCTGATCAAATATGAATCCATATTCTGTTACTGTAATGACTATTTCTCTCCTCAAATGTTGTCAGAAACATCTTGTAGTTACTGTTTAGCTGTAAAATGAGAAAGTTTGTGAGGCGGCCGCCATTGTAAAATCTATTGAAGGAAGCCAAGTTCTGGTCACATGACCGGAGCACAGCCAATAGGAACGCTCTCTCTCTCTGAAATGACCTGTGATTAGTCAAAATCTGCCGTCACGGGCTAGATTTTTCTAAAGCCTGAAAACAGAGCCAATGATGAGGTGAATAAGTCTAGTTATCTGTCAGAACACTTGAATTACAATATGCTGAAAGATTATTATGGAATTTTTGCCAAATTATGCCAAAAAATTGTTGCCTACTGCCACTTTAAAACCTTTGATTTAATGTATATTAGTGTTTGGACGGATGCTTCAACCAGCAGAGTTGAATTCCCGTCATCTCATCCGAAGCCTTCAGGGGCTCCAGCTGAACATGAACAGGAACTCTACTCCCGAAACCCCGGCTGCCCAAAACACGTTCACTTAGCTACTACATACTACACTATTACAATTCCCATTAAAGCGCCATCAAATCTACGCTGTTTAAATGCTTGCGGGTGTCACACAGGCATGTCCGCATTCGTACAGTAGTCTACGTAGACTACGAAAATATGTACGAAATACAGCATTATGTGTTGTGGCCGTTTGGGCACTGCACTGTTGCTAAACCACCTGACACAACGTTTGTTTATCTCAGGCTGAAAACGAGCTCAGGCCAGAAACATTTAGCTTCAGTGAAAATATGACACAGCAAAGCGGAAGAGAACCGCTAAGCTAAGCTAACAACAGCTAGCGTTCATTTTCACACTTGCTACTGGATTTGTCCCGGAAACCTCACATGCTAACGTTACACTAACTGTGTCACATGACCCAACACATAACACAGAATAACATGATATGAATAATGTGTTATAGATAACGTGATTAACATAAACTTTTAAGTAAAAACAAGAAGCTTTTCGCTTTGCAATCAGCTGCATTCTGTTAGCATAGCTAGCCGCTAACTGACGTAGCCTCGGAAGCGTTAGGCCATAAGTCTGATTTTACATCGGTTAAAGGTAGAGACACTTGAGATTAGTTGTCCCGCTGACCGGAATTGAACACAGGTGGCTGTCTGGAGGAAGCGTGCAAATGCATAGAATAATGCTCTATTTGGAAAAGTGCTTACCATGATTATTAGATGTGTATCAGATGAGTCGGAGAGGCTGGCCTGTCATGTGACTCCTCGCATTAATGCTGCCTTCACGGTCTGCCCTCTCAGCTAACTTACATCAGAGGACAGGCGTGGCCAGCAGTCCAACCACTTGCAGGATACGAGTGGAGTTGGATAAAAATCATCATTCATCAGATGCCACAATATTTTTTCATTTCAAATTTTATTTCGAACATGTAAAATAATAATAATAATTTAAAAAAAGAGAATCATCATACAACAAGTGGACTGCCAGAAAAAAAGCAGTATCCACATACAATGAAAATCATAAGCAAAATAAATTGTCAAACACTTGCCTTGGTTTACATATTCGAAAAGGAGTGAGAAGAAGTACAAACTTACTTAATCCCACCCCTTCTCCATAACTCATTCATTAATGAGTAACCAGCGTCCTTATTGAGCTAAACATATAATCTAAGTGATTTTTCCTAAACTTGTTTAACTATAATTATTACCTTTCATCTCTGTCATATAGAAATATAAATTAATTACTGATGTAATTATCCTTATCAAAATATAAATTCATTATCAGTCAAGAATACCAAATCATTACTTGAGCAAACCAGATAAATAAATAAACAGTAATTTGAGCAGCAGAACATACTGTAACAGTTCAATATGAATGCCCAATCATGAAGTAATAATAATAATAAAAACGAGGTTATTACAGCTGATGGGGCAGCTAAAATGGAATATTCATAACAAGTGTGCATTTTGCGATCAAAGCAACACATTTGGCACAGATGTAGGTTTATATGTTTATGTAAAGATATAGATGAGGGACAGGGACAGTGACAGCTGTCTGCACCTTGTTGTTGTTTGATTGTTTGTTTGTTAGTTTGCTTTCTTTCCTGTTGATATCGTTGTTCCAACAAATTTTGAATTATTTTATTGATGTCAATGAAATGTAATTAATGTAATTTTTTCATCATTTGAATATGCTTTGGCAACATGTACAGTGTTACGTCATGCCAATAAAGCCATTTGAATTGAATTGAATTGATGTCGGGGCGCTACTAATTTGGGGCCTGAGGGCCGTGGCAGCCATTTTTTTCAAAATGACTGCTAAATAGGAACCAAAGGTTATTCCAGATGTTCAGAAAACTGATTTTATGAGTCTTGATGATTTCAGGTGTGTTCAAGCTGTTCAGATCAGATGTCAGAAGATCACAGATATGTTTTTATTAACTCTTAATTTTTTAAGGGTGCTTTTTAAAAGCTTTTAACCTGAGAAAAAACGTGAAAATCAAATAAAAGGTGCATGGTCACTTCAGGGTCAAACTTCACCCCCTTGCCTTCACCAACCAATACACCTGTAGATCTTCAGCTTTCCATCGGTGCGTTTATCTTTTCATTAGCAGTAAAATTGACAGAGATATCGCTGGATAACGCTCAGGATTGCCGCTAACCTCTAGTCGCTGGTCGCATGACAACGGTTTAGTTTGGGAACTTCAGGCTCACACGACAATGTTTTATTTTTACAACGGCCTTCAAATCTGATGGAAGGAGCTCATATCTGTCTGGTCTCTAACCTGTGACCAAGCCGACTCGGTTGAACCTAGAAGACAACTAAGATCAGTCTCCTGTCAGAATAGCTCTAATGGTGAGAGAGACACACAAGCTGTGTTGTTGTGCGTATTTTTTTCTTTCTTTACTATTATTGTTTTGCTTTCTGCTTTAGTTGACTATGAATCCTCCTATATCACATGTATCATCCACATTTCTGTATAATTAATACGAAAAATGTAATAAAAAATTTAAATGACAAAAAAGAGACTAATCGACCACGGCAAGGTGCCAACTCCAGTAGGATTAGATTTTTTTGTGCATGTGTATTTTTTTTGATATGCAATAGCTCTTTCTTAAAATTGTTTTATTTATTTATTTTGGGGGGAATTTAAAAACATGTATATACTGTAGTTATATAACAGGAAACGGTGGCCGAGTTACTGCATGATACAAGAACTGAGGAGGCGGGTTGCTGGGGGCAACGTTTGACCAAAAGTAATCAAATTAAAAAAACAATAACTAACAACAAAACATGTCATACTCCAGCACATTATTGTTTACACTTTAGGATCTACAAATTTGAATGTTTTGGACATGGTTAAAGTGTGCACGTTGTTGGTCTGCTTGTCTTTCAGTGAGTGTCATGAATTGTATGTGGTCACATTTTAAATCACTCTACCCCTGCTTCAAGCTCCTCTCTTCTGGCCTCTTGTTGTGATTAAGTGATTGTGATGTGTGATTCCATACCCTGCTGTTATAGGTACGTTTTAGTTTAGTGTTTCATTATAAAGCAGGTCTAGGTGCTATATAAATACTGTGAAAGTATCAAACCGCTCAATCCACAGAGAAATACACACCCCATATTAAGAAACTGTGCCTTTAAATGAGCCGTCAGGACTTCCGTAAGGTTATGATGTCACAACTATACAGTCACCGGTAGAAGTGCTGCTAAACTCTGTGTAATTGACACACACAGTGAGACCAACTTGCGATGGTAAAGGGACCGATGTACCTGGGGGGCCAACTTGCGAAATTTGACACATTTATACATCTCAAGGCCATCTTGATGGTTTTTTTGCTAATAATCTGAAAAACAGTAATGTGAATAGAACGTTTTGAATTTTGACGCTATCTACACCAGATTATGTACACAGGTTTGTGGGACTGAGATACACATTTCTGTTATAAATGAGCAAGATCGGTCAAAAAACATGCCCGCTATCAATCAAAATGTCTTTATTAAGAAATAAGACAAAACTCAAGTTGTCTTTGAACAATCCTGATTGAACTTGAAGGAGATATCCTGCATTATTACACGGCTGTGTTGAATACTCTATTCTGATTGGTCAATCACGACGTTCTGCGGTCTGTAATTTCTCTATAACAGACCGTTGCTATGGGCGCAGTTCTGATGTCGGACTCTGGAGGACCGTTTTTGTGTCAAAATATTGATTTCTTTAGTTAGTAGCCGTGTAATAAGCGGGATAATGTACAGCTAGCGGAAAATTGCTAGCGGTTGGTGCTTCAGGGCGGTGAGAGTCCGCTGCGCATCGGGGTGGAACATCGCCCTGTTGGGGATTCTTTCACAACAATGACGGCTCGCTGTACATTATCCCTTACTTAAGACCTGAACGTACATACCAAGTTTCCTTAAAATCCAATAAATGCGGCGAAATGGCGGGACTTTGAGTATGTAATTATTGAAATGCTATATCCATTGTAATGATGAAACAAGTGTGTGATTGGTCTCACTCCTTTAAACCAGGATTAAAGCAGCTGAAGTGACATTGCTCAGCTTTGTGTATCCCAAAACCCATTGATTTTGGAAAATGAGCCGCTTCCTTCTGTTGACCGAGAAAGGGTTTGAACCCGGTTGCCGCTTGTGACTGTAATTTTGCAACTCTCCTTTTCAACTCTGATAACACACATTCATCAGAGTGATGATGTCTGAATTGGCAGCATAAAGAAAATCTCTGTTTAATGCTTAAGTCATTATTTTGACAAGGACTTACAAGATATTGGCAGGCTATTCCCATCAGTGATTTTATTTATCTTTGAATAAAGAGTGTAGGTTTCTCTGAAAGGTTCTGAAAATACAGTATGCCCATTCCCATTGCAAGTGCTAATACCAGTAGACAGTAATCCAGCCTGTTTCATACTCACTTTGAGTCTGTTTTACCTATCAAAAATGTATTTGATGTTCATAATACAGGTTTGGTCATACCCCACTAAATGTATTGCATTCTTATATATTTGAGTCTTATTTTTCTTCTATCAAGTTACAAAGATAAGATAAGATAAGATAAGATAAGATAAGATATTCCTTTATTAGTCCCACAGTGGGGAAATTTGCAGTGTACAGCAACAAAGGGGATTGTGCAGAAACAAGAAGCAGCAGTAAAAACAAAAATCAAGATACAACACAGTGCAAAAAGCAAAACAAAAGTAGACAGACATATAAAATATGAACAATTTAAATAGAAGGAAATATAAAAATAGGAACAATATAAACAGTATTAATACACAGACTATTAACACAATTGCACAAGTGGAAATATGATATTGCACAGTGAAAATAACATACAAAATTAAATTATAAAGATAAATAATTATAAAGATAATATTTTTGTTTTATTTGTAAGGTTTCATTTGTTGTTTCATTATTGATTCTTTTTCATTTTCAGTTAAGTTTAATGTATCAAATGTACTTTATGTTTATGGAATTTTAGTCAAACACTAGATTTAAGTCATCTTTTACTGGTAAGCACTTTGTAACCTTGTTTCGAAAGGTGCTATATAAATAAAATTGTTATTATTATTATTATTATCTTGTTGCTCTGAAGGTAGGCCTGTTAGATTTTATATTGTATTTATTGAGCTGGTGCATCTTTTTTCCCCTGTAAAAATGTGTTCATAACGTGACGTATTGCACTAATAGTTCAAGCACAACTCTGGTCTTGGGTACTACTGTTTGCTTACAGTGTTATTTTGAATCTTTTATAGTTTCTACTCTTATTCTAGATACTTTATCTATTTTATTTGAACCTTTCTCTCTATGTACATGTACATCTACTTATTTCTGTCCTTGTTCTGCTCCCTCTGGACACCAATAAAGGCTCATTTTATCTTCTAAAAAACACATCAAGAACTTGTTGGACATTAAGAAATGATGGTCCATGATGGAGTTGCTTTTTTATGGACTGTACCACGTTACACTTTAACCCAGGGAACTGACAGGTGCACTTTAACTTCAGTCTCAAAGAACACTGAATACCAAACACCACTCATAAAAGAAAAGTTTTTTCTATTGAGAAATAAACGTCTACATACAGCCATTAAATTCTATGCTGAAGGAAATAGCAGCACACATCATGTGTTGGCTCTGACCAGCCCCCCCCCCCTCTGCCTCACCCCCCCCCCCCTGCTGCTGCTCTCGTGTGCTAACCCTGGTGCTAACGGTTCAGGGAGAGACTGCCATTTTACACGGTGACTGCTAGCCGGAGCTCTAAAGTGACAGACCACAACTTATTCACCTATGTAGCAGTCAGCTTGTTACCTAAAGTACAGCATGGTTTACGTTGTGTCGTCAGAAAACATCTAGCGAAAAACGACATTTATTTTTTTTAAGCACAAGTCAAATTAACAGTGGCGTAAAACACACGGGGTAAGTTGGTCATTTGAAGTTATTGTAGCTAGCTAACGTTACCATAACATAGCTGTAGCTGCTCTCAGCGGGCTAACAGCGCTAGCACCAGTGTGTGGATGGAGACCCTGAACGCTGCTTTTACGGGCTGAACGTCAGTTTGATGGTATGACAGTAACATGTTGACAGGAGTGTTTATCATATGACGTCATGATAGAGCTGCTTAGGTTCACACGGTCAGCTGTGATGTATTATTCTGGTAACCAGCAACTGTACGGGGCTTTGCTACGCTTGTGGTTACAGGTTTGTAGTTAACGCCATAAATATATCTATATATATAAAGATATACAGTATGTCAGATATACAGTGTGTCAGCCCTTTCACTCCTCCCACAGGTCGGATGTGTCATCACTCACATGTAGAAACCTTGCTGAAATGGTAAACATGCTGTTTGTACTGATGATTTACGACGAGTACGAGTATTAGGGCCACATTGAGGGAAAAAAATAAATCTGAGATTTTGAGAATAAAGTCATAATATTACGAGAATAAAGTCATAAGTTTACGAGAAAAAAGTCGTAATATTATGAGAATAATGTCATAAGTTTATGAGAAAAAAGTCGTAATATTATGAGAATAAAGTCATAGGTTTAAGAGAAAAAAGTAGTAATATGAGAATAAAGTCATAGGTTTACGAGAAAAAAAGGGGCTAATATTATGAGAATAAAGTCATAAGTTTACGAGAAAAGAAGTTGTAATATTATGAGAATAAAGTCATAAATGTACGAGAAAAAAAGTCGTAATATTATGAGAATAAAGTTATAAGTTTACGAGAAAAAAAGTCGTAATATTATGAGAATGAAGTCAGAAGTTTAAGAGAAAAAAAGTCGTAATATTATCAGAATAAAGTCAGAAGTGTAAGAGAAAAAAAGTCGTAATATTATGAGAATAAAGTCATGATATTATAAAGTCGTAATTTGACGTGTTATTTTAGAGGGGAAATAGTGTGAAAATGAGGAACGTGGAGCATCTTGTGAAGGGGCCTCAATGTGGCCCTAATACTCCGTCGTACTGATTCAACAGGCTTCTGGCAAAAGTTATTACTGCCAAGGTTTAAAGAGAAGTATAGCGAAGGGTATGTGTATCTAATGTTAACCAAGCACACAATTAATGTTATCTAATTTAAACATGTAAGTAAAAAGAGGTAACGTTATTTCAACAAATCTGACAACCACAATGCTTGAAGTCTATTTGATTCTGATGAGGTGGACAAATCCCACTTTAAATAGGACCAGATGGCCAAACAGCACCCGGTAAACAGTCAAACTGTTCACATGTAGTCGTCTGAATTTTAAAACACTGCTTTAGTGTGAAAATGTTTTGCATCCACCCCAGTGTTTCCAGGTGGTTTTAGTAGAGACATCTGTCCACAGTGAACACCTGGGGTCAACCTAGATGGGAGATTAAGCTGGGGTTTTCCAGTTATCCTGGCTCATTTAGCCTTGACACGGTTTCATGAAAGCAGTGGCACATTAGTTACCATGGAGATGTATTGTGTGCCAGGCTAACAGCCAGGCTTGATTCATCCTGGTGTCTTATCTGTTCAGTCAGCAGCCTCTCTGATCAGAAACCAGTGTGTTTTTTACAGTTAGTCCATCATCTTATGAGTGTATGTATTTTGCCTTATTGTTATTAGCTTGCATTAAAATACCATATTTTAATGCAGGCTAATAAAAATAAGTACTTAACTGAATACATATTGCCATTCAGTTAAGTACTGTTATTTTAACATTGTAAATATTTATTTTTATTTTTATAGTTATTCATGTGATAGTCATTGTTACGGTTATATTGTGTTTATGAAGACTGCTGGTCATGTTGTTGTTAGAGGTTTGATGCAGTTGTTGAGATGATGATTAGAAGTGGCTGATAAAGTTCACTGGACCAGTAACTATATAGTGTTCTGTATATTCATGAAACAACAGGGAGAGGACTCCATGATGCTTTTTGACCTTTTATTTTGCTTTGATCACTGGTCTGCTGAGAGAGAAAGAAGTAGCAGTGATTAATACGTTGTGTTACAGACATGCTTACAGTGTACATTGAAATTATCACTTACTTTTCTTTCTAATCCCCTCAGTTTGTTTTTTAGTGTGTGCTGTACAGACATCTGACCGTCTGTGAGTTCTGTAAAACACATATCAATTAGTACAGCAGGAACTGGGCATGGTGTGGGTGTTCTCCAGGTGATACTCACTACGTTGTCAGGCTGTCTCTCAGGCTGTACAGCATCTGGGTCTTGTTACAAATATGATATTCTCTATGAGCACCACATCACTGACTTCTTATCCTTTATGGACTAAATAAGTATTCCCATAAGATTGACATGTACATCCATCCTTCCTTCCTTCCTTCCATCATCAATCCATCTGTCTAATGGTTGTAATATGACACACCATGCACATTCCTGCTGTGCTAATTGATATGTGTTTCACAAACTGTTGTCTGTACAGCACACACTTAAAAAACAAAGAGTTTGCAGAAGTCAAAATCAAATATAAAAAAAGGGATTTATTTAAAAAGAGTCAACGTTTAAAATCACAAAAAAAACCCTGCTGGACTTGGACCTAGATATGGAGATAAAAAGAAAGACATTGAGGAAATTAGAAAGAGAAGTAAGTGATCATTCCAATACACACTGTAAGCATGTCTGTAACACAATGCATTAATCATTGTTATATATACAAATGGTGGTATTCTAGCATTGTGGATTAGTGGTTGTATTTAATTCATGGTAAATTTCCTGAATAACATATCAACTTCCACCGCTAACTTTTAAGGAAAAATGACAAGTAACTCCTTGAATGGTTTAATGATGACGGTTTCCTTTAAGAGCAGTGGTTAATAAATGTATGTTTTTAGGCTACTTACGCATTCAGTCGGTCCACTATTATCTGCCATGTTTTTTTTCACTTCTTTATGCCCTGTGATAATAATGTGGCGTGTGTGACTATTTCAGCCTTCTTGCATCTGTCAGTTTAAACTGTGTTGCTTTCAGTCTGGATTATGATAACTTCTTCGTATTTGTGTAATATTAACATACAATCCATGCACCGAGCTCTGATTGGTCAGTAGGCGGTGCTTTCATACGAGTTGATCTCTTATCTGCAACATAACCTGTACTAAACCTGTACTAGGTTTAGTACAGGTCTAAAACCTGTACTAGGTTTAGTACAGGCCTCTGTACTACGAAGCAGGATTTGCGGTTAGCGAGGCAACTTCAGGGTTAAACCTTCAGGGTTTTCAGTCATATGACGGTGGTTCACTTCTTACCGGGTTAGATCGCCATGGTAACTGATACTGAACACCTGACCTGCTCGGGAGCAGGTTATGTTCCAGATAAGAGATCAACTGGTATAAAAGCACCATGATGGATTGTGAGTTTTAAGATGGGAGCGGAGATTTGTAATGTTCCCATCTTTAGTCCCTACTTGTTTATCGCACAGCTTATAAATCACTTCGTTCACGTTCTCTGGCTCTCCTTTATCGTTTGGTTTAAAACCAAAGAATCGAAGAACAAATAGGCACATTTGCCTTCTTTTTACTAAAGAGAGCAGACATCTTTCCTGCTGGAGGTAGAGCTAATTAAAGTAGGCTACAGTGTCAGATGTATGCTACATGTTCTTACTTTTTTTATGATACGCTACAACAATGCAGTGAAGCCCAGAGAAAGCAAGAGGAAAAGAGAAAGAGAGAGACTGCATATAGCACAAAATTCACAACAGGCTTTGCATAATTGAATATCGTTCTGTTATTGTGGAGACGTGAGGACCATTATCGTAGCCAACCAATATCGTGTTGACTGTTGAATGATAATCCTGTCATATCGCCCAAGTCTAATGTGTACCTATATGCCAGATAGAGTCAATTTCTGGCCTCTGGCCTATTCTGATTGGCCTATTCTGATTGGCTATTATTGACCGCAAGTTTCTTACTACACTGAGATGTTTGCTATCACTTTGTTCAGCCTCTTCTGCTCTTATTCATTATCTCTGTGGTACCACGTATGGCTGGAGAATATGATCAGTAGCCTTGTGCAAATTGATGATCATAACGACAATTGACGATAGAATATGGGCAATTCCTAATGTCCCAGCTAATTCTAAGACGGTATCTTATTTTGGACTGTGGATGCACTGTTTACATCGGGGCTCTGTGTAATGCATTGCGGTAAACACTGAACAGGAGTGAAACAAAATTGCAAACCACATAGATTCTTAATAACAAATTACTCCACACTTGACATGACTTTGTTAAGGGACACCGTCATTGTGTGGCCCAGCTGCCCCGGGCTGATAATATGGTGTGTCAGTGTGGTTATCTCCTGCAGTTGAAACACATGTGGTTATGGCTGGGCATGCCGTCATGGGGGCAGTACATACTGCATACTGCGTTCCTCAGTACTATGCAGTATGTGACGGTTAAAGCGATGTATTTTGCAGTATGCTAGACCAGGCTGTAGCCTTTAAACCAGCTCTTAAAGCATTGGAAAAAACAGAACTCGTACCACTATTACAATATTATCGAAAAATACTACTTCGATTTTTTTGTTTATGTTTGTTTACTTTATAAGATACTGCAGGTTTAAACTATTTATTCTAACAGTTTATTGTGAAATAAGACAAACAGGATCATCAACGAGGAGAGACGGTAAATATAAAACATTGCTCAACAAAATTTACGTTACTCAAACTGCTTTTTCAGTTACAGAAACAGAACAGTGGACTGATATCACTCCAGATATTAGAGTATTGTTAAAAAGGGTCGTGTTGTCTATCTCTCTGCCCCGTCAGAGGCTGCTCTTTCCCTCTCCTCTCCCCTCTCCTCTTCCCTCTCCTCTTCCCTCGCCTCTCCCCTCACCTCTCCCCTCTCCTCTTCCCTCTCCTCTTCCCTCACCTCTCCCCTCACCTCTCCCCTCACCTCTCCCCTCTCCTCTTCCCTCACCTCTCCCCTCACCTCTCCCCTCTCCTCTCCCCTCACCTCTCCCCTCATCTCTTCCCTCTCCTCTTCCCTCATCTCTCCCCTCACCTCTCCCCTCACCTCTTCCCTCTCCTCTTCCCTCTCCTTTTCCCTCTCCTCTTCCCTCGCCTCTTCCCTCTCCTCTCCCCTCTCCTTTTCCCTCTCCTCTTCCCTCGCCTCTTCCCTCTCCTCTTCCCTCTCCTCTCCCCTCACCTCTCCCCTCACCTCTCCCCTCTCCTCTCCCCTCACCTCTCCCCTCTCCTCTCCCCTCTCCTCTCCCCTCACCTCTTCCCTCTCCTCTTCCCTCACCTCTCCCCTCTCCTCTTCCCTCTCCTCTTCCCTCACCTCTTCCCTCTCCTCTCCCCTCTCCTTTTCCCTCTCATCTTCCCTCGCCTCTTCCCTCTCCTCTCCCCTCTCCTTTTCCCTCTCCTCTTCCCTCACCTCTCCCCTCTCCTCTTCCCTCTCCTCTTCCCTCTCCTCTTCCCTCACCTCTCCCCTCTCCTCTTCCCTCTCCTCTTCCCTCACCTCTTCCCTCTCCTCTCCCCTCTCCTTTTCCCTCTCCTCTTCCCTCACCTCTTCCCTCTCCTCTCCCCTCTCCTCTTCCCTCGCCTCTTCCCTCTCCTCTTCCCTCGCCACTCTGCTGCTCTGTAGCCGGTCTGTGAGCATCAGTGCCCAGCTGGCGAGCGAGTTACGCCCGCGGGCGATTGTGGAGCTTTTCAACTCCGAAAAGGCAGATAATCACAGGTTCCTGTTCATTTATAATGGACATTTGTGTTGTGATATTTAAACAAAACTATCTGTCAACAAGGAAATAAAAGCCTCTTGTCTACAGACCGGTCTCTAGAGAGCTCCAGCCAGCTTATAGCGAGACCGCCAAGCTGGAGAGGTATCGACCCCGGGAGACGCTAGCTAGCTGTGACGGCAGTTTGTGGAGCTTTTAAACTCAAACAACGTCGGAGCAAGTGTTCGATTTGCCATCTAATATTGTAAAACTGTCAATATTCTAAATCTACACAGTTGACTTCTCGCCTCAAAACTTTTCAGAAGTGAATTTGGTGATGAAATAGCTACGAAAAATGTAAAAAACGAGCCGTTTTTGGCTGCTGTTGTTGTTGTAACCGTAGCCTGTAGCGGTCCAGCGCTTTGCATTGTGGGATACAGTAGGCGAGGTAGACTGATCCGATGCATACTGGAGATTTTTCCCGAATCAGTACGACATCCGGGTATTTTTGGCATACTTGAGATTTTCCTTTTGTTCGCATACCGAATACTACATGCTACATTTTGGCCAAATCAGTACGTACTACTAGTATAGTATGAGGTTGTACTACTAGTATAGTATGAGGTTTCGAATACAGTCTACATCTTCATGCTGTTAGAACAGATCTGTCCTCATTTAAATATTAAGCATTGTGACAAAAAAAGCTTTTGAAAGGGCCGTGGCCATCTTGAGATGAATTTCAGTTCCGATCCGATTCCGATACCTGAATTTGGATATCTGCCGATACAGATATAATTCAGATATCAGAGCTCTTTTTGCATAAATTTGCATTCCATTGCAATTTTGCTCGAAATTTGAATACCGTATATTCTAAAGCAATTTATTTGAACTGTAGGTTAAGTAGGCAGGTGTAGGAGTGCACATTTCTATGGCAACTCCTTTAATGTTTTGAAAAACATTGCAAAAACTGTGTAGAATATTAAATATCTACACTATCAAATAAGTTCAAAACAACAATGTGCGTTACTGCTTCTTAAATCTGCTTTGTTACTAAATAGTGTGCGTTGTGACCAGATGTTTTTATACACACAAATAAATTTTGCTCAAGTTATAAAAGGCGAGGCCAGAGCTCTGTTTGTGTCGGACGTTGAATAGAGGAAGTGGTGAGAAGTTGCTATGGTTACCATACAGAGTTAGGGTGCGCTTGTAAATAGTCACCTCGAGCACCGCAGCACACTCTGGCACAGAAATCAGCTGGAATAGCGGCACATATAGGACAAACTAGATTATTAATACCTGCTAGGAGTAGCCTAAATGTTGATTGAGAGCACCGCGAGTGACTCTCACCATCCGTTTAAAGAGCTGAAAGACGTCACTGACTGTGACAAAACAAACGGCAGGCCGCGTCATGTGTACACAGACACTAGTTGAGCGTTCTCGATGAATCGTTTTTGAGAGACTCGCGAGTGGCTCTCGCTGCCTGTTTAACGAGCCGAAAGACTGCCGCTGTATTGAAGTAAACGGCAGGTTGGCCGTGTTGCCCGGTTGAAAGCTGGAGGACCGTTACTGTGAAAATAACAACGATAGTAATGTGTTGTTCATCATGTTTGTCTTCTGTCCTGGGCTCGGAGCAGCAACTTGACTGCTGTGCTTAGGACATTCTTCACCATTATTACATACACTGCTCAAAAAAAATTTAGGGAACACTTAAATCACACATCAGATCTTGGTGAACGAATTATTCAAGCGTAAAATCTTTACTGCTGTACACTGTGTAATTTGTTGAGAACAAAATGACGCAACAACGGTCAATGGAAACCAAAATCATCAACCCACTGAGGGCTGGATTCAAAATTACACCAAGTAAAAAGTTGAAATCACAGACTGATCCAACTTGAGTGAATTTGATCACGGCAACTCATAATGTGTCCCAGTGGTGTGTTTGGCCCGCACGTGCCTGTATGCACTCCCGACAACGTCTGGGCATGCTCCTGATGAGTCTGCGGATGGTGTCCTGGGGGATCTCCTCCCAGACCTGGATCAGGGCATCAGTGAGCTCCTGGATAGTCTGTGGCGTCGGATGCACCGATGCATAACGTCCCATAGGTGCTCAATTGGATTTAGGTCAGGGGAACATGAGGGCCGGTCAATGGCATCAATGTTTTCGTCATCCAGGAACTGCCTACACACTCTGGCCACATGAGGCCGGACATTGTCCTGCACCAGGAAGAACCCAGGGCCCACTGCACCAGCGTAAGGTCTGACAATCGCTCTGAGGATTTCATCCTGGTACCTAACAGCCTTCAGGGTACCGTTGGCTATGACATGGAGGTCTGTGCGACCCTCCAAAGCTAAGCCTCCCCAGACCATCACTGACCCACCGCCAAACCGGTCATGCTGGATGATGTTACAGGCGGCATAACGTTCACCACGGCGTCTCCAGACTCTTTCACGCCTGTCACATGTGCTCAGTGTGAACCTGCTCTCATCTGTGAAGAGAACGGGGCGCCAATGGCGGACCTGCCAATGCTGGTGTTCTCTGGCGAATGCCGATCGAGCTGCACGATGCTGGGCTGTGAGCACGGGTCCCACTAGGGGACGTCGGGCCCTCATGCCACCCTCATGGAGTCTGTTTCTGACAGTTTGGTCAGAAACATGCACACCAGTAGCCTGCTGGAGGTCATTTTGTAGGGCTCTGGCAGTGCTCCTCCTGTTCCTCCTCGCACAAAGGAGCAGATACGGGTCCTGCTGCTGGGTTGATGCCCTTCTACGACCCTGTCCAGCCCTCCTCGTGTACCGGCCGGTCTCCTGGTATCTCCTCCGTGCTCTTGAGACTGTGCTGGGAGACAGCTTCATGAGTTTTAGAGCATCTCAAGTCCCTTAAAAATGTGATTACGCAGCAGAAAAATAATTTGCTCGGGCCCTAAAAATGTTGAAATGGGTCGCCAAATATAAACACTGGGTTATGTTCATAGGTTGATAGATCTTTTTTTGTTGAAGAATTGCACCACTGACAAAGCTTTAATAACTCAATGATAAACACATTGCATTTCCAGTAACTGCACAATTAAAGCCTCCTGCTGGATTAGCGGTGGAAAGCTTTTAATGTGAGGCAGCAGCAGCAGGAAACGTTGTTTCTATCAGCAGTGACTTTACACAGTTCTGACACATCTGATAGCAAACATTAAAAGGTAAAAATAAGGCCGATCTGAAAGTGCGAACAAGAATGTAATAGTGAAACGAGGGCTGTCAAGTGATGAAAATATGTAATCGCGATTACAAATATCGCGATTACATAAATATACTGCTTTATGCAAATGTATGTATATATTTATTATTGTAAATCAGTTAACAACACAAAACAATGACAGATATTGTCCAGAAACCCTCACGGGTACTGCATTTAGCATGAAAAATATTCTTAAATCATAAAATGGCAAACTGCAGCCCAACAGGCAACAAAAGCTGTCAGTGTGTCAGTGCCAAAGTTTGGAGCATTATTTAGCCTCCTTCTCACTCTAGCTTCAAAACTGAGCCCACTGCAACCTCTGAGATATCGATTGCGTCAATGCGTTAAAGAAATTAGTGGCGCTAAAACGATTTTGCATTAACGCGTTATTATCGCCTTAACTCTGACGGCCCTAAGTGAAACTAATCTCCAAACAGCGAGATCGAGACTTTGAAGCTACAAGTGAACTGAGAAGTGAACACAGACAGACTTATAACAGTGTTGAGCAGCACAAGACACAGCCTATGGAGGCGAGACCATCATAGGTTAGCCGTGGTTGGCCCTGCTACTAAGCAAGACCACAGCAGTGCGGTGTGGCCGCTCCATCCTGTGAGACAGTAGTGAATACGCATGTCACCATGGCTTTGCTTGGCAAGGAAAGACCCTGTAAGTTGAACTTCCGTTGTGATATCATCCCCTGATGTTCGTGGTTTTTCTTCATCAGTCTTGGATGCCACTGCTAGCTCCTGTTTTTGAAGGACACATAACCACCCGCCTGTGTTCCACTGATCGGGACGCACCGATACCGGATCGGATATCGGGCCGATTCTGACTCAAATAGCTGGATCGGGTATCGGTGACAAAGGGGCCGATCTATCAAATTCAGTTCTATGTTTATATACTATATACATTGTAAGTTTAAGTTTTGACCAATGTGTTGCTGCATTAAAACGGTTTATACTTGAATTATAATTCCTGTTCATTTCAAAGATTTCTTTTACCAAGCTGTTGGTGTAGGTTTTATTATTTAAATAATAAATAATTCAGTAAATTCATATCTGTGTATTTTTTTTCTTACATTTCACAAAGTTAGGAAAGCAATGTTTAAGTCCAGCCAGATGTTTCCTTACACATGACAGAATGATCCCAGTCAATTCCACACAGTGAGGCATACAGCTGATTAATTAAACACTGGTATCGGATCGGTACTCGGTATCGGCCGATACCCAAAGCCCAGGTATCGGTATCAGGACTGAAAAAGTCGGATTGCTGCATCTCTAGTTACTGATTCATGTGTTGAGTGTTACATATTTAAATGTTTATTGTGTATGTAATGTAATTGTTGTGTGTCTGGGTCTGATGTGTTGTCTGTCTGTGTTTGTGTATGTTACTTGTAGTTGTGCAAGGCCCTGGATGGATAGCCTCGACCCTGAAACCCTGTATGTGTCTCCAGAGCAGACTGGACAGCCCATGCTCCCCCTCCCTACCTCGGATGTCTCCAGCTTGGCACTAGGGGGGTAAGAAGCTCCGATAGCACTTTGGGGGACAACAGGGGGGTTATAGAAAATCTGTCAAACACCCACTGCCCACACCATGCAGCCACATCTCTCACACAGTCAATCAATACATAAAAAACTATAACCAAAAGAATGCATACCTGCAGTAGAGTGGGCTTAACCACAACAGTAAATAAAAATGTGACTTTAAAGGTATTTATACATAATGATACACAGTACAGGACTCACACAGAGTGTACACACGCTATTAGTCAGGGACACATTAAGCTCTTCTATTACGCTATATATTATTTTGTCCTATAAATCTTTTGCCTTCAGATTAAAACCATATAGTACTGACTTGTTACCCGATTAACACAGGTTGCCTAAAGTGGTACACCACTTCGTCAGTCAGATCAGCAGAACCCAGTTTTACCGGTGATCTCTCCATGCTGGCTGAAAAGGAAAACAAACACAGCCCTTCAAATGTGAATGTGTTGAAACTTTTGAGTTTGATATTTAGACATGATTCTGCGTGGTTGATCCTAAATACCTTCTCATCAGTTTTCACCAAATGTGATGGGCAATGCAAGATGTAGCTTGACTGGTAATGCAGAGGTGTTTTTCTTTCTTCTTTTTAACCTCATGATCCCATATTGAAGTATAATGCTTTGAAAATGTCGCTTGACTCGAAGCTTTTCAGATTTATGTCAATTGCTTTGTCATTTTTCTCAATAGAAACTTTTTCTAAACCTGCATGCACAACCTTCATTTTTTGCTATTATTGTTTTTAAATTATGCGGCATGCTCACTGTTTTTTCTTATGTTTTTATCTATACCTATTATTATTTTATTGGACTGTCATCCTTCATCATCAGGACCCACATGGGGAAGTCAAATTCCGGTTACTGACAGCAGGTTATGGACTCGCATTTATATCTCCTTTCTAGTCTTCCGACCACTCAAAGATCATTACACTACATGTCAGCATTCACCCATTCACACACACATTCATACACTGATGACAAAGGCTGCCATGCAAGGAGCCAACCTGCCCATCAGGATCTGATCTAAATACTCTTTCACACACCGATGGCTCAGCCTTCAAGAGCAGTTTGGGGTTCAGTATCTTGCTCAAGGACACTTTGACAGGTGGACTGGAGGATCCGGGGATCAGCTAACTACTTATCTTTTGATGGGTGGACATCACGACCCGCCACAGCTGCACTGTTATGCAGCACTTTTAATGCTTTTAATGTGTATATTTATTCACTCTGCTGTCACAAAGAGCTGTCGAAGAAATAAACGATCATAAGCATTTTTAAAAGTAGGGATGTGACGGTGAGGACATTTTCCCACCGGTTAATAAACTTGTGACAACACCGGTGTTACTGGACATTTTACAAGAAAAGATGACAGTCAATATGTGTAGCGTGCTTACTTTGATCTTTACCGTTCGATGGCAGTGTGTCTGGCCTCTCCAGTCCAGCTTTCGCTGCAGGGCCGCAGGGGTCTACCTGGTGCCGCTGCGCCGCGCACACCGGCTGTGACCGCTCCGTCCTCCTCACGGCCATGGCCTCATTAACATTGCGGCTCCCTTATAGCATTGGGTTTAAATCTGAAATATTGCCAAATAGGCGCGTTTGCTTTCGCTTCGACACCAAATCCTCCTCCATCTCTCAGTCTGTCAACTCTCTCTCGTTCCGTGTGTGAAATATGACATCTGCTACTCTGAGCTGAGACTCCGTATGGAGCAGATGCATTCATTTTCAGTTTGTAGTGTTCCTCTGCGTGTCAGCTGCGTCTCTTCTAGAGATTTGAGCCTATTTTTGCCGCGAGCCGCGCGGTTCACAGCAACAACAGACAGTGAAAGTGTTCATTTGACTGCATATTGACATCATAACAATAACATTACTACAGTTTTGATGTCTGTATCTGTAGAATATGTCACGGACATGAAAAAAAGTAAAGATTTATTTTTAAATCAACACTTCCTGCTTCCGTTTCAAAATAAAAGCCCTCAAGCCTTTTTTCTGTGGACATTTCATTTGTAACACGAGGCTTTTATTCTGAAATCTGTGAAGGACAGTGTTGTAGAACATGCAGTGACTTGCAGAGCTCCATGAATTAATTAAGTACGGGGTTTTAATAGTGGATTATTACTATTATTTACAAATTACCACACATTTCTTAACCTTTTTCTGTCTAAAATAAATATAAATGACATTTATAATGAAATGAAATGGCCATTATGAAAGTAAAGAAAGGGCTGGCAGCAGCAGCAGCAGCAGCAGAAACGCTGCCGGTGTGGACGACACACGCGAGGGACACGCAGCAGTTCAGCGCGGCAGCCGTCACACACGGCTCCCGCGGGCAGTCTGGACAGGCTGAAATGGTTAGAGACAGTACGAAAAGAGGCATCTTGTACAGCAATATTCAGGGAGATCGTTATGTCAAACACTTTTTAATGGACTTAATCATATGCGTAGAGAGCATTGAAAATGTGGGTAGGACAATGAGGTAATGAGGGCTTTTTGAGTCCTCCCCCTGAAATTTTTTAACAGAGTAGATGTCATTTCCTGTATTCTGGTGCCATTTAACAGGTGGCTTAATAATATTATCTGGCTAAACTAGCATGAGAAAAATGATGGGTACATTTTGTAATTTCATCCAGAGGAAGTAGATATCACCTATTTGAAGATATCAAAAAGCTAGAAGTACAGAATTCTATTCGATGACTAATTCAGAGCCATCTTTAATAATAACCACTCATTTTTATTTTAACTTGAGGATGTCTTTATGCTTGCATGTAATTGCAAATTCTATTAAATTAATTTCTTTAGTTAAGTGGAGAGGACAACTGTAGTCAGAGTGCCCCTTTGTAACACTATACAGAACAGAATGAGGTATGAACGAGCAATATTTATTGAATAGAGTATTTTCTATGGAATCTTAAGATAAGCGAATATTAACAATAACATAAATATGAAAGTAGAAAATACTAAAATATAACACTGAGCTTTGGCTCTGCTGCCTGGTAATTAGTCCAGTCCTCACAATTTTATACAATTAGCTTTGGCTATACAATGTGAACATACTCTACGCCTATAGGCTATGGCTGCAGCTTTATGTCTCAAATACTAAATCCCTGCACTCATGCGCAGATGTGTTGCTTACCACGGTTACCTGATGGTTTACATATATATATACATTGCTTATTATAAGATCCGTTTGCTTTCATACCACAAATGAAACGCACCAAAATTCGATTGGAAGCGGACTGAGACCCTCCTGTTCAAGCGATCTCGGCCTGGTTGTTTGGTTCACACCAGAGTTCCATTGACAGCCTAAACGAACTGTGCTTACCGGGCACCAGAACCAAACAGGTTAGATGTCAAAGCACTTTTATGGACTCGTGTTGTTATTTTGTGGTGTTACAGCAAACAGTCCGTCCGTCCGTCCGCCTGTCTGGGTCTTGTGAATGCGATATCTCAGGAACGTCTGGAGGTAAATTTGGCACAAACGTCTACCTGGACTCAAGGATGAACTAATTTGATTTTGGTGGTCAGAGGTCAAAGGTCAAGGTCACTCTGACCTGGCGTTTGTCCCATTCTTGTGATATCTCAGGAACGCCTGGAGAATATGTCTTCAAATTTGGCACAAACGTCCCCTTTGACTCAAGGATCAACTGATTAGAATTTGTTGGTCAAAGGTCACTGTGACCTCACAAAACATGTTTTTACCATAACTCAAGAATTCATGTCGAACAGGATGAAATGATGAATTGATGATATTTTGGACGTACATGGATGTAAACTTGCAACTTGACTGGTTGCCGGACAACCGCGAGGTAATTGTATTTGATATTAACATAATTTCAAAAGCTACTATTAAAAACTACTATTAAATCCATATGCTGGTCTTGAACTGTTCAGGAAGCAATCTAATAATCGATCTGTATAAGCAGTGTACACACTTACAGTATGTCAATTATTTGGTAACCATTAAAAAGTGCATCACACAGGAATCCCACAGTGGTTTCCCCACGTGGGTCGTGATGATGTGCTGATGATACAGGATGACAGACACCAAAACTGTCCAATCACCTGTCAGTCTGTTTAACTTCATGTTTAATCCTCTTGGTTTGTTTGTAAAAAGTCTGGGCCAGGAATAAAAGGCAACAATGTATCATTTTTTTTAACCTTAGTCCAGACCAAATTGACTGAAATACAGGTGTAAAAACCATCAAGGTGCAAAGTGCCCCAAGGGTGAAAGTACCCGTAGGAACAGGAAAGACCAAGGGACAAAAATGATATATCGTTGCTTTTTAGTTCTGGTCCGATTCTTGTTCACGCTGGCTTTATATAAACGAATAAGGATGCAAAAACGAAACAAAGTGCAAAAAAACGAACCGTTCAATACACAAACCACAGCCCGGTTTGCACATTTTTTGGGGGTTTCGGTTCGTCTACCTGACTGTGAGTGCTCATTATATTTTCAACTGAAAGATGAAAAGTGCAGTGTTACAAACATGTCCCCTGTATGAGAGCCATACAAGCAGACACTTAGCTGATGAACTGGCGAGGCCCAACATCACAATCCCTGTCACCACAGACGATACACAAAACATGGTGAATGCTATAAAATAAGCTGAAGGACTTGGGCTACAGATTGGATGTTTTGCCCAGCAGGGGGAGCTGGACCATACACAGAACCACAGAAAGGATCATCACCTCCCCAGAAGAAGACGGCTATGACAGAGCTATTTGGAGAGCTTTTCACAGCAGAGGAGCAGACCAAGACCTCGTCCCAAATTGTTGAGAAGGAGGTCAGCTCATACGTACAAGTCAGCAGACAGCATGTGGATGCTGATCCACTGACATGGTGGCAGGCAAACAAGAGCATCTATCCTCATGTTGCAGAACTTGCACACCTGCAACATCTGTCCCAAGCAAAAGCGTGTTCTCCACTGCAGGGGACATTCTCTGCAAGCAGATTTTGCCTTGCTGCAGAGAATGTCAACAAACTTATCTTTTTGCAGAATAACCTGACAGTGGAAGAATAGACATTAGACAATAACTAAACACACAAGTAACATCGCTACAGGCTGAATTTATGTTACACTTTATGTTGAGACTTTTGCTTTTGAAAAATACAAAGAGAACATTGGAAATGGTGATGTTTTAATTCTTCCTAATGTGCAAAATAAACCGAACCGAAACAGAAACCGTGACCCAAAAACTGCAATACAAACGGAAATGTGGGCTTGTTGAACCGTTGCACCCCTACAAACAAACCAAGAGGAGTCAACATTACGTTATACAGACAGGTATGTGACAGGTGAAGTGAAAAAGGAGTCTTCTACAGCAGTATCGCAGGTGGGGATTACTGTGGGATCGCTATGTTGCACATTTTTACTTAAAGCAGCAGTGGGTAGAAATGGAGAAAATATAATTAAAAAAAAAGTTATTTTTATAAAACGGTCACTATATCCTGACAATAGTGCATGAGACAGGTTATCTGAAAAAAAATCATGTGCCTCTGTGTCCTCTGGTGTCCTCCGGTGCTCCTAACCGGAGGAAGACCGGACAGACCGGAGGAAAAACAACCAATCAGAGCCGAGCTGGAGTCTGCTGTCCAGCTGCCGTCTCTGAACAGCTGTCGATCACTCGTGAACTCCGATCAAACGGTCAAACTAGGAAGCGCAGATCAAATATGAATCAATATTATGTTACGTTAATGCCTATTTCTCTCCCCAAATGTTTTCAGAATCATTTTGTAGTGTACTGTTTAGCTGTAAAATGAGAAAGTTTGTGACGCCGCCACCACTGTGAAATCGGGTGAAGGAACGCCAAGTTCCGGTCACATGACCGGAGCACAGCCAATAGGAGCGCTCTCTCAATGAAATGACCTGTGATTGATCGAAGTCTCCCGTCACGGGCTAGATTTTTTAAAGCCCTTTTGCCCAATGATGCCAAAAATATACTGCCTACTGCCACTTTAAATGACCCCTCAAATGACCAAATAATGTTGCCTCAGAAAAGAGCCGCTTTAAGTCACATAAGAGACATGTAAAAAAAATACATGTGCTCCTTCTGTTGCATCTATTCTGCCTGTGTCAGTATGAGATCTTGACACATTTCAGTTTTCAGTGCATTAAATGACTGAAAAGTACAATCGCTGTAGAGACATGGCAGAGGGCTGACTCTTCAGTCATGGCTATGCTGCAAACAATAGTGCCTGAATAACTTGCAATTTAAAACATTACAATATCAGTCATAAGTCACATCTCAGGACTAAAATATCTCTTCTTTCATGTGAAAAATACATCCACTGTGAAATGTTGTTTGCTCCTATACTAGCAATATAGTATATACATTAAGTCCACCTACTCTTGAATAATTCAAAACAAATATATTACTCCTGATGCAGAGATATGCAAATTGAAAATATACCTTGGATTGCTGTGGAAAGGACGGTGTCACTCAACACTCAATTTGATCCTGCAAGAACAGATTTAACAAACAATATGAAATAATTCCTATTATTCCAGTGAACAAGAAGTCATAATCAAATGCAATCTTTTTTTTTTAAATACTAAATTTGACTATTTATCTGACTCAACAATACAATAGCTGCTTTCTGGTGAGTCAGGTGATTTGTAACAGGCTGAAATGCCTTTGGCAGTACTCTCTATAGTCCTACATGTGCACACAATATATGAACACAATTTTTTTTCCGATAAGTTTACACTTAGTTGCCAGTTTATTAGGTACACCTAGCTAAAACTAATGTACTCTAATACAACAGACCTGCAATAAATACTACCTTCATGGAGGTAATAATGTTCAGTTTTTATTTTAAAGAGGTGTTTATTCAACTTTGGTCATTTTGCATGCTGCAGTTTGTGGTGCTGTTGAATTGTATTGCATTATACTGACAGGTGTTTCTATTATTTTTTCCACCCCATTCATAGCAATGAGGCCAGGCAAAATAACAGAGACACCTCTCTGTATAATGCAATACAGTTCAACCGCATAACAAACTATACAGCCTCCAAAATGATCACTGCAGTGGAATCAACATCTCTCTGAAACGGTTTCAACAAAAACTCGACATTATAACCTTCATGAAGGTATTTATTGCATGACTGATGTATTAGAGTACATTAGTTCATGCTAGGTGTACCTAATAAACTGAGTGTAAATGTGTGACACACACTTTAGAATGCAACATAAGAACTGAGATTCTTTACCTATGGAAATGTTTCAGCGCTCTTCCTCCACTTCAGCCTACGAGGATTCGAGGAAAGATCAATTACAACAGATTAGGTTATCTTACAATATATACAGTACTTATCATAAAAACATGTGTTAAATAGTAATAATGCAGTTCAATATTTACTACTTCAGTCAAGGTATTTATATGTAAGAGTAAACTCACATTTATTTAGCTACAAGTCTGTTCTGAATGTTAAATCATCAAATATCTGAAATGGTTAAGGTTACTGAATACTTAAAAAAACGTGTTCTTCATTGGACATGTGGCTCATAAAACATATATTTCCATCCTCCTTCTCCTTTATCTGATTCTTTCTCTCCACATTCTTCCTTCCTTTTATCAGTTCTACCTTTTATCCCAGTTCCTTCCATCTATTATTCCTGCTGTAGTAAAACTGCCGTGCTATTCCAACTTATCCGATAACTTGAAAATCGCACAAATTGGAGACATGGGGCTTTTGCCCTTCAGTGAAACTCAGCCAGCGAAATTCAATAAAGCTAACGTTAGCATTATTGTGCCTGTGCCTGACAAAAGATAATTTCATAAACTTTACTCACCACCAGAGTGCTTATTGGTGATAAGAACTACCTAAAATGACAGAAACCATCTTTGGAAAAAATGAATTTGATGTATACTTTGACTTTTTAATTTGGCCCATGTCCCATCCACAAACATGGAGGGGGCGGGACTTATGACCTAAACTGCAGCCAGCCACCAGAGGGCAATCATTGCAACCAGCACAAGATTTCCTCAAATTTGATCTAAATTGTATCTATGAAGAGTGAAAATTGTGGGCGTGGGAGCAATTCGTTTTTGAAAATTTACAGAAGATTTTAAAGGTCCTCCCCACTCTAGCTCTGATGTCACACACTCTAGCTCTGAACATTCCATCCAATACACACCCATTATAAAATCTGAAACAGTCTGAAAATTTCACAAAACGTAAACTGCGATTTCGTGAAAACCGTGCCAGCTGTCAAAATGCCCATTTAGCCAAATAAAGTCCCAAGTCTTGTGACCCGTTTAAACTTTTCTATATTAAAGTGTGGCGAATCGGTATTGGCCCAAAGAGGAGTGTTTTTGGGCTTTCTTCATGTCGATTTCCCATTGTTTTCTATGGGGGAAAAAATCACACTTTTGTGCGATTTTCTTTCAAAACCGCTGGGCAAATCTCTTAGAAAAGTCATAGCACACCATTCCCGATCATTCATTCACCGTTGGTTCCCTGGCACATTTGTGCTCAGACCCTAAAAAAGATATTGTAATCAAAAACAATGTGCAGTAGTAAAGGGGTTATGTTGGGTCCAGCCAACAACTACCTGGAGGCAGGTTGGCAGTTAGTCCAGTATGTTACATATATCTCTGGAGGTTATCTCATTTCATAGGTGTGGATGTGTTTGTATGTGTGTTTGTGTGTGCACTGTGGGCTGCACAAAGACCAAAGCCAGTGTCATTTGACATTGGCTGCCTTCTTCTTTTGCACACACAAATCACACACAAACCAGTGCAGCCTTTAGGACAACAGGGTAAACACAGCCCCCCCCTCAGGCCGGAACCTAATTGTTAGCCCCTGGTGTGGCTAGTCCAGGGATTAGCTACTGACTGGGGAGTACTATTCACTCCCTCTTTCATTCCCTCTGCCCACTGGGCCTTATCACCATCAATCTGACACCATGTTTATCTGACGCTGCAGCCAGATCTGCTGGCCTAGGAGAAATGTTCACAAAGGCCGTGGATCATCAGCACTTTGATTGTGGGACCCCAAATGGTCATTACTTTCTCTGGCCCCAGTGATCCCAGCAGCCCTCCATGATCTCCATGCAGTGGTTATTCCGAGTCCCAGAACCTGGAAAGCCAACCTGAAGGCCTGTCACTTTGTGTCTGTCATTTGTGCTCTTCTTCTATCTCAAACGAAGGCGGTTCTTCAGCCAGGTTTTGTTTGTTGTATTTGTGTTCCAGTGGACGGGTTCTCTATGTGCATTGGTTTGTTGCGGCACACTGTTTTTCTCTTCTTTTTGTGCACTGCCTTATTATACCCTCCGCCAGGGATTTACCAACTGTTCAATCTGGAGTTTACCACCACCCTGTGATCACTGTCAATTTAGCTTCATTGTCGTGTTGTGTTCAAAGAAGAAGAAAGAAAACGAAACAGATTTTCTGCCATCATGTCTTCTTTTAAGTTGGATTTTCTCCCCGAGATGATGGTGGACCATTGCTCTTTGAATTCTAGCCCTGTGTAAGTAACTCGCTCTGGCCAGCTTTGTAAGTATTATATGTTTCCCAAGGTTGTCCTGTGTCTCTGGAAACCAGCTTGAATGTATTGGTCTGTTTTAAGCTCTTTATTGTGATTTAGTATATAATTAGTACTAATCATGAGCAGCTGTGTTGTAATGTGTCAGGTGATAACAGGCCTCCCATAGTTTCAATTTTTATCCAGACTCAAGTGTACTAAGAGCAGTTGTGGTACCTTCCTTTATGCCTTTCTTTAAGGTTTTGGGTATTGTTTTTGACTGATTCTGATTCCAGTTCAGATGGTTATCAGTTTCTGTTCTTATCTGATTCTTGGCATGTTATCTGTGCAAGAAACAACAAAGTGAGTACTGTTCTTAATAGGCTGCTCAAACAAACTAAAATTAACAATGAATACCTTTCCCCCTTTTAGTCATAATAACCACATTATCAGTATTTTTCTTACCCTAAATAGTCTTTTGAACAAATTTCCTCTGAAAGCACCAGTTGACATCCCTGAAGTAACCTGTGTCACGGTAGATTCAAGGTCTTTGGTCACAACAAGTGTTGTGATATTTGATTTTGTCAGTAATGTGCATACTGACTTGTCCCCTGGTACAGCTCACTTTTAGGCCTGTGTGTGTGTGTGTGTGTGTGTGTGTGTGTGTGTGTGTGTGTGTGTGTGTTTGTACTGGTATATCATCAGTACAATTTGAAAGAAGAATTCACTCTTAAATGCATGAAATCTCTGATGTCTCATCACATTTACATTAGAGCCTATTAAGCGATAATGGATTTTTAAGGCAGATACTGATATTGATATTTGAGGGTTTAAAAAAGGCTGATAGCAATATATCACCAGATATTCATTTTTTAGAAACGCCACCAGCATTTTTGATAAGTATCTCTTATTGAGCAGGACATTATGCTGTTAAAAAAATAAACTTGTTTTATCATCAAAAACATAACTACCAGCAACTACAACCACAAACTTCACTGGAAATTAAATTAATTGTAAACAACAACATACGCACAACAAATACATATTAAAAAATCTAGACTATAAAAGTTTAAAAAAAACTGGAAATATAGCTATTATTGATAAGAAACTATAAAGAATACATTTTTGATAGCCTGTCATAATGTCACAATGACGATTTAATTTTCCAACCACTAATGTCAACAGTTTGACAATGTCATAGAAAAATATGCCATCTTGGATGATGCTGTAAACTGAAGACCATTTACACAGTCATGTATGTGTGCAGTTGCTCTGTAACTTTTTTTCTCTTCCATATGCAAACGTGCACAGACATATACAGTATACTGTACACTCACAAATAGCTTGACTCTGCAAAATGTTTACTTCATTCAGTAAACATTGAATAGACATCCATCCATCCATTTTCTTCCGCTTATCCGGGGTCGGGTCGCGGCGGCAGCAGGCTTAGCAGGGAGCCACTAGGGGGCGAGCCAGATGTTTTGGCTTCACTTTTGGGAAGCTGTCACGTCATCCATCTTTATATACAGTCTATGGTTGCAAATACCATGATTATATTGTTGAATTTATTTAATCAAAGTGATGGAAATGTACATTATGCTTAGTTGGAATGCACATTATATAACAGGCACCAGGAGTGTATCCACCCTTGTCATTTTTTTTTCTTTCGACTGGCTTGTATTTGGGGCTGGCTTTTTATTTGTTTTTGACAATGCCCCCAGCCATTATTTGAGTAAATACTGTATGTTAGTTATTAAGTAAGTAAGTAGGTAATTAAGACGCATTGCAGTTTACGCCCTCTTCAGGCCACTTAGCAGTGCCAAAAAAATTGACCATCCCAATTTGGGAAATAAAAACTAAAAATGACGCAAATAATTCATAGTAGATTTAACAAGACAAAGTAGACCTCAAAACAAAAGCTGTTTTTATACCCCCGCGACAGCGTAGTCGGGCTATATAGCGCTCCGCGTGTCCGTCCTTCCGTCCGCCCTTCTGTTTGCGTGTCACACTTTCGTTTCCGGAGCAGAACTCGGAAACTATTTAACTTAGGAACTTCAAATTTGGTATGATGGTTGACAGTGTGGTCTAATTCCATTAGTTCCAAAAGAGAAAAAAAACTTTGGCCCTACTTTAGTTGGGGTCAAGCAGTGTGAGTGTGCTATGTGAGCCATGCTCACTTTTGCCTTGTTGAATCTAGGGATGCAGGATATATCTGCGGCCGGTACATAAGTGAATTCAATTATTTTCATTGTTCATCTGATAATGCAGAGCCTTGGCTGCAGACTAGGGACACCACTTGAAACCTTTCTCCTCTATTCTCTGCTCTCTGTGTCAGTGCCTGTTTGTGTGGGCAGCAAGCAAATCAGAGCAGAGGCCACAGTGGATTTTAGGTACTGTAATGTTTACTTGTGTTGGTGAAGACAATGATCGTCATCCACAAGTGCAACGAAATCTTCCACCAAGGGAGTCAATAGGTGAATGAAACACCTATTGAACAAGCAGAACAAAAACCCTGACCTAACCTGTAGTAATGAGCTGTCAGCTCTCGGCCCCCTCTTCATCCCAGCCAGTGGGTTTTACTCGGACGTACAGAGCTTGGTCAGCGTTTATCCTGGCTCAAAATGAGGCGGGGGTGGTACCTTCCTGATCATGTGCACGCATGTGTGTACCGTTCTGGACCCTGTATGCTCAATGTGCTAAATTGTGGCTATAATTAGAATCCCTGGATGTTCATCTGCATTTTTCTGTAGTGGTCCCAGTAATATTTGTTCTTAAAATGTACTGAAGTAACATCTCACATGACATGGTTAAGCTATGTTTTAGACTGACCACAAATACTGATACACTAAATATCTTGTAAAACAGTTTGATTCTACTGGCATAATATTATGTACACATTTGTAGATTTCCCTTCTGTAATAATAATAAATGTATTAAGTAATCCACTCTCCCACACTTGCATACTATAAAAAAATGAATATGATTCATGAAATGAAACAAATGAAACATGATTCAATGCAGGTTCAAAGCAGGTGTAAAATCTGCTGCCCTGTTTTATCACATACAAGCAGAGGGAGAGAGACTATTTCCACTTAGTACAACAACACAAGACAAAGGAGCAACAACTGAATAGTGTGGACAAACTGTACATCATTCTTCTCGCTGGATGGATTGCCGTTTGCGCTCCATTACTTTCCAGACATGCGATCTTATTGCAAATCAGATTAGCTGCAGCTGAGCTCATTGAAATCTGTAGTAAATGAGCTGAATTAAAAAATTGTGGTGCTGCAAATTTTTTTGCCCCTGGCGGTAAGTTGTGACAGGCTTACGGGGCTCAACAATAACTTTTAAAAGTGGATGCCAGACTGGCAACCAGACATTAGCTTTTAGTTGCCAAAACAGAAAATAGGGTTGCATTTTTAGTCACCTTATATTTTGAGTAATTAAGATACTGCTTGTTCCCCGTGGCTCCCCGTGGTTCTGTAGGATGTGCTACCTTGAACTAGTGAACTTGATGTCACTTATCTGGGTGTTGTACATGCTTTGTGCAGTATAATTTTCTGGCCAGCACAAAGATGCCGGGATACTTCGCCTCCCGAGACTTCACAAATTTCCGTTTTGATTTCCCGTTCAGGTTCTTCTGATTCTGTGTCAGTTGAATCAATTTGCACATTCATTTGTGATGTTGACGGGTTAGTCAAACTTTTCACTCCACAGTATAACAGCTTAATTTGCTTAGTCATTATCTCTAAAACAGATGCTTGTGTGCACGCGAATAAACAATGTCAGAAAATAACATTACTCGTTATTTTTTGGGTGTTGCTGAGAGTGCTGCAATTTCATTTTGCAGTGTAGGGGCTAGAACTCTGTATGCTTTGTTGGATGGCAGTTCTGTATGTGATAGATTACTTTTGTGTATTTCCTCTGTTTGTTGGCACAGGTTTTTGTCAGTTTAAATCTGCTTCATGTCAGTCTTGAAAGTTGCACTTCAATCAATATTTTATGCTAACAATGGAAAATATGGACTTCCGGTTATGGCGTAGAGCTGACACGCTGCAGTAACTTGGCTCACACTTTAAAAACGACTGATGGCTCGAATACATTTACTCTGTAGCTCTGTCAGAAACTATGCCATCAAAATCCTCTAAACCTGGACAACATTCATCGACGACACAGGTGCAAAATAACACGGCTAGCATCGACACGGAAAACGATAGCAACGTTAGCAAGGTTACTGAATGAGCAAAGCTGGTCTACAAACAGCAATATACTGGGTGCACTTTGTTCGCTGAGGGGAGATTTTGCGAAACAATCTGTCGATATGATGTAAGCAATTAATGGCATTAAAGGAGATTTATTGTCACAATCGAGGAGAATTGGGGAGGCAGAGGAAAGAGTCTCTCAGTCAGAGGAGGATATAACTGCCCTCCAACCCAAAGTTCAACAACTGGAGAGAACGTCGGAGATATTAAGCAATAAAACCCAAGACCAAGAGGACAGAGGAAGACGCTCTAAAGACCAGACAGTCTTCCTGAGAAAGTTGAAGGTCCGGACATGTGCAGCTTTTTGGAAAACTGTCTTCCTGAGGTATTAGGCGATCCTCTCACCCCCATCCCAGCGATCGAAAGAGCACATCAGATCGGCCAAGTTAACCCTAACCGGTCCTCAGCGCCTGGAACAATTGTCGTGAAGTTTCTGAACTACAAAGACAGTGAGAAGACACTGAGAGCTGCCAGAAGACAGAAGGAAGTGTGTTATGAAAATCAATGAGTCAGCTTCTTTCCAGATATATCAGCTGAAACCCGTCAACATCAGCGGCAATTCGATGGAGTTGAGGCTCGGTTTTGAGCCATGAATATCTGCTACGGACGGCTCTACCCGATCTTCAAATCGGTGGCAGAGGCAGAAAACAATCTCTGACGGATACACACTACTTCACGAGGATCCCCACGACTTGAGAGCTGAAAAATATATCTAATGTGGACTTTTTTCTTCTTATTATTCTATCTGAAGTAGATAAGGTATGTCTGAAAGTCACTATGGTGATAGACAGAGTTTGAGACATTTCACAGGTGATGCCTCCTTTTTTTTCTTTTTGTTTTTTCTCCCCATTTATTATATGGGTGTCTTTAATATGTGAACGCAATTAGGCCTACCTTTGTTTTAAACACGGAAGCCTTATCATTGGACCTTAGTGATATCTTTATATGTGTATATGATTACTGTAACAAAGAGTTGGGCCGGTGTAAAAACGTTCAAACCGGTTTGATATTAAGCCACAACACCGGGCCGGTATACCGAATTTTACCACTAGGTGTCGCACTTGACTCAGCAGCCGCTTGTCACAAAATGAGAATAGTTGGTCCACCTTAACAGCCCACCTTAAGTGAGTCTGGGCCAAAGTTGTTGCTAGCTTCGGGGCTAACCCCCTGGCCAGCAAGACATGGGAACTCAGCTTGGGTCTTGAGGAGTTGACATACGCTTGCTCGCATAGGCATTAGCATAGCGTAACAGTACACGGCTAAGCACAGGACTGTTTTCCTTTGCTATTATACATGTATTGATTTGATGAATGCATTCACTGAACTTTATTGTTGTGATCTTGTTGTAGTCAGGATATTTGAGTAGCTGGTTGATGTCTTTACTATCTTTTCTCACCTGGCGCATTATCCTACACACATTACAATCACATATAAACTCTGAAAGGGCCGACATACAGAAATATACACACAGAGGGAAAACTCCAGCTCACATGTTCCTTTGTTCTGACCTGACCAGGTGTGCTTATGCTCGTGTGTGCAGCGCAATACATGCAGCACCCCTTCACAGCGGGGACTGCCCATTGTTTCGACAACCCCTTATTACGACAACCCAATAGTCCGACAAATGCCCCACTGGACCCAAAGTCCATTAGACCGAAAACAAACACCCATTGTTCCGAAATCCCGTTGTACCGACAATACACACTCTCCTTGCACTGCTGTCTTAATGCACGGGCTAACCGGGACTCAAGCCCCCGGACCCGACCACGTAAAACAATATAAAGTAAATATATAATCCACAGGCCAACGGGATGCTCCATGGTGTATTTTACTCCTCGCAACGGGAGGCTCCATGCGTAAAGACGCAACGGCGGTGGTGTTTTCTTATTATGTGAAACAAGCTAACAAACTATAGGTTAACTATCATTTCAACAAACATTGACAATAATAATTAGAATGAAATGAATGTACTCTAAATCAGATTAATCTTTCTCCATCTGTCCATTGTTCACACTGAATCTTCCATCCTTTCTCAGACAAACAGAAGCACATGGCTACTTTATTATGCAGAATGATGTCATCGGAACTTTCCCGCGCAACTACTGTGGACCTCACAGTAGGATATTTAATCTAACAATCCTTCTTGGTTGGCATCATGTAGCGTTCCATGCAACAGTGATATGAGCGAGGCTATACTCAATATTACTCAATAATATAACATCTTTGATTTTACTTTAGGTCCTCTGGCTACGGAAGTTTTGAAAGCCCTTCCCTCGGACCCCTTCACATCAGTCAGGCAGTCAGTCGGTAAGACAAACAGATTTCAGTCAGCTGCTAGAAAAAAGTTTTTTTTCTCTCTCTCTCTCCTGGCAGGTTGTGTCGGAGTAAAAAACACCACCGCCGTTGCGTCTTTACGCATGGAGCCTCACGTTGCGCGGAGTAAAATTACACCATGGAGCATCCAGTTGGCCTGTGAATTATATATTTTTTTTATATTGTTTTACGTGGTCGGGTCCAGAGGCTTGAGTCCCTGTTAGCCTGTGCATTAAGACAGCGGTGCGTATTGTCGGTACAACGGGATTTTGGAACAATGGGTGTTTGTTTTCGGGATAACGGGCTGTCGGTCTAATGGGCTTTGGGTCCAGTGGGGCATTTGTCGGACTATTGGGTTGTCGTAATAACGGGTTGTCGGAACAATGACATGTCACCTTTACAGCCCGACACATGTCGAAGTGTCCTTGAGCAAGACACTTAACCCCAAACTGCTCCTGAAGGCTGAGCCATCGGTGTGTGAATGAGTATTTAGATTAGATCCTGACCTTGAATAGCAGCCTCTGCCATCAGTGTATGAATGTGTGTGTGAATGGATGAATGCTGACATGTAGTGTAAAGCGCTTCGAGTGGTCAGAAGACTAGAAAGGAGATATATAAATGCAAGTCCATTTACCATTTTACCAATAACCACAGTTTTTTTTTTTTTTTTTTTTAATATGTAGACCAATCCTCCAGACTTATTGACAACCAATGTATAGGGTTCAAAAAAACAAAAAGAGATCAAAGACACCTCATTGCTACCAGTTAATGTTCTGCTTTTTTCAAACAGGTGTTTGATTCACATATTGAATTTCAACCCCGCCTCATGTAAACAGGCCTCGACATTAGAGCGTAGAACAGAGAAGAGAAAGGCAGAGAGGCCAAAATCCCTATTCAGAGCCATGTTTCGTCTGCAGCCAAGGCTCTGCATTATCAGACTCTTCTTCTTCTCTTTTTCAGATTCTTATAATATCAGTCACCAATATATTGTGCATCCCCTAATCGAGATTTCAGTTCAATTTTAGCAGAAGTTGACAAAAATCTGTCCGTGTGAAGTACTTTAAACTATTTCTTTGCACCAAGAGTGGACAATGTGTATTAACTGTGCAAGTTGGAAGTGGAAGACAGTAAAAATCCCAGAAACTACCAAAGTTCTGATAGAATTTCAAAGTTTGAAAGCCTATTTTCGATTGTCATACCAGCGTTAAGCCCCTTTCCCACTGATTAACACCCACTAACATCTGGTCTTTGTCTTTAGTGGGAAAGGTTACAATCTGCATTCATTCGCGGGACAAATGACCCGGCAGGTATTTATCGTCTCCAGCTACAGTCGGCAGCGGTGGAAACATGACACCCGGGTAGACGCGCTAATTTTTGCCTCTTTTCCGGCGCTTTCTTTCATCTCAGCCACAAATTCCATCCGTCTCCATCCAAGCAGCGCTCAAACATAGTTCCAAATTACTCTTCACCGAGTGTGAAGACGAACTGAATAAGTAACAGATATTTAAAAAAAAGCCGTAACAGTTTCACTGTTTCATGTTTAAGTCAAAAATCGAATCAAATCGTGACCTTAAAATTGAAAGTCAAATTGAATCGTGGATTTGTAGAATGGTGATCACCCCTAATATAAGGCAGTACTTACTGCTATATGCTTCAAAATCTACAAAAGGCTTTAGCAACATTGTTTTTGCTTCTGTTGTTATGATGGCATTTTCTGTCTTTTCTACTCAATATATTACAGTTTTTATGTATAATAAATATCATGTATAGTGTTAGTACAGAGAGATGAAGAACTAAGAGATGTAGACCTCAATTTCTCTTATTTGTGTATGTGTCTCAATGAACACTTGCCTTAAGTATCCTCACTCATAGAAATAATCAGTAGAATATGATTATTATTATATGACACTGATAATCAGCATCATAAATATAGAACATAAAACACTATCAGAGCATCCCCACTACCATATATAGAGATAAATAAATATATATATATATATATATATATATATATATGTATGTTCTAAGTATAGGAGATAAACATGTTTGTTTGTAGCCTCCGTCCGTCTAATGCAGTTGTGTTTGTCTTTGTAGTGGGAAGAAGATGAATGGGTCTCTGGACCACCCCGACCAACCAGACGTTGATGCCATTAAGATGTTCGTGGGACAGATTCCACGGTCCTGGTCTGAGGAGCAGCTTCGTGAGCTGTTTGAGCCTTATGGAGCAGTCTATGAGATAAATGTTCTCCGAGACCGCAGCCAGAATCCACCACAGAGCAAAGGTCAGCCTGTAGTAACATAATAACATGGTGCACACACCAAAGTGTTTCATTTGACTCTGTAGTAGTCTAATATGTCACCCGTAAATTTAGTAGTGTAGTTTAAAATGCAGATTTTTTTAGGGTTGACCCGAATGCTTCGACGCTTCGAAGCTTTGACCTCCAAATCAATATTCAAATGTTTAGTTTTTGGGGTTTTTTCCATATATAAATATGTAATAATAATGTATAAATCCCCAAAATAGCTCATGAAATAAGGAATAATTCCACAATATTATTCATGATTCATATTCAACATTATTTGTTATTAGTTATTCTCAGATGGATATCGCTGTTTGTTGTGTGTAGAGGTGTGTGAGTGTACAGTCGTGCGGCAGCAGCACTGAAACAACCTGTTGGCTCCACAAAGCCACAAATACCTTCAAATATTTCTCACCGAAGCTTTGAAGCCCGAAAAATGGTATTGGGGACAGCCCTAGTTATTTTATGCCTCCGCGCCGGTGACAGCCGTGGACAAACTTCCACTTCAAGTCATGGATGAACTGATTAGATTTTGGTGGTCAAAGGTCAAGGTCACCGTGACCTCACGTCTGTCCCATTCTTGTGAATGCAATATTTCAGGAACGCCTTATGGGAATTTCTTCAAATTGGCACAAACGTCCACTTGGATACATTTCTAGTTTATTTTTATTTTTTATTAAAAACAAATCATTTTGTAGCTACAAAGAAACTGATAGGGCTGGACCCAAATATTTGATTATTTGAGGACCTATTGAAATTTAAATGATTATTACTATTATTGAGCAACAACAAGGTCCTTGGGCGACTCAAAATCTCTTGAAATTTGGCACACGCGTCAGATGTGCGTGAAATTGATATCTGATATGGGTCTCATGCTCGGGTGTGGCGAATTGGCTCGATAGCGCCCCCTATTGAGTAGCCTCGGCGTGGCGTTTCACCAGATGTCTGATATTTGGTAGGTGTATGTAACATGTTGAGACATAAACCAAAGCCTCTTGTGGGGCAGCTAGCTGAAATATTCAATAGGTGCTAAATATTCCAAAATGTTGCAGAAAACTGATTTAATGAGTCTTGATGATTTAAGGTGTGCTCAAGCTGATCAGATCAGATGTCAGAAGATTACAGACATGTTTTTATTACCTCTTTATTTTTTAACAGCTTTTAACCTGAGAAAAACGTGAAAACCAAATAAAAGGAGCATGGTCACTTCTAGTCAAACTTCACCCCCCTACCTTCACCAACCAATACACTTATAGATCTTCAGCTTTCCATCGGTGCATGTATCTTTTCATTAGCAGTAAAATTGACAGAGATATCGGTGGATAAAGTTCAGAATTTCCGGTAACCTCTAGTCACGGGTCGCATGAGAACGGTTTAGTTTGGGCACTTCAGGTTCACAAGACAATGTTTTATTTTTGCAACGGCCTTCAAATCTGATGGAAGGAGCTCATATCTGTCTGGTCTCTGACCTGTGACCAAGCCGACTTGGTTGAACTTATAAGGAAACTAAGATCAGTCTCCTGTCAGAATAGCTCACAGGGTCAAAGAGACTCACAAGCTAATCCACCACGGCAAGGTGCCAACTCCAATAGGATTAGATTTTTTTCTTTTATTTATTTTTTTGATATGCAATAACACTTTTTCATTTTTTTCTTTATTTAGTTTTTTTTTTTTAAATAACATGTATATACTGTGGTTATATAACAGGAAACGGTGGCCGGGTTACGGCATGATACAAGAACTGAGGAGGCGGGTTGCTGGGGGCAACGTTTAACCAAAAGAAATCAAATTTAAAAAGCAATACCTAATAATAAAAACATGCCATACTCCAGCACAATACTATTATTCATCATAACGTGGCCAATTTACAGTCTAATAATACTAATACTGCTTATAATCAGTTATTAATCAAAGAACATAAATATACACATCAGAAGCCTTAAATTGCTGCATAAACTACTGTCAGTCACCAGAATTAGATTTCTCTTCGTGGGTCCTGATGATGCAGGATGACAATCAGAGAGTTACTTGTCAGTCTGTAGAACTTCCTGTTTACTCCTCTGGTTGGTTTGTAAAAGTCAGTGTGAACAGGAACCAACTACAGGTGTGAAAGCACCCTGAATCACACTTTTAGCACATAAAGAAACTTGAACAAAGGGGATTTTGCTAACATGTGAAATAATGAGTTCTGTAGGACCCCGTGATTTCAGCAATGAGGAAAACATTTACAGAGTCGCAGGATTTCATATTAAGAATAGAATCAACTGTAAAATGGGGAATATCGTGGAATTTGCCAAAATTGTGGATACAACTGATAAAACTCAGAGTTTTCTCTGCCATTATAAGTGTTTCTTCACAGAACCTGAGCCAACTGAACAGAAAGAAACTATTCTGCTTAGTTTTGGGGTCATTGATGGGCACGCTGCTTTTGTCCTCTGCTCTCTGTGTTGGTGTTTCATCGAGAGCTGTTTCAGCTCCTCATCAACACACACTGGTGGCTATTCAGCGCGACACCTACAAAAAATATGAAGACTCTGAAATGTCCCCGTGGTACCGGTCCATCTATCCCCTCAGTCACAAGTGGCTTACTGGCAGGACCTCACTAACATATTGTGCTGGTTAAACATTCAGGGGACGCACCCTATGTTTTCCCTAATGATGCTACGCTATTTCTCATACTGTCTGTCTGAATATGTCTGTATTCACTCTCTGTCTGAAACGCTCATAGATGTATAAAGAGAACTGGATACAGCGTTGGAGACGGAGCCCCGTTCATTCCTATCAGAGTGTCTCAGTGGTGCATGAAGCCAAAATGGCTCGATTGTCGAGTGATAAAGTACCCGGATCTTCCGGCGATCTTAGAGTGTTCATACTGGGGAGTTGATTTACCTAAAAAAAATTATGCTCTGAGTTACAGACGTCTCTTTCCCAATGTAAGTCTATGGGAAAAAGTATTTTTGGGCCCAATGGCATCACGTGACGGACACGAAAGTCGTAGTACCGCCGTTTGGCCACTACGAAAATTGGAGACATCCAAAAGTTGTGACATCATAGTCCTGACAGTCCTGACGGCTCATTTAAAGGCACAGTTTCTGAATACGAGCTGTGTGTATTTCTCTGTGGATTTAGCGTTTTGATACTTTCACAGTATTCATGTAGCACCTAGTCAAGTCAATTTTATTTGTATAGCCCAAAATCACAAATCACAAATTTGCCTCAGGGGTCTTACAGTCTGTACAGGATACGACACCCTCTGTCCTTTACAGTGCGACCCTCTCACCTAGACCTGCTTTATAATAAAACAAGACATGGACATCTCTACAATATGGGACCAATTTAAACTTTCACTTCATAGAAAATTTGTTATTTAAACGGTGTGTATAGTGAGATCTGTCTGCAGGGTATGGAATCACACATCACAATCACTGAATGAATGAATCACAACAAGAGGCCAGAAGGGAGGAGCTAGAAGCAGGGGTACAGTGATTTATAAAAGTGATCACATACAATTCACAAGCATTAAAAGTGCCAAAATTTGTTATCTGATGTGGTTCTTGTGCCTGGGTGTGGCGTGGTGGCTCGATGGCGCCCCCTAAAGAGTTGAATTTCGTGTACATTTTTTGTACTTCAACAAACTTCTAGAGATTTTACCCGATTTACTTCAAATTTGGTCAGTGCAAAGAGAAAAAGAATTTACATGATTCACCATTAAACAACAAGCTGTTGTAACTCGACTGTACTTGGTAAAACCTGCTCCAAACTTGACCTTCTTCATAGCAGTCCAGGCCTGAGGACATCTATGTGGCAATATTGACTCATAGTCATAGCGCCACCTACTGGCAACAGGAAGTCAACATTATGTGACAAACCTCATCCGATTTACATTGTGTGATCTACACTTGATACAGAGTAATAATAATAATAATAATAATAATAATAATAATAATAATAGTAATAATAATAACTTGGATTTATATAGTGCCTTTCAAGAAACCCAAGTACGCTTAACATAGACATAAATAGACACAACAAATGGAACATAACAGTAGCTAGAGGCCATAGGCCTTGTTGAAGAGGTGGGTTTTAAGGAGTTTTTTGAAGCTGTCCAGAGATGGGGCGTTGCGGAGCTCTATGGGGAGAGAGTAATAAATAAACATAATAAATGTTTAGTCTGTGTTCTCTAGTGCCACATAGTGGCAAAATTTGCAATACGTCATTTCCAGCGCCGCACAATCCACCCAGGAGATAACATCTAACTTGTGTACGCAGTGTATGATGGTCACGGAAGTGCGCAGCCGTGTCAACCGGCGTCCAGCCAGTATCCCCGACGTGCGGGAAGGTGCGAGGGCCCGTTCCTCGCTGCTTGCAGCTTTAATTTATTTTGTTGGGGGGGGGGGGGGGGGTTTATTCTCTTGGGATTACAAACATGCATAAATCATACCAAACCTTTTGGAATTTTTTTTTATTCAATAACAAATAATAATACAAACGCCTACTGTAGAATAACAGAATCCTTAAAAATTAGCACCTTTAAACCGAAAGACACGTCTTGCAGCGCTGCGCCGTCCATCCAATGTCGTGTCGTGTGCAGGCGAGCCCTGCCGCAGAGGAATCGCATAATGCACAGAGAAGTTAATATTGATAATTTTCTTTTTTTTTTATTAATAATTTTTGGGATTGATGAGGACCTCGTAATGGCCTAGTGGTAATACTGCCAAACTGTTGTGGGCCTAGCATACCCTCTACATAGCAGATGCATGAGTTCTACAGACCACATCTAGTAACTGAGTCAGGTGTGTGACACAGGTGTCTTTTTCATTCCCCGGCAGGCTGCTGTTTTATAACGTACTATACTCGCAAATCAGCCTTGGAAGCACAGAATGCTCTGCACAACATGAAGATTCTGCCAGGGGTAGGTGACAGCCTCCTTAATCTGCCCTTTCAATGCATGCTGGTTCATATGGAAGCCTTGGACTTCTTCTCTGTGGCTGGTCATTAACAGCTGTACCAAAGGTGGAATGTATGAACTGATTCAGGTCTATTGTTTGGGGTCAAAGCACCAACGGTGTTAGAATCCTACTGTTTTTGGCCATATTATTATTATTATTATTATTATTATTAATAATAATAATAATAATAATAATAATAATAATAATAATAATAATAATAATAATTATTATTATTATTATTAAAGACTCATGTCAACCACAAGGGGGAGCTATAATAAAAGTAAACATCACACATTCAAGTACAGTACTTTATATCCACACATTCCTTGTATGGAGCTGCAGTCCCTGGTATAGTCCATATCCATATCGTTTTTCACAAATTTGCGAAATTTGCAAAACACACTTTTTGTACTTGTCTGTGGTTTTTTGAGTCAGAATGACAAAATTGGTGTCAAATATTCTCTGGAACCATGTCAATACTCATCAAGCACATTGTTGATTTAGTTATCTCAGTGAAAGAAGCTCCAAATTGCACGAGTTGTTATAGGCACACCCAGAATGAGCTGCGATTCAGCATGCAAAATCTGATGCAAATCGGCCAAACGGTTGCAACAGAGTAGATAATTCGTCCTGGTTTATAAATGCTCCAAGTGACACAAAATCTATTAAGTGGTCGCATGCTGCCCTCTGGCGGAGTTTCTGCGACACTCGTTGCGTGGAGCTCAAGACTTTTTAGACCCCCTTTACACCTGTTATTAAAATGTGTCTCGTATCTAGATATGATTTAACCTAATTACATTTAAACCCTGTATTAATGTCTCCAGTGTGAATGGTTGTCTGTCTCTATGTGTCAATCCTGTGATAGTCTGGCGACCTGACCCGCCTTCGCCCAATGTCAGCTGGGATCGGCTCCCCCCCCCCCCCCCGCGACCCTCAATAGGATAAGCGGTTACAGATAATGGATGGATGGATTAATGTCTCCAGTGTACACACTGAGATCCGAGGCTGAGAGGAAGCATCTGCTGCACTACGCAAGGGATGCTTCGAATATTCGCTGTTGATTACTACCGAAGCTCAGGAGCCCAGAAATGGTACTCGGGAGTTGGGACAGCTCTTGCAGAACGTATTTCCGCCCACGTAGTTGTTGTATGTGGATTGAAAACGCAATTACATTTACACTTGTGTTCAATGTGGTACCAATGCGTCCCTTACCACCTCCGGAGGTGGTTTAGCAGATCAGATAATAATCCGTCCTCAATGCGTTTTGGGTTCATTTACTTTCATGTCGTCAAGTACTGTCCGATTGCAATCTGATCACCCAAAACACATTTTAATGCCAGGTGTGAAGGGGGTCTTATGCTCAGTTGATCTCTGTGTTTTTTCTGTAGTATAATACATGGTGACATTACTCCTGACAGGTGCAAATTGTACTGTAAGTGGTGCGAGAGTATTACCTTATTTGCATTTGAATTGTCACTTTTCAAGTGTAAAACTATATTGCTGGATGAAACAGCAGATACTGTATCCACATCTATGTGCTTATTTATATCTATGTTATTCATAAAACTTCATATATCGATACTGAAAATGTGATATTCAACTTTCCAACAACAATTTCTTCACATTTTTTTAACGTTACCTGTAATATTATATATATGTAATATTTTTTTTGCTATGGTCTATATAGGCATTGCTGAAAAGGGCTTGATTTCCACCAAAAGTGATGTGTTTTTTTTTTCTCATAATCATACATTGTTTTATATTTAATATGACTTCTATTCCATTGTCTCACAATACCATCTTGTGCCCTATATGCTGGGCATTAAAAGCCTTGTTGGAAAGGGCCAAATGTCAGGTAAAAGAGATTCTCTGACTGACATCCGTCTGTTAGGCTTTCCTCAACACATACTTTGTCTCACTGTCTTCATGTCCTCAGTAGACAAGTGGATAATGGTCCTGACTAAATGTCAGATCCTGTTCTGGCATAATGGTGGCTTCTGCTTTCTCATTGTATGTCCTGTTTGCTGTTGCAACATTATAAATGATAAGTGTTAAATAATTCAGAAATTAAATTCCACCACTTTAAAATATTATATAGTATCAATATTAGTATTTGTCAAATATGAATGTTTATTTCCACATTGTTCACTGAAGTGACATAGGCTGTGTGAATGTGTGTGTACATGGTGGTGTGGTGTATGTTTGGTAAGACACAAAAAAGAGCCTTTTTGTGAATAGCCTGACTTCAGTTAGCCTAATGTTTGCCATTCTTGCAGTGTTCATACCGCTCTGCCTCTGCCAGGATTGTTAGCTTGCCTTTTATCTGCGGGGCTTTTAACCCCTCTCTATTCTCCCTCTATTGATCCGTACTAACACCTTTGTCCTCTATAGCACAGTGGTTAGAGGACTTGCTCTTTATCCACTTTACTGCTTTACTTTACTACGTTACTGGTTCAGCTCCTGCTTTGTATACAGTACATACTGTATTTTGATCCCATACTGAGTGGTTCAGTGTTTGATCAGTAAGAAAAGGAACACTGCAGACAGTTTCATTGCTCCTTTCATTTCATTTCATCCTACTTGTAAAAGAGGTTTGAAGAATAGAAGAAAGCTTAAAGCTCCCATCCAAACAAAAATGTGTTTTGCTGATTGTTACTTGGATTTTTTACCTTCTCTGTGCACAATGACGTACAGTATGTACAGAGTTTAACATTAGAAGGCTGTTCTCACATTCATCAGCTGAAGGGGGAAAGTTTATCTGTGTTCACCTTAAATCTGTGTTTAACTCTTTAACGTTCCGCCCTCTTTTTTTAGAGGGGAAGGAGCGGGGGACAGGGGGTGTTCAGGGGGAGATAAATAGTCAGCAGTAGATGTCACATAGAAGTGGTGTACATCATCTGAGAGCTGGGAACCTGAAGATTAATTTGACATGCTGCTCAGCACTGAGTGTCAAGCTGTTCTAGTCCTTAATGAGAAATAAAAATGAATTAATAAATTAATTAGTCATTTAGAACAAATTGTGAAAGTGTATAAGAGTGTAGAACATGATGATAGAAGTATATGATGGTCATCCTCATGCTCTATTATGGCTCATAAATTGTTGCAGCAATTTTGGGGTTAATACCATTTGTTACACAGATTTCGTGCTAAATTTAACCATTTTACACCACTGGAGAATTGATAAAAATGAATAATAATCCCTCCAAAATACCACATTAAGACACCAAGACCTTGAGGAACACCATAGAACAAGTCATGCTGTGATTTGGTGTCAAAAACTTTTGACATTTGGAGATTTCTGCAAGAATTGCATTTTTCGGCGATAAGATGGCGAGCACTTCTGTTGTGTAAACTACTCAGAAACCCCCTTATTGTCAATCTAGCTAATAAAGCCATCCATCCTCTGAATGTTCTAGGTCTCTAGTTTGTGGCTTTAAATTTTCATGAGGCTTTGATTATCCTAGAGGTCACCACAGGTCATTTTATGCACTGAGGTCAATGAAATGGCTACTATGGGGACTAACATCATCACACATGAATACAGTTGGGCTCATTGGATCCACAAGAGTCTCAGCTTTACAGTGATACCCTGTTTATGTAATTCAAGACTCTGTACCCACACAGCTTTTATGTATTGAAATAACTGATCTAATTAAAAAACAAATGTAACAAGGGTGCATCTAGCATACAACAGTATCACAATTGTCCTTCTTCATACTATGACTCTCCCTGCTATACCCTAACCATGATGCTAGCTTCTGAAACTATTAACATGGACATGGCCAACATTAATGAAATGCATATTTCAGCATTATGAGTGCTAATGTGTTATTTATTGCCTTGTTCAGATGCACCACCCAATCCAGATGAAGCCAGCTGACAGTGAGAAAAACAATGGTAAGGATTTTCTGCCATTTTCATCTGTGTTCTCTTTCCTTTGATACCAGCAAACAACGGTGTGCTAATTCCCTTTCTAATGATAATGATATATATCATTATCTATTTTAAAAATGTCTTTTAGGGAATGGATGTATTTGTGCTCCGTTAGTAGATCTGACCTGTGTCCATACTTAAAGTGGATACTTCAGAAAACACTGTATCTGTTGTAGGATAGGACAGTAGGGTTCCGTCCACATGCTGAGAGACAAACACAACAGAGAAATGGTTATATATATTTTTTCTCATCCACTCTCCAATATAAGAGTGGCCTTTTCAAATGTATCCACTCTAAAGTGCTACATAATCCAAATTATCCACAACAGTGTGGACATGACATGACTGAACATTTTAATCCTACGGAGAAAAACAACCTGGGCCTTGTTGTTAGTGTAGGTTAAAGTGATGTACCTACAGTATATGAACATTGAAACTGTTACTGCTTGCTGTAATAATACCTCTTGTTCATACTGGCCATTAAAAGATCACCCTAAAGGGCTTTCAAAGTAAGATATTGGGACCTTGAGTCCTTACTTTGTGCAAAATTGTATTCAAAAGTTTATCTGAAGCTAATATGGGGCATCAGCAGTCAAGTCAATTTTATATGTATAGCCCAAAATCACAAATTAGCCTCGGGGGGCTTTACAATCTGTACAGGATACGACACCCTCTGTCTTTTACAGTGCGACCCTCTCATCGGATAAGGAACCCCCCCCCCCTAAAAAAAACCCTTTTAACAGGGAAAAAAGAAAAAATGGAAGAAACCTCAGGAAGAGCAACAGAATGGAGGATGGACAGACAGGGAGAGAGAGAGAGAGAGAGAGAGAGAGAGAGAGAGAGAGAGAGAGAGAGAGAGAGGACCAACGACCCTTTGCTGTTATATATATAAGGGATAATGTACAGCGAGCCCCGACGCGCAGTTGAGGGGTGCAGCATCGCCCTGAAGGGGATTCTTTCACAACAATGACCGGCTCGCTGTACATTATTCCGCTTACTACACGGCTGCTTACTGAAGAAATCAACAGTCCAACATCAGAACTGCGCCCATAGCAACGGTCTGTTATACAGAAATAACAGACTGCAGAACGCCATGATTGACCAATCAGAATCGAGTATTCAACACAGCCGTGTGATAAACACAATATATCACGGTTTGAAGTAAACGGTCATTATTACGGTTATTTTTAGTAATTAATACCAGCTAGCAGCTGGTATTAGGTAGGTAGGTAGACAGGCAGGCCATCTAATCATTTCATTCAGGCCGAATGAAATGATTAGATGGGTTTTTTACAGTCCTGTGACAGCCACAGATACCAGATTTGTTTTTTCTTTTTTTGTCAGAGCATTTGATTTATTGATTGCTGTGGGGATGTGATGAGAATTTCAACAAATATAACAAAAAATGTATTTGAACAACACTACCAATCCTACCTTTAATAAATAATAATGTCTACAATAAAATAGGCCCTCCTGCCTGCACATACAGAGGCGGTTGCTAGAACGGTGGTTGCTATGGACCCACTAGCAGCTAGCATATTTCTTTTTCTTCACATGCTAGCGTTATATTGATTTCAGTTTTTGGCTCTCATTGTATATTGCCATTTATTGTTCAGCCTCTGAAAACTGTCCAGCGTCAGTAGGATGATTTTGATAACTGCTTGTACTAGGCTAGCTGTCCATCCGTCCGTCCACAGACGTACGTCCATCCGACCCATGAAAGCGATATCTCAGAAATGACTGGAGGGAATTTCTTCAAATTTAGCACAAACGGCCCCTTGGACTCAAGGATGAACTGATTGGGTTTTGGTGGTCAGAAAGTCAAGGTCACTGTGACCACAAGACATGTTTTTGGCCGTAATCATGAAGAATTCATATGCTAACTATGACAATTTCACACAAATGCCTAATAAGATGAAATTATGATATTTTGAACAGACATGGATGTAAACTGCAACTTGACTGGTTGGAGGCATACAACCACGAGGCAGTAATTCTAGGCAAGAATGTTGCTCCACTTTCTCCGGTCCCAAAGTTTAGGTTGACAAGCCACTTGCAGCCCCAATCTCTCTCCTGTGTCAAGACCCACATCTGATAGTATCAGAATCCACATCTGGATCGTGGTGCTGCTGAGGCAGTGGTTACTGTATTTCTGCTGCGTCCCTGTGTGCTTGCATATTCTGGGCAATATTGTTGAACCTCCTCTTTATGTAGCGCTGCATGTTGTTTTTTTGTTGGTGTTAGCAGCTAGCTTTGTTGCTTTGTATCTGTAACCTGTTGGCGGTAGTGAGCCCCCCATGACCCTTACGCTAAGCCATGACACACATTAGTCTAACGTTTTCTATTCAGGTGTGGGTTGATACTGAAATTGCAAAGGGATTAGACGTCATAGCAGTGGTATGTGGGTATTATGTCACAGCTATGAACCAATCAGATTGCTTGATTTGAGTGTCCCATTTTATAAAATATTAATGAGTATTATTTCTTTAGTGTATAATCACCAGAAAATAGGAATCATTGTGTTCTCGTTAGCTTAGAATGAGCCGTTTATATCTAAATATGGAGCGGGTCCTCTTCACTGAGGTTAATGGCCAGTATGAACAGGAGGAATGAGTACAGCAAGCAATACATGTTTTACACCTAACTGTTGTTTTAAGACATACTTGAAAAATTGTGAACCTCTACATTAAGTGCCAGAGAGCTCAGCTGTTAGAAGACATTGTCCTAAACTTAACTCATGTCACTTTGATGACAAAACACATGTGCATGTCGAATGTTATATTGCAGCATTTACCTTGACACAGTGCAGGTGGGTTTGATGTTGTGTCGTGTTGAATACAGCAGTGGAGGACAGGAAGCTGTTTATTGGAATGATCTCCAAGAAGTGTAACGAGAACGACATCCGACTGATGTTCTCACCATACGGACAGATAGAGGAGTGCCGGATACTTCGAGGCCCTGATGGACTCAGCCGTGGTAAGGCATATTCTGTATTCTGTTCATACACAAACACACACACACACACACACACACACACACACACACACAGACACACACACACACACATACACACACTCACACAAACGGTTGTTGCAGTGACGAGACTATACAAAAGAGAGGTCGATACCAGGCTATAAGAAGAATGTATATACAATCAAGAGATTGATACCGGGCTATAAGAAGAATGTTGAAAAGTTAACCATCCAGGGAACGAGCAATGGTTTGAAATAGTTTGGGGAATGTATTCAATTGAAAAATTGACGTACCTGCGATGAGTTGCAGGTGAAAGTTGGGGAATTGGGAAAAGTGGATAAATTACATGAAACATGATCTCAGACAAGTGACATAACAGATTAAATATGGAATAAGAAGAAAAGATAATGTATATGCATGTTGAGTAGCCCTCGACAACTATGTTTTTTTAATATTAGATTGTATGTGTGTTCATGTTGTTTCCAGTTCTGAAAACCCAATAATGAAGAAGTATAAAAGAAAATATGTAAACATCTTTAAGGTGCCACACACACAAAAAAAAATCCACAGGGTGCAAGTTGCTATGGCAACATTTGCACTATGGCGTACAGCGTAAAGGTTACAGAGGAATTCCACAGGCGTGAACTGGAAAGGCTGATTCTGCTGAAAGTATCAGGGAGTAGATTTGGTACTGAGACACAGCCTGTATCTTTTTATCTTATTCTGTTCCAAAACACCTTTTCTTTGTTGGAAACTGCTTAGCAGTCATCTGCTCACAGTCACTAACTGCGTTAGGGTATGTCTTTGATCATGTGAGCCGGGTTCAGGTTTGGTTATTTTCAGATGTAATTTGGTAAGAAATCTCTATCTTTCTCACTCTGACTGTGCCAATAGTCTGCGTCCATGTTTGTCATGTGGTGCAAGTACACAATGCCCAGTAGGACTGTAGCCAATGCTTTTGATTATCCTGGTGAGCATTCATCAGTAATGAATGGAATAAAACAAAAATATAGCTTCAGGTCAGGTCCCAAATTTAGAAAAAAAACAGAAAGATTCTGTTGTGTCGGGTCCTAAAGGCGTTGGTATGGTAAGTTTTGTTCCAACATGCTTTAGAGCACAGAGAGAAACAACAAAACTGAGAAAGATAAAACAGAAAAAAGTACTCGTATAACATAGTATACAGTATACAACTTTCTCAGGCCAATACAGGAACAAGCACAGTTAAAAAGAACTTCACTGTTTGATAAATGAGGAGAATGATATATTGTGTTTCTCTCTTTCAGGTTGTGCATTTGTGACATTCACAGCTAGACAAATGGCCCAGTCAGCTATCAAGTCCATGCACCAGTCCCAGACCATGGAGGTGAACTTAAACTTCACACTAAAACAATATTTGATGTTGTAAAATTGTGACCCTGATTTCAGAATTGGTGGATTAGATTGTCTCCACTGTTGAAATATTACAAAGAAAAAAAGCAGCAGAGCTTTATTAAATAGTCTCAATTATTTGACTTAAGTTAATAATGTTTTAATCAGTATTTATATCAGTACATAAAGCTGTCGGAGAAGAAAACATTTCCTTTGTCTGTGTTCAGGGCTGTTCATCACCCATCGTAGTGAAGTTTGCGGACACTCAGAAGGACAAGGAGCAGAAGCGCATGGCCCAACAGCTGCAGCAGCAGATGCAGCAGCTCAGTGCTGCTTCCATGTGGGGAAATCTCACTGGGCTCAACAGCCTGGGGCCACAATACCTAGCAGTGAGTGTGTGATTGTGTGTGTTTATGCGAAACGTAATCATTAGCCTGCTGACAATGCAATTTCCCAAGTTTAAACTTCGCTGTCACTTCCACTTTAGCATGTTGTTTCTCATATCTCCTGGCTCTAGCTCTACTTACAGCTGCTGCAGCAGTCAGCCTCCACAGGGAATGCACTCAACAACCTGCACCCGGTTTCAGGTACGTACGCACACACACTCACACACGTGCCGTAATAGACATTCCACCATGAAATATTACGCAGTCATGTAAGATTTAGATTTGAATATGTATTGTTGGCTGAATAGTAATCTCACTCGTGGCTTCTGGGTTTGGAAGAGGTTCATGTCATCCCTCTGGATGCTGAGGAAGTTTTTAATGTCCAGCCTCAAACCCGTTCAGCCAACAAACTCCAGGAGAGAAAAACACATCTTTATGTACTGTTTTTATATACAGTAGTGGTCAGAGGAAGGGGTGGGTGGAGTCTTGAACTTAACCGTGTGTGTGTCTGTCAGGTCTTAATGCCATGCAGAACCTGGCTGCTTTAGCAGCAGCAGCAACTGTCACACAGGCCACGCCCACATGCTCCAGCGCCATGACAACATCTAGTAGCCCACTAAGTGCACTAACAAGCTCAGGTAAAAAAAATCACAACTACAGTACTGTTTCATAGTCAAGGTAGGGCTCAGTTGTATGGTAAACCTCTAGCAGTTAAACATCTGTACATTTATATATAACTATATATCAACTATGTCATATATAAATAAAATAAACAAATAGCTGCCAGGTATCAATAACAATTTCTTCTCTGATTGACTATTTTCTGATTTCTTTTGATAGACACATTTTATCATAAACTGCTAATTGTGAGGTGAAAATGATGGTGTGAACACAGCTTTGTCTGATATCTTCCAGTTGAGTTTATTACAACATTAACAGTCAATGTTCCCTGAGCAGGCTCCTCCCCCACCTCCAGCAGCAACTCCTCATTGAACCCCATGGCTTCTTTGGGGGCCCTGCAGTCTCTGGCTGCTGGTGCTGGAGCTGGCCTCAACATGGGCTCCCTGGCAGGTACTAACCCTCAGCTGGACCTGTACTGATTAGATTACTGTAAGGCATTACACTTGATGTAAATCTTTGTCTTAAAGATTTACAGAGCAGACGATGGTTGTCTTGTGAGTGTAATGTGAATGTGAATATGCGTTGATGTTAGCTGCCTGTAATTCCCACTGGGCACATTTAGTTTTATGCTGCAGTACAGCAGCAAGACAAAAGTAATGCCTCACTCAGATGTCCTCCAGGTGTTCATAAGTGTGTAATAGTAACATGACAGTTAGTTGTAAGAGATGTTAATTTGGCCAATAATCAGATATAGTGTCAGCATCACTGTCCGCTGCTAAGTTGCAGGGACTGTTTATTAATTAATATGCCGTGAGAGCACTTGATGTACTGAAATTAAAGCTCAACAGTGCTCAGAAGGTAGAGACCATTTCACAGTTGTAAATGTAAACATTCCAGATGTGTCTCACTTTATTTCCTGTTGTAGTGTATGTGAATGACATCAGCTGAAATAAGTTGAAACGGTCTATACTTTGCACCTATTTGAGGCTCTTTTATTAAGTTTGTCATGTAAAGCATCTTTGAGTATCTTGAAAAGTGCTTAGTAAAGAAAGTTTTTCTGTCATTATTATTTTTCATATCTTAACTTTTTCCAGACAGTGGCTTTAATTGACCTTGTCTGTAAATTCCTAAACAGTGACAATGACAATGGCTGTTGTTACTTACTGTATTTTCCGACTATTATTACGTTGGAAGTGATAGGATCTGACCTTTTCACCCGTGTGACTCTGATGCAGGCATGGCGGCACTGAATGGCAGCCTTGGCTCCGGAGGCCTGTCTAATGGCTCAGGAAACACCATGGAGGCGCTGAGCCAGGCCTACTCTGGCATCCAGCAGTACGCTGCTGCTGCCCTTCCCAGCCTGTACAACCAGAGCCTGCTGTCCCAGCAGAGCGTCTCGGCCGCAGGCAGCCAAAAGGAAGGTGGGTTCTGTGGGCTGAGAGTATAGGAAAAAAGATGAGATGGTGGGGACAGTACAGATGAAGTGACTGGAGAGGTCAAAGGGCTGTAAAGAGAGCAGGAGGAGCAGGGGGCTGTTTACTGTATAACCACTGTATGAGCATGCTTCAAAGTCTTCCTTTCTTCAGTCCAATTTTGGAATCAGATTGACCAAAAACGTCGAGCTGTAGGCTAAAATGTGAGTTGGAGTTTAGAATGCTTTTTAGAAAGTGACCTGTTCAGTCGGCTGCCACACATCTTTGCAGATTAAGAAAAGAAAGCTAACAGTAACAACCGGGTGCAAGCATGCTCCATGCTTGACTCCTAACTTGATTTAAAGTAGTGTTGTGGGCAGGTTGGTAGAGATGTGTGTGCTGTGTGTTGATCTCACCTTGTGCTAAGGATTCTGTATTGTTTTAAATCTGCTGCGTCAGCCAGCGTCAGTCGCAGCACCGGTAAGACGTCACCACCTTCCCTCTGACACGGCCTCCGATAATCATGTCAACAGTCCATAACAGGAGGCGTGTCCTTGTTTGTGTGTCAATGTTAGCCCTCCTTTATTACACGGCTGTGTTGAATACTCGATTCTGATTGGTCAATCACGGCGTTCTGCGGTCTGTAATTCCTCTATAGCAGACCGTTGCTATGTATTACAGACCGTTGCTATGTATTACAGACCGTTGCTATGTATTACAGACTGTTGCTATGGGCGCAGCTCTGATGTCGGACTGTGTCGGACCGTTTTTGTGTCAAAATATTGATTTCTTCAGTAAGTAGCCGTGTAATAAGCAGGATAATGTACAACTAGTGGGTCATTGTTGTGAAATAAACCCCCTCATGGCGATGCTCCATCCCTTACATATACTATATTATATATTATATTATTATACTATATACTCTCTGTAATTTCATTGTTTTTATAATTGATGTCCCAGATGATACTACAGAGCCCCCAGGGGTCATGTGGTGGAAAAAATATGAATGTGGAAATTAGGACTGGCAGACCGTGTACACGGATTCAACTTTGTGACCTAAACTACGAGGAGGGTGAAAAATACATCTGAATCGTGAAATTCACTTTTAAATGTAAACGAAAGCCTGTATTTACTACCAATTACTAAAGATTATTTTTAATTTCTACCTTTTTAATGACTTCTTCTTTGGCTGGACCGCAACAAAGCGGGGCCAGCCCCATGCTTTAATATTCAAAAAACACTTTGCACACACACACACACATATTTCCCATCATACTGTCTGCCTTCATATAATTATATTCACCCTCCATTTTAGCACCTCTCTCTCTAAGGCCCCCCTCTTGAAAAAACCCAGTCTGCTCTGATTGGTCAGTTTTTCCGCTTTTCCGCATCTACGCCGTCAGCGTCATTGCGCCGTCATTGCAGCCCGAGGAACCACCGTAAACGGAGTTTAGCTGCACTTCTACCGCGGAAATCACCACAATAACAGCTTCTAAAGCAAAATTTCATGTTCCAGCGTATCTGATCCGAAATCAGGGAGAAATGAACAACATCTTCAACCAAGATTACAGGTTTCCATGACGGTTGGCTCAGGTAAATACTGCTATTTATAGTATCTCTCTGTCACCTCATTTTAGCTTAGTATTTATGCATAACCTCTGTAAACCGTAAACATGCACTCTGTTTGCCTTTACAGGTCCGTTTGTGAGAAATGACGACAGTCCAGTGAAGAAAAAAGCATTTGTTGCAATGATGTCCTTCTGTTTTTCTCTGATATAAAGCACTCTATTCCATATATCCTCAATACCTACCTCATAGTTATAAAATAAACTAAATCCTCTATTACCTTTAAATCCTGTAAGTAAAGAGGAATGTGTAAATTTTAATATATCGGTAGTTTCTCACTTTAAAGGTGCAACGTGTAAGATCTGGCCAGAATTTTAGTTTAAAACATTAGAAAATTGAATTAACATCATCACCAGAATGTGAAGAGGTTACAGTGTTGACGTCATGTCAAAGACGTCTCTGTACTGTGTTGCAGAGATATCTAGTGAAATGAGCATGCTAACCAGCTAGCCCCGGCCCGTCCTGTCTTGTAAAACCACTTGTACCTGGAGAGACGATAGTGAGTCACTGTAGCGTCCAGTCTGTCCTCAGTCCAACATGAGAGGACCAAGAAGTAGAGCTGTCCCGATGGCTGTCCTCATACATCCACGGTCTGTGTGCGTTTTGATAGTTTGTTTATTGGATTAAATCCAAAGTGGCATAAACAAGAAAACGACTTGCACCCTTCGACTCGTCCTCGCCGCCGCTGGGAGGAGAGCGCGCGGCGTCTCCAGGAGACGTACCCCCAGTTAGCAGTTAGCTCAAATTCAGCCAGTGCAAACCCCAGCACCGGGGGGACCGCCGCCTGATCAGCAAACTCTCCGTCGCTATCGTTACACAGGTTAGACCCAGCGCTCCACAGCGGCGCTGGGGTCTGTGCTGGCTGAACTCCAGGAGCTGCCAAGTGCTGACCGCTCTCCTCCTGGCGTAGTGGTCTCCTGGACGAGATGGAAGTGTGCGTCGTTTTCTCATTTCTGTCACTTTGGATTTTATTGAACACACAGATGGCTAACATAAGCTACATGCCGACGCCACACGTTAAGATTAGAAGACAGCAGTGTTATTTTGACCGGCTCTCAGAGTTTCAGCAGCAGTTTTGGTTGAGTTTTGCGTATTCTTGCCCTGCTGTTAGTTAGTAGTCACCTTTTTTATATAACTGATGACTGTAAATGTAGTTTGTATGGACCCAGTAGTAGAAGTGAAATGCTGCCCCCCATTTGTTTGGAGCAGGTGGCTAGGCATTACACATTCCACCTTTAAATACTTTGGAATAAATGTATTTGCATCTTTAGAAAAAAACAATCTCTATGAACTATAATACAACTCTTAACATGATCCAACGTGATTTGGAAAGATGGCAGAATAATTTTCCCATCAGGCAGAAGGTCAATAATTAAAATGAGCGTGCTTCCTAGAATAAAGTTCTGTAGTTATTAGTTATTACTAGGTTTTTATGGAGGGGCAGACACTCAAAATGAAAACTGGCCATCCTTCAAAGAAAGGGGGGCCCAATTTTAAATTGTAATTTCAGGCTCTTACCTTTAGTCCCTCAATAAATTGATTTAATATGCCTCGACTCCATGGCTCAACATCAAGAGAAATTTGTTGGCCTTTTTCCGCTGAATGACATTTTGTTTACTTGTCTTTCTGTTAGAAAAAAAAAAAATAGTCTACTGTCAAATATCTTATGGGATTCAAAATCTGCGGAGAGTAGAAAAGACATATAATTGTAAATCTAAATGGCATGCTAACACACCAATATTTGATAAGAATTTATTGAAGACTAGACTAGACAAGACTACACATTAGTTACGTCAGACCAGTGACACTTCCCATAATGAGGCAGTAACTTGTGTGGAATAGACTTTATCCCGTACCATGTCAACATAACTGAAGGTGGAAGTGATGATCTCATAAAGTATCCTGCTTATGTAGTTGAAAAACAGCCCAGTAACTAAAGTATCAGCAGCTACTATGAGGCCTGTACTGTGTCCATGTTTCACAGAGTAAAAGAGTTTTAACTTCTCAGACAGTTATTGCCATATTTATGCTGTGAAATGTTTGTCAAAGTAATACTGTAGAGAATATTGTATAAGTAATATTGTCATTTGTCTACAAAAAATAAAGTTTGACCGTGAAACAGAAATGTGTTGCTCACAGTCACTATTTACTACCGTTAGTAAAGGATCACATTTTCATAGTCTGGATGTTAAATGGACCATTTTTTTTACCCTTCTACATGCATGAAATCAAATAAGTTTTTCAAATCACCTGTTAAACAGCGTAATTACGTAAAATCTTTGTGAAAGAACCAGGGCTGTCAAAGTCAACGCCATTATAACGCGTTAACGCAAATTTGTTTTAAGCCACTAATTTCTTTAACGCATTAACGCAACTTTTGATTTTTAGGGCATATGTTATACTGGATTGTCGGTAAGGACGCTAAATAACGCTCCAAACTTACGCTAAATTTTGGTGACATTTTCAAAGGGGTCCCTTGACCTCTGACCTCAAGATATGTGAATGAAAATGGGTTCTATGGGTACCCAAGAGTCTCCCCTTTACAGACATGCCCACTTTATGATAATCACATGCAGTTTGGGGCAAGTCATAGTCAAGTCAGCACACTGACACACTGACAGCTGTTGTTGCCTGTTGGGCTGCAGTTTGCCATGTTATGATTTGAGCATATTTTTTATGCTAAATGCAGTACCTGTGAGGGTTTCTGGACAATATTTGTCATGGTTTTGTGTTGTTAATTGATTTCCAATAATAAATATATACATACATTTGCATAAAGCAGCATATTTGTCCACTCATATGTTGATAAGAGTATTAAATATTTGACAAATCTCCCTTTAAGGTACATTTTGAACAGATAAATATTTATCATCAGAGAGAGTCTGAATATCCGTCTTGTTCTGATAATTGTAGCCTACTTATGGCATAAAATTTACCATAAAAGGCAGTTAGGATGAAGAAAAAGAAACAAGAGCTTCCTAAATAAATTGTATATTGTTTAACTGATGAAGGAAATGAACTTTTAACTGAGTGTTATGTGTGGTAATCGAAAGAGTGGGGAAAAACAGAGTGGCGTACTTCTGCAACTCTCTTTAAAGTAGATTTAATTATGGCATCTAGTGGTGGGTTTCAGATTGAAAACTATTCCCCTTCCGCTGACCCCTCCTTTTTTAGGGTGTCGTAGTTAAGAAAAAAAAAAGTTATGTAAAATCGAAAAATGGGTTTAAAAAAGTCTGTGTTTGGTTGTCCATTCTGGTATTGTAAATCATGGCGGATTTTAAGAGGACCTGCTAAGTATTGAAGAGTTCATTCTAAGCTAACGAAAGAAAACGACTACCTTAGTTTCAGGCATTATACATAATGAAAAACGTTATGAATATTATATTTCTGCTGATGAACCCCAAAAGGTGGAATATGGATCTTTAATAATTTATCTTTAATTTCTTATTCCCAAAATTTTACGTCTACATACATATTTTATCATCTAAATGAGGAAACTGTGCCCTTTGTTTCACAGAGTTCTTTTGGAATCAAACAGACTAACAATGGGTTCCATAGGCCATGAGAATAGGGTTTGCCCCAAATACCAGTTTTGGGGTTCGAATTTGCCATGTAAATAAATTTGGCAAAACAAAGGTTGCGATCTTAAGCAAATAGTTTTGCCGTCACTATTTTCTCTCCACACACTGTACTACACTATAATAGTCTGGATTTTAAATATGATCTGTGATATAAACCTGATAAGATGATCAAAAAATGTTTTTCAAAAACCCGTGTTAAACTTCCTCCTTAACCCCCTTTTGTCCCGGATTTTGATTCCTCCGATTCTCTCCCAGTCCTAACGCTCGCCTTTAACACACAATTTCCATAGAGTATTAAATATTTGACAAATCTCCCTTTAAAGTACATTTTGAACAGATAAATATTTTAATCGATTGACAGCCCTAGAAAACCTCCTTGAAAAAATAAAGCACTTTATTCATAGTCAATAACATGAAATTATAAATTGGGCATACATGATGCACAAAGTAGTAACTTTAACTTTTATGTCAACTGTCCAGATCATGTCCTCCATCATTCCCAAAGACTGGGTCACTAAATACATTTGCTGTATTTCTTCCATAGTCTTTTAACATTTATATCTGCAGGACGTCTTTGAGCCACATGAGAGAGAGTCTGAATATCCGTATTGTTCTGATAATTGTAGCCTACTTATAACATAAAATCTAAAATGAAAGGCTAGTGTAGATGATGAGAGAAAAAGAAACAAGAGCCTGTTAACTCCACCTCAATGTATATTGTTTAACTGATGAAAGGAAATTAACTGTTTTCACTGAGTGTATATGTGTGGTAATCCGACACCAGAGTGAGGAAACAGAGTGGAGGACTTCTGCAAACTCTCCTTAAAGGAGCAGTGTGTAGGACTTAGTGGCATCTAGTGGTGAGGTTGCAGATTGCAACCAACCGAATACCCCTCCGCTCACCCCTCCCTTACTAAGGGTGTCGGAGAACTACGGTGGCCTTCAAGTTATGTAAAAACGTGAAAGGCTTTCTCTAGAGTCAGTGTTTGGTTTGTCCATTCTGGGCTACTGTATAACATGGCGGACTCTGTGAAGAGGACCTGCTCCCTAAGTAGATATGAAGGGCTCATTCTAAGCTAACGGAAACACGACTACCCTTAGTTTCAGGTGATTATACACTAATGAAAACACAGTTATGAATATTATATTTCTGCTGATAGATCCCCCAAAATTCTACATACTGGACCTTTAATAAGTTATCTTTAACTTTCTCTATCTCCCACAATTTTACGTCTACATACATCATTTTATCATCAAAATGTAGGAAAATGTGTCCTTGTTCCAAACATGTTCTTTTGGAATCAAACAGACTAACAATGGGTTCACATAGGCCATGAGAACTAGGGCTGTCCCAAATACCAGTTTTTGGGCTTCGAAGCTTCGCCATGTAAATCAATTGGGCCGCGGCCAGGTTGCGATCTTCAGCGATAGTTTTGCCGTCTGATCTATTTTCTCTGCGCACACACTGTACTACTACTATAAACAATATAAATAATATATCATCTGTGATATAAATGATGATAAGATGATAAAATATGCATCCCACAAACGTCTTTGACTTCCCTCCTCTCTCTCCCTGCTGTTCTCCCGGAGTTTTGATTCCTCCGATTCTCTCCCAGTCCCTCCAACCCCCCCCCCCCCCCCCCCCAACACATTTCAAAGTCCATCCACTATATTCATCAGAAACAGCCTCGTGTCACTGCTGTTTGTGATCGTAGGTTTAAATGACATACTTATTCCACATATTTGTCAGTCAGACGAGCAGACACACACAAGCAGAGAGAGACAGAGAGAGAGAGAGAGAGAGAGAGACACAGAGAGAGACAGAGAGAGAGAGAGAGAGAGAGCCTACCAGCCCCTTCATGACCTGAACACCATCTGTTCATCCAACACCTCAAACTTTATTTTTCCGAGAGAGAAATCTTTCCTAGATAGCGAGCTTGGCCACTGCAAACATGAAATTCAAAAGAGTACACACTTGCCTTTTCCTCACAAGGTATTTAGGACCATATATAAATAAGTCTAGAGAAAAATGTTCCCCCAGACCCAGACACCATGACTCTAAAACCCTCAGCAGACCAGCCAACCTCGGACACCCAGTGAATACATGTGCCAATGATTCCTCCTGTGAACAGAATAGACAGCCCATGGCTATGATCCAGGTGTGCTATGTGTCTATTTGTAGTTATTGCTCCGTGTATATATCCTCCATTGGAGGTCAGCTGACCGCTTTTCAACGGGCAGCTTATACAAGGACCTCCAACTTCCTTTCAGGGACTTATTTCGGCCGAAAACCTCAGTCCACTTCGGCGCTTTCACCCCCACCAAGGACCTTAGATGACACACTTTCACGCAGAGCTGATAGGCTGCTTTCTTCACATTAGCAGCTTATCCTACTCCTCATGCCACTCTCCCACAGTAGGACCAACAGTTAGAGAAGGAAAACTGTATTGACATTCATCATCCCACTGTCCAAAACAGTTACGGTTTTCAGCATAGACTCTCATGGCTCCTGGCAAGGATGCATGGACCTCCTTCACCAGTCTGTCCAGAATCCTGGATGACCTAATGTTCATCTTCTGTGCCAAAGCATCAAGAGATCCCATGGCATTCTGCAACAAATGTCCAACTTTGACACATCCAGCTTTATGCAGGGCAAGACGCAAACTGAGGGATGACGGTAACTGTGATTCTATGAAACTATTGTGCAGCAAAGGTTCCTCCAGAAGCCCTATGCCAGGTGACGCATCAGCATCTCTGTTGTATTCCAACCCCTGCCAAGCCTCCAGAACTGAGCTGTAAAAAGACGACAGACCGGTGAGATCCACCTCCTCTAGTCTGACCAAGAACAGCTGTTTGCTATAATCCAGACGGCTCACTCTTCGAAGAAGCTGCTCCGCAGTGTCTTGCCACCTCAAACCACATTGGTAAAGGAGCCTCTGGGGAGTTTGCTGTCTGAAGGACATTATTTTTGACTGAATATCCACCAGACCTTGCCTTCCTTCTTCTACTGGAAGATACAGTGCTGCTGCTCAGATCCAATGCTGTCCCGTCCAGAAAAAATCCACAAGCAGTTTTTGGATATCAACAACCAGGCTCCTTGGTGGGGATAATACTTTAAACTTGTGCCACAGTGTCGAAATTCCCAAATAAACTCCTAAAACCTTCATCCCATCATCTTTCCATTGCAAGCCTGATGGAAGCATGGGCATACTATTCTTGTTCCCAGTGCCACAGTGGAAGGCCTCACATTTGGCCCAGTTCACCTTAGCAGATGAGGCTCTCTTATATAAACCAAGGCAATCTTCTAAGGTGCACACATCGGTTTGATCGGTCACAAAAATATGTACATCGTCTGCATAAGCAGACACTGTTAACGGCATGCTATCGGAACTATTGGGAAGATGAAAATCTTTAAGTTTATTCCTTAGTTCACATAGTAACGGTTATGGACAAACTGTAGAGCTGACCAGAGAGGGGACAACCCTGCCTTATTCCCCTTTGGACTTGTATAGGCCTACTTAGTCCAACCCCCCCACCTTCACCATACAGGTGTGTGTGTGTGTGTGTGTGTGTGTTTGTGTGTGTGTGTGTGTGTGTGTGTGTGTCTTCCAGCACATATTTCATCTAATCTTCACCAACTTGGTACGTACGATATTTAGATGACCCCGAACACAATATGTGAGTTTGTTTTTGGGTATGACATACCTTTTGGTTGCCAAACTTTTGAAGGCGTGGCCTGATGCACTTAACGGGCCCTATAACTCTTCAATACTATATTGAATTGCAACCAAATTTGTGAATGTTGTAAACACAGCCACAATGCACAAATGTGTAACGTCTCATACAATTCTACCCACAGGGGGCGCTACATTAACAATACAGGATAATACATCTACATTTATGTTGTCTTTAGTAAGATGAAACTTTCGCACGACATATTGAAGCATGGCTCCAATTAATAATTAATCCATTAATAAAACACCACCATATCTCTTGAACGCATTATTCAATTAACGCTGATTGTGGGTGGTATCTTCAGATGTGAATCACCAACATTTCACAATTTTTGCAATCACACTTATTTTCTTCAGGGAATTCAAATATTCTAGTATAGTATGAAGCTTCCTTTTCTGACCGTCTGCCCTGTTAAACTTTTGTTACGCCATTATTCTTTTAATACAAACTCAATTCTTCCTGTAGCTGTTTCAAACTAAAAGCCCTGTAGCCTTTCAGTGGACAAAAGCCCATAATTTCCTAACAAGGCTTTTATTTAACAAACATTTGCAGAAACATGTTCTGGAAAATTCAGTGACTTGCACTGGTCCCATAACGATACTTCAAATGTAAGTATTGCCATCTTGTGGCACTTATACATTACTGCAAAACACAGTTTGGCTGGGACATGAACACACATACACCCACAGTGACTGAAATAACACACTAACACTTCAGATGAGTAATTCAGACCAACAAAGTGTTGAAAATAGCATCATTATATTGTTGCATTTATTCAATTAAAGCGATGGAAATGTACGTTATACTTAGTTGGCATGGCCATTATATAACCGGTACCAGGAGTGTATCTGCCCTTGTTCTTTTCACCTGGCCCGTATTTAGGGCCGTTTTATATTTTTTTTAATATCCCAGCCATTATTTGAGAAAATACAGTAATTCATATAATTAACATCATCATATAAATTCATATAGCAAAGTGTTTGTTTACTTTGATAGACAGAGAGGGGACACATAGGGATGGAGGAGGACAGGAGACCTCAGGAAGGGACAGATGAGGAGAAATCAGAGAGGAGGCAAGGGGAGTTAAGTATACAGGCGAGGGGAGCAGCAGAGGAGAGGGCTTGCAAAAAACTTCCAGACACAGGAAGTCTGGATGGGACCCAAATTGGCCTGAAATACTAAGGTTCAAGCCTTGGTTGTACTATACTTCAAATGATATGCTGGTTCAGTGCACTTTTACAACAGATATTACTGGGACCATTACAGAAAATTGCAGATGAATATTTAATATCCGGCAGTGCTCATCATAGACACTAGCATGGAGTGTACATGTAACAATCTGGCCACAATTTAGCACACTGACCATACGGTCCAGTCATGTGCTAGTTTTTGACCTAGTGTGGTTGTTTCTGAGAGAGAGAGAGAGAGAGAGAGAGAGAGAGAGAGAGAGAGAGAGAGAGAGAAAATGAAGGGGAGAAAAGAGGGATAAAGGGAGGGAGAAGGCCCATTAACCCTCCGTTCAGCACCCTCCTGCTCTGTGTGACCAACTATACTGTGTTTTAATGCAGCCGAATTCAGGATGTAGTTGTTTTCATTTATATATTTTTGTAAATATTCAGTTCAGGGCTCTAATTGAAGGACCTCCTGCGTTCCAACAAGATCAGGGATGATAAAAAACACATTTTGGGATGGTCACAGGACGAAGGGTAGACCTAGCCTAAAAAAATACTACAACTGCGATTAAACCATACCATTATTCTCTTGTGAAGTTGTAAAATTGCGTGAAAGTACACAATTCAAGAGTGCGCAAGCGTGTCACACACACTGACACACGCACACACAGCGAGGAGGTGAACCGTGACAGTGACATCTGAAAGCAGTGTACCAGTGTTTGGAACCTGTTGGAGCAGTTATAACCAAGCTGCTGAGTTGCAGATATAATCATTATGTTATGGTCATGACATCATCAGACAAAATCAACAAAAAATGAAGAGAGAAGAAAGAGAAAGTTAGAAGTAACAAAATTTTGTCATATTCAAGTACAGATAAAGTGTCTGTTACCACATTTAGATGAGCTGCAGACGTGTATTTATGCTTGTTAAACCCGTAATATGTCAGAAAAACAACTCTAAACGATATTATAAATGCGGCTGCTGAAGAACGAGCCCTCCTCTCAGGGTTTAACAATCCGTGTGCTCGGTTTTATCAATTTGCATGCACGGATCAACAGGTCAGTTTGTTCCCTCAGTGTGTTCATCTGTCGACACATATTTCCACATTCATTTTTTTTTCTACCACTTGAGCTCTTGAGGGGAAGAATTAGATGAATTTATTGAGTCATTTCTTAAAATATCACTGTGTGTTTAATATTTGCATGATTGGTAAAACAGACTCATTGATTGGCAGGTCCAGAAGGTGCCAACTTGTTCATTTACCACCTGCCCCAGGAATTTGGAGACCAGGACCTGCTCCAGATGTTTATGCCCTTCGGAAATGTCATCTCTGCCAAAGTCTTCATTGACAAACAGACGAACCTCAGCAAGTGTTTTGGTGAGTTCATGCAAACTACTGTACAGTCTAAGAGCCCTCTGATGAGCAATAAAACATTTGAATCAGTCCCCCCATAATCTTGCAGGGCTGTGTTGAAATGATGGTGATAGACTCTGCTGCAGCTTCAGAAGTTTTAAGTTCCTATTTTCCTGGCAGTGCAACAAGCAGCGCTCTGATCGATCATTTTCCTGACCTTGAAATAGCCTTTGGCTGCTGTCTGTGTTGGGTATTTTGTTGCCAAGCGCATCACGCACGGTGCACATGTGGACAGAGCGATGCAAACAGGTGGCAGGTTCATTCAGATGGGGCCGCGCAAAGCGACATCTGGACATTTTGGTGGAAACTGGGTCTTAAACATCGTGTTGAAAATAGACGTCCCAGAACCACGTTTATTGTTGGTGTCCAAGAGCAAACTAAATACTTGCAGCCAATGCACATTAATAATGGAATAATGCTTAAAATGTAAGTAAAGTATTTCAATTAAACACTCCACTAGATGTGCTTAAATTGGCAAAAATAACATTTATTGTGTTTAAAGTGGCAACGTCTGTAAATAATTATGCCTTTATCTATGAATGAATATGGGTCATAATTACAGTCTCTGCTTCATACTGGATGAAAACCTGCTCCTTCATGTTGTATCTGCACCATCCACACAACGATATGATCTTTTTGAGAAGTGTCTTTACATTTGTTGAGCTGTTGTTGTCATGCTTTGGAAAGTGTGAGCAGTTGATGAGTATTCCTGTACTTGGGGTGTACCAGTGTCAAATGTTCACGTTACAATTATAGTGGCCGACAATATCACAGCTAATGGTTCAGTATTAGCTTGAACTCTGAAATATAGATAAATTACTTTACACCTTGTTTGGCCTTGGATTTTATTATCACCTGTACTGAACGTAGCCCAGTGTCTGTATCTCTTCTTTTACACTTTTATTTTTTGTTGTCATATCTTAAAACAATAGTCAGGTGTCTATATGTATATATGTATATATTGAAACAGGTTTTGCTTGCTGTAATCATTCTTCCTGTCCTTGCTCTATGCAAAAGTATATTCCAAAGTTTATCTGAAGCTAATATGAGACTTTGTTTCTGTGCTGAGATGTGGTGAAGGGACTGTACCACAAAGAGGGAATTTCATACTAAAAAGGATGTAACTTTGGAAAACAAAATGCTGAAGCCTCACACTGTATTAGCATCAGCTAAAGTTTAGAAAGCAAGCAAACATGTTTCTATGTACATACAGCAGGGACCTGACAGATCAGTGTTTCCCCCTAGGAGGTTGACTGCTTTGTTAACAGTGACACCTGTGGCCGTTAAATCAACGTCAGTCAACGTCCTGTTGCTCGCACTCCGCTGAGGTGAGCGAGCATCGGTCAAAACAGTGAGGCGACACATGAGACTGAACGTGATTGACAGGCATCATGTTGATTACCGTTAGCAACATTAGCAGCTAAAACCACAATATCACTATATATTTCACATGCTTGGCAGGAATGTTATCTTACCAAACGAAGATCCCTCCATGAATCAATGTTGATCCTAGTGTTAACTTTTACTGCTTCAGCCTCCCGACCGTGGTCAGAAGGACCCGGGGAGACTCCGTAGTTTAGGTCTCGATAACATTACTCTCTCCGGAGTTAACCCCCGTCACTCCACTTCACTGCTGGTCTGGAGGAGCTGCAGCATTTATTTCTGCACAAACTGCAACTTCCACTGTACATTTACTGATATTCTCAGAACTTAACTAACTCGCTCGTTTTCTCACACACTCACCGCCGTTCTCTCTCTCTTGCTTCACCACTCCCTTCCCACGTGCACACGCACAACACTAGTTCCCCCCCCGACGTCGGTCACATTCCTGTTTTGCCAGACGGGCTTCACCAGATATAACTTGTTTTTTTTGTGCCTCCGTGGAGTTTGTATTGAAGTCTGAGTTGTGGTGGAGGCTGGTCGTTTGTTGGCGTTAGCGGACTCCATAATAGAGGCGCTTGCGAGCGTGCGTGACGTCACATCCGTTGGATTTTTTCCCGGAAAAACTGGCCCGGGTTCTTCACATTAAAAGCAGTCTACGGGCTGATAGAGGAAACCCAGAAAGTCATGGAAGGTCAAATTTTTTAGGTTATGTACAACCTGTTCACACATTGACAATAAAAACGTGAAGAACACCAGGAGCAAATGCCAGGAGTTGAGTTTTCATTAAAACAAAATTATGACTGGTGTGTTAACTGCATGCCAAATTAATCAGAGCACATAAGGTAAAATATGACTGGTTGCTGATAAGCAATAGACCAGACCGGCATCGTGTCGTCGCCAAGGCCGCGCGCCCTTTTGGGGGAAAGAAACGTGCCGTCACATTAGGAGAGAAACAGGAAAATGTCAAAAAGCTGTTGTGTAGCGGGTTAACCAAGGTGTGAAAACTGAAAATTGAGGCACATAAGAAAGAAGCGTGAATATTCACTGTCAGTGTGGTAAATTGCTAAAGTACTGTTGGGAGGAGTGGAAGGAATTTCAAGCTCTTGCGAATAATGTGGGGATGGGTTTTATTTCCAATAATTCTCATTGTTACCAGATTGCAAAATCCCTTGAGGGAGTGTTTTAAGCTGCCTTCTGTTTGCTATTCTAAGTGTTTGCATTTCTCCTTCAGGCTTTGTGAGCTATGACAACCCGGTGTCATCGCAGGCAGCCATCCAGTCAATGAATGGTTTCCAGATCGGCATGAAGAGGCTGAAGGTGCAGCTGAAGCGCTCAAAGAATGACAGCAAGCCTTACTGAAGGTGCTGAGGCACTGCAGACTTAGTTAGGCAGGGTGGTGTTATGGTAAGTGGAGTATGAATAACCCAAGACTGGTCCACTCAGAAACTTGACTATGCATTACAGGGTGATGTCTGCTGCCTCTCCTGGTCATTATAACATGTCCAGGCAATGAGTCACATGATGCTACATGCAAGAGTTTTCAGGCCAGACTGGATTTCTTCCCGTGTTATGTTGTGGTTTATGCACTTTGTTTTCCCTTCATTTAAGTTGAAATGTTATCAGTTTGCTGTGGTACATAATACACATATGAGTTGATTGTTAGGATGTGTTGCACATTGACAGTCAGGTCAGATAGGTGCCAAATCCATCTGTTTTTTGCTTCTTGTTCACCTTCCTCTCCACCACCCAGACTCAGCGTAAAGCTCCTGAAGTCAGGCAGCAGCTGGAACAGACAGAGAAACATTCGATTAGGAAACAGAAATCATTACTAGGTTTTCTTTTTACATTTGTACAAACCAAAGTGGGTGTTTTTCCCCTACTTCTGTATTGGCTATCTGTATTATCTCTTGAAATGGAGGCAATGTATGTGATATACAGCTAAATTAGTTGTTTTGGTTCAAGGTAAGGTAAGGTACAGAAGCTTACATTAGTCATAAGGAGGAGCTCCACTTAAACATGCACATTTATTTAGCCATGTTTGTCCTCGGTCTGCGTTTTTAAAGTGTGTGTGTTATTGTTGCGCGGGCGGCCGGTCTAGATCAGTGGCTGTTTGTGACATTTAAGCAGCCTGTTGATGATGTGAAGATCTTGGTCCTGTTCTCTGGTGTTTCCACTGAGCAAAAGTCACTGAAGTCAGGTTGAACCTCCAACCCATAAGCTTCCTGTTGACAGAGGGAGGGAGGAGATGGTTGGCTCTGTGGTCTGACAGGACTGACACCACAGTTACATCTAAAGACGACACCTTAATGCTTGTTTATATCTGAATTGTCTGGGTGTTGCAGCTGTTGCATGGCTAAACACCAACGTACGGGTTGTGTTGTTTCTGTATGACATGGATATAATAACTCTGTCAAGCAGTGTGCTCGTGGCATTTATTGTATTTTTCTTTATCTGGAGATTAGTAAATCTCGTGTCTGATGTGGTTGAAATTGCACGTGAGTATAGCCTTTCCTAGAGGACTAAACACAGCATGGTTTAGTGGTGCTCCTCCTGTGCTGATGCACTCTGAGTGACAGGTCAGAGGTCGGGCTGATGTGGCCGTGAAGCCCAACTGTCAGCTGTAACTAGCAATACTGTGAAGTTTGGCAATAAAAACCAAACGTGATAGGCGTGTTCCACTCATCTTAATATCTACGAGTCTGTCTGATGCAGATATAATGCTTTGTATAAATACATTTTATGGTTTTAGCTAGTTTGTACCTTGAATTCAGGTGTGTTGTAAAAATGCATCAACATCCCTCAGCTACTGTCTAATCTCTAGAGGGCTATACCACTGTCTCTCACTGAATATCTTCTGTGATTGGAGAATTCATATACATGTCAAATTGCTCAAGGCAAACCTGTTAGTTGCTCCGACTTGCAAGAAATCCTTTTTTTTTTTTTTTTATAGAACTAGGAAGCGAGACAATTGTTGAGATGTATATTTAAACTATTATGCCTTTTCTATTTTTATATAGGTTTTATACTTCCCCTGTGTGTTGGGGAACTATTTATTGCCTAAATTATTTATCTGAATTGAACTTATTTTGAAAGACAAATGTAAAGTCAAACAGCTCCATTTGATCTGCTGGTGTGTGTCCTCTCCTCGCCTGTTTTGTGTTGTTTTCTTTTGGTGATGTGTCAGTGTGGCATGGACTGTGTGTGTAGGATCCATCAGTGCTGCTACAGACTCCATAGAACCCGCTTTCTGTCATACATGTCTTCATCTGAATAAATCACTCATTTTCCAAAAACACAGGGAGCATAGTTTATTCTAAAAGTCCATTTCAACGTGTGTCTGTCGGTCCCGTCTTTCTATGTGAATAAAAAGTGATCTCGTTTGTCGTCAACAACTTTACACCATGCAGGCCAAGTCCTGGACCTGTTCTAGTACTAGAACTAGTTTTAAAACTGATTCCAAGTCCAAGTCCAAAGATTGAGTCAGAGTAAAATAGTCCAGACAGTCGGAGTAAAGCTGTGGTATGTGGATGTGAGATGACCATGATCAGAGAATCACTCACTGCTACAGGGGCATTCACGTCAAAGCAGCTGAAAGTCACCATGTTTTGTGTAATGTTGCCCCATTTACTCACAGTTATGTTAGTGTCTTGGTATATCGTATACCAACACATTCTTGCTATTGCACAAAAATCACGATTATGTATCAGGGACTTTGTAGTCGCAGCTGTGGCACACTGGTTGCACGTCTTAAATGGAAAAAGACCTATTTTAAAGGCCCAAGTAAACAAAAACAATGAAAAGACCAAATCCAACAATGTGTTAGTCCGTCTCTCAATACTTTCTGACTAACCTACTCTGTCTGTGGAACTCACCTCTAAGCCCACTGGATACTACTGAAGATATAAATCTGTAAAAACATCACAAAATATATATTTTCATTTAAAAAAAAAAAAATCATAATCAGAATTTCCACCACAGCTTTTATCAAATGTTACTCAAACAGGAGGAACAGGAGGGCATTTGTTGGGGACTATTTTCAGCGGTGGATTAATCCCCATGTGGTGCTCTAATGAGTAATTAGTGGCAGCAGGACGGTGTGTGTGGGATTGAGTCAGAATAAACTCCAGTGTGTGTGTTCATGGTGATGAAGGAACATGTCACCCAGTGTAACTGTGAGGCTCATTGATGAGTTGTAGGAGCTCTATGGTACAGAGGAAGAACATACTGTATACCACACACAATACTTGTTAGTAGATACATTCATTGATAGTTTGGCTCTGAACATGGGATTTAGGGTAGCCATTGGTTTCCATTCATTTCTTTATGGCATGAAAATCAAATGGCAATCTATAGAAATTTGCTCAAATGGTCTAATCCATCAGAGGCCCTGTTCACACCTGGTATTAAGATGCATCCTGAGTGATCGGATCACAAGTGGACAGCTCTAAGTACTTCTGTTCACACCTGGCGTTAGAATGCGTCTCCACATGCGTCTTGAGTGATCGATTGTAATCCGATCTCACTTCACCGCTCTATATGCAAATACACCAACATGTTTCCATCCCAACTCATCACATACTGATGCTTTGTCAGAGCCCTTGGCATCACGTTGTGAATTAAACAAAAACACTTACTTAGGCAACAAAATCACTAAGTTAGGTTTAGGAAAAACTATAAGGTTGGGCTTAAAATTACTATGGTAACACATCTCAGACAGTATGATAATAATGCACTTCCCACGGCGAGTCTGATAGTCTGTAGATATGTAGCCTATAGATAAGATATATTTTAATAAATGACAGTTGTACCGACAGGATACAGTAGAGCACAGAAGCCGTTTCCATGCTGCGAGGCAGACGAGCGCTCGCGTCTGTCTGTCTATCCAAGTGATCCCAGCGGGACGTCAGTAGAGTAGGCGGTCCTTAATGTGGCCCTGGACACAGTCACGTACACACTGCGTCCTCAATGCGTCAATGCGTCTTGAGTGCGTTCACACCTGTACTTAGAGCTGTCCACTTGTTATCAGATCACTGAGGACACATGTTCATCTTTGCATTTCCGTTGTGCGGTAAAGTAATGCAGACTTTTCGAATCAATCTGCAATTAAACTGCATTACTAAGCAACAATAAAGTAACTGACAAATGAAATCAATCATGATGTTCACAGTGATGGGACTGCACAACTTAACTGCTAATGGATTTCATATCTTACAGAACTAAATAGAAACAAGTGGCTGCCTTAAAATGGTAGAAAAATTACATCCAGAAATATAAAACACAGCAACATTTGCACAATGGTTAGCTATTGTTATTTTAAATATTATATCAGTAAATGGAATAAAACATGCAAAACTACTGGTATGGTACTTTAAATACCTTTTTGAAAAACATTTTCCAAATCCATTGACACAGTAGTATGTAACATTTTACTTTTTATACTTTTTAACCTCCATGTGATTAGCTGTGTTTAGACAGCATGCTGGACTGTAGCTGCTATTCCAGGACTCCGGAGGCCTGGTGTGACCTGCATGCTGTCACTGATTCTGTGCTAGCATTTTATTTAGGCTGTCATATGTGTGTGTTGCTGTTGTCATCCACTCCAGTTCCTGGTAGCATGTGGCTCGTCCATACTCTGTCTCTGACTGTTGAGTGTTTAGACTGTAATCAACACCACACAGATGATCATTCTTGGTTTCTTTTCTCTCTCCTGTCTGTGTTCCATTGCGGTATAACCTAGGTTTGTCTCCCTGTTGTGTTTTTCTTTTTGTTTTTTTTCTAGATCACTTCCTGTTTGCCCTAGCATGTTGATGTGGCGTCACAGTTCATCGTCCAGTCCTTGTCTTCTGCGCTTCTCTGATGCTTCCAATTTCACCATTGACCTTGTGTTTGGCATTGATTACCAGGAGGTTTAGTTTAGTTGTTTCCCCATATGTCCTCTGTGCTGCCAACAGGGGCACTAGAAAGACTGCCCCTGAACATGTTTGAAAGTTATATTCAGAATTATTACAAGCAAAAAAAAGATAATCTATTTTTCTAGAACTGACTCGCTAGATTTTTGCAGTTTGACACAAGTGTGACGTTTAACTTTGTTTTCATCTCCTGTGTTGTGGAGCAGTCCTCCCAGTGCCCCCATCCTCTGGTTTTGTTATGTGTTTTTTGTGTGAAAGCAGCTCATCTGTCTCTAGGTGGTGGTGGTGGTGGTGGTTGTGGTGGTGTGTGTGTGTGTGTTTGTGTGTGTGTGTGTGTGTGTGTGTGTGTGAGTGCTGGCGCGTGTCTCTTAAATTAGAAACACTTTTCAAGCAAGTTAGTGATCATGTGTTGTTTGATATATTAATTTAATGATAGGCTAGCTAAGGGCTCATCCTTGGGAGTTCCCATTTGAGTGATGTTATGAGGAGGTAACATTTATTGTCAGTGTAAAAATCATTTTTTTAATTTAAGCCTCTATCGACTGACCACAGCAAGCACATGATGCTGTTCTGCTCTTTTTGTGTGAGGAGAATCAGACAACAGTCCACAGAGGAGAGACTTTTGTCACAGTGTAATTAGTATGCATGTTTTCTTTTTTTTTAATATATCTGCACTGAAATTCTTGGCAAAATGTGATCTAGTTTGTGTTAAGTTAAATGATGAATAAACTGGTGCCAAATGTTTTGCACAATCAGTATTTTCCCCTTTTATTGGATTCGCTTTACTGGTCAGGCTAGTTGTAGAAGCACGGGTTGATCGGTGTGGCAGGTGGCATCATGTGCAGAAGGTTGTACTGAAGAGCTGACTCCTATCATATATATACTTATATATATCAGGCTTGATGTTAGTCGACTGGTTGCAACATTAAATTAGTTTTGTGTGGAACTATACAGACCTAGAGGACTCACAGACCAAGTGGCCTACTCATACACAGCGATGTGTACACTGTGTGTGTTTGTGTGTATTCATTGAATATAATCCCCTACACACCCAAATTTATAGGCTGCAGTCTGTCTGTTTCCCTGACCAGTGGACCAACGTTGGGACTCGTACTGAGTGTAATCAACAATTCACCAATGATCTCATCCTGCTGGGATATTCAGTCATACTTTATTTTACAAGTCCCATAGTTTCCTAGACTGAAATGTAACTGGTTTAGGAGGGTTCTTGGAAAGAATTATGTATCTTGGTACCAATTAAGGGGAAAATGAATATCAATCGATACACTTTCATCAATAAATATTATAAGTCTTTTAACCAGAGCACAGCAGGTCAGCTGAGCATGCAAGTATGTGAACAATACAAATCGCCATTTATAGAGAATACAATTCCCAATCATAAATTATGACCTTAGAATTAAAGCTGCAGTCGGTAACTTTGAGAAAATATGATAAAAAAGTAATTTTTATAAAACTGTCGTCATATCCTGACAGTAGTGCATGAGACAGATAATCTGTGAAAAAAATATCATGGTTCTCTGCCTCCTCCGGTGCTCCTAATGGCATTTGCAAGATTCCAAGAAAAACAACCAATCAGAGCCGAGGAGTCTCTGAGCAGCTGTCAATCAACTCCTGAACTCCGATCAAACGGTCAAACTAGGCAAATATGAATCAATATCCTGTTACTGTAATGACTATTTCTGTCCTCAGATGGTCTCAGAAACATCTTGTAGTGTACTGTTTAGCTGTAAAATTAGAAAGTTTGTGACCCGGCAGCCATGTTGAAAACAGTCAATCCAAAACCACCAAGCACCGCCCACCGGCCGACTCTCTCATTACCGATTGTGCGATTGTAGTGATTGACAGCTGCTTTAGAGACTCCTCCGCAATGATTGGTTGTTTTTGTTCGGGCACGGTGGAATCTTGCAAATGCCATTAGGAGCACTAGGAGGAGGAAGAGGAACATGATTTTTTTCCCACAGATTACCTGTCTCATGCACTGCTGTCAGGATATAGTTTATAAAAATAACTATTTGCTCAAAGTTACCAATTGCAGCTTTTAGGTGAGATAAGATAAACCTTAATTGATCTCCAGCGGGGAAACTTGGTTGTTACATTACAGGGTTCTATCTACACATGAAACTATTCTTTGACAAGTTAGCAACATTTTGTGTAGGTGTATTCTGACTTTGATAAAGTTATATCTCTAAAATCAATGTCTAACTTGGCTCTATAAGGTTCTACCTGCAAAGCACCAATCGGTGCCCCGAATGTACACAGGAGGTTCCGCCTCTCTGTCACTTCACTACTCTGTGACTGAGGTTAAAAATGCTGAAAAGACATGAAATATTGTTCAAACTCAAGTTTTGAAACCTCAACATTGATGATATTATGGAAGACATTATGAATGATACTGAACTGAACAATTTTTCTTTTCTTTTTTTTACCTTGTTTGAACCTGTTAAAAGCTGCCATGCAAGATAGCTCGCTTGTGTTATTTACACAGCTCATGCTACTGTTTGTTAGCAAGAATTAATGTTATTTGTAACTAAAAGTTACTGTGACTTTTTTAGAGATGACTGCAATAAATGCCAATATTTTAATATGTAGGAATCTGAGATAAATGCAGGATTCTAGTTGGCTAATTGCTTCATGATCTCATGCTCATACTCCTAACTGGGTTTGCTTCTGTTTATAACTTACAGCAGACACACAACGATAACAGACAATGATAGTGTCCCCACTATCTACTACACTGACACTAATGACCCTACAGCTTGTCCAGGCAAAACAATAGAAGCTCATTTGCGGGCAGAGAAGAGACCAGAGAAGTACAGAAAGAGGAGCAGCATACAGAAAGGGTGCAGAACACGGAGGGAAAACATCAGCAAATTAATAGAGAAACATTTTTACATGTGTTTTTTTTATTGTTTTAAATTGCATTTTTAGTAAAAAAAAACATCATATCTGTCAGTGAAAATCTTGAATGTCACCAAATGTTTTTGCACCTAAATTGTTGCCTGTTCCCAAATATCCAACACATTATCATCCCAACTCGTCACATACTTACCGACCCTTGGTGTCACTTTGTTTTTGACATCAAAACCACTATAGTTACACTTGACGTCACTTTAGGTTTAGGCAACAAAACCACTAAAGTTTTGTTTAGGAAAGAACTACATGGTTGGGCTTAAAACTACCATGTTTGTGCAGAGAAAATGACACCGAACGCTGTGAACGCGGGACACGAACGAAAAGCTGATTGTAACGTGAAACTTGACACACGGGACACGACCAGCGGTCTCCTTGATGAAAGCCTTGTGTTTGTTGTTACTTTGATTTTGTGCACTAAAACTTGTCGCAAGTGCATTTAGGGCATGTCCAACTCCCCTTTTGCTAGTTAAAGGGGCTATATGTAAGAATCAGAAATTGCTTGTTCACAGCGACACCTGTGGCCGCAATGTCAACGAAAGTCAGCGTCCTGTTGCTCGCACTCGCCCGTGTGCACGCGCTACCTGAATGTGAGCGAGCATCCGTCAAAACAGCGAGGCGACACACGTCAGCTAAAACACAATATCACTCTATATTTCACCTGCTTGGCAGTAATGTTGGCTGACCAGACTAAGGTCTCTCCATGGATCAATGCTGATTCTAGTGTTGCCTTTTCCTTTCTCAGCCTGCGACCGCGGAGGGAACGGGGGGGGAGGGGGGAGACACCCGGTCGGGGGGGGGGGAGAGACCGACACCCGGTCGGGACGATAACGTAACTCGCTGCGGAGCCCCGTCACTTCACAAGACACGGGAAACCTCTGTTGGTCTGGAAGAGCGGCAGCATTTATTTCTGCAAAAACGTCCACTGCACATTCACTAGATATTCTCAGAGCTAAACTAACTCTCTGCAGTGTGTAGTGTGCGCGCGTTCACGTGGAGGTGGAGCGAGCCGAGCGCGGTGTGCAGGCAGCAGGCAGCAGGAGCAGAGCTGCTGCGCGCTCGCGTACCCACACGCGAGCGAGCATGGGAATCCGACCCGTTAGGATTTATGCGCGTGAAAAGTTACAAATAGTCCCTTTAAGAGGCGCATAATCTGGGTGCAAAGTAAACGCAATGGACAAAGAGGTTGTATTTCTCTTAATTAATGATCGTTGTGGTTTGGGCATAACAGGAATTAAACCAATCATAGTATCATCCCCCATTCCCTTTAAAAGCCTGGTGCGCCTGCATCAGGCGCATTGTTAAAAGGCGATTTGAGCCGTTTTCTGCTGAGGAAACGGATCTGCTCATGCTCGAAGTGAAAGTGTGCGAGTTGGCCCTCTGCCTCCACCATCTCCCAATCCTCTGTCCCATCAACAACTCCATCTGAATGAGCAAATGCACCAATAACTATTGTATCAAAACAGACTCATAAGTATTTACAAAAAAATGTCAAGTTCTATAACTTGTAAAACACGATGCACAAAGGGATTTATATCTGTAAATCTATTTTTGTATCTGTAAACCTGTATCTGTGCTTCTACTTTACAACTCGTATATCATCGTTTGTACATCAACTTAGCATTTTTCTTAGCATTATAAATAAACTAATAACTAATAAACTAAATAAGCTTAACTTTACTGCTGTTCAAAGACCATTTTACTAACCCCCCCTCCTGTGTGGAACAAATACACCTTTGTATTTAGATGGATTTTGATTTATTTATTATATTTTATAACTGTCTTATTGTATTTTAGCTTGTTTTTATTGTCTATTGTCTTGGATATTTAATGACTGTTTTTAATTGTATTTAAATGTCCTTCCGGCATCCACAGATGTTGCATTAGCGCCACCTACTGGAGAGCGCTGGCTCTTCCCTACACTTGTGATTTCTTTCTGACACACCTGTGCGCAGTAAAACAGTCAAAAGATCCACAGGAATCCGTTGAGATTCACAAACACATTTCCATTTTAAAATGCTAAGTTGGCGATTCACAAATAAATATAAGATTTGTGAATGTTATTAACTGTTTGTGTTTATTTATAAATGATGATAAACGAGTTGTGAATCGGAGGCACAGACACAGATAGATATTTAAGGTACAAATCACTCTACATCTTGATATGTCATCATGGCATATTGGAATCGGTTTGTAAATGATATATAGGCTATTGGAAGAAGGTCTGGATGCTTCCTCATAAATACCTAACAGTGAATAAGGAGCTGTCCTTCAAAATTATTCATAAATATTACCCTGTCAATCACTACATGCAGAAATTAAAAAAGACCTTTGCAGATTTATCATTGATTATATCTTTAAAGACATTATTATGGGAAATTGTGGTGTTTGCTTTCTTCAAAAAAACAAACAACCAAACAATATTTTCTTGTAATAAATTTGATATATTTTCTTTTAATCTTTTATTCATAAATATGAATTTAACAATAAGTAACTTATTTTGTTGTTTGCTTGAGGGATGTTGAGCAATATGTGAAACCACTTTCTCAGGAAAAAGGCTATTAAGATACTCAAAATATGTATGTTTTAATATTTTTGTTTAGTGTGATATACCTCTGACTCTTTTGTTATTGTTATACTACATGTGAGTTATGTTATTTTGTTTAATAAACAAAGAAAGTAGGTATAAGTATCCAACTAGTGTAAAATATCATGACGCCGTCGGTTGGTTTTCCTCCTGTCCTCCCCAATTTTTTGAGTCACCAGCCGCCACTGCTGTGGGAAGTGAGTGGTGAAGCGAGAGAGAGAGAGAGCGGCCACCATGGGAGCGAGTAACATTATTGACTCCGGCCCAAGCAGGAAAAGTTAACAGTGTTTGGTTGGTCCGTTCTGGACTACTATTGAAACATGGCGGTGCAACATGGCGGACTCCATGGAGAGCGGTCGTGTCTAGAAGTTAACCCGCAAATTGCAAAAGTCTCACACATGCGCACTTGATTCAGCACGATGACTGAAGACTTTACTTGGCCGGGCTGCCCAGGTATATTATGACCGCCCAAGTATATTTGGCAACCCCTTATTATTTTATATCCATTCGAGAGAAATACGTCATCCGTTATCCATAAACTAGTGTGACGGCAGGACACCGCCAGGGAGCGGATGGACTGGATCCCGGTAATGGCCGACGGACTGCTGCCATCTGTTCCGCCCCCCACCCCCCCCGTTGGACTGACAGGCTTCTAGTGACACATAACACACACACACAAGAATCATTCCAGAGCCTGCAGTGATTGTTTTTAAGAAATCTTGTAAGCCATTGTTTTACTGCTTTTCCTCAATAACGTATTATTTCTCTTCTATACATAGCCTAAAGACAAACATCAGCGCTAGTATAAACAGCAGAAACCCACTGCTGCAGACAGGCAAGTCCTAAAGCGACAAATCATGCTGGTGTGGGCGACTTAGCTATTTACAATGAACGGTTTTCTGAAAGTTACTGCATGGAACTTTTAACTTGTTATTACACTGTTTAACTGTATTTAATTAACACTGATCCGGCTTCACCGCCGCCTTTGACCTGCAGTCTCTCCGGCGGTAGGTGAAGAACTCGAAGCGCATAAGAGCAGAGCTTCGCCTCGCTGCTCCACCGGGCCCTGCTGGGAGCCAACAACCAACACCACGCTGCTGGAGGCCCAGGCCGTATTGTTCACACGGACCACCGAAATCAACACAAAGTGAAAGCTCCTCGTAGACGTAGTAGCTTTAAATCACCACAGAATAGTCACTTCTGATGGTTGTACAGTCGTGACAACAACTTGGTGACCCGCCATGCTTAAACTACAACACTTCTCGTGGCTCCATGAATCTCGCGAGATTACGCAATTTGTGGGTTACCTTCTAGACATGACCGTGGAGAGGGGACCCGCTCCCTATGTAGATATAAACTGCTCATTCTAAGGTCACGAAAACACAACAACTTTTATTATCAGGTGATTATACACTAAAGAAAACATACTTATTAATATTATATTATATATATAAATTATATTATATTTTTATATTTCTGCCAATAGATCCCCGTAATTGTTACACACTGGTCCTTTAAACACTTTTTGTACAGCTGTATATTTATCAAGGATATGTTCAGAACATATCAGATGTCCAAAACTGGCTTCATTCTAAAGAGATAAATGTGAAACATTTTATAATTGAAAATATTCAATATGGGGTTTTATTGGAGAACAAAAATTTATAATTTATCGTTAATGTTATTGGTGAAGTATTTCATACAAAAATACAAATATACTAAATCACCCCCCTTGATGAATATATTTGTCAATGGATATCCATACCATAGCCCCAGGGAATTACGCAGAATGATTAAGAAATTGTGGTAAGAACTTAAAAAAAAAAAAAATGTAAATGTTATTACATTGTTATTATTATTATTATTATTATTATTGATAATAATAAAATCTGTTCCTCCCGAATGTGATTATTAAGGTTGAGATTCAGGTGTTTGAACCGCTTCTTTATGTTAGATTCTGCTCAATATTATGATTATAATAGATATATATATGACGGAAGTGGAACTTGTAAATAAAGATTTAAAAAAAACAAAAAACACTTCCGGGTCAGGTCCAAGGCCTATTGAAGAAGGCTAGGTCACGCGTCATCAACGCGTCATATCTAAGGAGTATAACACATGCGCAGTAAAATCTGGTCTGCCCGTCGCCGAAATTGAGCCAATCGAAACGCACGACCGCAGCTTCAGTTACACTGCGCATGCGTCATACGCCCGTGTCCTAGCCTCCTTTCCACAGGCCTTGGTAAAGTCTAGATTATTACGAGCGTAGCCAGTCCAGCCCATAGTCAGTGGTTGTTTGTTATAGATTTGCCTCAAAAAGAAGCCTCGAGAATCGAACCCAGTCCTACAGGGCCGAGACACCGAAGAGAAACCATGGCGACCACCATCAGCACCCAGCGGGGACAGGTAAACACTGAGCTCTGTGTTCAGGCAGCTGATAGAGTCGCAGGTAGACAGCAAGGCGGAACTAGCCTCGACTGTCAACTTTAGCCATTAAACAGAAACATACCGCAGCACACAGCCGTCCACAACGCTGGCACTACCGCCTACCGTTATAAATACCCGGTAACGGCGTATAACGAGCTAATGTTAGGTACATTTAGCTAGCATGAAGAGTTTCTACGTGTAACGTCATTAAACCGCTACAGCAGCTGATGGAGGGGTGAAGCTGCCTGTGTAAATACCGGGCGGGCTGATGCAGGGAGTTGGCTATAAAGACGAATAACCTCAGTGTAGAAGTTATCAAACTACTGCTAACGTTAGTCATTTAAAGGAGTAGGTGGTCTATCCCCAGAGGAAGGAAACGTTCATTTAGAGAAGCCAAAAACTGTACTCAAGTAACTGTTAGAAGTCAAAGTACTCATCAAAATAAATACTGGAGTTGGAGTACAAAGGTATCTACTTAAAGTGGCAGTATGCAACAATTCTTTGGCATAATTTGGCAAAAATTCCATAATAACCTTTCAGCATATTGTAATTCAAGTGTTCTCAGAGAAAACTAGACTTCTGCTCCTCATCATGGCTCTGTTTTCAGGCTTTAAAAAAATCTAGCCCGTGACGGCAGATTTTGACCAATCACAGGTCATTTCAGAGAGAGAGAGCGTTCCTATTGGCTGTGCTCCGGTCATGTGACCAGAACGTGGCTTCCTTCAACAGATTTTAAAATGGCGACTGCATCACAAACTTTCTAATTTTCAATAAAACAGTACACTACAAGATGATTCTGAAAACATTTGAGTTGAGAAATAGGCTTTACAGTAACAGAATATTGATTCATATCTGATCAGCGCTGCCTAGTTTGACCGTTTGGTCGGAGTACGCGAGTGATTGACAGCCGGGTCTCATAGAATGTCATTCAATGTTCGATATATTTTACATAAAAAACATTACATACACAGTAAATTACAGTGTTGGAATTACATCATAGCTTCCGGGGGAGCCCTATTTTTTGAGCATGGGACGGTACTGTACTGTACTTTGTTATTGTCATCTATAGTGGTTATTTGCATAAAAACACAATTCAAATGATTATTATTATTTAAATATTTGCTTTGATTAAAATAATCTTGGTAAGTTAGGAAGTTAAACAGGTCATAATCCCCTCTCTATTATTTATTTTATATTGATCTGAAAACATCTCCTTTAAACAACTGGATTTATTCCAGTTTCTCGGCAAAAACTTAATTTTACGAGGTTACATTTGAACGCATCATGATAACGTTGTAATTTACCTTCACCCAATGGTCATTTTGCTGAGCAGACCGTGAACGCCTCATAGTAATAACTGAATGGCACCTCCGTTAACGTTAGTAGCTCCGGTGTTTAACGAAGCCGGACTGTGCTGCCCACGGCTTCAAACAGGTAACGTTACTAACTCTCATCCAGCTGATTTCAACACAGATGTGTCAGGGAAAAATAGGGTGCGCCCCATCAGGTTTAGTAGGGCCACGCTGTTGAGCACTTTTTTTCTCTCCACCGTGTCTCCGGTCCCAAACAAACTGAAACATTATACAGCGTGCGTATGCGTCATTGTGCAGCGTAACTGTCAGAGCATCAATAAGAGGAATCAATAGTCATGGAAGCATGAGATGCCAAGAAAGCGGACAACTACGGTTCTCTATTCCCATCACTGCCGTTTTCCCTGCCTGCCAAAGTGGCAGATGTCCTGATGATTTTCCCGCCAATGCCAACAATTTCCCCACATTTGGCGGGTGGCGGGTGCTTATTTCAGACCCTGCATGTGAGTCCTCAGTGTCTTTCCTCTCCTTGCACCTGTTGGTTCTGAGCAGCTTTCTCTCTCTGTTCTCTCTCTGGGCTGATTGCTCGCCGTGGTAGGAGTTTTGTTCGGCTGCTCTTTGTGAATGGAGTCGTGGCAGACTCGCGTATTCTGTTGGATTGTGAGTTTTAAGATGGGAGCGGAGATTTGTAATGTTTCCATCTTTAGTCCCGACTTGTTAATCGCACAGCTTATAAATCACTTCGTTCACGTTCACTTGCTCTCCTTTATCGTTTAGTTTAACACCAAAAAATCGCCAAATAGGCACATTTGCCTTCTTTTTACTAAAGAGAGCGGACATCTTTCCTGCTGGAGGTAGGGTTACATGGCTAATAATGTATAACTCCCATAGCCCATGAAATACGGAATAATCCCACAACACACACACACACACACACACACACACACACACACACACACACACACACACACAGCAAGCAACGTGGCGCTCTTTGTAATTGTCTCAGTCCAAAATTCCACAATTTCCCAAATTATTGAAAAAGAAAAATGTAATCATTTCCAAAATTCACAACATGTTTTTATCTAACGAAATATTCTGCATCATCCATATTTTTTGCCGTTAAGCCTTTCAAAAATACATTTTCACTGCGTACAAAAAGGGTTTACTCTCCTGCATGCACCTGTATTAACGGGGCGGTCTAGCAGCAATCTGACAGCACCATAAATGACATCTACCTATAAAGCCAGGAATCTGTCTGTCTGTGGGTATGTGGATATATACGTCCTTCGCATATCTCGAACTGCTCATCCGATCGACTCTACACTTGGCGGGTGTACTGCTGGGGACTGCCAAGGGAATGCTTTGTCGAATTTGGTGCAGTTTGAATAAACAAGCGACAGCGCTCTGTACAGCAGTGGGGGGCGGGGCTTCAGGGCTCTGCAGACGGAGTCCAGCATGTCGTCCCTTTTCTCTTTTGCTTTGATAGATTTTTTTCTTTACTTTTATATTTTTAAAAACAAACAAAAAAATAACATCTAATAAATTTAACTGTTGACATATGCAATCATTGGGCATTTTAACTTCTTCTTCTGATACGTTCTGCACAGCTGTCAAAAAAGAGAGAAAAAATGCAAACACAGTGGGAGGCTTTTCTTTTCTCTTATAATTATTTTCCTAAACCGATTGAGAGTCAAAGTCAGGGGGTGCTCATTATTATTATCGTTGTTGGCATTTCTGAAAATGTGCCAATTTTAGCCAATTGGATACTTTTCAAATGCTATTACCTAATGCTAAAACTCAATTGCTTCTCAGATACAACATTGTGATATTTGTTCACTATTACGAGTAATAGTTTGATGTAGTCAGGTGACATTTTTTTTTTTTTAAATTTGCATTTAACAAGGTACAGTATATCAACTTTTATTGTTCATCTGTATCAGGTGTTATTTTTTGTCTTTGCATTGTCAGTCTGAATCCCTGTATGTATGTATATGTGTATTTAGGTGTATATTGGGGAGCTGCCCCTGGACTTCCTGCGGATCACTCCCACCCAGCAGCAGCAGCAGGTCCAGCTGGACGCACAGGCAGCCAGGCAGCTGCAGTTTGGAGGCTCGATAGGCACCGTAGGGCGACTCAGCATTACTGTCGTCCAGGTAAGCACAGTTCAGCTTTGCTGTTGGAAATACAGCTGTGTCTCATTTGAATATTTGTGCCAATATGGATAATATGTTACGTGTACCAATAACATGAACTTTAAGGTATAAAAGCAGATTATGAATGACACTAACTTATAGTTTTTAGATTATCATGCTAGTTAAAGGGCCAGGTTGGATCCCCGGCTCCTGCAGTCCACATGTTGAAGAGTCCTTGGTCAAGACAACCCCAAATGTCTCCTGAAGGCTGAGCCATCGGTGTGTGAATGAGTACTTAGATCAGATCCTGATGGGCAGGTTGGCACCTTGTATGACAGCCTCTGCCATCAGTGTATGAATGTGTGTGTGAATGGGTGAATGCTGTCATGTAGTGTAAAGAGCTTTGAGTGGTCAGAAGACTAGAAAGGCGCTGTATGAATGTATGAATGTGCTGGCTGTACCATTGTTTTCCTCTGAGGAAAGCGGTGGCGCCTAGCAGGTAGAAGTGCTACCCTTGACGTGGCGCATCGCGCAGCGCTCAAAGTTGTAATTATTTCAACTTTGACCTGCTTTTGCTGCTGACCTTACAAAGCGCAACCAACTAACAGCTGTATGTGACATAGCCACTTTTTAATGACATATACATGCGCTGCACTTCATGTCTGCACTATGCAGATCTGCCAACCTGTACACATTTTGCATAGCAGGCACGCATTTTGACATCAAAATCCAGGGGGTACGAGTTGTTACTTAAATGTACGCACAAAGAGGCCAGTTGTCCTTTTTTTACACCTACAGGTATGTAATGGATAAAAAAATCGCGAAGCCAATCGGGAAACTAAACTGGGACGATTGTTTCTCGTCCTAAAACCTATAGTCTGAGTATATAGTATATAAGTCTAATGTACGACGGAGTATTAGGGCCACATTGAGGGAAAAAAAATCAGAGATTTCTAGAATAAAGTCATAATATTACGAGAAAAAAGTTGTAACAATATGAGAATAAAGTCATAACTTTCCGAGAAAAAAGTCGTAATATTACGAGAATAAAGTCATAACTTTTACGAGAAAAAAAGAAAATAACACGTAAAATTCCTACTTTATAATATTATGACTTTATCCTCATAATACTACGACTTTTTTCTCTTAAACTTATGACTTTATTCTCATAATATTACGACTTCCTTTTCACGTAAACTAATGACTTTATTCTCGAAATCTCAGATTTATTTTTTTTCCTCAATGTGGCCCTAATACTCCGTCGTATCATAGACCTACAACAATGATAAATTAAAATTAAAATTTAAACATAAAACAGTTATTCATTTCCATTTTTAAAAATCCCCAGGGAGCCACTGGAGAGGGGCTACAGAGCCGCATGTGGCTCCGGAGCCGCAGGTTGCTGACCCCTGACCTAACCGAAGCCATCTTGTTTGTTTTGCTGTATAGGCCAAGCTGGCTAAAAACTACGGTATGACTCGGATGGATCCATACTGTAGGGTCCGGCTGGGCTACGCAGTCTACGAGACACCAACTGCTCACAACGGAGCCAAGAACCCGCGCTGGAACAAGGTGATCCAGTGCACGGTGCCTCCTGGGGTGGACTCCTTCTATCTGGAGATCTTCGATGAGGTGAGGAGGTGGAGGAGGTCACACAGGCCAGAGTTGTGGATCATCTGACCTGCTAAATATGTACATGTATATACATGTATATGGGGACTGTTGGTCTGTCAGATCCAGCTGAACTGCAGCTGAACTTCACGCACACAATAACTGTAAGTTCAGTTATGTAATTTCCTGCTGCAAGTGACAAAAGTAGGAACTGTTTCAGTTCTTCAAATTATTGTTATAATCTACTCTTTGGCTAATTGCTGAGGAAAGTCAGAAAATCTTTTACATAAAAGTAGACCTATACTAAAAGTTATAGGCCACTTGGAATTTCGATTGATTAATTAATTAATTAAAATAAAGCATGTAAACAACCTGTACACTTTGTATAAGCAGTAAATGCAACTTAAAAGTGAGTCTTCTCACAGTTTACCTCCAATATCAATAATCCATAAAGACATACAGTACTGGCCTCAATGAAACTACTGTGGGGATTGTTCTTACGGCTGAATTGAAACGTTAATGATTTACATTTTTCATTTTTTGTGACTCTTATTTATAACTTCAGGTAATCCCATGTTGTAAACCTGTCTGCTGACAAATGAGGAAGCCACTGTTCCCTTTGTCATGTAACAGACTTGTGGAATTTATGACCTCAGTCTGTAAGATAATCGATAACTGTGGTGGTTGATAAAAGTGATTAAAGGCAGTTGTGGTGCCCTGTAAATGAATATTACACAGTTCCTATTGGTTCACTCTCAGATGACAGTTGCCTCCATAACATCACACATAGTTGAATGCAGTGGTGGAAGTAATGAATTACATTTATTGTCATTACTGTAACAAAGTACTGTAAAATATTTGTACTTGTACTTTTTGAGTATTTGTAAAAATCAGTAATTTTACTTTTACTTTATCTCAAGTATTGTACTGCGCTACATTTCAAGCTGCCTCTGTTACAGAGTAAGAACAACAGTCACATGAACAAGTGATGATAAACTGTGTGAGAATTGAACAACAGAGGACTGGTTATAGTGGGACAGAGAGACTGAGTGGACTGGTTATAGTGGGACAGAGGGGCTGAGTAGACTGGTTATAGTGGGACAGAGAGGCTGAGTGGAGTGGTTATAGTGGGACAGAGAGGCTGAGTTGAGTGGTTATAGTGGGACAGAGAGACTGAGTGGACTGGTTATAGTGGGACAGAGAGACTGAGTGGACTGGTTATAGTGGGACAGAGAGGCTGAGTGGAGTGGTTATAGTGGGACAGAGAGGCTGAGTTGAGTGGTTATAGTGGGACAGAGAGACTGAGTGGACTGGTTATAGTGGGACAGAGAGACTGAGTGGACTGGTTATAGTGGGACAGAGAGGTCTCTCTCTTCTCACCTCTGGATCTGTGATGCTCCCACTGTTGCCTGTGTGATGCAGGTGTATTCTAACTGTAGATCCAGTGACTTCTCATGACAGTTAGTGTATTTCTTCCAGCCTCAGTAACTTGGTTAAAAATAAGCCATGACTACTCTATAAACCACAGCTTCTGATGACACAGCAGTCAGGTTTAAGAGACATGTTCTGTTCCAGACAGCTAACTGCTGCTAATAACAGAGCAACAGCCCCATGAAAAATATGTTCTGTTTCTTCCTTTTTAACATGTGTGTATGAAGTGATCTCATGAGCACGAACTTTGTTTGTTTCCATGTGTTTTTGCTGCTGTGCCGTCCAGAGAGCGTTCTCCATGGACGACAGGATAGCATGGACTCATGTCACCATCCCTGAAGGCCTGAGGGAGGGCAGCGTGGTGGATGAGTGGTTCAGCCTCAGTGGCAGGCAGGGCGACGACAAGGAGGGCATGATCAACCTCGTGATGTCTTTTGCTGTAAGTAGATTTACAGACACCCTGTCAAACAGACTGAAAGTGTTCATCTTCTTCTTGTACTGTGAGACAAAGTGTCAGTATGGATGTACATTTTACATCACTCCTGGGTAGGGATGGTAATAATTAACCCTTTAACCGCTAACCGACATTAAGAATTTTATCCGATTAATGCTATCGGTTAAACGGTTAAAAGAAATATTAAAAATTAATTAAAAAGAGCAAAACTCAGAGGAGCTACTTGTCACTTAAAGGAGAGAAGCTGGTCCAGCTTAACAGCCCACCTTAAGGGAGTCTGAGCTTCTGTTGCAAGATACAGGAAGCTGGCTCGGGTCTCGAGCTGAGGAGTTGTAGCATTTATTCACCAACAAATAAACTGTACACACACTGCTACTCCTACGTTCACAGTAAATATAATATAATAATATAAGAATATCTTTGGGATTTGGAGCTCAGCCAATCATGCAAGGTGTTTCATAAGTTTGAAGTTGAATCGTATCACAAGCACAAAACAGGTGCTCTGTTGTTTCTACGTTTGTGTAGCAGTGACAGTTAACTGCATCAACTTCAAACCTCGTTCTGATGAATTAATTTGATGGATAGATTTTGTGTACAGTTTTAAAATGTATGTATAAATTAGGGCTGTCAATCGATTAAAATATTTAATCACAATTCATCGCATGATTGTCCATAGTTAATCACGATTAATCACACATTTTTTAATCTGTTCAAAATGTACCTTAAAGGGAGATTTTGTCAAGTATTAAATACTTAAATATGCTGCTTTATGCAAATGTATGTATATATTTATTATTGGAAATCAATTAACGACACAAAACAATTACAGATATTATCCAGAAACCCTCACAGGTACTGCATTTAGCATAAAACAATATGCTCAAATCATAACATGGCAAACTGCAGCCCAACAGGTAACAACAGCTGTCAGTGTGTCAGTGTGCTGACTTGACTATGACTTGCCCCAAACTGCATGTGATTATCAAAAAGTGGTCATCTCTGTAAAGGGGAGACTCGTGGGTACCCATAGTACACATTTTCATTCACATACGTTGAGGTCAGAGGTCAAGGGACCCCTTTGAAAATGGCCATGATAGTTTTTCCTTACCAAAATGTAGCGTAAGCTTGGAGCGTTATTTAACCTCCTTTGCGACAAGCTAGTATGACATGTTGGTATCAATGGATTCATTAAGTTTTCTAGTTTCTTATGATGCCAGTATCTTCACTAGTTTTAAAACTGAACCCGCAGTTCATTAAAAATGAAAAATATTTAACCCTCTGAGACCAACAACAGACCCGTTTTAGTCTTTTTTAGAGGGGTACAGGGGGTCTTTAGGGGGAGATAGCAGGTCAGCAGTTGATGTCACATAGAAGTGGTTTACATCATCTGAAAGCTGGGAACCTGAAGATTAATTTGAGATGCAGCACTGTGTCAAGTTGTTCTAGTCATGAATCATTGATAAAAATGATCAATAGTCCCTCCAAAATACCACATTAAGACACCAAGACCTTGAGGAACACCATAGAAAAAGCCATGCTGTGATTTGGGATCAAAAACTTTTGACATTTGGAGATTTCTGCCAGAATTGCATTTTTCGGCGATTGGATGGCTGCTCAGAAACCCCCTTATAGTCAATCTAGCTAGGAAAGCCATCTATCCTCTGAATGCTCTAGGTCTCTAGTTTGTGGCTGTAAAGTTTCATGAGGCTGTGATTATCCTAGAGGTCACCACAGGTGATTTTATACAGTGAGGTCAGGTTTCCGTAGGTTTTTTAGTTTCGAATGATACATGGACCTTCTAGCTCTAAAACTGAACCTGCTACAGCCTCTGAAAGACAGTAATGTCGGTCGGGTCTCAAGGCGTTAAACTCAATAAACCCAATTTAAGTATATCTCAACCTCTCTCGAGCAGTGACTCGGTCTCTCTCGTCACATGCACTAAACAGCAATTCAACTCATCTGATGCAGTGAATCAGACTCTCTCGCAATTTTTGCTTTCCTTTTTTCTGGTTTGATGCCTTAAAGCTCCTTTCACGCAGCCTCTTCAAGGCCAGATATTCTGACTAGCTGTTCTTTATGAAAGGTACGGAGGCGGAATGTGGGAGCAGAGTTGTTCCACCTCTGAGCCGGCAGCGGAGGTACAGCAACCGGCAACATCTGTAGTCACAGAGCCGAGTCGACGTCTATGTGAAAGGGAAAGCCAGCACAGCGGGACTACATGCACACACACTAGACGCCAACGCTGTTGTGTTAGATGTCACGCCTCTTTTGCTCCTGTGATGCCAGCGTGCTATCTAAAATGACACACTGGGGCGCCATTATACCGCCGTTGTTTGGCTCAGCGTGACAAATCAAAGCCCGCATAACAGCGGATCTTCTTCACGGCACTATTGCTGAATCTCTGTGTGAACGGGGGGCGATAGAAATAGAAATGCTCCTTCGCGAGGATGGTTTTCTGCTCGCGGATACTGTTCCGTGCGCTCGTTTTGAGACTAATTAAACGCCATATTATAGTAACTGGAATAATTATGTATGGAACGATTATTTCACATGCTGAGAATCACCCAGTATATTAAATTCAGCATCATCTCTGTAAAGGTTCTCATTTGTCCAGCTCACCGGATGTCTTGCAGTCCTGAATTTTGTCACACATCCAAGAGGCTCCTAACCTGACCCACCAGATGGTTTGTTACTCGGAACCATCTGAGAAGCCGTCATTGGAAACTGGTTGGGTTGGGAAAGGGCAGGCACTTTCAAAAAATACATGGCAGGTGATTGGATGAACCATCTGTCAATCAAACTCTTGCCGAAACCAGTCGGGAGAAGAGCAAAAACTTCGATCTTTTCCATGAAGAAAAGCCTTCAGTGGCGTTCTCTGCTCTTCTTTCAATAAAGAAAGACTCTCCAGTTCTGATAGAACTGATGCTGTTACAGCATCTACACGAACCTCTTCAGCCATTGTTGTTTAGAACAAACAGTCACCTCTCCGTGTCGTCTCTGCAACATGTTCTCATCACATACCGCCCCTTGGCGTCACTTTAGGATTAGGCAACAAAACCACAATAGTCAGGTTTAGGAAAGAACTACATGGTCAGGCTTAAGACTACTATGTTTGTACAGTGGAAATGATGCTGAACGTTGTGAACACAGAGACACAAACGAACAGCTGATACCTCCTCACAGGACACTGATTGGTCTGTGATCTGGCTTGCCGGACACAAATACACTACTTGAAGGTAAAGAGGCTTCATCAATTTGGAATTGATTGATGAAAATGTCCACTAGACCAAAGTCCAGTTGCTGTAAATGAAGGACTCCACTTGTGTCATGTAAAACTAGAAGGGTTCCTGTGCTTTAAGAAGACAAGGAAGAGTACTCTATACCTATTATTCAGCTTTTTTTTGTGCTAAGTTTATAATGTAATAATGTTCTCATAATGTAATAAGTTATTACATTATGAGTTGAATTTATTACATTATTCAACTGTTTTTTGTGCTTAGTTTATAATGTAATAATGTTTTAAGAATGTAATAACTTATTACATTATGCACTAAACTGTTATTACGTTATGCGCTCATGGTTTTCTTACATTATGTGCTGATTATTGCAAAACACAGTCAGTACCAGCAGTGAAGCTCTGTCTTTGTCTGTGTTTCTTTTTGCCAGTCCTTACCAGCAGGGATGATGACTCAGCCTGTGGTCCTAATGCCCTCTGTGTATCAGCAAGGAGTGGGATATGTGCCCATTGCAGGTCAGACACACACACACACACACACACACACACACACACACACACACACACAGCATGTGAACACAGATTAATGTATAATGTCTTCTTTTGTCAAGTCTGAGAAAATAACCCTGATGATGTCATAGCGATGTCATAAGGTATATCGCCTGTGTCGCAATACTTGGATACTGATGCATTTTTCCACGTTTATCTCCATATTTATGCCGCGTTAAAGCTAGCTCTTTCATCAGCAGTGTGTGTCCTGTGTTGCTAGGAGTGCCTGCAGTCTACAACCAGGGCATGGTGCCCATGACGATGCCAGCACCTGTGCCAGCTGTTGGGGTCCAGGGGCCAGTGTGCAGCGAGGAGGACCTGAAGGCTCTGCAGGACATGTTCCCCAACCTGGACAAGGAGGTGGTTCGCACTGTGCTCGACGCACAGCAGGGCAACAAGGACGCTGCCATCAACTCTCTGCTGCAGATGGCTGAGGAGCTCTAACTGCAGAACACAAGCTCACGCCAGACATACACACACACACACACGCACGCACGCACACACACACACAAACACACACACACACGCACACACTGCAGCCATATCTGAGCTCCCAGGACTCCTGGTAGCCACAGAGATCTGTTTCCTTTCCCTCTACTGACTCCTGGTCTAAGATGATATCAATGGCAGATGCATTTGGTAAATTCATGTCAGGATGATAAAGGTTTGTGTCACAGTCTGTATTCCCCCCCCCCCCGCTGATCCCAGGGTTTGATTTGCACTGTTTGAGTTGTATAGAGTCAAGTTCAGAGTCCATCTTCTGTCTATGCTGATGTTGTTATTAATAATAGTATGTGTGGAACATGTCTGTAGTAACCTGCAGTGAACTTCTACTGTTTCATATGTAGCTGTAAAATGTTAAGTGCATCCAAAAATCTGACAAATAATTATGGATGTATTAAATTATATATGATTCTATATGGTGATGAGAGAATTGAGAGTGAACAAATGACCCGAGGAATAGATGTTTAGAGCTGAATGCAACGCCATCTTTCACAGTGATAACTAATTATTACTTTGCAAAGCAAAATCCATTTTCAATCAGTGGAGGATGTGAAGAGTTGCTAAAAAGTAATATCCTGTGGAGTAACTTTTTAAAATAATATAGAGTTTTGATGAAGACGCAGTGTGAGCGTGATGAGAATGAAGATGTCCCTTTCCTGATGAAATCAGGATGTTCGAAGCTCAGCAGGATGCTGTCTGAACTTTTGAGACCGAAACACTTCAGCCAAGTTTTCTACAGTGACTTTGGGTAAAGTCAGTCCATGTTTAATGAGTTAAGTATCCACAGCTGAGCAGTGAGGCCGAAGACAGTGACCTGACTTCCATGAAATGTGCTCTAGATGTTGATGGTACCCCCCCACCCCCCCCACCCCACCCCACCCCACCCCACCCCACCTTTACTATAGCGCCACCATCAGGTTAAAGCTTGTACATGAGGAAAAAAAACAAATTTGGGGAGCTCAGTCATGCTTTATAGTTTGATGTAATGGACTGCAGCTTCTACCACCACAAGCAGAGCTTCACATGTTTAGTCTTCCTGTTTTCCAGCTACAGTGTTTGTATGTGTTGTAGTTCCTTAAGCTTTCCATTGACGCTGTTGGGTTACAAGATCTTGATTCTATTGTGCTGTCTGCCAAAGGTTTCACTTAAGAGATGTTGTCTGATGAGTCTTTTCGCTTGTGATTCCAAAACTATCGCTGTTAAGATTCTTAAAAATGTCACTTATTTTATTCTGTCATGTGGTTCTCTTATTTTTAATTGGTTAAATTAATTAATAATTAGCGATTATTAAGATGCTAATTTATAAAGATTCCTGGCGTGAACTGCAGGTGTTTAGTTCTTCACATGACAGGCTGAAATAGTTTTAGGAACAGTGTGAAAGCAGCTGGTATCAGGTAGCTGTGGGAAGGCAAAGCTTTTCTGAGGTTTAGAATAAAGATACCACCAATAAGACAACATGACCTCTCAGACACCTATGTCCAACGTTAAAACAGAAACGGGGACTTGGACTCAAATTGCACTTAAGTTGCACACACAGTGAGTGTGAGCATCTCTGGGTCTGAGAGGCTAGAGGGATGTGTTAAATTACAGTACATTATAAACTCATTTGCTGGAGAACCAGAGTAATTATGCAGTACGGTTGAACTCTTATTGAAAAATAGGTTATTATTGCATGCCTAATAATGTTAGTAATACTTCCTGTTACCCTGAGTAACATTAGTCTATATCCATTTTTAGGGGCAAAATACAGTTATTGACTTTAAAGGAACATTTTCTTTGTATGTTTTTTTTTCATATTGCATCGCAATAGCCTGTTGTAGCCTGCCAGAAGTAATGACTTGTTGCTACAAGGCGTCATGTTGAATGCTGGCTGACACTAAATTACTGCATTCAGCCCCAATTCAGTTGAGGAGCCTGACTCACTCTGCAGTCACACTGAAACCACCCTCACCAACAAGTCAGCAAAATTAACTTCCTATTAAACCAAGTGGTGTTTGGATAGCCGATAATGCAATCCACAAAAACACAACTTTGGTTTCAACAGTGACCACAGAGTTGAATCAACGCGTTCTGACACAGTCTCTGATTTGACACTGGAAGCTTCACAAATCATTTGCGGTGCATTAAATTGTACAAATCTGACTAATATTACACCACAGACCAATTTAATTTTTGTTTCATTCTCAGAATTATGTTTATTGCCAAGTAAGTTTTCACAAGAATTCTCCTTGGTATCTTGGTGCACAACATGAACATAGTAAGAGAAAGGAAAAAAATAAGTACTACAAAAGTCGAAAAAATCATACACCAGGAAGCAAGAAGTATGTGGAGTAAAACCCCTTTTTTCTGTCGTGCATGGGAAGTAGTTTTACTTGAGTAAAATTTCTTTCTTTCTTGAGTATAATATTCTAATACTCTTTTCATCCCTGTATAAGAGCACACCTATTGTTGTTTCAGCGTCTAGAAAGGGAGAGTTGAAGAGAGAGGAAAAGGAGTGGGTAATGTGTGTCGGATGCTGTGATTTCATTAACACTTCCTCCTCCGTAACCCACCATCTTTACTCACCCCTGAGGAGTGATATCTCACCCACCAGGTCATCGTCAACCATTGTGACCAGCATTGCAGATAGTGTTTCATGAATGAGTGAATATATGCCAGACTAATCCAACTATTGGTCATATTCCAGTTCCAGTCTTACTTAGGTTAATCTGTTAACATGAACCTCTGTGACTGAGTATACCCGTTTAATATCAGAGAACTGGCTGATATGACTAACACACCAGTTGTGTACATATTCATGACAGTTTTAGGTGTATTAGAGATCAGTCTATCTGTCCATCCCCCCCAACACTTTGGTCCAGAGCCAGGTTTCCATTCCATTGTCCTCTGCTGCTTTTGACCTTTTTTTTTTTTTTTTTTTATCTGATTCTTCTAAATGACCTCTATTTTGTGGTAATGCAATACTAATATAATACCTAATATGAGATAGTGGAAAACTAATTCCTGCAATGATAGAAACTAGTTTTCTTCTCTGCACTAACTTTAACCACAGCTCTATGTTAATGGATCGCCTGATGGGGTGTAGAAATACAGGCGTCTGCATAGAGCCATGCATGGCTGCTTTAGCTGGACGATAAGGAAGTTCGCGTACGCACAGCAGCACGTGTTATTAGTGTTGTGGAATTTCTTATACACAGGTTAACTCATCAGCAGGAAGGAAGAGGCCCAGGAGACGCTGATGTCTTGAACAGAAGGTTTTATTGAAGCTTGATCATGGAGGATTGTCAGGTCTCCCCAGTGATGTGTTCGCTGCGTGAAGGCCTCACAACTCTAACCATCACCCCCCCACCCCATGCTCAGTCTCCCGTCAGTGGCATACCATGTTTTCACTTACGAAAGACTGCTCCTCTGTGACCTTGGTTGCCTCAGCGACGGGCTCCACTCCTTAACTGTAGACGCAGCTGCAGAGATAAGACTTCTCACTCTCAGACAGGAATGCAACGTAGTGGAGCCAACAGGAGGGACAGCCAACCGCACAATGGCAGACGCTGACCCCCGACCCAGGTGAGAGAGGACTCGGAGACAGAGCTACCGCGACTTCAAGGAATAGATGGAAAATTCCATCACAACCCCTTCTGTTTAGATCCAAAAATCAACGCTAATTACCGCCCAAGTGTGAACTATTCATTTAGCAACTGAGCACCAGAGCATCACCAGGGTTTATCCCCTTCACGCAGTAATGACTAATATAAACAGTCAAAATTCAAAAACAGTCACATATCATGATGTTTACGCTGAATGTCAGATGAAACAAAAGGAATAACATACAAAGATGTGATGAATCAGTCAAAAACCCTTTTATAATCACCTTCCACGTAGGCATTTGTTAAGTATTATTTTGGTTGCATATAATGATGATAATTGGCGGCACGGTGGTGCAGTGGGTAGCCTCACAGTAAGAGGGGTCGCAGGTTCAAACCCGGCTTGGGGCCCTTCTGTGTGGAGTTAGCATGTTCTCCCCGTGTTAGCGTGGGTTTTCTCCGGGTTCTCCGGCTTCCTCCCACACCAGGTGTGAATGTGAGCGTGAATGCTTGTCTGTCTCTATGTGTCAGCCCTGTGATAGTCTGGAGACCTGTCCAGGGTGTAACCCCCCCCCCACCCCCCCACCCCCCCCGTAGCTGGAGGGGTCTCCTGTCATCATTGCCATGATGTCCTCTATTTAAAGTCTTTTCTTTTTAAAGTCTCTTTTCTTCATAGTGGCTGGACCTAAGTCTTCAGCACGTTGTGTGGATGCAGTGGAGCTGCAGCGCACTTCTGGTCTCAGCAGCTGATGGGTCAGCTATCAGGGCAGAGCAGAGGGAGGGGGGGGTCGCTCTGAAACAGACTGTGTCTGCTGTGTCTGTGAGACTGAACTTCAGTCAGATAACAGTTGTCAGCAGAGTAAAATTCAACTTAGATGACATTAAACTAAAGTAAATGTAAACAGAGTTGATTATCATGAACTTAATTCTGTGTGTTGTTCTAAGCATGTGGAACAGTAAGAAGGAGTCAGTTTATTTATGGTTCACAAACAACTTTACAAGGTGTAATACACTTTAAGTACATTAAAAACATATATTCAAAATCTAGGATTAACTGAGGCATTAGTGTGCACCCGAATTTCTGTTTAAGATCTCTGGGGACGTATAATATGCATATATAGAAATAACATGTAGAGGGACCAAGTGATTAATAAAAGGATAGGCCTACTCAAGGTTTCGCTCTGCAGCTTATGATTGTTTATTTATTTGCATGAGTATTTAAGTTATTCAAACTGAACATGACCGAAATGGATTAATTGATTTTAACAAACTTAGTCACAAATGTGGATTTCAAAAGAATGCAGGGAGAGAGGACAGGAGATAGAGACAGGCTTGTGTTTCTGCAGCCATGGGGGAAGAGAGACAGGCTGCCACTAATTTCAGTTTACTCTTTGTCCTAAACATGTACATTTTAAACAAAACTTCATGTTATTAAAACATATGTTAGCTCAGCATCACATATCCGTTAAAGCATATCTTATCTGCATTAAATGTCAGTTTCATTTAGTCTTATTCACAGTTTGGATGTGTCTTTGTCTGCCTCTCAGGAATGTAGAAAATTGTAAAACCAAGAAGGAGATCATAAATCCTACTCTGTGTCTTCATATCGTTTCTCCAGTATATCCTTGAGAGCTCCAACCTCGACACAAACTTCAGCTCTTTTCAGATAGTTAGTTAAACATAGCTAAACATCAGCTGAGATACATTTTAATGGCAGAATTAGTTTCATTCTGATTCTCATCATCAGTTCATAGAGTCTTACTGGTTGCTCTTCACCGCTTCTCTGAGTCTTTGGGAAGAAACCAGATATCAGGGCCTTTGACCCATAATTCAATAAACTCTTCATGGTCAAGACGGGTCCATCTTGTGTGGTTGTTTCTCCTCTGTGAGCTTAACCACGCCGGTTGTAAATTAAGCATTACACCAATTAGCACCCTTAGAGGTCAGGTAAAGTTTCTGGAAGAAGTTTCAACAATTAAGGAATAACTTAATTATAACTTTAATATTCTTTGTCTTTTGATCATCGTCTGCTACATTATTTGCATGTGACTCGTGTGGGCTAGCAGTCAGCCATCAGAGCCAAAGAATCCTCATCATGCTGTTTGTCCTCTTTGTGATAACATTTTTTTTTTAGATGTTGCTAATGACTCTAATGGATATAACTGTGATAAAAAAACAGGTATTCATCATGTTGCTGATGTACTCCTGAACTTGCTGAAGGACCCCTGCTGTCTGTGAAGTACACTTCACAACCACTGCACCAGTATGTGAGTGTCCATAGATCCAGCAGAATGTCAGCTCATACATGTATAGCGCACATGCAGAGATGTAACAGGTTCACATCATCATGTTAACACAGAGAGTCAGTGTTTTACATTATTAATATTTCTAGTGTCCAGCGGTAGGTGTAGTTACGTCATTCTGAATGGAAACAAAGAGCTGCATCGATCACACAGTTAACCAGGCTCTGACCGGAAGTAAGACTTGTTTCCTTCACAATAAAAGCATGAAAATGAATACAAAATGAATGAGCATTGGAATTCACAATATAACTAATCTCTTGGCTGTCAATATAATCCGTGAAATCATTATGGTGCTCACTGTTGTGAAGTGGCAAAATAAATAATAAGTCTAATAATACTTCACCTTTGCAGTACAGGCTGTAGCTTCATGCATTTGTATTTTTTTCTTTATTCCCAGTTTCTCTCTCACATGCACTGCATCCATGCACATATTTAGAGTATGGGCTATTTTTACACTGTACATTGTAATATTTGATTTAGAAATATACGTATATCTCTTTAGAAATAATGAATAAGTTATGTAGCTGGCTCTACGTTTTTATGTGCTCAGCCAGGTCTCCCTTGAGAATTAGATATTAGTCTCAATTTAACTGATTAAATAATGGTTATAATAGTATGTTTAATGTATTTCACAACTGTCCAGGCATTCGCTCTGTGTTTTTTGATGTTGTCTGTCACGGCTGGTGTGTGAGGCAACAGGGATTGGACCGAAATGCAGACAGTACAGGAGACAGCAGGATGACTTCAGTAGTTTATTGGAGAAACAAGAGTATGATGGCTAACAGGCTGTGTCAGGTTCGGGTCGGGCTTGGTTACTACTCTCTCGGACTCTGTAGCAGACAAGGAGAATGGAGCAGCTTTCAGGTCCTCTGCCAGATCAAGTAGCCACTTTGCTAGGCCAGGTTTTGAAGAAACTGCCCAGATTGCCAGTGTCAGAGCTGCCTTCTTGCGCTCAATACTGTCATTTTGGCAGTGGCTAAGACGGCACCTCATCAACTTCCTCCACCGAACATGCTTCATCCACTGGGTCCATTTTTGGTCAGTTCGGACTGTCCAGCTGGTTTGTGAGGCAACAGGGATTGCACCCAAATGCTGACAGTATTGGGCTGTTTTTTTTAGAGCTGGATCTAATTAGAGGGAATGGGAAGCTAGTGGGAAAGGAAAGGGGGGAATGTCCGAGGACATCTGGTGGATGGAAGGAAAATGGCAAAGGGCCTGGGTAATGGAGAATGTAGCTGAAGAGGAGGGACAAAGAAACTGTGACAGTTGGAAACTGTTGACCTACACAGCTGTGTTACATTTAGCAGGGAAGTGTGGTTTTACTGCAAATCAGCCCTATTTTACTCTGATAGAAATGATTTAAGCCTTGTGTTTAGGTTAGATTATGGTAGTCTGAAGAGTATGATCAACACACTCTCATCCCAACTCGTCACCTACTGCCCCTTGGAGTCACACCCCTTGGAGTCACACCCCTTGGCGTCACTTTATTTTCGGCATCAAAACCCCTTTAGTTACTCTTGGTGTCACTTTAGGATTAGGCAACACAACCAGTTAGGTTTAGGAAAGAAACACATGGTTGGGCTTAAAACTACGAAGTTTGTAAAGTGAAAATGAAACTGAAAGTTGTGAACGTGTGGCACGAACGAACAGCTGATTGTAACGTGAAAGTGAAATTTCACAAAGGACACGACCAGCGGTCTCCTGGATGAAAGCCTTGTGTATGTTGGACCCATCCACCTCGTGTTTCTTTACGCTTTTTAAACTACGTCACCACATTCCCAGCGCACTTCTAGGAGCGTTTACTATTGTCGTGGATGGGTCAACTAGTTGTGGGCAAAATGGCGTCTGAGTAGAGGGTGGTGAAGTACAGCTATAGGCTTCGGCAAAACAGGCTCGACATTCGTATGTATGAAGTATTTCATTGAAGACTCCAATTCAGCGGTGAAGTGTCAATGGTGCTATGCTAAAGTACAACAAGAACACATCTGCTATGCATAACCATTTAAAGATGAAACACCCGCTGCCAACAGCTAGCACAAGCAGTACCGTCAGCATCAACGAGCAACACACTGTAACGTTACAGAGGCAGATGAGAATGGTGACTTTTCTGAACACCCAGTCATGGACAAGAGAAGACAGCTGATAACAGATTTACTTGTCAACTTCGTTGTCATGGATATTCAACCACTCTCTGCTCATTCTGGAGATGGTGTCAGGGACAAAGACAAGTTTTTCGAGCCAGGCTATACAATCCCATCACATGCTATGCTTTGGAAAACCATCACGCACCAGTACAATACTGTGCGAGCTAAGTTGGCCAAGGAGATGAAAGATAAAAGTGTCTCACTCACTACCAATCTGTGGACATCTTGCCCAATGGATCCATATTACGGTAACTGCTCACTACATTTCAGATTCCCGGGAGCTAAAATCAAGAGTGCTGCGAAACACCATCATGCCCGAGAGACACACCGCTGTGAATATTGCCCAGAGGCTGAAGGAAACGATCGAAGAGTGGGACCTGGTTGTCTTTTGCACCGTTCATGACATGTCAAGCAGCATGAACTCCACTTGGCAGTGGAGCTCTGTGAGCAGTCACACTCGGACACACTCTTCAACTCGCCATAAAAGCCGGGTTGAACTTAACGGAGATTGCGAAGACCACTGATGCTGCGAGACATGTTGTCCGTCATTTCTGCCACTCTGCAGTAGCACATTGTGCTTTGAAGATATGTCAGGAGCAGCTGGCTGTCAAAGTCACAAACTCCAAAACGATTGTGCATGTCACTGGAATTCTATGTTCACTATGCTCGAATGACTGTACGAGCAACAGCCGAAGATCCCTCTCCATGAGAGAGTCCCAGTGGGAATTGATGGAGCAGCTGATCCCGGTACTGAGGCCTCTAGCAAAGGCAAAGGCAACAACAATAATGTGCGGAGAGGCACACGTCGGGTTGTCCTTTATCTACTCCGTCCTACTGAGCACGGCTGACAACACGCTGAGGGCCGGAGAGTCTGATCCGGTGGCTATTCGTTCCTTCAAGGACAGAGTGAGGAAAGAGCTCATAGCACGCTTCAGGCTAAAGACTGATGCATTGGCAGAGTCCCTCCCAATCACGTCATGCACGCATGATAAACCCCCAGTTTAAGCTTCTAAAATTCCTCCCAGAAAATATCAAAGACGATGCCCGGATTTTTAAAAAATCTAACTATTTTAAAGTCTGAGGATGACTCAGTGATTGTTAGTCTGCTTCAGGGCAATGAGAGCAGCCATGGCCCTTTAATTGATGACTTTGTCAAATGGTGTGAGGAATCATATCTGCAACTTAACATATCAAAAACCAAAGATATGATCATTGATTTTAGAAGACATGCCTGTAAACCTGAAGTCACAACCATTAAGGGTCAAACTGTTGAACAGGTGCAATCATATAAATACCTTGGGACTATCATTGACGCTACACTGAACGTTGAGGCAAATTGTTAAGCTGTGTGCAAGAAGGGGCACCAGCGTCTGTTCTGCTTAAGGAGGCTGTCCCACTTCCAAATCGGAAAAACCATGATGACGTTATTTTATCGTGCTTTTATTGAGTCTGTTTGATCCTTTTCTCTAGTGTCATGGTTTGGTAAAATGCCTCTGAAGGACAGAAACAGACTGAGTCGGCTGATTGGTGAGTCACAGCTGAGTTTAGAGTCCCTGTATACCAGGCAGTTACAGCGGATAGCCAGCTACATCTCACACGTTGACTCTCATCCTCTGTCTGGTGAGTTCCAGCCTCTCCCATCTGGTCGGAGGTTTAGGGTCCCAAGGTGTAGAACAAAGTGCTACAGGAACAGCTTTGTTCCAGCTGCAATTGTTCATTTAAATAAGTCCTAGCAACATTTGCACATATTTATGGAAAGTTTCTCCTATTGTCGTTTTATTGTGTCTTTTGTCCTGATATTTCAGTGTTTTTTTAATATTGTTCTTGTGGCCTTCTTTTTGCTGGGTCCTGGTCCCAGCAAGCCTTTGAGTACTCTTTGTCATGATTTTGGTGTGTCTGTCTTTATTCTGTGCTCTACTGCTTAATTTATTGTCAATACGGATGCCATCCTCTATTTTTGCTGCAAAACAAATCTACCTACGGGTACAAATAAAGTCACCTGAACCTGAACCTGTACCTGACTCAGCTGGTGCAAGCAGTCGAAGGGGAGGAACAGCATGGAGCTACAGGTAAACTGAAGATAACTAAACTAACTATAACTAGCAAATGCTTGCTAACTAGTAACAGCAATAACAATGACTATTTTGTAGCCTATTTGCTAATTGGATTGTGTTGCTCAAATAACTTAACTGTAGCTAAGTAGTTGAACAGTTAAAATAAAATCCTGCCATTAAATGTGTCTAATTTTCACCATAGGTGAACATGATGCCGACACTGACATCAAGGACAACGTTGGAGTGGAACAGGAGATTCGAAGTGGCAAAAAAGCGAGACGAGTGAGAGACAGCCTACAGAGAGGAGGTCAGGGCCCTGACATCTTGGTGCCATGACAACAACCTCCATCTCAACGTCAGCAAAACAAAAGAGCTGATTGTGGATTACAGGAAGTGACAGGGAGAAGGACACGCCCCAATCTCCATCAACAGGACTACGGTAGAGACAGTCCGCAGAATCAGGTTCCTCGGGGTTCACATCAGTGAGCAGTTGATCTGGACTCACCACATAGACACCATCACCAAGACTGCAAGACAGCGGTTCTTCTTCCTCCGCAGTGTGAGGAGGTTCAACATGGATCCATCCAGGATACTCTGCAACTTCTACAGGTGCACCATCGAAAGTATCCTGACCGGCTGCCTCACCGCCTGGTATGGCTTTTACACCACCCTCAACCATAAGGCTCTACAGAGGGTGGTGAAAACTGCCCAGCACATCACCAGGATGGAGCTGCCATACATGGAGGACCTCTTCACCCAGCGTTGTAGGAAGAAGGCCAACAGGATTATCAGAGACCCCAGCCACAGACGCAGCATCCGGTCTTGCACCACCAGGCTCAGGGACAGCTTCATCCTGCAGGCCATAAGACTGCTGAACTCTTGAGCTCCTGAACTTATCACTTGAGACTTTACCTCTATACTGTTACCTTAGCTCTATAATGTATATTCTTCTTACTATTTTACAAACTGTTTACACCTCTGTATATTTATATATATATATATATATATATATATATATGTAAATATGTATATTATATATACATATATTTTAACTTGCACTATTTTATTTCTTTGATTCTCATTATGTTTTACTTTTGTGTCCTTTTTTATATATACATTTTAATGAGCATTGTTGAAGGGTACCTGAGACCCAAGATTGTCATTGCCAACGACTGCTTGCTGTGCATATGATGACTAAAGAAACTTGAACTTTGAACTGCTGTTTGGACCACATTATGAAAGCACTAAGAAAAAGAGAGCCAGATGAGTGTGTGCAGATGAGCTACAGGATTACTCTCAGACACCCCACGTCCCCACGATGGAAAACCAGCTGGAGTGGTTGGTACGTAACTATTTCTCCCATCTAGCCAAGCTTTACAAAAGCTACCTGGCTATTCCATCCATCAGTAGCCTACCCCAAGCTATCGGATTTTTTTCGCTGGCTAAAATGCTGTTTACTTGTCAATAAATCAGAAATAAAAGTCCAATACCATATCCATCTAATAGAACTCTGACAAGGGCATTTTCAAACACTTTTGTCCTGTACTTTTGCTTAAAACTGAAGAAGGCGAGATTGGATCAAATATGATTTAAAAAAGTTATTTTTATAAAACGGTCGCTATATCCTGACAGTAGTGCATGAAACAGGTAGCCTGGAAAAAACAAAAACATGTGCCTCTGTGTCCTCCAGTGTCCTCCGGTGCTCCTAACGGCATCTGCAGGATTTCACAGACTGGAGGAAAACAACCAATCAGAGCTGACCTGGAGTCTGCCGTCCCTGAGCAGCTGTCAATCACTCGTGAATTCCGTTCAAACGGTCCAACTAGGTAGCGCTGATCAAATATGAATCAATATTCTGTTACTGTAATGCCTATTTCTCTCTTCAAATGTTTAGCTGTAAAATGAGAAAGTTTGTGAACCAGCAGCCATGTTGAGATCTCTTAAGGGAATACCAAGCACCGCCCACCAGCTGGAGCACAGCCAATAGGAACGCTATCTCTCTGAAATGACCTGTTATTGGTCAAAGTCTCCCGTCACGGGCTAGATTTTCTAAAGCCTGTAAACAGAGCCATGAGGAGGTGCAGAAGTCTAGTTTTCTCTCAGAACACTTGAATTACAATATGCTGAAAGGTTATTATGGTATTTTTGCCCAATGATGCCAAAACATTGTTGCCTACTGCAGGTTTAAGTAGCAGTTAGAAAGCAGTATCTTACTCGTAAGGGAGTATTTGTTCACTGGTTTATTGTTACATTTTACATGTATTAATACTTCTTCCACCTTCTGTAGTTGGAAAAAAAAAAATCTTGATTTTTAGGAACACCCCGCCAATGCTCTTACTTTGAAAGAGGAAACCAGTAGTATGGTGTTTATTCTTTTACCCTGACACTGGTTCTTTTTCAGCACAGCATGCACTTTGAATCCCCGGACAGCTCCTCCGGCGCGGCGTCGCGTCAGTGACAGGAGTCCAGAAGGGAGGATGGAGCCAGTGGAGCCGGCTGTGACTCACGGAGCCCGGGAGGATGGATCCGTGATTAGCCTCAAAACCAACCGCGATTGTAAATGTTCTTTTATCAGCATGCCCATATGCGCGTGCATGTGAGCATGTACTGTGCGTTTGGTTTGATGTAGACTTTTTTTTTTATTTTTTTTTTACCTATGGATAATTGGATGTTTTGGTTGTGAGTGGAGGGGAGGAGAGCCAGATGATGCTGATTACTCCGAGTTTATCTTCCCCTTGTGTTGGTTCTCCGGTGAGACATGCTGTGCTGTGCTGTGCTGAGCTGTGCTGCACCGAGCTGATCAGATGATCTTCTCTGTTCCCAGCAACTCCGGGTGAGTGACGCTATGGTGCTGAAATAAGGCTAAAATCTCCCTGTGCACGCTCCCCAGACGCTCTACTGTTACTGTCGACATGCAGGTGGACTCAGTGAAAACTGGTCCGGTTCCGAGGAACAGGATGAATTTCCGCAAGATTTGACGTGGATTATAGCTTATACGTCTCCTGATTTTGTGATGCTTTGTTTCCTATTGTCCTACATTGTATCAACATTTAGATTTTTTTTTTTTTTTAGGTGCCAAGCTTCTCCCGAGGTGGGACCTCCCCTGTAGGCCTCCTCCTGCCACCCAGCAGCCATGGACCCCCTCCCAGAGTACTCTATGTTCCTGGTCCGGATCCTGGACGAGCTGGACACCAAGCACAACACCATGTCCTACCAGGACCTGTGTAAGTCCCTGTGCGCTCGCTTCGACCTGGTGCAGCTGGCCAAGCTCCGCAGCCTGCTCTTCTACACGGCCTGCCTGGACCCCACCTTCCCGGCCACCCTCTTCAAGGACAAGATGCGCTGCTCCATGGACGACCCGCAATCCAAGAAGCTCATGGTGGCGGCGGACATCATCACCATGTTCAACTTGATCCAGATGAACGGAGGCATACCCAAAGACAAGCTCCCCATCGCGCATAGAGCCTCTGAGAATGACGCCCTCAAGTTTCAGGACTGTGACAGGGGGCTCGGTTACGAGCACATGGATCACCCCAGAGATGGACACCATCACCACCACCTCCATCACCGGCCCCAGCAGCAGCACCCTGTGGCTCAGAGCGGTCCTCCCTGTCCTAAATCATCTGAGCGCAACAACCGCCAGCAGTTTATTCCCACTTCAGACCCCAACTTCCTTCTGGGCGTCAGCAAGGACCTGAAATGTAGAGCAGCCTCTCTGGACAAGCTGCACCATCTGCCCCAGTACTCCAGCAGCAGTACACACTCCCCACCCTGCGACATGCAGAGCACCTACTTTCACGTGGATATCGACAGTGACACCACCACCACCGACCAGGAGTCCCTGCAGCACATCAGCCATCCAGAGCCCTTCTCTGTTCACTCCTGCGTCCAGAAGAGGAACGTCTTCAAGGAGGACTTCCACAACTTTGTGGCCTTCTCCCCACAGGTTTGTGTTTTTATTTGTAGGATGCTGTTGAAAGACGTGAGAGATGGAGGGCAACTTTGATAGAGTGTTAATGTACGTCTGCTGTTGTCAGGGGTTGGAACTCTACCCCATCAAAGATGAGTAAAACATTTGTAGAATCAAATGAAAACAAATTCTGATCTTATATAAAGTTATTTTTTCATATAATTAATTAGTCATTTAGTGTACGGCCCACACACCTTCTGACCAACAGTCGTGAAAAAACACCCTAAAGTATTCAATGTACAAAATAAGAAGCAAACAAAAGTGATTTGTGAAGCATGTTTGCAAAACTATATCCAACAAACATTTGATATTTCTGCTTGTTAAGTGACTTAACATTTGATGGACAAAATAGTCATTGATTAGTTTTAATTGAGCAGAGTTGACAGGTATTAGTTATGATGTTAGATATGATGCTGTGTTTCACTTCATTTCAGTACGTAATGAAGAGGGATGCCCTCAGAAATGTATTGAAGTAGAAGTCTAAAGTAATATAAAATGGAAAACTCAATGCAGTACAATGTATGTTGTTACTTTACACCGCTGCAGAAAAATCAGTGGGCTGCCTCCAGGTCTGAGAAGTGAAGCCAATGCTGAAGTATCTTAAACTTGCATTCTCTCTAACAGCCAGCAGGAGGCGACTCCTCTGGTTGCTAAAAGAAGCCTGATTGTATAGAAATCTATGAGAAAATGAGCCTACTTCTAACTTGATTTATTACCTCACTAAACATTGTAAACATGAGTTTATGGTCTAAATCGCTAGTTTTAAGTCTTCTTCAATACTGCATGATGTTCATTTAGTAAATTATGGTCCCATTTAGAGTCAAATAGACCATAAAGCAGGGGATGCTTTAGGGCGGGGCTACCTTGTGATTGACAGGTCGCTACTACGGCGTTGTCTGGTCTGAGAGTTGTCCTTGTTTTCATCTTACACCTTTAACCCTTTCACAGTGTGTTTTCACTCCATGAAAGTTAATTATAACATTTTTGGTCGCCTAAAAATGTCTTATTCAGCGTTCGGTTGTTCTTAGCTCACTTCTGGTTGCAAAAAATAACATGTCGACGGCCAAATACCAAGATGGCGGCGGCCAAAATGCCGAACTCTAGGCTTCAATACGGCAGTCCACAAACCAATGTGTGGCGTCACGGTGACTACGTCCCCTTCTTATATACAGTCTATGAGAAAAATAGGGAAAATATTCCATATACTGTACTTAGTAGACTGAAAACAAGGGAGTTGCAGCATGTTGGCAATTGTATAATTCCTTTTTGGTTGTTAAAGTATAATTTATATCTCAAAATTCATCCCCTAACCCAGTGGTGTAATGTAATGAAGTAATAATACTTTGTTACAGTACATAGGCCCTAAGTATTTTTTCGGAGTATCTGTACTTTACTTCAGTTTTTATATATCTGTCAACTTTCACTTTTACTCTATTACATTTCCTAGATAAAATGTGTACTTTTACTCTGATACATTTCCCCTGAGCATCTTTGTTATTTGTTGCTTATTGCAAGCAAGCAGGTTTGAACAAATACACAGAGAATGAATACAATAGAACTTTCTTTTATTATTCAGTTAGTCAGTTACAAAGAACATAAATAAATGAAGCTATGAATAAATAACAATTCCATATTCTGTTAGCGGTCTCCTCAGTGGACAGCCTGGGTGCTAATTTGTCCTGCAGGGTACATTATTCACACCCCCTACTAGGGTACAATGCCAGCATTTGTTCCCTTTTACGTACATCCGTTTAACAGATGTTAGCAGCTTGCAATTTAGAAACACCCCCTTCTCCCCCTCAAACAAGCGTGCAGAAAACCAGAAAAAGACGTTGTGTGTTAAGCTCTCAGTACTTTAGTAGCTCCTAACTGAATCTCCTGCTCCCCTGTTTTTATCTGCTTTATTTTACTGTTTCGCTTTCAGCTGCATAGGAGTCGTGTTAAGTTGCTGCTGATGAAAACCAACGTTTCCTGATTATGCTGCTTCATAATATAAGCTTTTAAATAACAATATAACGAGGGACATTTATTGTGAAAAATATAGGAAACTAAATGTGTTTATCACCGTTTTACAGCCGCTCCCTGGACCACTATATATACTAGTCACAGCCGTGGTTACACACACCTTCAAGCAGGTAGCTCAGTTGTAATGGAGACGTAAATCCCTGCCGCGCCGGGCCGATGCGCCGAGTCATGTCTGGAAAACCGTACAAGACACTGGACCTCGGCTTGTGTCTTGAGGAGCTGTAGCATTTATTCACCGACAGCCTGAACTGTACACACACTGCACTGCTACGTTCACAGCTAGTTCCGGCTGAATTCATCTCACCGTCACTCCGTCACACACGCTCCCTCCCTCGCTCTCTCTCTCTCTTGATTGCAAACACAAACACTCGCTAACGTTAAGCACACAACCTACGCACTGAGCTATTCCTTTAAGAAGTTCACTACTTCTATAAGACATTTTAGTTTAAGAAAACATCTTAAAAATACATAATTCCACGATGCTTTGTCCCGGCGGGGAGTCATCTCAGTCCTGTCGGGCCGCCGGGCTTGCCATAGGCTGGAGGAAACCCTGGTATCGGATCAGTGCATAGACTGGCTTACTCGCCGATACCCCGATCACCAATTTTGGGTGGTATCGGATGCATTTCTGATACTGGTATCAGTATCAGAACAAGTCTAATTCATGTGATGGGTCAGTGCAAACAAAGTGCTCTCAGAGCCGTGGTTTAGTTTCGGGTGTAGCCCCGAAGTGAACTGTGTACCTATTTGAAGCTCAATTTAAAAAACAAACAAACGTAATGTGTGTGAATGTGTGCTAGTCAGTAACATAACAGCCTGTCAGAATACGTGCACGACTCTAAACCAACTGTGTGTGTGTGTGTGTGTGTGTGTGTGTGTCAGCTGGGAGAAAAGGCAGAGCATACAGGTCCAGATGTTCATTTATATTATGAGGTAGCCTATAGTATATATCTTCTCATCCTGATGGTAGGAAACGTTCTATTTTATTTGACTAACATCACCGTACGTTAGGGTGTGGCTCTGGAACCAACTACAGCGCTAAGACTCATTTTACTATGAGAGACAGAGAGACAGACAGACGGACAGACAGACAGACAGACAGACAAAGAGACAGACAGACAGACAGACAGACAAAGAGACAGACAGACAGACAGACAGACAGACAGACAGACAGACAGACAAAGAGACAGACAGACAGACAGACAGACAGACAGACAGACAGACAAAGAGACAGACAGACAGACAGACAGACAGACAGACAGACAGAAAGACAGAGAGACAGACAGACAGACGGACAGACAAAGAGACAGAGAGAGAGACGGACAGACAAAGAGACAGACAGACAGACAGACAGACAGACAGACAGACAGACAGACAGACAGACAGACAGAGAGACAGACAAAGAGACAGAGAGACAAACAGACAGACAGAGAGACAGACAAACGGATGGACAGACAGCAGCAGATGATGGAGAGATAGAAGAGAGAGAGACAGCAGATGATGGAGAGATAGAAGAGAGAGAGAGACAGCAGCAGATGGAGAGATAGAAGAGAGAGAGAGACAGCAGCAGTTGATGGAGAGATAGAAGAGAGAGAGAGACAGCAGCAGATGATGGAGAGATAGAAGAGAGAGAGAGACAGCAGCAGAGGATGGAGAGATAGAAGAGAGAGAGAGACAGACAGCAGCAGATGATGGAGAGATAGAATAGTGAGAGAGACAGTAGAAGATGATGGAGAGATAGAAGTGAGAGAGAAACAGCAGAAGATGGAGAGATAGAAGAGAGAGAGAGACAGCAGCAGATGATGGAGAGATAGAAGAGAGAGAGACAGTAGCAGATGATGGAGAGATAGAAGAGAGAGAGATTGACAGCAGATGATGGAGAGATAGAAGAGAGAGAGACAGCAGCAGATGATGGAGAGATTGAAGAGAGAGAGAGACGGCAGCAGATGATGGAGAGATAGAAGAGAGAGAGAGACAGCAGCAGATGATGGAGAGATAGAATAGAGAGAGAGAGACAGTAGAAGATGATGGAGAGATAGAAGTGAGAGAGAAACAGCAGAAGATGGAGAGATAGAAGAGAGAGAGAGATAGCAGCAGATGATGGAGAGATAGAAGAGAGAGAGACAGTAGCAGATGATGGAGGGATAGAAGAGAGAGAGACAGCAGATGATGGAGAGATAGAAGAGAGAGAGATTGACAGCAGATGATGGAGAGATAGAAGAGAGAGAGACAGCAGCAGATGATGGAGAGATAGAAGAGAGTGAGAGACAGCAGATGATGGAGAGATAGAAGAGAGAGAGAGAGAGACGGTAGATGATGGAGAGATAGAAGAGACAGAGAGAGACAGCAGATGATGGAGATATAGCCTACAATATTTTTTGATTTTTTTTAACTATTTATCAAATAAATATAGAAATGAGGATTAGCAGATTAAACAGGTTAAAATGTAAAAAGGTCTCGTAGAAACAGGGTTAAAAACCGCTCTAGTGAAGCACCATTGAGATAAAAACTCATCAACATCTTTCATGAGTGAGTAAAACCTGAAGTCCCTGTTTGGATCGATAACTGCAGATGTCCATTTGGTCCAGAGCAATTGACTTAACTATTAGAAATGAAATGTCAAATGAAATGTAATGTCTGCAGTCGTCATACAGCGCAGTAAAATGAAATGAAATGAAGGCAGTAGTGTTCCAGGCAGAAGAGCAGAGACCACCCAGAAAGGCTGCATGGCCCATCATGCTACATGCTACATGCTACTGGCACTACGAGGGAAGGAAAAACTGGATTTTGTTCTTTAAATCCTTTAAACTGTGAAAATTCTGAGTTGCTTACTTTTTTATTAACAGCGTTTACTTTCAATACTTAAGTACATTTAATATCAGAAAATTACTTTTGATACTTACGTACAGTAAATTAGGGATGTTGAAGTTAAACGGGTAAAACAAATATTACAAATTAAATAAAAAGCTGAGCAAAACTCAGAGGAGCGGCTTGTCACTTAAAGGAGAATAGCTGGTCCACCTTAACAGCCCACCTTAAGTGAGCTTTAGCCGGATGCGTTGCTAGCTTCGAGGCTAACCTCCTTCACTTTAACCAGCAGGTGGCTGGCGAGACACGGGAACTTAACTTGGGTCTTGAGGAGTTGTAACATTTATTCACCAACAGATAAACTGTACACACACACACTGACTGCTATGTTCACAGCTATAACGTTACTGATAACTTCATACTCACATCACACACGCGGTCTGTCGGACACTCGCTAACGTTACGCTGAACTGACAGAGTAGCCAGACAGACACACAGCTGACAACCTCTCAGCTAAACTAAATGATGTGGTGGAGACTTACTGGGACAGTGACTGCATGTGTTCTCGACAACACACGCAGCATCGAGGCTGCTAACTCTCCCTGTCGGGTGAACTGGGGACTCAGTTGTTTGTTGTGTTCATACACTGCAGCTGGTGATAAATGATGGATTTAACCTGTTTGTGCATCGGCTTATTGTTGCAGCTGGGCAGCTTGTTAGGCACTACAACCACAGCAACGCTGCATGAAACGCACTAATCTTGGTGGTTAACGGTTAATAATCGGTTAACGAGGGTCGGTTATCGGTCAGAAAAGAAAAAAAAACAAAAACATTCCTAACCCGACCATTTTCTAGTTACATATCTGTACTTTTACTCAAGTGTGGCTTTCAGGTACTTCATCCACCACTGCCCTAACCCACATATTATCATTGCATGTAAATTATGCATTAACTATCAAGTAGGACTTTCACAATGCTCTTATTGGTTGATGGCCCAACTATTATATACAGCATACAGAGACGGAGGTGTTATGCTATTCTGTGGCTCAGAGGTAGAGTGAGTCACCCATCAATCAGGAGGTCGGCTGTTCGATCCCCGGCTCCTCCAGTCCACATGTCGGACAAGTGTCCTTAAGCAAGATACTAAACCCCAAACTGCTCCTGAAGGCTGAGCCATCGGAGTGTGAATGAGTATTTAGATCAGATCCTGATGGGCAGGTTGGCACCTTTCATGGCAGCCTCTGCACTCTTTGAGTGGTCGGAAGACTAGAAAGGAGATATAGAAATGCAAATCCATTTATCATATTTTTCTGACACAGATTATGAATTCCTGCTCTCATCACAATACAACACTAACCTCCCACCCCTTTTATCCTGAAGATCAGAGGTCCATAATGGAAGTCTTATTGTTCCCATGAAAACTTTACTGAGTGCTCCTAGAAATATTTTCCCTTTTTAGTGAAGAAATGTTTAGTATCCACTTGCATTCTGTTTCTAAAATATAATCTCTCAAGGCCTTTTTGTGATATTTTGTGATTCTATTTTTTTATGATTCCATAGTTACTGTTAGTACACTGTTTCTGCTGTATTGGCTTAATCGGTCCTTGTCTGGGTTGCTTTTGTAGGTGATGCCCTCTGAGGTCAAGCAGGGCAGTAAGGCTGCTGGCGGCTACCGCAGGAGGGAGCTGCACAAGCCCGCTACCTTCTTCAACCACAGCTTTGAACTCCCCTACAGTAACCCCTACTTTGAGCCGACGCTCAACTCGCCTCTTCAGGACAGACGGAGGGCGAAGCACGAGAGCCTGGACGACTTACAGGCATCCACATACTTTGGTCCGACCACGGTCTCTGAGTGTGTGAGCAGCAGGAAGCAAAGCAACAAAGCGGGAAAGAAGCAGCCGCAGTGGCCGGTGAAGAGCCTCAGTCTCAACACAGAGGAGGGGCCTCCAGACTTTGAGAGGTCATTTCTGAACAGCAAACCACTCAAAGAAAACCACCATCGCAATGTTACTATCCAGAGCACTGACAACAAGCAACATTTTCAGAGCCCAAAGGAAAAGGTAGTAGCTTCTCCATCTGGCTTTGCAAAGAAAACTAACGGAATAAAAACCAAGGATGCAGCACTGATGGCAAATGGGCCTGCTGGTTTGGAGAAAAGAGAAGCAGCCAAAAGGTTTAGGGACAAAAATATGAAGAGTTCATCCTTTCAGGGAGGGGACAGCTCCTCCAGTGTTGGGACTCAAACAGAGCAGGCTGAGCAGAAGAAGGTGAAGGACTATCCAGCTAAGTACAATGACAGAGAAAGGCATGCCTTCAAACACTGTGATGACGACTCTGAGATTGTTAGCGATGACATAAGTGACATTTTTCGTTTCCTGGATGATATGAGTGTTTGTGACTCTCTGGGCGTTGTCCAGTCGTCATGCTACAACAGTAATGGGTCTCTCTCTCAGGTAACGCTGAAGTCTGAATGCGACAGCTCTCCTGAACGCAACACGGTCAAACTAGCCAAGTCCAAGCTGGACAACCTCTTTCATTCGCTGGAAAACACAGACGACGAGCTCAAATCAAGCGTGTGCAAGCTGGTTATGAGGATTGGTGAGATCGAGAAGAAGCTGGAGTCTCTGTCGGGGGTTCGCGGTGAGATCTCCCAGGTGCTCTCCAAACTCAACAAGCTGGACGAGAAGATCCAGGAGCCTGAGGCCAGCGGGAGACATGGGGAGATGGCGTCTGCTTCTGTGGCCAGTGCCACCCCCGACAAGCCGTATCACCCCCACCCTCATCCACATCCCGACACCACCCTCTCGCCTCGTGTTTTCCAGTGCCACACCACTGGTCACAATGTCAAAATGGACAACGGCTCTTCGGGGGAGTGGTGCTGCTCAGATGGGAGTAACAGCGATAGCCTCAGGGTAAAGGCTCTGAAGAAGAGCATGTTCACCAGGAGGTCGTCCCGCTCGCTCAACGAGGACAACGGTGCCACTGAGTCAAAGGTCGCCAGCATCACCAACTCTCCGCGGGACTGGAGGACAGTCTCCTACTCCTGCCACCCTGGAGACGAGGGCAAGGACGAGGACGAAGACAGCATGGACAAACACTGGAAAGCCAAAGAGGTAGAGACACTGTTTTTAAATTCACTTTTATCCCAATTATGATTAATATATATATATATACTGTATACTATATACAGTATATATATACTGTATACTATATATGGTATATGGCCTTCAGGTAAAGTAAAAATGTGTCAGGCTCTCTCTAGAGCCCGTGTTTGGTTGTTCCGTGCTATTGTAGAAACACAGGACACTTGAGACACACTGTGAAGAGGACCCGCTCCCTATGTAGATAAGAAGGGCTCTTTCTAAGCTAATGAACACATCTATGAACACATCTAACACAACTATTCTTAGCTGCAGGTGATTATATACTAATGAAATCATAGTTCTGAATGTTATTCCACTTCTGCCAATAAATCCTACACACTGGATCTTTAAATTAAACGGAAACACACAGTATTTGATGTAAGTAGAACATAAAGCATGGATTCAGTATAGATCAATTAAACAGAACTGATGCAGTACATCACATAACAGAGGTGTCAGATATAGATAAATGCTTAATACTTACTGTAACAAAAAATAAAAACACAATGGGACAGGAGAGCATACAGGATGCTCTTGCTCTCTGTGCTGCATATAAGGTTGTCAATAATATCAAATCATTTTACAGGGAAGCATGGACGGAGGAAGCATTGAAAATGTGGTTGGAACAATCTAACGGGGGTTCGTTTTTAACAGAGTAGTAGAGGTGTAAATAACCAGCTTCATCATGATACAATGTTATATTGATTCTTTGGACAACGATATGATATTTGCCGATATATCTGCCACAATACAATTTTGATTTGATTCAATTCAGGGGCCTGCGATCAATATGAGACGATATCATGTGCCCATTTAACACAATCAGTTACATTTATATCAACTCGTAAAAAGCAACTAAAATTTGATTTGACAATTGTATTTCTGGGCTCTTCCCGGCATTTACATGAAAAACAATCTATTCTTTTTAATAAAAGGAATAAAAATTGACCTCCTGTTGTTGGAGGTCTGGTTGTTGCTCAATGCTGGTAAGCGGTTTGTCAATAAAATGAGAATAGCTGATCCACCTTAAACGTCAGCCTACCTTAAGTGAGCCTGAGCAGAAGTTGTTGCTAACCTCGGGGCTAAGCTCTGTCACTTTAACCAGCAGGTAGCACACAGGAACTTGGCTTGGGTCTTGAGGAGCTGTGTATTTATTCACCGACAAATGAGCTGTAACTTACACCAACTGCACTGCTCGGTTCACAGTAGAGATGGGCGAAACCAGACTTTTTTAATTCAATACGATACCGGCCGATACTTTTTGTTCCAATTTACCGATAAGGCCTGTAAGTTGAGAGCGAAAACTCGACCAGTTAGTCAGTGGGCGTGGTTTTTGGGCGGAAGTAACAAAAATTGCGTTCTGTAAATGATGAAAATGTAAGCTTACTCTATTTTTCAATTCACATACATTTTCATCACTTCCATTATTAATTTGTAAGCATTTTCATCAGTTCCCTTTTCTTCAATTATTTTTTGTTACTCCCACCCTTGAGGCCACTTTCCTTAAATAATAAATGGCAATTTTGTGTTGTGAATGATAAATGTAAGATGGTGAAAATGATGAAACGTGGCTCTGTTTTCATCATATCACGACTGTTTTAGACAAATCAGCTTTAAATTAATCAGATCACTTGATAATTTATCACATCCATTTTTCAATTCACATGCATTTTCATCACCTCCATTTTTATCAGTTAATTTTTGTTACTTCCACCCCTCATAGTAAATTTCAGGGTGTGTTGTTTTAAAATGTTTAAAGAGGTTACTCATGTTGCTGTGGTGACGAAAGCCGTGTATATATAAGTCACCTGCCTCAGCAAAATTCAATTGCAATGACCGGGTCTCAACCAGTAGAGGGCATCTCTATGCATATTTACAACACAATATGTAAAATTCAAATACTTTGCACTAGAGTGTCAAGATTTGGACCTGAATACATCAGTAACAGTACCATTGGTTTTCAGCTGAAAAAGGTGGTTTAGTTACACTTTAAATGAATTTCTTTATCAATGAGTAAAGTGGAGAGGACTGTAGTCAAAGTGCCCCTATATATTCTCCAATAAACTACAGTCATTTTCCAATCGTTTCAACTACTATGAAGAATCACCAGGACCCGAGGCCTATGTCTCAAAGCTCGAGTATGTTGTTAGCCAGTTATCTTGGTGGCTTTGCTTACACACAACACTGTTACCAAGAAGCTCTCCACATAAATATTTAAGGCAACATTTCATGACAAAAGGCATCAATATAACAACCACTTGCCACCGTTCATGGAAAGCAATAGTCTTAAATTCACAAATGGCACAGTTGAATATTTAAAAAATATATAGATCAAAGACATAGAGATACAAATGTGAGCTCACAGTCGGATTCAGTAATAATAGTGGACCAGAAAGAAAATAGCACCAGAAATAATAGTAGCCGTTGTTCTAGTAGAATTTATGAGTTGCCAAATATAAGATGTTCTCTCTGACTAATGTTATATTATTGCAGGTCATAACAATCAAGATGGTGATGGTGATGACAACTAATTGACTATGTCGAAAAGGTTTCCCGTCCACCTGCCACCTGGCCTTTAATAACTGACAAAGAGTTTAAAGAATACCTGTTATGCTTATTTGCAGGTGCATACTTGTATTTTGGTTTTCTACTAGAACATGTTTAAATGCTTTAATGTTCACAAAAACAATGCTTTCTCATACTGGCAGTGGTGCAGCATATCTTTTCACCCTGCTCTGATTGGTCAGCTAGTCCCACTGTTGTGATTGGTCAACCAAACCAAACTCTTTGGACTCCGCTCTAACTAGCTTTGTTTGAGGGCGTGCCAAACTAGCCGTTATGCAAATGTGTTACGTGGTGACATCACCAAGTTACGGAAGAAAAGGCAGGACTTCAAGCGAGGTGTTTCAGGCAGTTCGGGAGCAGTGTTTCTGTGGGGAAAGAGCAGCTCCCTTTCACCTGGACTTTGGGCTTTGTAACTTTACAGCTTTTACATGCACAAAAAACTATACAACACACTAAAGGAAAAGGAAAAAGCATAATAGGTCCCATTTAAGTTACCTTTCTTTCTGTAACTAAAAACCTTTCCTTCATCTCAGGGTTAACAAACTCAGGAGTTTTCACTAAACCCGCTAATGTTAAGGCGTGCTCGTGTATGTGTGTGCGTGCTATGTGAAAATCTGCCTGGGTGCGAGGTAGCAGTGAAAACGTGGTATGAAATTTCATTGATTTGGGCATTCTCTCAATAAGTATAAATACATTTTCAACTTTATTGTTTTGCTCCCCACACAGCCCTGCTGACTGGGGTCAGGCTTATAAAACATTGTTGAAATGTCAAAATGTCTCCGTGGGTGTTAAACACACTTCTCATTCCCTGTGACCTTTCTGCACTAAGCTATATGGAGCGGATGTTTAATGAAATGAGTCCTGACCCTGAGCTGTCTGTATGCAGCCCGTTGCTGTGTCTCTCAAGCAGCGGTATACCATGTAATTGTCAAGTAATAAAACTGACATGGGGGTGGTATTCGACAGTGTGTGATGAACCAGACTTTCAACTAAGTCCTATGTAAACCCACATGCGGCGTTATTTGAAAGTCGGAGCAAGTGACGTAGTAGGGCAGGTGGGAGGGCTGATGGATGGTTCAAACAAACAAGACTTCCAACCAGGAGACCGCTGTTCGTGTCCCGTGTGAAACTTAAAGTAACGTTGACTTATTTTGTCACGTGACCTGATGGTGTCATCAGTCCCTTGAGACACATGGTTCGCTAGTCATGTGAGTCGTTAGTCAGTGATGTTAATGTCAACCATAACCGTTTCCTAAACCTACCTGAGTGGTTGTGTTACCTAAACCTAACTTTATTTTGAAAGGATAGCATGCATGTAACGAGCATTGACACGGCGTCCCTGGTCCATTTAAAAGTAACGTAAGAGGGGTACCCCGTGCGTCGGTCCCCGATACCGAGGGGCACTGACCAAGCGGCGGTATTTGATGAGTTGGGAGTGAGAATGTGTTGGCCAATTCATCCTATTTGCTTTTACTTTTTTAATGGAATGAATTGTTGTGAATGTGTCCATATTGTTGCAGACCAAACAGACAGACAAGGTTATCTGTTGTGACAATGGTCAGTAAGGAGCTGAGGGTGGTTTCCATGGTGAAGTGATGACTGTTCATGAGTCATGAATGTTCTGCTTCGTGTAAGTACTGTAGCACACTGCAGTTTCTCTTAAGACTCACCAACACAGCCATCCAATTAACACAGGCTGCTGACTGCAACCTGAGAGCCACTTTAGGTTTCCTGCTTAATAAAGACAAACACACACATTTATATCACCTTCATTGAACCTGGAGTCAAATATTTTTTCACTGTAGTTGGTATTGATGACAACTGTTTGTAAGTGCTATGGAATCAATGCAATCAATACTCAGTCTTCAGGAATGCTTTATTCTTCATTTTGTGTTTGCAGATCAGGCGAGGGAATGATAATTCATGAGAGGGTGCTCCCTGGAAATTAATTAAATCTGTGTTGGATGAGAAATGTTTTGAACATTGGATAGAGTATATTGGACTGCAAACTCTATGTGAATACATGCCGTAAATGGAATAATTATATTATATTTTTTGAAACAAGAACAAATTGAATTGACTGAGTTGTATTAGATACATAAACAACCCATTTGCGACCCATATAGAGCACAGATGGTTACCACATGGCTACTCATCACTAGAAGGACCCATCTATAGAAATGCACAAATGTGAAAATGGCCTCCTGTATACGAGATCTGACACATAGACTCGTACACAGACAGCACAATCACAGAAAAAGAATACTTAAAGATATTAAGTTCTCTATACGAGATATCAGATTTTTTTCAACATTGAGTGTGTTTGAAAGTCAAAATATAAACAGGATTGTCAGATGTTGTAAAACTTTGCCTTGGATATTATAATGAGCCTTAACCCTTAGCCTGTGACCGCCCTTAGCTTGTAACCATCTATTTATTCATTATTAGCGTCTGTATTTGTTGATGTTTTGACACTAGAAATTATTTATTAAGCTAAATGTCTCAGGGAAAATCGAAATGATGAAATTATCAGCCTCACATGTGACTGAATGTAAATGACGATAAATGATGTAAAAGGTGTAAAAGACAGACCCTCCTTCTCTCCCTGACTATAATTATATCCTTAATAAAAGTTAATTTGTAAATAACAGATTATGAAAAGAAAAATCTTTCTAATAATTGAAGAAAGTTGTTTGACGTGTGTTCGTTGTCAGGTGTTATACAGCTCTCTCAGTGACAGACTCCTTCAGCCGCGGTGTGTGATGGGGAGATACTGCAGGTCCTTCTGCTGCTGGAACACTTTACCATCAACATGGTCCGTCTGCTGTTCACACCTACAGTTAACGCAGATTTTAACTTGACGGTGAATCAGAAGACAACTAACTATAAAACTTTTAATCTGTAATCTGTCTTCACTCCTGTATAAAACTCCAGTGATGTTGACGTGTATTAGATCAGTCCGATCGCCGCAGCGTCCAATCAATAACTGATATCCAATAAGGGGGCGTGTCGGTCGGTAAAAGACTTCCGCAAAAGATACACTGGTGTATCCTCGCTTATGGCTCCTCCTCCTCGCTCCTCGAGATGCATTTTAGGAATTGGGATGTCCTTCAAGATGGAGCGCTGAGATCGATTTCTGGGTTACAAGCCGGAGGATCGAGGAGGCAAAAAAATCGGGAAATGGGATGCAGCTAGAGACAGACTGGGGACATGGATACAAGAGGAGAGAGGAACACGTCCATGGCCAAGACACTAGTACAGCTTTAGATGACAGAAATCTGATATTTAAGAGTCCACATTTAATTATCCTGTTTTGTTGCACTGTTGCGGTGGTGGTGTTAGTTTTTATTAGATTATTATGTTTGACTCCTCTTCCGTTTACTTTTGATTTAATTAATTTAAGTGGTCGTGGGGCAGACACAGTCTCTGTTAGGTTTTGGTGGGTAACTGCTCTACTGGAAGTGTGTAAGACTGCAGCTCTGCTTCCTGGTGTCAACTCTGGGTCGTCATGGATTAGGTCCGACATTACAATCCGTCAGGTTTCTAGGTTAAGTGGGATGAATGCCGTCTCTCCTAATCAGAACAGGTCTTCCCCAGAAAGTCCGGCAATTATCTATAATAAAAAAATGACAATTAATTTTTATACTCAATATTGGCGATATAGTAATTTACTACATCCCATGTAAAACAAGCCGCAATACTTTGAGTACATTCGATATATCGCCTATACCCCTAATGCAAATATTTTCAGATCTTAATCAACCAATGGGTAGAGAAACTGCTAAATGTGTTCCCCAAGGTGTACCCCAACTGCCCTGTCTAGTGAACAAAGATGAGGATTTAAAGGTATATTCCAAAAGGATAAAATATCCATAGCAGGTTTAAAAAACATGATTTGAAGCAGTAGCATGTTTAGGTGGAAAGAAATGATAGAGCAACAACTGCTTTGGACAGATGCAAAACCAGAAAATCACACAATTTTACAATTTGACATAATGCACTATTTCACATTCCCCACACAGTTGATAATCCGACTTAGCACCCGTTCTCCTCAACTAACTGCTCAATTCCCTGTTTGTACGCGCGTCAGTTTGGGTAATTCTGTTTGTCCTGCTGCTTTCGTGTTTGGTTATCCTCTCAGAAAGCTGCTTGAGATCTGAAGCCTGTTCTTGACCAAGCAACATCCAAAAAAAAGCTTCTCCACTGACAAGCTGACAAGAGAACCACCCCACGTTAAATCTGATTATTTATTTTTTTACCAACAGTTGGTTAATAACAATATGTTGCAGCATCATCTTTCAACCCTTCCGCTTTCATTACCAAAGGCATGCATATTTTTGTTTTCCCACACTCGGGGCTCTTGGCATTGCGAGCGTGGTCCTTTCACCACATGACGTCCTCTAGAGCCAAGTGCAATTAAAACACCATTTAAAAAATAATCTATCCAGCTGCTGACCTTAAATTGTAAAATAATGTTAAATAAAAACAGCAACAAGGATTTTTATGTCTTGTATAAATCCAGATATTATTTGCTGCTCTGCCTATGATAGAATGCTGACGTTACTGCTTTATGCTATATGGACGTACGTATAGTGGAACTGTATTGATAGAATTAATGAGGCCAACAGTCTTGACAATCTTTAAAAGCCATTTAAGCATATTATCTTGCACATTGCAGACATCAGCAGGGAAGACTTAAAATGATGGTATATATTATGCACACTTTAAATGTTCATCATAGCAGGCAGGTTTGAAAAGCAGACTGCCTCTATTTGTCTAAGTCTGCACAGTAGCATTTACTGTGTCTCCCCAGGCATTTAAATCAGCGGTCTAATGATATTAAACATTTTAAAGTAAACCCTCTGCTCTGTAATACATTTTGTGCTCTGAGAGTTGTGAAGTTTGAAAAGTCTCTAGATGCTCAGACAAAGGCCCTGATTGATCTTCAATGAGTAACTCCCTTGTTGGCCTAAATAAAAGCAAACAATAGTTTTTTTCTAAAGCAGAGGTTCACACGGTTGAAGAAAGTGCACTGGTGGAAACTTCCCTGATGACTTTTCTGTTCTCTAATCCTCTCTCCATTTCCAGGCAGAGCGAGAGCGTCAATACGAGTTCCCCAAGGCCCACAGGCCCCCTAAACCGCCAAAGGAGTCCTACCTGAGCGAACAGGTTTTCACACCGCACCCCTTCACCCCCTCCATTAAGGCCCACGTGAAAGGCAGCCCCCTGTACACCGACCTGAGGCTCACCAGCCTGTCAGATGGCAAGCACGGCCAACCGTCCTGGACCATCGAGGAGTACAAACGCAACTCAGGAGAGAAGGGAAAGCAGCTAACAGCTCTGGACCTGCAGGTACTGGACTCCTCAAACTCCCAGCAGAATCATAGGAGGGCTGTAGGGGAGTGAACTAAGCATAGCTGCCCTGAACCCTGATGATATCTCATCAGCGGTGTAATGAAACTTACCTGCAGAAGAATTGAACTGCATACAATTTTTCAAGTTAATCTTAAAATTCTAGTCAGGTACCCATATGAACATTAAAACATTCAAATTTAGCTGTAATCATTCCATTCACACTGGCCAGTAAAAGATCCCTTCCTAATGTGCTTTCAATTTAAATGATAAGGGATGCACAGTACTTGTTTTGCCCAAAAATGTGCATCTGAAGTTAATATGGGGCTTCAGCAGTCTAAAATTAGTCAAATAAAGTGGGTACCCAAAGTTACTGTCTTTTAGTAGAAAATCTCCTCTTTGTGTTTCTCTGGAGAGTGTTTTCTTGTTGATCTGCAGTGGGGTTAGTAAAAGAAGAGGGTTATTTTAATGTCCAGTATGAACAGGAGGAATGATTACAGCAAGCAAATAACCTGTTTCAATGTTCATATATTCACCCAACTACTACAGCCTGGTCTCACTCCCAGGGCGTCAAATACCGACGCTCGGGCAGTGGCCCTCGGCATCTTCATACCGACGCACAAGGCACCCTTTAGCGTCTGTATGAGGTGCACCGGGTGAGTGATTTTTACTGTTGACGTTTTCAGGTGACGCTACATTAGTGATGGCGAGATGAAGCTTCATGAAGCACTGAAACTCTACATCAAATTGGTTCGCAAAAGGGTTCATTTCACGAGGCTTCGTCTGGGCTTCATGTGCACACAAAACCACCTGTCATTCAAATAGTGTAAAACAGGTACATATATTACAGATATGTGGCAGTGGTTTAACCGGGCACAGGGCAGTGAATGTGCTTGTGTAACTAAAGGAAAATGATAGACGGGAGACATTATTCGTTTTTATTCAGGAATAATAATTTCTCAACTGTATTTTATGCTTCGGGCGTCTTCAACGACGTCATTTGTCTAAAATGATACGAGCCTCGATACGCGCTTCACAGAAAACTTCCTGAATTACTCGACACACGCTCCGAAGCCTCAGTACATCACGTAACATCACTACGCTACATCACTGAGTCACATGACGTTACACCTGTATCTTAAGTTATGGTACAAGTGTACTTATTTTAAGCCAACCTTGATGGTTTTCCTAACCAAATGGTTTTGTTGCCTAAACCTAACCGCCACCGTTTCACAACATTAACCACGACACAACGTTAACTGCAACCATTTCACAACGTTAACTAAGCTTCTGCCCACGGTTGTTTTTCGGACAGCAAAATTGTGAACCTATCCTTTAAGTGGAGTCTGAGGGACAATATCCCAAGTCCTTGTTCTATGTAAAAAGTTTAAGTCAGATGGCAGATTTCTAGTAACTGAAGTCAGTGACAACTTTTAGTCTTTAGTACAAAAAATCAGTGTCTCCGCTAAGTGATGAAACATCCTCAAGACTAAACGAGCTCAGCTGCCTTTGACTCACTGTACTGATGTTGCAGAAATGTATCTCCAATCCCACTGTGTTGTTGTTGCTCATTGTATTTCTAGATACTTTGAACAACAACAAAGCACAGTGGGATTTCAGATGCATTTCTGCTGTAAAGCCAGGAAACAACTAGTGAATTAGTAGTGTCACTGACAGCAAGAACTCATCTCACCTTACAAAAATGCAGTCTTTCACCTCTTCCTAACATACTGAGCGAACTCTGGCGGATGGAGTGTGAAAAATTGTCCAAATATACTACGAGCTGCAGCGCAAGGAGGGGATAAGAGACTCAGGACAGTTTATTTACGTGTAACTCCCAACAGCTCCCCGATTTCCTTCCACACGTAGTCCTTTTTGATGATACGCTTATAAAAAGGTTGCTGTGGATCATATTATAGGATATTTCGCTTCTCAACCTCATAAATTAGTCTCTATCCATTTATGTTGACTGCTGACTGGAGGGAAAACGGAAACGTCAAGGATGTCAGCGTCGATTTTTGATCAATGGATATAGGTTGGAGGTGGAGCAAGTGTGCGAAACTTCACAAAAATAGAGCCAGGGAGCGTTTTTTCAAACAAGCGATACATCGCTTAGCCTGTTTGCTGACGCACAGAGCAGGTTAGGACATCAATCCTCATCATCACCAATGCAAACCCTACCTCAGTATTGATTGTCATGTGTGACCTGCAGGGCTTCGTAGATACAGCGCGTCTCCCCTTACATGTGTGTTTGTGTGGTTTCCGTGCGACTGCAGGGACCCTGCTAAGCTATTATTGATGGTCACTGTATGGCCTTCAGAGTCACAAGAGTCTCAGAAATCAATTCCTCTCCCTGACCAGCCTCTGGCTGTATGTGAGATACATTTAAGCCCTATGAGTGCTTCTTCAAATGTCCTTACAGGTTCCCTTAAGCGCCTCAAAAGAGCTTTCACTTACTGTATCTACTGACAAAGTGGGAAAAGGCTACATTTTTTTTTTAAATCTGTGTTTCTACTGAAAGTTATCTTGTCTTGTGGTCTGGCTGTCTGTATAAAATTGGGCAGTGCAATGTGTGCATCAAAATCCCCCCATTTTGACATCAAATTAAATCAAAATCTCAACACTTAAAACGCTACTTACAAAATTGCATTTCTTCTTCATTTTGTCCTTTTATTAGCACCTTAAAGATTCTATATAAGGCATCCATCCATTATCTGTAACCACTCATCCTGTCGCCAGACTATCACAGGGCCGGCACATAGAGACGGACAACCTTTCACACTCACATTCACACCTACAGGCAGTCACCAATGAAACTAACCTGCATGTCTTTGGGAGGAAGCCAGAGAAAACCCACAGGTTCGAACCCAGGACCCTCTTGCTGTGAGGCGACGGTGCTAACCACTGCACCAACGTGCCACCCTCCATGTATATACTGTATATGGCATTCAGAACATTAAAATAGCAGCAAACAACTATTGCTATGTAAAGATATAGTGGGGCAATGTCTACCTGAGCAGAGAATGAAGTCATGACCCTGCAAGATCCCCAGTCTCTGCAAAATAGTCTGTGACTAAAAACTCTGAAACTTAAGACACATTGTCTTTAGATGTGAGAAGATGTCAGACTTCAGTCTTTTAAAAGTATTTTCAAAGTCTTCTAGTGTCTGGTAGACATTAGTGATTCATCTCTTTGCTGGATACAGAGATCATAAAAAATAAATGTCTTTTACAGAAAGAGATAATTATCAAATGATTCTTTAAAAAGTTCTTTTACATATTACATTTACATACATCAAGCTAAAACTTATTTTCCACATTTCCCCCCTTTGTGGCTCACAAGTCACACAATGAAAATAATATCTTGCATATCTGTAGATAGTAGAGTCTGTCGATACCCCTTGTCAACTCTCGAGATTGAATCTCTTTACAGCAAAAGACAAAAGAATCGAGTGTTTATCTTACAATCTTCATGGATATAGTATACTGTAAGTTTATATATAAAACCATCATTAGCTTCTGTTGTAAAATCAAAATGTAATTATCAAAAAGATAATAATAATAATATAATAAACCTTCAGGCACACAGAGTAAAATACAAAATACATTTGGATGGAAAGTAGTCTCAAACACAGTATAGTTTAAAGTGTAAACAGAAAATAATGCTTTATCTTTGGTTATTAGGTACCTGAGTTTATAGGTGGAACCTGACTCAACTCATAAGATAATATATTCAAACAATTATCGAGGCATCAACCAGGCATGATACAAATTGTAAAAAAGAAAAAAAGGGTAAAAATCAAGAGCAGAAATTCCATAGCGTGAAAAACATCATAATAAGTGCAGTGAGTGAACGTGTGAATATAATAAAATCTTCCTTCAGTGCTCTTCCGTGTACAAGTCATCTGTTGTGACCTGGAGTTTAAGACCTTCTTTACTTAGCACAAGTCTTGCATAATACATTTCTTGTAGAAATAAAGGTGTTCAGAAACTTAAGGTGTTAAAAAACCGGGCAATAAGATGTAAGACAGTCCTGATTGATTTCTTCAGCTTGGATGCTTATACCCCGCTAAGCATGGTGGTCTGTCTTCGGTCGCTGAGCTGTTGATATTGAAATCCAGTGAATAGGGGTTTTGCTCTGTCAAGGATAGTGACTACACCCAGTCATTTTCCTTGACAGAGTAAAACCCCAGTTTGGTGCGATCACCAGAGGGACAATTACTACTTTCTTCGGGGTTAAAAAGCTCCATGGCGTTATACCGAGCTTGACCTCCTCGTCAAGTAGTGGAACATTAATATAAGCAACATAGGAGCGTTATTGTGTTTCCTAGTTGCTTAAGCACACACTGCCGATGCAGTGCCAATCAATCAGCAGGTTGCAGGGGTCTCTCCCCTCAGGACGGGCTAGTTGGAGCCCTTGATGTCATCTACTTCAATCCTTGTGTTGGGCTGCCCGTTGCTGTGATCCATGATGCACAGCGATGTGGGCGTTTTGTCTCAGTCGTCCTCGGGGGGTAAGCTGCTTCAGTGGTAGCTACACATTATTGACTTCAAGATGGTATAGCTTAATTAACTGAAACTATATACCTCCATTAGCCTTAATTATAGTTTGAAAAAGGAGGCCTAGGGGTTTGAGATGCTGACGGTGTAATGGTGACGTCCCCTTGCTCGGTTCCTCATTTGTTGTTTGTTGCGTGTTGTCCCTCACCTCGCTTCTCAGCTCTTTACTGTCCCTGTCTAATTACGCCAAAAATGCCCCCCCATCCCCCCCACCCACAACAACAGAAAAGAGCTCCCCAGTGTGTACAGTCACTAGTTTTTAGTCAAGGTGCAGTGTGCAAAGTGCAGTCAAGTGTACCATGTATGCAAAGAGAGCATGGCTGATTAGATTAGTCAGAATCTATTATACCTCTTTCACACCAATGACCGGGGTCGGACCAGGGTTATCTGACCCATGTTCAACCCTTCTTTTGTCAATTCAAACCAAGCCAGTCAACACGGGTTAATCCCTGGTCATGACAATATAGACACGACCTGGGTCACAAGCAATGCATAGCCTACTGATTACCTCAGGTGCTAGAAATTGGCAGGGGGGTTTACATCTGGAGGATTACAGAGAGAGGGGATGATCGTGGCATCATCAATGTGTGCAAAGACGTAAAATGTCACAGAATTGTGCATGTTTTTGGGATAACATGGTGTAAATATAGTACATACAGCATTTTTAGCTTTATAAAATGTTAAACTATGTCATTCTGTGTTATGTGGAGCTGTACAGTAATGTATGCAAAAACATACAGACAACATACAGATTTACAGCATTTATCAATCAACATGAACCTTTTTTCCTCTGTCTATCTACAGAACCCATTTATCATATATCAGACTACATGGTGCTATCTAATCTAATAATATACGCTACATTTACAAAAGGGTTACATAAACTTCTGAAGACTGAAATGTGTATTTCACTCACTCCACCATCCCAGCAAAGATTTCCTACATATAGTAGGGCTATTAAAGTTGTTCAGCTGGACATGTGGCAACTGTTGGATAATGTAAGAACTTGTCCAAATATAATAAAATTAGTTTATATTTAATTTAGTTTGCTAAACGCTCGATAATGTAATTATTATTATACTGGGTTTGTTGCTTTATAACAGATGGAACAGGTGACAGATGGATCTTTTTGCAGGTTTATTTGGAAAATTTAAAAAGATAAAAAAAGAAAGGTAATGTTTCAAATAGCAAATGTGTAAATATGCTTTAAAACAGATGTGCTCACACTCACAGCTAGCGGTACCGTGAGGTGGTCAGTGTGTTTCTGTTGTTGTGTGTGGATGCCTCTCATTCAGCAGCCTTGTTATGTTTGTATAACGTTACACTACGTTGTCCCTCACCGTCCCGTCATCTACCGCTGTTTTCTTCCTCACCACGGATGGCCAGGAGCTCCCGCACCTCAAAGTCTCCCCACATATCCATGATGTTAAAATCGTCCGTCCTTCACCTCCAATGTATCTGAAAACCTTCCTGCTGCCGTCGCTCCGTTTGTTTATGAGCTGCGGCGACTTATGACAATTGCATTACGACTGTACACCCCCAACTTGCAACCAAATAGATTTGTCCCGCCGAGGTAGTTAGCGACCCTGGTGTGTGCCGTTCACAATGAAATCGACCCTGGTCCGACCCACCTCTCGACCTGGGTCGCGAAGCCAGGTTGGTCAACTCAGGTTAACCCTTTCAGACACACAATCAAAGCTAGTTCAACCCTGGTTGAGCCGTCATGTGAAAGGGGTATTATATGTTATCCTTGGTTGTATTAGGGTTCACTCATGTCCAGTCACATTGGCTCACCATCTACTCTTTGTTTGGTGTTTAAACATGGCCAGACATTGACATGATTAACTTTTCTTTCAAAGCATTCTGTCATTTTTTGTTTGTTTTTGAGGTAATTCAGTGTAGCCCCTTGATGTTTTTGTCTGTTGTTATTGAGATTTCTGTAGAATAAATGCTTATTGGTAATAGTAATACTATTGGTAATAGTACCTGTGCAAATCTGGACCTGCTTTCCATGCTACGCTAGTTCTTGGAAATAATGTGAAGCTATCAGAATTGAAGGTCATGGATTACTCACAAGCAATGACAAGCAATCTGCACATACAAGCACCGGCCTGTATATATATGTCTAAACATGATATCATGCAGTGGCAGTAATTTCAAATATCTGTTGTGTCACAAGCATTTTGTCATACAAGAAGCAAAATGCTCTAATCCCCAAATTTCCTTTTAGCTCAATGTTTTGGAACTCAATACTATTTTCACACACAATACTGATACTTGAATACATACATGAAGGGACGCAAAGGAGACATGCAGAGTTGGAACACCTGGCTCCAAAGTAAAACCTTGTCTGTGTTTAGACCCTGCTTCCTCGGTCAAATCATAGGTGAAGGTCTTAAGTTCCTGAACATTATCATGAAATCAGTGAGTGCATATCTTTATGAAATGTGCAAGTTTTCTCAGACCTGTGCATCCTCTCACTTATTTCCTTTGTTCATTTCATCAGACACAGGAGTCCCAAAACCCCAACAATATCGAGTACTGGATGGAGGATATCTACACTCCAGGCTATGACTCGCTGCTCAAAAGGAAAGAGGCACAGTTCAGGAGGGCTAAGGTGTGTAAGATCGGAGCGCTGATTGCAGCAGCTACCTGCACTGTGATCCTGGTCATCGTTGTTCCAATTTGCACCATGAAAACATGAGAGGACCCAGATGGAGTGGCCCTGCCTACAAAATGAACGTGTTGGGATTTGACGATGTCAGTTAGAGGTTTTTTGTTTTTAATGCAGTTAAATGCAGTTTTTAATTCCAATACTTCTGGTGGTCCTTTTTGCCACTATAAAATTGATTAGGACAGCTATTATACAATAGAAATGTTTTCAGCAAGTGCATAATATATATATATATATATATATATATATATATATATATATATATATTATGGCATGCCGTTTAGGAAATTATTATATATAAGGTGAAACCTGAGAATATTGAATGAAACCTGAGAATATGGAATGAAACCTGAGAATGTGGAATGAAACCTGAGAATATTGAATGAAATCCTGAGAATATGGAATGAAATATGAGAATATTGAATGAAATCCTGAGAATATTGAATGAAATCCTGAGAATATTGAATGAAATGTGAGAATATTGAATGAAACCTGAGAATATGGAATGAAATCTTGAGAATATTGATTGAAATCTGAACTCATCAAGGCGCTGTTGCCATCTTGTGTTTTAGGTCATTATCCGTACAGTTGTTGGTGCTGCTAGACGTGTGTGTCACTGTGAGTGAGTTAGCGCAAAATCTAGTATCAGCAATCCTAAGTAATGAGGACATAATTAACACCCTGGCGAATGCGTGTACCACGGGCCAAAATAATACTGGTAAACTTATTCAATACCGTTCTACAGATGAAGAGTTTATTCAGTTTTTCATTGTGGAAGAGTAATGATAAGATATTCACAGATTCGAACTTCCCGGATCAATAACTCATAAACGAAACGTTGTTAATATACAGACGACGGCTCTTTCTAACCGTAGTAAGGTATACAACGAGCTACAAGCTCATTTTAATCAAAATGAGCCGTCCTCCGAGCTGGATACATTACATTGGTCTCTCGGCTGTGAGACGAGTGGTCAGGGACCGTCTACAAAGTGCAACGCCGAAAAGAGATGCTACAAAAATATTCAATAACTTCACTATTATACAGTGTAGTGATACCAAAATCGCTTCACACATCAATGGTCACTTCCCGGTTATACTACAACACGTATTTTGGAAAAATGGGCATTGCATAATTTTGGTGTTTTTTTCATGGGAAAATTATTCAATAACTTCAGTTTTATGCGGTGAAGTGATACCAAAATGACTTCACACATTAATGGTCTCTTCCTGGTTATAATACAATGCTTATTTTGGAAAAATATGCTTTTGCATAACTTTGGTGTTTTTTTCATGGGAAAAATATTCAATAACTTCACTGTTATAAAGTGTAGTGCCACCAAAATTACTTCACACATCATTGGTATCCCGATTGTTATACTATAACACTTATTTAGGAAAAATGTGATTTTGTATAATTTTGGTGAATTTTTGTTAGGAAAAATATTCAATAACTTCAGTTTTATACAGTGCAGTGATACCAAAATTACTTCACACATCAATGGTATCCTGTTTGTTAGACTACAACACTTACTTTGGAAAAATGTACTTTTCCTAATTTGGGTGAATTTTTCTTTTGAAAAATATTCAATAACTTCAGTCTTATGCGGTGTAGTGCCACCAAAATGTCTTCACACATCAAAGGTCTCTTACTGGTTATACTACAATCGGTTTAGTTTATACAGAAGTTCGTCCGCTACAATGGTCTCTATGGCAACGGTACAGATAAAAATGGCCGTCACTCTGACCATACTGCTATGTTCATTCAATGTTCTCAGATTTCATTCAATATTCTCAGGTTTCATTCAATATTCTCAGATTTCATTCAATATCCTCAGGTTTCACATTATTATATACATATGTTATGTATACATACATATGTTTAACAGTTGTAGTCTATTGTATTGTTATAAACTGGTTCGGACAGTTTGAAGGCCATTGATTTAATTGTCTGCCTTGAACAACTGCAGCAGATAATCACTGAACTAAGTTGGATTTGTTATTGTAACTAGTGTATGATAATTTTATTTTCGTATAATTACTGTACAGTGTATTTTGATCAAAGTTATTTTTTATGAATTATCTGGTGAGAATTTATCTTTATTTTAGGATTTTTCTTCAATAACAGCAACCATTTTAATCAGTGAAATACTGTATGTGCAACACATTTTTTCTAATTAGAAATATATTTAAGTTCTTTAGTTTGTGTGCGTGCGTGTGTGTGTGTGTGTGTGTGTGTGTGTGTGTGTGTATGTATACTGTATATATATTTATTTTTTAATAGGTATACTTGTACATAGATTCCAGACAAAGTATGACTACACAGCCGAACTGAATGTATTGGCCTATTCACTTGGAAAGGAATGACTTGAGAAGTAACTTGAATGTTGTAGCCATCTCCTCCTTAATTCTGAATTATAACCAGCCAGCAGCACATACAGTACCTGCTCCTCTTCCTGAAATAGTGGCTTTGTTCTTTTCTTTGCAAATGTTTGCTCAGGGGCATTCAGTCCGAAATCAATGATATTCTGACCTCACCTCTTTTGATTTGAACAAATGTTTTCCTAGATGTTAACCTATATGAGAGAGTGTTAGAATGTGGTTTGATTAACCAGAATGACCAACAATTCAGGAGACAGGGGCCCTCAAAGTTGACCCGTATTGGACGACCACCCCTCTTAATGAAACAGATATCTTCTTCAAAACTAACAGTATGGTTCTCTGATCATCGGAAAGCTAACAAACAAAGTTATCAACTATGTCAATACTTTTGGTCCTAAATAAATATGCAAATTAGGGGATTTTTTGTTTTTCAATTTTAATTTGCAAAAAACACGTTAACTCAGATTTTTTCATTTTGTGCACGCTATCGGTTGAGCAACAGCAGATGGTGGGTAGGTCAGTCTCACACATGAATCCTTAATGTTGTCTATGATTTTCTGTTTCACTTTAAATATTACTTAATTTTTTCCAATTGTTTATCATCACATGACTGGAAAACAGAAAATTTAAATGAAATTATATCACAAGGAAGCCCAAGTCAGCAAAAATGTGTAGTGCAAAGTCACATGAAAGTGTGGCTTCAAAATAAGAAGTTTTTTAAAATTTATTTTGAAGCCACTGTTCAAGAGTTGATGATGCTTTGTTCATCTCATTTGGACTTAGACAGTATTTTCTGCCTTTTGCTGAATGAGTCCTGAATGGTTGGTCATTCTGTTCAATCAAACCACGTCCTAACACTCTCATATAGGTTAACATGTAGGAAAAAAAGTATTCAAACCTGAAAGGGTTGAGGTCAGAACATGATTGATTTCTGATGGAATGCCCCTCAGTGAATACATGGGGTTCTGCATTACTGTAGACTAGTGACGCTCAGCACTAATGATTGTGCCAGCTTCCCACACTAGCACTAACTATACAGAAAGAAATCCCTATCAGAACAGGATTGTCCATCCATTAGCAGCTGCAGTCTCCTTAAATGCCTTAAAGTACAAACACTTCTGTTGCCCAACTAGCTCACCCATTAGCATGCCCATTTGATAGCCTGGCAACACTTTGTTTAGCCTCAATGTAGAATAAGAATAGCGATATGAGGCACTGGATTTGATGAATTTAATATCAGACCACAAATGAGACAAGAATTAGCGAGCTGAAGAACAACATGGTCCCTCTGTCTACCTCAATCTCCATCGCTGGAGACTTCTTCGCTGTGAGGAGAGTGGACGGCAGCTCCAGAGACAGACCTTCACTTAACAGATCAGCAAACTCTGTGTTGCTGCCACCGGTTAGACCCAGCGCTGTTGCTGGCCACCAGCTCGCTTTGATCCCTGGCGCTGGGGTTTGAACTGGCTGAATACAGTCACTCAAAACTCCACCCGTCCCCCCAACCGCTTTAACCTGACGGTATAATCTCTGCCTGTCATCACTGATTGGTTGTGCATGCATGTACGCATCAACACAATGTTCACTCAGTGCGTGGAGAGTGCGTTGAGAGAAACTGGACAGTGCATGTGAAAGAGAGAATGAGAAAAGGTGGAGCTGAAAGGGAGCAGGACGAGAAACAGTTTGTGGTGATCTTTTCCTAATTCCACAGTGTAAAAATGCTCTGTTATAAGTGAAACTCCTGGATCCAAATTGTATATAAGTTAAGTTTATTAATTTTATTTTATTTTATGTATTTATTAATAATTAATTTTAACTACTTCATATAGGGTACTTACGTACGTAGGGTTAATTTTTATTATTAAGAATCTGAATCTGCAAAGTCACAAGTAACTGAAATTGTCAAATAAAGGTAGTGGAGTAAAAAGTACAATATTCCCTATGAGATGTAGTGGATTAGAAGTATAAAGTAGCGGAAAATGGAAATACTCAAGTAAAGTACAAGTACCTCAGAAGTTAGACTACATTCCACCACTGTTAGAGCACAACATTTTTTAATAGAGCACAAAGTTCTTCATAGATCTAGCCTCTTCATTTTGCTCTCAAAGTGCACTAGATTGATGCATTTAAATTTAAAAGGCACTACATTTTCTTCCAGGGGAAGAAGGTCTGAGGTCTACATGGTCTTTTGTGAATGTTTGGAAATTGGCCTGGGCTCACATCAGATTACCGGTCTGTTTCCAGTCCGGCCCTGAGTGAGGTAATGTTAGAAAGAGGGGCTGCGGGGTGCTCTACCTTGCTAATTTTTGTGTGCCTCACAAAATTCAGTGCCTCATATCGCTATTTTCCAAGCTAGTGTAGTTGCCATATTTCGCAGACGGACCTTCCTCTCTGCCACTTTGGATTTAGGATTTAATCCAATAAACCATCTATCAAAACGTAGCTACACGGACTGGAGTTCTGTGAATCTGCACTCGATTGCCCTTCCTCGACGACTGGATGTGTCTCAGTAAAGTGAAATTGAATTACAAGAACTGAATTTGAAATGTGAGAACTGAATGTAGAACTATAGAGAGTATTTTCTGTGAGGATCAAATATAGTGTAAGAGCAACTGAATTCAATTTCTTAATATTACATTCAGTTTCAAGTTTATTGGAATCCAGTTCCAAACAAATAAATTCAATTTCAAATTATGCCATTCAAATTTATTTTTTCAATGCAATTATGCAAGTTGAGCAATTGAAATTCAAATATAAATGATTCATATTCAGTTTCTAGTGACATATATATCTGCCCATACTTGTTCCGATTTTGCAATAATTCTTATGGCTCTCTTTTGTAGAATGGAAACTGGGTTTTTGTGCTACACAGCAGATGATGTATGGAACAATAATTGAACAGCAACACACAGAACATACATTCTGACTCGATAGATCCTTAGCATTGTATTGTGATGTAATTGATTTTGATTACACGTTTCTGTGTTTTACAGCATAATTTCAAGTATAATCAATTATGACAACTAAAACTTTAGTCTCTCTTTAAATTTTTGTATATTTTTTTTCTTATTTTATCATCTGTATTAACAGCATAAATGCATGAATGAATAAAGCAGTCCAACACAACACCACCACTAACTGCAGCCAACAGAATGATCACTGAGTGACAGGATACAACCAGGCTGCTGATAAAACTACATCTCTTGTGGCCAATATGACGCACCCAGTCATATTTGTTCACCCCAGCTGACAGATTAGAGCCTCTCTCAGTCTCAGTACATAGTTACACAGTGCTGAGGTCCTGCAGTTAAGTCACAGCCTCCAACAGCTGCCATACGGGCGGGCAGATAACATGGTATTCAAGTGCTGCTAGCATGTAAATGCATGAATAGTGACTATAGGTAGGTAGTTTTACATAGAATATAGCTAGGTAGTTTTACATGAGATTATCAGGTTTATCAGTAATCATGTTACAAATGATGACTTTCATATTGCCCGAAGTTTACTGTAGTGTAGACAATGGTATTTGCACTTGGTAAAGAAGGTGTAGTACAATGAGTCGGGAAAGATGGGCCTCTCACAAAGTTACTATCATAACTTCATATATGAACGAAGCAGAATAATTTAGGGTCCATTTAACACACTAATCCTAATTTAAGTGTGATTATGATGAACAGAAAAAAAACACCAACTTAATATAATAGGCTACAGTGATTTTCAGAACTGTCCGATCAGAACCAGAAGATCATAGAGTGGTACAGGGATGACATATTTTTGTAGGCCAACCCAGAAGTTAGAATCACACGGGTTCCCTCGACAAAAAGCCAATGGGTTTTTTCAATTGGGGTTTGGATTATCGCAGAAAATAAACTCTGTAGCAAACAAATCTTTTACTTACATGTTCTGTTCCATAAAATAATCTCAACAAATGAACACCACATTATGATTTTTGAAGTGTGAATGCAATCGCCTGAAGTAAAAAGCTAACGTTAGGCTCGCGAGTATACACAACGAGGCTGTAAAGGCGAATGTGTCGGTGTGATGATGTTTAGTAGTCTCATTTAGCCACTTGTTAACCACTGCCCTTTTTAAAAAGCTATAAAATTCATGAGTGGGATATTTACTGATTTACTTTATATCATAGAGCAAAACGTTAAAATCTCTTAAAGGCAGGGTTGACGATGTTATCCAGTATACACTATTTGTTATATTGGTTGAAATGGTCTTTACACCCCGACAGCGATCCATTACTTATGAGCTCTGAAAAAAGACCGGAAAAGAGCCGTCATCTGTAGCTGCTGTAATCCTGTAAAAACGTCTACCAATCACTGCCTCGCAGTCCGCTTGGAAAGAACCAATCAGATGCCTCCCTGCCTCCCTGCTCGTACTCTACCCCTGGCGTGCACCAGCCTAACTCAAAGCGCGTCGCCGCCGCACGTTTACTGGAGAATGGAAGAGAAAACTCAGCCCTGCAGTAGCACTGCCGCGGTTGCTTGTCATGAGGTAGCGTTGTTGAGTTGAGGTCCTCTCTCTGCTCTGTGTCTGTGAAGTAGTTACGATGCGGCGGTGCTCGTGCATGTGTGTGGGGGGCGTTGCCTTGGAAGGAGTTTCGAGGGGAGGGGGTGGGTTTAGACGGAGCTCTTGAGGCATGCTACTTTCAATTTATGCTAGCTCTACAAGATCGTCGACCCTAACTTTAAGCTTGTGTTAACCACAGACCTTATTTCAGGCATCTAAATAAAAACCCATTTAAAAACCCATTGACTTTGATATGAGGGAATTGGAAGTGCTAAATTGCTAACTCATTTCCGTTTTTTCGGACTCATTCCTGCACCACTCTATTGATCAGGATATCAGTTGACTTTCAACTTCTTATCAGTCTAAATGGTTCTGGTTTAGATTGTGAATCTAAACAATATCCATCTACTGTCTCTGATGAAGACATATGCTGTACCCAGCTGTAAGCACAGAGACACTTTTTGTGTTTTGTTTCTCCATCCACTGCATTGGATCTACCTTCAGCACAGGAAATGTGAGCTGCAGCACACTGTACAAGTCTGTAAATAATTTCAGGTTCAGGGTAAATTGTGGGAGCAGGTGTTACTGTAATGTTACTGTAATAAAAATGTATTGTTCTAACTGTTAATGGATCTGTGTTTTTATGTTACCATTGTGTTTCATCTGGGACACCTGAGAATATTTCATTACTGATTTTTCATTACATTTGGTAAGGTCCTTGCTCAACAAAGTAATAAAGGCAAATAATCCAACCGGTCAGGTTAGTGTGCATGCTCCCACACTTAACACACTGGGCCCTATCTTATACCTGGCGCAAAGCCGCGTGCAGCGCAACTGTTATTGCTAGTTTCAGACCGACGCAGTTGTCATTTTCATGCCCAGTGCCAAGTAACAAATGTACTTGCGCCCATCTGTGCGCCCATGGGTGTGTTGGTCTTAAAATGAGGTGTGGTCAGGTGCTTTGTTGGCACATTGCTATTTTGAGGCAGTAGAAAGCGATTGCGCCATTGACCAACAAAAACCTGGTTACGGCCGGGCCACACAGGCCGCATGAGCAGTGCGTGACGGCTACTTCGCTGAACTGCTACGTCTGTCACGCCTGTGGTGTCCACACCAGCAGTGTTTCTGCTGTGGCGCTGCTGCTGCCAGCCCTTTCTTTCTACATAGAGTTTGCCTTTCATAATGGCCATTTCACTTCATTATAAATGTGATTTATATTTATTTTAGACAGAAAAGGTTAAGATCATACAGCTCTATGTGGCTCTCTACCTCCACGATGAGTTTTGTGTCATCCATCGTTGGTGAGCGGTCCAAAAAGTGAAGAGTTGTTCCCAAGAAGAAGTCACATAGTTTTTGTTTACAGAGAGCGAGAGCGAGACAGAGAGAGAGAGAAAGAGACAGAGCACATAGGAAAAATTAAAAAGTCATAGTATAGTTTGTCAGATAAATTAAAAAAATTCATAGTATAGTTTGTCGAAAAAATAAAAAAGTCATAGTACAGTATGTCGAAAAAAAAAGTCATAGTATAGTTTGTCAGAAAAATTTAAAAAAAGTCATAATACAGTTTGTCGCAAAAATGAAAAAAGTCATAGTTTGTTGAAAAGATGTCGTAATACAGTATGTCGAAAAAAGTCATAGTATAGTATGTCGAAAAAATTTAAAAAAGTCATAGTATTGTTACAGTTGTCAAGAAAGTTTAAAAAGTCATAGTGTAGTTTGTCGAAAAAAGTCATAGTATAGTTAGTCGAAAAAGTAAAAAAAAAAAAAAAAAGTCATAGTATAGTATGTCGAAAAATAGACAGTATAGTTAATCTACTATGTCTGTTTTTCGACAAACTATACTATGACTTTTTTAAGAGTATCTGCTCTTTGCTTGGGTGATTTGGGTTTAAAGGCAGCTTAAAGGTACATTTCGTCAGAGGTAGAGAATGGTGTCGCCTGTCAGAGGGTTCAGTGGATTTATGACCCTTTGCAGGGCCTAATGATAGATGAAAACATCATTTAACATGCTGGGCTTCCATAGGAATGCTCACTCAAATTTTAACTCATTTAACAATGTATTGCCAAATGACACACATAGGATAAAAAAAACATTTGTAAACTGTTAAACTGTACATACACATCTATGAATCATTCAGAGGGGTTTTTAAAACAGGCAACAACTATGTTTAAAATTGCGTTGACGTTTATGGTTCATACCTGGGAAATAATATACAAAAAACTCTTAACTCAAGGTCCACTTACTAGCTTTCTTCCAGATCTTTCAGCTGCATCTCATGGCCTTCATCAGCTGATGGTGTTTGCTGAATTGTCATGAAAAGTCAAGAAAACGTATTTATAAATAAACTAACTAACTAACCTTACCCTTCAATAATAAATAAAATCAAAGATTCATCTGCATATAAAATAATTAGATTGCAAGTATTTAGAGATGCTTCATGGAAGGATATATAATTACAGCATAGAAAAATATCAATACCTAAAACGGTTCTTATCTCTGTTTGCAAATAAATGATAGTGATTTGCGTAGCTGGCTTCGCCACAGTTGATGTGTTAATTATGCTACACAGAGACACAGGGTCTTGCATGCACAATCTGTTCTAACCCGACGCATTATCCTACACATATCACAATCATGTATGTTCTGATATTCTATATTCACTATATCTATATTCACTCTTTACGGGGCACACACACCCTCACACACTCTCTTTGGTTTGCTTTGTGTAGTTATTTAGTTTGAATAATATTGTGTTTTTAACCATTATTATCTTTACATATATAAATATTTGTGGAATATACATGCCGGTCTGTTTAACCCTCATCCTATCAACATATTTAACCACCGACTGGGGTCTCTGGAGACCCCAGGAATAAACTACTGTAAAAAAAATAACCATCAGAGCAAAATGTTAACTTATTTCTTCTCAAAACATTATTTGTTATGTAATTAATGTCATCTGAAGAAAAAAAAACATATTACTACACATTATTATATTATTATATGACACATTATTATTTCAGGAATGTTACAGTTAATTTGCATATTGTATTAAATGAGAATAGACAAGAAAATAGGCCCCCTGATAGTGTGTGATACTTTAGATTAGGACCCATGGCAAACATTTTATCCATCTATTATATTTGATCTATTTCAACTGCATAGGCTGCAATTAGATGCTTTTGACTGGGGTGCCCTCGGGCCCCAATTTATTGGTCTTCTTAAAAAGCACTAATTAAAACAGAAACAGAAAACAATGATCTGAAGTCATTAGGAACAAATTGATTGACAGTCATGAAAAATTGGAATGATAGAATAAAGCACCTGTGAGATATGACGAACAGTATACCTCTGAGGTCTGCGGGGACCCCAGTAGGTAGGATGGGGGTTAATGTTGCGTGAATGCTGCTAACCTTCGCTATGTCAAAGAGTACAAAATCCTTCAACTTTTACCACCTATAGATATAATAGTTTTTGGTTGTAGTTATTAATTGAATTCCTAATCAGAGTTCCAAATTTATAGTTTAGTATACTATTTAGACTATTTCTATGAGACCACATGAACTTAAATTAATTAAGGATGGTGCCTGTACTGATACAGCCAGCATACAGATGGCACTGTTTACACATTACAATGTATACACTTTATGTGACAGACCTGCGTCTCAATAGTCAATCCTGTAAATTTGGCACACTGTGCGATAGTAATACGAGTGCAGGACAAGAGTAATGTTGCTTTTACTAAAAGAAACAGAACTTACCTTGGGAAAAGGCCGTTAGTATATGCCAGGCATCTAAAAGCACAAAGATACAGCTCAAGTCCTTTAACAATGACAGTGAAACAGCTGCTGTGCAGTTCAAAAACACAGGAAGAGGACTGATAAACAGCAGTCACAGAAATCCAAATGGAAACAACAGGGCAAAGACTGTGAAAGATGTGGGTGTAGATATGCTCCAAATTAGTGCCCAGCTTATGGAAAAGTGTGGGGAGAAAAAACACTTTGCCTGTTTCACAGGCACAAGGAAAAAGAGGCATGTTGTTGGGCAGGCAAAGGAGACAAGTGACAGTAAGGACGATGGACCACTGTACGTGGAGGGAGTAACACTGACTGATATGTCGGCAATGATGATAAATGGATAGCACACTTGAATGTCAATGATGTAACAGTCCCAATGAAAACTGACACTGGCACACAGGTAAATATCCTGCCAATGAAATATGTCAAGAAGCTGAGCAAAAAGCCCAAGGTGAGACCTAAGAAAATTAACTTGAAGTGTTTAACAAACAACCAATCAATCCCAAAGGATGCGGTCAGAGCCACTCTTTCAGGAGAAGGACACTCCTTCAGTGCACTGTTTGTCCTAGTTGAGGAGGATAGATGGCCTATCTTAGGTCTAAGAACAAGTGAAAGGCTAGGGCTTGTAAAGAGAGTCCATGTCATTTATAGCGCTCTACTGACCCCAATGGGCACTACTAAAAAACAACTAAAACTAAAAGACAATCTCCAGCTGAAATCTTGGTGAACAGAAAGCTGAGAACCTGGCTGCCCTCAGCAGAACACTTGCTTGAGAGGAGGGATGGACACTCTATAAAGCAAAACAGACAAAGCCAAGTTTACAGTAGGACCGCCAAACCATTATGTCCGCTGGGGCAAGAAGACGCGGTACGCGTCAGATATGATGGAAAATGGGGTCCTATTCCCAAGGTAACACCAAGATCCTACGAGGTGCTTACTGAGTTTGTTCATTTAATATTACAGAAAGACAGTGATATTTGGTTAATTTAATATTACTGAAAGGCAGGGATATTTTATTCATTTAATATTACACAGACAGTGATATTTTGCTCATTCAATATTACTGAAAGGCAGTGATATTTTGTTCATTTATAATTACTGAAAGGCAGTGATGTTTTATTCATTCAATATTACTGAAAAGCAGTGATATTATGGTAAGTGTAAAGGGACATTTTTTTTTAGATGTTGCACTGTTAAAAAAAGGATGTACTGATACAGCTAACATTTAGATGGTGCTGTTTACATTACATTACACTATAGGAGCGAATATGACGAAATAATGACACACTTGAGAATGGCGTTCTATGTAAGGTGCAGTCAATACTTTGCCCCACGAGTTGATTTAACATAAATAATCATATCAATATCAATTGTCATATTATTCAATATAATTAATCATTATTTTGATAATAACTTATTGCTTTTGATAGCCATTTTAATGCCCTTTTTGAGCTACTATATAATTTTGATGCCCCGTTATCATTAATATCTATAGATCATTTTATTAATATATGTTTTATTGTTATAAATAATTATTTTTTTATATTTGCTAATAACCAGACCTGTTCATACCAGCGTCCTCAACATTTGTTAGGCATTTAATTGTTTATATACAGTGTATGGCAGTGTGCTGTGAGGACAGGAAGAGGAAGAGAGCAGTCTGCATTCTGGTTTAATGGTAAATTCACATGTGTTAATAATGGGTCATACAGGTTTGTTTTTCCATGTAAAATCACATAATTTATTATGTAACAACAGAATTTGATCCAATCATTCAGGTTCTTGCTCAGAACGGTGTGATGAATATTGGACACAAAGTGGATGACAGACAACACAGATTATCAACTCAGTTCCAAATCAGCACCATAAAATACATGTAGTGGCAGTCCATGTACCAGACATACTGTATGTGCAACTTAAAAAAAGTACAGTACAGGAATAATTGAGAACAGTTGCCCTACATTGGCAAAAAAAAAGACTCAATAAAAGGCAACGTTATTAAATAAACCTACAACATACTAAAACAGATAACTGTTAACAGACAATAGGAGCACCACTGACAATAAGATGAATTCCACAATAGTGAAACAGGTCATAAGATAGCACCATCCAATCCCTTGGAAAAGACTGAGGCCTTTGGTTACAAACACAGATATGCATGTGAGCTTCACGACTATGTGATATGAGGTTGATGATAATTTTGAACAGCAGCTACTGGTGACAGATGTTTAGTGCTGATATTAAGTATTCAATGTTCAAACATTTAAAGATAATTATTACAGGGCAATGCCATTGATAGCGACGACATTGTTGTTCAGATTTGGCTCTCTAGGACACGTGTACAGGTATTCAAGTGCAGTGCATATCAATTGTGAATTTTACTTTAAATTCAATAATAATCAATCTATTTCAATAATAATCGCACTGACTTTCGAGTGAATGTGTCTGTGTATGTCGTATGTGCCAAAACTGTTATACTGCAGGTGAGCTGTGGGGAAAAATGTAGCTCATGGCTGGCAAAAGCAGCCAGTGAGCAGTGACCTGTATGGGTGAAGGAGTGGAGTAAATGAAGTCTGCTTGTAGTTCATAAATATAATTCATCCATGTGTTTGTGTTAGTTTACAGATAGTTGTTAGCTTGCTTAAAGTGGCAGTAGGCAGTATATTTTTGGCATCATTGGGCAAAAATTCCATAATAACCTTTCAGCATATTGTAATTCAAGTGTTCTGAGAGAAAACTAGACTTCTGCTCCTCCTCATGGCTCTGTTTTCAGGCTTTAAAAAAATCTAGCCCGTAATGGCAGACTTTGACCAATCACAGGTCATTTCATTGAGAGAGCGTTCTCCTATTCGTTCGTCCTATTGGCTGTGCTCCGGTCATGTGACCGGAACTTGGCGTTCCTTCACCAGATTTTACAATGGCGGCCGCATTACAAACAAAAAAGGGACAACTCTAGAATCTGCGTTTTTTCACATTAATCTCGGTGAAATTACAGTTGAGTTCGACCAAAGCACACTTCGCGATTATTGGAAAGAGTAACGACGACGGTTTAGGTGAGTTTTATTTTGTTTCTGTCCAGTTTGAATAAAGTGTTTTACGATGCTCCGCTACGTACATCTGATCTCAACATCAACAAAAATACACATAGATGATGGCGCAAGCTGAACGGAGAGGGGGGGGGCAATCGTACTCGGGCACCTTGGCGGAGGTCTGCGCTCTCTGAGTGTCATTTTAGTTGTAACTACATTGCAGAAGTTCTTCTTCTTCTGGTGCTCTCGTCAGTTAGCAAACAGCTTCAGGTGCATTACCACAACCCTCTGGACTTTGATTTGCATGTAGCCAGGAAAACCAAGAGGAATTGTAATCAGATTTGGCCAACAGAGGCGCATACATGTAGCTAAGGGGAAACAAACATGGCTTAAATAGTGTCTGGATTTTATCCGGATGCGAATCAATTGAAAGGAAAAATATAAATAGGGTCTTTGTCAGATATGATGGTGAAATGTGATGTGGACAAAATAATCTCACTGTGGAAAAAGCCAAGAGTGAAAAGGTTTAGATTAGATTATTTAAATATAATTTTGACATGAACTTGATTTTAGTTTATTTACACTGGTTATGAGTAAAGAGCTCATGTCTAAAGGCTAAAGGCCTACAGTATGCTTCAAATGAAGTTGGAATGTCCAACAGCCCTCCCTTGAGGCCGCAGTGGAAATGCACATTTTCACGGCTTGGGGCGGCACAGCAATTGACAGATTAAAGCAAGCTATGCCATGTCCATGTCAGGATGATGAGAACTGAGACAGCCAATGAAAGGTGTCAGTTTTCACTGCTCATACTGTACTACGTATACTACATATGGGGCAGCAAATTTCTGTTTAGAGAAAAAATAAGAGAAGTCAACTCTAGATGCACCAAACATCGTTAACCATCCAGATCTGCTCTTAACCAGGTGTGCTGAATTGTGAATCCCACTTGATGAAATTGGAGGCGTGTGGCTTATTGTTTATTATTAGCATAGGTAATGCCCCTTAAACACTATCTAGGGGCAGTACTAGCATAGGTAACGCCCCTTAAACACTATGTAAGGGCAGGTGTTGTGCTGTGGGCACATGTCCAAGAATTGAAGAGATGCCTCCAAAAAAGAAGAAGAACTTCAGCAGTAGTGAAATCGAGGTACGGTTATATAAACTTAAACAAAGTAAACGTGATTTATAGAGCGTCAGTACTGGCATTACAGGAAAATTGGGATCAATGGACCAATAGTATTTATTTAATAATCCGATCATTATACTTACTCTAAAACATATAATAATTTAAATTTGATTATATGTTACCAATGCGTTTTTTTATGTTCCTCAAATTCAAATCTTATCTTTCCTTCCATTGGACAAACAGTTTGTGGACTGTGAGAACAACATGCTTTTTTCTTGGTAAGAGTGCTCTTGACCACTCGAAAAATGTTCTCTTACCTAAGAGAAGAGCAAAAATAAGAAAATATTGGTGAATCCCAGAAATCTACTAACAAAATAGGATAGGAATCATGCATCCCCAGGTTGTATTTTTATGCTTGCACCATGTTTTGCTACATGAGCTATCCGTAGCCCTCAAACAGACCTGTGGATCAGTGAGTCTCCTACTATTAGCTAGGTCGATTCACTGTAATCCAACAGCATTTTATACCATGTCTCCTGGTCAATACTTACACATTACAGTATACTTAATTAATACTTGAGTATAATTAGTTATTTGAAATTGCAACAATTAGCTATAATACAGTACAACAGAGTAAATGTTACAGAGGAGATAGATTTGATAGACCTGTCACAGTCTACTTCAAAATCAAGCTCTTATTTTCAATCATTCTGTGCAATTAAGCCATCTATTAAAGACTCTCCCAGTACTGTACTTGCCATTTTCTTTTTTTAAATACAAAAAGTTCAATCAATAATATAAATTGTTTTCCTTCTTTTTTTCTCTACATTTTAACAATATTAACACATTTACGAAAAGGGGGTGTTACAGGTATGTGAAGACAAAGTAGGTGCATTTGGTCATTTGCTCTTGTGCAGTATTTTCTTGGCATAAAAGTCCCTACAGGTTTCACAGCAGCGCTGGTACCACCTCATGTCGTGACAGAGGTTCTTCTCTCGGATCACACGACAGTACACTGTCCACTGGTCCCCCATGCATTTGTAGGTCAGAGCAGCTGGGGGGGGAAGCAGAAAGTCAATGTGCTGAATCACAATTTCAAAGTCCTCTAAACGACTAAATACTATACCACTACTAGCGGCTTGCCACTGTGTGACAGAGTGGATGACAACACCTTTGCACCTTACAAAGCTCTAACCATGTTTGTTAATTGTTTTAGTCAGTATATCTGTCTGTACCATTGCAAACACTTCCCCACTATAATAATAATAATTATAATAATAGTACATTTTATTTGGTGGCGCATTTCAAGACACCCAAGGACACCTTACAAAGATAAAATAATACTAAGTAGATAATTAACGTGGGTTTGTTTGTGTTTGGCATTATATTTTCTTACAGTTAATATTAACTGTTTGTTTACTGACTAAATTAACCTTATATCACTAACCTGTTTCTAGGATGCCCCTGAAACATGGTTCAACCTAGACTCAGTCTGCTGTAGATAGATGCTGGAGGGCTGATTTAGGCAGTTGCTGTTTGTCAGCCAAGAGACAGATGGCAGTGTAGCGACGTGCATGTGACATTAAATTATTAAGAACACTGTCAAACACTGATACCGACTGACTACACTGACCATCAGCACTACAATACTTTCAGTTGCAGCTACATTGCACAGATGTTTTTTACGTTTCTACTTCACCTTTTGTATGTGTATATACAGTAGAGAACTCTGTACAGATGCGGTTGTGGCTCAGAGGTAGAGCAGGTCGTCCAGCAATCGGAAAATCATGGGCAAAACCCCAAATTGCTCCTGAAGGCTGAGCCGTCGGTGTGTGAATGAGTATTTAGATCAGATCCTGATGGGCAGGTTGGCACTTTGCATGGCAGCCTCTGTCATCAGTGTATGAATGTGTGTGTGAATGTGTGTGTGAATGTGTGTGTGAATGGGCGAATGCTGACATGTAGTGTAAAGAGCTTTGAGTGGTCGGAAGACAAGAAAAGAGCTACAGTATATAAATGCAAGTCCATTTACATTCCAACTGCACCTTTGTTTATTAAATGGTAAATGGACTTGCACTTATACTGTATATTTCCTTGCCGATCTTCCGATTGGTGGACGACCTGCTCTACGTCTCAGCCACAGCTGCCCCTTTGTACATATTCATTCCCTTATTTATTTATTACGTGTATATAGAGCCAATACAAGTCAGAAAATGTGCAATATCCAGAAGTGCAATATCTTACTGTTTTTATAAGTCACAGCACATATTTTCTATTTATAATATATATTTGTATTCTTCTTTATCTTTATTACCGTTCATTCTGTAACATTCAAGGCTCACTTTAAAAACCTCATGATAGCTGTAGCGATATGATCATTTCTTAGCCTAGTCTGTTTGGTCAGAGTTCTTCAGTTGTGATCTGTACTCTTGCGAATGAACAAGGCAACTTGAAAGAAAATACCCACAAAATGACCATTTGTATATCCATTACTCACTCAGTGTTACCTTGAATTGCTGAAGAAAATTTTGTGTTTCCTGCATGCCTCCACAGTGAACGGAGAATCCGAAAACAGAGTAAATCCTTGTTGAATTGAAGTAAATGGTTTCCAGGTTTAACAGCAAAACTACAGACATGCTGCGAGTCGGAGCGAGCTGTGAGTGGAGACGAGACGGTAGTGGCAGAAGAGTTTTAAATAGTACGATTTTGGTGAAAATGCATGTGTTTGGGAAGTACTGACATACGAATGGATAAACAAGACTTGGATTATAGTGAACAAATTGTGTTTTGCTGTTCTTAAACCTGGCCTCCATTTACTTCAATTCATCAAAGATTTACTGCATTTTTGGATTCCCTGTTCATCCTGGAGGCATGAGAGAAAAGTTTTTTTTCAAGAATTCAATGCAACAAAGTGAGTAATGATAATACAGATGGTCATCTTGGGGGTGAAGTCAAATGCCCCTCAATCACGGACTCAATCCTCTGTATTCCATTCTCCATTTCAGAGAAGAACCATTGTGGAGGCCTGTCAGTTAGACCATCGCCATCGTGGCTAACGTTAGCATCTGACAGGGGTGTTTGTCTGCTTTTCTCTTCCTTTGTTGTTGTACCTTCATTCCTTTACAACGACATTATCCGGCTTTCAGTATCTTCAGTCACAAATATAAGGGTGAAATCAAATTATTTCAGTTAAGAATTGTCAGAAGGCTCATTTTGGGGAGCTAGTGAGTGGAGGATGGTACCACACATCTGTTCTCTATGCCTCCATAACCGGAAGTCCCTATTTTGGTTCATATTTGATCAGCGGTGCCTAGTTTGACATTTGATTGGAGTCCATGAGCTTTGCGAGCAGTGAATGACAGCTGCTGTAGAGACTCCTTGCCTCTGATTGGTTGTTTTCCTCCGGTCTGTGAAATCTTGCAAATGCCATTAGGAGCACATGAGGACAAGAGGAACATTTGTTTTTTTCAGATTACCTGTCTCATGTACTGTTGTTTTATAAAATTAACAATTTTTTTTATCATATTTGCTCAAAGTGACCGACTGTAACTTTAACCTTTCCACCTCACTGTAGAACTGAGTTATGTCTCACCTAGCCTGGGGGAGGTGATGGTGTTCACATTGGTTTTCTCATTGCAGGTACCATGGTGACAGGATCGGTAGGTCGGTGGTCTCAGCGTCATCGGGCAGTCGTTACCATGACGACCGGTCACTTTGTGCATACACTGGACCACTCGCGACTGCAGGCCCTTTCCGCAGGATGACGAGCACTGAAACAGCCAATTAAATGTGTCAGTTCTCACTTCTCATACTGTGACTCTAGAAGTTGACCGTTGTGGTCAACACAGGTGGTTTTCATTTCAAATTCGCTAATACCTGTAAATCATGTAAGCAACTTTTACATTTCTGTTTTTGTGCAGCTTAAACAATTGAGATACTACGTGTTAATTAGTTATCTTAAAGTGGCAGTAGGCAGTATATTTTTGGCATCATTGGGGAAAAAATCCATAATAATCTTTAAGCATATTGTAATTCAAGTTGTCTGAGAGATAACTAGACTTCTGCACCCCATCATAGCTCTGTTTTCAGGCTTTAAAAAATCTAGCCCGTGACGGGAGACTTTGACAAATCACGGGTCATTTCATTGAGAGAGCGTTCCTATTGGCTGTGCTCCGGTCATGTGACCAGAACTTGGCGTTCCTTCAACAGATTTTACAATGGCGGCAGCGTCACAAACTTTCTCATTTTACAGCTAAACAGTACACTACAAGATGATTCTGAAAATATTTGAGGCGAGAAATTGGCATTAACGTAACATAATATTGATTCATATTTGATCAGCGCTGCCTAGTTTGATCGTTTGGTCGGAGTTCGCGAGTGATTGACAGCCGGCTCTCATAGACGGCAGCTGGACAGCAGACCTCAGATCAGCTCTGACTGCTTTTTTTTCCTCCAGTAAGTGAAATCTTTCAGATGCCGTTAGGAGCACCGGGGGACACAGAGGAACACGATTTTTTTCCATGTTACCTGTTTCATGTACTACTGTCACGATATAGTGACCATTTTATAAAAATAACTTTTTTTAGTCATATTTGCTCCAATCTCGCCTACTTCAGCTTTAAGATTAATATGTGTTAATAGGTGTATTTTTTTTTAACTTTTGATCAGAGCCAGGCTGGCTGTTTTACACTTCTTCCAGTGTTTATGCTACAATAGGCTAACCATATCCTGACTCCAGATCTGTACTTAGCACACAGACATGAGATTGATATCACATCTCACTTTCAGAAAGATAGTAAATAAGCATATTAACCAACCAAAACTATTCCTTTAGGCAATTATCAAATACAGAATCCCTCAAAGCAGAATAGATATAGTAAAAGGTCATTGTGGTCTACAGTATATGCAGCATCATGGGACATTCGAGCAGTGTGACCATATACTGCTGGGCTGCTTCCATGCCATGCACAAGCAGTCAATTTAAGGAAACAATTTGCTATTTGATTGTCTGATCACTTCTATATACTGTACTTGGAGCGTCATTTTACGTGTTTTTAAATACATTGATTTGATAGAAGAGGTCCCGCCTCAAGGGAGGACAGCACCAGCCCGTCCTCCCTTATCCCAACCACCACCACCACTTTTTTTCTTGCCCTTCAGGTGTCGCTGTTGAAGCATTTTAATTAGAATTTAAATAAAGGATTTTTTCCAAAAAAGAGAAAAAAAATATATAAAGGATACTGAGATTTGGTAATGATTGATTTCAACCAACAAAAATAGAGGAGGAGCAACCTCCTCTGCCTCTATGGACCAGCCTCCAGTGGACTCTTAACCATATATGAACCATGGGGTTTGAAGATAGTCGTACCTTGGACCAGTCTCCAGTCTTCCATTCGAAACATTTGGAATGGTCCTCACAGGGCTCCTCTTGAGTGGGCTGGGATAGAGGATCACATAGACCCTGAGGGTTTGTACACGACACCTTCCGTTCATGAACACCTTGACCACATTCTGATGAACACTGGAGGAAGTGATGAAACAACAATTTGTGGAAAAGAGTGGAAAAAAGAATAGTGTAAAGGAACAGGAAGAAAAAGCTAACAAGACTGTCTGATGTAGCTTATTCCTCTGTTCCATAGATCTCACATAAAAGAGCCATACCTTGGCACTGGTTGACAAATTTTTACAATTCATTTTACTGGTTTGGGCTTTATTGCAATAAACATGGGCTGTGTTGTAGAGTTGCAATGAAAACGGATTGGATATCAGGCCAATACTGACTCAAATAATTGGATCGGGTTTCAGTGACAATGGGGCCGATCTATTCAATTAATATCTATGTTTATATACTATATACATTATAGACTAGACTTTTAATTCCTGTACAAGTTTTGACCAATTTGTTTCTGCATTTAAAAGGTTTTCACTTGAATTGTAATTCATGTTTATTTTAAAGGTTTTTGACCAAGTTGTTGGTGTATTATTTTAATAATAACTCATATCTATGTAATTTTACATTTTGTTTTACAAAGTTAGAAAAGAATTGTTCAGTCCAGCCTGATGTTGCCTTTGACATAAAAGAATGATCCCAGTCACTTCCACACAGTGAGGCATACAACTTATTAATTAAACACTGGTATCGGATCGGTACTCGGGATCGGCCAGTACCCAAAGCCCAGGTATCGCTACCAGTATAGAGACTGAAAAAGTCAGATCGGTGCATCCCTACTATGTTATTTATACTGAAACAACTCCACGTCTGAATTTTCAATCTTTGGAGAGTAGCTCATTGTTGGGCAGACATCACTGGGCATGCTAACGCATTTATACTGATTTTCTACTTTAAGAAGCTGAGATGAATAAACACTTGCTGCGTTCATAACAGCGAAGGAATATGTCACCTAGAGGAATTTGGCAAGAAAATTACAGGGAAAAACTGTATTGCATCAAAAAAATTAACAGTTTTTCAGGCTGTTCCGAATATTTTAAACACCAAAGTTGATAAATGTTGGATAACATTTGTAGAAGAAGAAGAGTGGCTAATACCCAAATGCTGGTCAGTGATGTAAAATAAAAATCTCATACCATGAAAACAAAAATATGCAACCTTGTTTTTACTTTACCAATCATAAACAGATAGGGCCATAACATACACCGATCAGCCATAACATTAAGACCACTGACAGGTGAAGTGAATAACATGGATTATCTCGTTACCACAAGGTGTCAGAACACACAGTGCATCACAGTTTGTTGCGTATGGGGCTGCATAGCCGCAGACCGGTCAGGGTGCCCAGGCTGTCATAATTTTATGGCTGATCTGTGTATTTCCTGAGTCAATACACATCTACCACTTCTAGTAAACATGACTGACATGGTCAAAAGTGATCAGGGTCCCATTTCCCCAACGCATTTTAAGGCTCAGATGACCATAAAATCCATCATACAAACATTCACAAACTGAACGGGTGTTTCCCAAAAGCACACTCTTAGAAATGATTGTAGATTAACGAGTATCTACTACCCACTCATAAAGGACTAAGAGCATCTTAAGAAGCTCTGGAACCTGTAGGAGGAACCAAACACTACAACTTTCAAGTTTTTATTGTTGTTGCTCACTGAATTTGCATCTTATGATATATTGTTATCATGACCACTGATGCTCTTTTTCAAAGTGCTGTTTTATATAAAATGAGTGTGAAAGGCAAAATAAAAGTTAATGCCTCTAAATCTTTGTCACTGATCTAATCCAATTGGAAAATGGAAAAATGTAATGGAATAAAATGTAAAGAAGCTTTTAATGATGGGCGTGTGCACTCTCTTAAGTGCTGCCTTAAGAAATGTGTGCAAGAATTTAAGAGCATTCGTGGATACACTCTTCACTTCAGAGATCGTCTGTAGGAATCACGACACAGGACCTGCAATGTTTTTTTTTCCAGTGACATCAGCACAGTGTGTGTATGACATACCTTGGACCACTCTGTAGCCTCCCACACAGTCAGGCAGTGGCGGCCCTCACAGCCCTGAAGAATAGGAGGTTTTCCTCCAAGGCAATACAGGTCCCTGGTGTGGATGAGTGAGCCATTCTGTAGATGGTAAACACAAACCACCTCTCTCTGCTGAAGACCTTTACCACATGTGATGGAGCAGGATCCCCACTCTCCTGTCACCCACCTGTGAAAAAAACTAAGTGTTTACAGACAATTCATAACCTACGGTCCATTTGATTTGGGTCTGAATGTTTTACTCTGGATGGAGGTCTGAAACAGAGAGAAAAAGATGTCTTTATACATTTTACCAGCTTAGTGTGGGCGCACTTTTAAAATAACTTTTATAGAGCACATTTCAAGACAAAGTGTGATGATTTACATGTATGTAGAGCTAACATAAGAAAACATAATCTGATTAACTCTTTGAACCTGACTTGCACAACAGTTGTTATCAAAAAACCATGCCACTTGTTCTGAAAATAATTACACACTATGCAAAAGTAAATAAGACACATAGTGATTATGGCATAAGCCTGTAGATAAGGGGAGTGTAAACTAGGACACAGATCTGGACTCAATCAAGTCTTCAGAACTTCACAGCCAAAATATCCCTACTACAATGATGTGAGGGATTCATATAGGCTCATATGGGCTTACGAAACTCAGAAAAATGGTAAGAAGGAGTGCTTTATAAATTATAATAAAATTGATAAAAATTCCAACAGGGAGCAACTGTAGGGAAGCTAAAAGGTGATGGATGGAAGTCAAAACAATGACAATGCAAGACCTGACATTTTTCAGAGCTTTGTCAATGTGTGCCCAAATTTAACTTGTGATCCAGATAAAATCTAACATGGTTAAATTGTTGTATCATTTATCCATATCTACCAAAGTGGCTGTTTGACAGTGAAATGCTCACCCTCAACCACTGTTTAAGTGTATTGGTAAAAAAGTAAATGTGTTAATCTTAATTTTCCCAAATTTTCCCAATTTAATTCATTTCAATTGACAAGTCAACAAGCAACCAGCAGCTACAAAAACACTGCGTGTGTGTGTGTGTGTTTGTGTTTGTCTTACCAGTACTGGCAGGGGTGAGAGTTGCAGGGTTGTACTTGAGGCTTTGGTCTGTTCTCAGGTTGACAGTGGCTATCGTTGGCTACCTCCATGGTTTTATTTATTATCCTCATACAGGAAACCACTGTCCTCCTCTCACCTACACACTCACACACATACGCGCACACACACACACACACACACACACACACACACAAACACACACACACACACACAGGTTAGTGCTCCACCTGTGCTTGGGAGCAAAGAAATCCCACATAAACTGCAGCGAGAAGACAGCTATGAGGCTTTTAGGAGTCCACGTTTTACAGCGCAATGTTAAAAAAAAATCTCCTCACAACACATACTCTGCCCTCTTCTTTTACATTTGACATTTAATACTTACAATTTTGTATTTATATATTGTTTTAAATTGTTTCTTTATTGACCCTAAACAAATATTAAAGCTGAATAAAGTTGGTCACTTTGAGCAAACACGATAAAAAAGTTATTTTTATAAAACGGTCACTATATCCTGACAGTAGTGTATGAAACAGATAATCAGAAAACAAAAATCATGTTCCTCTGTGTCTCTGCAGCTTTAATTACTTCTATATACAGTAGACTTATGATACACACACATACAGATAAGATTCAGTCATAAAACAATCTCAATATCACAAACACACAAGCACACATGCACATATACACACACAAAAAACAACACACACAAAAAACACACACACACACACACACACACATACACACACGCACACAAAACATGTGTTTATTGTTTTCTACCATTTTCTTATTTTTATATATTTATTTTAGTTTACTTATAGGTACAGTGTGTAACATCTGGTGACATCTAGTAGTGAGGTTGCAGATTGCAACCTCTCCCGTGTGCCAAGCGTGTTGGAGAACTACAGTGGCCAATGTGAAAACGTGACTGGCCCTATCTAGAGCTGTTCTAAGAGTAGTGTAGGTCATTTGGAGAATAGCAGAGCCAGTGCGTAGAGTGGGAAGTGAGTGGTGAAGCAAGAAAGAGAGAGCGGCGGCGAATGTGTGTGATGTTGTGAGCGAACAAGTGAGGCAGTGGAGCAGAAGACAGAATTAGTTTGGCTTTGAGAATATCAAGTGAATGTTCAGTGGAAGTTTCAGTTTGTGAAGAAATAAATGCTGCAGATCCTCAAGACCAACAGAGGTTTCCTGTGTTTTGTTTCCCGGCAGCTGAGTGGAGTGACGGGGGTTACAGTAACTCCGGAGCGAGTAACGTTATCGACTGGCCCGAGCAGGAAAAATTGACACAGTGTTTAAGTTTGTCCATTCTGGACTACTGTCGAATCATGGCGGCCAGCTCCATGAAGAGAGGACCCGCTCCTTATGTAGACATAAACACTAAAGAAAACATACTTATTAATATTATATTCCATTTCTGCCAAAGATCCTCCTAAATATTACACACTGGTCCTTACATTAATTGCATTTTGCACATATATGTATATATATATAGTTTTCATCTTATCTCAGTATTTAATTGTATTATCCTTGACACTTTGGCAATATTGTTCACCTGACATTCATTCATGCCAATAAAGCACATGAAAACAGAGGGAAGCCTGCTCTCTCTACTGCCGTTGATCACTAGCTTAGCCACTGGCTCTCCACTTGTCGTCTAATGCTTCTGTTTAACAAGAATCTTTGAATATGTTGTATTTGTATGTTCATTTTATAATAAAGATAACCAGACCTGGTAATTATGAGATACATGAGATAAAAAACTTTATCTATAAACATGGTTAGACAAACAGAGGCATTCCCTTTATAAATGGCTGTTGAAATGTTTATTGTCAACAGTTAGTAGGAAGTAAACTTGGACCCAAAGCCATGCAAACCTGACTGCTCCTGTGCTTATGCTACTTCCTGCTCAGCCCCAGGCATCAGAACATTTCAAGAGGCTAACATTGTGTGAGAGGGGGCATAGAGTTAAGACTGAAGAAAGTATGACCCATTGTGCTGTACAGAGCTTTTAATTTTAAATTAAGATGTACCACAATATGGGCCAACATCTAATACATAGGTATTGACCAAGTAAGAACGTATTTAGTTTTCTAGTAACAAGGCTTCAGTGATCTGGTATTGTTTGCATGATTGTTGTCAAACAAATTTCCCTCAGGGATAAGAGATCATGACTCTCAGCATTAGTAACCAGCATTTCCATTTTTTTTTTGATTGCTGTAACCTAACTTGATTTTACTGTTTTTTTTGTGTGTGTGTGTGTGTTACCTCCTCCACATCGGACAGTACAGTCCTGCCAGCTGCTGTGTGTCCAGATGTAGAGATACTCTGGTTCCCTCTGCTCCTCACTGCTCCTGTCCTGAGTTGTGTTCAGAGAAACTGTGTACTCATAGTGGATCCCATAGCTCTGGTCATGAAAGAGCAGCACCTGGGGACATGACGAAGAGGGATTTAAGGAAAAGTGAAGCTTTGCCTCAAGCTTACCAACCTTCACTCAGTTTATCTGCCTTTTATCTTCATTCGCAGGACTGATTTTCAAAGGTAAGCAGTAGACAATAGTAAGCAAACACAGCCAAGTTCACAGTAGTTGCTTCCAGTTAAACAGTAAATCAACACTAGCATTTTTCCATGAGCCCAGTTTGGTCTGCGCCGTGCCAAGCCAAGCCAAGCTGCGACGACATGTGTTTCCACTACAGCCTCACAGCAGGGAATAAGATGTGGTCCTGCTTGGTAGCAGGGCCGATAGTGACCAACACGTGTCGGTCTCCTCCTATTAGTTGAGTCTTCGCAGACTAAAATCATGTGTCTGTGCTGGAGACTAAAGAGAAAGCTCTGTGTCTCTCTGTGTTCAGCTGTCAGTGATTTTGTTGCTTCTACCTGAATCTCGGTGGTTTGTGTTCCTGTGTGTACTTTCAGATATCAGCCCTATTTTACTGGTTACTGATCGCTTTCAGTCATATCAGGTTAAAGGAAATACAGTACAATACAGTCCATTTTCCAGTACAACCAAGACTCGGCGATTACAACCTCTCAAATCGGTCACTGCAACTTGAGAAATAAAAGCCTCTTGTCTATGAGACGGTCTCTTGAGACGGTGGGTTCTGTGAGCGTGACTGGCCGGCTCGCTTGCAAGCCAGCGATCCCCGCAGGCGTGTCTACAAGACCGGTCTCTAGAGAGAGCACCAGCCAGCACAGGGGGTTCCTGTCAGCAGCCTAGCTGACAATCCCCGCAGGCGCAAGCTCGCTGTCGCGCCAGTTTGTGGAATATTCGAAATCTAAACAGATGATTTCTCACCTCAAAAATTCTCAGAAGTGAAAGGATGAAACAGTATACCAGTGTTTGGACCTGGTAGCCTGCCTTCAGACTTCGGAGCTGCCGTGGCTGCGTTGCTCTCCTCAGCCATGGCAGCTCCGAAGCTCTGGTTAGCATTATAGCTAGGCTACCCAACGTTAGTGTTTAGAAGCCATTAGCCAATCAGAGGCAGAGTAGGGCTGGGTCTTCCTGCTCCTACTCTTTCACTTCCACAGTTACAAGTGAGTTTTGCAACATATTAACCACGAGGAGTGTTGCAAAAGTCAAGGTGCACAGATTCGTCACTTTGTGATGTGAGAGAGCACATTTGTGAAGTTTCAGTGACCGATTTGAGAGGTTGTGATCACCATGTTGTGGTTGTACTGGAAAATGGACTAAAAATTAATGAGTAAACGCTGGATTACAAGTTTGCAGCTGTCATTGTATTTATGTAAATACCAATCTACACATTTATGAATATTTTTCTCTGTGAATTTGTATTCAGAACACAGGTGTTTGAATATTTTCTGAGTGAAAATTTCAACATACAAGTTCACATTTTTTCGACAAGTTCTCAGGTGCTTTGTTTTTGTCTGTGACTTCAAATTCAGCTCATGTGTGTAACTATTTTACACAAGTGAAAATTTAAACAGATTTTGTTCTACAAGTTCTAAGTTCAAAGTACTCACATCAAGTCTACAAACTCAATCATTTTCCAAAGTGTGATAACATTTAACGTACGGAACATCAAGTACGTATTGGACCAGGCGAGATGTAACTTTGATGGAAATAACCTGCCGTAACGTTGTAATTGCTTCTCAAATAAACCCTCGTTCATGTTTCCCCTGCCTCCTGTGAGAACATTAGGTCTTCACAAAAAAGGATTGAAAGTAAGTGGAACACGAGTCAGAACTGAGATTACTTTACCTGAGATACCTTGCAGACTAGACCTTGCCACTAGTGTGGCTGCTCTAACCTGTTAACACGGACGCCAAAATAAAAAACAACAGGTTCCACAGCCGCCACGCGCTGCTGATATTCCCAGTGTGGACACGCCGTAATAGCCTATCAGTGATGGCTACTGTGCAACAGACAGACAAAGATGAACGCAGACTGGAGCTGCTCTGGTGAGCGAGTGGAGCTGTGTGTCGAACGTAACAGCGCATTTCCACCAGATCCGATGACGGAGGGCGTCTCAACCCTTTCCATTCATTTCCTATGGAAAGCAAGAGAAGAAGTCGACCAGTGCATGGTGGGAGTGTTGCGGTGATTTGGACAAGGTCTGTATTTGGATAAAGTTTAATAATCGCAACTTTATGCAAATGAGCCCGTCCAGCACGACGCGTCCGGCTCACGAAACTTGGACCAAGCTGTCAAACTAGGCGATCTAGTTCTAAAATAAAATGAGATTCGGCGCCTGGACAAGAGGTATGACCCACGACCAGATTATCATAAAAATGCAGCGCAGTGACGTGCATTCAACCCACGTTGGACCCGTTCATATGAGTCAGCCATCACTCTGTTTGTTACAAACAACACCCCCCCCCCCCCGTCCTTTTATTAAGACAGTGTTGAGAAGTTCTTTTGTAGTATTTAATTACATATATAGCATTCAAAACTAGGTTTTGTGTTGGAGTTTGTGTTATTCAAAATTTTGACACTTAGATATTCATTTTATCAGCAAATGTATATTGGTTCCAAATATCGGTTATCGGTCTCCTTGATTATTAATAACCGGTATTGTACCTGAAAAAAGAAATATCCCTACTATTGTTGCATTAATCCAGTAATATAGAAAGTGTCTATCATGTATGTAAAACTAACCAGTGCATATCTAATTTACAGTTAAAGGTCAATATTATCAAATATCCCTCTAAATACACACTAACAAATGTGATAGACAAATAAACAATCACACAATCATCAGCACCACCAGTAGGATGTTTCAGTAATGCCTTTGTATCCAGCGTGTATTGTGATAAAATTCAGAACAGAGAAACTGATGTTTACCATCAGGTGTAGGGGTGTCTTAGTGGGTCCCTTGGCAGACATCTTCTCCCACAGTCCCCTTCTTAAATAGCGCACTGTGGTTCCGGCCAGCTCAAACTCTCCTGGAAGCTCGATCTTCCAGTCATTGTTGATGGACCTCTTACTGGAGTCTCTCAGAGCTGTGAGGAAGACACAAGGTTAGAAATAACACTTTCAAACCCTGTGTTTTTTACGAGGGATAATGAACACCCGTTCTGCCCATGTGTGACCCATTCTTACTAAATGGATATCACCTGGTTGTCCACCAGACACTATGTGTGTACAGTACATTTTATGATTCATTTCATGAAAAGTTGTAGTGTTTACACTGGAGATTCAACAGGGCTTGTGTTTTTTTATCAAATTTCTTTACTTATTTACTTAATTCTACTCATTGTCTACTATGATGACAGCAATCCTATAATAAATACCATATTAATTATGTTCTAACTATAGAGCAATACTCGCACAGCCACCTCTATGGTCAAGGTTTGATTAAATTAATAGTTCAACATTTTGGGAAACACGTTTATATACGCTTATTTACACACTTATTTACTCTCATGTCCGTTCATTATTAACAGAGTTGGGGTCAGGATGGGGTTAGCCTAGCTTAGCATAAAGACACCTAACAACACCTCTAAACCTCACTAATGAACATGTTGCATCTTATGTGTTTAATTAGTACACAAATGTAATAATAACAGTTTAAGGGGGAGTCATGTGCTGGAACTATTTCCTGACTAACATCAGACTGTCCAGAGTCTTGTCATCACAGAGAGTTTGCCAGTCATGGTACCACAGTGCCCGTATAGAGACCAAATCCTGTGCTCATCAACCATGTCTGGCAGCCTGTGCTATAGGCAGAGATGCTGCACGGAGGTGCTGGGCTAATGGATAAACTGTTGTTTAGATGGATGGGTCATATGTGTTAAATTGATCAAATGCTAAAGTGACAGGTTAAATCAAAAGAAAAACGGTAATTCTGGAGTGGTCAGGGCACTTTGCTTCTTCAGCTGTTCCGTCACTCAACCACACAAAGGACAGCTGTGGGTTCTCTGATGCCCAGTCAACTGACTACCTCACCACCTGTCCAAAGTACACTTCATTCTGTCAGACTGTGTGAAGTTGGGCTTCACATTAAGTTGGAATAAACCATATTTGTCCTTGGAGATCACCAGTAGGAATCAGAGTTAAATCCAATTAAAACAATTCTACAGTCAGAGGTTGTGTCAATGCATGTACTGTGGGTATGTGTGTATGTCTGTATCTTATTGACATAGATGGAGAGATTCAGCTGCTTTGTCTATCATTGCAAACACAATTTTCCACTAGAAAAACAGTCGGTTTATCTGCTGCTGTATCACCACTATTCTCTCCCTGGCTGCCCACAAAACATCCACAGCCTCCTGTTTAATCACAGATTGAATTGGAGCTGAACCAAGCAGTCAGCTGGCCCAGTGATCGCCCAGCAACGGTCTTAGTGGTAGAGCTGAAACGATTATTTTACCAGCTCGAATGTGAGTAGGGCATAGACAGATTAGGGTTTGACTGTTATCGAATTACAAAGGCTTATATCAATAGCCTACATTTGTCATATACTGTAACTTAATATGATCAACGGTCTCTGGCAGTCTGTTGGGAGTTCCCCTTACATCTGGACAGGTCCGCGCGGTCATGTTTATGGGTTATTGTCGTTCAAACTAAGCTAAGATAGCTAATATGTGCTCACGTCAGTTGTCACTTGTTGCCACGGTAAATATTCATGTATTCTGCAGTCTGATTCACATCAGTGTCAGTACGGCCAGGCATGGCAGAGGCAGCCTCGTTTTATCGCTGAGCACTTGGAATTGGTACCCGTCGTGAAGCCGGGCGCTTATTGTCAAACACAGCCATCATTTTTTTTCCACAGTAACTGGCGACTTTATCGCTGATGACACAGAGATACCATGTGATGCCAACATCATCCTACTATGGCTCAATAGCCTTTTTAGAAGTGGAAACCAAACGTGAGATATCTTCCACGGAGATAAACAATACATTCATTTTGGAGCCGTCAACATTTTTTAGATGATGAATTCAAAATCCTAATATTTTTTTTTGGGATACTTTTATCCAGCAGCTTTCTATACACTCTGTGGATGTATTATTTTTTAAATTATTCATCTTCATGAAAATGTTATCAATGAGACCCTTAAGTCTGAAAACAAGAATAAGTTTAGTTCTTAAGATCAAACCCCTCTTAAACTCACCAGTAGCTGTTTACACCTAGGTTTTAGGGTTAGATTTAAAATAAACCTGATAAAAACTGATTTTTAATGGATATTTTAGGATAAATTACAAAGTGTTTCCAGAAAAGCCACCATGTTCTCCATCTAACCAGGTAAGATACAGATAAACATAAGATCATATCAATACATGTGCATGACAAATGTTCACAAAGAAACATGATATTGTGTTTGTGGAAGTGTCTGGAAGTTAGCAGTGATCAAGTGATCCTCAAGGAGCTTAAAACACATGCATCATTACCCAAAAAGCTATGTGAGGGTTTGTCCTCCACAACTTTGATCCTCCTGGCTCCTGCAGGGATAACCACAGCTTCGATGTAGCCTGATAGATAGACAGGAACATGAGGTGGAAACGAAATCAGAGGTAAACAGAGTATAGGGCACACACATCCAAAGAAGCTCTGCGGGTACTGGATCAAGAAATGACCTGAAGGCAAAATTCAGATGAATTTAAATTTGCTGGTAGCTACCAACAGTGTGCAGATATTGTGTCTGATTTTTGAAAACAGATTCAGAGACATACAGAGGTGGACATGGAGAAGGTCTGTGTTTGATTCCGATATTATATTTTTAGGCAGAGACCATTTAATGCAAGCATCTTAAAATTTGACCATTTCATTTCATGCACAAAACATGAAATATTAACAGTGTCAGGATGTCAACTGGACAGGCCTGACCAGGACACTTACACAGCATATCATTGGAATCAGTTCAGGCTTCTTACTGACAACAAATGTAATATTGATCGTTGCTCCAATAAATAGAATCAATCAAACAAACTGCATCATATCAGCAGTGAGTGGAAACGATTGAATACCTGATGTTTTATGGAACAGAATAGAGCATAGTAGTTGGATACTAAAACATGCACACACACACACTCACCCATTCCTTTGGTGTGGTTGAAGTCTCCTCTCACTATCTTACAGGAGCGCCCATCTCCATTACAAACACCACAGCGGTCCTCTTTGGCTGAAGAGACGATGATGCCGTCACAGCCAATTTTCTGACCACAACAAAACAGTGAAGAACAACATTAAAACAAAACACTGATGAATTGCCCTCATAGTGTACACTGACGTGTGTGTGTGTGTGTGTGTGTGTGTGTGTGTGTGTGTGTGTGTGTTTGAGTGTGCAAAAAATATAAAAAAAATATATATATTGCATGCAGGAAAAAAGCTTGGCTTATCCTGGTGTCATATGCAGTTTTAACACCACCTTCTGATGGGCGATTTAACTGAAGTTGAACTTAAGTTGAAGACGATAGACGGTGGGTTCCGAGATTGCATTTCAGCCAATGCGTTCCGCCTCTTTTGCTCTCCACATGGATATTTTACTTGCATTCAACTAAAGCCTGCTCGAACGTGACTGGTCAATACTACTCGGTCTACAAACGAAAACCAGAACGCTTTCGATGCCAAAATCTTGTCTTGCCTACAGATTCTACATCTGAATGCAGAATCAGTTTATCGAGATTAATGGTCAGTAAATCCACAAAACTTTCCATAAGAAATAAATCATTTAACTCTTCTTGCTGTCTCATCAGTTTGTCTGCCTTTTGGTCCAAACCTGCAATTAATGACAGCAACAACACCTCCAATGTTGAGCACAAGAAGGCAGCTCTGAGTATAGCTCTCTGTGAGGTTTCCTCCAGGCCTTGGCTAGCAAAGTCGCTATCTAGAACTACAGAGCACCTGAAAACCATTCTATCCTCCATGCCTGCTAACCTTGAGCCTGCTAACCTCCAGCCTGAACTCTGGCCTGCTAGCTACCAGTCTCCTCTACGGCCTGCCAGCAGCCAGCGCCCACTCCAGTCAATTAGCCCTGGGTTCCTGAGCCTGCAGCCTGCCAGCCTCCAGTATAGCGCCTCTCTGCTAGCCTCCAGTCTTCTAGCCTCCAGTCTAGACCGCAGGTCAAGAGGAGAGCCAACCAGTTAGGGTCAGATATTTTGAGTGGGAAATCTGCATGTCATTAGCAAAGCAGTGGCCCTAACAGAGGCTCGACCGTAAACTGACCCTTGTGGGATACCATACATAAAGATAGAAGAAGAACAGGCATTTCCTAAGACAACAGAAAAGTGTGATCACACAGTAAAGAAAAAAAGAAAAGAAAAATGATTATTATTACAGAGAGGAGTCGGTCACTGCTGACAGGTTTTAGTAGATGACAAAGCTTGGAAGCTTGCTTGCATGGTGCAGTTTGGTGAATCAGAGGGCCATATGGGGCCCTTCTCCATCTCAGTCAGACTTCCAGGGTCCTCCTATTTTCATAGCTTCACTGAATATATTCCTCTCCCCTTTTCCTGTCTGTTTCCTCTCTTTCTTTTTTCTCTCTCTCCTTGCCAATAATTTCAGAGCATGCTTGAACCTCTCATGCCAGGCTTACAAAAACATCCATGTCTCTGCCCACATTGGACTTTTAATTTGGTGTATCAACAACTCTGTATCCTCAGTATCTGCCACCTTCTCACTGTCTGCAGCTCAGAGCCTGCATCCTCCTGATCGAGATTCCTCATCAGTTGTGTGTAAGTTTGGACGGAAAGTCTTCGCAGTGAATACTGGTTAGTATCATTGCCTTTGTTTGAAAGTACATGTGGTTGTAACTGTGCAAAGTTGGTGAGAGGCACTTTTTTTACATGTTGGTGGTTTTGGTTGCAGGGTTTGAGGTATGTTTCTTGACGGATTCAATGAGCCGTGGGCTTGCAGACACGATCTCCGACATCAATGCGTTTGTGCATCCTGGAACAACTGTGTCTCGCAGTTTGTCCAAGCACATGTATCATTTTAATAAGTTAAGTGGAGGAACGATAGTTGTCATTCACATCGCGACCAACGACATTGCCAGTGGAGTAAGTCCCCGTTTGTTTGTGCAGCAGATGGATACATCAAATTCAGCGCGGGCGTGAGGACATACACTTTGCTGTTTGTTCCGTGTTGCCGCAACCTGTGGATCACCATATTACCAAAGCACTGGTGAAGCAGTGCAATGTACTGATGGAGAGGAAGATAGCACAGATGTCCAATGTCGTTTTTCTGCGGACCAACAAATATTTTTTTTCAAGAGGGGAAGTTCTTGGACATTTGTTCAGCAGGGATGGGTTGCATTTGAACCTGAAAGGCAAAGACATTTTGTTTTCTTATTTCAAGAAGTTTTTGTAGCATTTCTGTCGTCATGAGTAGTTGTCTAAGGGGGTTTCACACTTGGTCCCTTTCAGTCCTCCAAACGAACTCAGAGCGATGAGTCAGCATCTTTTGCGCATATGGAACACTCCAAAAGAAGTCAGAGCCCTCTGAAACGAACTGTATTCAGACCTCCTCGGGAGGTGGTCTGAATAATAATGGGAGGAGTAGTTTGGACCGAAGAAGAAACTACTGCACTTCTCCAGATATGGAACGAAGAACACATCAAACGGCAGCTGCCAATGCTCAGAAACGCTGAGTTTTTCCTCCAATTTTTAGTTCATATGAAAGCTTGAAGCTTCATTTGGACCACACTTTATGTGAGTAGTTCTTGATGTTGTGTGTTTGTTGTGAAATAAATGTTGTATAACATCCTGTTTTGGTTGTTGTTAATGGTGTTTTATATTGGGTTTCATATTAATGGGTGTATGTATACTCTGGAGGATGACCCAAATCAAATAATGTTATTGTTTATTTTAAATGAAATCAAAATGACTAAAAACTAAAATAAATTGAATTGAGGCATTGAGGGAAAGTGCTTCATGTATTTTGTCGTGGAGCTTAAGGAGACATAGTGGCAAACAAGTAGTCATGTTGTTTTATTAGTTGGTGATTTCATAACATGGTGTAGCAGTTAGTTATTATTATGGGATTTGCTGTGTTGTGTAATAATTGTAAATATTGGTGCATAAAGTGGCATGTGTGTGTCATAAATGTGGTTGGCTATTCTCAAATGTATTGGGGAGACAACTGAGTTGCCTGACTGCTGGCAAGTTTTGTAGAGTTTTTTTTTTTTACATTTTCTTCATGTTAATGAACTAGCCAGGATCAATTGGTAAAATTTGGTATGATGGATACAGAGAGGATTGGTTCAATAGCTAATTTGCATCTTTTCACCTGTGTGAGTTTTTCAGTGTGCCAGAGTTTTTTTTCCCAGTGTTTTATTTCATTTTGCCTTCGCTTTGTAGATTTACTTTTGTTACCCTTCTGCTGGACCAGCTGCCTTTTTGTTCATGGTGAGCTTGCTTTTAATTAAATCATTGAACTCAGTTTGCTGCCTCCTCAACCTTTTCTCTGCGTTTGGATTCACCTCCCTAACAAGAACCTTGACACCTATTTAGGTTGTATAATAGGTGTTTCATTTGTTGTGTGTGTTGCAGTATTCATGTCTGGATACGTCGGTAACACAGGAGAAGGTACACCGGCGTATTGTTGATGCCGGGTTATTAGGAGCGAAAGTTTTGGTGAGGATGGTAAAGCTGCAGCGATCAACGGACCAAAAGGCTGATTACCTTACGAAGGAACTGGCCAAGAAGGAGAGCCTGATAGAGCAATTGCAAAATCACCTTCAAGACACCCAGGCCCAGCTAGAGTTTCTTCAAGATGGTTAGTAGTATTCAGTTAAATCAAAAACTGTAAGTTTGTACTGTAAGTTGGAGTTACCATTAAAAATATGTAGTCGCTGTTGCGACGAAGCCATATTGAAGTGTACAGCATATACAATATGTACTGTGAGGTGCAACAGCAAGTCAGAAGCGAGTGGCAGTAGATATCGTGAACAGACTTTCTTGAAAGGTGTGAACATAACCGTAGATAATTGAAGATGATAATTATTATGTTTCAAATCGTAATTTTCGAGTGGAAGAAATTAGCACCACGTTAACATCATGATAGTTGATAAGGAAGGCCTTGTCAGGGACATGCATGCTGTGTTTTATGAATAGACTGTATTATTGTAATCATTTGGGGATTGCAGAAATTTTGAATTTCTATATACATGTCAGTATCCTCAGCAGTTGTATTGTTTTACAGCTTTGGTAATTTGTAATTGTTAGCAACTACATGAATACATTCACAATGTAAGCTATAGTATTATGTATGAAAGTCTAATTGAAATATATTGTCACTCAGATAACATTTACAGCTGCAGACAAATATGTATCTACATTGTTTTATGATTCTGGTGGGAGGTATATCAGCAGCATGTCTGTTGGTTTTGGACATAGCATTCTCAGAAATATATTCCATCAGTTACTATTATTATTGATTCATGTTTGTGCGTTTGTGTTTGCATTGTGTTGTAGAAGTATCTGATGGCTGTTGCTTTAGAAGCGGAGTTGCTGGAAGAGTACGTGGATGTGAAAGTTTGTTGCTCAAAGGAGTTGGAAGAAGACGTGGTGGAGGAGAAGGTGGATGTGGAGGAGGCCACTTGCTCGGATGACATTGATCTGGCTGACGAGTAACTTCAATACTGATCGCTGTTTAATTTTAGGACACAAACTGTAAGTTACAGCATCTTACTGGTTTTCAAGTTTCTTTGTCCTCATTTGAGTTGGATCTGGTCCACCAGCTGAGTTATCTCAACATGTCAACATGAATTTAGTGTTGTGCTTTTTTGTACATATGACAAATTATGGTGATGGCATTTTTTTTTATAGTGTGTGGGGGTGTGTAATGATGCAATTCTAGGTTGCTCTTTAAGATTATAGACTATGTAAGTTTTTCTTTAATTATATTATTATTATTATTAATAATAGTAATGATATTGTCTTTGCTAAATTATTTGCACTAGAACAGATTGTTTTATGTCCGTTTGGTAAAATTTAGCAAATGTTTCTAAAAATGTATCAGATGTATTTGACAGATATATTATTATTCAATAGGGTAGAGATTTTTGATTGTGTAGTACGTTACTGTAGTGATACCTCCAGAGGGTCGGACTCACAGGGATTCAGATGTCCCAAATCATAAATACTGTATAAATATGAAGAAATGGAACTTCCTACTGTGTATGATGATAGTGAAGATGAAAATGAAGACAAGACATTTGAACACTGTAATTTACCATGCATATGTTTTTGATGGGATTATTGTTAAGTAATGCTAAGCATGAGGCAACAAAGCAAGTAATACAGATGCCAAAAACACTTTGAAAAAGTTGGGCAGTGTCTATCGACACAACCGTGATGTGTGTGCACAAGAGGCAGTGTACAGGTTAACAAATATGCATCTCAAGGAAAGTTCTCGTAAGGTTATGTTTATACCTACAGGAGCTAATTGTACGCGTTTGAGTTTGCCTCTGAAAGTACTTCAGCAGAAAGCACAAAAAGAAAAGAGGCTGAAGAAGGAGGAAGAGAGACAGAAGACAGAGGAGCAACAGGAGAAGAGAGAAAAGAAGGAACTGAAAAGACGAGAGAAGGAGAGGAAGGATAGGGAGAAGAGAGAGGAGTAACATCCCTTATCTCCTCCTCACCCTTCCCCTATCCCCATCCCCCTTCCTACCAAACACCCTCCCACCCCTTTACACCCCCTCACTTATGGGTTTATTCCAGGTGATTCGGTTTCCTTCTACACAAAGACATCCATCCACTCTCCAAGGTGACATGGTGGTTGAGTGATTCTCCCCGTGTCTGTGTGGGTTTACTCCGGTTGATCCGGTATCCTCACACACACAAAGACATCCATACACTCTCCAAGGTGACATGGTGGTTGAGTGATTCTCCCCGTGTCTGTGTGGGTTTATTCGGGGTGATCCGGTATCCTCACACACACAAAGACATCCATACACTCTCCAAGGTGACATGGTGGTTGAGTGATTCTCCCCGTGTCTGTGTGGGTTTACTCCGGGTGATCCGGTTTAATTCTACATGAAGACATCCATCCAGTCTCCCTCCTCTCCAAGGTGACATGGTGGCAGAGTGATTCTGCCCATGTCTCAGTATTCCCCTCTTATTAACTCTTCCTCTCTCTAACCCCCTACCATCTCCCATCCATCCACTCTCCCTCCTCTCCAAGGTGACATGGTGGCAGAGTGATTCTGCCCTTGTCTGTGTGGGTTTTTTCCCCTGGTACGCCGGTTTCCTACATAAATAACAACAACAAAAAGTTTTTTATTATCTGCCCATTTGTGAAGTTTTCAGTATTGTGTGCATAGTTCCATTTTTTTGTGTGTATATTATGGAGAAAAACTGTAATACAGCATTATTCCTGGGAATGTCACCACAGACACGAACCGCAACGCGGACTTGAATCGAACCGAACTCAAGTATGGTTCGTTTCAGAGAGGTCTGAGTCCTTTTGGCGTGTTCACATATGCGCAAAAAATGCTGACTCATCGCTCTGAGTTCGTTTGGAGGGCTGAAAGGGAAAGGAAGCATACCCCTGCTCAGTACTTGACCCTTACTAAACTAGAGCCAAAGGTTTTGCCCTTTTAGAACTAATGGAACGAGTTCTACGCGGGAAATAAAAATTGAAGTTGAAGAAATCACAGTTTTTGGCCAAAATTTCAAAAGTTTTGGGCACCTGGACTTCTAACCACCAAAAGTCACAACTACACCACACTGTCAACCATCATACCAAATTTGAAGTTCCTAAGTGAAATAGTTTTCGAGTTCTACTCCGGAAATGAAATTGAAGTAAAAAAAAATCTCATTTTTTGGCCATAATTTAACATTTTTTGGGCACCCTGGGCTTCAAACACCCACAAGGCACAACTAGACCACACTGTCAACCAGCATACCATATTTGAAGGTCCTAAGTTAAATAGTTTCAGAGTTCTGCTCCGGAAACTAAAGTGTGACACGCGGACGGAAGGACTAACGGACGGACACGCGGAGCGCTATATACCCCTGACTACGTTCTCGCAGGGGTGTAATTCCAGTATGCCTAAAAGCACAGGCAAGGCCTGTGCAAAGCACACTGGTTTATTATTCGACGGGCTTATTCTTATTCTTCATCTTCCGCCTAAAACTTTGCCGCGCTACTCCTCCCGCAGTGTTGCCAACACCTGTAAAAAAAAAGTACATCAAAACGTGCGGAATGATCGGAATCGTGTGCTATGACTTTTCTAAGAGATCCGTGCAGTGGATTCCGAAAAAATCTTTTTTGCTCCAAAGGAATGAATGGAAAATCGACGTGAAGACAGCTCAAAAACACTCCTCTTTGGCGCCCTACAGAGTCGCCATACGTTAACGTAGAAACATGATTAAAAGTTTAAACGGGTCACGAGACTTGGGACTTTATTGGGCCAAATGGGCATTTTGATAGCTGCCACAGTTTTCACGAAATCGCAGTTTACGTTTTGTGAAATTTCCAGACCGTTTCAGATTTTGTAAAGGGTGTGTATTGCGTGGGTCGTTAAAGGGACTATATGTAACTTCTTACACGTATAAATCATACCGGGTCGGTGTCCCATGCGCGCTCGCGTGTGGGTACGCGAGCGCGCAGACTCCGCGGAGCCTCTACTCTGCTCCTGCCTGCTTGCACACCGCGCTCGTTCTCACCCGCTCGGCTCGCTCCAACTCCACGGGCACGCGCGCACACTACACACTGCAGAAGACTTAGTTTAGCTCTGAGAATATCTAGTGAATGTGCAGTGGACGTTTGTGCAGAAATAAATACTGCCGCTCCTCCAGACCAACAGAGGTTTCCCGTGTCTTGTGAAGTGACGGGGCTCCGCAGTGAGTTACGTTATCGGAGGCTGAAGCAGGAAAAGCCAACACTAGTATCAGCATTGATTCATGGAGAGACCTTCGTCTGGTCAGCTAACATTACTGCCAAGCAGGTGAAATATAGAGTGATATTGTGTGTTCGCTGACGTGTGTCGCCCCACTGTTTAGACTGGTGCTCGTTCATGTCTATGTAGCGCTACTCTTCTGCAGTGTGTAGTGTGCGCGTGCACGTGGAGTTAGAGCGAGCCGAGCGGGTGAGAACGACCGCGGTGTGCAAGGCAGGAGCAGAGAGCAGGAGCAGGCTGGAGCAGGCTGGAGCATAGTAGAGGCTCCGCGGAGTCTGCGCGCTCGCGTGTGGCACCGACCCGGTATGATTTATACGTGTAAGAAGTTACATATAGTCCCTTCAAAGGCTAGAGCATGTGACATCATTGCTTGAGTGGAGCAAAGCTTTAAAATCTATTGAAAATTTTCCAAACAAATTGCTCCCTAAGCCAGAATTTTCACTCCTCATACATATTTAATACATCAAAACGTAGGTATTTTTGTCTTCTTTCAGATGACACGTCTACATCTTCATCAAAGTCTTGTGGTGCTCAAACTGAAGAGATTTCAGCTATACAACGTATAGTTTTTAACTGAGGGGGTCTTTTTCAGGTAGTACCTTCTCTGTGTTTTCACCAGTCATTCCCAACCATGACTCAGCACTTTCAGACACAAACAGGTGTTTCTGATTACTGATTAGAGCTCAGTCAGTCTCTGCCTGTCTCTGATTGGTGCATTGCAAGTTTTTATTATAATGCCAGACATCTGGTTAAGGATAGGCTATGTAGGTGTTCATACCATGAATTTCAGGTAATAGTATGAGGTAATGTTGAAAATGAACCCTAAATTAGGCCCCACTATTCTGTTTGTGATTTCTTTTTTTTTCTTTTTAAAAAAAAATTCACGTAGTGGTTATTTGCAAGTGACACTATACCACAAATACAGTGGCTGTATTCAAAATATATATATACTACTGACGAACGCAGCATGCAGTATGTACTGTATACTGCATACGTTATGTATTTGCAGTATGCTAGATCAGGCTGTAGCCTTTAAACCAGCTCTTAAAGCACTGGACAATGTGTGCGAACTCGTACCACTATTACAATATTATCAAAAAATACAACCTTGATTTAGTTGTTTATGTTATGTTAGTTTACTTTATAAGATATTGCAGGTTTAAACTATTTACTCTACCAGCTCATAATGAAGTCAGACAAACAGGATCATCAATGAGGGGAGACGGCAAATATAAAATATTGCTCGACAAAATTTACGTTACTCAAACTGCTTTTTCAGTTACAGAAAGGTGGCTGGAGAGGTGGCGATCCCGGCAGGAGCTAGCTAGCTGTGCCGGCAGTTTGTGGAGCTTCTAAACTCCGACAACAGTGGAGCAAATGTTTGATTCACCATCTAACATCGTAGAACTGTCAATATTCTAAATCTAGGGCGCCCCGCTAGCTCTGCTGGTGTGTGGGCGCCCATAAGGCTGAGTCCCGCGGTAGGCCAGGGTTCGAATCCGACCTGTGGCCATTTCCGCATGTCGCCCCCTCTCTCTCCCCATTTCTACACTATCCACTGTCCTATAAATAAAGGCATAAAAAGCTCCAAAAAATAATCTTTAAAAAAAAAAAAATATTCTAAATCTACACAGTTGATTTCTCGCCTCAAAATTTTTCAGAAGTGAATTTAGTAATGAAATAGCTACGAAAAATGTAAAAAACGAGCTGTTTTTAGCTGCTGCTGTTGATTTAACTGTAGCCTGTAGCGGTCCAGCGATTTGCATTGTGGGATACAGTAGGCGAGGTAGACTGGTCCGGTGCATACTGGAGATCTTTTCCGAATCAGTACGACATCCGGGTACTTTTGGCATACTGTAGATTTTGCTTTTGTTCGCATACTGCATACTACATACTACATTTTTGCCACATGAGTACTTACTACTAGTATAGTATGCGGTTTTGAACACAGCCAGTGTTTTGGCATGCACATGTGGTCATGGCAGGCATTTGCAACTACCTGAATTGGAAAATTGGTTGAAGATACAGTGTTTTATGATGGTTTTATTAGTGGATAAATAGAAACAACGTGCGAACCATCTCCAGAAAGCAGCTTCTTCCAAGAGGAAACTGGCAGAGCGACAGGTTTGCCTTTTTTTTTAATGCAATGTTCTTGTATAAGTTAATAGTATTAAGGAAATGTGCACAAATGTAAGTACATATTTTGTTGTTTTGTTTCTATGTGGAGGTCACACTTAGTGCAGAGATCTCTCCGAAGCCAATTGACAGGGCTGACTGTGGATGTGAAGGCAGAGGTTGGTGCACTGTATGTATGATAGATAGATAGATAGATAGATAGGTAGATAGGTAGATAGATAGAAAGATAACTGCAATTAATAGCCCGTGATTTTATTTGCTTCAATCACTGAACTCAACCGGCATATATTTGGTACAGGCGTCTATATGGGACGGGCCTTTAATTCCTTTCACACAAAACTAATGTTCAGTAAAAATGGGAAATATTATCAAATTGATTATTTAAACCAGTATGAAGCTATCAAATAACATATCTATTATGAATCATTCATTTGATCTAACTCCAAGACAGTTAACAACGTTTGCTTTACGGCACCGACACAACAGCAGCTCTTTATCCTGTTAAAACCCAGCTGCCCGTAAGCTACGAGCCAGCCTGCCGAAAAGGAAAAGGGGTGAAAACTATACGGAGAAAGGTGGGGACACCTGTATATTGTAGTGGACTTCAAATGACAATATTTACAACTTGGATACTTTTTTAAGAAAATAACATTTAGATTATTTTGATTGATGGACCCTTACGGACAAAAGGAATATAAATAATCAAGGAATGGACACGTATTCAGACTTTATGACCGCTTCAAAGGCAAGTAGTACAGTTTTTATTTGTCTCTCTTGTTTAGCGCTTTACCGAATAGATATTAATAATAATTTGAATGTCAACGTTATGAATGAAGCTTCAAACTATTTGGTCAGCTACAGCCCCTCAAGCCACACAACACTATTTTGAATTTGATAAATGAGGAAATCGGACCGAACAGCCTATTATTTTATTTTATAGACCACTTCTTCATTTAAATTATTTTCAAGTTATGTCAAATGTAGGCTATTATGTGGCTATTTAAAACATATTTTACATACGTTTTACATTACATATTTTACAACATAGTTGTACTATATGGCCGGAATCTGGAATATTAACGGCCATGTGCTGCCTGGCTAGTATGATGTTTTTGATGTGCTTGGAGAACCAGTTTCTCAAAGCACTTCATCAGAATGGGGGTGAATGTCACAGGGCGGTAGTGGTTTAGACTAGACACTGCAGACTTTTTAGGTACAGGGACGATAGTGGCTGTCTTGAAGCAGGTGAGGGCATTCACCTGCGACAGTGATATGTTGAAAATGTCGGTGATGACATCAGTTGGCACACGTTCTTAGTACACAGCAGCCCGGCAGCTTTACTCATAGTCACAGAATGATTCTTCTCACATCCGCTGCTGGTCCTCTGGAGGCGGGGCAGACTCGACAGCTGACTCTTTGTTGAGGAGATCAAAGCGAGCATAAAAGGTGTTAAGCTCATCTGGCAACGTGGCCTCACACATGATGGGGGCGCTGCTGATTTTGTAGCCTGTGATGTGTCTTTGGTATTGTTGGTGTTGAGGTCTCTCTCCAGCCTCTCCTGACACCTCCACTTGATGCCAGCTTTCAGTCTTGCTCTGGCGATGCTGTATGCTTTTTGTCTCTGGATATTGCCCTCATCGCTCCATTCATCCAGGCTTTCTGGTTGGGGAATGATTTTATCGTCTTTGTGATCACCAAATCATCAACGCATTGGCTGATATATGATGTCAGTCTGTGTACTCCAAAACCATCCTGTCGAGCTGATGTAGCTTAGTCTGTCCACACTTTAACGTCCGGTTCAAGCAAAAATAAATTTGTGTTCTGAGTTTGTCACACCACAGAAAAATGTGTCACCACCCTGCCAAATTTGCATGATTAAAAAAATCGGCAAGTATGTAAAAATAAGTTTCAAAGTCATGAAAAAATAAACAGTATTCTCTGCTCTGAAATGCTGGGGGGGGGTGTCCGCGGAAGGCCAGGAAACCACGCCCGAATTGCGGGTGAGGGTTGATTACATACCGTTACTGTATATACCGACACTTCACTGTTGCACGCGACATTTGCAGCATGCTCCCCAGATACTTCTTCCGGCCAAGCCGGATAACTTGAATGGGGATAGAATAATTTAATCGTGCAACTCTTCTAGACTTTCCAAATGTTATCAGACCAAATCAATCTAATTTCCTCCGCCAAGGAGGTTATGTTTTCACCGGCGTTGGTTTGTCTGTCTGTCTGTTAGCAGGATTACTCCAAAAGTTTGCGATGGATTTGAATGAAATTTTTTGAAGGGGTGGGGTGTGGACAATGAACAATCCATTCGATTTTGGTGGCGATCCGGGTCATGATCTGGATTCAGGAATTTGTTTAAGGATTCCGATCAGCCTGAGCATCAAGACCACAGGGTATAACACATGCGCAGTGTAACTGATGACGCGTGACCCCGCCCTCTTCTGACAGCAGAGAGATACGTGTGTGGATGTGTGGCGAGACTCCGAGGTGCGGGAGCTGCTGGCCGTCCGCGGTGAGAAAGAAAAAAGTGGTAGATGACGGGATGACAGACAACGTAGTGTAACGTTATACAGACATAACCAGGCTGCTGATTGAGAGAGGCATCCGCCGATACGTTACACGGAAACACACCGTGTTAATAATAAGCCGCCCACCTCACGGTACCGCCAGCTGTGAGCTGTGATCTGTTTTTAAAGTCTCGCACCTTGGCGGTTCTGATAATGAAAGGAATCATTTCTAGGCTCACAATGTGTCCACCGTTTTACAGCTGCAACGGTACTGACGGAATAGGCTATGGCGGTCTTTACTTAAACATTGTGGATGAAACCTTCAATCCAGTTGCTGTATCCCTTTGGATTATTTTTGGGGATCTTTACAGACGTATCTGCCCACGTTTGATTGTTTCAACACTTACCTGAGGTGCACAAATCAAATGTTTGGACCTCCTCGCCAAGCTAGCTGTCCTCTGTATACATCCATGTAGCTACTATTTTCCGCGTTCACCCCACCCGCTGTGCATGAGGTAATTCATACTCTCATGGGGGATCACTCATGTGATTGGCTGAAAAGGAGGGAGACATCTGATTGGCTACAGATAAATCCCTCTTGAAAACAATTGTGGATCGGGACATGTCAGGGGAGTCTCAAAAAACCCACACAAATGCAGTGAAGGTCACAAATCATGAGCAGTTTGTAAATGCAGGTTCTTCAGGTACAGTTTGTATATAAATGTAACAGCTTCCAAATATGTTTTTGATGAAAATCGCAAATGCTTTTAAATACATATATTTCTGGATTTCTATTACATTAATTTAAAAGAAGAAATATCTGTGTGTGCATCAGAAATGTATGAACCTTGTTGTTTTATATGTGGATTATTTTTTTACATTTATATACAACAATAACTATTTTTGTGTGCATTGAAAAATATTTTTGTGGAGAGAGTCATTTATATATAAATCACAAAATACATTTGTGAAATCTTCTGTGTGCATTCATTAATATTGAGACTGATCTGACCCCATACATTTAATCCGCTGGGAGTATTGAGAAACAGTTGAGAGTGGCATGCTGAAAGGCTTAAACTGCATGTGCTGATTCAAGACTGAGAGGTGCCTGGTTGATCTGATATGCACATGGCTGTCAAAGCCTGGCAGGCGAAGAAGCTGGCCGTGACTTTGTCCCTCTTCGACAGAAGAGAAGGCAGGCCAAAGAAAGTCTAAATCTTTTTGGTGTGTACCATTCCATGACATAATTTTGAAGGAGTATTCACGTGTGTGTGTGTGTATGTGTGTGTACCTGACAACTTCCGTTAACACACAGGTCGGCCTCGTATGGTCCACAGGGTGTTCCATCCATCACTCTGTCAGCCATCAGGACAGGGACATCTCGACCCACTGGGCTGCAGAACAACATACACGGCTTCTCTGCTCACGCACACACACACACACACACACACACACACACACACACACACAGAGACACAAAATCATGTTAGTCTAACTCATAGTATAATAGTAAGGCACAAAAAACAAGATGTGTTTCCATTCAATGTAAATTCAGAAATATTTAAACAAAGGAAATGTTAACAGGAAATTACAGCAATGAATGAACACAGACACAGAATTCCTGTAGCTTATACTAGCCATCTCAGCCACAACAACCAATTCTGGTTGAGTTAGAGACAAAGAAAAATGCAGTAAAAGTCTGCCCTTCCCTGAAAAAATGGTAGCATCGGTTGCTTGCTCAAACAACATTTGAAACAACCTTCTTTACATTTTCCGAACAATAAACGTCTTGGGTAAAGAGAATATAAAATAGACTGCATTGTTCCAAAGGAAATATGTCTTGAACAGATACAGTACAGTATCTGCTGTTAAGAAATACACAATAACATAGTGCATACATACAGTATATAACAATAATTATAGTAAACTTTATTTATAAAGAGGGATGGTCTGCGCCAATTCCAATGGCCATGCTGTGAGGCTCCTCAACTCCACCTCTTCCTCCGCACTCCACCATAAATCAATAACAGGGAACATTCTGCTATGCTGGTTTTGCACATTGCCATACCACTACCTTTTGCACTATATACCTAATTCAAACTCAGACAAAATCTTTCTATTAAAGGGGCTATATGTAAGAATCAGAAATTGCTTGTTCACAGCGACACCTGTGGCCGCAATGTCAACGAAAGTCAGCGTCCTGTTGCTCGTGCTCGCGCTTGTGCTCGCGCTACATTGACATGAACGAGCACCGGTCTAAACAGCGGGGCGACACACGTCAGCTAACACACAATATCACTCTATATTTCACCTGCTTGGCAGTAATGTTAGCTGAGCAGAGGAGGGTCTCTCCATGAATCAATGCTGATCCTAGTGCTGGCTTTTCCTGCTTCCTGCCGACCGCGGAGGGAACGGGGGGGAGACACCGAGACCCGGTCGGGACGATAACGTAACTCGCTGCGGAGCTCCGTCACTTCACAAGACACGGGAAACCTCTGTTGGTCTGGAGGAGCGGCAGCATTTATTTCTGCAAAAACGTCCACTGCACATTCACTAGATATTCTCAGAGCTAAACTAACTCTCTGCAGTGTGCGCGCGTGCACGTGGAGTGGGAGCGAGCCGAACGGGTGAGAACGAGCGCTTCTGCAAGCAGGCAGCAGGCAGCAGGAGGAGCGCGTACCCACACGCGAGCGCGCATGGGATTGCGACCCGTTAGGATTTATGCGCGTGATAAGTTACAAATAGTCCCTTTAACACTATAATTCAAAACAATCATATTAAATAGAAATTGGGGAGGACAGCAGGAGAACCAACCCACGGCGTCACGTTTTACACTAGTCGGACTTATCTCTACTGTCTTTTGTTTTATTAAACAAAAGAACATAATACAGTTTCAGTATACAGAGGGTAGTATACGAATAGAACAACAAAAACATAAAGCCAGGCGTATATCACACTAGACAAAAATATTATAAAACATACAGATATTTGTGTCTTGATAGCCTTTTTGTTAGAAAGTAGTTTCACATAGTGTTCAACATCCTTCAGGAAAACAACAAAATATATATTTTTTTAATGTTAAATGTGTATTTATGAATAAAAGATTTTGCCAACTTCATCATCACATTTATTATGAAAGATGTATCTTCTTTTCTTGGGTTTTTGAAGAAACCAAACACCACATTTTCAGGGCTGATACAACAAGCTAACTGTTGCATTAAATAGCAAATAGCTACTGCTTGATAATAAAGGAAAACATAATTCTGAAAAAAGGAAATTTGGATTCTGTTGAAAATGCCTAAATAGAATGTAATTCTTTTCTGTTTAAAACGTTATCATTTCTTTTCTAATATGCTACTATATTTATCTACCGCTTTCACCAGTTCGTCACACTTGCGCACAATATAGTGGTAGAGAACTGAAGATGAAGTTTGGAAATTATCATTGCACCAACACAATGTCAATATTGTATTCTGGTTGTTGATTGGTTAGGGAGGACGTCCTCCCTTGGAGGGTCATTTTATGTATTTTGGCCAGTAATAGATTAGAATGAAAAAAATGGATTACATTAAATTCATATGAGAGCCCATCCTCCTCTGCCCTCGACGACCACTTCACACAGGCTGCCCTTTCCCCTCTTGCCTGCAGGTGTCGCTGTTGAAGCATTTTAATCAGAATTTCAATAATAGATTTTTTTCCAAAGAAGAGTGAAAAATATATTTTATAAATGATTTGGTAATGGCTTATTTCAACCAGTTTCTCTTTTTTTCTTTTGATTTCTCTCTTGTCTCTCAAAAATAGAGGAGCAACCTCTTCTGCATCTATTTTTTTTTCTTTTTTACCTCAGCAGGACATGAGGTTGCTGATACCAGGGTCTACCAAAGTCTACCAAAATGTCTCACATTACATTAATTGATATCTTTACACTGACTCCTGATTCAGTTCAGACTTTGATTTAATTTCTCACTCGACATTTAAACTAAAATTTCGAACTTGGGATGAGCATTTGTCGTTATGTTTTACATTTCACAGGCTAAACGTGCATTATAACATAATGCCGACCCTTCATGGGAGAAATCTCTCAACTCCCCTAATATAGGTTTCTTAAGACTTGAGAGTAGCATGTGAATCAAAAGGTTGCCTAAATAATACTTGTCCCCAGACTACAGGTACAATTTCACATGGTACAAAGGATGGTTTTATCTGAAATATGAAGTGATTTTCATGATGTGGTTGCCATTTGTAATGCATTGATGGTGGTATCTTCCTTCTAAAGACATCAGAAAGTTATGTCCCCAAAGGGGGGTAGTTTTTAAATGTGTCCCCGAAGTTTGCCTAAGCACATATGTATTTGTGTGTGTGTGTGTGTGTGTGTGTGTGTGTGTGTGTGTGTGTATGTGTCTCACCATCATTAATAATACCAATCAGCATGCTGCCCTTCTTGCTGGCGTGTTGGTCGTAGGACAGACACTGCAGGTCTCTGAAGGTGGGTGACCCCTTGGGACAGGGAGGAAGTTCACAGGCCTTGTGCTCCACACTGGCCTTCTGACAGTGTCGCCCACCAGGACCAGGCCTGCTCAAATACACACACAAACACACACACACACACACACACACACACACACAGATGATTTGACACACTGATTTGTGTTATGCCACGTCCATTCTTTGTATTTGTAGCGCCCCTAGCGGTCGATTAGAAGGTAACTTTTAGGGTAAGTTTCAGCTACAAATCGTGCAAGTTTTGTGATGATTGGCCAAACGGTTGTTGACTTAATTCTGTTTCTGTGCTGAGCCACGCCCTTTTTGATGCAATATATAAATTAATGCTTTATGCATTTAAAGGGAAATGTTGAAAATGATAATGAAGTTATCTTAATTTTTTAAACTTCTCCCAGAAACGGTTTACTCTAGGTCACGGGGTCGATTTACTACATGGCCTGGAAAAATTGACAGAGGAGAAACACAACAAGATTTAGTACCAGTGCTGACCTTTTGAGCTAGTTTATTGAATGATGACTCTGTTATGGGTCAAAGGCCCTGATATCTGGTTTCTTTCCAAAGGCTCAGAGAAGACATTGAAGACCAACCATTAAGACACTATGAACTTATGAGAATCAGAACAAAACTAATTATGTCATTAAAATGTATATTATTAATATGCTATGTTAAACTTACCATCTGAAAATAACTCAAGTTCTGTTGTACATGTTGAAGCTCATAGGCAGAAACTGGAGAAACAATATTAAGAAGTTTTTCCTGTTTTTCCAAAATTGGGAGGCGTCCTAAATTGAATCTTGTGTTAAATTATGTTATTTAAACCAAGTGTGTTTGATAGCTGAAGCTTAGTTCCATCACTCTCCTTCACTTTTTACACCAGTTCAGGGGTTTACAATTCATAATTTTGAGTTATTAATTATTCTTACATATTTTGATATTAATGAATTATAACATCTGCTACAAGCAATAATGCTACAACACACACACAAACACAGACAGACAGACAGGTGACATACGGAGGGTGGTCACATTTCCTCTGTCTGAACTGGACTCCAGTACTACAGGTCCTGCTGCACATGCTCCACTGGCTCCATGGACTCCAGTCACCGTCCACATGCTGAGGGATGGGAGTCTTACTGACACACTCGCCTGCCCTGCACCACTGACACAGACACACACAGATTAAATTATTTCAAAAACACTTTACACTCATCATAGTGTTCATTTAGGCAACAGTCATCTTCTAAGAGAAGCTGTTGCCTGGGAGAGGTGAAGATCTGAGTATTTGTTCATGGAAGAACAGTGTGAGTGGGAGAGTCCTTTACCTTGTCTGCTCCACACTCTGTTCCATCCAGAGGAGGATCCAGTTTGGTCTTGCAGGATGCATCTCCCTCTACTAAACACCACAGGCCAGCGCACATCAGGTGCTGACATGCGCACACACACACACACACACACACACACAGATTGATAAATTCAGCATCAGATGAATTTATTGTCGAATTCCATCAGTACAACAACAGTCATGTCATACTCACCACTGTGCTGCTCTCAGGTTTCCTTTTATAATAAAAAAAAAACTGTCCTCATTGACAAATTCATTCCAGTTGCTACTTCTTTGTCATCTTTTCGATTATTGAATAAAAGTCAACACTATCTGTTGATGTTTCACATTAAACCGGGAAAGTGAAGGATTATGCCCTGTGAGCCACTAGGAGACTTTTAATGCGAAATATCTGTGCACCTGTTGAGTTTAACACCAAACAGCATTGTAATAAGAATTTATTTATTTTAAGGGGAAAATAAAAAAAGACCTGTCTCTTCTATAAGTTGGTTTAAAAAAAAAAGCCACGTTTTCTCTGCAGTGACGGTAAATAAAGCTCTGGATACTATTTGAGAATTATGGTATGTAATGTGGTTTTCAATGAGTTAAACCCTGAATCACCAGACTAAATATACATGTCTGGAATCTCAAGCATTTTTACAACAAAAAACTAAGGACGACAGAGAATGTGGCAATAAACACTTGTTCACTTTGCTTCAGCCCCTCGTGCATCCTCTTGCTACTGTATAGTGTACATACTGCCCAGTGACAATTTACATTGACCTGTATTTTGAACTTCAACCTCCTCCCAGTGGATGCTGTGAGCAGTTTTGGTCTGGGGTTCACAGACAGCCGATGTGTTTGATGATGTTGTCTGTTATCTGGTGTACATTCAATGTCTTGTCAAGGCTTTTCTGTTTCACGCAGCTGTCACGTGATAAGTCTTAAACCATAGTCATAGCCATAAGTCTTCCTCTCGGGGGGAACAAGAACTATCGCTTACAGCTGAACTTTGGTGAACTTTGACTCATGACTACATGCTGTTGGCCAATATTACAAACTGCCTTGACACCATTGACCTTACCAAAACCAGAGAGTCCGAAATGGTTGTCAGATGGTACAAATACATCTGCTTGAATTTATTGTGTTATTATTGTTCTGTTTGCAACTGAGAGCGCAAGTAGGCACTACAGGGAGCCCACTCACACAGACCAGTATCTTTATCTAAACTCTCACCACCACTTACAGTATCAAAGATCGGTGTTGAGGAGCCTCCTACACAGAGCACAACATCTTACGAGTGAGGAGGAGGAAGATAGACAAGAGGGAAGTGCAGCAGGTCCAAGGGGTACTCAGAACCAAAGTATACAAGGATTGGATGTTGAAAATCCCACCACAACTTCAGATCAGAACACACTCAGCGAAATCAAGGGGGACCACCAGAAGCAGCCCAGTGGGATTCCCTTACAAGGCTAGACTGTCAGAACATCTAACCAGAGTCTTTAAGTCACAAGCAGTCAGCACTTACCCATAAACCATTCAACACCTTAAGATCTCTGCTGGTACACCCTAAAGACAGAACCCCTTTGAAAGGGAGAAACGAGTGCTGTATGACATCATCATGACATCACATGTGACAGCTGTGGGGAACACTACATCAGTCAAGGACCCTGAACAAAAGACCGAATGAACAGCGGACACCGGACCAAAACAGGTCACAGCATCCACTGGGAGGAGTTCAAAGGTCATCAACCAGGAGTCAGTCCTACATTGTTATGAACTTGACATCTTTTACTAGATTCTTCTTAACTTTTTGAGTTCTTTTCAGGATTCCTTCTCCAGTTTTTCCAGTAAATGGTTAATGGATACATATTTTAGGATTGTTTCATTTTTTGAGTTATATTTATTTTAACCTTTTTTTCCATGCCAGGAAATATGGCCCTGTCCTTTTTTGGAGTAGCTCTACTCTTATACATTCTAAAGATCAATGGATCTCCTGTTTTTAGGGTGGGTTAGATATACAATAAATATGTTATGAAAACTGACATTTAAAATACTAGGTCAAATGGAGTGTGTTGTACCTCCATGTCATTGCAGAAAGTGGCATTGGCTCCAAACAGGATCTGGCACTGTTCATCCACACTGTAGTGCATGCCTGGCAGCTTTGGAGGAAGCCAGACCCGGTAACGGCTCCTGGGGTCTGTGTGTAGTAGACAGGCACTGGCTTTGGACCTATTTGAAAGACAGGCAAGAGAAGGTTTCATAATGTGCTTAACAGTTAACTGTTTTATGTCCAAGAGTTTTCTTTTCATTGCCAAATGAGACTTGGCATTTACAGCAGATTTCAACAATATCAGCTATTATTTTGTAAGCAGATGTAGATGAGCGTTGAGGTGACATTAAAAGATATACAATATGAACCAAAGCGAGGACCCCTTTGTATATGTGATATCTGTCTGCTATTTGTGTAGTTTCCCAGGGCTGATAAGGATTATTGTCCATCAGAAAGCATTTATTTTATTCTGCGAAAATGCTGTTTGCCGATTAAAATACAGTCCATAATGAACTGGGGTGGATCTATAGGCAAGGTAGGCCACTGCATGGGGCCCTAATTTCTATAGATATACTACTGTGTGATGTTTAGACATACAGCTAGATATATACTGTATAATGGTGTTCTTATTCATACAATCTGCAATAACTTGTATAATGATGATGAATGATGAATAATAATCCCTTATCACTGTCAATGTGCCCACCGGCCCACTACAGGTTAATGGACAATTTCATCACTACAAGAGCCACTGACACTGTGCAGCCAAACACATTTCTAGGTATTGGGGTAACACGTCATTCCACACAGTATCAAACACTGAAAGAGAAGTTAGTTTTCCTGCCAAATCAACTGACTTGTTAGATTATGGCTCCACCATTGCCCTTTTCCCCTGATCCTCATGAAAACAGTGACAAAGATAATGAGGATAATAAAATAAAAGAGATATAATGTGCTGGTCCTAGTGGTGGAAAAACTGTTCAGATCCAAAGTAAAAGTAGCTATACTACTATAAAAAGTAAAGTCCTGCCATAAAAATTTGACTTTGGTAAAAGTACAGCGATATCATCAGTAACATGTACCTAAAGTACTCATTATGAAAAATGCCTTCTTCTAATGTGTTATCTATTTTACAAGTGGATTATTGATACTGACGCAATAACATGTAAGCAGCATTTTCATGTTGTAGCTGGTTGTGGTGAAGTCATTTCAACTATTTATTATACTTTTGGGTTGTTTAATTAAGAACATTGCATCATATTTTATAAACTGGTCATATCATTTATATGAAAAAATGTAGTGGAATATAATGTACAATCATTGCCTTTTAAATGTATAGTTTAATTAATGGAGTAGCATAATGGAAAGACAAGTTATGTACATGTGCCTCAAAACTGTACTTAGGTATAGTATTTGAGTAAACGTACTTATTTATGTTCGACCAGTGGTTTGTTCAGTAAGCAGTTCAATATTTAATCGGGATTAATTGCATGATTGTCCATAGTTAATCGCAATTCACATTTTTATCTGTTCAAAATGTACCTTAAAGGGAGATTTGCCAGGTATTTAATACTCTTACTACTACTTACTACTACTCGTACTACTGCTCTACACAACAGCAACAACAGCTGTCAGTGTGTCAGTCTGCTGACTTAACTATGACTTGCCCCAACCTGCATGTGATTATCATAAAGCTGGCATGTCTGTAAAGGGGAGACTCGTGGGTACCCATAGAACCCATTTTCATTCACATATCTTGAGGTCAGAGGTCAAGGGACCCCTTTGAAAATGGCCATGACAGTTTTTCGTCGCCAAAATTGTGTACATTTGGAGTGTTATTATTTAGCCTCCTTGGGGACAAGCTAGTATGAAACCAATGGATTCCTTAGGTTTTCTAGTTTCATATGATGTCAGTAGCTTCACTTTAGCTTTAAAACTGAGCCTGTTACATAAAAATTAGTGGATTAGAAATTAGTAGCGTTAAAACAAATTTACGTTAACGTGTTATTATCACATTAACTTTGACAGCCCTTATCCATGGCAATCACTAATCCTCTTAATACAAACATTCTCCATTAGAGAAAAAATTGAGAATAAGGCACGGTGGATGTCCCATGACTGGATTTGCCACTAAATCCACTCCTGCCAAGGACAAAAAACAGCATTGTTCCCTTTAAACACACTGTGTGTAGTACAGAATTCCACCATGGACCAGAGGCAGTACAAAACATATTACTCACAAACATCCAATTAGCCTTGTTTACTTACAGTATTAATCTAAGTACTTCCAACAAGAGTGAGCAGGCTGGTGTCATCAATAAACTGTTCTTGTTTTAACACGATTGGTTTATTGTTATAACAGGAAAAAGACCCAGTCAATGCACCATGATTGATCTATGTGCCAGGATGGTTGTATTAGGCTATGGCTGTGCACTTCTGTCATAATGTTGAGTTTTATTCATATGGTTATTTATTTCATAATGTCTTTTATTAACTTAATATTGAACCTGTTAAGGTATTAAAGGAAAGACAAATTTGACAAATATTTGAATGCATTATTTAACATCATGTAGGACCATTTGCACATCTGTAAACAAATAAAAAAATCTCAGGAAACTCATATCCCAGCTACACAATGCCCTGCTTGTACTTTCACACACCACTGCCCACAAAACCAGAAGATTAATGGTGAAATACAGTTCATCTTACAACATGGGGGTATAAAAATGTGTTCAAGATTGATCTCAGGTGCATCTAGCTCTATCTCACCTGAGGAAGTTCTCTAGGTCATCACGGCTGCAGGAGGACCAGGTCAGGTCACTGGGGTTTCTTCCTTTCACCCATTCACCGGACATGATGTGGGAGTGACCAGTGCAGGTGGCGTGGTCGTCATCATGGCTCATACCCATGCTGAGGACAACACATGGATACATAGACACCTAGTAATAAAGCTGGTTCTCAGATCAGTATATGCAAGTTGTGACTGAGGTGTGTGATTATTTAGGCTTCCTTTTACAGCACAGTTTCAGCTTACCTACTGAGTAAATGGCAAAAACATCTGCAAGAACGTAACCGGTATTTAAGAAGATGTACAAGACACTAGAGGAAAACTGTTCCTGCGGAGGTTGTTACCGGGTAAGTATTGATGTAGTCTTTCAACTTAAATGAAAACTATTACATAGTTTCTAAGGTAAATCTAATAAAGCCACTATAAGTGGATGTAGCCATCAACAATAACTATATAAGAAAAAGTCATTTATTGGAAAGTACTATCTTGATTTCTAGTGTGCCTCGCTCTGTGTGCGCCAGCAAGCGGGAGAGCAAACCGTTTTTAGTTGTACTCATCAAACACAGACGCACATACATATACACATGTGGGACTTTTAGTAAAAAAATCACACGCACATACGTACGTGTGACTTGTCCTTCTTGATTCTTTCTACATACTGTCACTGAGGAAACTGAATCCAACGGATGAGGAAAGGTGGAACGTGAAGATGGACGGTGGAGTTTGCTGATCATCAGATGTTGTTGAATGGTATCAAAGGCAGAACTGAAGTCTATGAAGAGGACCTTAGCATAGTGGCCAGGGGAGTCCAGGTGTTGGAAGAGAGCCTGAAGGAGGCATGCCACCGCATTCTCTGTTCCACTTTTGGAACTGTTAAGAGTCCAGTTGAGGGCTAACAACTGGGAGGATGATGGTAGTCAGTACCAAGGTGTGAACCGAGGAAAAATTTATTTAATTTGGCTGGTGATTTGGATGGTGAACTGTAAAGCCAATACAGAGACCTGAATCCAAATCCCAATAGAATTAGACTAAATGAAAGACTGAAGACTAAATGAAGAGTAAATTGATGTTTAACTTAAAATAGCTTTTTATTAGAATAATGTGTTTGCCTTATCAACATGGTACCTTGCACTTCTTCCACACTCTGGACTTGTAAACCATGAACACATTTTCACAGCATTCTCACAACAGCAACATGGACAATAGAGTAGCAGTATAATAACATGATATATTGTCAAAATACACCAGTTTAAACTTACTTGTGTCCCAGCTCGTGAGCAACGGTGAAGGCCAAATTGAGTCCATTGTCCTCTGCTAACACACACTTCTTTCTGGCACTGCAGACACCCCCCAGATAAGCGATACCTGTAACACAATGACAGTGAGTTTAATGAATAACAGTTACAATTGTGTTGTTACGTTTGACATTAACTGATGATTTAAAGGAGCACACTGGGTATTACACTTACATTAATACACCTCCTCAAACCCAAGGTCAGATGAGAAGATCAAGGTCATACCTCCTCTCACTTCCATTTCTAGGTTGCAGGTGGCCCTTTCTGATAATGCGCTACACCTCAACTGACAACCAGGTAAAATAATAGGGAGTGTTTAGATGCTAGTGCGGCTCTGTGAGCCTGTAAAACTCATTGTAAAGAAAACCAAATTATTATGTTGGATAAAAGTTGAGATCCATGTGTTGTTTTTTGATATGATTAGAAATAAGCAGGTTTTATCAATACTATTGTATATGAATGTCAATGTATCACAGCATAGCAATAATTCTAAAATTGTCATAGTTTTTGAGCTGTACCACCTATCCCTCATTTAAGTTTGTTGCACAGGGTTAATAGGAGTTCTTCCATAGATATATAAAAGGTTTTCATTTATAGTCCATTGTTGGATTTCACCTGTCCACAGCGGCGGACGAACACAAATAGATAGTACATGATCAGGCCTTATCATGATTTAGTTATATAATATAATTAAAGGTCAATATTTTGAACTTTGAAAAGTCATAATTCCTATGCTGTAGAATCACATGAAACTCACACAACATCCATCTTCATTGAGTAAAAAAAAAGCCTCTTGGACCACTAAAGTCCGCCTGACAAGATTTTCTGACATTTGACATCTTTTTTTCTTGACAATCACTCTAAACCATAAATCTGATTTGTACCAAACATTTTCAGTGGATTAGTTTTTTTCCTAAGCTTATCAAAAGTTGCATAAAACTTGTTGATAATTAATTGCGTTTTGAAGATAATCACCCAACCCAACTGGATCAGTGTGATGACTCAATCAGTCTCTCAAACAATCTGAGTGTGAGGCTGTCTGTGCTGAAATGACCCAATGCCCTATGAGCCTACAGGAGAGAGGTCATCTCTGTGTTACAAGGGGTCAACCAACGCAAGGCTCCTGGCTCAGCTGGACTCAAGGGGGAAAGCTGAGCTTTAACACCAGCCAGCACACCCTGTCCATGGTCTACAAATCAGTAACTGAGAGTATTCTCACTTTTAGCATCGTCTCTTGGTATGGAAACCTCTCAGTTAAACAAAAAAACAAACTGACACAGGTCGTCAATCAGGCCAGCAAGATCACTGGAGACAAACAACTGCAACGCCGGGACTTGTTCTCTCAATCCACAACCAAAAAGGCAATCCAGATCTAAAATGACCCCATCCATCTTCTCAATGCAGTATTTCAGTTGCTCCCATCAGGCTGCAGACTTAAAGTACCAATGGCTAGGAAGAACGATTACAAGAAATCCTTTATTCCATCAGCTTTGACCATTCTCAGTAAAAACCTGTTTAAAGGCCCCCTTGGAACTCGCCTGCCTCCTCCCCTTCAACACACACACACATACACACACACACACACACAAACACAAACACACACACACCTTATCTCAACCCTTTCTCCTAAGCCCCCTCCCAAGAATCAAGGCTGCTTCTTAGGGTGCTTTCACATCAGGGACCTGGGCCTGGATCCGAATACACTTGTCCCAAAAGTCCAGTTTGATTTATTAGTGTGAACGCTCATCGGTTCATCCATCCAGTCCACTTGAAAAGGTGGTCTGGAGTACGGATCATGTGTACTACCGAAACACGGAAGTGGACTGCTATTTAACGTGAGTAACGTTAGCAGTCAGCAAGTAGTTGTGAAAGGGCAGGCTGTTTTCGACGCTGCCGGTCTCCTCCGATATCTGTATATGCACACAGCTTGCGCCGATCTCATCCTCTGAACTGCACGGCCGTGGATGATAAAGCAGGAAGGCAGGCGAGAGGTTCCTTAAAATATAAACAATAGTAGGCGATGGGGTCGGGCGATGTTTGTTATTTTATTTAGCTAGCTTAATGGTCTACCTCCGAAGAACGCGAAACGCTAAGCTGCTCAGCGACAGAGAGAGAGAGACAGCGGAGGGAGACAACGTGTAGAGCGGCATATTTTCACATCTAACTCGGTGAAATAAGAGTTTATTTCGACAAAACCAGAGTTGGTGATTGTTGGAAAGACTAACAACGACGGTTTTGGTGAGTTTTCTTATGTTTCTGTCGGGTTTGAATGAAGTGTTTTACGATGCTCCACCACTAATAACAGCTGATCTCAACATAAACAAATACACGTAGATGATGGCTCAAGTATAGTCGGGTACGGAACAATACTAATGTGAAAGCTGAACGGAGAGGGGGGGCAATCGTGCTCGGGCATGGTACGGATCAATCTTACCTAATATGAAAACACCCTTAGTACATTGTGCAACTAATATCACTTATCTTAATGTACACTTATTTATTGTTAATACTGAGTATCAGGCTCTACTGTGATGTTTTAGTGGAATACATGCCAGTGGAAGTTGCCACTTGGTCACTTTAGGACTTTAAGATACATAATTGCCGTGTATTGTTGTATGTTTATGCAGTGTATTGTTGTGTGTTTGTGTTGTGTATTGTTGCATATGGTGTGTTGTTTTATATGCCAGTGCCAAAGACAAATTTCAATTTTATGCAAATCTAATGGACGATAAAGTAATCTGAATCTGAATCTCCACAACTGTTGGGCCATCATCACAGAACTTGCTGGATATGTCCACATAGAGTAAGTATCTGAAACACACCCTGAGGGTTCATTCAGTATTTCTTTAGATACTGTCTAGTCACAAAAGCTGTATTTCAGTCTAACCCTCTCACAGCTGTCACTCATAGAGACCCTGCAATGAGTCTGCGCAGTTTTTGGAGAGTCACCTTGAAGTGACCATGCATGAGGGCATTAAAGAAGACAGTGTTTTCAACAAACTGTCTAATTTTCAATCTGATCAGAGCTATGCTCAGACGCTCCAGGTTATTGTTAAAAGACCTATTTTAGGTTAAAATCTGTGAAAAAATAACCATGGCGCTCATTCATAACCAGTCGGAAGAGTGTGTGAAGACAGAACTGGATCTGTTTACCGTACCGTACACCCAGATCTCCATTGAATCCTCAATAACAGAAACCGGACCTCTGGAGTTTTACATATCGGCCAGTGGGGAGGATTACTTGATCTAAATGACACCTATCTGTTTACGCATGTGAGAATTACAAATGCTGACGGTACAAACCTAGCTAAAGACGCCGACGTGGGTTTTATAAACTATCCAGGATGCACCCTTTTCTCATAGGTGGATATAATGTTGGGGGACTGGCTTATAACACAATCCTCCACAACACATATCCATACCATGGAATAATTGAATGTTTGATTAACTATGGAGAAGACAGACTGGGCACACAGTTTAGCACAGCTCTGTTTAGTAAAGACACCAGTAATCACATGGATGATACTTCGATATGAGACAACCAGGGGCTGGTGTCAAGAGGCTAATACACAGGAAACAGCCATATAGTGGAATTAATTGCACCAATACACTCCAATACACCAATACAAAAACTATCGCTAAACGGTGTGGATATTTCTCTGAAATGTATACAGTCCAAAGATGAATTCTCTAATGACTGCTGAAAATGTACAATACCGGTTTGAGATTATGTCGGCCAGTGTATTTGTAAAAAGGTATGTGTTTATCCTTACTGTCAGGTCTGCGCACAGCAGGGCTCTACAGCACACTGAATGTCATTGAAAACTTTCTCCATCCCAGCCGGGACAATGATGTGCAACCAGGAAAATCTCTTTATAGGACAAGTCCCTAAATTTGTTATCATAGCATTTGTGGATAACGAGGGATATACAGTGAGTTATATACGTAACCTGTACAAGAGAGTTTTACAAACTGATACAAACCAACGGCCGCCATCTAAAAGACAGATCACTGGCCATATCAAGACAAGATTTTGGTAACTTGGAACCAGACGAGGGGCGTTCAGGAAATGTTTAGCTAATTAAAACAGGCAATGTGAGGTTGGAAGCCTGTTTTAGAACCCCTCTGCCCTGCACAATTAATTTGATATGTTGTTCTGTTTTTGATTCAGTTAATGTGATATCAAATAGGAGACAAGCACTCATGGATTACTACTACCTACTACTTCCTACTAATTAACTAGCATTGTTTTAGTGTTTTAGCGTGCGATCAACTCCCGAGATACAATGATTGTAAGCTCCCTGCTATCTTGATTGTAAACACACATCCCTCTAACATGCCTGGCGAGCATTGGCTGGCTATTTATATTACAAAACACAAACCATTATTATATATATATATTATTATATATATATTATATAATTATATTATTTCAGACAGTTTTGGTAACCCTCCTGACTGGAACAATTTTTCGTCGGAAATAAACATGTTCCTGGCGAAAAACTGTACGGACGTGTCTTATTCTAGAAGACAGGTTCAGGATAAACAGGCTACCATCTGTGGTCAGCATTGTGTGTGTTTTCTATGTCGTATACAAAAAGGGATTATTTATACATGTGTGATAAACATGTATGGTACTAATCTTATTTGTAATGACGCTATGGTATGTAGATATATTAACGAAATACAACCTGGTATATGCATTGGATGTAATTTTATGTGTACAATATGGGATTAAATGTCTAATCTAATGATAAATGTTATGTAACAATGATAATTTCCAAATAAAAAAATATGGAGAACATGATTTTATCAACACAGTCATATGTATTCAAGTTTTACAGTTTCACAGTGTTTTAAGAACATCTTGAAAGGCGATTTGATCTGTACATTAAATGATAAATAAGAATAAAAAAAACATTTTTGATAGACAACATGATTTCAACAATAAATGATAAATACATTCCTTCTGTCATATACACATTTATGTAGCTTGCATGAAAAAATACCATTAAAAAATACATTCATTTAGACAATTTCACAAAGAAATAGAAAAGAATACCATTAAAAAATACATTCATTTAGACAATTTCACAAGAGAAAATAAATCAAAACTCTAACCATTCAGTCGTGTCCAATCTAGGTGACTTAGAAAGTTCAACTGCTTTGCTCTGGGTGTCCTAAGAGGTTTGCTAAACCTGTGTGAACCTGCTGTTTGATTTGTCATGGGTCATAAAACTAATTTCACTGTTTGTGTCATCACCTCCTTTATATTCTGCAATAGACTGATGCACCTGGGTGTTTTGGATGGCAGATAGCGGCACATTTAAACTACCCAATGTTTTTTAAAACATAAGGTCAATACACCATGTTCACGCTCACCCTGTCTCACCACAGAGAGGTAGCGTTGGAGAATATTTGCATATTTTTTGGCCTTCTCATGCATGTCTGTGTCTGGTAGTTTCAATACGTCAATCATAGCTCAATTTAGTTCATTTTGCACCGCTTGTCTTATGGATCCGCTGTTTCGTTCCTGCTGCTACTGTTGCTTTTAGGAGTCCAATTGTTGTTGAGGGACCAAAAACATTTTTTGGGTGTGCTCTATTTAACTACCGATTTAAAAGACCAGCTATAAAGGGAATAGCTGCACCTAGCAGGGGTAATAAAAATCGACCTCCTGTCTCATTCATAGTCTTTTTCTTTTTTAAATGTTTGACTTGTTTATCAGCAACTAGTCTGATGATTGCCTTCTTCTTTTTCAACTGTTTGTATTGCTGGTCAGTCAGAGGAATGTTACCTCGCATCACATTGAGAGCTATTTCACACAGCGAGTTAATAAAGTCTGCGCTTGCATTACCCACGAGAACCCTTCGCACACAACAGAGCCAAATTCCTCTGCAAACGTAATGACATTTCTTCTTAGGGATATATACAACCGGTTGATCTGATAGCAAGTCCGTTCTGAGTCTTACAAAAATCGTGTGTCTTAGCTTTATAATCTATAAGGGGATAACCGTAGGCGAAGCTGGTTCCTTCATTAAAGGCCTCTAAAAAATATTTGGTGTTACCAGGAAACATCTATTTACCCAATAAAGTAATCTGATATCTATCCCTGGAGTTTTAAAACAAAACAAGGTAGTTGGTGTTTAAACACTTGCCTTGAATAAATAGATTTTGCACTAAATATATACAACTGAGATTTCTATGATGAACGGATTTGGTAAAATCATTTTGTACCTCTATGCTGTTACTGGCATCATTCATCAAATCGTCTACGATAAGTAGATTGTTTTTGTCTGGTGGTAGAAGTACATCGTCACACGGAGATTCTGGTAATTCGTTCACAAAGTTAATAGCCCTTGTCTTAAAGTGGCAGTAGGCAACAATTTTTTGGCATAATTTGGCAAAAATTCCATAATAACCTTTCAACATATTGTAATTCAAGTGGTCTGAGAGAAAACAAGATATCTGCACCTCATCATGGCTCTGTTTTCAGGCTTTAGAAAAATCTAGCCCGTGACGGCAGAGGTCACAGAGGTCAGAGGTCACAGGTCATTTTAGAGAGAGAGAGAGCGTTCCTATTGGTTGTGCTCCGGTCATGTGACCAGAACTTGGCTTCCTTCAACAGATTTTACAATGGCGGCCGCGTCACAACAGCTAAACAGTACACAACAGCTAAACAGTAAACTACAAGATGATTCTGAGAACATTTGAGGTGAGAAATAGGCATTACAGTAACAGAATATTGATTCATATTTGATCAGCGCTGCCTAGTTTGACCGTCTGGTCGGAGTTCGCGAGTGATTGACAGCCGGCTCTCATAGACGGCAGCTGGACAGCGGACCTTGTTTTCCTCCGGTAAGTGAAATCCTTCAGATGCCGTTAGGAGCACCGGAGGACACAGTAGGGCACAGAGGAACATGATTTTTTCAGGTTACCTGTTTCAAGTACTACTGTCACGATATAGCGGCCGTTTTCTAAAAAAATAACTTTTTTTAATCATATTTGCGCCAATATCGCATACTGCAGCTTTAAGGAGTTGGTTATATAAAGGTTGCCTGCACGAGTAAATGTAAACAATAGTATCAATCCTATGTGAAATAACTTTCAACGTTTTCAATAACATTCTTGACAAAAAAATGTCTTTCCACAATTTGAAGGACCACTCACCACGTGGCTAAACGGATGCTGTAGTCTACCATCAAACCCATGGTCCGATCTAGTATCCATAAGGCAGTGTGGTGTAATCCCAAAACACTCTGTGCGTATTGTACACAACCTGGACTTTCTTAAAAACTGTCTCTTTCTTTAGATGAAACTTCTTTTTATCGCGTTTCATGGTTTCAGATACAGTCTTCGCTTCCCTTAGTGTTATGTTTGGCCACGAAGGTGTGCACTAGGCCTGCCAATGACTCGTGAGTGACCACCTTGATGTTTGTATCGTTTAATGTAACACCGTTGCATTTTACCTGTGTTTTACCCTGTCGCGTACGATAGGTGTAGCACTTTGGTTCCCCCCGACACAAACTCTGTGATGTAATCTTCCTCGGGAAGCCCACACACATCACCATCGTTTATCTCATCTGTCAAGTTCCCCAGGTAAGGACCTAGGGGAGGAGCCCAATCACCAGCCCGCGATGTAAAACCACACTGTCAGTGTCACAACACAACACGCGTTCCTGCAATTTGTCCAACAGGTCATAAAGCATGAGAGCAGTTGTCATAGCCCCGATGAAGACATTAACATCTTTTAATCTGGACCCCCTACAGTCCGCATGACGCCACTCCAAAATAGCCACATCATCTGATATGAAACAGAATTTCCTCACATCGTAATGATCACTGAACATCAGCTGTGTAAATCTGGGTGGTTCAGTGATCAACTCGCATGAAGGCATATTGTTCCTCATGCTAAATCTACCCCACAAAGAGTTCAGGAGTAGCTTATTGCTTATTGCTTTGACGCAGATTTTGTTGGCATCTAGTTTAATGCCCTATTTTTGAAAATAGTCATCAATGTATTTTTTTTGCTCATCAGGTGTTTTGACATGCCCGGGGTAGCCAGAAGCCTCTTGCTTACATTTAGTATACATGTTTTGACAAAGTCCTTGAACAATGTGTCTGTCTTGTTGGGAAAATGTCAAACTTCATCAATGCTGACAATCTGGTACCCCTTTTCTACCGCTTTTTGAAGCGCAAACGAGACTCACACACCTGACAGTTGTCTGTCGCGGTCACTATGCGTACAATCAGACATCTGGTTCAAATCTTCAGCAACCTTGCTGCACAGCGGGAATATGAGCTTGTTGTGACTCATATAGGGCAAGACCGGGTGGAACAGGCCTCTTGGCGGGAGCACATTACGTTTTACAAACCCAAAATAATTATCAATGGGATCAAAATCCCTATGGGTAATCTGAGGGTGTCCAACAGGGTTCTTTCTGTTGGATACAGACTTGTGAAGTCGTAGTGTCTGATTTTTTTCATCGTCATTCATTCATTCCACCTTGTGATACAGTGTCATGGCATTTGTACGACCAAAGAGAGCCTTTCTAGGGTCAAGTTGTTCCATTTTTTTGTAACTGGTCAGAAAAGGGTCGCCAGGTTTGATTTTGTCAACAACCCCCATTCACACTCTCACATCACTACAACCCGAACGAATGTTGTGTTTCCAAGGTACTGATTTTTTCATTGAACACAAGGTATAGCTCGCAGTATGACACCTTGGTGACAGGATTTAAATCAGACTGTACATGGCATTTGACACATCCATGAAAAACAAAAAACACCCTGCAAGCTTATAGCAAGTGTTTGTAGCTGGATTGTACCCGTCCACAAAGTATGGCCCGAATTGCTGTTCACCACGATTGAGTGCATGTTTTTATCTCAATGTTTTCTGTATATGCCACTGCATGGACACACCTGAATATGTCTAATTCTGTTCAGTTTATGTACCTTCATACGTGAGGGCTACAGTGTCTTTGGGCAGAAACAGTGTTACCGCCATAGAGCTAGATGGTAGAGTGGTAAATACAAACGGGTCAAGCTGTGTACACTCGAGAAATGATGAAAGAATGAACACTTCCACATCATTAACGCAGTAGCGTCGAATCTCAGCTTGAAAATCAAATGTTTCATCGTGGACTGTGTCATACCACTGCATGAAAGACTTTCTTTCACTGTCACACATGCTGTCGTACCCATAGTAGGATGGATCTGGGCAAAGGCCCTTGTAGTATTCGTTTTACTTAGTGTTAAACTTGTGTGGAAAATAGCCTTTCTCCATATCTTCAAACCCCTAAGGCAGCAGGTGTTTTTGACAGGTGCATGCGTAGAAAACCGAGTGAATCTATCCACCTCTGTCGGTGTGCACTGTCGCACATCAGCACAACCCTGCTGCCTCTCATTGTTACCATAGGTGTGATCCCATGTTTAACAAAGTACTCCAACAGTAATTGTCAAATCCTGAGGCGTTACGCGCAATGAATGTATAGCCGCAGTATTTAGGCCGTCTATATCGTTTCACAAAGGCATCCACACATTTCAATGTATTGAAACAAAACTTGTTTCCATCAATGTCCATTGATCACACAAAATTTGCTTCATGTCTGACATTATGATAAAGGGTCTCAAAATCAAACAATATGTACTTTCTCTGAAGAGTTTCCTTTTCAACTGGTTGAATGAAACACTTGTGTGGCACGCTGCTCTTCAATCTTTGTTCACCACAGTGTGGATGCACACTTATGCATTTTTTTCTAACCTATGTTTTTCCACATGTCCCACAGTACTTTTACACGGTATGACGTGTTTTGCTTCTTGTAGTTTGTGTTGCTCAAGAGAGAATTTTGATTTGCAAATGCGTTTACAATCAGGGCTTTTTAGAGTTTTGCCAGGGTGCCTGTGACACCTACGACATTGCACCGACGCTTACAGCTGTGGTATAGAGGTGTTTCATACGTACCGTAGCAATACAGGCATACATATGAGGCACTGAAAAACCCTGTCTGGTTTTCAATCAAATAATAGTGTTCATTGTGCAGGTATAACTATACTGTACGTGGGTGTGGAGCATCGCATGTTTCGAAACACTGCAGTCGTTTACGAGCAGAGTCATAAATGGAAGAGTATAATTTTCACATCAAAGTGTTTCTCGAATTTGGCGACGTCGGAGAACGATACTTTGTGCATGTGTTCAAAACCGACTGCAATGTGCAATTGTTTTGCATATTCCAATTTCTCACACAATAGACATGGCATCGTTAACAAAATGTGCAAGAAGGATAGAAAAACATAGATTGTTGTTTCCCATATTGTCCGGATTGTACAGAAACAGCATTCTTTAGGATAAAATTTCATCATAGGAAACCAATCTCAGACTGCAACTAGCACCACCACTACTATCCCGTGCCACAGTGACAATAAATTCCAGTTCATCGTCCGTCATAGATGTGTCATTGCTCTGCAAGACCTATGAAATCTCCTCCATGAACAAATGTACATTGTATTCATCACCAGCGTTTAAACCTGTCTGCACATCGCTAGCCAGCGGTGGACCTCGCAAAACTATGTTTAAAACACTACCGGGTGGTGAATCTTCTAACGCACGCTCAATTACGCTAGACAGCCAGCAGCTTTACTATGATTGTTGATCAAGGCATTGTCACATTCACCTACAGACACACCACCATCAAAAACAGATCCCCCTTCAACAGCAACAGCAGGGACAACTATCTTAGATACAATGCTCCTCATTTCCAGTGCACAGAGTCTTGTATATTGGCTTTTAGACCACTTTCTCATGGTTATATAATCATATTTTATGTTGGGACCATACGGCAAATTGTGCCTCTTTGCATATCGATCACTCTTAGCATACCAACTTTAAACAGTGTCAGGGATTTCATCATCACTTACATCATAATCAGTGGCATCATCATCATCAGTATTACGATCGGCCCCATAACTATATTTGAACATTTTTCTAGGAGGTGACATGTTAACAGCTATTAGATGACCACTATGACAGATCTAATTTAGGATATTTTACGATTTAGCTCTAATGACAGGGTCGCAATCTGTTTAAGAAGCATAATCACAACATCTTGTGACTTATTCAGTTCCCCAGTGTCTTTTTGCTGTTTTTGATTGTCATAAGTTTGAACACGTCTATACAAGGAAGCAGCTTTACCTTGTGTCAGGACTGTGTTTAATTTAATTTTAAATTCATTAGTCTGTTCTTTGTTATACCTCTGTATTTCCTAATTTACTATTCACTAAACACTACAGCTGATCAAATCTATTATTGAACAAGTCACACACACACACCATCTAGTCTCCCTTCCTCATTGTTTGTAACACCACCTCCCACAACTTCCCTGTGTGACTGTGTGGTTTGCTCCTGGTGAATTGACTGTCCTGGTGGGGGTAAATTACTAGTATTTAAACAGAGTTCATAAAGACCGCTCAAATTGGGCAATCCTAATGATTCTGGGGAACCTGGCTGCTCTGATATCGGATCTAATAAAGTGGTTGTAGGGATGTATCGGGATGGACTGTTTCATCAAATATATTGAGTGAATCACCAAGCTGCAAAATAGGATTTGTCACGGGTGTACTGGACCTGTTCTGACAACCACTTAGGTAACACACACCTTATTGGATGTCATCTGGTTGAAGAGTGTCAATCACCCAAGTTGCAGTCGGCTCTCTCTGCAATGCAGCGGATGACTCTTCATGTGCTGCAGTCTGCAAGTTCTCTACAATCACATGCACTGCCTCTTCTGCCTCTTCTGCGGAGCTCTTCAATTATCAGGGCTGCCTCATCCAACTCTCTATGTGATGCATTGGGTGCCTCCTCTTCCAGATGCGGGTATATTACAGCTAACTCCTTAATCACAGGTCTGTTGCATGAAATAAGAAGAAAAACACTTCAATACACACATAAAATAAAATATAATATCAGTAAATACAGATAGAATACAGGAATTTTGTGCATACCCTCTATGCTGTTTAGCCTGTTTGGTCTCCTCTCCCTTTCTTTGCTTAGCTGCCTCACGCTCGGTCTTAATCGCTTTCAGAGAAGGTGATCTTTTACACTTGTGCTGCTGTGGGTCTTTTAGATTCAAACACAGACACACAGTATTTACGTATAATAAACAAGTGTATTAATTATCTAAGTAGTATTTTACATTTGCAATTATCATGTATAGCATACACACCGTTTGATTGTTGATTTGTTGATTTATGGATTGTAAAATCCCCCTATTCTGTAAATGTGTTCCGACAACACCGGTAGACAGTACTGCAGGTAAAAAACAATACTATTAGTTTAGAAAAACTATTCATCTATGTTGAAAAAAAAAATGAAAAGTATATTGAACTAATAGATACTAACATTCGATATCAGCAGGAGGAATATTTTCAATAGGCCTATTGTCCTGGTTGTTAACACGCTTGCGGTAACCTAATAAATAAATCCTTAAAGAACAACATTTTACTGAAACACATTAGTAATGGAAGAAAAAAATAACAGTGTTAGATAAATTGGTTATACTCACCGTGATGAGAAGCCATTGGTAAAAAAAAAAAAAAAGCCACGCAAGTGAAAAGGAAAGAAATGTGGTGAATGAGATGAGTCCTCGCCAAAAACATGAAGGGTTAAATGGATTATAGGTGACCAGTGTTTATATTTCTCTCACAGGTAAACACTCCCACAAGGCGGAATGAGTGACGAAGCATACAATGTCATTGTAACCGTCTGGCGCTGTGCCCAGAGGCCGTTGGACTTTTTCTTTTTGTTAAGACTATCATGTGTTCTTCTTTTTAGTGGATTATTAGCTCTGTAATTGTGATTTGGGTTTCTTGGATTTGGGTTTTCTGTTATATTTATTAATTCTAGTGTTGCCTGTTTTATTTTAAAATTCACTCCTCTTGTGTCTTGTCTGGTTTTACTTCCTGCCTTTGTTTGTTTCCCGCCTTTTTGTGATTGTCTACCCCGCCCTGATTTGTTCCACCTGTGTTCAATCACCCTGGTGTATCTAGGGCGTTTTCACAACTGTAGTTCGTTTGCTCTGGTCCAAATCAGGGACCAAATTGTTACCATGTTGCATATTGCCTCGAGTTTGGTTTGTGTTTACACTGCAGCATTTACAAGTGGAGAATTTTTTTTTACTGTGTCTCAATAAAAAATTCACACTGTAGAGACAACACAGCGAGCCGTTATCTCACCGCTACAGGCCCACAGATAGTGGTTCACTTCCAATACAGACTCTTCCCCTCTCTCTATCTCTCTCTCTCTCTCACACACACACACACACATGCAAACATGTTCTGTCTATTCCACACCTTTAGATGATCAACATTGTTGTCCTTATGAATAACTGTTATTGCTAATCTGTGTATGTGCATTGACAAATAAAATATGATAAAGCTTAACTTAGACATTATGCTTCAGAAACATACCCCTATCCATCTCCATCAACAGGACTACGGTAGAGAGAGTCCGCAGCATCAGGTTCCTCGGGGTTCACATCAGTGAGGAGTTGACCTGGACTCATTACATAGACACCATCACCAAGACTGCAAGACAGCGGCTCTTCTTCCTCCGCAGTGTGAGGAGGTTCAACATGGACTCCAGGATACTCTGCAACTTCTACAGGTGCACCATCGAGAGTATCTTGACTGGCTGCATCACCGCCTGGTATGGCTTTTACACCGCCCTCAACCATAAGGCTCTACAGAGGGTGGTGAAAACTGCCCAGCACATCACCACGATGGAGCTGCCATACATGGAGGACCTCTACACCCAGCGGTGTAGGAAGAAGGCCAACAGACCCCAACCACCCCAGCCCAGGGCTGGACTGGCCATCTGGCATACCGGGCGTTTTTGGCCGACGTATGTGTTTTTTTTTTTTTTTTGGCCCATAAAACAAGTAAATCGGCCCATTTATTTTCCTTATTTGACACTGGGCTGGCCCATTCGTTCTGTGCCAGGCGGCCACAGTGAGGAGGAGAGGGAGAGAGATGAGGGAGGGAGTGTAGAGTTTGCAGTAAGCAGTTATGTGCTAGCTGCCTGGCTCAACATGTCATGAGAGATGAGCAGTGCTCGAAGTGGGCCGGTACGTAGCGGTACGTAGCGGTACATAGCATTTTACTCCTTGGCGTATCCGTGACTTTTTCATGCGTACCGGAGCTTCTCACAGGCTGCCGGTACTCTCCTCTGCCTTTCCATATCAGGTTCTCTGGGAGATTCATAATGGTGATACATAACGGCGCAGAGCCAGTGTATTTGCGCCGCGTGGGTTCACGTAGGGAACCGAAGCCGCGCTATTACTCTCGGCTCGAGCTGAAGCCTGGCTGTTTACATCAGAAGCGCATTTCTCTTCGCTGGTTAACAAGTGATTCTGATCCTCTGCTGTTTACTACCCATCTCTCTCTGTCTGTCTGCTTATGTGTGTCTGCCAGGGGCGGGGCCTAAGAGGGGGCCGGGGCTGGCACGGGCCACCCCTGGAATCTAAATGGCCACCCCCATCAGAGTCTGAATGTGATAGGTCCAATAAGACTCAACAAACATTAATGATGATCTAATGTATTACTGATATACTGTATGAGACCCAGCTGAAATTCTCAACATTTTTTTAATAAAGAATTCAGCATCACTGTTTCTGGTACTGTATAGCATGTATAATCCTAAAAAAGGGACAGCAGGGGCAAAAAAATGAATTATAATTGATGACTAGATTATTATGACTATTTATGCTAGATATTCACACGCAAAGTTTATGCTAGAGGGGCAAATTATTCAGTTTTCTTTCCTGAGATTTAAAGGTAAAATTAGAAGTTCAACATAAAATGCTGTTGCAGTGTACTGATTCTTTTGTTATTTTCATTGTTTTAAAGTCACCAGAATTCAGGAAACAAAGTCTCTGAAACTCAAATTTTTCTGGGGGCGGCCCCCAGACCCCCCACTTTCGTTTTGAAATCCTCCATATTTTTGAGGTCTCAAGGTTGGCAAGTATACAAAACAACCACATTTGAAGGTATTTCCTCAAACAGAGCCTTCAACAAAACGTGGTACACAGCAAAAAAATGGCCGGTGATGGGGCCGGTCTGGGCCAAAATGCCAGGGCCGATTTTTTTGTCCCAGTCCAGCCCTGCCCCAGCCACATACTGTCCTGCCTGCTGCCTTCTGGCAGAGAGTACCCCATCATCCGGTCCTGCACCATCACACTCTAAGAAAAGTCCGTAAAAATACGGGCAAATATACCGTGTTAATATGAAGGAATTTTCTGTATCAATTTTTCACATGTATTTTTAAATGACGCATTGCGTTGTGGGAACAAGAACCTCCGCTACTAGCGCAAAAAGTGTCAGAAGGTTTTCCTCATTTAACTGC